>JADKYO010000003.1:1345872-2691744 GCA_016758845.1 Nigrospora oryzae
CCGAACGAGCTGCATGCCAAGTCCTGGTCGCCAGCGACATGTCGTCCTGGACCAGGGGGTTCGCGCGAACGGGACAGGAAAGCCGGCCATTAGCCCAGGCAGCCAGGGAAATATTGGCGGCTCAGACGGTCTTTGGGGCCATCCCAATCTCACCCGCGCCCAAGTGTCTGGGCGGCCGCTCTCTGTCAGCTGGAAACGGTGGCCTCCACCCTCGCCGCAAAGGGCTCGCGAGATCCCGGTTTGGCCGGGCAATGGCATCACCCGGAAGAAACCGAGATAGGCACTTACCTACTCGCCCACGCGCTGTCGCCCATCGCCCCCTCTCTGGTCTCTGGTCGGGCATGGTGGCTCTCTCTCTCTCTCTCTCTCTCCCTCTCTATCTCGCGTTCCGCCCACTGCAGGCCCCTCTCGGCGGGTATGCGATGACTATCTATGCCCACTCACCATACCGCTCACGGCCTATAGTATCCCATGTACAAATGCAGTCAATGGCTGCATGGCTATCTGCCTTGTAGGTATCAAGCCGTCATGCACGTACGTCGTAGCCACGGACCCACGGATCTCCAGTCTCCAGCTGGGCTCCTCCTTGCTGGTGGCCCCCCCTCCGCCGTCCCGCAGCTGCACGGCTATAACGGTTTGTAGAGACCCGCCGTTCGGCTGAAAAAAAAATTTGAAATAAAGGAACCATGGTCTCAGTTGTGCTGTCGCATTGAGGATTCCCGTTTCTGAGCAAAGTGGCCACCTTCCCGTCACGCCATAGGAGATACGCATCCTTAGGTATCTCCCTGGGTACTCGGATCTACTGTCAAGGCGCGCGGACGGCTTATCTCTTATACACGACCTCCTTTTGTCCGTGGGCACACACCCGCACCGGACACAATTGTGGATACATGCTAGGGAGAGGGCTTAACTAGGTAGATGGTGTGCACGTACTATGGAGCGGGTAGTTCGTTACCGGCCTCGCATTGCCTGGGGACTATGACGATTGCATGCGACGTCACGGTCAACATTTTCCGTCCTTCCATGGAGGGCTCCGTACGTACTTCGTAGCACACACATGGAACGCGGTCCATTTGCGGCTCTTTGCCAGCTGGAGGAAAAGCCCGACAGCCGCCCTATGGCGGAGATCACAATACCTGGATGGGCACATGGCAATCCCAGGCCGCCCGGGAACCCCCACGGCGATTTAGGCTGGCCACGTCCGTGGATATTGTGTACTTCACAAAAAGTCCGCGCAAGGCCGACGTGCAAGAGACCGCGAAAACGACCGTCCAGACGTCCCGCCGCGCCTGTGATATGGTGCCGAGAGCTACACAAGTGGAACTGCGTGTACTATCTTTCGACAACCAGCTGGTTATCGTGAACAACCATGTCTTCATAAGTCCAACCATGCATTGGCCAGACTGCGGCTCTTAAAATCTGAGACAGTCCCCTGACACATGACGCCCACTCGTACGCTCCGTCGTAGGGTGCACGTCTGGGGGGGGGGGCATTTGCCAAATTGTATGGCCGGGCGCGGATATAGAGATTGAGTAAAGCCATGTTGTGAATCGGCCGGAAACACTACAAGGACGGCCAGTACAGCCACGGCTGGATGTTCGGGCTCAAATGCTGAGCCGGGCCACCGATATTGGACCGCATAACTTCGGTATGCAAGATAACCAGCCCGTTATATAATAAAGGAAGGCCAAGCAACAGGCAATGCGCTATCTAACAGTGACATGCTTAGGTCAGTACAGTCGCCATGGAACAGAAAACCATACCTCTTTTGTTCTCTAGCCCCACGGCGGTATCAGAATGCCATCGTGGAGAATTTGGAGATTATACGGGACGATGTGCTTCTCTGTAAACATCTTTTAGAAAAGCATGCAGGGACTCATGAACGGGACACTGATCCATTGCCTTTGGAGTAGGCACTGGCGTGTCTTGCGGGGTTAAAATAGAGCAAGGTTTCTGGCGGTCGATGGTGATTCTCAAAATATGTACTGAGCATAACATGGCAAATGTTAATATAGTATCATGTGGCGAGTACGAGATATGATGGTACATATTACTGAAGGATGAAGCAGTTAGTGGTGTCACAATTGCGCGGCCGCTGGTCTTCGTTCAGGATCAATGGAAGGGAGCCTTATCTCATACCGTTGTCTGAAAGTGAAATACCGAACAGTGTATATTGTACTAGAAACACACGCTCAGAGGTTTTGAGACCGGTTGAAGCGGATAGGAGTCCGAAAAAATGCCAATATATATCACGTACTTCAGTCGGATCTGTACCTGTTGATAGATAAGACCGAGGAAGGATTGTAATGTCTCGCGTACACTTGGCAATGGCATTTTGTTCCTCAGCCCACGTGTACTAGGTAGCCCATCCCCGCTCGGTCGTATTCTTGACAGTTCTATCGTGGCATCTGTCGTAGTTTCGTACGGGTCTCTACCAAGTTAAGACAACCCTAGCCGAAGAGAGACGAAACGGGGTTGATGCGAGTCATGTCTAATACTCATAGTTACAAACAAGCTAGTGACAGTCTCACTTGCAAACTATCGACTGCACTGGTTAGATGACAAAGAGCCCAGCTGTTCTGTGAAGCTTCCTGTTAAGTGAATGCAATGCCGTGCCACTTGAAAAGGTCACGGAGCAGGATGGTATCAATCTATCTACCTGTCTCTGGGGGGAAAGTCCTGACCTTTATAAGCCCCAATATCTGTCTCAACCCTTCTCGGAGTTTCCGTAGCAGCTTTGCCCTTTGGGTTTCTTTCTTTCTGGAAGGGTTTGGGTAGCTCCTTCCAAGTGTACTGGGTGACCCTTGGGAGCTTGGTGGTTGAATGGGGACAGGGCCAGCATCAGCCCACAGAAAGCTTACATGTGTATTGAAGCATTTTTGATCACCTATCGTAGAACACACCCCGTTGTCTGTTGTGGTTGTGTCCCCACTGTCTTGTCGTGAGCAAGTGAGCTACTACTCTGCTCGACGTCAGCGTGGAATGTGCTGCCTGTGGCTTTTGTCACCCTCAACTTGGGGTTAACAATTGGGCTGATGCGCTTACCTAAGTACCGAAGTACTTACATACTCAAGTGCCTACCTACCTCTTCAGTGTGCACCTTCAAAGGCGCCTCGGTAAGTGGACCTAGGTAAGTAAGTGGGCGGGTAGGTACCTAACGTTATGAGCTATCAGGATGCATGAGGTCGCCATTGCGCCGGGTGGGCGACCGTGGCCCCCATGGTTCAACGATCTACCTCAAGTATCTAGGGGTTCTGCCTTGCGTTGCAGCCATCATGGGGGGTTTTGAGACAAGACGTGGGCGATCGGTCACATGGATTGGGGGCGGGGGGGGGGGGCCAAAGTCGGAGACAGACGGTGGACTGGGCAGCTCGGCTGCTAGGGTAGCAAGTGCGCTAAGCGACCAGCGGCCCAGGCAGAGCCCGGAGCCGTGAGAATGGAAGCCCGGGGAGGACGCGGGTACCCTAGGGGGCTCCTAGGGTAGGTACCGGCAGTAGGGCACGTGCGCCGACTCGGGTGCCTCGGGTGTGCCGAAAGCTTATCAGCTTGATGGCCGAACAGGGACAACACCTACCGTCATTTCTCCTACCTATCTAGGTACCTACCATGTTGCAGACATCGCCTCGTTCAGCGCTCACGAACCACCTCCTGCGCAGGGTCGATCGGGGTAAACGCCTCGGTATAGCCGGCATCAGCATGTACAGCGAGGGACGACAGAGGAATCGCTGTCAAAGCCGCTGGCTGATCGTGGGGTGCGGAACGTGAGGGAGGGGGGCTTCTGGAACCCCCCCCCCCCCCACCCTCCGGTAGAATGGAGAGCAAGTGGTATGGAAGTTGAGTATACCCTTACCCAGGCAAGTACGTAGTTACGTATGGCAAGATAAGCAAGCCCGCCGGCCCCGTAAAGGGGTCTTTCACCTTGGCTCCCGGACAGTCAAGTCGGGAAGAGGAACCGCTCAAGATCCCGTAGAAGAAGTTGGACCCTGACATCGGATGTGTCAACCCAACTCTCTTCCCATCCGTAGGGCCGGCGGGCTGAAGCCAAACTGAACGCTCCGCCAAATAGCCCCGTGCCCCGGTTCAGGGTAGGTTTCCACGAGTAAGTAGTCTATTCGAGCAGAGCGACCGCTTCTGGACCCCGGCGGACGCTGGACGTGGCACCAACAGGGTACACCTCCAGACCTTATTGCACAGCCACGCCTTACCTCCTATCCCGGCAGCGCGGCTGGGTGCATATGGTTTTCTCGGTTCGCCCGATTGATGGGTGGGCGTGTGGGAGGCCCAGGTGGGCCGATGCCGCAGCAGCTAGCGTGGGAATGGTGGAGAGAGGGGGGGGGGGGAGCTGGAGGAGAATTCCGTCATGGTTGTCCAGAAATCGGGGGCACGGCGGCCTGAGGCTCCATCCCCGTAGATCCTATCACAGTGCGGTTTTGATATCGGGCCCAGCTTGTTTGCGGAGCTTCTGCAGCAAAATGCACCGTGCGAGAGACGCAGCGACACCATGGCCACCGCCCCCGGTTCTCTCCATTTCCTCGTCGCCATCGCCAGCCCATCTCATCCATCCCAACAACAGCCGACGCCATCGCATCGCCTCATGCCGCCTCTCTGATTGCCTCTCCCATCGCGACCACGCTGCCCGCAACCATAATCGCTTCGGCCGTTTGTATCGTCGCGCAGCCATGCTAATGCCCTTCCCGTGCGCCCTGCCTGTATAACCTTTCCTTCCTCCTGTAGCTTCCATCCTCCCGTCTGGCGCGCCCTGCGTTTGCTGCTGCGTGCCACCGCACCGCGCCCGACGCACCTCTCCTCTTTTCCGTCTCACGAGGCTCTACGTCACATTGGCTCTGCTCGTTGCTCTGCCGGCGACACGTACGACTCCCCAGACAGACAGCCGTGGACCACCGCCGGTCTGTCCTCGTCTCTCCTGCCTGTCGCGCGCCGCCGTGCTGGACCCAAAGTGACGTTGTTCCCGTGAAATCACTTAAGGCCTGCACCGCAGGATCCATCAGTCCGTCCGCTTGTTCGAACGTGTACGTACTACGCACACCACGCGACCCTGCCTGCACTGCTGCTGCGCTGCACTGCTCCGCACCATTGGGGCTGCCTGTCCAACACCGCCGGCAAACCACGACGCCTTTTTGCTTATTTCCCTTCGCCTGCTGCCGAGGCACACTGGCGAAAACACAAGCATTGCTGGCCGCCAACCAGCTTTTCGGCGCCACCACCGCCGTCGCCGGCCGTCCACACGCAGGTCTCGCCAGGCAGACGTAATCCTCCCAGCAATCCCCGACTTTGAGAGCCCTCGCGCGACCAGACCGGACTGGAGTGACTGGACTGGACCCTGGGCATTGATGAGCCGCTAGACACCTACCCTACATACCCACCTGTCCGTTTCGTCTCGCCTCCATCCACAGCCCATTCTCTCTCGCCCGGACCCGCAGCACCAGGAGCAATCCGCGCGCGACATCACAGACTTCGGCGCTACTCCTCTCGACGTTCCCACACACTCGCCGTTCCGTCACCTCAAATAAGACAGTTTTCCCACCCACCCCCGTCGCGCGCGCGCCTGCTGCTTAGCGCGCCAACTTCAACAAAAGTGGCTGCGCTCACTCTCCTCAGTCAAACCGACACGGAATTGTCCCTTCAACAGCACCTTGACCTCGCGCCCGATCTCCTGCAGTACAATCGCCTGGCCGCCGACGTGGAATCACAAGATCCGTTGACGATGGCGGCACAGACGGTGCCTCATCCGTCAACGGACAGGAAGCGCGTCAAGGTCTACGAGCTGCGCAACAACGACTGGTTTGATCGCGGCACCGGCTTCTGTACGGCCGCTCTGCACCCAGTAAGTCCCGCTTCGAGAGTCGCGTGCCAAACTTCGGGGGGGCGCGCGCGCGCGCGCGCGCACACACACACCCGCACCCACACATCCTGTCCTCGTCTGACGCCATCGCCACGCAGATCAATGAGAACCAGAAGGAACCGCGAGTCGTTGTCGAGTCCGAAGATCAACCCGAGCGTGTGCTGCTGGAGACGAGAATCTGTAAGGAGGATGGCTTTCACAAGCAGCAGGGTAGGTCGGATATATCGCCTCAGTCCCATTTCGGACCCAGCTTGACGACTGATCCCCGCACCTATAGAGACCCTGATCGTCTGGACCGAGCCAAGCAATGGCGTTGACATGGCACTCAGCTTCCAGGAAGCCGAGGGCTGCACGCTCATCTGGTATGTTGCACGATCCAGATCACGTCGGGTTTTGGGTGCGATACTGACCTGTGCCACTCCCTCAGGCGATTCATTAATAGTATCCAGCAGCACTTCGGCCCAGGCGGCGGCTCCGGAGACGACAGCCTGTCCGACGATTTAACCATGGAAATGCCCAACACCGTATCTCTGCCCGAGGCATCGCTGGGAAACCTGCCCGAGATCGAGTCCCAGATGCGTGTGCTCAGCACCACGGCTGCTGGCCGCGATGCGCTCACCAAGTTTGTGCTAAACGAAAATTACATCGGCAAACTCATCCCCCTGGTCGAGCAAGCCGAGGATTTCGAGAGCCTGAACGACTTGCACCGGTTATGCAACATCATGAAGATCATCATCCTTCTGACCGACACTAGCATTATAGAGCATGCCGTGTCTGACGAATGCGTTATGGGCGTGGTTGGCGCCCTCGAATACGACCCGGATTTCCCCAGCCACAAGGCCAATCATCGTCAATGGTTGATAGACGATAGTCGGTACAAGGAGGTCGTCAGGATCGACGACGACAGTATCCTCCGCAAGGTCCATCAGACATACCGCTTGCAGTATCTTAAAGACGTGGTGCTGGCGCGCATCCTGGACGACAACACATTCTCGGTACTGAACTCGCTCATATTCTTCAACCAGGTCGACATCGTCCAGCACATACAAGCGAACCAGGACTTCCTCGGCGATCTATTTGACATATTCAAGCTGCCGAACCAAGACCCAAGACGCAAGAAGAACGCCGTTCTCTTCATCCAGCAGTGCTGTGCCGTCGCCAAGAACCTCCAGCCCCCCGCACGACAAACTCTGTACAACAACCTCCTCTCCCATGGCCTCCTGCAAGTCATTAACTTTGGCCTCTGCCACAATGACGTTGCAGTCCGGGTTGGGGCAACCGACATCCTCGTGTCCATGATCGACCACGATCCGCAGATGATACGCCGAACCATATATCACCAGATCCAAGAAAAACAACCGCCGTTGACGGACTCGCTCGTGGACCTTCTCCTCATCGAGGTGGACCTGGGCGTGAAGTCCCAGCTCTCGGATACACTGAAAGTGCTGCTGGACCAAGGACCTCCCGTCCAGCCTGAAGTCTTTGCCAAGGCCAATGGCGAACACGCTGTTCGCCTGCAGCCACGCATGCCTACCGCCGACCCGCAACAAGAACAGTTTCTGGATATATTCTACGAGCAGTCGGCCGTCAAGATGTTCCAACCTCTGGTCAGCCTGAAAGACCGCGCAAACGTCGACTTGACGGTGCACCAGGCGTCCATGTTTACCTATCTGATTGAGATCCTCGGCTTCTTCATCCGCCAGCACCATACGCGCAGCAAATTCTTCGTCCTGAACAACGACATTGTGAAACGTGTGGCGCAACTGCTGGAGTGCCAAGAAAAGTTCCTTAAACTCGGTAAGACTGGATGACCCTGCGCGGCTGGCTTTTGATTTCCTTTTGCTCACAAGCATATCAGTTGCCATCCGGTTCCTGCGCCAGTTGATTAACCTTCAGGACGAGTTCTACATCAAACACATATCGGAGAAGAATGTGCTGGGGCCGATCCTGGATGTCCTCATCGGGTCAATGCACCGAGATAACCTCCTCAGCTCTGCATGCCTCGAGTTCTTCGAATTCATCAAGAAGGAAGCCATCAAGGAGCTCATCAAACATTTAGTAGAGAACTACCGGGACAAGCTTGAAAAGCTGGACCGCTTCGAGTTGTTCCGTCACATCCTCCTCCGCTACGACCAGACGCGGGGATTTACCGTCAGCCTAGACTACTTCATGGAGGCCGAAGAGGATGTCAGTCGCACGAGGTCGAATGTGAACCCGAGGACGGGAGGACCCCTTGAATACGGCCACATGGACGCTGCCGAGGAGGAATACTGGAACACATCGGATGACGAGGACGAGATGCAGTCCAAGGTGGGGACTGGCGGTGGCGGCTGCGCCGAGTCGCTCAACGGGATGTCGTCAGGATCCAAACTGGTTGATTACGGGTCGGATGAGGATGCCGATGACCACGTGGAAGCCGGCGCCCTCGATGCCGGTGACGAGGGAAAGCCTGGATCCGAAAAGACCGACGACGGCTCCAAACCGGGCGAGTCAAGTCCGGTCGCGACGCCGCCCGAGCGACTGTCAGAAAAGCGACGCCGCGAGGAGGACGAGGAAGAAGACTTGGGCAAGCTTATCCAGCACAAGCGGCGGAACAGCTCGTCGGCGGGCTCCGCATCGTCGAGCGGCTCCGGGTTTCTCCGGAAGAAGAAGAACGGAGCGGCTCCACGGGATGCCGGTGGCGGGGGCCCGAAGAAGATCGCCATCAGCCTCGGGGGTACCGTCAAGGCCGGCCACGGGCAGGCGGGCGGCAAGCAAGACGATGGGTGAGCCCGCACCTTGACCAGGGGTTTCGACGCAGGGCAAGCGGCACGGTGTGTGACTTATTGGTTGGGAGGAATTTCAATTGGCACTGGGTTATGAGGACCGGCGTTTCGCATGGGGAGCCATCGACTTGGTCTTGTCAGGAATAGAGCCTAGATTTACAGGCTGCTACAAATGAGTGTTTTGCGCGCAGGCGAGACGCGATGCGTGTGCGCGCCCATGGGTCGGGCAGCACCCAACGCGTATGCGCGCCGAGGCGATAGGGCGGGGGCACAAGAGGCACAGAAGAGGAGGGGCGTGCCGTGTACAAGGCCGCCAGTACGATAGGCTACTTGGGCGAATCTGCCCGACGGGCCGAACGGTCACTGCGGTCCCAAGATATGCATAGTATGGATGAATGCCTACTGCACTGCAAGATGAAGTCGTATATTACGGATTTCTGCGAGCCGCGCTTCCCCCGTGCGGAGGATCCATGATCACAGCCTGGACGCGGGCGCCCCATCCGGCGAAACCTCGATGACCAGCTTACCAAATTGCTTGCCGGCCTTCATGTCGTCGAAGAGGCCGTTGATGGCGTCGAGGTCGTCCAAGCCCTGGACGGTGCGGCTGATGATGGGCTTGATCTTGTGGGCGTCCACAAAGGCAACCATGTCGCGGAATTCAGCGCGGGAGCCCATGGTGCTGCCGCGCAGCTCAATGTTCTTGAAGACGGCCTGCATCAACCAGTCCATCTTGGGGGACAGCGTCATGCCGTAGCTCGAGATGATGCCGCCGGGCCGGAGGAGGCGCACCGTCTTGGCGACAACGTCGCCGCCGGCACCGTCGACCACGGCGTCGAGGAAGGGGCGATCGGCCGGCAGCATGGCGGCCAGGGTCTTGTCCCAGGCCTTGTCTTTGTAGCTGACGCCGCCACGGGCGCCCATTTGGCAGCTGCATGTCTCCAAGTCAGTATCTAGTTGCAAAGAGGGGCATTTAAGGGCCCGAGGGGGCGTAAAGAGGTAAACCACGAAGAGGCTCGGGAGCCCACGACGGGAGGTGGGGGGCTCGTGATCGAGAGGACGAGAAGACGAGAAGACGGAGAGGGCTTGCTTACGCGCGTGCGATCTTGGCGTCGTCGCCCGACGTGACCCATACGCGGCAGCCAAGGGCGACGGCGAACTGCAGGGCCTGTAGGGCGACGCCGCCGCCGATGCCGGTGATGAGGAGGTTGCGGTCGGGGCTCGCGTTGGCGGCCGTCTTGGTGACGAGGGCGCGCCAGGCGGTCAGGCCGACGAGGGGCAGGGCGGCGCCCTCGACAGGGGACAGGTGGGTGGGCAGGGGCTCGACCTCGCCGGCGGGGGCGACGACGTAGTCTTGGGCGGTGCCGGCCGAGGGGTACTGCTTGACGCCGCCGAGGGTGGCCCAGTCGGCATTCCCCTCGGGGCCGTCGGGGCTGGCGGCCCAGCCGCGCGAGGGCGTCAGCAGAACGCGGCGGCCGCGCAGCGCGGCGGCGGCGGGCCCGGACCCGGCGCCCACGGCCACGACGGTGCCGCAGCCGTCGGCCAGGAGCGGGCTCGCGAACGACAGGCCCGGGTACAGGTGCTGGCGCAGGAACAGGTCGCGGTGGTTGAGGGCGGCCGCGTGCAGGCGCACCAGCACCTCGTCGGGCCCCGGCTGGGGCACCGGCGCCGTGTTGAGCTGCAGCGGGTAGTAGACCTCGCCCGGCCGGCCCTCGACCTGCCGGATCGTGAGGTAGCGGTTGGTGGCAGCCATGGTAGGGTTCCCGGGCGAAGCGGTTCGCAACGGACGGGGGGGACGCGGGGGACGCGGGGTGCGATCTTCTGAAGCTACGGGGCTGGGTTTAGAAGACGAAGAGGGCCCGCGTCGGGGGGTCGGCAGCTCGGTGCTCGGGTCCGTCAGGCCCAATTTAAGTAGCTGCTTCTCATGCCGGACAGATGCATCGTGATGGGCGTGATGACAAATGACGGTGTCGATGCTGGGCAGCCTAGGTGCATAGTATGCCCATGCCCCTCCTCCTCCTCCTCCTATGCTCCTTCCCGCCGGGTGACGGGTGGTTGGTTATGTTGGCGGGTGCTCCTTCCCCGCGCAGAGGCGCCCCCGCAGTAGGGGGAATCCCCAGAGGATGTAGGTACATGCCTATTGTGTTGACCGGGCAGACGGATGGTGCAGACCCTGGGGGTGGAAAGCAAGGACGACGTCAGGGCTGTCGAGCCGCACCCCCGTGGACCTCGGCTACTGCCCATTCCGTCCTAGGTACCTGGTCTCATGCCGGTCATGTATCTATGTACTTGGATGCCGCGTGTGTACGGAAGCCCAGCCCTGCATGTCCGCCCTCCCGCTACGTCCGCCTGCCCGCCGCGACTTGGCGATGGAAATGGGAGCGGGAGGAGAGAAGCAACAGCGAGGCGCACGCTTGCGGGCGGCCTGCGGGCGGCCGTCGCCCAGCAAATTGGAAGACGGAGGATGTTCCTGCCACGTGGAAGTTGGCCTGGCCGCCGACGCGTGCTGGGGGGGAGATGGGGAGGCGAATGGTGCCCTTCCAGCCTGTGCGTACAGCCCAGCGAGCGGCCCCGTCCTCCAGGCCCTCGGTGCCCATCAGGGCCGTCCGTCTACTTCTTCTGCTGGTCGGCGACCTCGGCACCTCGGATATCTCTGTCTGCAGCACATACGCGACACGGCCGGTCGGTTTGCCCGAGCAAGTAGCTAACCTACTTGGACGTGTGCTCAGAACCAGAACCACGTCCCGTGCCCCTGGAACGCGCCCGTGAGCGCCCCCCCCTTGGCCTTGGTCTCCGAGAGGGCCGACTTCCCAGGGATGGCGCCGTCGATGTGTGGAGCCCGTCGGTGGCCCTGGTCGCCGTCCAAACTCTACGGGATTTGCTTAGCATCCCCGGATCTTCGCGCGCGAGAAGGGGGGGGGGGATGCAGAGGAAACCGTCCTGGGGTACACCTTGGCCATCTGCCCTCCTCCCTGCCCGTATCCATGGCTAACTCGGCCGCCCCAGATGGTCTCGGTCGGCGACCAAATCGACTCTTCGCCGGGCATTGGACGTAGGTTGTGGTATCGCTGCCCCCCGGGGACCGCATTGCCTGTTGCCCTCCCTTCGTTCTACGGTCCAGAAAGGAGGGCCACAAGTGCGATTACATACCGGCTGGCTAAGCAGGAGCTACTAAGAGCCAACAACTCTTGATTTCCCTCCTGCTTACTTGACTACCTCCTGAACAAGTCGCACTGGCCGATTGGGACCAACTTCACTCACTGGCCTCCACCCGTCGCAGTTCCTGAACGCCGTCTTGTTCTCCTCTCACTCGATCCATCGGTTGTTCGCACGGCCGCGTCGCTTGGCGAGCCCACAGATTCAACAGGCTCGCTTGTTCTTCACCCGCGACCACCGTTGATGATGGATACGATCGCCTGCGGTGCCACCTTTGGTGCCGCCCTGGCTACGGCCGGGGTCCACCAACCCCATGTCATTGTCTCGCAGCTCACCCTGGAGAATTCCCATATGCTCGAGTCGTTTCTGACGGCCGCGGCCAGCAGCGTGTAGGTTAACCCCCCCTCGCTTTGGGGGCTCCGAGTGGGGCCCCCCGAAAATCATCGACTGACATGACGGGTAACGCAGGCTCCTTGTTTCCTTTGTGCAGCGCGCCGGCTATGCTACCTTTGCACCCCGCAGCTACTCTTCGCTGGGCTTGCTGGGCCGGCTCGACGGGAACGTGGCAGGCGGACTGCTCCAAGGCGTGGGCATGGCGCTGTCGGGCAGCTGCGCCGGGACTGTCTTCGCGCAGACGGGCGCCGGCCTCAGGACCGGCTTCTACGCGCTGGGCGGTGGCATGCTGGGCGGCGTGCTCTGGTCCAGTACGGTACGGCCGCTGTGCCGTCAGAGCAGCCAGCGCGGCGCGGCGAAGCCGGGTCCTCCGCTCGCCATCAACGAAGGCCTGGGCGTAGGCCGCACCACCGCCATGGTGGCCCTCGAGGCCGTCGCGGTCGTCGCTGTCGGTGCCGCCGTCGTGTCCTCGGGGGCCCAGACCCGGGGCCTCGTGCACCCAGTCGCGGGTGGCGCGCTCATCGGGCTGGCCCAACTGGTGTCGGTTGCAGCCCGCAAGACGATGCTGGGGACGTCGACGTCGTTTGAGGAGTTTGGCGACTACGTGTGCTGGCTCGCCCAGCGCGCGGGCGGCGGTGAGGTCCCCAAGCCGCCGTCGTACAAGAACATGACCTTCGTCGCCGCCATGGCGCTGGGCGCCTTTGTCGTTTCTTGGGCTTTTCCCCACGCACGCGCCACCGTCCCTATCGACATCAGCCCCTTTCGCTCGGTGCTGGGCGGAACCTTGATCGCCGTCGGCTCGCGCATGGGCGGCGGCTGTACCTCGGGCCACGGCATCAGCGGCATCTCGTTACTTTCCATCTCGAGCTTCGTCACGGTGGCGTGCATGTTTGCTGGCGGCATAGGGACGGCGCTGGCCCTCGGCTCACCAACCGCCCCTGGGTTGTAAATGGAGCCCGGCAACATGCTGAAAGAGACAGATAGATTTATATACATAGATATAGCGAGTCGGAAGCCAATGTATAGATGCGACACCGGTCCAAGGGTGTTGGCGACTGCCGTGGCAATTTGCCTGATATTCGATGGCGCGCGAGCAGCCGACGGCGCTCTCGAAAGGCGGGGCCCGAGCTGATGAGGTTGCACGCCATACATATGCGCTTTCTCGCCAGCGGAGACAGGAGCACTGAAGGGGGTGAAGGGGCACGTATCGAAACTTGGGTTGGCGTGTTGGGTGTGGTTTCTTGCCAGGAAACCGAGGCCGCTCTACTGGTTCTACGGATCACGGCCCTCGGGTTTCCAACAGATGTCACATCAACGAGAGGCGAGACCGGGGGCTAGCGCCGGCGCCGAACAGCGGCCAGGCCTGTTGAGTATGTAGTTGGCCGCTGGGTCCGATGAGTCACTCCTCGTGCAGCCGCCGGCCAGCAGCGGCACTGGCTCATATAATGACGGCGGGTGGCGGTGGCCTCCTCATTGGCCTCGGGGATCGCCAAGGCCCCCCTTCCCCCTCCAACGCTGGGCCAGGGGGGGGGGGGGGGGGGGGGGGGGGGGGGGGTGGGGGGGGGGGGGGGGGGGGTGGGGGGGGGGGGGGGGGGGGGGGGGGGGGGTCATTTCCGACACCGCCTTGCGTCCGTGGGCTGTAAGAGGGGGGGGGTTTGTCTGGACAGGGAAACGAGATATAGAGTGGGACAAGAAAAGCAGGACAGACTGCGCGCGGGTGTGTTTGTGCGTCTTGGTCGGTGGGCGGTTAGTTGTCCCAAAGCGGCGGCAACCCGACACTTTCGTCAATAGGGATCACGGCCGTTGGTGGTACGGGCGACCGACGTCACGTAGGGTTCGCCGTTCATTGCTTGATGGGCCGTCACACGGCGATCAGTGCCGTCTTGGGTCGACCAAGGTCACCGTTCCTCTCGCCTGGCGTTGGCATGTGTTTTTCTTTTTCGGGGAAGGGGGGGGGGGGAGGGGATGGTTCTTTCTCTCTGTTTCTCTCTCTCTCTCTCTCTCTCTCTCTCTCTCTCTCTCTCTCTCTCTCTCTCTCCCCCCCCCCCCCCCCCCATCTCTTCCTCCCCTCCATGGTAGATGCGCAACGTACTCATCGTCATCGGGGTGGAAATATGGGCAAGAAAAAAACAGTACTTCTGTAGTTCCTATCGGGGCTGCTGTCCTAGCGTGCATGCCGGCGCCCAGGGATGGGGCAGATTCGAGATAGTCTTTGGGCGTTCCCGCGTCGGGCATTTTTCTTATTGGCGGGCCCCGTTTCCGGGGGAGCCCATCCCCTCGCTACGGCGCCAAGTTACTGGATGGGGGGCTTTTTAAGGTATTTCCCGACGCCGGCTCGAGCGCGGGTGTGGAGGCGTCCATGTCTGGGGGGGTGGGTGTGCATGTGCATCCATCCATCCATACATGGCAGCAGCAGCATCACGGGCCCGGCACTACTGCACCATCACGAATCCGTGGTTGGACGGGCCTCGTCCACGGGCTGCGCAAGGGCGTCGCCTTCCTGCCCTTCAATATACGGCCCCGTCGGAAAGGGAGCCGTACGACATGGAAGGAAATGCCTCTCTGCCCCGGTCTGCCCCATCCCCATCCCCTTCCCTCGGTTATCCACCTCCGCCAGCCCGCCCGCCCCGGTAGACCGGCTCCTAGCCCATCGCCTCTGCGAATTGTGCCATGGCATGCCGTGTCGGGACGAGCCGCGTCATGCCGCGCTGGCGTCGACGAGCTCTTCGATACCCATCATCCGTCCCGTCCCTCCCGGGCGCCCCTCCCTCGTCTAGCGGTGACTCGCCGGATTGCCTGCCCCCCATTAGGGCAATAGCAGGCACTCATATAAGCCCTTAACGGGACCCCCATAACCCCATACAACCATGAAATATATGCTCGGGATCCAGTCTGAACTCAACATGCGAAATTGCCGCTTGGGCTTGCTTGTTTTCCTGTTTCAAGGGATAACCCCCCCCCCCCCCCACCCCCCCCCCCCCCCCCCCCCCCCCCCCCCCCCCCCCCCCCCCATCGCCCCAAAATGTTTCGATTCCTTACCCTCCCCAAATGTCCCTTGCTTCTTTGCACATTCCCATTCGCATGCCCATCTATCGTACATATTACCGCTCACCACGAGCCAACATTATCTGAGCCGTGTGGCCGGCCCTCGTATCCAACATACCCTCCCCCCTCCTAATGCATAGGGTGGCGCCTGAGCCACGACGGCCCGCCAGCAACCCCGCGTTGTGCGACGGTCGCGGCCCAGACACGCCGAATCGGCGCCGGATAGGCATGTCCAAGATGCCATGTCCCTCTTCCCGTCCTCTCCGCAAGACCCGTCTCTGCCTGGTTCCAACCACGGCTGCCCGGAGCTGTGCATGCTGCACCGGCTGTGCTGCTCCCGTTGCCTCCACTGCCGTCGCCGCCGCTTCCGTCGCTCCGTTGTCGCCTGATCCGCCACCGATCCGACAGTTGCTGATCGCCCGTCCGTGCCCTCAAATCATCAAGATACGGCTTTCTGCATCGTTATGCTGCCGCCGTCCAGTGCAGAGCGCCCGTCCACCGGATCAATGAAGAAAAAGAATCAGAATCATCCCCTCCGCGGGGCGCTTTGCCGAGTTGCAACCGCTGGCCCACAGCGCCCACTCCAGGGCCTATATAAACGCCGCCCACATGCCACGGGACCTATCATCATCGATAAAACGAGAGTCGTGAGCGAAAAAAAAAAGGCTTCCGGGAGACCAAGGCGCGCCCTTGCTGTTGGTGTACATGTGATCTCCAAACAACGACCAAGGAGAACGAATGGGTATCGAGCATCTGGTTGTAAACAAAAGCGTGCATCCGAGACTGCCGCAATCACTGCCGGCTCCGCCCCGAGGACTGCCCGGCACCACTTCACGGGCCTCGGCGCGGCGGCTCCGTCTGGTCCAACATACCGCCAATGTCGACACGCCCGCTGCGAGAATCAGCCCCTGCCACGTGCTGTACTTGGTTCCGTATCGGCGGCAGCTGGTAGCCGGGCTGCTGTTGTGGTCGTGGCGTCGACAACTCGCTGCGCGGGATCTGGTACGAAGGACCCGATGGGTGCTCGGATCGCCGCGATGAAGATGGCGAGTAGGCCGGCGCGTTGGGGCTGACCCCAGGACTTGGTCCCGACATGATGGATCCTGGGGTGATGGGCTGCCTGGCGCTGGTCGCACCCTCCCTGCTTTCGGGCATGTCGCCAAACCGTGGTCGGTTTGGGTCAAAAGACGCCGAAACCGGTGTCATCTGGGAATAAGCAGGGTACTGGTACGAGTACGGGGCATCCCTGGCGTGCGGTGAAGGCGATGGTTGCGCGTAAGGGCGCGCCTGTGGCGTCAACAGCAGGACCACGAAGTAGATCGAATCTTCCTTCACGAGGCCGATGCGCGTGGGATACGGCCTTGGCTGCCCCTCCAACGTCCGAAACGTCAGGAAGTCTTGTCGGTCCAGCGAGAACCTGGAAATCGTCTCAGGATCGAACGGGAGGGACTGGATAACACGGTCCGCCTCTTCTCGGCTGTAGATGGGAGGCAAGTAGTTGGGTTCCTTCCTCGCTTGCTCATCCAACAGCGATCGCTGGAGCGCTGCCACCCTTTCCTGGTCACCCGGCATGACGAATTCTGCCAGCTTGCGTCTTTGGATTGTCTGCGGAGTATGGGCACCCACGGCGTCAACAAACGTGCCTGATACTTTGGTGATTTGCAGATCCATTGTAAGAAAAGCAACGGGTTCCAGGGGACGAGGTGCTAGGTGCAGCGGTGGCGGGTAGACGTTTGCATCGCCGACGGAGCCGCGGTCGGGATATCGGGATCCGACGGGGTCAGGCGGCTGCGATTTCAGGACCCTATACGACTGCGTCCTCCGCAATGGATCCTCGTACGCCACAGCCGGAGCACTCACGGGCGCGTATAGTGATACGGGCCGTCGCATGCTTTCCACCGGGTTCGAAAACCGAGTTGTGTCGAATCGCGCCTCCCTGTCGTCCCGAAGCCGCGGGCGGCCGCGCTTTTTGTGCTGAACGTCGACGCAGGCATCTTCTTTGCCGTTACTCAAGCATCTCGAGCATGGTCTTTGAGCTGCAACCCGCAAAGTCAGTCAATTTCCCCGACAAGGAACAAAAACGGCAAGCAACAGTTTGCAAGACGGGCAGCTCTTTGGGAACAAAACTCCGTTGGGCCCTCCTGGTTCATGAGGCTTTGGGACCAGTGCTTGGCAAAATCCCACCCTCGCCTGACGCTCCACCAGCTCTTCGGCGACCTAGGTAGGGGTCACCGGCTCAGGGATCACTGATCCGCCGCTGGTGTCTTCTGAGAGGCGGTGCACAGTTCCCCTCCCCCTTCTTCACGGATTTCCAAACGCAGCCTCCCTGGCCAAGCGGCAGGTGAAGGCTTAGGGCAAATATCGAAGTCGATAACATTTCACAATGGTCACAAGTTTGGCCAGCACGTACCGTCACATCTGCAATTGTCAGCTTCATGCACTGTAGGTTATACGAGATGGGACAAGAAGTACCTCAAGTGAGCTCTTTTGCAGGGAACGCAGGCGGACGCCACGTGACCCTTCGTTTTTCTCTGGGATTTCGGTGACGTGTAGGGGGCGCTCTCAGGCGGCTGCGGGCGGGTGGGCAGCGAGTATGGGGAAGAACCCGGAGCGTGCCCTACTACCGGGGGGAGCGAATACTGGTGCGGCGATATCATCGGACCGGGCTGGGACTGGTACGGCATTGGCCTGCCAAAACTCTCCTCGGGTCGGCGGTACGGGAACGCTGTCTGCTCCACCGACTCCAGGGGATACGGTCGGGCACCCGTTGTCATGTGTGATGGAGGTGGCAGCTGGGGTTGAGGCGCTGGCCCCATGTGCAGTCGGCGATCTGCTCCCGGTACTGCCGAGCCGGCGCGATAAGCATCGTGTGTGGTTGCCTGGAAGCCCCCTCGACCTCGAATATCGGCCTCTGGGTGCGGTTTGGACGAGGGTGGTGGAGACCCTGACATGGGCGGAGAGGGATAGGCCCTGGAGCCGGTCGGGCACTCCGTCTCTGCTCTGGCCCAGCTCAGGTCGAGAGCGAAGCGCGCCAGTTTGGAAACGCCTCGGCGCTGGCCGAGTGGACAGTATACCGGTTCGCTGCTCGGGGTTAAAACTTGCATGGATGCCACCGAAGGCCGTGGATGTGACGAGCCCAAAGTTGCCGGCGTTGACTCTGGGGTTGCGAGAAAGGGCGTTGCCCAAGGCACAAAACCCGGATATCCCTCTCAGAGAGATAGGCCCGATCAGGGTTGGCAGACGACGAGCAGAGCTTGCTTGAGGAATCGATATGCAGTCACCGGCGAACCCAGTCCAGCTAACGGTGCCTTGTCTGGGGCTTGCCGTTGAGCAGGGCAGCAACTGAGGCCGGCCAGCCTGCGGAGGGAGGGCCGAGGCACAAGTACGTTGTTCAGGGTGGAGACGGCTTGGAAAGCGCCTTTGCCAACAGGCCTCCTTAACCTGATGCTGGAGGCAAATCTCAACCAGCGTGGGACAAGGTAGCGGTTCGTGATACTTGATCCGCGAGGGTCAGAATCTGGTCGTACGGCAAATGGGCGGTGTTGGTCTCTGGCAACAGCGACGGAGAGCTGCAGGACCTGGACGGCTCGTCGACTGAGGTGGTACCACGAGCTTATTAGTCGGATGGGGTTGGGTGTGTATGAGAAAGAGAGGGGGAGGCCAAGGTCGACAGTCCAAGATGGAGAAGCTCGGAAGCTCTCTCGATAGGCAGTAAGTGGGATCGTGGGAGGTTTTTGTGCAACTCGTTCGAGATTGGCCTAATATGTACCGACCAGGATACTGGCTCATGGGGCGCCAGACAGACAGAGGACTGCACGGACGCCAGATCTGCTGGACAGGTTACGGCCGGTACGTACAGGTACCTATCCCGGACGAGAATGGATAGGGAAGCACAGTAGAGAGAGACGAAGGGGGGTGGTGGGAGACATGGGATGGGGCGTGGGTATCGACATGGGCATGGGACATGGGGACCGGATGGGATGAAGGAACCCCGGGGGGGGGGGGGGGGGGGGGGCATGGCTTCTCACCAGGGAAATAGAGACGGATGGATGGGGGCATAGCATGGGAGGTGGGCCTGGGCGGCCGAGGAACAAGCTGAGCGGGCGTGGTGACAACAAGGATACGATTAACTGGAAGGAGGAGGAGGAAAATAGAGGGTAGTGGTAGGGGGAAGACGAGGGCGAGAGCATGGGCACGGGCAGGGGGGTCGGGCCCGCGCCAGTAGTGGCAGCGTCTGTCTCCGGGCCAGTCAGTACCGGGGAGCGGGCGAGGGAGGCCAGAGGTTGTACATTGTAGGCCGGTCGAGAGCTAGGGTCCTGTAGCGTGCGAAGTACATGACCACTACGGATGGATGGTGTGGAAACCAGGATTGAACGAGCGAATGGGTTCGTCGTCAGGGTCGATCCCGGACGCGACGGGGGTAGCGGCGCGATGATGGGGACTGCCAATTCTATCCATCCATCCCATGTCGGGCCTAGTCGTCGAGGCTCGACTATGCAAGCTACCCTGGGAGCGCATTGCTCTGCCGTGGCCCCAGGATGAGCATCAGCGGTCCATGTCGCAGTGGCCGCGGCAGGGAGCGCGAAAAGAGGCATGCATCATCATCATCTCCATCACGACCTGCGGCAGCATGGGTGGGTTGGCGACAGGAGGCCTGACGGCGCACCTTGCGCAAATTCTCCGCCCACGGCGCCCAAGCGCCCTGGGCCGGTAGATTAATCAATCAATGACCCCCGAACCGAGAGCCCTGGTACCGGTGTCCACGGCCCCTCCACGCGACAGGGAGCGTTGCCCGCCCGCCCAGCCGCGACGACGGCGGCAGAACTGGGCAGCGGGAATAAAAAGTTGACGACGACCTGGGTCGGTCCCCTCTCTGCCGCCCGGGTTAGGGCCCCCGCGAGGCCAAACAGCGTGGGTACTTCAAACTCTGGTACGAAGAGCGGGGGGTACAGAGCCGCGGACACGCATAAGAAAGGCCTTATGCGCGGGGAAACAGGCCGATGGTAACTTGGAACCACGACGTCGTCGACGAAAACGACACGAGGAGGGCGTGCCATGAGGGAAGGGGGGGGGGACGGGAGCGAGTGTAGGAGGTACTTCTCAAGGATCCATGGACGGGTGCATTTGCTCGGGGGTGGATCGAACCACAGGGTGGGGCGTGTGCAGGGCAGTCCAACGGTTTGAACCTGAGCCCGAAAGCCACCTGCCAACCTGCCCGGAGTCAGAAGCAGGCCGAGTGCCTGCCTCGCAAGGGATAGAAAGCCGCCCGAGAATAACCTCTTTGCGACAACAGTACCAGCGGGCGCGACGGCAACCGTTAGGGAGGGGGGGGGGGGGTTCTGGCCGCCCAAGGTATTGCTAATACGTCATGCTCTGCCGCCAATGCCTTCACTCCTCCGTGCACCGTAGACTGGGACTGCGACGGGGGAGCTGGTATCGTCGGCGCTGGAAGAGGTTCCTCGGCGATATGGGACGGAAGGAAGCCCGTACAGCCCTAGCACCTTGGCTTTGGCTCGCGTGTGGGTGGCCGGGACAACCCTCATCCAAGTCATAAAGTGCGCGACACCTGCGACTATCTTGCCCGCTGACACGGGCCTGGCTAGCGCACCCCGGACTGCTGAGCCCTGGACGAGCTGAAGTTGACTCTGGTCATATTGGTTCCTCCATATCATGCGCCGATGACATGCCTACAACAGATGACGGTGTACCGACCAAGTACTCGTGTACCGAAACTCGTACTCGTCAGCAGGCGCGGCAGGTACCTCAATGGCTGCACGACATGCAGCCGAACCGCCTGCGTCTACGTCGCCGAGCAGCCGGGCAGCCGGGCAGCGTCGCCATGCCGGAGGCAGGAGGCAGCCCGGAGATGAGATGGATGTGATGGAAAGCACGAGGCGCCGGGCCAGAGGGGTTGATCGGAGGGCCAGGCAGCTGCGAATAGTGACGGACGAAATTGAGGATCGAAACCCAATACAGTTCGTGTGTGAGATATTGAGCCTCACGGCCCTGTGAAGGCGGCCGTCTCCATTTGCGCCGGGGGGGGGGGGGGGGGGGGGGGCGGCCCCAAGTAGGATAAGCGGCAGCAGGCAATCGATTGGAGGCATGCCCGCTCCAGAATACCCGGATCTAGCTGTCGCCGCCGCACGTCACTCTCGGTAAGCGCTGACCGGGCTCCGGCGCAGCATAGAAGCGAGCCTCAGAGGCTGCAGCAAGCACGTTGAGTTGGCGCCCCCGACGAAGGGGGATTTGAACCAAGACACGGGCCCGATGCCGGCAAACTTTCGTGGGCCATGTGCCTTCCAGCCAGCCTCGATTAGGACGAGCGTGGGCGCCCGTGTCCGCTATAGAGGGCGATCTTGGCTTATCGGGGTTAGGGGGGGGCAGCTGCATATACTAAACTACATCGCGTCTAAACTAACTTCTCCGTATACTTCCCAGTATTGACTGGCTTGACGCTAGCGTCGAGGGGCCGGGGGGGTATTTATCGTCAACCACTGGGCCGGAGCTATTTGTACTGCACCTACAGCAGCCTCACCGTGACAACAGCTGGAAGCGTAGCACCCGGCACTCTCCCTATGTTGGTTGCAATTCTCCATTCAGCTTTCGTACGGAGAGCCCAACGGAGCCGGGCAAAGAAGGGGATCGTGTCCCCTACGTTTAGTACCTACTTGCCTACCCAGGTAGCATGTAGGTGTGTAGATAGATGGACGGAGGATGGGTCTATCAGCCCGTCATGCCTCGGGCCTAGTGCCCGCCGAGACGACGTAGATACATAAGGTACCTACCTTACTGCGTAGGTCGGTCGGTGCCTTTAGTCGACGCCCAGACGCGTGCCGTGCCAGCAGGCCATGGATGGGACGGCGTGCGGCATGGGTGGCATTGACGCCTGGACAGGGATGCCGGCTGGGGTACATCCAGGTCGCGCCGGTCTTGCTGCTCCAGCCGTCTGCTCGTGGCTTGCATCCGATATTGAAATCTGCGAGGGACAATCTTCCGTGGGCGATGACTTCATTCCATGCCCGCGGGATGGCCACGCCCGCTAGAGCGTATAGAAGAGGTAGGCCCATATGCGTGCGCGCATCCCATACTCCTGAACCTACCTACCTACCTACCCACGCGAGCCAACTATCTACCTGGGTAGATCATGCAAACACCCTCTTGTGGGAAGTGCTTGCAGGCACTCTTGCGTGGCATGAAAGAAGCCCGGACCAGATGGACCACCCAGCCAGCTGTCTGTCGCCCCCGTCTGCCTATACCCGCTATACGGGCCGCTAGAAAGGTGAGAGTTTGTCGTCGTCGTGTTCCCGCCTGCCTCCCTTTCACATGGCAGGCCGGCCGGTCGTCAGCCGACATACAATGGATGGATGCGCGGGGAGAATGAAGCTTCCAGCACCACCTGATCCTTCCACGTTGCTGCAGCCCACGTTTCCACCCATTGGTCGTTCCACGGAGAGGCCGCGCACACGTTGGCACGGCGGAGAGAGGAAGACTTGCCAAGAGGCTCGGAAATCTATCCACAGCCCTCGCCATTGGTGAGAAAATCCACTCAGTTCGCTACCGTAGGCTCAACGCCCGTCCCACTTTAGAGGTCTCCGGTGCCGCCTGTGGTGCCGCCTGTGCCTCTTTCCAGTTGGTCGGTGGGACTTCGTTCCCGGGCATCCATCCAGGAAACTTTGTACCCGGCAACCCGTCTCGCTGGCCGGCAACTGGGTGCCCTATCAACCGGTCCACCCGTCCATCCATCCCCGAGGGGCACCTGTCAGGGAGGCGTCTGACCGAGCCCCGCTGGAGAACAAAGTATGGACCGGACTAAATCGCCAACGGCCGGCCTGGGAATCCGTAACTACCGAGCGCGCACCCAACCCCACGGCTCATCTGCGGTCCGGGTTGTCAAACCTGGAACCGGTGGATGAGCTGTGGGCGCGCGCGTGTTTTCGTATGTACCGCAAACGAGCTTCTAGAATAGCAGTGCGCGGGTGTTGTAGGGGGAAGAAGACCACCTCCCGGGGGGGAGGGGGGGGTTGGCGCCTGGCCTCCAACCCTTCCCCTGGACGCCCCTACGCGGCGACTGCGGCGGCGACTGCGGCGGCGGCGGCGGCGGCGGTCAGAGTGTTTTGGGGGAGACGGTCCAAGCCCGTACCAGGTGCCGCCGGCAAAGCAACTGCCACTCCAGCCAGGCAACAAGACCTGTGACGGCACAGGCTTCAGTGGAATCTTTATTTAGCAGAACGGCTCCGGGGAAGCCCCCGGCCGCCCAGGCCCGCGGGAGCAGGACGAGACGAGACGAGACGAGAGGGCACGGGCAGGCCGGCGCGCTCTCCGTTCCGCGCGTGGAACTGCTTCTGCTTCTTGCTTACCTCTTGCTTACAGCGAAACGACTAAACTACCTTGGGTGGTCAGGTCTGCGTGGTGGACACGCATCCATGGATCCCAATGAAGACGATTAGTTCCTGGTTGTTGCGTGCCCCGACCCTGCCCGGAAATCACTAGTCCTCGCACATACACACAGAGCTCATTTGGCTCGTCAGCTATATCAGATGCTGCTATAGCCTGACCGCTGATCAGCTGTGCGCTATTGACAAGGCCCAGAAGTTACCGGGCAGAACCAGCCTGCCAGCCTGCCATTGACGAGTTGGAGCCGGCCCGGCCGTAGCTTCTGGTCTCGTCGCAGGGGTGCTGCAGGTGAAGAGGAGACGGCGGTGGGCGGCGGCGTGGTGGTGACATGGCGTGGGGGGGGGGGGGGGGTGCATCGACTCTCGAGAGACTCATCATCTTCGAGGGATGACGGGGTCGCGTTAGCAAATACCTACTCGCCAGCGCACACGCGGGGGCTCAGCTCGGGCAGGTGGCCCCCCCTCCAACCCCCCCTGGTTGGCCTGACATCTAGTCGGGCGGCACATCCCATAGTTCGTCCGTTATGCCGGGTTGCACTAACTAATGGATGGATGTACAGATGATGTATGTATGAGACCCTATGGGCCGCGACGGATGGACAGCGCTGGCTTGTATTAGGTTGGAAGGGATAGGCTGGCATGGGATGGATGGATGCCTCCATCAACTATCCATGCTCGAGAGCCCGCATGTACCGAGGCACCCCACCACTGCTACCCTCTCGTTCCCATCCACGATGGACGGCCCCAGGGGGCGCGACACCATGTACTGACCTGAGCCCCTACCGAGCCCCAGTCCTGCCCTCTACCTACCCAGGTATGCAATCCCCTCCTGGGACCCCAATGGGAGGGGATGGATGGATATGTGGGATGTCATCGTTGCCAACGAGAACCATCGCTCATCAACCGCCCGGCCAGCCGGCGGCCACCCCTCCCCCCGTGACGCATCGTCCAATAATGCCAGCGGCTATCGGATCTCTCCTCGTGGCCTCATATCCCTTGCGAATGAAGGAGCGAGCGTTGCATAGGCAACCTGTATCGGCCACCACCTTCGGCCACCACCTCGCGCCCTCGCCTGCCAATGAGGAGACGAGAGCGCCTCCCGCTGCTACACAGTATGTACCCGTATTGGACCAGGGAGCTTCTCGAGGCCCCGAAAGCCGGCCCAACCTGAGAAGGGCGAGGGTTAGAAGCGATCAACGGCCCCCCTCCGACGCACGCCGCGGTGACTGTTCGTCGTCACCATTGGCCCCGCGTCAGCTCGTGAACGCCTTCATGCCATGTTGGTATGAAGTCCGTGTATGTCAATTCATGCACTGTCGGAGACCAGGCACATCAAGACAACCAGAGCGGGCAGCGGCGGCGACCCGACGCCCGCCCATGCTTGATAGCTTGCATGTGTTGCCCGCGGCAAGGGCACCGTCATCAACGTCGGTCGGACTGCTTCAGAAAGAATCCTCCGGCCGATCCCACATGGCGCCAACGCCAAAGACATCAGACGACCCCGCAGCGTTTGTCTCGGGTCGAACGGGGATCCAGACGAAACTGCGCCAGCGAAAATCTGACAAGCGAGGAAGGGGGGCGGGCAGGCGGCCCACGAAGAACAGGAAAGGTTCCCCGACCAACGACATCGTCTGAACGCCCGCAGTTGGCACGCAATTGGCTCGCAGGCCGTCTCGTGTAGCTGACGGCCGCCTAGCTGCGGTGTGCCTCTAGCCGGGACCTCGTTATAGGTAATTTGGGTTACATCCTCAGGCAGACCCTGGGGCCGGCGGGAGGTGCGTGGGCGAAAGAGCCAGGGGAAGCATCCCGTGCAGCTGGGCATACGGAAGTACAACGCAGTGTGGCCGACGGCATATAGTCGCACCCTTGTTTTAACAACCTGGTACGACGTACATGCGTAGCTCCATGCACGATCGTCCGGTCTTCGTTTGCTGGCTGCTGCTGAGGGGCTGCACTGTAGGGATGCGGCTCCTTGAAGATAACCTACGCGTACGTATCGGCCGAAGTCGACATACAGCCGCCATTCCCGCGCACCATCCGCACGCGCCAGGTACCCGGTGTGTGAGGACATGCGCGCCCCGCCACCTTGAATCTGAACTCAAGGTGCTCGGGCCGGCTTCGACTAGCCATACCAAGCTCGCGCTTATCTGCCCGTGACTACAGTGGGTGCTAATATTAGCAGGCGACAGGAGTCCCGAAAGTGGATGGACGTCAAGACTTACGGGCTGCCTCCTACGGGCTATTAATCCGACAAGAAATGGATGAAATGGGTCCATGTAGTTTGGCAGGTGTGGGGGGGGGGGGGTGGTCGTGGATGTAGACTTGAGCTGGAGGACTGTCGGCATCGACCAACGGTCCTTATGAGGAACGGTCTTTGGGCCCATCCTCTGGCCACCGAGACACGCGCGCCGTTGAGGCTCCGATATACCTGCCGAGACACCATGTCAGGTACCTACCTACCTCATACTGAACCAAGAGGTACGACCCCCCCCACCGGGCATGTATGTGGTAGTATATCTGCCCGCATCTGGCGTCTAGGTGCCTTGGCCGCTCGCCGCACCGCCAATACCGAGCCCTTGTGGGCTTCCCCTGGGCCGCAGTATACTACGTAGGGACGTACGGCCCAGTCAGTATCCGAGTACCAAGCCTCCGCGGCCTTAAAGATGTAGGGGTACTGTACTCACATGGATGGGACGGGGGGTATGTAAGCCCTCTGTCCCCATGACCTCACACCCTGATCCCTGCTTTCGTCCGATCTCTCGTTATGCAACCTTGCAGAAGACCAGCTAACAACCTAGGTACAGTACCATACCGCTTTGGCTGCCCCAGCCGTTTTGACAGCCTGCCGAGTCAGGTACGGTCCTCCTCGTAGTCTCTTACATGTGGCACGCCAAGCAACCTGCTGCTGCTTCCACGGCCTGTTCCTGATTCAATGCCGCTTCGCTCGTGGCCGGTGGCATGCAGTGGTTTCAGCTGCCGGGTCGGCGGTACGGCGAGCGGTCCACGGCCGGGGGGTCGCCATGAAAGGTGGAAGCCGATGTGTATTAGTGCACTTCCCTTTCTTCCCTCACGAAGCCGGCCAGGGCCCCGGTCTCCTCATCACACGTGCGAGATGAGCAGATTCCTTAAGATTGCTTCAATGATCTCCGCATGGGGTGGCCCATCAGCGCATGATGCCATTCCAGCCTGTGCGGTTCATGAGCCCTGCGCGCCAACGGTTCTGTTACCAGGGACTGTAGCACACGTTGCACGAGGCTCCCGCCGTTTGGTTCACCCCCGGCCAGCGCAGTGTCAGGTGGGGGACCTTGGGCTTACCGCGTTGCGTTCGTTGAGCCCTCATGTAGGCCTCAGATACATCCTCGGATCTAGTACTTACAGCCAGGTCATTACTGTGTAGACGCCCTCTCTTTGTAGTCGTGAACTGGCGCTACATCATTAACAGAGGTCGGAGAGACCGGGAGGGGGGGGGGGGGGGTTCTTGCACAGCTGCTTCTTTTCGAGTCTGGGAATCCCAGCCAACGGACTGGCACTGACTCGACCTAACTAGTCTTGTACACCTGAAGCTCAAGCGCGGGCTTGCACGTGTGCGCCTCCAGGTGTGGAAGCCGTCAAGGACTGACCTACGTAGTACCTGCACTCATTTTCTACGCCTACAGGTGAGTGAATAGCTGGAGAGGACCAACTCATCAATATACGGATGGCTCTCCATCGTGCAGTGGCAGCTATCCCCGAGCCACACCACAATGGATGCTGGATGGCGCTACGCGCGATAGGGCAGGCAGGGTCCGGTGAGTCGGAAAAATGACCCCGGCGCAATTCTCCGAATGGGCGGCTCTGGATCCTTCTAAAAACTTGGGCTTGTATGACAGCTGAGTTAACCCAGTCGACCTGTCGATCCCCGAGCCTTGCGGTGGTGAAATTTGGCTCGGGGAAGTCGGCACTACTACCACCGGCATGGCTGTGGAAGGAACGGATGCTGGGGCCGAGCTTCCAACCATTGGACTGTCGGTCCAGTCCAGGTCGTACATGTGTAAAGCAAGAGTTACCTCTTAGTGGGTAGGTAGGTACCTGCCTATCCAGTGTGTCAGACAAGCAGACAGGCAGGCAGGCAAGCTGGCAGTCAGGTACGACTCGCTCGGGCAAGAAGGGCAAATGACCGACCGCCTCCTGCCGGTTCCCATGCTGCATTCATAACTCCTCTTGCCCAAGCTCGAAGAGAGGCCAATTTTTATTTATATATTTATTTTTGCTTACGGTGCCCTGCAGCATCCGTTTCCATGCGATGACGACTTGGGTCGCAGGCGCCGGCAGCACCGAGCCTGACCGACTGTCCGTACGTACGAGATACACCTGACGCGCCCGTCCGCCCACCAGTATGTGCGACTACAACCGCCCCTACATCAATAGTGCCCATACACGCGCATGCAACCGGGACAATATTCACTGTAGACAGTGCTCACTGGCCAGTCTGGCCAATCAACACCCTTTTGCGGGAGCCGGGGCCCGCTCCAGCCCAGCCAGGAGGGGACATTCTCTTCGTCCAGCTCGGCAGACCGGATCATGGTGTTGGTTGCTTGGCCCTCTTCCATATCGCCGACCGTCTGTGCCGAACCATCCCTGGGACGGACTGGCCAACTTCCAGCCCCAGCAGCCACGCGTTGGCCTGGCTATCCGTCTACCATCTCATCTCAGAAGGCCCACACGTCATCCCGGCAGGACCCCTCTCAATTTTGGGCGTATCCCCGTCACGTACTGAGCACAAGGCGTCTCGCCCGCGAAACTCCTAGGAGACCAGAGTACGACCTCAGCACTATTGTCCACCTGAGAGGTTCGAGAGACTTTGCCGCGCTATCGTCTCCTGCAGGCCACTACAGAACCACATGGGGGTGATACCTGCATACGCGCCCGGCACATCCGTCGACGCTGCTCAGAGAGACACTCCGATCGGCACCAGAAGCTGGTCCATCATGAAGGATCAGCAGCAGCCCGATGACGACTACATCTACCCAAGTTGTCGAAGCACCTCCCTTCAGACCACAGTCCCTGGCCCGCAGTCTGGCTCTGCGGCTGTGACTGGGCGCAGAATACCGCATCGCGACAAATAGATTCCGTACACATATTCTCCGGATGGCCCCAGAGTCCTGCCCGTGTTCAGTGTAGGAAAACAGCCATGCGATGTGTCATATGGTCGTCGGCTTCGCGGCGAGCGGAACATGGCACAGACTCCGGCCCACCTCTGGTACGGCACAGCTCACAACTTGGTATGCATGTTGTGGTTCGGGCATGCTTGACTCGGGTTTCTAGGAGACCATGACCATGGAGCCATCACGTAGGGCTAACGAATGTGCAACGCTCCAGGCTCGTGCGGCGCCGCCAACGAGTCATGCGTTTCTCCTTCTTGTTATTCCCCAGCTGCCACGACAGTGGACGACTCCCTTATCCTCGTCACACATTTACCGGCCGGACTGGCCCAGGTGACCGGCTTTGGCCCCCGACAGAGCTGATAGCTCAATACTTGGCGTCATCCGCTGCGAGTATACTGGTACTCACGGTGCTGCCGTTGTGGCCTTGGAGCCTGACACTGTATGGGTGAAAGTCATCATTTGGTCGCATTGGGCAGGAGCCTAGAGCAAGAGATTCAGGCCTTCACGGCCGCACAACGAAGCACCGAACTGAGAGACACATCTACAGTTAGAACTAGCGGGCCCCATCAATATGTCATCATTATCGGCTGCAGCACCACCGTTCACTAAAACCGCCCAGATCGTCGCCAGTACTGGGCCCTCGTCACCGCATTCGCTTCCTCAGGTACAGGCTCGTACCAGTCTGTCTTCACTTGGAGACAGGGGTGTCCTTCAAACGAGAACCCTGTCGCATGTTGTGGGGTAGATAGCAGGTACATGCTCCTGGGTACACAGACATGGTACGGGCCTCCCTGGAGAGCGCGACTCGTTATTTTATCGTCGGGTTCACGAAAACGAGCCTAGTCAAGAGCCCACTCAACCCATGACTGGGGGGTGGGGGCTATACTGAACCCCAAGGCGGACAGAGTGCGAATGCGGGCGAGAGGCGCCTTTCCGTCTTACCAGCGACTGCCGCCTGACAGTCAATCATATCACGACGAGCAATTGCCGGCGACAACATGATACAATGAAGATAACGCATAAAGAACTCATCTCGTCTTTCCGGGGATTTTTTAATTTTTTTTTTGCAACAGGTCCCCCAGCGATCCTCGTATGGTCCCCTTGTCGCACAGGCACCACAACCGGCCGTCGTCTCAAATTCATGCAAAAGCGGCTGGGCGGGCAGGGCCAGCCAAACGGAAAATTTTGTGAAGCAGGGACGTTTTCTGTCTCAACAGCCGACAAGCTCTTACCAGGACGGGGCAGGCAGGCATGGCTTGTTCTCAAGCCTAGGCCTTTGCATCCAAGGCTAAATGAGCATGGATGAGATCAGACGAAGGGTTGGTGGCTGTTAAGAGGTGGCGTATTGATTGTGGTGGTGGTGGGGGGGTGCTGTTGCTGCTACTGCAGCAACAGCAGCAGCAGCAGTCTGCCTCCCGCCCGCACGCACTCGGGTGCACCGTCATCACCCATGAATAGTCGTGGTGTATCGGTATGGCCAGCCCGTCCGACTAGTCATCCGAGGCTGCCCGGATCGCGCTCGTTACGAGCCATGGGCCCATGTCGACGCCCACAGTTCAGAGACGGTACGGATACGACGTTATGTGGGCGCGTGCGGTCGCCATTTGGTGTGCCTCACGGTTACTAGCGCCACTATTTCAACCAGCCTGCCGGTAAGGAGCGTTTCCCGGCAGCCGGGGCGGTCGAGTACTTGCCGTGCGGTGGCTGCGGATACAAACTTGGGGTGCTTGGGGTCACCGGCTTTATTCTGGAGGCTCCCCGCCGAACATACGTGGATCAATATATCGCCCTGACGAGCCGTAGTGCCGGGCACGCGCTCTAGGGGTTTTTCCGGTAGTCACTGAGGAGACGCGATGAGGACCATGCGCTCGAGTGGCCAAGTACACAATACCCTGAGGTGCTTCGCTTCCACCAAAGCTGCTGGTTGGTACCTGCATGCACCACGGCCCCCTCGCGTACGAATACAGGATCAACTCGCTTGCGGGTGGGCCAGCGTTGCATCCTCCAAGCATTGGGCGGTTCACGGTCCAAGAAAGCCAGGGCCGCATGGACGTCACGCTGGGCCCCCCAAGACAGATGGGGACTTGACCACATGTTTTCTTTATTACAAGTGGGCTACGACCAGGTACGCATACAGTCGAGAGAGCATGGAGGCGACGGGGCCGGGAGGGGAAGGGGGGCATTCTGCTTCCGCAATCACGGAAAGCGTGAAGCGAGCATACGTACAGAGCAGTGGTGGCCGACTCGGAGAAACGGTCGAACAGGGCCGTGGTCGACGTCGACCTTGACATGATACGCATTTATCCCTCCTGGTTCCATGGTTCCACGATTTCCGGTCGCATCCGGTTACATTGCAACAGAGGACGCAACGAAGATCACCTCTGGACCGAGCTTGTCCAGAAGGCGCCGAGAAGGGCCAGGCGAAGTTGCAGCGGGAGACCTATTTTCAGGGGCTATATTGGCCAGTCCCTGCCCTTAACGGATGGCGAGCGTCTCGTCAGCTCTGCCTCTTCGGCTCTCTCCCAAGTGACCCCATCCCAAACACATGGCTACCCGCACCACTCTAGCGGATAACGGTTTAGAGCGATCGGTTTTCGCTCTCCAGTGTTGCATTCCACGCCTATGAAACCCAGGAAGTACCAGCACACGTCCGCACACCAAGGCCCGGTGAGATTGCAAGGAGCACTAAAGTGGCCATGGCCAACTTCCGTCTCGTCATTGTCGCCGGCACCAAGCCACCAACTGTGGTGTCGGACAAGATCGCGAACAGCTTGATACTCTTTGCCGGTAGAGCGGCAGCTGATTTGGGGCGGATCAAAGGCGGCCGGTACTTTTCACGGCTATGTAGGTAAGTAATCTACCACCGCCACGTTTACTGCTCAACTCTCCAGCCTGCCTGCGCCCTTGGCGCACTCATCTCCACCTTCTCAGGTTCCGAGGCCGCGGGAGAGCAGTTGTCCCCTCCCAGCCCACCAGCCTACCGGCCATCATCCCTGCAATTGCTTCTGCCCTCGATGACCAGCTGGACATGGAGTTCGGGCGCAACGCCGTGCAAGGAGGCACGGGGCGGGAGAGGGAGGAGGAAAAGTAGAGACTTTGTATGTGTCCTGAGGTGTCATTTGTTTCTTCTGGTGACGCGATTCCGGCCCGGTTGCCAAAATTTCATCCGTCCAGGCCCATTCCATTCGCGTGCAGCGCGCGTACCTGTCGTCGGCGGGAAGGTTGCTCCCGAAGGTCCTTTCTCCCCTGCCCGCCCCGTCCGCACTGTCTTACACGGCCTGCACGGGCGGTCAGAGCGGACGTCCAGCAATCCGGCGCGGCCCCTGGGTACGGTGGCGGCGGCGGCACAGTGCGACTCTGGAGTAGGATTGTGCCGCTTCTCAATGGTGGCTTCGCAGTATGACAGGCGCGCGATGCAACTCTGCATGTTCGGATAGACGACCGAGGGGATTCCCCTACCTGAAGCAGCCCAGCCGACTCGGTTACGTCTACGGGAAAATTTCGTCGCCGCTGTAGGGCCAGGAGTTGACGGGCCTTTCGGAAAGCATCCGTATCCTCCCTGGGCTGAAGTACACGACTTGCTGTACCTGCTATCTACATACTTTTCACCTACCCATTGTACCGCTCACGCCAGGCCGTGCCATGGCACATCCACATGCCTCGGCCTCGGGCACACGGGCCTTTCACGGCAGTGCTGTGCTTCTACATCTACTGTTGCCGGTGCCGCCTCATCTGGTTGCGTGGTGCACGCTCTCTACCCACCGAGGCAAAAGGGAAGCCGGCTCCAGGGGTTTGCTTTCTGCTCATCTCGCTGCGTCCCACAGCGCATCTTGAGTCATTCTGAGCCCATTCGTTACCTACCTGCCCGCCCAGGCCACACGGACAGCGAGTGCTGAGTCGGACCCTTGAGCGTCGTTGACGGCTTTCCCATCTCACCGCTATCGTCAGCAAGGGACCCTTTCACAGCCCGAACGGAGCTTCATTTACCGTAAAGGGGGGGGGAGGACTAACTGGTCGAATCCCCCCGCCAGTCGATGCTATAATTGCGTCTCCACGCGGAAAGCGGGATCATTGTCTTGTCGGGGGCAGGTCAGGTCAGGCCAGGCCAGGCCAGGCACTTCTGGTCAGCAACTAGGGCCGACCGCCCAACCGTCCGTCTTTCTATTGTACCTGGGCTACGCAGAACACTAGCCCCAGCCTGGCCGGCTCTAAGCAAAGACACGCGCAGCCTCAGATGAAAGCTGGCCTGGCAGACTGGTGGGTTCCCGGCACGAAAGGACCCAGCACAAGCGTGTGGTTCGTGTTCCCCAGGCTGTCCCCGTCACAGTTTGGGCCTGTGGCCCGTCTCTTTGGTAGCGGGGTGCCGCCGGCTGCGAGGTCTAGCCGATTTCCCACGAGACGGGTGGGCAGTGGCCGGCAAGCTCGACGTTGGATATACAACAAATGCCACTTGTTGGCCTCGGCGTCCTACAGCTGCCCTCTGATTTGGAACTCGCGAAGCTGGCAAGGGCGTGAGACGTAAGAGTGGCTACGCAGGCCCTACCTGCTGGCCTATCTACAGCATAGTCATGGTGCGCGAGACTGAGCAGACTCTAGCCGCCCAGGTGCTCGCTCGTTCGAGCTTCCCAGCAAGTGCTCGACGTGGCTGGCTTGACATTCTACGTCAAAGTTCCCAGTGCCTTGCTGAAGGTCAGGGAAGGGGCAAGGGACCCTGGGGTACTATTCCGCCCTGGTCACAAGCCGGGCCTGGAAGAGGCACAAAGCCGGTCATGTACTGGTAAAGAGAGTCCCTTGTCGGATCTTGGAGCCGACTGCAAACCTCAATCCTTGCGAAGGCGCAAAGCATGTGGCCACGTGTGATATCTCGACGGCGACGGGCCCAGGACACTTGGCTTAAGCGTCTTGCAGATGGCGTTGGCATTTTACCACCAGCGAAGCCCGAGGCTAGAAGGAACCGTGTTCAGATAACGCAGGCTGGGATCTGGCTTTGTTCTTGCCCGTCACCATGTCACCCTCTTGCAAGGATTGCCGTGACAGCCGTTGGCCGGCTAGGTCTCACTGCCGTCCCATTCGAGCGAGGCACTGCTGAGGACATGGCGGCGGTCGCTGCCGTGCTTCTTCGTCGGCGGAGGTATCACTGACGCATTGGGCCACGCTGAGTTATTGTCCGTCCAAGTCCCGAGACAGAGGAGACGTTACCCCCTTTCTCGTCCCACGCCTGGCGCCCCCGCCTGTGGCACCCGAGCAAGAAGTATCCCCCGAGCGGGACAACGTGGGGGATACAGGGAGCCTCCCAACGGCCGTAAGCCCGCCCTGGCCGCTTGTTTGGCAGAGCCAAAAATGTGTGCGCACGTGTGCGCGTGTACAGGTGTTGCGTGTGCGCGTGTGCGGGTGGCTGTGTCCCATGGTATGAACGAACTCCACGGTCGCCGCCACTGCGCACAAACATGCCGCGCAACGGTGGAAGACAAGACCAACACATAGGCTGGGACGGGAACACAGTGAGTTACCAGAAACTCGGGGCTTTGCTTTTTGGGGGGTTGGTGAGGGAGTAGAGGCGACGGGGTGAGCGCAGCATCGAGGTGCACGCTGGTGTTGCGCCTATACATCACCATAAAGAGGCTAGGCTAGACGCGCGCCATGCGGTACGCATGCTGTGTAGCCGGGCGAGGAGCGTTTCGTCGGGGATGGGGGAGGAGGAGGAGGAGGAGGAGGAGGAGAAGGGGCAGAGGAGGCGCAGTTCATGAAGACGGCGACGGGCCTGGTTTGCTGGCCTGTGAGCCGCGCCTTGGATCACGCACCTCGGAGCCCATGACGCCTAGTCCGGGAAACCCAAGGGAGGGGCCGGGGAAGAGGAAGCCGAATCCTCCAGGGCGGAGCTCCACCGCAGGCGGACCGCGCCTTGACAACCCGGGGAACCTGCTCTTACGCCCAGTTCCCCCGGCGGCGATGCCCTCCTCCTGCGTTGCCTCGGCTGCGCGCCACCTCCCATGTCTCAGCCAGCGAGGCCCAAAGCCAGCGCGCTGGCCCAGCACGGGCGTTTGCCGAGATACGCCGTGTCGGGTGTGCACTGCGCTACCCGCCTCCCCCTCGTCCCTCTCCTGCCGTCAGATTAGTCTCCGAGGAGGGGCGAGACAGAGCCAAGGTGTGGCGCCATGAGCCCGACATTCATGAGTTACATGGACGGAGGAGGAGGAGGAGGAGGAGGAGGAGGAGGAGGCGGCGGCGGTGGGGGGGTCGCCGTCGTGCATTTTTCGCCCTGTCGTGCGCCGCGAGGCCTCGCTTCTTCCGTTTCGAGCTGGCACCCGCCCCGTGTTCCCGTCGTACAAAGATCTTGTCACCTGGTTGCTGTCCGATGCGGCGGGCGGTTCATTCTCTCCTCGCTCCTTTCTTTCTGCGGACCCCAACGAGGCGAAGATAGGCCCAGCGCGGCGACGCGAGGAAAACCACTGGCACCCCCCCCCGGTGCCGGCCGGCCGACAGACCGGCCGGCCGGACAGACAGGAATAGCCGACCCCCGCCTAAAGGATCGGCTGCATCCCTCTTGAGATGGCACCCGCATTCCTCGGCGCCGGGACCGAGTCGCATCACAAGCGAGCACAACTGCCCATTGCCGGAAGGGGGGGGGGGGGGCTCGCCAGCGCACTGCGGCGAAGTGCAGCATTACATGCTGGCTCGATGAGCCATGTCGACCGCTGTCCCCGTTGCGGGGGCCCTCGATCGCCAATTGTCTGATGCAAACGACGCCCGCTGGCTTTGATTTCCCACTAACTTCCTGTGAGATTAACAAACACGACCCCGCAATGGCAAAACAAGTCGATCTCTCCCCATGGTCCAAATCAAGTACGCCCCTGTGCAATGCATGCAATGCCCCGGCTCCTGCTCCTCGTTGACAGCAAGGCCCGGCCCTTGAGCACAACGGCTACAGGCGTGGCTGGACGCCAGCAAAGGCCGTCTCGGATGGCCACTGGCCGTCGGGCCAGATCTGACGGATGGCCTCCCAGATATGACTGCACAGAGAGGGTTAGTACCAAAGACGACACACGCAGAAGCACGGCCTGTCGTGGCATACCTGACGTAGACTATCTTCAGGCCATCTCGGACCTCGGAGGGCACGTCCCTGGCGTCCTTCTCGTTCTGTGCCGGCAGCAAGACCGTCTTGACGCCTGCACGGTAGGCGCCAATCAGCTTCTCCTTGATGCCCCCGACTCGCTTGACGTGGCCGGAAAGCTGGAATTCTCCCTGCGTAACGCGTCAGTACTGGTGTCGACCAGGTTGCGCCCTGGGTCTATGCCCCGGGGGGGGGGGGGGGGGGGGGGGGGGGGGGGGTCGGTGCAATGCACGTACCGTCATGGCCAATGTGGGGGACACGGGCTTGCCCGAGAGGAGGGAGATCAGAGCAATGGCCTGGGCCATGCCACTGGACGGGCCGTCCTTGGGCACAGCTCCCGACGGACAGTGAACGTGGAGGCTGCGGTTCTTCATGATATTTTCCGACGGATCCTGCGTGAGACCAAGCTCATATGCGTGATTCCGCACCCAGCTCCGTGCTACCTTCACACTCTCCATGAGGACCTTGCCGAGGTTCCCCGTAAGCTCCACGCTGCCGTCGCCCGGCATGTCCAGCACCTCGATGAAGAGAATGCCGCCGTTGCCGCCCGAGCTGTAGGCCACCAGGCCCGTGACAATGCCCGGCTGGCTGACCTTCTCGGCGATCTCGTCCTCAAACGGCTCGATGCCCAGGATCGACTCCAGGTCCTGCACCGTCACCTTCGGCCGGTACGTCTCGGACTGGCCCCTGTCATTCGCCTCGACAAACTCGACGGCTTTGGCACGGCAGACAGAGCCAATCTCCCGCTCGAGGTTGCGCACCCCTGACTCACGCGTGTACGACTCGATAATCTTGGAGATGACTTCCTCGTCGAACGTAATTTGATCCTCCGTGAGACCGTTGACGCGAATCTGCTTGGGCACCAGGTGGCGCAACGCGATATGCCGCTTTTCCAATGTCGTGTAGCCTGAAAACTCCAGCGTCTCCATGCGGTCGAGAAGTGGCCCCGGCATGGTGTCAAGCGTGTTGGCCGTAGCAATGAACAGGACTTTGCTCAGGTCGATGGGCACGCTGATGTAGTGGTCGTTGAAGGCGTGGTTCTGCTCGGGGTCGAGCACCTCCAGCATAGCAGCCGACGGGTCGCCGTTGTGGTTCGCCATTCCCAGCTTGTCGATCTCGTCCAGGAGGAAGACGGGGTTGGCCACGCCGACCTTCCTTAGCCCCTGCACGATCAGCCCCGGCATGGCTGCCACGTAGGTTCGGCGGTGGCCCCGGATCTCGGCTTCGTCCCGGACGCCGCCAAGAGAGATACGGTGGAATTTGCGCCCCAGCGCCGTCGCTATGGACCGAGCAATGCTCGTCTTACCAACGCCGGGGGGGCCGACGAGCAGCAGGATGGGCGCCTTTTCGCCCCGAAGCTTGCTTTTGAGCATCTGCACCTTGACGCCACTGGCCTTGATCTTCTCTTCCAGCTCGGGGTCCAGCGCCATGCCTTCATCGGCCGGCTTCTTCGTAGACTCGAGGTCAACCGTCTCTTGCTCGGCCCGTTTGATCTCCGCATCGACGGTTTGGTTGGCCGACTGCATCAACCTGACAATGGTCAAGTATGACAGCAGACGCTTCTTCACCTTCTCGATGCCGTAGTGGTCGTCATCCAGTTGCTTTCGGGCCTTTTCCAGTGTACCCGGACCGATAGGGTCGTCAGTCGTGACGGACCAGGGGATTTCCGTCAGAGTCTCAAGGTAAGTCCGGATGACCTGGTACTCGGCCTGCGCCGGCATCATCTGTTTGAGACGCTTGAGCTCCCTCTCGGCTACCTTGGCCGCCTCAGGAGGCATTTTGGCGTCCTCGATCCTCTTGGTCAACTCCTGCATGTCATCCGATTCGGCCTGGTCTCCTTGTCCGCCCCCGCCCATCATACTGTTGAAATTGAATCCGCCGCCGGGGGGCATGTTGAGCATGGGAACTTGCCCCTTGCGGCCGTTGCGCGTGTTCGTGATTTTATCCACTTCATCGCCGTCGATCCGGATGGGGATGGGTGTGTTTGAGACGGCCGTGATTTTGATACTGCCCTTCATGTCGTTGACTTGACGCTCTAGAAGATCGATGACCTTTTGCATTCTCTCTTGGGGTTCCACCGCCGCCAGGACTTGTAGTTTCTCCTCGAACGAGGCCTCGACAATGTTCATCATAAAGTCGGCCAGAGAACCACCCTCGTTGGCCGTCTTTCTCTGTATGAGCGCGCTCAGTCTCCTGGATAGTAAAGGGTTCAGACCGACCGCCGACGAGGTCGGCAGCAAAAAGGCCGAGACTCGAAGAAACTGTACAAGCTCCAACGACAGAGATTTGAGCTTGGTAAACAGGTCGTGATAGCCAGTGCCCTTGATGTCGGCCAGTGGTATCACGTCGGTATGGGCGCGGACCTTGGCCTCGTAGAAAGGTTGTTCCTGGGTGACCTTGTCGACGGCGACGCGGCCAACGCCTTGAACCAGCAAACTGAACTCTCCTCCATTTTGCCCCTGTATGCCCGTGATTTTGGCCATAACACCGTAGTCGAAGAGCTTCTCCTTGGTGATGTGGCGGGCGTCGGCCTCGAGCAGTTCGTTGTACTTGTCCGGGTTCTGGGAGATTAGGAGTTGGCCACGGCGGCCTAGCAGCGGCGAGTTCAGGGGCACGCAGGTGACGGGGATCTGGTCAACTCGCCGTGAACTCTTGGTCGCTCGGGTATAGACGTTGGAGAGAAGAGCGGGAATGTCATCTCGGCTCGGCGGCACAGGGATGCGAAGAACGGAGCCCGGGAAGAGGACGCTGCCCTTGGTCAGGGGAATGACGGGCGCCGTCGTTGCCTGCGCCGGACCGGTCATGATGTCCGGGAGCTATGCGCGCTCAGCGGATAGGGGTGGAGGGTGAATGGAACGGGCTGTTATCGTGGAGGGCGCCCGGTGTGGGTTGGGGGCCTATGGACACGGCATCGACCGGAGAGCGAGATGCTAAGGTGGTGGCGACGAACTCGGGGACGAACTCGGGACGACAACTCGGCTCGCCAGGTAATATAGTTGGCGATGGGCGTTGGCGCACTGCACAGCAGCAGGCGGCAGGCGCTCGGCGGAGAGAAAGATGGCGGGGGTGAGGTGGCAACGGGACGACGAGGAAGCACCAGAAGATTATGGAAGGCTGGTCGGTATGTTCGGGCAGAGCGAGGCCAAAGTGCCGAGGCTGGTTGAATGTGGAGGTTGGAGGAACCGGAGAGAAAGCGGATCCCTGGCAATGGACCTACAGCACGGGACTGCCCCGGATTTTGGCCCGCGGATCTGGGCAGTCGGAGAGGAGACAACGACGGAGTCGCGCGTGGCCACTCGCCGCGGCCCACGTATCCAAGTACAAACCTTTTCGGGGCACGGGAAAGTGGAATGCGCTCGAATTCTGGCCACCACACGCACTGTCCCGTGGCTGCGGGTGGTTGGCAATGGTGACAGTCCACGATGGGTTGACCGACTGTTTGGTTCTGCTTACCTCGCGGCTGCGATGGTGTGACATGTGCGCTCCCCCTGCTCCGATTAAGTGATAGCATCTACCCCTGCGTGCCAGCGCGGGTTAGAGGCACCTACCGTTTAGGCAGGCCCGTCTAACCTAGCTTTGCTCGGTGACCCCATCGTAACGGCTTGTGCCTGCTGGGTGCATGAGGATGTACTTGCATAGGTATCCAGGGCATGCCCGGCGATGCCCTGCTCGCCTGGGCATCAAAAGCCGGGCTGGGCACTGGTCCCTACACGATACATCTTCCACGAAGACAAAGATGGATCTACATGGGACAAAGTATACCGTGTAATCGGCGGGCGGTAGAAGGATGGAGCCAGGGATGGGAATGGATGCTCCGCTTCGTGCTCTGTAGGGAGGCAGGCACGGACCCCCGCATGCCTCTCGATTGGTTCGCTACGCGGGAAACCAATTTACACGCTTTGCGACCCACCACGTCTAAGTCGCGTCTGCAGACGCCGCCAAACGCGTTTACCCTCTCTCTGTATCTCTCGGGCTCTCAACCCCACCAAAAAAGTACCAAACACACACATCACGCATACATCCGGCCAGTCTCCGAAGCACGACGTCAAACGTCCCGGCCTCTCCATCGCCAGGAACTATTCGTTTCCCACACACGCACACGCACGCACACACACACACACACACACACACACAGCCAGCATCATGAGCGGTAGGTGCCCGCCGGGTGTCGCTGTAGCTCAGCCCGGGGCCAAGCTGACAGTCATCGACACCAGACTCATGGGGTGGTAATGACGGCGGTGGTTTCGTCTACGGCGGCTCGCAAGGCGGCAGCCAGTCAGCAGGCAAGGTCGGTACAGCCACACAATCCAACCGCCCGGCTTCTGCTCCCGCGGCCGCTTCGGCTTCAGCTCACACTCGTGCGCGCAGGGTTACGGCGACGACACCCTCCGGCCCGTCACCATCAAGCAGATTATCGATGCCGAACAGGCTTTCCCCGACGCCCCCTTCCGCATCGATGGCCATGAGGTGACGCAGGTGACGTTTGTCGGCATGGTGCGGGCCATCTCCCCTCAGACGACCAACGTCACCTTCCGCCTCGACGACGGCACCGGCGTCATCGAAGTGAAGCTGTGGCTTGACGCCGACAAGCAGGACGAGGCCCACAAGCACGCCTTCCCTCTCGACAGCTACGTGCGCGTATGGGGCCGTCTCAAGAGCTTCAATAACAAGCGTCACGTCGGCGCCCACGTGATTAAGCCTGTCAAGGACTACAACGAGGTCCAGTACCACCTGCTCGAGTCGACTTACGTCCACCTTTTCCTGACTAGGGGCGCGCCCGGCACCAAGGGACAACCGGGCGGAGACGATGATAGCATGTTTGTAGACGGAGGAAACGACAGCCGCGCGAACCAAGATCTTCTCCGCGGGCTCTCGCCCAAGGCCAAGAAATTCTTTACGTGGTTGAGCGACCAAGCGGGCGGTAGCGAGGGCATTCACATCAACCTTATCGCACAAGGCGCCGGCTTATCCATAGGCGACGCTCTGGCTGCTGCCGAGGAGCTGGTGAGCCCGGGAAGAATTTACACCACGGTGGACGACGAAACCTATGCCGTCCTGGACTACTAGTCCAGCACACGCATATGGGGGGAGGGGGGCGGTGGACAGACGGGGGCGACAGTATGGAGCTTTCTTCCACGAGGGATCACCCATGTCTGCCCGCTACGGGGCGGTGCTATGACCACGACCACGCATGCCCTCAAGGTGCGGCACGGATGGCTTCCAAGTCAATTACACATATATGAGATCAATGAGTGGCATGGTCGGTAGCTTCTGAAGCACTAGCATATGAGAGATGAAATGATAGACTGACGATAGTATCCAGACACAAGTGCCAAAAAAGAAGAAGAAAAGTATGCCTGGCCACGAATTCGCGTTGAGGCTCCGGTGAGAACAAAACGGAGGAAACCCAACCTGCAACGGGTCATCGTGAATCGCAAATCACTGAGTGGGTGAAACGAGCGTTCCTAGGATGTAACAACTGGGCCGCGCGAGTTTTTCCTTAGCCTGGGTGACCAGAGGGGCTGGGATGACGGCGTAGGAGACATTACTCACACCAGAGTCGAAACAGTTGTGTTCCAACACACGGAGAGGGCGCGGGCCGAAACAAGGGGCGGCACCGCGAGAGTGACAACAAGCACTTGTCAATGCACGCGGTTGAAGCCGCACATGACGTGGCGGTTCGCGACGGGCGTCGCCGTCGCCGTCGCCGTTGTGGTGGCGGCGGCGGCGGCGCGAGCCCGGAGCACAGGACCGCTGGCGGCGGGCGTCGCGGCCGCCGTCTTGTGCTGCGCGGGCTGCCGCGGCTCGCGCACCATGACGGACATGCGCACGTCGCGGCCGCCCAGGTAGATGTCCTTGACCACCTCGAAGCCGAACTTGGCGTAGTAGGCGTTGTTGCCGAGCGAGCTGGACTCGAGGTACATGGGCCGGCCCTCGGCGTCCGCCTATCCGTCCGGGGGGCGGGCCAACCGAGGACGGGTTAGCAGATTACGTGGGACGTGTAGGTGCGCGTGCAGCGAGCCATGCTCGTACGTACGTACCTTGGTGGCCATGTCCTCGATCAGCTTGCGCGCGTAGCCGCGGCCGCGGGCGCTGGGCTTGGTGCCCAGGTACACCAGGTAGTAGCAGTCGTCGTCGCGGTCGCCCATGACGTCGAGCTTGGTGTCGTGCAGGAGCGGCATCAGCTCGTCATAGTAACGCCGGCGGCCCTCGGCCGACAGCTGGTAGTAGAGCCGCCACATGCCGCTGCGCAGCGTCGTCCACCAGCCGTCCATGTTGCCGCTGCCCGGCGTCATCCTGTGCGCGCGTCCTCGTCAGCTTCTCCTTCTTATCTCTCCTCTTCCCTCCCCCCCCCCCCCGTGCGCTCTAAGGACAAAAAAAGGGGCAAGGACCGGGCTCACCAGAGAGCCACGCCTTCATGGTCACCGCCGATGGTCGTTACCAAGCCCTCCAGGCAGTGGGCCGATACGACGTAGTCCATGATGTTGACGTCTGCCACACGCGGAGTCAGCGCTTGCCCGGGGGGAGGGGGGGGGAACCCGGAAGCGCGCTTACGGAGGTGCCAGAGCGCCAGGTCGTCGAGCCGGGGGTCCTCGGCGCCAACGAGGTACCGGGCCAGGTCGTCGGACGCGAAAGCCTGCGCGAGCGACAGGGCCGCCTCGCGGTGCTCGGCGAGGCTCAGCCTGCGCACGTGGCGGTACGCCTCGGGGATGAGGGACGAGGAGTCGCCGGGCGCGGTCACGACGGCGGACGGGAGATTGTGGATGAGGTTCTCCATGGTGGCGCCGATTCAATCCTGATTGCCTGCGCCGCCGGCCAGTATGCCGTGTTAGTCATGGAAGAGCGTGTGCTCCGGGTGGTTGTCGTGCTTTGGGAAAGTTGGGGGCCGAGGCCGGTTCCCCCCCTTTTTTTTTTCTTCTTCCGATGCCATGACAGCCTCTATATTTCCCACACTCCCCACGCAATCCCCCCTCTCTCCCCGGGCGGGTGGTGCTGCCCGTCGCCCGTCTGCACTTACGTAGCTTACTACTGGGTATATTCGGTATGCTGTCGCCCGTGTGGACTCTCGAGAGCTGGCTTCTCGAGACGGGCATAAACCTCCTCGGGTGGCGAAGGCAATGAAGGCTCGTCCGGAGGTCAACAGACATCAATGTAGCTTGTCCTCGGGAGGGGTATCTGAGTGGGAGGACACGGGGGCAGGTCGTGGGCGCGACGGGGGGGACACGAGGGCGCGAAACGATCAAACAAAATACAGGCCCACGCCGAGGACGACGGCTTCGGGATGGAAAGGGGAGCGGAGCCGTAAAGAGGTATAGCGGCGACAAGAGTGGAAAGGTCAAGGCAGGATGAAGCGTATAGCTCAGGCTAACAGATCAAGTATCCAGAGCCAAGGATCGGTAGGTCAGTACGATAGGTGTTCCGGGCAACAAGATGCCTCTGGGCCTTCGATATCTCCGGTCGGCACTGAACACGGGCAGTAGGTGGTAGTGTTATCGCGCTGTTTCCCGGAGACGAGAAGGCTAGGACGATAGTTCCGGGCCCGGGGGCCCATTTAAGATGAGCGGGACAGGGCGAGCCTGGCCCAGTGCCCGTTGAGAGGGGGGGGGGACAAGGGGGCCGCCATCACGACGACCCGCGTGGGATGGCTGCAGGAGGCTGATGTCGCAGTGGGAGACGGGGGGGGGGGGGGGGGGGGGCGGGGCCTGGCCAGGAAGGGCAGCATGTAAGACAGCACACTACGTAGCTATGACTTAGACGTCCGGTATCCGGCCACTGGTTTCTCGGACAGCGTCGGGCAGTCGGACGGCCCCCCCCCTTGTCTTACACGTCCCGTCGCCGTCGGTGCCCTATTGGCCGGGTCCGACGACCGACCTGGAGACGGGCGCAGGCCCGTACACACAGGTGGGTTATATGGGCGCCAAGGGTTCTGTGGAGGGGGCGTGCAGATCGGGAGCGAGCCCGAGCATCACAAAGGAGGGGCAGAGGGGGTAAGAGAGGGAGAGGGAGAGGGAGAGGGAGAGGGAGAGGGAGAGGGAGAGGGAGAGAGCCGGAGGGCGGGAAAGGCGAGGAGAGAACGTGTAGCTACCCCTGCCCGGGCTACGTAATGCCGAACGTGTAGGCATCCGATCCTATGCGACAGCGGGTATGCCTACGGATGCCGGCCTTCCTACCTGCGGCTAGCGAACAGGCATGGCGAGGCGCCGCAAAGCCTCCCAGGGCTGGCGCGGGATGCCGTATCAAGGCCAAGGCGGCCAATCACCGGCCTCCCGCTCTGAGTCGTCGGCCGTGAGGGCCACTCGCAGCGGTGCCGGCTTCGAGGCTTTGAAAGCCGGCACCTGCAGCTGCTCGAGGCATGCACACTTGCACCACGCCAAAGGTCAGGTGCCGCTGTCTTGTTGGCGGCATCGCTGGCACTATTGCCACCGTACCGATGCAGCGCACGAATGGGGCGCCCCAGATCGCCAGTTTCCCCTCCCCCTCCACTGCTGTGGTGCGTAGGTGGGTACATCATGGCCGACATGTGTGCTTCTTACACGGGCATGTATAAATTCAAGTATGCGCCACGAGGCCATGCGCGTCGGCGCCTTGCTGCAGTATCTGCAGTGCAGTACCACCCAGCGGCTTAGACGCGGGACAGGGCCAAGACCGGGCAGGGCGGCTGCGTGGAATGGCGGCCATCGTCACATCATCGAAGCCAACGGACCGGTCGTCCGCCGCGAGGGAGAGAGAGGAAGGGTTCTGGGAAAGAGTAGGTTGCAAGTGCGCCCCGGAAGACGGAGCCGCTCCTGTGGCAGTCCATTAGAGCGGATATCTTGAACAGCACGCTGTCGGGGGAAGGGGAACCCCCCGCCCCCCCAAACTGGGCGGAAGTGGGCCGTATGTATTGATTGCTCCCCCCCTTCCCAGTTTCTCGCGTACGTCTTCCACCTCTTCGCTACCTGCATCGCGCGTGCGGCTGGGACTACATGCGGCGGATCTGCTGCTCGTTCTCGTACTTCTCGAGGCCGGCGTCGAGGTGCTGCCACCACTCGAACAGCATCGACTCGCAGATGAGCTTGAACCACGGCGTGAACTTGAGCTTCGGGTCGGCAAACGAGGCTTTCAGGTCGTCGGGCGTCACGTATTTGGTGTCCTGCACCTCGTTCTTGTTGATGTCCAGGTCCACGTTGGCCTTGATGAAGAGGATGTAGTCGACTGGGCACAGGGGTGGTTGTTCGGGTTAGCTAGACCGATCCCCTATCGCCGACGACGACGCCCCGCGGCAAGGAAGAACCTACTCTCGTGCTCGCCCCATTTGCCGTCGCTGGGGGCCTTGTAGTGGATGCGCGTCAGGAAGTGGAACTTCTCCACGGGGACCTGCTCCTTCTTGATGCCGAGCTCGTGCTCGAGCTTGCGCTGGGCGGCGCGCTTGACGCCCTCGATGGCCTCGGGCAGGGTCGAGCCCGTCTCGCTGGGGATGTGCAGGGGGTGCGAGCAGCACGTGTTGGTCCACATGTCGGGGAAGGTGATCTTCTCCGAGGCGCGCTGCTGGAGGAGCAGCCGGTTCTGGTCGTCGAACAGGAAGACGGAAAAGGCACGGTGCAGCAGGCCCTTGTCGATGTTGGTCATGAGGTGGCCTGTCGCGCCGCTGTCAGTCCGCTGCCGCCGGCCCGGCCTGTCCTGGGGGCACACGTACAGAGCTTCTTGCTGGCCGTGCCGATGGGCAGGTCGTTCTCGTCCAGCACGATGCACACCTCGTCCATCAGCCGGATCTGCTCCTCGTCGTGGCCCTCGAGCGCCGTCGACGAGGTGTCGATGTCGGGGAACAGGCTGAGCATGTTCTCGGCCGTGATGGGCCCCGACCCGGTGGTCGTCGTCGTCGTCGCGGTCGTGGACATGATGGCTGGTCGGCTGGGGTTCTCTCTCTTGCCCTCGAGTTGCGGTGGGAATCGAGCCGGCGGCCAGGAGCGTTGGGGCGCCCGTTGGCTTTATCATTGGGGAGACATGAATCAAATTAAACTGGCTCGGGCTGGCGGGGCTCAAGGGGCCCCTCTCTCCTCCCTCAGGCCCCCCTGGTCGGCAAAGCCCTTGCCTCCCCAAGTCCCCAAACGCAGGAGGGGCGTAGATACAACAGACTGAGCACCCGGGGCACTGTTTGTGAAAAGTACGGATTGCATGGAGCCAGGGATGCGTGGGTGGAGGCGATGCAATGCCAGAGCACCGAGAAGACGGAGGTTGCCGCGGTGAGCGCAGTGCAACGGCCGAATGATACGGGAGCCGAGAGGTTACTAGTAAATAAGGGTCCCTAAAGCCCGTAGGACTGGGAAGTGCGCAGCAGCCCCGACCGCATCTCGGGCGCCGAGCGGGTACGGTCGTAGCTGAGCACAACTCCCCAGGAACCGGTGCTGTTTGTCTGATGTACGATGGAAAGACTCGACGATTTCCTCGGGCCGGCCGTTGTACTGGAAGGAAGAGCATCCGCCGTTCTACCCCGTGCTGAGTCTTGGCCCCCTTCTTCATCAATCGCGCCGTGCCCTCCCATGTATTGTTTTTCCAATCCCGCCAAGCCGCCAACCCCGAGTCCCGATAAATTGCGAGTTTCGCCGAACCATCGCCCTCAAGCTGTCGCATTCCGGCGCTCCGCTTCTCGTGCGGAGTGGTCCCAGTTGACAAGGTAAACATAGAGGTACTCGCATACAGCAACCCTGAAGCGGCCGTGTGAGCGAATCAAGATGGCAACGAGACGCAAGGGGGGCTGCAACTTACAGGAAAAGCCCAACCGTAACCCCGAACCACAGCCCCGTCAGTTTCCACCCCAGACCGAATGCGAAGCCAAACGAGATGGGGAGCGCGACCAAGTAATACGATAGGAGATTGACGTAGCCGCCAAAATGCTGTCGGCCGATTCCCCTTAGCAGGCCGTGAGCCATGGCCGCCATGCCGTCGAACACCTGCATCACGGCGACCAGAGGCATGATCTCGGCCACCAGGGCCACCACATCTTGGTCTGATGTGAAAGCCAGCGGTAGCTGGTGCCGCAGCGTCGACAGCAGAGCCATGTTAAAGACGGCAACGAGGAACCCCCCGTAAAATGCCACCTTGGCCGACGTCTTGGCGTTCTGTACCAGGTTCGCACCAATGAGATTCGCGATTCGGGTCGAGGCCGCAATCGACAACGGGAAGGGTATCTGAAACGTCATGCTCGTCAATGTCGTGAGGATGCTTTGTGCCGCCAGGTACTCGGTGCCTAGTCGGCTGGCCGCCAGCGTTAGAATCTCAAACGCCAGCCATTCCGCCACGACCATGACCATGCCAGGAACAGAAAGCCGTATCATGGGCCCTGCAAGCCACTTGTTAGCACCGAATTTCAACCAGACTGCTTGGCCCGGGTGAGCTTACCCCAGTTCGTCCATGCTCGACTGCTGAACCCGCCCCAGCATTGTGATCCATCCACCAAGGCCACATATAAGAATAGCAGCAGCGGCATAAGGTTCTGCGTGATGGTCACAGCAAGAGGCGCCCCGATGAAACCCCAATCAAGTTGGTATATAAACAGCCAGAGTAGGAGGAGATTCAGCGGGGCGATAATCAAGAGCACATATGTCGTCGGGGCAAATAACCCCTGCGCTTGTACAAATCGCTTGCCACATTCGAAAAGCGCGTAGGCCGGGATACCGGCGATGGTGACGCGAAGGTAGAGACCAGCCAGTTGGGCTGCACCAGCGTCGGGAATCATCATGGCCAGAACATCTCCTGCGAACACCCAGAGAACGGCAATGGGTACGCAAAGACACAGCAAGAAACAGGCCATGCGTTGGAACTGGAGACCCACGAGGTGCTTGTGTCCCGAGCCGTACGCTTGGCTACATAGAGTGTCCAAGCTGGTTGCCAGACCCTGCAATGGGGCATAGCAAGTGATATTGGCTGTCATTGTCGCCACTACCGGCTTGTCAGCATCGTGCAGGGCAGTATGCCTCGGACTAAATTTGGGGGGGGGGGGGGGGGGGGGGGGGGTTCTTACAGCTGATGGCACCCAGCTCCATGGTGCCAATATGACCAATGAAGAATATGCTGGCCATATTGATACTGTACTGCAGGACGAAGGTAACGATTAAGGATCGAGAATAGCCGGCGATGGTCTTGGCCTCTCTCCGCCAGGTCGTCTGAAGATTCCCCGACGCCACAGCGGCATTCCACTGCTCGTCTAGCTGCGCGGCATCGGGCGCCGAGCTCTCGAGTAGCCGGCCTTGCAGCAACGGGGTGGCTTCAGCAGGACCGGACTCACCTCCGGCAGGTTCACCGTCTTGGGCGCCGAGTAAGCGCCAGTAGGCGCGCTTGATGACGCTGGCGCCAGATGAGCTACCATATTTCGGTGGTAACAAGTGGTTATCCCGTAGCAGGTTGCGTTCCTGTTTTCGGGACTCCCTTTTCTCTCCCTTGGTGAGCACGGGCTCCCCGACGGGCTCCGGAAGTACGGCCGGGCGGTTATACCCGGAAGCGATGCTGTGGGGCTGCCTGTAAAGGATGGGGCCGTTGCCGGACTCCTCTCGGGATTTGGGCCTGTCGTCGGATGCCTCACCCGTGATCTCCTCACAAGGCATCTCGGAAAGATCCCTGGCCACGATTTCCTGAGCGATGGGGGAGGCGGGCACGAAAGAAGAAGTGACAGACGATGCCAGGTCCACGAGACCCCGGGCTGGCCTAGCTGGCATTGGCCGTGGGCTCGACATGGTGACAGAAGAATCCACGGACGGGAGCTGAGGACGAGACCAAGGGATCGTAGGAGCAGTCAAGTCGGTCGCTTATAAAGGGGGGGAGCGGGCTCGACGGCGGCCAGAATAGTCATTAAGTAGGGGCCTGTCAGCCGTCTGTGTCACGGTTAGAGACGAGAAACGACCTGAGATAAGAAAAAAAGACCCGATGCTTGCTCTTTGTGGAGTTAGTGGGCGCTGGGCCCGGACCGGGGAACAACATGAGGCAAAATGCTCCCTCCAGAGTGGCTTACGTATGTGCGCTGCCATTGTCTCCACGGTCCAATGGCGAAAAGGCGTAAATGGATGCGCCGTCGGGAATGTCCCAGCTAGGTAGGTAAGCCCACTAGATCGCACCGCTTGGCCCCGTTTCTGCGGGCGAAGTCCACTACAGCTCCCCTTCGGATCATGCGGTGCAGCGGGTGTCCAGCGGCGACGTCCCGGGACCCGAGGCCCCCCCATAAACGGTCTGTAGTGCTAGTCAGTGGGGGATGGGGGGCCTACCGTTGTCGTCGTACGATGACTGAACCGCTGACCAGGCCCGGAAAGCCCGCTCAAGCATGCCCACGCGGGCCGGCGGGCTTTCGTGGGCAAAGGAAGAAGAAGCGGGCAGCTCGCGGGAGGCGTTCAAGGGCTTTACTAGAGCCCAAGCAGCAACAGGGAGACATTTCTACTGTGTCATAACCAGACGGATGCAGCGGCGGAAGGCATGGCAGTAGGTGGGATGGATGCGGTTCTAGGAAGTACCTGCACTGACTCCGAACTTCCCTGCCTTGCCCTCGCAATACCGAGACAATAAACCCAACACACCGAGGGGCAACCACGCACGCGGGAGCGTGAATGATGCTCAGAGGTACAAGTGGAGGGGGGGAAAAGCAAGGCGATCTTCCGTGCTGCACGGATCCATTGCTCAAGCGTGCTAACCCGTCACCCCACACGCCTGAGATTTGACGGCTGCTTAATTTCTTCCCCATGCACAACATCCAGTTCATCCGTAATAGCCTGCGCCGACCAAACCGCACGCGTCCAATCCAATCTGCATATGCCCCAAGTGCCTGCGGGGGACGAGGCCCCAGCTGTCACGGGGATCCCAAGCCAGCAACCCAATTTTCAACGCCCTCGCCGCCGCTTACCTACCGTGGGGTCCTAGCCCTGCGTTCCCTGTCTTGGATTCCTGTGACCCAGAGGGCCGGCTCCCGCGTACGATGCCACGGCCTGCCGTCCCCGACGCGGAGCAGCAGTCCTCGGCCTCCTGCTGCGGGCCCTTCTCCTTGGCCGAACTGACGAAGCCCGTTGAGTTTCGTGGCGACCCGGTGTAAGCCCTGCCTACCTACTTGCCTACATACCTCCTACCTAGCTGCCACTTCGAGCTCGCCTTGGCATGAGACCCCCGAGCCTGTATGCGCTGCACAGGCGGCATCGCACGGCCACGCAGCGCCCCTCCACCCCCCCCCCCCCCGCGTCTGAGACCGGAACACGCACACGTGTACGAAATGCCATTGACATGATGCATCCAGATACGGCGAGCCGGACAACAATGCCTTCTGGAGCTGGCCCTTCTTCGGGCTCCTGCTGCTGGAGAATCAAACCAGCGACGCCAGAGACCATTGCGCCAACGAGAGAAGTACGCGCCTACCCCTATGCCCTGCCACCCCTGCCTGGCTGGGGCCGTTTGTGCCCCGACTGACGCGACGCACAGCGTTTCTTGCCTACCTGAGGCTATCGGTCTACATGGCCATTGTGGCCGTGGCCATCGTCTTGTCCTTTCATTTGCGGTCAGAACCCTCCCCGCTGGAGCTCAAGATAGCCAAGCCACTGGGCATCACCTTCTGGGCCCTGGCCGTTGCTTGTCTGATGGTGGGCTTGGGGAACTACATCCGTCCGTTACCCCTTCCACGTCATGTGAATACTCCATGTAGCTCATGCTGTGCCCGCCTCCAGAGACCGTGAACAAGTATGCGAGGAAGGCAGCCATTGTCCAATCGGGTTGGGTCACGCAATCGGTGAGCCGAGACCTGCCCCCAGCATACCTGGCAACCTTACGTACTAACTTCCGCAAGATCATGACCTTGATAGCCCTGTCCATCATCTGCACCTGCGTGGTCATGCTGGTCATTGCCCGGATTGACGTGGCCGACTGATGGTATTCCTGGAGAAGAGGCAGCCTCCAAACAGAGCACGCTGTGCCAATGTGCCAATGGTGCCATCTTCGCTGAATAGACGGTAGTAAACTGGGTATATATAAGATCCATCGTGAGGTACGCCCGCTGCTACCGGACTCTGCTACCGGGCTCCTCTGTTTCCGTCTCAAATCAAGGAAGGCAAGAATAGCTCCGACCCTAACGCATCCGCAAAGGCATGCGCTGCCCCCATGGCCACCAACAATACGCTTTGCAACCAACGCAGCCCACATGGGCAGCTACTCTGCCGCGCAGAACAAATCCCGCGTTGAGAGGCCGACCACCTTGCGAGTATCGTCACCTGTGCAGCCTCCCACCTGCTTCTTGAACTCTGTGCGATAATTCGCTACTTGTGAATCCAGACCATGAAGATCCGTCTTCTTCCCATCCCATGCTAACAAGACCATATCAGTAAACGGCTCAAGCCCCCCGTTCCTTGGCAAGCTCTCAAGCAAAGAAAATGGAGCGAGTATCGTCTCCGGGCCGGCCTTGTATCTTTTCATGGCTTCGTCGACTTCCTTGTCGCTCGCACCGTCCGCCAACGCTGGCGTAGGTGTCTCCTCGTCGGCATATTCTTCGGGTCGATGGTGCAGTTCGTTGTGTACCGTGGCCAGACTCTTGGCCGTCTCTTCTCCCGGATATACGGTCCAGTACCCGCGCAGCCTCGACAGTCTCAGGGCATGCTCTAGCCACGAGGGGTGTTGTGTACTGACAAGCTTCTCTGACAGAAGCGCCGGGGTGCTATCAAGTCGGTGCTGTGCCTCGAGGGACCTTGATACAAAGTCATGTAGCTCAACCCATTTGTCTCCCATGAAAAGCATAGCGTTACTGGTCGGCGCTTGCCAGAGGAACGGCATAGGCACATCGGCCTTGTTGTCCATCGTTTGCCGCGGGGCATTCAGTGTTTTGTCCCCGCTGAGCGGGGTCAGGGGCTGCTCGAGGCTGATACCCATCAGGCGTGCGCCCCAATCCTGCACGCGCGATGCCGTCGAGTATTTGTACTCCATCAGCGAGTACCTGAGATCTGACAGTCCGGATTAGCATGCTTCTTCGCGGCAAAGAAGCAACATCACCTTACAATGAAAGAACTGGGACGACAATTCGACATTGGGAGAGAGGACAAGTACGTGGGAGTCCTTTGCGTCTGCCGGCCAGAACGACTCAAGGAAGCGAGAGGAGCTTTCTTCCTCGCTGACGCGGTGCAGTGGGATGCGATGCCTCAGCGAGAGGTAGTGCGCGTTTGGGGGGCTGTGAGCGTGTACCGGCGGCCACTTGAATGACTCGAGGAAGCGTTTGGTTGGCGGATCAATGTCGTGTGGTAGCTCAATGGTGACATGCGGTACAGAAGAGGACGAGTAGTCAGCCATGCTGAGTGACCTGAGCAGTCTGATCAGGCTTCCAGAGCCCCCGGGGTTGGCATGGATGAGAATATCGATGTGGTGCTTGTTCCAGGCTGCGTGTGATGTTAGCCTTGGCCCAGGTACCGTATGGCCACAAGCGAGGGGAGGTGCTTTCTTCACATACCATGCAGCGAGGCGCTATCCAGTTTGGTCATCCAGGCGAGACCTTTTGCCGCATTCTTTGGCAGCTCGATGAGCGTGTTGCCAGTGGCTTTAGCTTGCGCTCGCGAGCCCCGCTGGAGATAGCCATTCTCCTCTTCACTCGAATCAATAATTATTGCCTGGGGGTGTATGTAGATCTGGATATGATCTGCACGGAATGTCAGTTCGTTGGTCCGCTTGCTCCGGGCGGGGGGGGGTTGGCAACGGCTAGGGCTTACGGAATGCGCGGAAGACGCTGTACTCTAATCGCTCCTCGGTCGATATGGAAACAAAGTCGGGGCGCGCGTCTGCAGTGTGTTAGTACTGCGTACCAGGGCAGAGAAACGGGCGCCCATAGTTGTTACATACCGTGGAACAAGATATGGCAATCCTGGTCAATGCCATTGAGCTTCGCCAGGTCCTCCATGGCTGTCTCAGTCGGGCTCATCACAGCGAAATGGACATAGTTCCGCAGCTCCATTCCCATCTGGCATGCCACGGGCAGTAGCGCGGCCACGCTCTTGAGGCTGGACGCAGCAAATAGGACGTTTCGGTTTTGAGGCGAGCCCCCGTTGGTACCCCCGACGGCTTGGAGCGTCGATGCCAGATCCAAGAATCTCGGCGGCGCATTGTATGTGCGCCTTGTCACGGTGTCGCTCGGGTCATGCGACGAGGAGCTGCTCTCTTGCCCAGCTTGTTTGGAGCTCGCGTCTGCCTGTGGGGGACGCGCACGATCTTTTCTATCACCCAGCGGCGGCGCCTTGGGCCTGCTCCGGGTCTCGCCGGTGCCAGCATAGGTAGGGCGGAGAGAGGGGTTCGGCCCCAGGTCGGTCGGTATGTTCTGCACGAAGAGGTAGACGGCGAGGAGAATGACCAAGGCGATAAGGATGCGTTTCAGCGATCTGCGCGACGGACCGCGAGCGGCGGGCTGCCAATGAGCAGGAGGGCGCCCTGCGCCGTGTTTTCCTACGGTCTTGTGGTCATCGTCCTTCTTTCCACGCTCCTCGTCGCTCAAGAAGGTGCCGCGTACGGTCCCCCACAAAGACATGCTCGCAGAGTGCCTTTCGGGGGAGATGAAGCCAAGGTGTTATCTGGCCGGCGGCAGCGCTATGTACATCGGAGGATTCAGTTCCCGGGTCGGACGGCGGATGAATACCTGGCAGCCGGGGCTCGTGGCTGTGGGTAAAGACCCCGGGAGCCGTTTCTGGCGGCAAGGGAGTCTGAACAGCGGTCGGCGGCGGCTGTCGTTGGGGAGGTGGTCGTGGCAGAAAGCAGTTGGGACGCAAGCGCCGCGTTGAGAGCGCCCCTAGTCACTGTAAGTGCTCTAAACGGAGCAAACCCCCGCCGTGGCAGCGGCTAGAGCTCCCGTGGTGCGTACCCTGCGGATAAAGAGGCCCGCTAACGACATGGACCCAGCCGGGCCCCTCATTCAGAACCCCTCATGGATGATAGCCCGGGCTCCCCATTGCTACCGAGTATGGATGCGCATTTGCAGCATGCATGCTTGCTCTTGGCACTGGTGCCTTGCCGTAGAAGCTCCCGGGGCTACACCCGCCAGCATGCTGATCGCGTGCCTTGAGATCTATGGCGCCAGTGCAACCTGATCGTCTCCCGCTCCTCCCGCTCCTCCAGGGCCGATGACATAGTACCTGCCTACCGAGCGTAGTTGCGGAAGTAAAAAAAAGTTGTACGTGGTTGGAGAGACTGGAGCATCAGGAATTGGAAGGCTGGCAGCCCGGAAGATGGATCCATCGACCTCCTTCAGTTGAGGTGACGAAATGCTTGTGAGCCATGGGCCAGGTGGGTAAGTAGAAGACCAGTTCCCGCTCTCCCCGGTTTCCATCATGCGTATCAGCCCAGCTGGTAGCGCAGCCCTGGGACGGAGCTGCCAGTCGAATGAATCAATGGATGTTTTAAGGCAAAGTCACGCAGGGATGCACTCGGGGTAAAGGGCTCAAAGTCCCATAGGGTCGACACTGCAGAGCATACATGGTCGTACCTGGCAGCCATACCGCAACGCGTCCAATAAGGTATGTAAAGGAGGAGGCACTTCTTTACATATAGTAGAATCAGCCCTGGGGGCATCCAGCACCTGTGGGTTATGTTGTCTGGGATCCTGTGCCGATCTTCTTTGCACATCTGCACCATATCCAAGGGTCTTGTTTCCAGCCCGGTTTATGTTGTACGTCGTACCCGCACCGTCAAAAACCCCACTCTCGTCACCAACCGTCGGGAGCGGGGGCTAAACCGGGCTGAACGGTCCCATGCAAAATCTAACAAGCGAGGAGAGACGCATAGGTTTGGGCGAAGCGCCGCAAGCCGACATCACCTCTTCACAGGCCCGTACATCTAGTTCACCGTCATCGAAACTCCTCTCGATCGCCATGGGAAAATCCAGACGCAACAGGGCCAGGGGTCCCCAGCGGTCCGACCCCATCCAGAAGCCCATCAAGCCACCTACCGATCCTGAGCTGGCGGCGCTTCGGGAGAAGAGTATTCTGCCCGTCGTCCGGGATCTTCAAAGCCCCGAGCCCGGGAAGCGCAGCGCAGCCGCCGCAGCCGTCGCCAACATCATCCAGGACGCTAAGTGTCGCAAGTTGTTGTTGCGTGAGCAGGTCGTCCCCATTATCCTCACCGAGACCCTTACCGATACCAGCCTGGAGGGCCGCGCCGCTGGCTGGGAGATTCTCAAGCTGCTCGCCCAGGAGGAAGAGGCCGACTTCTGTGTCCACTTGTACCGAATCGATGTCCTGACCGCCATCGAGCACGCTGCTAGAAAGGTGTGTTGTGCTGCCACGCGACGTACCCTTGGCTGTCGTCCCCTGTGCGCTCTTACTTACACGCCGTCAGATTACCGATTCTCTCAGCGGGCCCGACGCGGCCTCTTTCGCCAAGTCGCCTCAGGCCGCCCAAACGCTCGTTTGGAATATTGGCGAGGCCTTGGTCACGATTATCTCTGCTCTGGCCGAAGCTCAGGATGACATTCTCCTGGCAGTAGCCGCCAATGACCAAGTTCTGGGCTTGCTGTTCGCACTCGTCCGGAGTGAAGCAGTCCCCACTGCTGTAGTCAACAGCACACTATCGTGCATGGTGACGCTTTCAGAGGACAACCGCCAATTTGTCGAGAGGATTCTTGGTGACAGCCACACCAAATGCTTCAAGCAATTGGTGGCTTTCAAGCTTGGTGGGGGTTTGCGCGCCGTCCTTGCCTGTGGAGTGCTTCACAACGTTTTCACCGTTATGCAATGGGATGATGCGAACCCCGGCCGCGAAAAGTCCAGCGATGCCGCTTTGATACCAGAACTGAGCGGTGCGATGCAGCAAGCCGGCGCCCCGGACAACCAGAGTGACAGCGATCCTACCGAGGTCCTGGAGCTGGCCCTAGAAATCTTGGCATCCATCGGAACCAATCTACAAGAGTCGCTCATGAGGGGAAACAAGTCCCAGCACGAGGTGTTCAAAGGCACCGGCGTCAAGGACGAGGGCATGGAGGTGGACGGGGACGAGGACGATGATGAGGGCGAGGGCCTGTCGGACGAGGAAGGCAAGGGAGAAGATGAAGAAATGGACCAAGACGAAATGGAGGCAGACATGGATATGGTCACGGGTGCGGATGACCAGAGCGACGCTGTCTCTGGAGTTGACGACTTGCCCACGTTGAAGTTGCTGATGCAGGACGCGATACCCCAGGTCATCAAGACCTTCCAGTCCCCTCGTGAAAACGAGGCATCCAGCTCGCTGATACGGACTCACGCCGTGACGACGCTCAGCAACATCGCCTGGACGGTATCTTGTCTCGACTTTTCCGACGCCCCGAACGAAACCATCCTCAATGCCTGGATACCTATTGCCCAGACGATCTGGAAACAGGTTGTGGCGGCCGTTCTCGCCAGCGACACTTCCGACGTGGGGCTCGCCACCATCGTCACAAGTCTCGCGTGGGCCCTCGCGCGCACTCTTCGTGAGCAGGCACCTCTGGAAGGAGGTGAGCACAAGCGCTTCATTTCGCTGTACCACGCCTCCAAGAGCCTGCCCGCCGAGAACGATGACCCGTTCCAGAGCTTGGGTGTCAAGTGCGTCGGTGTCCTCGGTCAGCTCGCCATGGACCCGGCCCCCATGGAGCTGAATCGCGAGATCGGCGTTTTCTTGCTCACCGTCGTGACCGCCTTGCCCGAGACTCCCGCCGCAGATGCCGTCGAGGCGCTTAACCAATTATTTGATATATATGGCGACGAAGAGCACGCCTGCGACAAGCAAGTGTTCTGGCGGGATGGCTTCCTGAAGCACTTTGAGGAGGTAACCCCCAAGCTCAAGGCGGCAGCGAAGCAGGTGGACAAGAGGACGCAGACAGAGCTGCGAACCCGTGCCGACGAGGCCATATTGAATCTTTCGAGGTTCATCCAGTATAAGCAAAAGCACAAGCCCTGAAGTCACCGCGTGGAGGTTGGTAGCGCTGATTTTATTGATGCCACCCCGATGATTCCAAGGCCCAAACCACGGGAGGTGGGGGGGGACATCGCGGTGAATGATGTTTTTTTTAGGGATAGGTAGCTTCGGGTCAAGATGAACTTGCTGATTCAGAATATCCGGTCCATTTCTTGCCTGGACCGCAGGCGCTATACGCCCACCTGCGGGTTTCGCTGTTCATGTTCAACCACCGTCGTCTCAAGCCAACTCACATTCGATCAGGCTTTCGGTCCCGTTGCCACCGCCCCAGACTTCCACAATCTTCACACCGGCGGGCTCCAGAAGCTGCAGCCAGTCTTCCATGGCCCGCTCGCGGGATGAGAGGCTCGTGAGCATCATCATGTCGAGCGCCGTCGCCTGCCAGTCGGCCCCACTTTCGGGAATCACGTTTTCATTGATCAGAAGCCGGCTGTATCCCGGCTTCATGGCCGCCGTGACATTCTTCAGGATACCGGCGCAGACGTCGTCGGGCCAGTCGTGCAGCACCGAGTGCATGTAGTAGGCACGGGCGCCTGGCCATTTATCAGCACCCCAAGGAATTCGAACCGAAGCCGTCGAAGAGTGCCTGCTCACCTTTATGTGGCTGTTCCGTGTGAAAGTCGTATGCGACTCGCTCGATGCTCGCATCCAGCTCCTGGATTTGGTCAATAATCACCGGTAGATCCTCGAGGACCAAACGGCCCGGCGTGTTGGGGTGCTTGCGGTGGAATTCAGCAAGGTCGTGGCCGAGGTTGCCGCCGATGTCCACCAGAAAAGGGGCGCCGGCACTGGGTTCGGCCCCCTCCACCAACCTCTCTTGGACAGGGTAAAAGCCGGGATCCATCCAGCTGGGACGCCCCTGGCGGTAGCCAGCCATGAGGTGGTTGAACGCGGGGCCCTGGCCAATCTTCTGTAGCCATTGGAACAGGTTCAAGTCCGTCTTCTTGGCGTCCTGGAGGGGCGTATCCGTAGCGCTCATGACCATCTGATAGTTGCGATCTCGGGAGAAGTCATGAAAGTGGTTCAAGGCACTGTGAAGCCCGCCGCCAACACTATGCATATGAGAGTCAGGTGAACAGTATCGATACAAGCGTGTCCTCGGGGCGCAAGAGTGTGTGGAATCTCACCAGCAGGGGTATGCGTCTCCAATCATGGGCAGGCACAAGGCCTTGGTGAAGTTAGTCGCGGCGTATTCACCGGGTCCTGTCTCTTTGATGTAGCCCATAGAGCCGAGGTGACGCATCAACCGCGCTGTTTCTTCGCATCAGCTAGGCGACTCAGAGGACCCATGAGAGACTCGGCTTACTAAGAAGCGCATGGTCTGCCCGGGTAGCCTTGGCGCATTCCATCACCGTCGTCGGTTTGTTCTGACGGGCCATGAAATCGAACACGCCGACTTGGTACAAGGTAGTAATAGCGGCATTGGCCGCTGGTTGTGCCCAGAGGTGCTTCAGCATTGTCTCCCTCGGAGTTTCCAAGGCCTGGACCAGCGACCTAGCCGTGGCCAGAAGCTGGAGGCGGGCCTCGTAGCTACTTGAGGACACCGATTCAGCCTGGGCCGTGATTTGTTTCACGAGATTCGGAACGGCGGTGAGCTCATTGACGGAGGTAGCCAGTGATGTGTCCACATGGGGCTTGGAGCCTTTGGAATTGTTCGTTCTGTCTCTCCCGTTGGCCGCGCTTGAGTCAGTTGTAGTCATAGTGAGGTACGGTATGAAAAGATTGTCGATGTCAGAGTTGCGAATGGAAGGCAATGGCGTTCATGACCCGGAGGACGGGGGAAGGGAGGGATGGATATAAATGGATCAGAAGCGTGGACAGGCATGGAATAGTATTTCCCCTCATTGTGGACCATTCCAGTAACGTCATCACGACTTTCCTATCCAGGTGTCTCCTGGGGCCAGCTCGGTCATACGGGTTGCCCTACCCAACCGGCCATCGGACGTGCCTTTGCTTGGACCGAGCCGAATTGGGTCTGTCTTGGCATATTCACGCCAAGTCATGTTTCCTGTCTCGGGCTCACTGTACATTGGCAACCAGTTGGGCATCCAAGCGACGACACAGCCGCATGCGTAGGTGACCTCGGGCTGGATGCCGGGCAAGGAGGGTCAGTCGATTTGCAGGCACCCTTGCTGCATACATGCCCGTATCTGTCCGACTGCAGGTCAGTCTACTGCGCTCAGTCCGCATCCTGTCAGTCGCCCCGTAGAGTATTGGGAGACTCGGAGGGTCGGAGGACAAGCAATGGCGAACAGGGTGTGGAGAGGAGCAAGAGGCATCTTGCTGGGACGACAACCATGCCGGGCATGGTCAGCACCCATGCCTTGCTATGCCCCAAACCCTGCCAGCTGTCGTTATATGCAAACACACGCAGTCCAATTTCCGTGAAGCAGGGGCCTGCAAAACGGCCCACAGACTATTACGACATACTTCTGGGCCAGTATGCGGCCGGGCGGAACAGGCAGCTCGGCAATGGACACCCAAGCCACCACAGGGTATCCCCTCGTCCGAGTCGTGTTCCTCCTTGCAGACTTTAACACCTTGTTGCGTGTGCCATTACGGCCTCCGTAGACGAGGGAACAGCTTGAGCGAAGTGAAATATGACCTTGAGTCCCAGCCTATACTGCTGAGGAGCATCCACACCTCAGGAAGTTGGACGCAGATTTGGGCCCCCTCACGCAAAAGCACACAAGCTGATTGGCTTCCAGCGCCTTGGCCAAATATCCATCAAAAGGTTCTTACATTATCACGAGGTCACCAACAGAAGGCAAACACTTGTATATTTGCGCATCCGGCGGTAGCAAAACAGAGAAAGTGGCTAAACCAAACAGGCAGGTCGGTTGCCCGCCCGGGACCCAAAGCAGTGCATCCCGATATCCGCACTTTGACTACCAATGTGCAGCTTAGAGCTGTTGCCAATCAGCTGATCCTGCCGTATCTTTTCCTTGTCCATCATTCCCCGGATTTCGAACACGGATTCAAACACACTCCTCATGATGACTACCTATCTGCCGGCTCGGTCGACCGTAATGATGAAACCCTCTTGTCTTGGCTGCATACAGACCCTAAAGCCTGGTGCAACATAAAGTACGCCGTATGTGGCTGCCCCATGGTAACCTTCACGTTGGACACCCGGTTTCCCTATCCATTGTTGCTGCAGTTAGCAGTTTGAATCATCAGAGTCGGGCCTATTTAGGAGCAGAGGGGGAGTGAAACCCAGCGGAAGCCCTCCTTGAGACTCACTCGCTTGATTTCTGCATAAATATGTGATATTCACATCATGGCTACTTCTCAGTCACTGCAAATCGAACCCCGGACGCAGCTGAATCCCCAAATCTTCTGGGGCGGTACGTCCAAAAGGATTGTGGTTTGGGTATCCTAGTGATAAATCATCACAGTTAAGGGTATTGGCATAGTAAACCTTACTAAGAGGTTCGGGGCGAGACATATTTTCTAAGAAAGAGAACAAGAATTAGCGGGCGAACACATCAGAGCTGTTTCACTTGCGAGACCATGATCTTTGTTCTTCAGTTCTCGAATAATTTCCATGTGCGAATCATGGCCAGGGAAGTTGTATAGTGACATCTCCATCAAGCTGGGCATTCTTGCTGTCAAGAAGGGGGGATAGGCACTCCAGTGTCATTGAAAATTAAGAAATGCTTGGGGTACACCTACAGAACCATGGTCTGAATTATAATCGAGTTTATTTCATGTATTCTGTTCTCTAGCCTCCTCGGGTTTCCTTTCGTTGGCAGCCTTGTCCGTCCTCTTCGAGCTTTGTCTTGCAAGTTATGCAGGATTTGCTCGCTGCCGGCTACAAATGGGTTTGAACAAGAAAGTACCTCTTCGGCCCAGGGTTATTATGGGCATCGATCTATGCAAGTCAGATCGGAAAAGATGAGCAAATGAGCGCGTATATAGGTCATAACTGAAGATGCATAGAGCTTTTAAAAGTGCATTCTATAAGTGAGCTCGCATCCCTTCTCTTGTGAGCACTCGCTACTCATATAAGCACCGTTCGTATCCTAGAGGAATCTAAGCGGAAGGGGGGGAGGTCAGGGCGAACGTATCCTGAGACGGCACCTCTGATCTTCTCATTCAGACAAGGCAGGTTCCTTGTCCAACACTTGCGATGCCGTCCTTCTTGCAGTGACAGTGGAAATTCGCTTATTGTGGCCACCGGCTTCCCGATACCGTGTGCCTGGTGGACATCATCTTTAGCAAATGACCCTTGCTGGCCAATAATATGAGTTAACGGTATGACTGGCCAGCACGACAAGACGGCGATGGAATGCGTCCCAATCCATGGAGCTGTCGCCGAGGCTTAGGAGACGGGGCATGTCCGAAGACTCCGATGTGGATCTGATGCTACGAGGTCAATGACGGCCAAAGTATGGGCCGACCTCAACGGCACGGCTGAATAACCGAGGGACGTAGTGCAAGGTTGAACAGGCAAGGTGGGTGCCACATTGTCAAGTGACGTGCGAGAGTGGAGTGTACTGAGGTGGCGAGAGCAAGAAAAAGAAAACAAACGACAAACAGCGGTTCAGCCAGCGTGGGCGCGGGATGGCAGCAAAAAGAGAAAAAAGTAATGGTTTCCCACTGCCAGGGTCGAACTGGCGACTTTCGCATTTCTACCATATTGATTGGTTGCCCAATGAATATAAGACTTTGCGGCGTTAGTTACGACATCCAACAAATCATGATGTATCGGTGTTTACTCACACGACACGCTAACCACTGCGTCAAGCGGGAATTTGTTAAATGTGTTGGTGATGGCCAGCGGCGTTAATTCAATCCATAATGTTTAAAGCGTTGGTTGCGGATATGCTCCACTTGCCTGTCATCAGGCCTAGTTGCCTGCCATTTGGTCATCGGCCATTCTCGCGTCAGCACTGGCAACTAGTACATCAGCTAAGGGTCCGCTCAGCTTATAGTCTCAGTAATAGTACAGAAATTGTGTGACACGTATTAGTCGATGTAGACGGCCGCCTATCCTGACGCCACAGCCGGGCGTGTCAGAGGGCGGTGTTCGGAGAGAAACGACTTCTTGTCGTTTTCGCAAGGCCATTGCATTCGCCGCAACGACATGCCCGAACGGCTTCAAGGATCAGAATGACGCTTGTTCACCCGTTTCTCACTCCCGAATGTCGATTTGCTGAAGACCAAGTAGACAGCATCAATGGAATCCCCAAGCCCGGATATGCTTACCCAATAGAGGATACACAACATATGTGCCTACGCAGTCAACAGGAGCTTGGACCCCCACATCGTCGTTAGTGGATCGTGTGGTGTAGGGATCCATCCATCTCCTTCAATGTGCCAGCTAACACCGAGGCTAACAGATTGGGGCTTGTATGAATCTACAGTGTGCAAAACGAAGGACACGAAAGCACTGTGACTGCAGGTATATCGGACTTAAGCCGGTTAGCTGCGAGTAACTCCAGTTTAGAGAGGTCAAGCCGGCAGTCGCCGTAAGATCATACATTGGTTTCCCACCCAGTGACTGCCCTGGACACTCCATCACCACACACCCTTTCCCTCCTTTATCGTCGTTTTGACAGCTTCAAGTCCGACCTTACGCCAGCTCAACTCCCGGACCGGCAGTTCTTTGAGCGTAAACATCCACCCCTAGAAATCACCCCTTAACAAAACCCACTTAGCTCTTCTACTCCGTTCCGAATTCGAGATGGCTCCAGTTCGACCTCTGCTGGCTATGGCTCCGCCTGCCAAGAGCCCTCTGGCTCGCTACCGTCTTTTGTCTCCCACGGCGTCGGTCCGTGTGAGTCCCCTCTGCCTGGGGGCCATGAATTTTGGCGACGCCTGGAAGGACTACATGGGAGCGTGTGACAAGGAAACAACCGAAAAGATACTGGACTTTTTCTACGATCAAGGAGGCAACTTCATCGACACCGCCAACAACTACCAAGCCGAGGAATCTGAGGCGTGGATTGGCGAATGGATGAAGAAGCGGGGGGTGCGGGACCAGATGGTGATTGCGACCAAGTATACGACCAATTTTAGGACCGGCCATGGCGACAGCGAAATCATGGCCAACAGCACCGGGAACGGCACCAAGAGTTTGCACACCTCGGTAACGGCCAGTCTGCGCAAGCTACAGACAGATTACATTGACCTTGTGAGCCCTCGTACCTCCACTCACGCCAAGATGCTTTCCTGACCAGGGACACAGTTGTATGTGCACTGGTGGGACTACAGCACCTCGATTCCCGAGATGATGCAGGTCAGTTGATCCTTGAAAACTTTCCACTCTTTGATCCTGGCGTGGCCGATACCGCTGACTTCTCCGCAGGCCTTGAATGTACTTGTTACCCAGGGGAAGGTTCTCTACCTGGGCATCAGCGACACGCCTGCTTGGGTTGTGTCCAAAGCAAACCAATACGCACGAGACCACGGACTGCGTCAGTTCAGCGTGTACCAGGGAAGATGGTCCGCAGCCAGCCGCGATTTTGAGCGTGATATCATTCCTATGGCCAGGGACGAAGGCATGGGGCTTTGCCCTTGGGGAGCCCTCGGCGGCGGAAAGTTCAAATCGGATGAGCAGCGCCAGCAGAGTGGTGGTCGGAATGTCGAGGCCAGTGGAGATGACATCAAGGTTAGCAAGGCTCTTGAGGCTGTGGCCGAGCGCAAGAACACCATCATCACCTCAGTTGCCCAGGCCTATGTGATGCACAAGACGCCCTACGTCTTCCCTATCATTGGCGGCCGTACCATCGACCACCTGAAGGCCAACATCGAGGCTCTGATTCTTTCTCTTTCTGAAGAGGACATCAAGGAGATCGAGAGTGCCATTCCGTTCGACATAGGCTTCCCGAACAACTTCCTCTGGGGCGGCCCAAGCCCGGCCCACCCTGCAGATGTCTGGCTACTCAAGACGGCCGGTACTTACGACTACGTACCCCAGACGAAGGTATGATATCTACTTCTGGCCCCCGAAAATAGGACGTCGCCTGACCTGCCACAGCCCATCACACCGAGCAAGGGAGGTGAGTAGTTGAGGCTCCTTCATCGAAAGCCACGGTAGAGATAGCACTCCAAAGACATTGCTCCCCGTTACATAGCAGCACTACCATGTCGGAACTAGTCGAAACGGGTTCACTAAAGCAAGAAATACATTAGTTTTCTCACAGAAGTATTCACAGTCCAATCCCGAGTCTCGAACCACATGATACGAAAACAGCAAATTGTCCTTCAAGACGGCTTATAGCAGGTGTTGACGACAGTTACGGGGTCCGTGAAGGAATATGCCCTTGCAACATGCTTTGCCCGCCTCGTCAAGTAAGAAATACCTAAGTACTGAATATAGAGCGATAAATCTTGCCGGGCAACAGCAGGTCTGCTTTCCACTATGCATTCGCACGAACCCGTTGCCTATTCCAGGTGAGAGGTGGCTGGTGCGATACTTGCTTCTAAGTAGACATGTAAGTATATGAGTCATGTGGTAGAATGCAGGCAAATCCTGCTTCTCTTGAATGTTCTGATGGTGTATTCAGTGGCAAGCACCCACACCCTCCAGGGTGCTCCTGCCGGATTCCAGAATCTATGGAACGCTTTGGCAACCCTGTGACTGCCGTTTTCGTTGACCTTGATGGGGGCAGTTTCCTTGACGGATCTCATGATACTGGTTACTTACTCAATGCGCCTTTCTGTTCTACATCCATAATTACACACAGTACCAAATCTCGAATGCTCGACCTAAATGCCAATTCGTCGAGTCTTTGAGCCCATCGCCGTGCTCCCAATCCCGATCCAAATTCGCAGGGTTGGTACATCACTTTGCGCCCGGCATCCGCCCAACCCCGGGGCTGACGCTCCCTCCGTCTGTCTGGGGGAGCCACGTCCCTGGGCACAAGCAATCTATACAATATATATCGTGTACGCGCTTACGTCGATCCTTGTATCCGGTTTCCAGGTCAAGATGTCACGAAAGGCCAAGCGATCCTGTTCTACTGGCCTATTGAACGTGCCTTCAATTAACGGCTCGCAAGATCCCATCTTGTGTGGATTGTCAACGTTATCTCCGCTATCCAATGCGAAGAAGAAGGAACCTAATCAAAGAAGACCGAAATCTTTGTGTGTCAACTCTTTGTGTCAAGATCTTACGCTCAAGGGTAACCAGGGTGTTGCAAGAAACAAGACATCCCGTCATCGTGGCAACAGACTCAGACGCAGACCCGTGAGCGCCATCTCTCGCCTAGAGGGAAATTCCAGTCACAGGTCAGATACCCCCCGTGACGAGAAACCCGCGACGATGTCTCCTCGACTGCTTGTAAGTAATTCAAGTCGATCATTAATCTGACGAGCTTAGACCAATTATGATCACATCCGACGATGACGACAACGTCAATCCCAGCAACCACGATAACGATGATGGAACTGTCTTGCCAAAAATGGAGATGGCTAGTCAAAGTGGAAGTCCCGGCTCCTTGCACGAGGCACCGAGAGTATACAGAGGGAGACGAGATCCCTTACAAGCGCCGACTCGATCAAGAACTCCAAGTCGTGGTCGCACGCGATATCGGTTCAGTTCGCTTCGCGGCCCCTCCAATGAACGGCATCCATGCCCTTTCTCGAGTGCTATCGCTCAAGAGCGAAGCCCCACCAAAGAGCTGCCAACCCCTATCATCCGCGTCCCGGCATTACAGGACTCCCAAAGACATACTTTGCGTGCAAAGGAAAGACGTAGGGAATCACAGAGTGGGAACCATACCTCTTTGGAAAGAACGAAAAGAAGCTCGGAATCACCGATACTCGGTGAGCGCTATGTGACGCGTGAACGACTTGGGGACCACAAGGATGAACAACAGGGCTATATCCCAAAGGGTGCATTTCTCGTCAGGAAAGAACCCAACTCTGACCAGTATCGATTCCCCAAAGCCAGTGCCAAGCACCAATCATCATGGGTTCCAGGTGACGGGTTCTCGGATGCCGAGGCGAAGCCGGACTTCCTGTTCTTCGTGACAGGAAAACGCAAGCGCAAAACATCGCCATCGTTGCCGGGCATGGGAAAACTCACGACCGGAATGGACGGGACAAAAACCTCAAGTATCCAGGCTCATGGCAAGCGAGCTCAGAAGGAGGGGGCTTATCATCAGAAATCAGAGCTCCTCAGAGGCGAAAGGAGGGATGTGTGGCCGACACGACATGACTTTATTGACAGCGCTCTACCCAGACGCGACGAGAAAGCAATGGACTATTGCTCTGCGGATGATTTCTTCATTCCAAGTACTGTACTGTCGCCGCCCGTCACAATGTACACGCCTCAACCGACATCCAAATTCGGCAACTGGATAGGCAAAGGGCCCCTAGATTTTCGCAATTTCGAGACGGAAGACGCTGCAGGTACCAACTTGTTGAAAAACCTATGGCGGGTACGAGCTTGGCGGGAGGAATCTTACTTGTGTGCAGACGAGGATGCAGATGAGGACGACGATGCTCTGATGTCCGAAGGCGGTTGTTAGGCCACTGCGCCCATTGACGCAGGCAACGAAGTGGAAGACAACGCGCACATCAGTGCCAACTCACAATATTCGGGTAAATTATTTTGGGGTCGATTTGGTGATGAAGCTTTGCCAGGCGACCTAGAACAAGGAAAAGAGAATCTTCCGATGAATACAGCGACGAAGGGGAAGTATGAGACAAAGTCGAGTTTCTGTCAAGGTGCCACCATGTATTAACCTTGACGGCGCAAGTAGACTATGAACGAACACGTTACCTCGAGATGCGGGGTGATGTGATAGTTTTGTGATGGGTATTATCGAAGGAGCTGTTCAGGATGCTGGCACATGGACATCTTACGCCGTGTAGTATATATATCCTCTGACTTTACGGGCGGCAGGAACAAGAGGTTGCAAGATGTTACCGCTGATTCGTCAAAGTTCCCGGTATACCTGGTTTTACCAGCCACCACCAACGCCGATTCGCCTGTGAAGAAGACACACCCCACCATCCAATCTCAATCCGCCTCCCCCCTGGGTCCGCCCGACTCGGTCAGCTCGCAGGTGGGCACTTCCCAGGCCGCTATTTGGCGCCTTTGCCCTTGGCCTCCGTCTCGCCCAGCTCCCTGATGATGATTTTGGTCCTGCCTTCACCGCTGTAATCCTCCATGCCCGTCTCGAAACCGGGGCATACGGCAATGGCCAGATAGTGGCCGTCTGGGCTAAAAGCCAAGGAAGCTACCGAATCGGGGAACTTCTGATATACCTTCATACGGCGTTTCGCCTCGGCGTCCCACAGGGCTACGGTGGTGTCGCCTCCACCACTGGCAAAGGTACCAAAGGTTGGGTGGAAAGCGAGAGCGTTGACAGGGTAAACAACATCGGCACCCGAGTTGGCATCAGTCTGCCTGTGGCACTTGAAGGCATATTTGCGAGCCTGCGACTCGGTGCTGGCATCGAACCACTCGACGGCCACGCGGCCTTCGATAGAGCTCGTGGCATAGCCGGCGTCAGACGGCATGGCGGCAACGGCTCGCGTCAGGAATTTGAGCGAGCTCTCCCTTTCTTGCCAAGGCTTGGGCGGGGTGCCGGCCTGCGATTGCAGCGCCGAGGCCAGCTCGGCCAGGTCGTAGATGTGCACCAGGCGCGATGTCATGGCTATTATGACCTTGGAGGGCGAGGCGGCCATGGCGTGCGGCTTGCCGGGCAGGGGGACGGTCAATGGTGTGAGGTCGGGGCTTGACGGGTTGAAGACCTGCAGGGTGCTATCCCAAGAGGCGGATATCAGGAGCGCTGGAGAGCAACGTCGTCGTCAGCTGTCGTCCTCGACGCAGTATTGTGCCCGCGGAGGCATGCGAGAAGGAGGGGGCAGAGAGGGGGGGGGGGCTCACAATGATCCTTGCTATAAACAACCCTGCGTACTGGTGCCGAGTGCTTGCCCAGCGCCGTCTGTTCGCCGCTCTCAAGGTTGATCCGGTGGACGTGCCAGTCCATACCGGCACTGAAGGCCTCGTTGTCGTCAGCGCCGAAGCAGACGTCCAGCACGGGCGCGCGGTGCTCGAATGTCCGGATCAGCGCGCCATGGGCGCCGTCCTCGCCGCCGGCGTGTGTGTCGTAGAGGTAGACCTTCTTGTCCCACGAAGAGGCCAGCAGCCGCGTCGGCGCGGTGGGCGCAAAGACGACGGAGGAGATGGCATCGTTTGGCGGCTGCGCGAGCTCGAATTGGGTTGCTGTGAAGGAGGGGGCGGCGGCGGCGTCGCAGTCGCGGTCAGCTTTTTGTATCTCTGCGTGCCGATGCCAAGGGCTCACGGGAATGCGGTAGACGACGTACCTGGCGCCATGGTGGGTGGTAGGAGGGGTGGGCGGGAGTTCTGAGTAGATACGGAAAGCTGCAAGCTGGAGTGTGGTCTGCCTCTTTTCCTTGGGGAATCGGTCGCATGCGATATCGACGGCGGCTCTCGCACTGGCTTGCTCCAGCCGTTGTCGATAAACAGACAACCCTGGCGCGAGCATGGAAGCTCCCAAATTCTGCTAAGCAACACCGCCTAAATTTGGCAGTCAGTCTTGGCAGGTCCAGTAGCGGCCACGGCGGGGCGAGGGAAGCTTCCAGCCGCTCTACATGATAATGATGGACCGTAACTGCAATGGCGTAGGAGGGGCACAGGGCACTTCCCGACTTTCCCGCGTGCGACAGGCGCAAGCCGTACCCCAAGGGCGTCTAGAAGATCGCATCCTCTCCCGCCGCGCAACAGCATAGGCTTCTTACACAGATAACACCTTTTCTCGCACCCGTCTCGCATCCCGCGCCCTCCACACCTGCACGATGCCTTTTGCGCAACTTGTCGTGGGCAGCCCCGGCGCGGGCAAGAGCACGTATTGCGACGGCAGTAAGTCATGGCGGTCGAGCGATGCCGGGTATGCATCACCCTGCTAACCGTGGTCTCTTGCAGTGCACCAGTTCATGAGCGCCATCGGCAGGGAGTGCTCTGTCGTGAACCTGGACCCGGCTAACGACAAGACCAACTATCCTTGCGCCCTGGACATCCGCAACCTCGTCACCCTCGAAGAGATTATGGCCGAAGACCAGCTCGGTCCGAACGGAGGCATACTGTACGCCTTCGAGGAACTCGAGAACAACATGGAGTGGTTGGAGCAGGGCCTGGGAAAACTAGAAGATTCGTATGTTCTGTTTGATTGCCCCGGGCAGGTCGAGTTATATACCCACCACAACTCATTACGCAACATCTTCTTCAAACTCCAGAAGATGGGCTTCAGGGTGAGCCAGCCCCGTTTGGCCTCTCGGTGTTGTCCGAGCTCCTGCCACTGACCGACCGCGGACAGCTCGTCGTAGTGCACCTCTCCGATTCATTCTGCCTGACCCAACCGTCGCTGTACATCTCCAACCTGCTCCTCACTCTTCGTGCCATGCTTCAGATGGATCTCCCTCACATCAACATCCTGACCAAGATCGACAAGGTCGCGGGCTACGACCCGCTACCATTCAACCTCGACTACTATACCGAGGTGCAAGACCTCAACTACCTCCTCCCGAGCCTCGAGGAAGAGTCACCGGTATTGCGCAGTGAGAAGTTCAGCCGCTTGAACCAGGCCATCGCAGACCTGGTGGAGAATTTCGGGCTCGTGCGATTTGAAGTCCTGGCCGTCGAGAATAAGAAGAGCATGATGCATCTCCTTCGCGTGGTCGACCGCGCCGGAGGGTACGTGTTTGGCGGCGCCGAGGGCGCAAACGATACCGTGTGGCAGATTGCCATGCGCAACGAGTCTTCCATGATGGATGTCCAAGATATTCAGGAGCGGTGGATTGATGCCAAGGACGAGCACGACGCGGCCGAGGCGAAGGAGGACGAGGAGCAGGCGAAGCGCATGGGGCACACCGAGGCAGAGTCTACCACGCCCGACTTGGTCCCCGACGATGACGACGACCCATACGATGGGCTGCCCCCGCCAACTGGCAACAGCGGCATCAAAATAGTGAAGAGCCGATCATGATAGTGTCGCTCAGTCGTCGTGGTAGTCCAGCATCTCGTCGTTGTCGGAGGCGTCCTCGACGGCGAGGGGATTTGCGGCCTTGGGTGCGGCTGGCCGGCGAGGCAGACCGAGGATGGTCTCCAGCGCACCAGTATCCTTAGCACCCGACTGCTCTTTGGCGGCAAACATCAGGTCGCGGCCATAACGGATTGCTGCCTCCTCTGCCTTGCGTATGGTTCCGCTTACGTGAACGACGCGAAAGGTACACGGCTTGCCGTTGTGAACAGGCACATGATCCATCATGGTCAATGCGGTCCAGAGGAGGCGGTAATGGGCGCGCGTAATCCTCAGTATGAAGGTGGAGGTCGCTGCGGAGAGGTATTTGACTGGAGCGCGTCAGCCGTGACGAAGGAAAATGTCCATGAGCGCGGGCAGTGCGACGTACCGGACAGTCCGCCACCCTCGATAGATCCTGCACCGTAATCGCCGAACAAGCTGGATACCTCATCGCGAATCGCTCGAAGAAGCGCCTGTGCTGTAAGCTTGTCGGTGGTGGGCTGGTTGATCACGACAACATCGGGGACGCCCGGTTTGGTGCCGATGGCACTGGGGTACAGGATGTTGACGAGGAGGTAGCGCTCCTTGATGCGAACCATGTTGGCGTGGGGTTACGGCGCGCGCAGAGTCGCGGGCATTCACTTATAGCGATTGTTTTTAGGCTTAATCAATGCGACTGCCGCCCGGCGCCCTTTGCAGCTGAGATGGCGATGCGGTACACGTGACGGAGGTAGATGCAAGTGCTTTGCAGATGGGTGGGATGCGACGCGACGCCAACCTGCGATGTACAAAACCAGCTCTCCTCAGTGGCTCCAAATTTCTGATGCGCCCATATCTTATCGGGGGTCCGGCGGGTGCTTGCGTTTCCCGACCTCCTGGGAACCTTGTTTGTAGGTCGGTAGCTCAATCTGGAACGCTCCGGTCGCTGGAACACCAAGCTTTGGAGCCCCAGCTCTTGCTTAACCGCAGCTGTCGAATACGACGCGCCAGCCCGGGATGAGCATGTAGGCCGCAAATATACACATAGGTACCTTATATAGGATGTACATGTGTACGTTATGTTTGTACGCTACATCGTTCGAGACGGGGGGTTCCATTATGAATGGTATGAAAGAGTCTGACGGGCAGCTCTTGTCCGTCCCGGCGTACATGAGGTAAGTGGTACTTCACCCCTTGTCCAAGATTCCAACCATTGGAAGTATCGACCCCGCCGTGGAGTTTTGCCGGCTGTCCGTCCTGCTCTCGTCACCACTTGCACCATCCACGATCCGGTCCCGGGTCACAAACGTACTTCCATAACGATATCGCCTGGGTTGTTTGCAAGAAAGAGAACAGACGAGCAAACTGCTGTCTGACAGCCCCAGAATTACTTTTCATTACGCCCGGACTGCTGGAAACCCACTGCTCACCTGGTCGGAGCTTGAAGTCGAAGTACTGAAACCACCATGTCTGGTTCCCCGCTAAAGGTTGCTCTTCTCATAGTTTCTACCACGGCCGCCAGAGACCCGTCCACCGATGCCTCGGGTGACATCTTGAGGAACGTATTTGAGCAGGAGGGAGGGGGGAAATGGGAGGTGGCCGGAACCGAGATCGTGCCTGATGATGTCGCCCAGATCCAGCGCCAGATCATGCTGTGGGCCGACAGCTCCGGGCAAGGCATCAACCTGATCCTCACGACGGGCGGCACGGGCTTCGCAGTATCCGACAATACACCCGAGGTCAGCACCGCCAAATCCGCAGTCACGGAGAACCTAGAGTGCTAATGGGCGATAGGCGGTGTCTGCGCTCCTCCACAAGCAGGCGCCCGGCCTTGTCCATGGTATGCTGGCCACCTCCCTCAGCGTGACACCCTGTAAGTACTCTCCATAGCACTGTCAACCGCAGAATTTCTCGTGCCGACCTGCTCCTAGTCGCCATGATGTCCAGGCCCGTAGCTGGCGTGCGGAATAAGACCATCATCGTCACCCTGCCAGGCTCTCCGAAAGGCGCCAAGGAGAACCTACAGGCCGTCATCAAGACCTTGCCTCATGCCTGCCTACAAGCCGCAGGTATGGATTCCAGAAGTTTGCACGCTGGCGGTGTCAAGAAACTTGAATCCGATGCCGGCATATCCTCTACCAGCGGTGCCCATTCGCATCCCCACGATGACGGCCGCGTTCATTCCCACAGTCATGGGCCTGGGCACTCCCATGGTCATGGCCATGGCCACGGTCACGGCCATAGCCACGGTCACGGCGGCCTTGTCCGGCACACGGCTCCAGGTACCAACCCGATGTCCAATGACCCGAGTCTCGGCCCCAGCCGAAGAAACCGGGAGTCGCCGTATCCGATGCTCTCCGTGGATGATGCTCTGGCTCAGATCAAGGACAACGCCCCTTTGCCCGAGGTAGTCAGCTCCAAAGTCGACAGGAGCCTGCCCGGTTCCGTGCTGGCGGAGGACGTCACGGCAAAGGCCAATGTCCCTGCCTTCCGCGCGAGCATTGTAGACGGCTATGCCGTTGTCGTACCCAAGGACGGCAACATGAAAGGCGTCTTCCCCGTCGTTTCAGTTTCCCATGCCGCGCCCGGCGAGGCTGAGGAGCTGACGGAAGGCCAGATCGCGAGAATCACCACAGGTGCGCCGCTACCACCGGGCGCCACTTCGGTCATCATGGTTGAAGATACGGTGCTCAAGACCATGACAGACGATGGTCAGGAGGAAAAAGAAGTGGAGATACTGGCCAACAACGTCAAGGAAGGCGAGAATATCCGCGAAGTGGGCAGCGACATCAAAGTGGACACGCTGATCCTGCAGAAGGGGGAACAGCTATCAGCCGTAGGGGGCGAGATTGGGCTGCTCGCCGCCGTTGGAGTGGGCGAAGTCAAGACATACCGCAAGCCTGTCGTCGGGGTTTTGTCAACGGGGGACGAGATCGTTGAGCACGACAAACCAGGCGAGCTACGGCTTGGCGAGGTCCGCGACACCAACCGCATCACCCTCATGTCGGCTGCTCAGGAGAGCGGATTCGAAGTGGTCGACCTGGGCATAGCCGCGGACAAGCCAGGCACCCTGGAGGCGACTCTTAGGGACGCCATGAGGCGGGCCGACCTCGTCATCACCACGGGAGGCGTGTCCATGGGCGAGCTGGACTTGCTCAAACCCACCATCGAGAGATCACTCGGCGGCACGATCCACTTCGGTCGCGTGGCTATGAAACCAGGAAAACCGACTACGTTTGCGACGGTGCCGGTGAAGAACAACGCCGGCGAGCGGGTCAAAAAGGTCATTTTCTCCCTGCCCGGCAACCCGGCGTCGGCCATTGTCACGTTCCATCTCTTCGTGCTGCCTGCTCTGCACCAGATGTGTGGCGTCTCGCCCGCTGGGTTGGTCAAGGCGCCCGTAGTCCTGGGGCACGAGTTTTCGCTGGACAAGCAGCGGCCCGAGTACCACCGAGCTGTTGTCACCGTGGCCAAGGACGGCGTTCTGATGGCGGCAAGCACCGGCGGGCAGCGCAGTTCCAAGGTCGGCAGCTTGAGGGGCGCCAATGCCCTGCTGTGCATGCCTGCTGGAGACCAACCACTAGGGAAAGGAGACAAGGTAGAAGCGTTGCTGATGGGAGGCCTCAGGGCCGGCTTCTGACAAGGAGTGCCCGACTGCCTCATGACGCAGCCCGGCGAGCTCGGGGTGGGCCTGCGTTCTGAGCAGCAACGGCTCGTTTGATTTGCGTACTTGCTATACGAACCCACGGACGAATGCCCCCATCATGGGGTGCCTTATCGGGCCCGAGTGGGACGCCGTACTGGCAATGCCGGCTGGGATCGGCCGTAGCCGGGTCGGGGGGGTGGGATAGAACTGACAGTACCGAAAGAATCCTATCAGGCTCCTCTCTCCTATCAACTTCCACAGGACGGTGAGGATACTTCCACTGGCCCGCCCGTCTCCCGCTATCCTTCACCTCACCGTAATCAGACGCTGCTGTCGGCAAATGACGCACTCGCTCGATGATCAGGCAGCTTGCGTAGCCAACCACGTACCTCATATACGATGCGCCCATTGGCTCGCAGCGTTGGCCCATGACGCATTTTCGCGTACCCGTCCCTGGCAATGATAAGGACATCACAGGGCAACCGTCGACTGGCTCTTCCCCGATTCTCGTGAGAAGGCGCACCCGGTTCCCATAGCAAATACCTATATCCCTTACCCCCTGGCTGCCCACTCTCTCCCAACCCACTCGAAAGACTTGATCGGCTCTGCGCAGTCATCACTATGGCCGACAAAGACGGCAACAGCAACTGTAAGTTACTTTTCCTCGGGCTTACCGGCCTCGTCACCACTGGGATCGGCTCCGCTCCCGATCGGACCATCGGGCAGAAGAGTTCCGTCTCGGTGCGCTCGCCACCACAGGCTCCCGGCCATGCTTTATGTATCTATTTCTTAGCGGCGGGTACCAACGACCCTGGTGCTGACCAGGATGACTCAATAGGTACCAACTGTAGGCACTCCCAGGGACATTATCACAAGGTCCACCCGTTTGCAAATACTCCCGACGCATACAGTCGACGGCCTGCCGGATGTTGCCTTCCGAGCCACTCTTCATCGGCTGACGCTGGGCGGTCTCACAGGCGCCAACTGCAAAAACTGCAGCAATTGCACTGGATGTACGTGTTCCTCGCTTTCTCTGCTTGGGTGCCACATGGGCATATAACTCGGTGCCGTTTACGCCCGGCCAATTTTTAGGACATGTCGAGTCAAGCAAGCAGGGGGGTAATAGAGGGCGTGTTTTGCCGTACCTGCGCGGGGCTCTCTTGATAACCAGCAACTGCCGAAATGGCTGACAAACTATAACAGGCAACAGTCAGTAAAGTCGAAAGCCTCCAGCCCCCAACTTGTACATATGTTGAGCAAGCGGAGGCACACAAGCTTGGATCACCGCAGTGAAAGGGTCATCCACTTGTTCAGGGACCTTCTGACGAGATGCAGACTGCGTAGACTGTTCTAACTGTACGAACTCTACCGACTGTCGAGATGTATGTGATGGCTCCCCCCAGTCGAAACCACCAAGCCGCCCTTGACCAAGCCGGTGCCGGGGAACACATTCGATACCAGCATGGCATGGTCTGACTCGGGATGGCCCCCTTTTCACCCATACTCCTACTCAGGTGCCGAGGCTCACGACGGATTTCACCTCGGTGACTAGTGTTCCGACTGTACCGACTGTACCGACTGTGTCAACTGCAGCAACGTAAGTACCGGGGGATGCCCATTGCCTTCGTCTACCTTTGCCGGGGATTTCTTCCTGTCTTCTCCCTACGCTACGGGCACCGGCTCCGGAGGGGGCTGAACTCATGATGCCACCACCAAGCCCTGCCCCCTACAGTCGAGGGCGCTCACTGAGAATGTGCAATTTCGCAGTGCACGGACTGCACAGGACTTCGAAACGAGAGCAACAAGACGGGTGTTCACTTGGACAACGACCCAGAACTGTGAATAGCGGCCAACAGAACGAATGGCGAGACATTATGGAATCAATAAGGTGTCCTGGGTAGTAGTGATGTACTGAGCCTTAGGAGATTGTCTACAGCCCACTGCGCTGCTCACCCTAGTCCACGGCGCTGGCCCTGCCTTGTTAGCTTCTGAGCCGCCTATGCGAGCTGCACAGGGTCGCAGTGATGAACCAAGGTCCTCGGCTATCTCCTCTAGTCCCATGTGATCCATATTGTATGTTTGGCGGCGGGGGGGGGGGGGGGGGGGGGGGGGGGGGGCTCGTCCGGCCCCCTCCCCCCCGTCGAGGAACTGGCTCAAGGTGAGCACAGATATCCCAGTAGTCCGATAAGCGAGGACCAAGACGAGGCTTTGCCCGGTCCGTCCCAACATGCTCCGTCCCGGTGACAGTCATAGACCTTACAGACTGTGATCCGTCTATCGTGGGCAGGTCCAACGTACAGCGATGTCACCCCCCCCCGCCCCCGGAAGCTTCGTCGACATCGGTCTCGGCCCCCGGATCACCACACCGGAAGGCGGGGGGTCGCAAGCAGCGTGATCGGCTTCATCTGCTCTGGGCAAGAGCCGGCGGACCAGGACGGCACAGCAGCAGGCTTTCCGCTTCCCCTTCCCCTTGCCTCGGTACGGCCTCGTCGTGGTCTCCCACGACGATGTGAAGTGACAACCCTGTACTCGGCGGTTCGGGCGGGGCCGCCGGTCGTCCCGGGGGCTGGGCCAGTCTGGATTGGCCGGCGCCGTCTCGCGTTGCCGCATAAGACGGCGTATTAAGGGCTGGCATCGGCCCATGCCTGCAGCAGGCTCGCGGTGCCAGATGCACCGCTGGCAGAGAGCGATGGCACCTCAGGCCCCGTCCGGGCCCCCTCCCAGGCGACGGCGGCATGCATGGGATGGAACCCGACTAGACATTTCCAGGATCCACCATACCAGTTGCTGCACGGCAGCGATGAACACAGAGGGACATGAGTTCGAGGGAGAGCAACCGGGCTGGGCATTCGTCCCCAAAGAGTGGCTCGCAGACAGACAGGCCTGGGGCCGGCCTCTACCCCCAGATTCTCGCCCAAACGGAGTCGAGACAGATCACACCGCTTACCCAGGGCATGGGCCTTGCGACTATCGCCCCCTCCCCTGCCGGAGGTAGTCGTAAGCAGTTGAGCCGCAGGGGTGATGGAGCGAACGGCATGGCGGTGGCCTCTGGCTATTGAAGGGCTCAAGCGCGGAGAGGGTATAGCGACTCTTGTGCCGCGCGACTATAGGAGCCACGTGACTGTTTCCCCGGCGCCTATTCGATACCTGGGCCGCGGTAGTCGGTCGTTCCGACGCGGCGGGATGCGTGGGGAGGGGGTCTCGAGTCCCCGACCGCCCGAAAAACGAACACCAAACGTGGGACTCCAGGCCACTGGTGGTAATAGTAGCCTCTTCGCTGTCCCTGGGAAGGGTGGGATACGGTGCTAACTGGGATTCCCCGTTAATGCACCCATCCCTTCCCCCCCACCCCCACCCATTGATGCGCATGATGGCCGCTGACTACATATAGGCAGAGGTTCCGGCCAACAGGCCATCGCCTCCCCCACCCCCCGGGAGGCCGGCCAGGGCTCGATGGGCACCCTCACGAGCGAGCCAAGGAAGGCAACAGCAGACGACTGGCGGGACGAAGTCTGCCAAACATGCGTATCATTGCCGCATTTCTTCCCTCTCTGGAAGTGAGGAGGGGGGGTAGGGGGGGGAGCAGCCAGCGTGACCATCTACCGGACCGGGGGGGCCTCCCGACGACGCAAGGCCCTATCGCTTAACCGAACGAAGCAACCCCTCGTCCGCAAGCAGGAGCCGAAAAACAGACCGCAGAAACGTCGCCGGCTCCATCCAGCCCCAGCACCAGGGCGGCCCTATGCTTTGGCCACCAGCCGGCGGTGAGTTGTATGTGCGACGACGGCGTCGGGACGAGAGCGATGGCGTCGATGAAGGCATGGCCGGCCCCACCCTCCGCATGAGCCCCCTTGCACTTCTCAGTCGGGCGCATCACGTTGGGCGAAGGGAACAAGGGCGGTCATTGTCAGAGCGCACTGTCACAAACACGCAGCCCGCGCCTAGAAACTAAGAAAGTAGGAGGAGAAGAAGAAGAAGAAGAAGAAGAAGAGAAGACGAAGAAAAAAAAGGTGGGTTACTCCAACCGGTCCCCGATCATCGCCTCTCCTACTCCGCACGTGGGAACACGGATGGGGGCGGAGGCGCCAGCGGGAGGGCAGGGGGTCCATCCCGGACGGTTGGACGGACGGGGGTGAATGGGTTGCGGGATGCACGAATGGATGGAGACGAGATGGGGATGGCATGTTCGGTGTGATGATCACTCGCAAGGGCCATGCTCTGCTCGCTCTGGACCCTCGCGGTGGACCAGGAACGTCCGCGTACGCCTGCCCGTTCGTCTGCCCCCTCCCGGGCCCGGCGGTTCATCCGAGGGCGATCGGCGAACGAGGCGGGGCGTGAATGGCCGCGGCGGGGCGTTGGGACTCGTTCCATCGCCGTGCCGCTCCAGGAACCTGCGTGGGTTAGAAGGACGCAGACCCGCCTCTCTCGACTTCTTCTTTTCTCTCGAAGGGGGGGGGGGGGGGGGGGGGGCGCTTTTTGCCCACACGCGCACAGGCGCGCGCGCTCTTCCCCTCCTCCGCACTGCCATAGATAACCACGCAACCCCCCCGAGAGGCCGAGAGGGGGAACCCTGTCCGACCAAAGTTGGGCCACCAATGGTCCACTACGACGTGCAGCGGCAGCGCTTGTCCTGGCAACCTACAACCCGGCATGGGACATGGGGAGCGACGCATGGATGGCAACGTTGGGTAGCATACGATGGCCAACGGTAGCATGGTGCACATGGTCGGAAGAGCACAACACGCGCGCACTCTCCCCTCGGGGCGCGTCGGCCGACGACGCCTTCATCCCCAGCGCTGTCCCCACAGGAACCGGCCCGAAAGAGAAGCAAGCACCTGCCCTGGCTGGCCTGGGTCCCGCCCATCCCCATTCCGGTTAAATGGCAGCATCCTGGCAGAGAGAGAGAGAGAGAGAGAGAGAGAGAGAGAGTGCGCGCGCGCGCGCGTGTGAGTGTGTGAGTGTGAGTGTGTGTGAGTGAGTGTGTGTGTGTGTGCGTGAGTGTGTGTGTGTGTGTGTGCGTGCGCGCATGTGAGTGAGTGTGAGAAGCGCCATGGGTGGCCCTCATGCGAATCAGCTCGTAGTTGCCTCCTTGTCATTTCCTCCGCACGCTGATCGTCGCCTGCCAAATCGCTGCACGCATAGCCTGTAGGGGAGGGGGGCATGACAAACGCGGCGCGGGTGTGAGAGGTACTGTGTAAGAGAGCCCAGATCGTCGGCCGTTCCCGTCGATACTCTAAACCCACCCCAACCGCCATCACGCCGAAACCCCTTCGGGGTCCTGGGACGGGCTCGGAGGGCTTCTTCTTCTTCTTGTTGTTGTATTTTGTTTTCCCTAGAGCATGCCACGCAAAAGACTCTGCACCCGGAAAGTTGGAACGGCAAGTCCGCAAGCAGCCCGGGCAAGTCTGCTATAGAATGAACAAGTGTTATGTGCTTGCGGGTCCGAGGCCTCGCGAGCCAGATAGGGTCTCGGACCTGGTGCTTTTCTTCCTCGTTTGTTCCACATCCAGAAGATCATGCGTCTCAACCGGGACGGCTCGTCCGTCTTCATCGCTAGGCACACCAGGCAAGCACCGATTCACTGGCCGGGTTGCAATGACTCTTCAGGTGTTGAACAAGTCAACGTCAGTTGTCCTCCCTGTGGAAGTCTATAAGATCCGGCCAGGAGACGAAATATCGCCGCCCAATGACCGCAGAGGCCCAGCAAGATATCCACGCGGTATGGAAACCTCAAAATGACTCGGGAATTCATCCGTCTCCCATGGCATCCCTCCAACGCGTACAGCTGCGCGGCCTTTCCTTTGCCGTGGGTAGTGATTGATAAGAGAGCCTCACGGCAGAAAGTTCCAGAGAAAACACCCCCGTTGTCAAGATGAAACCAGGTGTGTCGTGCCGTGCGGGACCCGGCCAGAGCGCACTAGGGAGCTGGAAAGCTCATCTAGATAGATTAAATTGCTATGCAACGCGGAATCGAAACGAGCCAGTCATTTCTTGGCGACACGAGGGATATCGACTGGGCCGTACGTCGGGGTGGTTCGCCACAACCAGCCAGGTCTCGATCCCTATGTGCACCCATCATAACGTCGTTGCAGTGGTTCCTGGGGGCAGATGCGTGCACAGAATCCTGAAAAATTCGCGATGCCGCAGCGGCACGGCACCACCGGTCGTTCTCGCCAAGGTGCTGGAGAACAAGGAGTCTTTGGCCCAGGCCCCGTTTGTAATCCTTTTCTCACGCAGGAACTTCGACTTGCGTGTTCTCTGGCTAAGTACTCCCTCAGCTAGGGACTGTTCGCGCAGTTGCAAGGGTTGATTCACACAGAAGCCTGGCTGCCTCGGTTCCGGCGTCGCCACCGCCAGTGCGGTTTGCAAGGTATATAGGCCGAAGGACGGCCATGATGGGAGTCAGGAGGGCGAGGAAGTCGGGCCACGGCGATCGCCACATCGCACGGCATGGAATGCCTCGCTGCAGAAACCCGGCTGGCCCACGGAGCAGGATTGGCGGCCAGTGGGCGCGTGTAGGTCGGAGGCGAGGCATCCTGCGGCTCGAATTTCTTCGTTGAAACCGCGCCATGCCGACCATGGAAGCTATAGCATGGCATGGGGTATACGGTGCGTCATCTAATGTGAGTCGAGACCGTCGCATCTCGGATCGTAGTCGCAATGTGCCCTGCCGTGTCTAGCCCTGGCGGCCTCCCTGTCGCTCGTTGCACACCCTGTGATCTGGCGAAATCGGCCTGGGGCGAGATGGAGCCGAGTCCGAGGTTCACGGTCTGGGCTTTTTTCAGCTCCTGTCCTTGCGGTATCCCACGGGAACGCTTCTCGGATTGTTCCAGACGACCCAGGTTCATTTCCTTTAGAGGGACTCACGTTGCAGCCAAACGGTCGCATCCCCTATAAGAGGCCCCGTTAAGGCACTTAATTCCCGTCCCGCCCCCGGCCCCAGGCTGTATGCACTGGCGTACACGGTCCCGGCGCTTCAACAACGGCAGCCCGCAGCTTCTCCGGAAACAGGTTTGACATGTTAACAAGCAGAGTCCGTGACGGTGGCTGGTGGCGGATCAGGCACCGCGCATGCGGCACGGGCTGACACGGCAGGACTGGACACGGTATCTCGTAAAATTAATACCTCTCTGAGCACCCGATCAAGTACATCCAGAACGGGGTTTGAGGAGCCCGGTGGAGATGAAATTCATGAGTGAAGGCCTTGTAGGTCGGTCATCATCCATCATCGGTGCGCACAGTCCCACTATTGTGTACGCGAGTTCGAGATCTTCAGGGATCGATCGCACTGCCCGAAGAGGCGGAAACGGAGCGAGAGCTAATTCGGGTTTGCCCGTAAGCCGATAACGCGCAGTCGAGGAACGAGTGGTGGTGGTATGATGGAGCTGGGCCGCCGCGCTCTTGGGCCGGCCACCAGCCCGGGGCCCATTCGGCCCGTTCGAGAGCCGTTGCGCGATATGGACATACGTACAGGCACACCCAAGTGCCCAGTTCCTGGGCGGGTTGGTGGGCACCGGGGGCCAACACGTACCTGTACAGTCGGCGCGCAAAACCACGGAGGGCAGCAGCCTAGGGGCCGGCCAGTCCGGCTGTCGGGGCTGGGGATTGCGTGGCTCCTGGGGGGCGTGCATCTTCCTTATATCGCTTGCTGCCGTCTCGTTGGCCACAGGCGTCTTGAGAAGGAAGATGCAGCGTTAAGCGAACAGAAGCACCCCGGACAAGGCCAGTCGTGGATGGGGACCCGCAGACGCTTTCGCCGCAGGACACGCACTCGTGACTCGGAGCTGGGCGTCAGTCCGTCAGGTGAGAGGGCAGATCCGCTCGGCTCTCCTCGAGCCAGCAAGCAAGCGGCAAACATCCCGTCGCTGTGCCCAGCCTGGACGGGACTTGGCTTGCCGTCCCGCGGGCGATGCCCAGCACCAGCACCCCTCCTCCCCCCCCGCCCCGGATCGAGGGATAAAAGTTGGCAAGCGGTGTCGGTCCTAGCCAGGTGGCACGTTGTGGCCCATGGGTGGCCGGCAGCATCCCCGGGTGGGCGCCCGGCAAAGGACGGCGGCGGACTTGGGTGCGTATGCCGTCCCATTATTTCCCATTCGGGATCCGAAATGGGCGTGGGCGGGTGCAATCCAGCTGCAGCCGACCCGGTGCTGGAGCACGCCGCTCTAGCAAATGGATGGTTGTGGAATCTCGGCATTCCCTGCGAAACCGCCCATGCCTGTGCGTGTGGCGCCAACGTGGTGGCCGGCGGGGAACCCACACGGGGCAATGAGCACCCTGAAGGCGGGCTAATGGCATGTCCATCAATCACAGGCCGCGGAACGCCGTCTGGCCCCCGGCTCGACTCAGTAACCTGTTCGTCGCTGTGGGGAATCAAGGCTGGGTAGGTTTTTCACCAGACGCAGAGGCGTGCGTGACAGACAGACACAACGTGCCGCGGCTTGGTTATCGGCAGCCGCAGAGCCATGCGGCACCACTGCACCGCAATGGCTGCCCTGAGGAAGGGATGCTAAAATGGACAGCTGGGGAAGCCCTGGTGAGGCGCCTAGCGACCCCACTGGCGAGGTGCTTCGTGGGATGGATGTGTGCAACTGAGTACTTAAGGTATTGCCGAGAGCAACCGAGCAAGTCCGCCCAGGGATCCATTTCCACCTGCACGTTCCCCGGCGCCTGGATGCAATTCCCATAAGCGACACGGATGGCCGGTAGCGAGGTTAGCCTTTGTCTCCCCCCCCTCGCTCTCTGTCTCTCTCTCTCTCTTTCTCTGTCCCTCTGTCTCTCTGTCTCTCTCCGCAGCCAAGCCCGCGTGGCCATTGCATCGCTGCGACCTGCAAGATAATGACCTACAGGAGTACCCGTCCCGCGCCTTGAGCTTCCAAACTCGCATGTGATGCCGTATGGGTGGAAAAGTTCTGCAATTTCTTGAACAGGGGCCCGCTAGCTTTGCTGGGCGTCTCGAGGCGGCGCTTCCCGGGAGCTGCCCGAAACTCAACAGGGCCGGCCCAGTGAAGAGGCTATCGTAGACCCTGCATTTTCTTTGCTTTAATAAGGCTCATCCGGTCCAGAAAGATCCCACCGCGCGCCATGGGTTAGTAAGAGGGGGCGTGCCTGCCCTCCAGACCTACTCGGCGGTTGCTGGGCTCCTTTGGCTGGGATAACCTGCCGTCCAACATAACCAGATGTATATAGGCAAGAAGTACATCCGATGGGTGCTTACAGACTCGGAAAGACCATCGTCTTCCCACCCCTCGCCCGTGTCTGTCCATGCCCGCCTCTTTGTACTTGGTTCCTACCGCCGGGCATCTGGGAGCTGCTCGCCGGGCATCTGGGAGCTGCTCGCCGGGCTGCCTGTCCAGTCGGTACGCCCAGCCAGTACGTGCCGGACTGTGCTGACCATGCTGGCCAGCGGTTATTCATTGCGAGCAGGGAGCAAGCACCACTTTGCCAAGCCGCTGGCTCCCCTCATGGACAAGTGGTGGTTGGGCAACTACCTGTTCGAGCGTCATCTCCGCCTCCAATTCCGCTTCTTCGTTCTGCGTCAGGTCACGTCAGCCAGACGGGAGCCCGTCCCCCCTCCCCCCCCCATCCAGGCTCTCCCAGAAGTGCCCGCCCGTGGTATCCCTCGACGCTGGGGGGGGGGGGAGGGGATGATTCTCCCGGCCCGCCAAGTGTCAGCCTGAGATCTACTGCCGGCTTATCACTGGACGGCCCCCCCCCCCTGTCCCCCTCTCCCCCAGCGAGGAGAAAGTCGGAGTCCTGCTACATGCCTGCCCTGGGCCCTGGTCCTCCGCAAGTCTCGTCTAAACCCCGAACGGCAACACACCTGGGGTTTTACCGGGGCCCCTCTGCTCGCGAGCTGCGTGGTGTGCCGGGGTCCTTTGCGTCGAAGTCGCTTCTGCAGCATGGGGCTGGTGGTGGGATGGGTCAACCGTCAGTCAGATCCATTTCTCCTCCCTGGCCAGTCTCTCTCGAGACGAGGGCCCTGGTAGCCCAGGTCATTCATAATAAGGTCACCGGTGCCGTGCCTTGCAGGCCTACCAGCCCAACGGTTCCCCCCTACCGTGTCTCCTGTCTTCCAACTCGTTTTCGCGCATGGCGCCGTAGGTCACTGCTTGTCGTTCGGCACGTCGGGTCTGGTCTGTCTGATTCAAGCTACACAGTCGTTGTTGGACTTGTGTACTTTGCTACCCTCTCCCCCTTCTCCTGCCCGCGTCCCTGGAGCCCTCCCCGCCTTTCCGCCGCCTGAATGGCGACTACGGCCGCCATGCAACCGACCAAGCTATCGCCGTCCTCGGCCGGCGACTCGCCGCATTCCATCGGCGGGGCCAGCAGCACGGGCAGGCCCTTCCCTCTCCCTTCAAGGGACAGTTTCTCGATAGACGTGTCGTCACCACAGCTTCATCCGCTGGGCGGCTCGGGGCTGAAATCGCCGCCATCCGCCAAGATCCAGAAGATCGGAAGCTTCAGTCGAGAGGGGATCCTGGGCGCCGCGCAGAAGACACGGAATCTGTCGCTGTCCTCCGAATCCCGGCCCGAGCAAAGTCTCATGAACGGTATGCAGAAAGTCTCGAGTGATGAAGGTACCATCAACCCGCTCAAACGGCGGAATACAGACGCGACCGTCGACTATCCGCGGCGCCGGGCCACCATCGCAGTAAGTGTACGTACGAGGTCTGACGCGACCCTTTGGCTGATAACCTGCCGCTGCAGTGCGAGGTCTGCCGCTCGCGCAAGTCGCGTTGCGACGGCACCAAGCCCAAGTGCAAGCTCTGCACTGAACTCGGGGCGGAGTGCATCTATCGGGAGCCCGGCATCAAGCTGGATGCCGGGGACAAGCTGATCCTGGAGAGACTCGGCCGTATCGAAAATCTGCTCCAGATGAACCTGGTGGGTGGCGGCAACCCCATGCACATCGCGGGCGAATCCCCGCCCATCAGCCACGGAACCGCCACGGCACTGACGGGCGACAACCTCATGGTCCACAACGCGAACGGCTTTGTGTCGGTCATCCCGAACGGCGGCTTGGGGACCTGGACGAGCGGGACCAACATTTCCACCATGCCCAAGGTGCATACAAACGCGGCCCTGCATCTCCTGCAGTGGCCGCTGATCCGGGAACTGGTCCAGCGACCGTACGACCCCCAGATCGTGTTGCAGCTCGAGATGAACCGTGAGCCCCTGCCATCCCTCGCGAAGACGCCGTGTGTCGACCTGTCCAACACCAACACATACATCGAGGCCTACTTCGAGCGGGTCAACGTGTGGTACGCCTGCGTGAATCCCTACACGTGGAGAAGCCACTACCGCAGCGCCCTATCGTACGGGTTTCGCGAAGGGCCCGAGAGCTGCATCGTACTGCTCGTCCTTGCCCTTGGCCAGGCCAGCTTGCGGGGCAGCATAGCCCGGATCATTCCGCACGAAGATCCCCCCGGCCTGCAGTACTTCACTGCGGCGTGGTCGCTTCTCCCTGGCATGATGACGGCTAACAATGTCCTGGCCGCTCAGTGCCATTTGCTTGCGGCCGCATACCTGTTCTACTTGGTGCGCCCCCTGGAGGCGTGGAACCTCTTGTGCACCACGAGCAACAAGCTGCAACTTTTGCTCATGTGCCCAAACCGGGTACCCGAGGACCAGCGAGAGCTGCTGGAGCGCATCTACTGGAACGCCTTGATGTTTGAAAGCGATCTGTTGGCCGAGCTCGACCTTCCTCACTCGGGTGTGGTGCAGCTCGAAGAGCATGTCGGTTTGCCCGGCGGCTTCCAAGGCGAGGAGTCCGAGGCGGTAGGGCGCGACGATCTGTGGTACTTCCTCGCCGAAATCGCTCTTAGGCGCCTCTTGAACCGCGTCAGTCAGCTCATTTACTCCAAGGACTCGATGGCCTCCACAACTAGTCTTGAGCCCGTGGTGGCGGAACTCGACTTCCAACTTACCCAATGGTATGAGAGCTTGCCCGTGGCACTGCAATTTCCTTTCACGCGCGCCACGTTGCCGGATCCCGTTCAGACGGTACTGCGCCTGCGCTTCTTCGCCTGCCGGACCATCATCTACCGACCTTACATCTTGGCAGTCTTGGACAATGAGCAAGCCATCTTGGACCCGGCCGTCCGAGACAGTTGCCACAAATGCCTGGAAGCTTCTATCCGGCAGCTGGAGCACATTGGCGCACAGTGAGACCCCCCCCCCCCCCCCCCCCCCCCCCCCCCCCCCCCCCCCCCCCCCCCCCCCCCCCCCCCCCCCCCCCCCCCCCCCCCCCCCCCTTTCCCTTCCCCCTTTTCGCCCCACGGTGTCTCCAGTGCCGGCCTACGCGACACGACCCATGCATGCGGCCTCGTCACTTGTTTTCCCGTTCTGACGTTTTTCCGTAGCCACGCCGGTCATATGCCTTATCTGTGGCAAGGGGCGCTGTCGATCGTATCGCAGACGCTCCTCGTCATGGGTGCCACCATGTCGCCATCGTTATCAAGCATTATCATGACGCTACTGCCGCACCGCGAAGCTATGGACCAGATCTTCCACGACATCATCATTGATATTGAGAGCATGGCTTGCTTGGCGCCCAGTCTGAGCCTTGCCGCCGAAATCATCAAAGAGGCTGAGGTCAGGCGGCGTAGCTTCCTCAATGGATGAGGGGCTGGACGCGTCCCGATACGCAATGCCTGTCTCTCACCGCGGCGCGCTGGCACTCACTGCGCTCCTGTCTCGTATTGGTACTTGTCTTCCTTGCCCATTTCCCGTACAACACCAACAACATCACTCCCTTGGCGGTTTTGCCTATATTCCCCGCGCACCTGTCGAGGCCGAGATGAGTCGCCGGCGAATCACAGTGACGAGACACGTCGTACCGTGTCAGCCAGGGCCCATATTCCATGCGGATGGATGTGGGTGAAAAAATGCGATCGCGGCCGAGGGCAAGACGGCAGCGTCGCCGTGATGGAATGTCCTGGGGCACTTTCAGCCTCGTTGGGAGGATGGCTCTCGGCGCCCTTTCCGGGCTCATGGGGGTCGCTGCGGCCGACCGCGCCTCGGCTCCACAGATGCAGACGCAGAGACGGGGGGCGAACAAATTGGTAACGCCGGCCGCGTTATACTGGTGCTCTCCATCCGATGGTTGTGTTACACTGCCTTTTGGCCACCGCACTCCCAGGACAGACCGCGGGGCGTGGTTGGCGGGGGAGGCCTGGGGCTAGGCTGTCCGGGCCGTAAGACCGTATCCCCGCGGTTCAGCCAATTATCTATACATATAGAAGACCAAAGGAGGGCTCGGCAGAACATGTTTTGTCTCCCCTGCCTTATCGTCATCTCGGAACACACACACACACAAACACACACACTTACAGACCATCCCTCTCCCCCCCCCCCCCTCCTCTCTCTCTCTCTCCCCACAGTCGGATTGAGGCCCTTTGTAGGCTACCCGTATGAGATCATGTTGCGGCTGATTGGGGGCGGGCTGTGGCTTCGTGCCCGTGTCGTCGTGCAGGGCGACGTCACGAACGGGCTGTGAGACGGAACAAGTCTCCTTTGGGACGCGGTGTCTCTTCGGCGGGCGGGCGGGATCCCGCCAGCGCATGGAAGCTTACAATGAAATGATAAGTCTGAATACGAGGCATTTGCCATCTTGGCTGTGGCGGTGGCTTTTTTTTTTTTTTGGACCGGAGCCCTCGTCGGGGAGGCAGCCTAAGCATGTTTCTGTAGTGACCCCCAAGACCCAGTCTCCCCATGGTCCATCTTGGGGCCCATCTGTCACGGGCCCAGGGTTCCCGGGCTGCGTAAGGGCATTTTCGGGATACCCAAAGATAGCATGGCAAGCCCGGTGGAGTAGAGAAGGCCAGGTCCACGTTTGTCCACCCGCGCGCATCATCCTAAGCGAGCTGCAAGCCAAGTTTTCGCCTCGATTCGACGTGGCCGATGTGATTTCAGGACCCGTGACTGGCAGCAGCATCGCCGGGTCCCGGCGACCGGCAGACGCCTGTTTCACTCGACGCCGAACCCAGCGCTCTGGGTGACGCCTGTCCTCCTTTCGCTGCGACGGGGCGCGCCGCGGGGGGGGGGGGGGGGGGGGGGGGGGGGAGGAGAAGCCACTCGGCCGATCCGGAGGGGCACCAGATCTCCTAGCAGCTCTGGCAGTCCGATCAAGTCCTTGCCCTAAACCACTGGGTGGGCTCTTTGTTGTTTCCTGATGAGACTACGGTGATGCCTGCAGGTTGATGACCTGGGGGGAAGGTGCCCAGGGTGGTGATGAGATGGATGGCCGGCAGGCTGGAATGTACTATAAGAGAGAAAGTGGCCGCGTTGGGGTAGGAGGTAAGGCCTACACAGGTACCTACACATGGGGATGGGACGGATGGAAGCAAAACACAGCCACCGGCTGGAGCCCATGCAGCCCCGCACCGTCTCCAAGACGCATTCGGTTCCCACTCGTCGACCCCATGGGGAAACCTAGCCCTCGTTCGGAAGGAAACAAACAGGTGATGCGGCCCATCCACCCATCCACTCGTGCTCGTGGGCGCCAGGCCGACCCAAAGCTATCGCGACGACCCATCCCCGAACGTCGCACTCCCCTTTCGGCCCTACTCAGCGGGGTCTTTCTCGCCGGGGCGAAGCAACCACGCAGACATTCCATGTTAGCTGCATGCGTGGATATCGGACCCAAGGTGACGCCCAGATTGGTCCCGCCCCTGTCCACGCACGCTCTATTATCGCTTCGCCCATGAGCGAATTTTTCGGCGGCCGCCCTTCCCCCTTGGTCGTTTCCAAGACTTGGAGCGGGCGTTCGGTAGACCGTTTTCGGGGAAGGCCTTACCGACCCGAAGGAAGCGACGCCGCGCCCAAGAGCCAGACTAGAAACCCACCCCTCCCTGCATGGGTCTTAGCCCGACACGACCTCTTCCAGTCGGTGGTGGGTGCTCTTTTCGTACGAACGGCAAGTGACACGTTCTTCACCCCAATTCCATTGCCGACTTCCTCCTCAGTATACATGTTGCCACCCCGCCCCCCCCTTTCCGTCGTGCGGTCCCTGGCCCATCACATAGGCGCCAACAGCAGGGCTAATGGCAGTGCCAAGTCTGCCGCGCCGTGTCCATGCTGATGCAGCCGGGCGGCGGCTTGCAAGTATATACGAGGTAGGTACAGATCCGCGTGTGCGTGCGGGCGTGCGGGCGTGCGGGCGTGCGGGCGGGCGCATATGCGTGAGGGATAATCTGCTTGCCTCTTTAGATACAGGTACCCGAATAGCTTCTCCTATCTCTCCTGGGTTACGTGAGTATGTATGTACTGAACTACCCCTCCGGCCTTGGCCAGCGTCTAGCCAATTGGCCACACCTAGAGAGCTGGGCGGCGACGCGATATAACTCCTCCCACTCTCGCTTTCTCGCCCGATTCACCGCGCCTCGCCGGCGCCTCACACCCTCGACCACCGTGGCCCTGCCCTCCTTCCGGTCATCGCCGCGATCCCCGGAGCGAGAAACTGGGCCCCGCCTGTCCCTTCTCTCTCCTCGCTCTCATCCGAGGCGCCACGGCCTTGGCTTTTCCAGTCCTGTCTTTGCTTTTGGACCCCAAGAGGGCTCCTCCGTGCGGGATCAGCGGCCCATTACGAAGCGGTGACACACGGGGAGACGCGGTGGCACCCGGCCGCTGGTACACATGGCAGCTGATTCACAAACCCCTTGTCCGCACCGCGGTACCGGGGCTCTTCAGGTTGGCTGCCTGACTTGACGGCTCCCGGCCTTCCTAAGCACAAAGTCGGTACCTTGGATGCTTACCGGGCTCGGACAGCGACATGTATGCACGGGCCACTGGGCGTGACAGACGCGAGCAGCGCCCCCCTCTATCAGACTAGGCGTAGGCGTGGACTCCCACCCAGTCGTTGTCGTCGGGCTTGGCTGTTTACAGAAGTCGTTGCGAGCCCGCGGGGGCGCTCCTCTTGGCTGCCGGCTGTCAGTGGATACCGCGACGGCTTGCAACGCTGCGCGCGATGGGACGAAGCAGGCGAGACATATCCGAATGCCCGCTCGCTGGCCATGCCGTGCTGGTCCTACTATTACAGCCGCTATTATCACGGGAGCCGACGGCCGTGGGGGCCGCTGGGGAGGTCGGATTGTAGAACAGAACGCTCACTTTACAATCGGCGGGTTCGGGCTTGTCGAAGTCCCTGGGTCCCCTGTTCCCCTGGCCCCTGGATTGCCGGTCACATGGGAATGCTGACCATGACGACAGGGGTGGCGATTTGCCCATGAGCACCGCCAGGACCCTGTCCGTCGAAGCATGGAAACCTGGTTCCCCGCAGACACCCCGAGATTCCACCTTCCGACCGGACTACACTCCACACCGCTATCCGACCCCTTCGCCGAGGCAGGAACAGTTCGGATAGATCCGGGCATCCGTCATTTCCACTCTTCGTCAACTGAGGCTGTCGGCGTCCCCCGTCTTCCCCCCTTTCGGCCCTTCGGGCCCTCCAAGCCCAGCGGCCAAAACGGACATCGGGATCCTTGCCCATCTTTCGGGCCTCGGTTTCCTATCGCCGATACCCCTCTCCCCCGCCGGCCTAATAGTTGAGAAATGTGGATGGCTAACTTAGTATCCCTCCCATACAATCACGGTGGCTCTGGCCAGCTTTACCGGGACAGTCACGCGTGCCACGATGCGAAGGGACGCCGACGTGGATCGTACCAAGGTCCGGTTGACGTCAGCAGAGCGCTCCAGTTCTGTTCAATTGACAAATAGCATCTGTTTCGCGGAATGGGAACCGGATGGCACAGAGCACCCGGCCATTACGTAAATTGACGAAAATTGGTCCTGAGTAACTTCCACGGCAGCAGCCGAGCGCCAGCTCACCTTTCGACACTTGTGGAACCCGCCATCCCAATGAACCGAGTCGCTCGGCACTGGGGGCCAGGTAAAGCCCACTCGAAAAGTAGAGACCGAATAGGTAAAGGGTTTTTTTTTTTTTTCAAAGGAAAGGGGGGTTGGAACGGAAAGAAAGAAAGATCGAGCGGAAAAGAGAACGAGGGCGGAAAAGCGTACCGCTACTAGGGCAATGCGCCGTGGGACAAGCGCAACCTCGGACGAACTGGAATTCCCAGCAAAAAAAAAAGAAGAAAAAATCAAAGCACGTGCAAGCAGACGTGAAAAGGAGTGTGTCATCGTCTCCCGGGGCAACAGCGTAATACTTCTCCGGTCGCATCAGCGCTGTCCGTGGACGTGGGTGCGCCTCTTCGACCCGCTCTGGGTAATTCAAGTTGGGCATCTTGGGAGGTTGCCCGGTGCTACATACCAGAGTTGGCATCTTGGTGCTAGGATAAGAGACCCGGCAGATCCTGGCGGTCTCACCAGAGCAAAGTCGAAAGAAACATCGGTCAGGGGTATAAGCTTGGCAGACTGTTTACGGGGATTTTAATCTCGGGCTGATTGGGAACGAGATGGGCCCGTCTGATGTCGCCAACGAGTACCTCCAATGAGACACATCATAGTTACAAGTACAGTTGAGAGCCCAATAAAGCCAGGCGGCATATTAGTATACATATTGGCCTGTAGCCCAGAGTGAAGACTGATAATATCGTCTCCGCAGCTCGTCCGCATGTTTGCAGCGGGATTCTCTCGGTCTGGGAATTTCATTGTGCCCATACACACTTAGGGTTGCCCAATGGCACAAACGAATATACAGTACCACAGAGAACCAGAGGTTGGTGCCCCTTAGGTAAGGTGGCTGATGCCGTCAGCAGGCTCACGTGTCTGTGGCAGCACGACGTTGCGTGACTAGTTGCCAGGTGCTGCGCGACTGGAGGTCAATACTGGTTCTTCAGGACCCCCGCGTACAAAACCACACGCATCGGGTTAGTTGTACTTCTAGGGTGGCCAGGAAAGGCGAGAGGGTATGAATCGCCTTCCCCAAATGGGGTGTCGACCGCGAAGCTACCATGGCGCCCAAGGACCTAGTTAGGTAGACTCCTGAAGGTTTCGCTTCGAGAAGAATTTCCGAAGACTACCAGATACTCTGGTAGGTGACTTCATTCTGATTGGGGCGTCGGTGGTTGTTTGGGCCTTCTCTTGGAGGTGCTGTAGGGGGGGCGGTGCGGGTATGAACTTGTAATCTTTCGCAGGAACCGCAGGCGGCCTCTCAGGCCTTGTTATATCTAGGCCGGACCTCTCGGTCTGCTTGTCGTACCTCGTTTTGTCCGGTTTCAGCCAAATGGACGGCTTATCGGCTATGCTGATGTCTGGCGCGGGCCTCTCTGGTTTGGGTCTTTCTGGTATGGACCTCTCTGGCTTGGGCTGCTCTGGCTTGGGCTGCTCTGGCATGGGCCTCTCCGGTATGGGCTTGTCCGGTTTGGGGTTGTCCGGTAACGGCCGCTCGCCCCTAGGCCTCCGTTCTGGTATCGGCCGCTCGCCCTTAGGCCTTTCGCCCCTGGGCTTCTCCATCTTGGGCTTTTCGAATCTGGGAGCTTGCATTTTTGGGTTTTCCCGCTTGGGCGTATCCACCTCCTGCATCTCTATCTTGGGTCTCTCGGCTTTGGGTGCTTCCGTCGGCGGTACCTCGGGCACGGAAACCTCCACAAGGGGGAGCTCCGACTTGGCCTTGTCAAGCTTCAGCTTCGAAGGACGCAAGGACAGCGGCCGGACCTCGTAGTCGGAAAATTGAGGCACGGCGGGAACATTGGCCACGTCGTCGACTATGACAGGTATCGACTCCTGCGTCCTCGGCCGTGTCCTCTCGATCCGTAGCTCCCTCGGCGGTAGCCCCAAAAGCTCCGGCAATCGAAATTGGAGCTCGTCCTCGTCATATGGGTTTGCGATGCTGCCCTGCAGAGAGGGACTGCGGCGCGCGCCCTCCTCGTCCCCGTCGGACCGCTCCTCATCACCGCAAACGACAATGTACCACCGTATGCCCTCTTCAACCTGCAGCTGGTCACGGAGCTTCTCGAACCAGCCAGCCTTCTTACTGCCGGCCGTGCTCGGCTTCCGTCCTGTCTCGTCACTGGGGCCGCTCATGGGACGCACGGTCTCGCTCTTCATGCGTTCCTCGTACTGCATCATCTCCTCCATGATGGAGACAGAAGTATCCACCTCCACCACGTAATCTGCGACGTAGGCCCACGGCCCGTTGAGCAAGGTCTCGTTTGAGGGATCGTATTCTTCAAGAAGCTTCACGGCGGACCACCCGTTGAAACTGGGTTCTCGCTGACGCGATTGGGTCGAAAAGGTCGACGGGGGAGGCGGTGGGGGAGGCAGCGGCCGCGGCGGTGTTTGGTCGTCCGTATCTGCCTTCTGGCTACGGCTCACGCTGCGGCTCATGCGGCTCAACGAGGTCTTCCGGGTGCTCTCCCGGCCGGAACGATCATCGTCCCCGTCCCTGCTGTCGATGCTCCTATCGAACGAGCTGGTGTAGGAATGGTGGTTCTGGGAATTGCTGGAGAGTGAGTGGCTGTGACCGGCGCGGCTGGGCGGACCCCGCGGCGGGATGCTGGGCGGAACGAAGTCATACAGCTCATAAAATCGACCAAGCAAGGCAGAGGAGCTCCGCGGAGCCACAATCCACTCGGGGGCGCCATCCTCGATGTCCTGGATGATGATGAAATGGCGAATGCTTATCCGGTGCCAGCGGAAGCCGTGGCAGAGAAAGGTCGGCATTGTGTCAGGGCCGGAGGTATAAGAAAGATACCCTAAGGGGCAAGCAACCCGGGACGGCCAGATCGACGGTAGCGGCGGCGGTCAATGGTCTCCGGGCTGGTTGGTTGATGTGTAAGAGCTACCTGGGTCTGGCCTCCAGCCTCGGCCGGCTGGCTGGCTGGCTGGCTGGCTGGCTGGCGTTGGGAGGGGGGCCGGCTGGCGACTGAAATCACGGCTTCGCCTGTTGGCCGAGGGCGCATGGCATGATGGGAGGTGAATGATGCCAGAGCTGGCCGGCTGCTGGGCAAGCAGGAGGAAGACCAATCGCCGAAGGGGGGAGGCTTGGCTGCGCGGTCCTGGCCCGTGGTTGTAATGATGTAGATGTATACCAAGTGGGCACGTGTAGATATGCCTGGGAAGGTGTGTATGTAGTGGAATAATGCAACAGACTGGAGGCTAAGCACGGGTATGGAGCCCAGCGTACATGACTCCCAAACACGAGCTGTCGCAGTCGGGCATCTGGCAGATGCAGGGAGTGCGTACGTAAGTAGTCGGTTGATCAGTGCGACAGCAGCAGCGGCGGCGACGGCCAGCAACCCAGCGACCACCAACCAACAGGTCGCCGCGAGGGCTCTTCCGAGAGTCGATTGATGACGAGTAGAAATTTTCAACAACGCGCTCGGTTGGCCGGCAACCGGAACAGGAAGAAGCCGAATAACGAGAGACGAGACGACGGCGGGAAGAGACGCCGCGGAGGAAGGCCAGGCGGAAGGGAAGGGGGGGAAAAAAAAAGAAACGGGTGGCTAATTGGTATCACACTTTGAAGTACCTACCTGCTCGGCGATCTCGAAGAGGCAGGGCGAAAGCGTAATTGCAGTGGCAGGCAGAACAGGCCAATCGATGCTTGTCGGAGGCACATCCCGGGACACCTTGATCCATGGGATCTACGGGCCCCTCGCTTCGCTTCTCTCTCACATGTGCCCCCCGGCAACTTATGAATTTCCTGCTTCTGCGTCGTATTGCCCGTCCGAGCCCTGCGCTTTTCGCCCGTGCCCCGGCATGCAGGCAGGCATCCGAGCTTCCGCCCGGTTCAAGACCAAGCCCATCTCAATGCGAGTGGAAATATTCCACGCTCCGTACCTGAGACAGCAAGGCGCAGGCAGGGTGCTTTTAGAGGGCTGGGGGGCGGGGGCTGTGACAGCTGGCAGCCCAGGGAGCGCGTCACCCCGGGATCCCATTTAGATTTAAGCTATGGATCGTCCCGTAACCCGCAAAGGTAGGGTACGACTATAAAGTTTGACCAAAATGGAAGTGCATCGGCACACGCCCCAGCACCGGGAGACTATCTCCAAACGCGTCATTGGAATGAATGATCTTTGCTCACATCATCCACCCTCGTCCACCCAACCCGGGTCTCGTCGCCAGTACACACACTGTCAAGTACCTAAACCCCTAACGGGCATCTCTACCACGTGGAGAATTCCGTCCGTAGCCTGGCTACGCTACGGTCGTGGGCCAGCCGCTCGAACTCGGCTTGCGCCGCCCGCATGGCCTGCTTCGTCTCCTCCGACTTGCTTTTCCGCCACGCCTCGCGCGCCTGCTGGAAGCTGCTCTTGAGCCTTCTGTACGCCCTCCCGTCGGCCTTCTTCTGTTGGCAGTCGCGGCAGTACTTCCCGATGGCGCCGCCCGCCGGCAGCGTCATGGGCGTGCTGAAGATGCTCTCAGCGTCGATGACCCGAGGCTCGATCTTGTGGTTGCAGCCCTTGTAGCGCAGCGTGAGCCTGCAGATGGGGCAAAAGTCCCGGTTGCGCAACCACTTCAGCAGGCACCGGTAGCCCAGGCAGTGGCCGCACGGGAGCGATGCTGGCTGGGTGTCGCGGGCCTTGGGCGTTCTGGGATACAAGGCGAGCTTCGAATCGCGGCAAATCTGGCACTGTAACTCGGCATTGTCGACGAGAAACGTGACCATGGGCGAGGGCACGTAGCAGTCGCTGGAAGAAGCCTCTTTGGCATTCCGCTCGCCTTCGTTCTCTTGCTTCGGCCGGCTCCTCAACTCAGCCGCTGCCGACTCGGCCAGCGATCCTACTGACGACTCGAGGTGTCGAGGCGCGGCCGCGGCCAGGCATGACATATTCGGGTCGCCATAGACCGGTGTCAAGGGCCTGCGAAGCCGCAGGGGGACGATCGGCTCCCCAGGCCCGGTTTGCGATGGCGTGTCCGACGGAGCCGGGGACGAGGCCCGGAAATGCGGAGAACTCGAGAACGGACGGAGGCCGAGCTCCGACGACTTTCTCGATAACATGCTGCTGTTTGATGATTGGCGGGACAAAGCCCGCGACCGCGACCGCGCCCGCGGCCTGTACTCATCCGTACCGGCATTGCCCGCCACGCCAAACGCCCTCCCGTTGAAAGAGCGGGTGCTGCGCCCGTATTTGTCGTCACGGGCGCCGTGCGAGGGTAACATGTCGAGTGGTGTCCCTAAACTTTGCGCGCAGCGGCCTTCTGCGAGACGGACCTGGCACGGGGGGAAAGTGTTGGGATTTTATCCCATTTACGATGGGAACGACGACCCTGCCCACGGTGATGGGCCGGAGACCCTCATGACCGTTAGCACAAAGGCCATTGTATAGCAATCCTATGGGAATTCCGGGTGCATTCGAGACCCTCTTTGTCCTCCGAAACTGGGCCTTTCCCCAGCACTTTCGGCCGTTCTCGTCAATACTTGGTCTCGACCACGGCAACATTCGTCCTGCTAGGAGTAGAAACTTCGCATGCTTTGGCCAGATGCGTTCATCGACGATCAGGGCTCATCAGCGAGTAGCCGCCATCGCCCCAGAAAGCCATTCAGCCGCGCTAGTGCTTCGTCGTCCAATTTCTTGGATCTCCAAGCCACGATGCGGTCGGGTCTGGCCAACACGGCGCCATCTCTGCCCACGCCACAAACCGAAGCCCAGGTACCGTCTTTGTCCGTCCATTCTCCGCCATCCCCTCCAATGATTTCGACATGGACCCAGCGACTTTCGGCTTTAAGCCAGCCGTCATTTTGCGCTAGCAGCACGTATCTATCGCGTCGTGCCAAGTCCCTCGTGGATATGGTTGTCTCCCCTTTTCGCAACCAGGCATGGGGGACTTGATGGCCCGGGATTGTGGACGGGTGGTACTGATAGCCATCAAACTCGCCATTTTCTAAAAGGACGCCGTCATGGCTGTTTCCGGAACCCTCTCCCTCCAGGTCAGCCGATGGATAAAACCAGCCCACTTCAGTCCCCAGCGCGTGGAACTCGCAGTCCAGGACAACCTGGGCGTCAGCTACGGCTTTCCGGAGACGAGGATAGTCGGGGTGCGCAGGTTTGAAGTAGCTATCCATCGCGTCCACATTGGTTGCGGCATCATTCGCGATATCGATGCCAAGGGCCTTGTCCATGGCCAAGCCGTGCGATGAAAAGTTGTTCAGAGAGCCCTGGGCAACCTGTTGGGCAATGGGCCGGCGCTCTTCACCGTATGTATCGAGGAGGGCGCTGAATGACGTTCGGTCTTCCTCTTGGACGGCGATGGCGAGTTTCCAGACCAGATTCTGTACGTCCTGGAGGCCCGTGTTGAGGCCGAGGGCCCCCCAAGGGGGCACCAGATGTGCCGCATCGCCCGCCAAGAAAATACGGCCACCCGCAGACCGGTAGTCCGATACGACGCTGGCGTTAAGAAGCCATTGGCTGATGCTGAGAAGTTCAAAATCCATGGCCGGGAGGCCCAGAGACAACTTCAGTCGCGTGAGAGCCTTCTCCTTGTCGAACCGGTCCGGATCGTCCGGCCGGGTGCCAAAAAGGAACATCCACTCCTCGGTTTCGGGCGTTGCGGGATACGGCCCTAGATGATACAACGCCCCTGTCCCGATGGTACCACCCAGTTTTGGGTTGACTAGCCAGGTAATAAGAGGCTCGGTATCGTGAATCTTGGACAGGGGCGCCCGAAAATGGCAAGACACCATGTTCACGAGGCTGCGCGGGCCCTCCCACGCGACACCAAGTTTGTCGGCCATGAAGCGACCGCCGTCGGCGCCGATTACATACCGCGCACGGCACTCCCCGGCCCGGCTCTCGGGAGCGGAATACCGAACCGATACCCTCACGCCGGCCTCGGGGTCCTCGCGGATGTCCACCACCTCGGCGTTGTACCGCAGGCCCTGCGGGTTCAACGCCTGCGCCCGGCGCTGCAGGATCGGCTCGAGCCGGATCTGGGGCAGGACCACGTAGGGAGCGGGGCTCGCGAGCGCGTACTCGTCATGAAGGCCACCCCAGGCCCGGCGTTTGTGGATTTCTCTCCCGCCGAGACCTATGGCGGTGTACCACGCCGTGTGTCCTGCATTCTCGAACGGCGCACAGTTCTTTAGGATTTCCGGCTCGATCCCAAGCTCGCGGAATATCTCCATACTGCGCGGGTTGATGCCCACGGCTTTGGGGTGGACCGAGGTCCCTGCGTGCCGTTCGAAGAGGAGATGTGGAATCCGGTGCAAGGAGAGGTATATGGACGCGACCAGACCAACCGGTCCTCCGCCCACGATGATGACGGGGCTATCCGATTCGGCCGCCATGGCTTGCCGTTGGTCTCTCTTTCCGATACGTTGTCTGCTGGCGAACAGAGGAGGTGGTGGTATTCAGGTATTCATTACTTCTAAGTGCAGTTGGCGGCGCTGCTCATGGTGGTGCAGCAACCATGGTCCACCCCCCACCTCGAAATAGGCGAGGGACTCTGCCGATCCGACATTCCGATGGGACCATCAATACGGGAAGCTGCTTCCCGATGCGCGCGGGGCAGCTGTGATGGATATGCGGGGCAGCGTTGCAGCGGTGCCGGGTCACAACTTCCTTCTTCTGAGCTCTCCCCCCTCCCTTCGATCGGTGGCCACGGCTTGGACGTATATACCTGTTATTCCCCCTCCCACCAAGACTACCAGAGTGTGAATGTCATTATCCGTGGCGCCTGCCCCCGCCCCCGTCGCAGAACATCCGGCCCGCTGGCTAAGAGAGGTACTCATTCTCACTGGTCGGCGCGAACCCCAACGGATCATCACCATGCCACCCGGAGGGCTGTTGACCAGCAGCGCCGTAGACCGTCTTGCCTCAAGCGTCGTTCCCAACGGACTCATCGTCGCCATGGAAGAATCGCAGGATGGCCGCCGCCGCCACATCGCCATCGTGGTCCAGATGCGCCGTCTCCTTGGCACGGTCTGCATGCTCGGTGTCTGACAGGCTGCCAGCGTCCACGCGCATCTGGATCTGGCGGTGCACCATGTCCTCGTCGAAAGCGAGGTGCGCCTGGGTCGTGAACACACGGTTGCGGATATAGATGCCCTGGATAGGGGTATGCTCGCTGGCGCCCCAGACGTGTACCTTGGTCCCCGAGGGTAGGAGGCCGTTCGAGGACTCCGGCGACGGCGCCGCTTTGACATGATCTTGGTGCATCTGATGCAAGTGAATGTGCGTTGAGTCGGTCCGGAAGAGCTGCTGTCCAATGGCTGTAAGGTTGATGCGACTGTGGCCAAGCTCCCACTTCCCGGAAGGTTCGGGCTCGACCTCGGCACCCAAGAGGCGGCATATCAGCTGGTGGCCAAAGCATACGCCGCTGAGTTGACATTCGGGCTTGCGGAGCCAGACCTCTGAGAGTCCCGCCGGTCAGTATCTGGGGGTGTGAGCCACCGGGCCACGTCGGCGCCACGACTCACCTCGCAGCAGCGCCAGCAGGTCGAGGATCCACTGGTTGTTCCCGTGGGCATCAAACATGCTCCCGGTCATGAGAATGGCGTCAAACTCCTTCACCTCGTCGAAGGTCGGGACCTTGCCGCCCTCCTCCGCTACCACGAACCGGCGGTCCGTCTCGACACCGAGAGGCGGGTCATGTTCCTTTCCGGCCTGCGCAAAATGGCGGTGCAGGATTTGGCCGAATGTGCCACGGGCCTTGATTGTTTCTCGATGCGCCGTGTCCGTCTCCAGCACGAGCATCCGCACCTTGGGCATGTCCTTGACAACCATCCTGGTTCGCGAGACGGTGGCCGACGAGTACTGTTGGCAACGAAACAAAACGGGCTTCGCAAGTCGAGCCGGCGGCGTTAAGAAGACGCGGGAGACGGGCAAGAATGTGTTTACAATGCTGGGGCGGCACGGCATACCAAGGTGTGTTGTTGGTCCAAGATTTTACCCTCCTGACCTGACCCCGGAAAACAACGACGAGCTGGGATATTTACATGGCCCCGGATGTCCCTTCCACCCGGCCGAACTATGTATTTTCCCACTCCCAGCCCGTTAGCCATGACGCCATGAGGAAAAGCCAAAAGGCACGCGGAAGATGGAGCGCGTCAGGCCTCCCGGAACGCGGCACCCATTGTGCAGGCGAGCCGTCCCTCCATTCACTTTTCCTCTGGAGGGGCCGAGAGCCTGCCAGCGGGCACCCTGAGAGACCACCACGCACCGTCTGTCGGGTATGAGCAGGAATATGACGTGTGGCCAAGCACGAGCCTGGCTGTCCCAAAGCCGTTTTTCCAAAGCGACCTGGGGTGTCGGGAACTAGAAATTTCTGTTACGGAATGCCAAGCCCTCGCGGTACCCGGCCTTGCAGCCCCAAAGATGCCGTTCCCAACTCACCATCCCCCGCCAACGGAACGGACAAACACGCATTATGGAGTGAAGGTGGAACCGCTCGTCGGTTCGTCCACCGAAGATTCTGCCTACGTAGTAAAGTGCTGTCTGTATACTATAGAGAAACCCAAGCGCGTGGGCGCGGAAGAGCCAAGTGGGCAACTGATCACAAAGCTAAACAAACCCTGGAGCCCTCGCAAGGGGAAGTTTCTGCTCCAGCCAAACGGTTCTCCTCACGGCCCCACAGGCCAGATCCTGCCCTGGGTTGCAGAGTACCCGGCTGTTACACATAAACATAGCTACAAATGATCCCCCCCCCCCCCGCGGCCCTTCAGCCTGCATGTGCTGACCAGAAGGGGGGAACAAAGAGGTCGTCAGCGGCACGACGGCAAAGTCGGAGGTGCAGTATCCGGCGCTCCCTTGGAGGCGGGGAACGCCAAGTGGTTGCGGACGCGTCGTCTGGCTTCGTAAGCATCTTTTCCTCAGGTGAAACCCTGGACTACGAAACCACGACATGACCCAGGTCTGCCAGAGACCCGAGGACCATACCACCGGCCATAAAGGGTCTCTGTCCTATACATGTGCAAGAAGGCGATAGCGGAGCTGGAGACATCGTAGTCTTGGTGCCGGCGCGGACCCAACCATCGAGGTCTGCTGCCCAGGGAGAAGTCGCGTATAAGCGGTCAGACGACACAACGAAGCACTATCTGGCTGCAGGTACAGCCCCCTCTCACCGCCGCTCTACCCTAAAACGAGAAAGTGTCGGCTCACGGGCCTTGGGAAGAGATCGCCGGCGTCAAGCGGGTTGCACCGGCCGTGGCGTGTTAGCATCCTCCTTGCCTCCTTGCTCGCTCCATGTACCACTGTCCTGCTGCATGCAGGTGACCTGGGGGGGGTTTGCCGACGAAGGCCGCAACGAACCCGTGTTGGCGGATGCAACCGTCGGAATGCCACCATCTGCACAGAGAGATGGGCCAGCGGCCGTGGGATGGAGGACGATGCATGCGACCATGGGGATTGCCATGGAGTTGGTGGTCCTCGGCATGGCTTACAACCACCTGCTTTCCGTTTGGCTCGTCCAGGCCAAAATAAAGCGATGACGCCCAACGATGCTTATCTCCGCCATCCAGCAATAACCCGAATGCGGGCAAATCGACTGGGCGTGGGTTGCCGAGCTGGGAGAGGCGCTGCAGCTTGCCTAGCCTCTTTGACGAGTAGCGTGTCCGAGCATTACCGACCGAGATCGGAGTGTGCTGACAACCTGGAAAAGAAAAAAAAAAAAAGACTGCGCATGGCTCGCCCGGGTGACTGGAGACGGGGATCCTTGACCACCAGACCCGTAGCGACGGGCTCACGATAAACGAGTTCTCGACGTCTCTCGCTGCCCTTTCCTCGCCGAACTCGTAAGCTAGAGGGATATTGTCCATTTCGCCGGCATTTCTGCACGCACCGCCGGGCGACCTTGCAATTTATCTCCTCGTACGACTGCCTGCCGTATCGCGTGACATCTTGGCGATCCCAGCCTCCGACCCTGGCGCGCACCCCGCGAAACCTCAGCAGTCGCCGAACGTCGTCCGCAAAGACGGCCGTCGCCTACCAGCTATAAAGGAACGGCCGTGCCGGATCTGTCCTGCTGCCGCGCCCACACCTTCCCGTCCGCCAAGGCCACGCAACTCCCGATCTGCGCATTCGCCATGGCGCCCCCGTCCACCATCGACCTGCCCGCGCCGAGCCTGCAGCCGAAATGGAACACCAAGAACCTGGGCCTGCGCCTCGCCGCCGACTGTGCGAGTGCCGCCGCCGCCGCCTCCATGGTTGCGCCCCTGATCGCCATTGTCGACAGGTCCGTCGCCTCCGGCCTTGGGTCCCCCCCCTCGGGGAGCGGGGGTGGGGGGGTTGTGTGTATGCTGGCTAACGTCTTCCCCCTCCCAGGTCGATTATGGAAAACGCATCCGGCCGTCAGACCATGGGCGAATCTCTGCGCGCCTCCCTGAAGAACTTGCTCTTCCGCCCGCACACCATGGTATTCTCCAAACCCGTGGCGCTCATCTTTATGGTCTACGGTAGCACGTACTTGACAGCCAACACGCTGGACACGGCGACCTCGACCATGCACAACAAGCCCGCCAACCACGTCACCTCGGGCACCCTCAAGTTCGCCGCCTCGTCGACGGCCAACATCGGCGCCTGCATCTACAAGGACCAGCTGTTCGTCAAGCTCTTCGGCCCGACCGGCCCGCCCCGGCCTGTGCCGCTGCCGAGTTACGCCCTCTTTACCATCCGCGACTGCATGACGATTTTTGCCTCCTTCAATGTGCCGCCTGTGCTGGGCCCCGTCCTGACGAACCACATGGGCGAGGAATTGCGGAGGCGGATCAGCGGCCTCACGGTAGCCCAGTTCGCCGCCCCGGCGCTGATACAGCTCGCGAGCACGCCGCTGCATCTGCTCGGCCTAGATCTGTACAATAGGCCAGCCTCCACCGGCGTGACCTGGAGGGAGAGGCTCGCCGTCGTCAAGAAGAACTGGGCCGTGAGTTCGGCGGCCCGGATTGGAAGAATCGTGCCGGCCTTTGGTGTGGGCGGCACTGTCAACTTCAAAGTTAGGAAGAACTTGATGGACAGGCTCGCGTAATGAATCTATTCGCAGGACCGGGGGCGTGCGGTCTTGAAACCTGTACTATACTATAGAGCCTGGCTTGCTTTGGTCGTGGGCGTTTGGTGGCCTTTGGCGTTGGTAGGATTTGGGCAACGAAAGCATTGGCGATCCATCGGTTTGGGGGATAGACCGCATATAGACCACACGGTTGGGCAGGGACGGTAGGAGGCTCCCGGCAGCCTCGTAACCTGCTACTCAACGTGGAAAGGCTTGCCATCTGATTCTGCCCGCATCCGCCCCGTTTCGTCAGAGCCCGAGGCTAAAGGAGCCCCGAGGCATTCAGAGCCTCGATAATGGTGTCGGCCTCTGTGATTTGGCGAGGTCGTTTGCGACGCTCTCCTGTGTCGATATAGTTCTCCCAGAACTTCAGGCCCTCGATACCGTCCTCGCGGCATAGCACGCCTCTCTCCTCGGCCATCTCAAGCTCTTCCTCCGCAACACCGATGCTCCAACCAAAGCGCTCGGCGACATCCTGCGCCGTGACGCCACGGCCGAATTCCTGCCAGTCCCAGGACACTTCTCGATCGGGTGCGATATCGTGCAGGTCACGGAGCCAAGCCAGCAGAGCCTTGATGGTTGTCTCGTCTGTTCGGTCACGGCCCTGTGCTACCATGACGCCGCTTTTGAAAGTGCGCAGCCGTACTGGGAGCCTCAGCTTTTCCCACAGACGTGCGGCCTGTTCAAAATCATTCGGACTCACGAGTTCAACGCCCCCACGCGCTCGGTTGAACATGGCCCATAGGTCGACCAAGCTGATGATGCCGCCGGCCTTCTTGAGTACTCCACGAGCGTCATCCGTCAAGAACTCGGCCAAGTTCCGGGATAATTCGGAGAGGTAGAGTGACTCGGAAGCCGAGCCGCTGCCACCACCAACGATGTCCTTGGTGGTCACCAATCCTAGCTGGCTGGCAGATTCAGCTAGCAAAGCGTTTGCTTCCGACGTGGCGCTGTCGGTCCCCCCGTTAACTTGGCGGGCGAAGGACTCGGCCAGGGCGACGATTTCCTTGGCGGATGCCATGAGGGCCTCGAGATCCTCGAACGAGCTACCGATCATAAGTTCGTTGTTCTTTCTCCTGTCAATGCCCATCTTTTCCAGACCTGCAATCCCAGCCGTTTTCACGCGACCCGCCCCAGACCCAGACCTTGACAGGGAATCGTCGCCTTCTTCCACCCGGCTTGTCCCAGGCACGGGTGGCGCTTCTTGCAGCAGCCATTTGCGTTGGACCATGCACCGCTTCAATCGCTCGTAGAATATCTTCTCCCCACCACCTCGGAACGAGATTTTAATGGAGCTGTTGCCCTCCAAGCCCGTTACGCTGCCATTGCTGAGCGTCGGGCCTGGTGAGTCTACCCGGGGAGGTTCATGGGGCATTGACGCCGCCGCATCATGAGATATCAGCGGGGAGCCACAGATCTCACATGATAGCAAAGAGGGGTGGTTCAAGAAGGTGCAGCGTGGGCACTGAAACCCACCGCTCGAATCCGAGGAAGAGACTGGCAACGCCTCCGAAGGGTTCGACTCGTTGCTGCCAGCCGCCAGACCACCCAAGTCATCCAGGGGCGGCAGGTTGCCACTGTTGCCGTCAGACTGTCCTGAAGAGGGCCAAGGACGGGGATTTGACAGAGCCTGCCTGCTAGTGGCGTTAGATATAGCTGCTTTCAGCACCAGAGACAGTGCTGGCTTGATGCCGCAAGCCAAGCAAGGGGGCAAGGGCGTGTGTGCGTTCGCCGTCGTCGGATCGAAATTGGATGGGACGGGGTTCGGAAAGCTGCATATATTGCAGACCCAAGTTGCTGCGGTAGATTGCGCCGTCGCTGCAGGTGGTGCGCGGAAAGACGAAGCCGTGTTCGGCAGAGGCGTCCCTGTAGCACTTCTCGAAGGACTCGAGGCGGAAGCTGTTGCTCGAGACTGGAGTGAGGCACGTTTGGGCGGCTTGGGAACCAGCGTCACCTTGGCTGACGACTTGAGGAAACCAGCCTAGGAAGGGGGCGGGGCCAATATGTCAACACGAGGCTCGAAATAGAACAGTCCGCACCACGGCAGCAAGGGCAACTCACGTAGAACTCGTAACGCTCGATATCCTTCAGGTCAAGCGCAACCGAGTGTTTTCTCGGCTCCTGGCTGTCGACATAGCATATTCGGTGTGTGGTCAGGTATACCTGGCCCTTCTGCTGGTCCGGAAGCTTGTATTTCCTACGCCAGCCGGATGCGTCAGCAGCATACCTATTGACAAAGACGGTTCTACTAGATACGTCGAAGGCGAGGACGAGTACGCGACGGTCTCGTCGCCAAACGAGCGGCCAGGCTTCACTCACCCCTCATACAGCCCCACATTGTCCTGCACGAAGATGAGCACTTCGCCATCGAGGTAGGACGGCCGTAGGGCAGTAGTCAAATCAATGCCTTTCAAAAACATCCGTCATAGCGGGTTGCGGCAAAAAGGGGGAAAGGGGCTTGGGGACGATCGAGTACGCAGGCCGAGTCGCGGACAGCTTACATGGTAAACTGAGGCGGTAACAACCCCGACATAGGAGGGGTGATATCAGAGGCAGGCAGGATTTGGCCCAAGCTGCGTCACCTGGAGGTTGGCGGGGCACCCGCATTAAGTTTAGATTTGATGGCGCTTCCCCACACCCCTGCCAAGTTAGCTGTAGCGCGCTTGAAAAAAAAACCATTCCCAAATTTTTTCATGTGCCTCATAGCGTCGACGAGTCGCGCCTGCTGCATTTTCTCTTGTCATTTATATAAAGCACTCGTGCCTCGGGCCCCTTGGTTTGAAGTTATGCCCATTTAACTTGGTGAACCAAAGTGCAGTTGTGGCCTGGGAAAGCTCTTGTCTCCTTCAAGCTACCGAGTCGCATCCTTGTCCTTCTCCAGACCCCTCCGAGTCTAACTAAGCGTGGGGTATCGCCATTGCCGCCGCTATGACTTCCGTCACGCACACAATGCCCGCCGTGGCCAAGATCGTGGGCTCGAAGGATGAAGGCCTCATATGCCTCGAGCTCGAAGATGGCTCGGCCTACCAGGGCTACAGCTTCGGCGCCGAGAAGAGCATCGCTGGCGAGCTGGTCTTCCAGACGGGTATGGTGGGCTACCCCGAGTCCGTTACCGACCCCTCCTACCGTGGCCAGATCTTGGTCATCACCTTTCCCCTGGTCGGTAACTACGGCGTGCCCTCCCGCGAGGCGACCGACAAGCTCCTCGGCGACCTGCCCGAGTATTTTGAAGCCAACCAGATCCACATCGCCGGCTTGGTCACGGCCTCGTACTCAGGCGAGGACTACTCCCACCACCTCGCTACTTCGTCCCTGGGCACATGGCTCAAGGAACAGGGTATTCCTGCCGTCTACGGCATCGATACCAGAGCCCTTACGAAGCGGATACGGGAGAAGGGTAGCATGCTGGGCCGCATGCTGCTAGAGAAGCCCGGTGCGGCTGCCCAGAACCCCAACCCGGCCGACTGGAAGTCGAATTTTGAGCAGGTGGACTGGTACAACCCGAACGAGAAGAACCTCGTTGCCGAGGGTAAGTGCGCAGCTCTCGGCGCTTTGGACTTTTGTTAACCGCCCGTCAGTCTCTATCAAGGCCCCTAAGCTCTTCAAGCCTGCTCCCGAGAAGGCTCTCAAGCACCCTTCGGGTCGCACCCTGCGTGTGCTCTGCCTGGATGTGGGCATGAAGTACAACCAATTGAGATGCTTCCTGCGACGCGGCGTCGAGGTCATGGTCTGCCCTTGGGACTACGATTTCTCCACCGACGCTGGCAAGGACTATGATGGCCTGTTCATCTCCAACGGGCCCGGTGACCCTGCTACCATCGAGGAGACGGTAAAGAACATCTCTGCCACTATGGAGAAGAACCAAACTCCCGTCTTTGGTATCTGCTTGGGACACCAGCTGCTTGCCCGCGCTGCCGGTGCCACCACCCAAAAGATGAAGTTTGGTAACCGTGGACACAACATTCCTTGCACCAGCATGGTGACCGGAAAGTGCCACATCACGTCGCAGAACCACGGTTATGCTGTGGATGCCAAGAGCTTGCCGTCCGACTGGCAAGAACTTTTCGTCAACGCCAACGACGGCAGCAACGAGGGTATCATGCACGTCAGCAAACCGTACTTCAGTGTGCAGTTTCACCCTGAGAGCACACCTGGTCCTCGCGACACTGAATACCTGTTCGATGTTTTCATCAGCACCATTGCCGACTGCGCCAAGGACCAGGCTCTCCTGAACGCGCCCGTCAAGTTCCCGGGAGGCACCATCGAGGAGAATGAGAAGGCTCATCCCCGTGTCAATGTCAAGAAGATCCTTGTCCTCGGCAGTGGTGGTCTGAGTATCGGTCAGGCTGGCGAGTTCGATTACTCCGGAAGCCAGGCCATCAAGGCTTTGAAGGAAGAGGGCATATACACTGTCCTGATCAACCCCAACATTGCCACAATTCAGACCTCCAAGGGTCTTGCCGACAAGGTCTACTTCCTGCCTGTCACAGCAGAGTTTGTTCGGAAGGTAATCAAGTACGAGAAGCCGGACGCCATCTACGTGACTTTCGGCGGTCAGACCGCCCTCCAGGTTGGTATCCAGCTGAAGGACGAGTTCGAGTCGCTGGGTGTCAAAGTCCTTGGCACGCCGATTGATACCATCATCACCACCGAGGACCGTGAGCTGTTTGCTCGTAGCATGGAATCTATTGGCGAGAAGTGTGCGAAGTCCGCCTCGGCCAACAACATTGACGAGGCCATGCACGTCGTCAAAGACATCGGTTTCCCTGTTATCGTGAGAGCTGCCTACGCTCTCGGTGGCCTGGGAAGTGGCTTTGCCAACAACGAGCAGGAGCTTATGGATCTCTGCAACAAGGCATTCGCTGCCAGCCCGCAAGTGCTCATCGAGCGCAGTATGAAGGGCTGGAAGGAGATTGAGTATGAGGTCGTTCGTGATGCCCAGGACAACTGCATCACTGTGTGCAACATGGAGAACTTTGACCCGCTTGGTATTCACACTGGCGACTCGATTGTCGTCGCGCCCTCGCAAACGCTGTCGGACGAAGATTACAACATGCTGCGCACAACAGCCGTCAATGTCATTCGCCACTTGGGTGTCGTGGGCGAGTGCAACATTCAATATGCCCTGAACCCGGATTCGAAAGAATACTGCATCATTGAGGTCAACGCACGATTGTCGAGATCCTCGGCCCTGGCGTCGAAGGCAACCGGCTACCCCCTGGCCTTCGTGGCGGCTAAACTTGGTCTCAACATCCCGTTAAAGGAGATCAAGAACACGGTCACGAAGGTCACCTGTGCGTGCTTTGAGCCTTCTCTTGACTACGTTGTCGTGAAGATGCCCCGATGGGACCTGAAGAAGTTCACTCGAGTGTCTACGCAGCTTGGCTCGTCCATGAAGAGCGTTGGTGAGGTCATGAGCATTGGCAGGAGCTTCGAGGAGGCCATCCAGAAGGCCATCCGCGCCATTGATTTCCACAACCTCGGCTTTAATGAGACCAAGGCTTTGATGTCGGTGGATGACGAGCTGCAGACACCCTCCGACCAACGACTCTTTGCCATCGCCAACGCCATGCACTCCGGTTACTCGGTTGACCGTATCTGGGAGCTGACCAAGATCGACAAGTGGTTCCTGAACAGGCTCATGGGTCTCAGCAACTTTGCGAAAGACATGACCAAGTACGGAACCGGCGACATTGCCCGCCAGCCTGGTATTCTGCGTCAGGCCAAGCAGCTTGGTTTCAGCGATCGCCAGCTGGCCAAGTTCTGGGACTCAAACGAGCTCGCTGTGCGTCGACTTCGAGTAGATGCCGGTATCATGCCCTTCGTGAAGCAGATCGATACGGTGGCCGCCGAGTTCCCCGCCCACACCAACTACTTGTACCTCACGTACAACGCGTCCGAGCACGACATCGATTTCAATGACCACGGTGTCATGGTCCTTGGCTCCGGTGTCTACCGAATTGGCTCATCGGTCGAGTTCGACTGGTGTTCCGTGCGGGCTATTCGCACGCTCCGCGAGTCAGGTTTCAAGACCGTCATGGTCAATTACAACCCCGAGACTGTGAGCACCGATTACGATGAGGCTGATCGGCTGTACTTTGAGAACATCAACATCGAGGTGGTCCTCGATATCTACCAACTGGAGTCGTCAAGTGGTGTTCTTGGCGCTATGGGTGGCCAGACGCCAAACAACATCGCCTTGCCGTTGTTGCGTTCCGGTGTCAACGTCCTTGGAACGTCGCCCGAGATGATTGACACGGCCGAGAACCGTTACAAGTTCTCGCGCATGCTGGACAGGATTGATGTCGACCAGCCCACCTGGAAGGAGCTGACCAGTTTCGAAGAGGCTCGGGACTTCTGCAACAAGGTCACGTACCCTGTGCTTGTTCGTCCATCATACGTCCTGTCCGGCGCTGCCATGAACACGGTGTACTCGGAAGCCGATCTTGCCTCGTACCTGCAGCAGGCTGCCGATGTTTCCCGTGAGCACCCCGTCGTCATCACCAAGTACATTGAGAACGCCAAGGAGATTGAGATGGACGCTGTTGCCCAAGGCGGCAAGGTTGTTGGCCACTTCATCTCAGAGCACGTTGAGAATGCCGGCGTCCACTCTGGCGATGCCACGCTCATCTTGCCGCCTCAAGATCTTGAACAGACGACCATCGAACGCATCGAGGAGGCCACTCGAAAGATCGGTGCTGCCTTGAACGTCACCGGCCCCTTCAACATTCAATTTATCGCGAAGGACAACGATATCAAGGTTATCGAGTGCAACGTCCGAGCCTCGCGTTCCTTCCCCTTTGTCTCGAAGGTGATGGGAGTCGACCTCATTGAGATGGCCACCAAGGCCATTATGGGTGTCCCTTTCACCGAGTACCCCCCTACCACCATCTCTAAGGATTGCGTTGGTATCAAGGTGCCCCAGTTCAGTTTCTCGCGTCTCTCCGGTGCTGATCCTGTACTTGGTGTCGAGATGGCGTCTACTGGAGAGGTGGCCTGCTTTGGTGTCGACAAGAATGAGGCATACCTCAAGGCGTTGATGTCTACTGGCTTCAAGATCCCCAAGCAGAACATCTTGCTGTCCATTGGTTCTCACAAGGACAAGCGGGAGATGCTGCCCTCCATCCAGAAGCTTCAGGAACTGGGCTACAAGCTGTTTGCCACCGCTGGTACGGCCGATTTCCTCGGGGACCACGGCATCGCCGTCCAGTACCTCGAAATCCTTGGCAAGGACTCGGATGACCAGAGATCCGAGTACTCGCTGACCCAGCATCTGGCCAAGAACATGATTGATCTGTACATCAACTTGCCATCGAACAATAAGTATCGCCGCCCGGCGAACTACATGAGCAAGGGTTACCAGACTCGCCGAATGGCCGTCGATTACCAGATCCCTCTCGTCACTAACGTCAAGAACGCCAAGATTCTGATCGAGGCCATCGCCCGTCACTTTGAACTCGAAGTGAGCCCCCGCGACTACCACACTTTCGATGATCAGAACGTCCACCACGACCAGAACACGCCGTCTGTGATGTACGTTCACCCGTCCCCGCTTATCGCACTGCGCGTCCAGGATGCCTTTTCCTTTGCATGTAGCTAACTTGGACTGGGAACAGGTCGCTGCAAGAGATGTTGAGACAGCCGTCGTCTTTCAAGAACGCCCACGTTCTCTCTGTTGGACAATACACCCGCTCCGACCTTCATCTCCTGTTTACCGTTGCTCAAGAGATGCGCCTCGGCGTGCAGCGGGAGGGTGTGCTGAACACGCTCCGAGGACGTGTCCTCACTACCATGTTCTATGAGGTGAGCGCAAAGAGCGACGTCAAGTATCCCGCCCGCTATGAATGGTCACTAACTACCGGGATATTAGCCTTCGACCCGGACTTCTGCCTCGTTCGATGCGGCTATGCAGCGACTGGGCGGCAGAACAGTTGCCATTTCCACCCAGTACTCGTCGGTGCAAAAAGGCGAATCGCTCCAGGATACGCTGAGAACCCTCGGCTGCTACGGCGATGCCATCGTCCTCCGCCACCCCGAGGAGAGCTCTGTTGATGTTGCGAAGAAGTTCAGTCCGGTGCCCGTCATCAACGGTGGGAACGGTAGCAAGGAGCACCCCACGCAGGCCTTCCTCGACCTGTTCACGATTCGGGAAGAGTTGGGCACCGTGCAGGGTCTCACCGTCACCTTCGTCGGTGATCTCCTTCACGGCCGTACCGTGCACTCCCTGGTCCATTTGCTGCAGCATTATCAGGTGCAGGTGCAGCTGGTGGCACCCAAGGCACTGGCCCTGCCCGACCACGTGCGGGATATGCTGGTGAGCTCCGGACGGCTGCTCTGTGAATCGGAGAGCCTCACCGAGGAGATAGTTGCTCGCAGCGACGTGCTGTACTGTACCAGGGTGCAAAAGGAGCGGTTCGCCAGCCCCGAGGAGTACGAGAGCGTGAAGGGCTCGTACCGCATCGACAACGCCACGCTCAAGCATGCCAAGAGCAACATGATTGTCATGCACCCGTTGCCCCGAAACGAGGAGATTGCTGAGGAGGTCGACTTCGATCAGCGCGCGGCCTACTTCAGACAGGTAAGCTACCCGGCCGAATCACCAAGGGGACTTGCTAACAGTTGAATAGATGAGGTACGGTCTCTACTGCCGCATGGCTTTGCTGGCGCTGGTCCTGTCGGGCTGAAGTCGTTGCGGTTGAGAGCGGTATCGTACAGTGGTGAGATGACACGACCATGGTTTCTGGCGTTTGAAAACAAAATGCAAAATCGGGGTAGATAGCTGCGTAACTGGTGTAGACTTTTTCCAGCTGTAAAAGGCAATTCCAGCATTAGATAATTGCGTGGGCCAGGCCACCCATAGGTGATTCAACCGTACCATGGGTCTACGGCGTCATGCGTTCCGTGCGCGTGGTAAGGGCGTTCGGTATGTATATATGCATTTATGTAGTTAGCGTTAGGTATAGTTTGTACTCGTATATAGTTTCTCCGTAGGTTAGTGTGTAGCGTATGTAGATGTTTAATATATGTATTGTGTAGGTTCTGTACGTCACTGTCCCGTCATTGCACTGAATCCTCTTGCAGCTGAGTACTTATATCGCGTTGAGGTCGCTTCGCTTCTGCTGACCAAGGCCACGATTTGACTCTAAAAGCCGGACCACAGCCCTTGGGTGCAGCAGCCCTGTCGGTGTATAGTTGGGAAAGGCATGGGATCTGTCCGTCCGTGCAACCCGTACCTCTCCTGCAGACGGCTGACTTTCTGGTCATCAACCTGTTCAGGATGCTGCCAGGCAGCCACGTTGATGAGTGGCAGCGGCGGCCTGTGACACCTTGTGCCACCATTGTGATTTTTCCCAGCAGAGGATAGTCGCGCTCTATTCATTTCAGCACTGCTAATCGCGCTTAGGTAAGGTAATCCCTGTATCCACCCCCATCCAAGGACGGATCCATCTATCAATGCTCCGGCTCAGGTATCACTGGACACTCTAGAGTACGTACCCTTGCCGTTATTAATTACTTAGCCAGCCAGAAGCAGTTCGGCCCCAAGCCCTCGCCCTTTACCTCTAGTAACCTTGCATTCCCTCACCGCAGCAGCGCTCAGATTAGTTCCCTTTCACTCTTCTCCCATCCCACACGACCGTTTGCTCTCAATTTCATCCCTTGCCAACAACCAAGACGTTTCTCGTGGAAACCAGAAACGCCAGCGATACTTCGATAAGGCAGAGATACCGGATTCCAATTTTTCCGTCGCTGATTGTCATACTAACCAGTCCAACCCCCCCATCCGTCGCCTGTACACGACAAGAACATCGCCGCCATCCACCCGATCGGATCATCGCCATCCATTATGTCGTGGGCATCAGCACCGCCGCCCGGCACCCAGCCCCCGTATGGAGGCTACTCTCACGGTAAGCGGCACCCCTCCCCCGTTGCTGCCCTGTCCATCATCGTCATGCACGACGGCAGCACCATGCTCTCGGGCTACGACCGTGTGGACAAAGCCCCAAGTGCCTCAGATGGATCTTTGCTGACATGCACACCCCCCACCGCAGCTGCCACAGCTTACACCGCTGTACCCGTCCGCCAGGGCTTCTCCCAACCGTATACCCTCCAGCCTCAGTATCCGGCCTATGCAAGTCCTACTAATCCGCCCCCTCCCTCGGCTACCGCGGCCTCTACCCACCAAGAAGCACCACAGCAACAGCAGAAGGTCGATTGGCCCGACTCGGTTCGCTCCTATGTGCAACGCTCGTTTGAGTCCAAGAATATGCTTCCTGATGTAACCCGCGATGAAATGGAGGCCAAACTCAAGGAGACGATCAGCCATGCCAAGGAAACCGGCATCATGTATACGACGAACTGGGATGCCATGCCCTTGCCGCAGCACCTGATTAAGGCTCAACGCGTCGCGCAGGTCATGGCTCCCGTTTGGTCCAGTACGGCCGCCACCGGCGCCTCCCTGGCTGGCCAGTCTCCAGCTGCGGTGCCCCAGCCTTCAACCACCACGGCTACCGCTTCCAAGAAGCGCAAGTCGGGCGATTTTGGTGACGATCCCTCTCCATGGCGTAGCACCAAGAACCTGTCATTGTCCGACCGCATCAGCCATCCCCCTCAAGCCGAAAGTAAGTCCCAGAAGCAGAAGCAGGCCGAAAAGCGACAAAAGCGGTTCGAGAACGAGTACAGATCTGCCTACCGGTCGCCTAGCCCCCCGCCGTCCACTGGCCCCATTGTTGGAACTTGCACCAAGCTGGAGAAGGGTTACCTTCGTCTGACATCTGCCCCGAAACCATCTATGGTCCGGCCTGAGCACATCCTGCACCAGACTTTGGATCTCCTAAAGAAGAAGTGGAGGCAGGAGAGCAACTACAACTACATATGTGACCAGTTCAAGTCGCTGCGGCAGGACTTGACTGTCCAGCGCATTCGAAACGAGTTTACCGTTTCAGTGTACGAAATCCACGCACGAATCGCCTTGGAAAAGGGCGATCTCGGTGAGTATAACCAATGCCAGACCCAACTTCGGGCCTTGTACGCCCTGGGTCTGAAGGGGAACGCCGTCGAGTTCAAGGCCTACCGTATTCTGTATTTCATTCACACCGCGAACCGCACGGCGCTGAACGACGCTATTGCCGATCTAACCACAGCAGACAAGGAAGAGCGGGCTATTAAGCATGCCTTGGAAGTGCGCTCCGCACTGGCTCTTGGGAACCATCACAGATTCTTCCAGCTCTACCTCGATGTTCCGAACATGGGCGCCTATCTCATAGACATGTTTGTCAAACGCGAGCGACTGGCTGCTCTCGCAACCATGTGCAAAGCGTAAGTCGTTGCCATCCCCAATCACCATATTTGGCTGCTCGGTTGACTGACGCCCATTTGCAGTTACAAACCAGACTTGAAATTGCGTTATATCACTGAGGAGCTTGCATTTGAATCCGATGCTGAGGCCGCTCAGTTTATCATTGACTACAACGGCCAAGAGCTTCTCGAGGAGCGAGACGAGTCGATTGTCTTCCTGGCCGGCAACGCGAGACAGCTCTTCGAATCGGCCCGAACCGATGCCTTCCGGAGGGTCGACCTCAAGGGCCAGATCTGATGCCCCTTCCGATGAGTTTCGCACATCTTCATTCTTATTTTGGGGCTTGTCCCAAACCGCCTTGCCGCATCGGACGTTGGTCGTAAAACGCCTGTTAGGGTCTCATCCCTCGTAGTTGCTCTCTCTTCTTCCAGCCCGCTGCGTGCCGGAACGGATCGCCTCAGCACGACGAAGAAGAGAGTACGAGCAAGATGGCAGCCCTTGATATCTCTGGATACCGGTCTTTGGCTATTTCCTCGAGTATGTGACTCGGGCTCCGATCGACTCGGAGCTGATCTGAGGTCATCCGCACAGTCGCCATCAACGAATGTTTGCATTGATGCGAGCCGCCTGCAATGGCTCCGACCGGCCAAGGCCGTACGCGGGACACCGGAGTCATGAGTGGGCGGCGAGCAAGTGGCCAAGGCCACCGTTGGCCGAGAGGGCAACGCCAGGAATCTAGCCTGGGCGCGTGTTGACGTAAGGCCTATGCTGAGTGGGAGTGTTTGGGCCTCGGGACGAGGAACGGCGTCTTTCGGAGTCATTGGACTGAGTGGTCTACTGTTTCTATCGATACCCGGAAGTAGTTGAAATTTCCTGCTTTTGGGGGTTGTTCCGTGGGTCTTGGTATCATCATAGACACAGATAGGGGTCAATACCCCATGCTTTCCGTGGAATAGTCCATATACAAAAGCTGGTTCTTGTTATTACTTGGGCATTTTTGGTACCAGATCGAGGGAAAGGTGAAATGTACGTCTTTGATCCTGACGGGCCACATATTGCAGAACCCTGCAGCTGCCCCTCCGAGAGCTGCGAATTGCAGCTCCGGTGCCGGCAGCTGAAGTCAGATCGAGAACATTCGGGGTTGCTGTGATGTAGGCGGCGTTCTGGATGCTTCGGTTTCGGCAGGGCCACGCCTCGCGGCATTATCCCCGGTTTCTCTCACGGACAGTGGCGAATAGAATGGACAGAAGCAGCACGAGAAGATGAGAAAGTCCGAGGGCATATTCGGAAGATGGTCCGAGGCTGGCTGCGTCCCCGCGCCTCGACGTCTTCTTTCCCCACGATTGAGTTGCAACACAGTCATACCGGACACGAGACCGAGACAGCTGAGGGATGTCTCATCCATCCTTCGGTCACGCGCGCTGGGCTCGGGTCCGAGTGGTCTGAAAAGGGTTCTCGCTGAACCAGCCCGCCTTCAACTATAGGGCCCACGCCAAGTGAAGCCGCTGAGGAGGCGGCATGATAGCGACGGCAGTAGCGGAAGTCGCAACAGCTTTCGGGTGCGGGAGCATGGCATCCACGGCGTCCAGGCGTATGCACACGCCCGCTGGGGCGGCCTTACGTCATGTTTGCCGGAAGCGGAAGGGGTGGCTCGATTTCTCAGAGTGGGAAAAGGGGGTTACGGTCCATCGTCCTCTTCTCCCCGGCCGACGGCGGTGGGCAGAGATGAGAGAACGCGGATCTGGATGGCCGCGGGTAGTTTGGGGATCCAGACCCGACCCAGCTGGGCCGTGACAACCTCCGGGGACCCGTCACACGCGCCGGTCTCGAGAGATGGCTGAACGACGGCATGGGTGTGCCCATCCGCTTTGGCCGGGGGCCCGGACGCTCCATGTGCGAATCTGCCGACGAGCACATACGCGACGGATCGCTGTGGACGGCACTCTGCCCGTGGCCACCCGGCCCGACCGTCCCCCCCCTTTGGGAGGATCAGGGCGACCGTGCGACAGCGAGTATAGAAAGCTTGGGTGGGCTGCACCGTAGGCAAGTACATGCTCTCGGCAATACAAGGCCCTGGGACGAGGTACCCGCTAGGCTTTTCAAATGCGGCAAGCAGGCCCCGGAACGGAGGCGGGCCATGGAAGCTTGCTTACTTGCGATGCGTATACACCATTATTTGGTGGTGGTGGTGGAGGGGCAGCAGGTGATGGAACCGATGGTGCCAGTGGCATGACTTCCTGCCGCTCTCTGCCTAGCGTCGAGCGCAAGCCCGACGACGTACGTACACCCAGTGGTTTCAGAAGTCGATGGGAGGGCAGAGGTTTCAAGATGTCGGGCGACTTGGCACTGCCGCACTCCCGGGAGCCCGCTCTCCCGGGGCGCTAGGCATCAAGTTTCGGCGCCCGTCTTTTGCTTCCTTCTTCGCGAGGCCGAACCTGGTCCAAGCCGGGCCCATATTCAAGAGCCTTCCTGTCCAGCACGCCTGGCAGGCGGTAGATACGTCATGGTCTCGTCGAATCACAGTGGCGCATCGCGGACTCGTCATGCCCCGCGCGCTGCCCGCGCGATGCCACCCATACTTGCACATGCTTTGGCGGAACCCCGGATTGTCCAAGCACCGGCGAGGATGTATCCGGCGCCCATCTTTTCCCGCCTGCCTTGCAGCTGTTGGAGAGCTCTCAGAAGAGCCGGCCCCGGCCCCGGCCCCGGCCTTCCAGTCTCCTTCCAGTCTCCTTCCAGGTGCAGTCTGGGCCGTCCGGTAGGGCGGCAATAGCGGGGGAGAAGGGACAGCAAGAAGCCCCTCAAGGGAGGTCGCGACCTGTCGTATCTGGAGGCAGGATGCTGCCCGTCGTGCCGCGGCCCCAGCGGGTGTTTCTTTGCGCATTATGACATCCTGGTACCGCACACGAAGCTTGCGCCGTAACGTTGGGGATTGTAGTGCAAGGTTCGATAAACCGCAAGCAGGCAGCAAGCAACACAACTGATGACCCTGAAGCTCAGATGGGATGGTGCCCGAGAGAGGTCGCCCGCTGGCTCGCCCACATCACCCACGAGACCGAGATGCCCGCGGCGGAATAACATGCACTCCTGTATCGAACCGGGCCTGAGGCTTTGCGATGGCCGGATGCTCAGCAAGCACGTGTTGTCTGTATACTACGTAGCCGGGAGCCAGATGGATGTAACCCTTACACTGATGTTGGCGGCCCTGGTCGCCACGCGTTGGCGTCACATTGCCCGCACTGGCGACAGGCGGGAAAGGCCCAATAGCCCCCCCCCCCCCCCCCCGGCGGCTTAAGGGTCCAGGGCTGGGGCGGGCATGGATCCACGACTCGCGGAGCCGGTATTGGCAACACGGAGCCGCGTCGCAGACGCGCAAACTTGGGGGCGGTGCCGCCCTGGGCCTTCCTCTCCTGCGACGGGCTGAACGTCCCTCCGTGCGGGGAGAGGAGGCAAACCAGACGGGCTACTTGCATAGCATGCATGGGTGGAGAGTGAATACCAAGACGAGACAGGCAAAGAAAAACGAGTGTTTCCATCGTCATCCACGCCGGTATCAGAAGGACACAAGAAGACCAGGGATGTCATGGCATTGAGCTACCGACTGGATATAAGCCGGGAGGCCCGTATGGGGGTGGACCACAAACCAGGTCAAACGGGCTGCTTCCCCTCCTCGGGTTCATGCCGGGGGTGGTAACCCATGTGCTCCTAGGGGCAGTTCTAGGTGGAGTGTGGTACTGTACACAGGACGGGACGTCAGTACCTAGAGAAGTAGGGATGGCAGTCCGAGTTCGGCCACACATCCATAGGGTAGGGACGTGGAGGGGGGGGATGCGGGGAATGTCCGCCTGGAAACCCAGTCCCGGGTGCGACCTCAGCAACGGAGAGTGGGCACGAACCTAAGCAGGAAGCGAGCGAAGCGACTTGACGCGGTGCTTGTTGTTACCGCATTGTCGAGGAGACTGGCGTCGAGGCAGCCTGGAGCGCAGGCATTGAAACGCCCACAAGGCCCCGCTGTTGCACCCCTCCATTTAACAGCAGCAGTCCGTCCCTGGGGGGTGGTGGCACATCAACAGTTCCGTTCAACCGTGCGTGGGGAACCAACGCCCCTGTCGCGACGAAGGGGCTCGACGTTCGCTTCGTGTTTGCGTACCATGCCACCGAATGAGCTGACGACACGGGTACGGATTTATCCCCCTTCCGCCAAAGCCGAAGCCACAAATGGGTTGTTCCCAGCGGGTCCGAGAACAGAAGGTTATGTTTGCCGGGGACACAGCGCTCCCAGCTCGGGCGGGCACGCGAGACAGGGTGATGACCTTCACCCCCCGTGGGACGATGAAGTCACGCCCCTCATTCCCAGACTTGGTCCAAAGACCACCACCAGCGGGAGATGCCCGCACATGCACACCCAACATCCTACATGTCCTTATCTGCCAAGGGGGAGGGGGGGGGGGGGGGGTTCTTCCCGGCCCATACAGGTCTCCCTCCTATGGATCCTCGGCGCCCTAGGCGGAGGTTGGCAGGCCCCGAGAGGTGGAGAGTGGAAGCGCGCCCTGGACACTTCATGCCACGCGCTCGGCAGTGCGGCTGCATGAAGGCCAGTCCCATGCGAACACCCTGCCCTACTACTCATGTACACTATTTTAGAGCATCCTGCCGGGCGGCCATACCACCACGGAAACCAACGGCTGCCACGGAGGGTCCCAGGTTCCAGGTACAGCCCCGATGGAATGCATCGACCCCTGTCCAAATACAGGCCCAGGCCCCCAGGCCCACTCGCGGGAGCTTCCTCCTTCTCGAGCGTGCTCAAGTACTTAACATGGGATACTGGGTGAACTGTGGTGGCCGTACCTGCGAGGAATGCGCAACAGCCGTGTGTACTTTGGGCACCTAGGCACCATTCCTGCAACGACTACTTGTATTTCGAGCTGGCTGTACGTCAGTACATGGCGCTGTCTCCTCTGCGTGTCTAGGCTTGCCAGGGCCAGTAGTTTCCGTCTCGTATGCATCGTCGGCCGCCTCTGGGGGTGGGGGCTTGGCGACACTCCATGGACAGCCCACAGACTGGGCAGCTGGTTATCGAGCGAACATCCATGAACGAACGTCGCCACGGGGTCCCATTATGCAGCCCGCCCGCCTGTCCCACCCGCGAAGGGGAGGGGGGGGGGGCCTGGGAGCCGTGCATAGTTGGCGTGGCTATTGCAATGCGCTACCTCCCAAGGGGCAGGAGAGCAGTAACGCGTTCTCCAGTTGTCCATAATGGAACATCTGGTACGTACTAAACAAACACACACACGTTGTTTGGTGTGGTGACGGATTCGTCGGTTAGCCGGGGCTGCAAGTCACTCACTTGGGCATCCTCTTCCTCCATAGGAAGCACGTACTTCCGGAATAGTGAATACACACACACATACACACACACACACACACAGACAGAGAGAGAGAGAGAGAGAGAGAGAGAGAGAGAGAGAGAGAGAGAGAGAGAGAGAGAGAGAGAGAGAGAGATTTCCTGCCCACCTCCCGCTCTCACTTTACTTATCATGTTAATTACTATGTAGGTACTCCGTACATACAAGTCACTTATAAGGTGGGGTGGATGATCATCACCTTTCGCGGGCGCCCGTCCCTTCGCGATAGGCGGGCCGGGCGGATGATGCGATCGATGATGGGCATCCTCCAACATCTGAGCAACCGGGCCGCCCGCTAGGAGAATTAGAGGCGCTGGGTTGTCGCGCAGTGGATGTTTCCGGCCCCGACCAGCCGGTGACGGAATGGATCGTCAAGAGCGGACAGTCAACGCAGCACTAGCTCGTCGCCGTTCACACCCCCTCCCGGCTCTCTCTTTCTCCGTTTTTCCACCTAGCGGTATGCTTGGGAACACAGCGCGCTCCTCCACGGGCGCCTGGCAAACGAAGTGGCCCTCCCAGGCGCCGAGAGGCGCCCGCTGAGCTGATTTGCAGAGGTAGCGCGGGCAGCGCAGGCTGGCGTGGCGGCGGCGTTTCTCTTTCTTCCGACCCTCGTCCGCCCAACTCTATACTCTAACCAGGCGTGTGCCACGAACTCCATGAAGAGACAGCGGGCGGCCAAGCGCGGCGATTGGTCCACACCAACCAGCTCTTGCTTCCATAAACGCTCGAGCGAGCGGGTGGGCGATCAAGCGACTGACGCGGGAGCTGGCGGGTTTCTGGGCCTGGACTTCCCAGGATCCGGGGTGCGTGAGCTCCTGGGGATGGATGCGATGCCAGTAGTGGATGGCCTTCTGCCTGTGAATTCCACTTTTTTTTTTTTTTTTTTTTTCCTGTTGCGATCCCTACGGGTTGGTCAGAGCCGTCCGTTCCTTTTGGGCCCAGCGGCAGGCCGTGGCCGGGCATGAATGATGGAGCCAGCCAGTCCCAACGGGAAGATCGATGGAACGCCTTGTTGGTACCCAGGCCCAGCTGATGATTGCAGGGGGGGGGGCCGCCCACGGTACTCTCATCAGCTACCCACGTTCCATGGGACACCTCACAGCACCAAGCATTCATCAGTCTGAGCAGCAGCGGGATTAGAGGTCAAGCAAAGCCGACTTCGGCCTGAGGGACGGGAGGTCATGATCGTCGTGGGCCGTCAGATGCAAAGGCATGGACTTGTTGCCCGGCTTTTCATTCGGACTCTTCCACCTCCGGCTCCTCTTTGTCTTTCTCTGCCCTTTGTGATCCCAACCCAACAACCATCATCCCTCCCGCCCGGCCTCCTCCCTCTCCATCCTCCACCCGCTTGTCCACTCGCTACCCTCTACTTTCTCCCGCCCAGCCTGCTAGGGCTGCCACCAGCCCCAAACCCACCCACACTGACTTTACCCCCCCCCCCCCCCCCCCCTGCCGCCCGGTGGTCGCCCCGATCTAAAAGACGATCCCACCCTTAGTCAAGCCAAGCCCAAGCCCAAGCGCGGAAGTCCAGCCTAGCCAGCCAGCCAGCCAGCCAGCCAGCCAGTCAGTGGCCTTCATAGGCCCTTTCCTTCTTTGCCTTGCCGCGGTTGGATGGTTAATCGGACTCTTCCCCTCCTGCACATTTCGCCCTTTGCCAAACTCTCTTGTTTCTACGCAGCCCTTCGCTTCCCCTCTCACGCGTCTTGACGAGAGGGAAAAAAGAACGGCGCTCACGATCGAAACGCGACGTCACCGCCAGCGAGCTGGGCCACTCCTCGCTTGACTTACACGTCCCCGTCGGAGCCGCTTACGCTCGGCCCAACTGACGCCAGCGCTTATTGTTTTTGCGCGCGCGTGCCACTACGAGCTGCAACGAAGAGACGGAGAGAGACCGAGGTTGCGCGGCAGGAGAGAGGACTTTTGTATGCGCGTGCGTGGGGTGTGGTGACATACTCGGAATACGTTCGTGTGCGGGAGAAAGGAAGAGAAAGGAAGCCCAAGTCCGCGACACCGTCGCAAGGACAGAGGAAACCAGCAGGCCGAGGCGACATCACGAGATCCCAACTCTCCCCGAACCCCTCATCGGGCATAAGCACTGTGCCTCGGTGAAGCAAGAAAGACCTGGACGGCCGCCACCACGAAGAACAATTCCAGAAGGCACCCGAAACAGTCGCCACGGCTGGGCACATCGCCTGGCTTTACACTTCGCACCAGGCCGGAGGAATCGCAATTCACTTGCTACTCCAGGTTGAAGCGTCTCACTTCACAGTAGACTGGTCTGGATCTCTGCGCCCCGTCCGCCGTGATTCATTCGCTCTGCGCCCACTGGACGCCGTTACACTGATTCAGCCGGAGCTTGCAAGACGGACTGCCCGCCTGCTCGTCTCGTCCTATCCTGCCTTGCCCTGCCCTGTCCTCCCACTGCGCCGACGTGACACTCGCTCGCCTGGCCGTGTACATACGGGCGCGGCCACCGACCAGAACCGGTAGATTTCTGGCTACCGACTTGGAGCCGCCGCCACCACCCCGGTGCACAGCATCTTACAGTATCGAGAGGTGCCACAAAGCCCCCAGAGATACATTGTATCACGATGAAGGTGCGCCATTAAACCCAGTGCTCTCCTCCGCTCCTCTCCCTCCCCTCCCCATTCTCTCCTGCTCCGCTCGGTCGTCCCGTCCGTCCTGGCCCTGCCCCCTGACCGTCGTCACCCTGGTGCTGGCGACAAGCCGCCCGCGACGGCCATGTCCCGTTCCACGCCCAATACGGCACGCAATTCGGTGGCCTCGGCCCACACAGTGGCTAACCTGGTGCGCGTCTTGCAGGCTCTCCGACGCTCCATCAAGGGCGACAAGGACAAGAACCCTCAACTCTCCATTGCTCCCAAAGCGGCCGTGGCCATCGTGCCGCCAAAAAAGGTTGGTGATACCCCCGTGTTGATTTGTTCTCTGGGGAGGGGGTGGCTTGCCCGCCCGACGCAGCCCCGACCCGCTTGCCTGCAGTCGCCCAAGCAGGCGCGCGCATACACAACAGGCTCAGCCCGCAGGCAAATTGGCCCTGGGCCGGACAGCACGCTGATGACCGAGACTTACAGGTTATTCGGGCGCTTTATGATTACACGGCGTCGTCGAGTCAAGAACTCAGCTTCTCGCGCGGCGACTTTTTCCATGTTATCGGGCGCGAAAACGATACGGATTGGTACGAGGCCTGCAACCCCGCTTTACCAGACGCACGTGGCCTCGTCCCCGTCGCCTTTTTCCAGGCTCTTGGCCGCACCGAGCGAGACAGCGCCCAATCCGACTCTGGCCGCTTGTCAACCACCAAAAACCCAGACCACGACTCAGGCTACTCCGAAACGAACGCTTCCTCAATGCCTCCCACGCCGGCCGCGAGCCAGCGCAGCTCCAAAAACGGAATGAAGAATGGCGCCATGGTCTATGGCATCGTCATGTACGATTTCCAGGCCGAACGGTCGGATGAACTCGAGGCCAAGGCCGGCGAGGCCATCATCGTCATCGCCCAGTCCAACCCTGAATGGTTCGTAGCCAAACCCATCGGCCGCCTTGGTGGCCCCGGCCTCATCCCCGTCTCCTTCATCGAAATCCGCGACATGGGCACCGACACGGCCGTCCCCAACCCCCAAGACGCCATCAAGCGGGCCGGAGTGCCACGTGTCGAAGAGTGGAAGAAGATGGCCGCCGAGTACAAGAACAGCAGCATCACTCTGGGCAAGTTCGACAATGGCCAACCGGGCGGCGGCGGTGGCGGCGGCGGCAGCCTCGAGCAGGGCATGGAGCGCCTGAGCATGCAGCAGCCCGGTTCGAACCGCACCAGCCAGCAGCAGGGCTACCGCCCGGAGTCGCTGCAGCAACAGCCGCACTCGCACAACGCCTCCGAGAGGTACTCGCAGAGCCCTGCTTCACAGCTGTTCGCCCCCATCTCGGCCCGCATACCACGCTACTGCTTTGCCGAGGACAAATACTGGTTCGTCATCGAGGCGCAACTGGAGGATGGCCGCCATTGGGAACTGTCCCGCTACTACGAGGACTTCTACGATTTCCAGATCGCCCTCCTCACCGAGTTTCCCGCCGAGGCGGGCAACACCAACACGCAGAAGCGTACGCTGCCGTACATGCCCGGCCCTGTCAACTACGTTACCGACCAGATCACCGAAGGTCGGCTACACAACCTCGATGCCTACGTCAAGAACCTGCTGGGCCAGCCCGACTACATTGCACGTTGTCAGCTGGTGAAGCAGTTCTTTGCACCGCGTGAGGGCGACTACGAGATTGACGCCCCCGATGACTACCGGCTCTCGGCCGGCTCCGGTCAATCGTCGACGGGCTCTCATCCCAACGACCACTCGCGCCAGTCGTCCAACAACTTGGATGCGAATGGATATGCTGCTTCATCCGCCGCGCCCAGGCAGATGCAGCAACCCGAAATGTCACGTCAAACGTCCTCGTTGTCGCAGCCGTCGCAGGCATCCATGTCTCCGGGCCCGCCCCAGCCCCTCTCGGCGTTCAAGGTCAAGCTTTTCTACAATGGCGATACGTTTTTGATCCGAGTGCCTTCCGACACCAACTTCCAGCAGCTTTACGAGAAGATCCGCGAACGTGTCAAGGCAGCGGGCGAGCTCCAGCTCTTCTACCGTGATGAACAAAACGGCGACAAGCTCGAGCTGATGAGCGACGATGACCTGAATTACGCCTTGGATCACAACGAGAAGCTAGTGATATTCGTCGAACACGCATGATTTGACTTGCCGGCGAGAATGCCTTCTCTTCCTCCTTCTCTTCATAATATACCCCTTTCGAAACTATCTATTAGCATTATAGTGGGTGGTGAGAGCCCGATGGCGAAGGATACCCAGCATCTTTTCATCCCCCGGCCTTTTTTTTTGGTTTTTCTTCATCGGGCAGATTATAATAGCGCGCGCAGACATGCCCATCTTATATACAACAACGCGGTCCGCGAGCTCTCTGCCCGGCTCATCCCCCTGGCCAGGCAAAAGAGGCCCGACTCGCCAAGATGGCATGCGATTATTACCCATGCACACCCCTTTGCACATTATTACCCGCCCTGGCACCGGGGCCTCGGACACCTGTCACGTTTTCTTCTGCTTTCTGGCGGGTGGGGTTTTGAGGCAGCTCGGGGTTGGGGATTTGTTTTTGTGGCTTTGAAACGACGGTGGCCATGGGCGTGATTCTTCCGATGCCTGCAGGCATCATGCCATCATCTCTTTAGAAGCTTGCTTCGGCTGCTCATACTTCCACGGCGCATTTTTCTCTTGACCGGCCATGGTTGGCGCATGGTTGTGCACCCCGACACACACACACACACACACACACACACGCGCGGCCACAGCCCCCCACCCCCCCCCCCCCGGTGCGTTGGCAGGCTGCTGGGCGCTGCCGCCTCTTTGATGCTGGGGCAGTCGGTCATAACGGAGCGGACAAAGCACCGGTGGCTTCAGCACGGCGCCGGCCTGGAGCTGACGATGGATACATGAGCGCACGACGAATGAAAAACGTATATTTGGTACTTGATATATGGAAGATTCCCACGCAACAGCGGTGTCGTTCTCGTCACGGCCGGATCACAGGAGGGGAGGGGATTTGCTTGGTGAAATTTGCTCAAAAGAATTTTTTCCAAAAAAAAACAAAAAACAAATTTTTGCTGTGTCTGAGAAGGTGAGAAAAAAAAAAGAAAACCGGCAACAGGCTCGGGGCGAGTAGAGAAAGGTGTAGCGGAATGGTCATTGCAAGTTTGGCTCTCTTTGTGCGTGACCTGCTGGCACTTTGATACGAGACCATGATAATCCGCCATTGGGATTCTCTCCTGACTGTGCCGTGTCCTTTGGTGCACTGTCGGCTTCGCCCCCTTCATGTGCCGACATAATACTGAGGCGGTTGCGTCGTCGTCCTCCCATGACCTAGCGACGTGCCACATTGATACCATGGCTGCACAACCAAAGCGTACCAGTGAGAGATCACCATCTAGGGCGGAGATACGCATGACTGAAGGCCCTCAGGGCGTCCTGACCTACCACCGGCCCAAGCAGGGCCCCCCTGTAAGAGAAAGATTGGACAGTATCAAGCATTGTTTACTGGAATGTGGATATACGTTGAGGTGGAAAACGCTCCGAGGCGCCGCCCGCCCTTCCCCACTTGCTAACAAGGCCCTTGGGGTAAAAATCAAGCTCCGAACGCCGAATCTCCGTCCTGCTAAGTACTCGGAACCGCAGTGTATCTCACTGCACAGCGTGTGCCCCTCCAACAGTTGGTCTCATTGGCACACGGCCGGGACTGGCTAGAGCGGCCACTTTTAGACGACGACGTGGGTGCTCATGTGCTCGACCGACTCCTTAATGGTCCGTAGCATCCGCTGGTTGACGCAAAAGGGACACCGCACGGGGCGGTCGGTATGGGAGACGGGCCCGCTCGTCGTGATGGGCGTCAAGGTCAGCTCCTCAGGGGCCGAGGGCGTGAAGCGGGTGGCGGAGCGGGGCGGGGCGGGGGTAGACACAGCCGGGGGGGCGGGGGTCGTCAGGCCGGGGGCGGCGATGGGCGGCAGGCCGCTTTCCTGGCGCTCGCGGTCTTCCCGGTGGGCGGCGGCCTCGGCCTCGGCGTCGACCATCTCCTGCTGCAGGGCGCGGAGGGCGTTCTGCAACACCACCTCGGGATCCTCGTCGCCGAGGGCGTCGGCGTCGGGGTTGGTACTGCCCGTCAGGCCGTAGTTGGGGTGGGCCGCGGCCGGGTGCTCAATGCGGCGGACAATCTCGTCGCGGACGCGGGCGCAGGTGCCCAGGGTCGCCTCGACACCGACGACGCGCATGACGGCATCGCGGATGGCGGCGGGGCTGGTCTCCTGGTCGATGGTCATGAAGCGGGGGACGGCATCGACGAGGTAGGGGATGTCGTCGGCGGGGTTGGGGGCCTTGCCGTGGCGGCGCTGGCGGCGGATCAACAGGCCGTAGCGCTTCTTGAAGCGGTGGATCCAGCCCGGGGAGAACTCGGGGGGCGTCTCGTCCTTGTAGCGCGGCAGCTGCTGGAAGATGGCCTTGGCCTTCTCGGCGAGCTCCTCGTTGGAGGGGTTGCGGCCGGAGCCGACGACCTGGCTGTGCCAGAGCAGGACCAGCTTCTCGACGTCGGGCCAGTTGCCGAAGCGCAGGCGCGACCCGCTGAACTGGTTGTCATTGTCGAGGCGGGCGTACTTGGGCGACAGCGAGTGGGAGATGGTGGACTGCGAGATGTGCTGGCCGTACTGGCTGTAGAACCACTCGATGCAGGCCTTGTGGCTCGGGCGCACCGTCTGCGAATGGGCCCAGCGGCGGAGGGCGCGTCGCTGGTCGAGGGTCAGCGAGTGGCGCTCCTTGGGCGATCCGAGGGCACCATCGTCGGAGAGGGCCGAGGCGGCGACAGCGGCGGCGGCGGCGGCGGCGGCGGCGGTGGAGGAGGCCGAGTTCGTGGCGGTGGAGGAGGAGGAGGTGGTGGCAGCGGTGGTAGCGGTGGTGTTGCCGTTGGCGGCGGTGTTGCCGTTGGCGGGGGTGCCGGCGTCGGGCTCGTTGCTGATTTCCACCGACACGGACGACATGGCGACGGTCGAGTCGAGTGATCGGTCCAATTCAATATACGATGGCCGTACGTGATAGAATGGTAGTGCCTTTCCGGGGGGGGGATCGCTGAGGTGGAGTCGCGGGCTGGGAGAAACCTTTATGCAATAATACCGGCTCCGCCGTGTGGAAGGCCACGGATCCGATTGGCCTGTGCTGGTCCGTGCCCCCGCTATTCATGCGCCTATCCCGCGAAGCTGAGGAGGGAAGCGACCGTAGTTGCCGCACACCGCGCCTTTGCTGTCTCTCCGGCAAGGCAACACAATCGGGGGGTAAAGAGCGAATGGCTTTCCCATCCTACAGCCATTTCCGCCGCGGCTTTCGGACGTGGCCCTTGGGCGGTGCCGCTGCTCGTCTGTTCATGGTATGTTGGGTCGCCGTCTGGCCCACCTGCCTCCTGGCCTCCCGCTATCCAAGCATGTATGTACCTGGGGGGTATGTAATAGCCGGGCAAGTACGTACTTGCATACTGGCGTGTTTCGCCCGGCCGGGCAGGAGGAAGGTATGCGTCGCACATTCCGCCACCCGGGGACAGAGGACATAGGAAAGGACAGCCGGGGGGTTCCAGCCGCGAAGCAGCCACTGGCTTCTATCCGCTATGTCCATGAGGATAGCAACCGGATAGTACGATATTCGGAGTGCCTCCCCAGGAGACCATGTCGCCCGCACAGGCCGCATCGCCCCCGCCGGGAGCTTTGGCCGTCTCGGGGGGGTTGCATGCCCGTCAGGTACTGGGGGGCAGGAGCAAGGTTGCGCAGTACCGGGTCCCCCAAGGCGGTTGGTATGCACAACAACTGGCTCCTCTCCTAGTCTGCATGCATGTATGTATGCATCCATGGGTACGTGTTGGTCGGGCACACGAGCGCCCCACGAAACTTGTCGGGGGCGTTGCGTGCGCCTCTCGGCCCTGCGCAGTACAGGCGAGGAGGCCGAGGGAGGACGGGAAACTGGCCACCCCACCCCCAACCCGTTGCCACCCTTGCCTGCACCGTAGCCCCGGGGGTGCGTCCATTGGCGGGGTGGTGGTGGTGGTGGTGGTGGTGGTCGTTGTTGTTGTTGTTGCTGCTGCTGCTGCTGCTGCTGCTGTTATGGACGCAGGGTCCTTGGCTAGCAGCTCGGCAGGGTCCGGAATCCAAAGAGGATGGGTCGCGGTCCCTCCTTCGCCGCGCGCAACGGATGGCGGGCGGGGAGCGATACAGGCTCGACAGGGGCGGCGAGAGCTGGAGACGAGGGCTCGGCAAGCGGACCCAAGCGTCCAGTACCCGTGAGTGTCTCACCTCCCCCGAGCCGCAACCCATGGGTACCTCAGCCCGCTAGCTCGCTCGTTTGCCACTCGGCCCTACGCCCGACGTGGTATCTATTTAAGCGGAGGGAAGAAGGGGGGGGGCGAGGGGGAGGCCCAAGGCGACGGTGAGACTGGCGCCTTTCGTTTCTTCCGTCTCTTCGGCCCCGGTTGCCTCGTCGTCCCCCCCACCCCCGTCGTTTCCCCCATGGGCCCGACCATGCCCGCATCGCCGGTGCTGCCCCCGGCCGAGCCGCCGTCGTCGCCGCCGCCGGCGCCGGCAGCGCCCCTCCCCAAGGTCGCCGTGCGGCTCACGGGCACGCAGGAGACGCTGCTGGTGCCGCTCATGGCGCGCGCGCACGACGCGCAGCGCCCCCGGCCCCTCCTCAACGACGCGCACGCGGGCCGGGTGCTGGCGCGCGTGGACCATGACCTGGCCAAGTTCGGGGCCGCCGGGCCCGTCGGCGTGGGCACGCGCGACCTGTGCATCGTGCGGGCGCGCCAGCTCGACGACTGGGCCGCCGCCTTCCTGGCGCGGCACCGCGACGCCGGCGCCGGCGCCACCGTCGTGCACCTCGCCTGCGGGCTCGACAGCCGCTGCCTGCGCCTCGACTGGGCCGGCCCCGGCATGCGCTGGTACGACGTGGACCTGCCCGACGTCGTGGCCCTGCGGCGGCAGCTCGTGCCCCCGCCGGCCCGCGGCGACTACCGGCTCGTGGCCGCCGACGTGTGCGCCGACGCCTGGCTGCGCGGCCTGCCCGCCGACCGGCCGACCCTCGTCATCATGGAGGGCCTGACGCCCTACTTCACCGAGGCCGAGGGCAAGCGCCTGCTCCAGCGCCTCGCCGCCCACTTCCCCGCCGGCCAGCTGCTCTGTGACGGCGTCGGCCCCGCCATGCGCCGGCTCGGCGGCCTGCTCGGCATCACCAGCGCCACCGGCGCCGTCTTCCGCTGGGGCATCGACGACCCGCGCGCCCTCGAGGCCCTGCACCCGCGCCTCGTCCTGCGCGACTACGTCCGCCCCGCCGAGCTGGACCAGGCCCTCGAGACCTTCGTCTGGCCGCACCGCCTCTTCATGTCGGCCTGTGCCCGTGTGCCCCGCCTCGACAACCTCGTCTTCTACCTGCGCTTCGACTTTTGAGATGCGTCCCCGCCCAACCCCCCCCGCCACCGCCCGCGGGCTCGGGTCACGGTGCTTGGGGCAAGGTCGGAGCGCGCGGCCGTCCTCGAATCCCCCGGCACGCGTACGGGAAAAGCCTGCCCCCGCCCATGCTCATGAATACACGGCACATGGCTTCCTCGGATGGCGAAGGAGCTCGGGGGGAGGTCTACGCGCACCCGGGTGACCTTGTGCTTGTGCCCCCCGATTCGCCCGCGGGCGTCTACCAGTGGCATGCATCATGATGACGGGCGGGCGCTCCCCCGGGGCGGGGGCGGCCAAGCTGGGGTGCGAAACGCGACGGCCTGACCGTGCTTACAGCCGTGGCGGTGATGCGCATGCTCACCACGGGCAGAATAGTTGGCTGCCATTGGCGGCCGGCGGATGGTGCCGGGCCAGAGGATAAAGATAGCATTCTTAAAATAAACCCGTCTAGTGCCCACCGCGCCATGTGCGCATCCCATGCCGTATTGCAAAAACGAGACCCGCTTAACGCCGCCTGGTTCTATCGCCCAATTGGGTATGAGACCGCAGTGAAAATCGAAATGTATGTACAAAGGTCCTCGCCCAACGCCGCGCCGTGAGCAAGTCCCGACGTTGCCACGCCCGTCGTCCCACGCATAGGCTCTTGGGCAACCCAGTGTATCTGGTATGCTGGGGGAGAAGGGGGGAGGCGAAAAGGACAAGACGTAAAGAAGGGGGGAGGGGAGGGAATATAGCATTACATCCACATTAGGTTCCTGCTCTGCCGCCGCGTCTGCTGCCACAACGGCCGGTCACCGCGCCGTATCTCGTGCGCGTAAGAACCCGGGGGGTAGCGGGTCAGGGGCTGGGTGTCTTCCTCGTTCGCGTTCTGCATCGTGGTCGAGACCTCGCGCGAGAAGTCGTCGATCTCGCGCGGGTGGGCCGGCCCGTGGGAGACCATAAACTGGTCGGAAATGGGCGTCTGCCCCGGCCCGCCGCCGGCCACGTGGGCCGGGTCGTAAGCCGTCAGTGGCCAGGCACTCTCGGGGCGCGCCGCCGCCCGCGCCGCCGGCGGCGGCCCGCCCGCGCTGACCCGTGTCGTGTTGCCCTGGTGGTAAGGGTCGTCGTACTGGCTGTAGCTGTGGTTGTAGGACGGGACGTGACGCTGCTGCGGTGTCGCCTGCGGCTCCTCCTCCTCCTGCCACGTGGGCAAGGGGGCAAAAGCGGCGCCGTGCGAACGCATGGGACTGTCAAGCGCGTGTCAGTGTCGGAACCTCTTGCCGTCCGGCCGGCCCTGGGGAGAGAGAAGGGGGGCGGGGAGGGGTTGGGTTCTCGTACCTCGTGTATTCGGCCGCGGGTGATGGGGTAGGATCCGGGCCGGGGCCTTCGCGTTGGTTCTTGTGCCGTCGGAGAAGGAAGAAAATGAGGGCAATCAGGAGGGCAAGAAAGGCGATGCCGCCGATGGTGCCGCCGACAATGGCGCCGGTATAGCTCGAGTTGGCCCCGTTGGTGGGGCTGGCCGAGGCGGTGGGGGCTGTCGTCGCCGTGTCGGCCGGGGACCCGGTCGATGCAGTGCTGGCGGTCGCCGAGCTGGTTTGCGAGGCCGTGGCCGACGAGGCGACGGACGACGAGGGCGACGAGCTCGTCGAGCGCGAGCCTGAAGTGGACGGCGCCGACAGGGTGATGGGCTGCTCGGTCAAGGCGATGGAGGAGCGGACGAGCACCAGACTGCTCTGGCCCGGAGCCGTCGTCTGCACCATGGTGGCCAGATTCGAGGCGGAACCACAGCCGTACTGGCGGTAGCCGCCGGCGTAGCTGTTCAGGTAACACACATCCTGGCCCGAGCAGGTGTAGACGTAGGGGTTCACCTCGGTACGCGGGCCGCTGTTCTTGTCGACGCAGCCGGTGAAGACGCCGGTGGAGCAGCCTCCGCTGTCGGGACAGCAGCCCACAAAGTCGTGCTCGATGTCGAGGACGCAGTGCGAGCCGGCCTGGCAGGTGGCGGGCAGGTCAGAGTGGCCGCCGAGGTAGCCGCAGATGGTGTTGGCCTCCTGGCGCCGGCGCAGGTCGCCGGGCGAGAGGGGCGCGGGCGTGGGCCGGGGCGGGAACAGGACCACGTTGAGCTCGTGATATTCGACCGTGGTGGTCTGGCGCGGCAGCGGCACGGCGTGGCCGCCGGCCCAGCCCAGGACGGTCGAGAGCAGCAGGACGGCCGTCGCCGGCGGGAGACGCAGGAAGACATGGCGGAAGGAGGGGCGAGCCATTGCTCTCATTGCAGGCCCAGCGGCATTGGGCGGCGGCGGCGGCGACAACAGCAGCAGCAACGACAACAACCGAGAAAGGAGGGCATTTGAAGGTCGCGGAGCAAACAAAGCCCCGTCGAAGGGGAGGGAAGGCAGCGGAAAAGGTTCGAGACGCGGGACAGCCAGGCAATTTAATTTGGGGGCGGCCGTGAGCGGCGGCGCAGAGGCAAAGGATCTGATCCGAACCCATTCTGGGGGCCAGCCTGCATGGATAGGTCGCTATGTGCGCGCACTTCCATGTTAGCGGGCAACAAGGCCGAGAGGACCCCAGGGCCCAGGGCGATCCGGCCCAGGTCCGGGGGGAAGACAGACCCGGCGGGCGGTACGAAGTGGAGGCGAGGAAGTCAGTACGGAGTGCACAGCCCTGGACGGATGAGAATAGCAGTGTCCAGGTCCATGTGTCTCCATGGTCCGGCTCTCGCAGCCAACCCGCCCAGGACCCATGGTGAGCGACGCGAGGGGGGGGGGGGGGGGACGCATTTCGCCGCCGACGACGACTAGTCCTGGCGCCCCCCCCCCCCCCCCCCCATCTCATAGGCTCGCGGCCTTCGTCATCCCACCGAGCACCGGACGTTTCTCTGAGAAACGGCCCCGTCAACCTCCCCTGCAGCCATGGATGCACCCGAGTGGCGGCCTCCTCCCGCCGCAGCGGGGGCTGGGGCAGGCTGGGGCGGGCTGGCATGGGTCGTCGGTAGGTAAATCCTACGTGCTGCCCTACACGGGGGGTTGACGGGGGGACGAGAAGCGAGCCTATGGGCCGTCAGATTGCCAGCAGGTTTGCCTTCGCCACCGGCAGCAGTCCCATGTCAGCCAAGCACGCAAGCCGGTGCGAAATGTTGACGTGCGTCGCACCAGCCCGCCAGCCAGCCCACCCGGATCGCTTGTGGCGGGCGGCTGGTCATGGGCGGCAATACGGAACTTCCTTGGCCTCCGGCCGCCCGCCTCGCGCGCTTCTCGATCGCAGTGCCGTGGTGGCCGTCGACCCCAGCGTCCCTCGGTTGCGGGATCCGGTACGGGCTGGGGAGATCAACGAGGGCCCGTGTCGAGGCTGGTCCGGGGTGGGTTTCCGCCGAGGTACCTGCTCGGCGCGTTGGCTGGCACGGGGGCTGCTGAGGCTGCTATTACTAGCCCGGCTACGCCTGACCAGGCCCGGGTCAGCGGCTGCAGGGGCACCCGCCCGCCGCTCCAGGGCGGTGGGGCTCAGATGACCGCTGGAGGCAAATCCGAGCCGGGTTGTTTCTTTTTTTACACCCCCGTGCCAGCCCCTACCCAACGCCTGCGGGGCAGGGCCAGCGACGTGGCGTGGCGGTGCTGCTGCTGCTGCTGCTGCTGCTGCTGCTGCTGCCGCTGCTGTGGTGCCTCTGCCGCCAACCCCCTGCACCCCGGGCCGGGGGCCTGCCTGAGAGGGCGCCCCGGCTCCGAGGGCGCGCTCTCATCGGGCTCCTGGTCCTGTCGCATACCCCGTGTGAACGCCGGGTGAGCATGTCGGCGGGGGCCAGGGCGACGGGAGCAATGCCGGCTGGCCGCTGGCGCTCTGGCGCCCTGGACCATAAGTGGCTGCGCGCCCGTGTCCCGGTCGCGTGGCCCATGCCGCATTGTCGCGTCCTGCCCCGCGGATGCGCTCACCATGACGGCCGGCCCGTGTCGAGCCCTCGCCATATCGCGCTCGCGCTCGCAGAACCAGAGTTTGTGGCTGGGCCCGTGCCCCTCAATAAACGTTGCGCCAAAGCTCGCTTGTGCTCGGACGCCCGGACACCTTATCGAGAGACCGGGGCCACGGTTGGAAGTTGGGAGGAGGACCACACAAACACGCAACACCGCCGCCGTTGTCACAACGACCGCGGAAACAAACAAGCCCGCCATCGCCTGGGAACCCGCCCCTGCTGGCCCTCCTCCCCGCTCGACCCTGCGTGGTCAGGCCCGGTGCTTGGGGACCTACCCAACTCCCCTACGAGCCTGCCTGTGTATTTGGGTATCTCCAAGGGGACAGACACAAGACCGACAAAGCATCCCAGAGCCACGCCGCTTCTCCATGCTGGTAGGTACGAGGTACCCGGGCCACTGCGACGGCCGGTAGTCAGGGCACCGGCAAGTCTGCACTCCACGAGAAGACCCAACGCAGGCCCCCTCGGCGGCCCACGGCCACCACTGGCTCGTGCTGAGAGTGAGGTCAGCAAGCCCATACCCTACAGGGCTAACCACGCAACACAGAGTTCGAACGCCTGCTGGGCTTCCTATGGTGCTTTCATGCCCTGCCTACCCTCCTGGGAGGCGTAGAGGGGGGGGCGGGGAGGCAGCGAAGGGGTGCGCGGGGCGTCGTCTCCGTCTCGGGCCCTCCCAACATGGCCGCTTTTCGCTGAGCTGTCAACGAAGCCCTATCTCGTCTCCTCGATTCGCGCGCGGATCGCGAGGAGAACGCCGTTCTGACTGGCCACCGGCGCCGGGTTAAAAAACCGCCGCGGGGCCCTTGAGGTCGTGGCGAAACCCTCGCGTCCCCTAGCCAGATGTGCCAAACGCCCGGCAGGCTGATCACAACACAGGTCCGACAAAGGGGATGGGAGCCCGTCTTTCTAAATGAGACGTCCGAGACGTGGCTCCTTCCGCGTGGGGAGATCGCTCTGCGCCTACGGCTCTGCTGTCGGAGACATATTCGGGCGTGGTGGGTGTGTGCTATGGAACATGGAGGCTGTGGGAGGGCCGGGGACCCCCGCTTTCGATGGTCTGAAGGTTGTTCCGTCCGAATGGTTCGCGGTGCGGAACCATGACCCCGGTTGCCCCTTGGCATCATTCGCAGTGCCCGGCCGATCGATCTGGTAAACACAGAGCCAAAAGAAAAGCTCCCGGATCCCAGGACGCGCAATCTAGGGTTTTGTATCGCCAACCCAGATAGGCAGAAAGTATACCTCTTCACCACCTCGAGGTTGATCTACCAGGCAGGCCTAACGACAAGTGTCAGGTACTCTAGATCTATGTCTGGATGGACGCAGTGGGTGGACAGTCCGCCACGTGCCCTGCAAACTGCCCTAGTTAGTATTTAGACGGTTTGGCCGTCTCTTAGCGGCCACAAACCACGACGACGTCGTCGTCGTAAGCACCGAATTCTATACACTAGCCGATTCAGCTGGCTTGGTTCCGCGTGTCGAACCATGTAGAGCCCTGCAATTACGAAGTACGGGATAAATGTTTGCGTCGCCGTCGACAGTCATGCCCTAACCGGAAAGGGGGCCATGGTGTCGCCGCCATTGGCTCGTTTCCGTTGCCCTTCTGCCTCGGCCGGAGCAAGCAAGCGAAGCAGGAAATTTCGCAACAGGCCTCACCAAGCGCGGAAGACATAAGAATGGCGCTTGTCGAGTGCATGGGATACGGGCGCGATGAATATTGCGCGACACCAGGTTATATCAGCCCCTTTGGCTGGGGCTTTATGGGCCGGTACCGAGTGCGACGTGCATTTGTGTTTTCTTTTCGTCGGCCCGAACCACAGCCCGTGCCGATGCAACCGGGGATCCTCTTATCTGCTGTCAAACACTGGGTTTGTTTCCGGGTGTACGGGCCTATTCCTGGCCTCGGCAAACAGTATTGTGCTTAGGTTGTCAGCCTGCCGGCTCAGGAGAACTGGGTTGCTGGCAACCGAGATCCGCCACTGGTTAAGCTGCTCGCGTAGTAACAAGGGCCCTAGCCAACCCATCTTGACGGTCAGTGCTTGAGATGGGGACCCGCCGGCGGCAAACAATGCAGGAGAGCTCAATGCAACGTCCCAGGGCCTTGTTTGCGTGCTCACCACTTGCCGGAGGGACCAATTTGACAGGGGAGTCTGGTCCCGGTCTCGACTGTGGGCTCGTGGGCCCAGCGAGAGTCAGAAGGAGAACCTGCGTCTGGACAGATCGGGTCCGGCCTGATCTGTCAGCTTCGCATCGCTCCGGCGACCAGATGGGTACGCCCACGCAGTACAGCCACGGACGAACCGGTCATGGCGAAATGTGCGCTTTCCGGATACGCCGCGACGAAACCCGCCAACCATTCAGCTGGCCGGCCTTCGGCGCAATCACCCAACAGAGACGAGCCGATTGTCGGCTGAAGAGCACACGGTCCACGCGGATTTGCGGTGCGGTTCGCTGGGCGCTGGCTGGCTACGACTGCGGCCCACTGTGAGCCACCAACTGCGCTGCGTAATCTGCGAACCGCGAGGCCCTGTTGACGGGAGCGGCGGGGCGCCCTCGCTAGGACACCTGGCTGGGCAGGCATCTTGACCATGATGGCGTCGGATGGGTAAGACAGGAGGAAGCGCGTGCCCCGTGCCGCTGTTTGGCCTGGTGGGCCGGCCCAGGCCCGGTGGCAGACAGCCAGTCATGGAGACTACACGGCGCCGTTCGCCAAGCGTCTGCTCTTGCGAGTTAGCAGCTCGTGATGGGTTAGCCTGCCAGCTTTTCCTCGACGTCTTGCCCGGATGAGGTTGGGTTCCGGGCGGAGCCTGTCACCTGCAGCCGAGCGCCCCGGCTGCCTCGTCCTAGCCGAGCAGAGATCTACTAAGCTTGGCGTGCTGCGACATTTCGTTGCAACAGCCCCAAGACCGGGGGGGGGGGAGGTGAAAATATGGAGATAGCTGAAAAGGCAGGGTGGGGGAGGGTGGCTGTCGGCACTGGCAGATTACCGCAGCACACGGTGGAGTCGCTCCCCAGGTACTGTGGACGCCGTTCTCGGCCCCGGAGGACGAGGGACGACCGTGATCCGGAGGAACAGGCGTACGGCGCCTCTCTCCACGGCTCACGGAACGTCGACCTAGAGAGCTGACGGATCCGTAGCTTGCTTCTTGGCCAGCGGATGCGCGGGGTGGGTGCAAACCAGTGCTCGGCGCCGTATAACCGCCCGTCCACGACGGACCCATCCCATCCATGTACGGCCTCCAGCGAGAGATTCGTGCATGCGGAGCAGCGCCCGCCGCTTGGACTTGCAATAAACTTCCACTAAGCCGTCAGATAGCATGGATAAATGGGGCCGACGTCAAAGCCCAGGTCATAGCACCAGCAACCGAGACGGTCGACTGGACCGAAGGGGGGGCTACGGCCCAATACGGCCAAAGAGCAGGCAAACATCACCCAAAGCGCCCTTCAGCAAAAGCCGCTAGTCACCGCGCGCTCCAAGGGGCGTAAGCCAGACGCTTCTGGCGATCCAGTAGCCGCGGTCGAAGCTGCCATGAACAGGCATGCCGAGCCGGCCGGGGTCGCAGTGCCCGGGGCCGCGCTGGACATTGTTTGTCGGAAGGAGAGCTGAAAATGCGAAATTGGGGGCCCAGGTGTTTGTCCCATCCGTTACGACCCTGGCATAGCCGTTCGTGATGGGGTAGCCCGCCCCGCGGCAGGAAGGGACTACGAGTGCTGGCCGGCTGGCTGGCCGTCGATGCTGTGCTTGCCCAGACACCACCATGGTCGAGGGGGAATAAAACCCGGCCTGTGGCCTTTGCCATGACGCCGATCCGCCGCCACGTCTTCTCCCGCCCCCCATCCTGGAATCGAGGACTTGCCCGAGCTGTTGCTTTTCTTCCGCCCTCCCCACGACTGTGAGGCACCAGCCGCCGCGGAAACGGATCCGGGGCCAAGCCGCCGCCGCCCTTTTGTGAAGACGACCAACACCGCAGGCTGTGCCTATCCAGCCAACATGGCCTCCGCTAAGAGCGAAGCCGCTCTGAGCCACTGCCACAAGGCAACCGAACTCGGAAACAGAATCTCAATACACTTTCTCGAGTTTCTCAGCACCGTCAAGGCCCATCCCCATGGCTTCATCGAGCTTTCCCACGACTTCTTGGACACGTGCCGGATCATGTGGTCCATCGAGGCGGGGCTCTCCCACCTGTCCACCACGAACCACCACTTCCCGCTGGACATGATCCAGGAGATGGACAAGAAATTCAGAATCACCTTTGCTGATTTCCAGAGCCTCGACGCCTGGCTCACTCGCTTCGTGGAGTATGAGAGACGGGGCACCGTCGGGAAGATCCAGAGGGGCTGGCGCAAGATGTTTGCTGATAACGATATTGGCAAGATGAGAGACAACCTTTCGAGGACCCGGGAAGCGCTGCGGATGAGTGCCTTGGTCTTCCAATGGTCTCTGGGAGACACCAAGATCGATGACTCGGTCGGCATTGGCTACACTGGCCTCGCCGCCGCCCTCGACCGGCTCGACAAGGGGCGTTCGGTCAGCAATATTGCCAAGCTGAAGTCCATTGAGCCTTACATGCATCAAGCCGTCGACGAGGTTTCCGCCATTGATACCGCCTCATCGCTGCATCACTCGCAAACCCAATCCCACCACTCGCATCCGCAGTCCCACTCGCACACACAGTCGCCCATCCTCTCACATTCGCATTCGCCCGTCCCTCTCATGCCACCGATACCGCCGTTGGATAGAGGGTCAGCCACGGATCTTTCGCCTTTCCAGCCGCGGGACGACAGCAGCTTCCACTTCCCCGCACGACGGACCTCTATGTCCAACCAAACCATCTCGTCTGCGAGCGGACGGAGAGAGCGTTTGTTCTCGCAGAGCGACCACACGGGAAGGGGGTCGACGCAGGATTCCGGTTCCCACAGCGCGACCTCGGTGGAGGATCAGGAGCTGTTCGAGCAGGGCCCCATCAAGGCGGTACACATCAAGGCCGATCCGTACACGATGCCGCGTTGGAGTCCTCGCAGCACCATGGCCACCAACACACCCGCCATGAAAGCCGCGCTGGTGTCAGCCATCCACGAAAGAAACAGCAAGATGGTAGAGCAGTTGCTCGATCGAGGTGTTTCGGCGGATACCGGCCCGGACTACAGTGCACTTCGAGAGGCAGCGCTGCGTCATGATCTCGAGACGATCCGCATTCTCCTGTTGTTTGGGGCCGAACCGAACGCAGTGGACAAGAGCGGCATCACTCCGCTGTTCTCGTGTGTGGAGGAATCATTCCTGGACGGAGCAGCCCTGTTGCTCAAGGTAAGGAACCAGCCACCCCCCCCTTCCTGACCCCCATTGGAGAATTTGCATAGACGCATCTGACCTTCCTCAGTATGGAGCAGAACCAAACCTGGCAGCGGGCGCAGAGCTTGAGACGCCACTGGGACTTGCAGTTCTCGAGGAGAAGTACAACCTCGTCAAGCTTCTTCTGACCTACGGGGGTGACGCGAACCACATAACAAGCAGTGGTGACACCATCTTGATTAAAAGCATCTCCAAGACGAAGGCATCCAAATTCGTTAAAGTGTTGCTAGCGTACGGTGCAGATAGTATGTCGTTGAATCCTCTTACCACTTTGTGACTGTCTCTAACAATTGTCTTGCAGGCAATCTGAAGAACCGCGAGGGAAAGACGGCACTCTTTGAAGCAATCACCTCGGGTCGACCGGACATCGTTACGGCTCTTCTCGACGGCGGGGCTGAACCGAACCTGCCAGGGCCAAAACATATGCTTTGGCCTTCCACTTACCAGACAGACTGTCTCAAGATTATGCTGCAGCGTGGGGCTGACACCAAGAAGGCTCCCGGCATCATGGAACTAGCAGTCTCGGTCAACAACATCGAATCCGTCCGTGTGCTCCTAAACGCCGGCGTTGATCCCAATGCCAAAAAAGACGGCGTGTACACTCCTCTGTGCTCGTCCATCCGTGACAACCGCACGGAAATTTTCCAGCTGCTGCTGGCGAACGGGGCCGACCCCAACTGCCCAGCATCCGAGTACCCGGCTTTCAAGTGCGTTACACACCGCCGAACTCAGTTGCTCCCGGCACTGAAAGCAGCGGGGGCCGACCTTGGCTCACCGAAAGGCATCGTCGAGACTGCAGTGCAGTCCAATAACATGGAAGCACTGAAATGGTTGCTCGACGCCGGCGTGTCGCCGAATGACAAGGTGCCAAAAACGGGCGCGACGGCGTTGACGACGGCTATCCGCGAGAACCGGCTGGATATGGTTGATGTTCTCCTGAAGCGCGGAGCGGACCCCAACATTAGAGGTCAAGACTGGCCGGTGTGCATGGCCGTCAAGCAGCCGGCTATCCTCCGCCGGCTCCTCCCCGCACTTGCAGAGCCTCGTGCATTCAAGGGCGTCATGGAGATGGCTGTGGTGGCCAACCAGCTCGAGAGCATCAAGCTTCTTCTTGCTGCGGGCGTCAGCGTCGAGGACCGCAACGGCGGCGTCTTCTCGCCCCTCACCACGGCGATCCGGGAGCGGAGGAAAGAGATTACAAAGTTCCTTCTCGAAGAGGTAAGCCGGTGTCCCTGCCCCTGCCCCGGACCACAGCGTTTCCGAGCGGCGAGACGTCTGCCAGGTATTGACGATCAAAACAGGCTAATGCCGACCCTAACGCACCGGGAGAGCACCTGCCCATTGTGAAGGCGCTCCGACGATACGAAAACAACGACACGGATATCATCGAGATGTTGTTGGCAAAGAAGGCTGATCGTAAGTCTATCCTCCCGTGACGGCTGCATGGGTGCTGGTGGGGTGATTGCTGATTCGAGCTCTTGCGGCAGCGAACAAAATCTACCGAGGCCATTCCGCCTTCATCCAGGCCGTCGAGAACGGCGACGCACACGTGCTCCAGCTTCTGGTAGACAAGTGCGGCGTCAATATCGAGGCCAAAGACGACGACGGCAGGACGATCCTCGAGATTTCGGACAGCCGCGGATGGGATGAGGGATCCGACATCCTGATCAAGGGACGAAAGATCCGGTGAAGGGCAGGCGGCCACAGCCCCGTTTCTTGCTTCCAGTTTCCTTTGTTACTTTTGCCCTCTGACCCCAAGCAGGGGCTTTCCTATGTGGCGATGACTTTTGGTGAACTTGACGATACGCAATGATATCATGTATTAGTAGCGGATGGGGATTTCTTCGTTGACAGATACCAAGCTCAGGAGTGCGATATTCGCGTTGATTCAAACACGACATTCATAGGTATCCATATCTGCTGGCGCGGTAGGCGGGCTGTGTCTGGATGCGCTGTGGGCGCGTAGCGTGCGGGGTCGGAGGGGCCAGAGGGGGAAAGGCCCGTTGATCGACGGCCAAAAGTTGTTTGCGAGCGGTGGCGTTGCGCTTGCTTGATTGGCTGCTGGGTGCGGAACTCGCTATCGCGAGAAAGCCCGCCGATCTCATGGGCCGCCTGTTGTGTGACTGCGGGTGGGCGGCATTTTGGGGGGGGGGGGGGGGGGGGGGGGGGGGGGGGGGAGGGCGCACGAAGCTGCGCGTCGTGGTTTCGCCGAGACGGCACCGCTGGGAGTAGCAGCAGCTGTCGTCGATTAGGGGCACTCGCCTAAAGACCAGGCCGTAGCTTGTCGTCATGGGAGACCATGACTTGAACTCCCATGACTTGGAAGCCAGCGCGTGCATTTGTGTGACTGGGTGTCTCAGCCTGGCTGGTTGGTTGGACTTGTGGTGGCTGCTCCATGTTTTGGCCCACGTGCAGGTTTGCAGGACGGCGAGTTGGGACCACCCCCACGCAAATCAATGCGGCCCTGCGTCAGTAACATTCGAGTCATGGGGGGATGGGAGGCCGGCCAACAGGCTCGCGGAACAGGCAAATACCCAAGCACCCTCTCTCGCCTTGCGTCCAACCTCGACCGCCGCCCCAGGCCCCAGGCCCCAGGCCGAAACGTCCCTCTCGGGCCTCTCTCTTGGTCTCGCAGCGCCTGCGCCAGACGGCGTCGGCCAGCTCGGGCAACCTAGGGAGCCTACGTAGCACCCTAGGTAAGGGTCCCTGAGTCGCGGGCAGGGAAGGGCCCGAGGGGCCCCGAGTCGCGGGGCCTGGGCCGGCCGGGGAAGCCCAGCGGTTCCATGAGTTCATCTGGACCGTTCCGATAAGCCCTCCTTGGATCCGTCCCTCTTGTTGGTGCCAGTAGACTAGCGAAGACCAACGAGCTGCCCGTCGGGTTGCTTTGTGTCTGCACGCACCTGGTAGCGGTCGCCCGGACCATTCCCCCCCCCCCCCCCCCCCCCCCCCAGACTTAACCAGCGTGGTGTCTATCCGGCCTTGGCTACCTGAGTGCTGAACGGAGGGTCCCCGTCCCAATTCCATATAACCGGCTCCTGCACCTGCATCTGCATCTGCGCCGCCTCGCCCGACCTCCCCATACATACATACATACACACACGCACTGCTGGACGGACTGACCGGACTGACCGGACTGACCCCCGGCCTGTGCCACGCACTCGCTGCTCGCATCGACTCGGCACGCAGGCCATGAGATAACCCCAGCCACCGAACATGCCCATCCGCGTCAAAGCCAACCTCAAGCCCGCGGGCGACCGGGCCCCTTCTCCCCATTGGGCGCCGCAGTGGCGGACAGAGCTCCCCGACATCAACTACGAGGACCCGTTTCGCGAGGTGGTCAAGAAGTTGTCGCTGTAAGCGCTTGCGTTGGCGGCATGCAGGACCCGGGACCATGGGCGTGGGCGCTGACTTCGAGTGCACAGCTACATCGCCGATGCCGTCTACATGCCGGCGACCTTCGAACAGCTCCGGACCACGTCGGCCGGTGACAGCCTGCGTACGCTCGTCGACCACCTCGGCGCCCACGTGACCAATCCGGCCATCGTGAATGCCCTGCTGTAAGTCCAGTCATGGCCCTGACGTCGCTGTTGGCTGCACCTGTGGAATTGCGCCGCATCGGTATGCCAAGGAGTGCCCGGCAGCTTCCGGGGCAGATGCAGGGTGGGAGATGCGATTACCTCATCGCTTACCTACCGCCCATCGCCCACGCTCCCCCTTGTCACATACACGGCCCCTCCCCCCCCCCCCCCCTTCCCTTGCTAACGCTTCTGTACCCAGTGCTCTGCGCTGGCATTATGGCACTGGCGGCGACGATGAGCGCGGCGTCGGAGAGGCGCGTGCCAATGCCTGCGAAATCGTGGCCTGGCGTTTCCTGACGCGTCTATCGGAGCGTGAAGCCGTCGAGTTCTGTCTGTATGACATCCCCAGACCCGAGCCGGCGGCCCATGCTGGCGCTTCCGCTTCCGCTTCCGCTTCCGCCTCAGCGGACCAAGGCGAGAGCAACGAATGCACGGCGTTGCTGGGGGGAGCAGCCACACCCACGGGGGATGCGGAACGGGAAGAGAACGCGCGGAGAACCGGGTCGCAAAAACGAAACCAGCTGCTCCATTCAATATCAAAGCTCACCATGAGCTTCCATGGGGATTCGGCCGACGAGGAAGAGGACGAGGATCCGACGGCGCCCTTTATCAACCTCAACGCCCTCGAAATTGCCGCCATTGCGGATGCCAAAAGATTCCTCAGCCAACACGTGGTTCAGAAGATTATCAATGGTATCTGGAACGGCAAAATCATCTTCTGGGACCGGCTTTCCGTGCACTCGGTAAAGAAGCCCCGGTTTTACAATCAGCACAAAGCCGACCCTTTCTGCCGCCTTCGGGTGCCCAAATACCTCAAGGCCTTCGAGGTTTTGTTCTTTGGCGTTTTTCTGTGCATCTACTACTCGGTGCTGATCGAACAGAACCGGTATGCAGTCACACCGACGGAAGTCATGCTGTACCTCTGGTTCGCCGCCTTTTTCTACGACGAGGTCAGCGAATACATCGATGCTGGATCCATCTTCTATGCTGCCGATGTCTGGAATCTCTTCGATATGATTATGATTGCTATCGGTATGGTGTTCGCCATTATGCGTGAGTTTCGAAGCCCCATACCCGAGCCAGCGAAACCACGGTGCTAACGCGGAACCGTAGGATTTGTCGGTTTCTACTATCAGGACTACGAGTTGGTCGATACGGCTTTCAACGTGCTGTCGCTGGAGGCTTTGTTCATGGTCCCCAGAGTCTGTTCCATCTTGAGTCTGAGCCCGTACTGGGGGACTTTGATCCCTTGCCTCAAGGCAATGGGCTTGGATTTCCTGAAATTCATGGTACTCGTGGCCATCATATACATGGGCTTTCTGACCACCTTCTCGTTGGTGGGAAGAGAGCTGTACTCGTTCCCGCGCATGGCCATGATCGTCACCAAAATCTTCTTTGGGTCAAGCTACGTGGGCTTCGACATCATGGGGGATATTGATCCTATTTTTGGTAAGAACTCGGTATCCCGGTGTGGCACACGACGGCTGACCTCACGGCAGGGCCGCCCCTTATGTTCCTTTTTGTGACGCTGAGCTCCATTCTCCTCATGGGCTCCCTCACCGGTATGCTGAGCAACAGTTTCTCCCGCGTCATCTCGCACGCCCGCGAAGAATACTTGTACGTGTACAGCGTGTATGTGCTGGAGGCCTCGACTAGTAATCGGCTCACGCACTTTTACCGTAAGTCGGCCCCCCCACTCGGCTGGGCTCAGGATAGTAGGTGCTGACCTGGGGTGCCTAGCGCCGATGAACCTGATTGCCCTGTGCATCTTCCGGCCCCTCCGGCTTTTTTTGCCCTCGGATCACAAGTTCCGCCATGCACGCATCCTTCTCCTCAAGGCCACCCACTCACCCATCGTGGCCATCATTGTGCTGTATGAGTGGTTAACCAGCAAGGCCACGCCCGCGGACGGCTTCAGCGCGTTCCGCGGGCCTCGAAGGTCGGCAGTGAAGCGGCAACCAGCCCCTCCGTTGGCCGCGGTGGTGCCCCGGCCCCGGATGGCGCCGTCGCAGCCCACAGGAACTTCGATTCACCGACCGGGGCCCATCTATGCTACCTCGTCGTTGCACGAAGGCGAAGACGACCAGATGGATGCGCCCACGGACGTCGACGTCCGCATCGCCGAGCTTTCGGCCAAGATCGACAGACTGACTTCGCTGGTGGTCGCCTTGCAGCCTGGAGCGGGTATAGAAACCACTCGCTTCTAGTCCGTCTGTCTACCTTGGGGGCAGCCATTGCCAGCAAACATGCGGGGGAGACCCTCGGAGTTTAGGCCGCTGAGTCCGCCACGTAGTTACAACGGTGCAACATGTCACGATGTCGCGATGTTTCCGCGTGTCGGTCGGCATTACAGGAGGAGAGGGCGTCTTGCCTCGAATGGGCGTTGCTATTGTGCGAGAGCGTCGTTGGGCTTGTATGCCAGCATCATAGCCCGCCGCCTCTGGCTTATGCTACCGCTCTACCACGGTGGAGTTTGTTGCATGGAGTACCTCCATGCGGCGGCAATGGGGCTCACATGCACCCGCCAGGGCGTAAAGTGGGGAGGAGATGGCAACTCATAAATGAAAACAGCGACGTACGATGAGGCAAGCACAGTGTATCCATGGACATGGCCAAGATGCCTGTCCCAACCCGAAGAGACAGCCTAGCCCGTCGGTAACCGGATCCGCCTTCCCCGGCTCGGCGACCGCCACGATCGAGCACGGTGGTGACTCACTCGTGCCGAGTTTTCGAACACTGCTCGAGCTGCCACTTACATACGCGCCCAGCCGGGCCTGCATCTTACCGTAGCGTGCCCCCATGCCTGTTGGTAACCCTGGGGCCGCCGCTACCATGGAGCTGTCCTTCACGACCCTCGACGTCTTCACGAGCACGCGGTTCGAGGGCAACCCGCTCGCGGTGGTGCGCATTCCGGCGGCGCTGCGGGGCGCCATCACGGCGGCGCAGAAGCAGGCCGTGGCGCGCGAGTTCAACCTCTCGGAGACGGTCTTCCTGCACGAGCCGGCCGGCGACGACGACGACGACGACGGGGCGGCGACGACGACTCTCGAGATGGACATCTTCACCGTCGACCAGGAGCTGCCCTTCGCCGGCCACCCCACCATCGGCACCGCCGTCCTCGCCCGCCACCACCTGTATCCGGCTGTCGACACGCTGCTCACCCGCTCCGGCCCCATCCGCCTCCTGCCGCCCTCGCCCCCGGGGAGCCGCGCCGTCCGCGCCCGCATTGCGCACCACGTGTAGGTTCCGGGGCCCATCTCGCGCCCCCTCTCCGGCAGAGGCTGACCTTGGCGCGGGCTGCAGACGCCACCACGGCCGTACGCTGGGCGACGTTGTGCCGGCGGCGGAGCACGCCACGTACGCGGGGCTCTCGCACCACGACGCCGCGATGCGGGACGCCGAGCTTGCGGCCCCCGTCGTCAGCATCGTGCCGGGCATGTCGTTCGTGCTGGTGCGGCTGGCGTCGCTGGAGCAGCTGGCGCGCGTCCGCCCGTCCCGGCTGAGCTTCCCCGCCGCGCTGACGGACCCGGACTGGCCGCCCGGCTTCCTGTGCCGCTACTACTACGTCGGCGAGGCGGCCGGGGGGGGCGGGGCCGCCCGGCGGTTGCGCACCCGCATGGTCGAGGCCGATCTGGAGGACCCCGCCACCGGCAGCGCCGCCAGCGCCCTCGCCGCCTACCTGACCCTGGCCGAGGCGCACGCGGGCGCTCGCTTCGTCATCACGCAGGGCGTGGAGATGGGCCGTCGGAGCGTCATCCAGGTCGAGACGGCCGCTGCCAAAGACGCCCAGGGCAACGTCGAGATTCAGGACGTCTGGTTGGGCGGCGAGGCCGTCGTAGTGCAAAAGGGAACGCTGGCCCTCGCTTGAATTCGATGCGCAAGACTGGGTACCTAACAGAAGTAACATGATTTCTTTGATTGATTTCAGCGAGCTATCCCTCAGTGACCTCTGCTCAACTGGAAACGGTGCCCCCCCCAAGATTATGGTTGTATTCGGGCCAAACCGAGGCCCCGGTGCCTCGTTCTCAGCCACCGCCACTCCCGTGGGCCCCCTCGGATTCCTCGGCTTGTTCAAGGCGTCGGTATTCGAGTCGCAGTGAACCGGGGACGGATCCACGGTCTGTAGTGCGGACGATAGGCAGTGATGGTAGTGTTCGAGGAGGCCACTGCTGCCGTCGGGCCGCAAGGTACCAAAGAAACCAGGGCCCTTCACCGTGGGCCGGGGGGGGGGGGGGGGGGGGGGGGGGGACGCACGACAATCACGAACAACCTGCGCAGCTCCGAGCCCGACAGCGTGTGGCCCCAGACCCGTCCGAGAACACGCTAGGGCGCTGGAGAGGCCGTGTCTTTTCGGGCCATTGCTCCACGGCGAAGCTTTCCATCCGGGACGAGAGGAGAGGCACAGGCAATCCATCCGCAACCTCGGCCCCGAAGCCAACCGGATGGACGGGTCCATCGGCGCGTTCGGCCCCGACGACCCGCATGGGCTTGCCTTTGGGCCTTGTTCAGAAGGTGGGCAGCGGGCCGTGGGACGGAAAGGACAAGACCAGGTGTGCGGGAAACGCGGCGGCCGTTTCCATTTCCACCCAGGGCCAATCATCGTGACAATCGCGGGACGCAGGGGTTTTCCCAACGGCGGAATGGAGAGGGCATCGTGGGCACGTCTTCCCAAGATGGGGCTATGATGGGTACAAAAGAGGATCGTCATGCTCCTGGTAGCGTGGTAGTTGTTGTTGCCGCTGTTGCTGCCGGCGTCGCTACTGGTGTTTCTGTAACGGGCGAGTATCAGACTCTGGGTATCGAATCCTCCGTCATACTGTACTGCTCCACCATAATGAGGGTCCAAAAGCACCCTGGGCAAAGAAAAACACAGTAGTCATTGCCCTGTGCGATGATCGATTTCGCCGTTCTTGTGGGATGTGTCTGTGGAAGCTGAGAGGTTGGTGGAGCAGAACTGAAGCAAAGCTTCACGTCTTTGCAAGGTGTTTATAGTCGGCCTCAGCTCGCTTGCACGACTATACTTCCTGATCTGCCTGTATGTTGAATTATTTGTTGGTCAGTGCAGGCAATTCAGTTCTACGTGGCAGTCGAAAGTCGCTGTATTATTGCTCTTGTCACTGTTGCCTGGGAAAACTGGGGGGAACTTTAATGGTTGTTTTGGAGACCGAGTTTGCAAGAGAATGGACGGCATGGACTTTTGAAGTAGGTAATCATCTCCAAGTATTTGCGATGATGAAGCCGTTGCCTTGGAGCACAGGGGGTGCAATCCAAACAACGATGCTTGCCATTGACGCGAGTCTGGGTCAAAATACGGGCCTAGGTCATAATAAAGGAACCACACAGCACTACTAAGATGCATTGGCACGTTTCTCCGTGGCCGTAAGGTCCTGGATGGCGAGGGGAGTATATTATTGTCAAATCGTAAATGCCCATGCCGCCTAGCGGTCGGGCAAGGTCGTGTTGAATAAGACTCTTGAGCGTGTCCCCCGCCAAGGCACATCCTTCAGTCAAAAGTGTAGCGACGAGTAGACCTTCTCCCGTATTTGGTCTAGAGACTTGTCAGTTCGATCACGTCCTTCTAGTTTGCAAATTGACTGACCTCGCATTCCACCCAGAGCCTCAAATGCGGTTCCGTAGTTTTCCAAAGTCGCAAGCGTAGACAAAAGCCCTTGCTGAAGACGGCTGAGCAAGTCGCTGACGAGTACCGAACCAGGGTTCGCCCTCGTTTCTGGATACGCCGTTTGTGTCTTGTTGTAGACAGAAAGCAGGACGTATGCGCATTGCATGGCGCAACAGGCAAAGGATGGCATGGTCTTTGGTGCTATCACGTTGGACCTGGGGCCCAGGAAGCACGGGGGGTCGCATGGTTGACCCGACGGATTAGGGTAAGGTAGAGAGTCGAAAGCCTGGGCAATGTTAAGTGCAGACCTGAGGCAGATCTTGGCCGATTGGTGACTGCTGAAGGGGAAGATGCGAGCGAGGGGCGACTGTTGGTCTTGCCCCCCCGTGGAGCCGGGCGACGAGTGCGAGAGAACGGCGGATGCCGGCGTGGCCGTCGAGTTGTACGGCGGGCTCCCGAGCAAGGAGCTGCAGCAGGCAGGCCAGACACGCAGGTCTGGGGTGGGCGAGCGTGTCTCCTGCTCCGAAGCCGGCTTAAGGTCGCAGTATTTTCCCGTAAAAATCTAGACGACACTCACGGGTTAGAAACAGGAAGGACCAGGGGGTGTGAAGTGGGCGACAGGGCCCGAGGCAAACTGACCGGCAGATCAAAAAAGGCACAGTAACGATGGACCTTGATCCTCGCACTGCCATGATAGTTCAGTGGTTGTTCAGTATCGCACTGCCAGAGGATCCGTCACTGACCTGTTGAGCTTGATCCGCGTCATGCACCGTAGCGAGTGTGCGGCGACGGATTCGAAACTGTCCACTGGCTGTGTCATTGGGCAGTTCAGAGTCCACTTCTCCGACTCCTCAATCAGGGGCTCAAAAACGCCCTCGAGTTCCATCATGCGCCGGTACGACGGCGTCATGTCCGTTTGGTTTGCCATGGCTTTGTTGAGTTCAATGACAAACTGCGTTGCAGACAGAATCGCCTGCTGCGACTTGATGAACCATGGCCAGGCCTTTGCCCTGTTAGAACAAGTCCAAAGTATAGAGGAAGGGTTCGGACCTCGCGATCGGATTTGAATGATGGGAATTTGGTGCTGAAGCTCGGCACAAAGACTTCGAAACTCGGTTGCTGTTCCGCGTCAGCAAGTGCCCCAAGCCTTGCCAGAACCGGGAGATCTCACTGTGTTGCTGACGATGGAACTCTGGCAGACGCAGACGTAGGTCATCCACCACACCCGGCGGCGAGCTTCTGTATACTCATCCTCCACTTCGTTGTGAACGTGCAGCGACAGGTTCATGGCATACATCATGGCAGTACTAGCCCGGTTTTTCATCTTCTTCAAGTTGCCGCGTTGGGCGTATTCGTAGACGCTTAAGAGGTCCAGAGCCACGATGCCTTCCAATTCCAGGGGTACACCTGCGTGGAGCGGCGATCGACGAGGCATCTCATCGGGGTCGTCAAGAGCCTTTCGAGGCTCCACGGCCGACTCGGGTCGCTCCGATTCATTCTCGATGCTCTCGATGGCGGCTTGGGCGACAAATTGAGCATATTTACGGCGGAACGCCGTGGACCCTTCTGCCAGCGAATTACTGTCCTGGGGACAAGGTATGAGAGCCAAAATGGCCGAGAGGGCCAATGCAATAGGAGAAGAAGACTCGTCAATGTCTGCAGGGCGGTTCTGGAAGTACGGGACGGGCTCGTCCGGTGCGGATGGGCCTGCTGGTGGGGGTAAGATAGGAAAGAAGGGGTGTATCCAGATGTAGTAAGCGTTAAGGCTGCATGCGGGTCAACTCAAGCTGGTAACCTGGGGTGGGAGCTCACGATGACTCACATGGCCGCGTCGTTGCTGTACGTTCGTACCATAGGGTCGTCCGAGTTTTCGTGGGCAGGCGAGGCATCTGCCGTTGAGCTGTCAGAGGCAACACTCATGAACAGGCTGTCGAAGAGCGCGTCGCTATCATTCATAGTGTCGCCTAGGTTTTTGAGGCCAGCACCGGGCTCGATGTACCTCTCCAATGAGACTGAGCAATGCGCATTAGCTTTCGCGTGGCGCGAGTGAAGAAGAAGCACCGACTCACGAGGAGGTTTGACCTCGGGGTCCGCGACGGGATATGGAGGCTCCTGCCCATGAAAGCCCTCGACGGGTTCGACCTTTTTGCGGAAGCGAGGCCCACCCCGTCGACTCGGCTTGTACACGCACTGGCGGTCTTTGGCGGTACACTGGACGCTTCGGTCAATGCTTCAGCACGAACGGAGGCAAGTGGCAGATTTGCTCAGCGCGAGAAGGACATACACTGGCACAGGCCGGACGTTCACCATTGCATCTCGTACGCGATGCTCGACTAAGACGGGGTCAGCACCCGAGCGACAGGGGCGGCGGCAACGCCGGCGCGGGCGCCGGAAAACAGCAGCCGGACGACCAGCATCCAGGGCTGGATGCCAAGCACGCGTAAGGGGCTCCGGAATCGGGCAAGAAAACAGAATGAGAGAGGGTAAGGGCGGGGGCGGGGCGTACCAGGCCAGGCAGGCAACCTTGACAGGCGGGACGGCGAACTTCCGTCGCGAGGAGCCCGGCTTGCTGTCGGCTTCCGTCATGATGGCGGCGCGGCAGCGGCGTCAGCGGCAGTGGACGCGCCGGAGCGGTCCCCGGCGGACGACGCGCAATCTGCGCTGTTTCGGGCACCGCAGGGCTGCACCGGACTGGCAGGCGGACGGGCAGTGTCAGCGGGCAGCCAGCCAGACAGTCGGCCCAGGCCGGGCACGGCGACTGCAGAGATCGTTCAAATGCCGAAGTGGGTACGCGAACCGGCACGTTGGAAACCCTCGTCAACGTCGGGATCGCAGGCGCCGTATCGTAGGGTGTCGTCCGGGGCGCGGCTGGGAAGACAGGCACCGAGATGGGTGGTCAGCCTAGTCGCCGAACGGGTTGCTGCTGCTGGCGCGGAGGATGCATTGGAAGAGCAGAGGAGCCCTGGCTCGGCACTGGGCGACTTACCGGGACACTCCAGCTAGACAGGCCTGGACTCCAGCCAGTCACGCCTGCCATGGGACAATCGGGCAGAGTGGAGAACATGGGATCCCATCGAGTCGTCCGAGGAAAGGGCCGCGATTAAGTGGCAACCGTCTGCGGGCGCGCAGCTGCAATCGCCATTGGCCTCGCGCTACTCCCAAGACTCGAGCTTGACGACAGCCGTCGCGCGCTGGCTCGCGAGTGCCGGGACAATCGGCCGAATCCTTGGCCCTGGGAACCGAGGGAACACCGGGCCCCCCGTGTCTCTCATTTCTTGTTCATCTGCCGCAGGAGCCGCCGCCCCCGCCAGCGTCTCAGTCCCGACCGCGTTTGCGCTGCCCAAGCCAGGGCAGGCGACGATCATACCGCCCTCACGACCACACGATTGACCCGCGTGTCCGCCAGCTGGCGGCAGTCGGGGCTCTTTGCTGTCAGCGGCCCGCCCGGGACTGGGCGGCGGAAGAAGGCAATCCATCAACCCCTGTTCCCCCTCCCCCACAAACACCCGTCGTCCGGGTTGATTAAGTAGGTTGGTCGTATGTGCCTTGCGCGCCAGTCGCCCGCGTGCCTGCCGCTGGAGATATTACCTGCAGCTTCTTTCCACATGTGACGGATCGGCACCTACGTTGTCGGTATGGTACCTGTCGCGGTACACCGTATACTTGTCGTCCTGGACCCAGTGGCGTGCGGATTCCAGTTGCCCTGCTGGAGGGTTCGTGGGGTCTTCTCGCAGCCCAGACACCGAGACACCAGCAGACCCCGAGACTTTGCAGGCTAGCGCCGCCCAAACCCCGAAGCAAAGCTGGCCGTCCTGTCTGGCCTTGTCTGTCTCGGGCCGGTGACGAAAAAGCACCCCTTTCCTGTCTCGCCATGCCCAAGACACCGCCAAGCATGGGTTCCTTTTTGACAACCGGGCAGTTTCGGACCACGGCCCAGGCTCAGCTTCAGCCCCTGGCCACAACCACCAGCACTAACAACCATTTCTGGCAAGTGGGAGTGATTCATTCAGATATATCCTTGCGGTCTACGTGTCTGTCGCCTGGGCTCTGCAGTGGCAGATTGGGGCTGTCTGGGGGGTTGGCCCGTGTATATCCGGCTCACTCGCTGTCCCAAGTCGCGCAGTCTTCTGGCCGGGTTCTTTGCTGGCAGTACCGGTGTCGGCGGCACTGGCTCGCCAGGCAGCGTGGCATAGGCCCCGTAAATATCTGACATCACCGTGCCTCCGGTCATGCGGTCTTGGTTCATGGTGGCCCGGCCCCTCTTGACTCGAAGAAACTCCGGGACGGTTAAGGCCATGGACTCGACTACATGACCTCTTGCCGGCTGTATCTCGCCCACTGCCACGTCTTTCCGCTCTGGCTGCTGCCGGTATCCTTCCCATCTGGGTGGCTGCCGACGTCCCTCACGCCCGGCTTGCTGCTGGCTTCCTTGCCGCCCGGATGGTTGAAATGGCTGGCCCACGGATTCAACCATACGGGCCCTGGCGGGTCGGGCCTCACCGGCTGCCACCCCTCTCATGTCAGCCATATACGGCGGGTTTGCGACTGACGGGGCTCCGTGTCTGCCAGATCTCGCCCCCGTCGGCGCCATGAGGTCGCGGTCGCCCTTCGTTGCGGGCGGTAGCACGGGGCTTCGGGCCATGCCGATGGGTCCCAGCCAATCGTTGTCGCCTGACACTTGGCGATGCAGTGCCGGCGGAGATAATAAAATGCTTTGAGTAGGTAAACGAGTGGAAGGCTGAAACCTGTCGCCTGGATTTGAAATAATGCTATCACGGTCCGCCTAGATACATCGTTAGTGGAGCTCGTCACGTTCGCTTGCATTCACCTACCGGTTTCCGGGGCGGAAGCCCATAACGGTGAGGCTTCCATCTCATGACCATGAAGCGCACCAGCTGTAAGACAAAGACAAGGCCGCCGATGACCGCCGTGGCGATAGAGGCCCAGGAGGCGAGGCCCATCACTGTTCCCAGCTCCTCGTCGAATTTCATTAGGCGTCCAATGAGGTAGATGGTCACCCAACCAGGTACAAGGAGGAAGTCCATGGCCACTATCCACCAGGACCATACGTGCCTCAGGAACACGGTGATGAGCAGCCATAGTAGCGAGACGCCGGAGAGGGCGATGACGGCTATGTCGAAGGGTCGCAGTCGATTCAGGTCCATGATGGGAGAGCCAACGTGGACGGCGCAGGTGATAGAGACGGGGAGTGACTGGAGCAGCCGGGCGATGGTGATAACGATGTCGCCATTGTGACCGGGCGTGCCTGGCTTCGGCTTCGGCTTGGGTGGCGGTGGAGGTCCGTTTTCACGGATCAAGGGCAGCCTCAACGACCCCTTGAACATCTCCGCCGCTACATGTTTCTTATCGGTGTCAAAGTCGGAAGATGTGGTTGACCAGTGACTCCGATCCTTCCGAGGCGACAGTGGCAGCGACATGATCGAGCCCTAGACGGGCAGCAGTAGCCAGACTGCTGTGGAAGGAGAAAAGCCCATCGCCTCGCGGCGAAGTTGAAAGAGAATGGTGCAGAACAGACGGCCGAAAGAAGCAGTCGGCCAGCACCGAGGCGAGCTGGCCAGCATAACAGTCTTAACAGTCCCGCAGCAGGATCATCCCGTGTCCGCTCCGACTTGGCTGTCCGGCTTCAGTTCCATGCCAAGATGGGGACGCGAGGAGCTGCCGACCGCCTTGACGCGCGCGGATGCTGCGTGCATCACTGCTCATAGGGGACGTACTATTCGCTATACCAGCAAATGAAGGGATAGTACCGCAATCGCCTTAAGTTTCAGCCGTAGTGGTATTCGCGCTGTAGGCGCCCACCCCTGCCCCAAGCCGGACGGTAGTGCGAACTCGCGGGCCCACATGCATGAACCAGCGTGAAGCGACGGATCACAGAGCTGAGATCGCCCAACCGCAGTTGATCAGCTTTAGGGGCGGTGCATGACGACTCTGCTTTCTGCTGCGCCGCGCACGTTTGAGAGCCCAACTCGCCCAGGTGGGTGGGTGATGATGAACCAGAAGCGTCCGGCGCGCCCCGATGATCTTGGCGTAGCCCGCGAGGGGCCGGCGCGACCCCCAAGGAGATGCCGGGGCTAGAGGCAACCCGGCCGTTGGTCGTTCGAAGCGCCAGCAACAAGCCCCAGTGTGTTTTGGGGGATGCGTGCCTTGTGCCTGTCGGGTGCGCATCCCGACCGTTGCCCGCCTGGTACGCGGGACAAGAGGATGGGAAGAAGCATGCGTATCGTCTCCATGGCACCCCCTCCCCTGCCCCCCACGACAATCGCGCCCGCCAACGTTGGTGGGCGGGCCTCGGAACATCGACGCGGATCCCAGCCGGTTTCAACTCACGGTAACAACGTGCCGTGTGCATGTTCGTCCGGTGACGCCCTTCGTTTCTGGTGCGACGGCCGTCAGATGTTTTCGCATCGACCCTATGCCCGCGGCAACCTTAGCGACGGCGCGGGATAGATGGCAGTTGATGACAGGAGATCGATCCTCCGCATCGGCACCCGGGTCGGCCGAGGGCCAAGGTGGAGTGGGCCGAATGTGGGAAATAGACGACGGGACAGATGTCAGGTTTCTTGGCGTCCGTTCCTCCCACTGGGACTTGGAACCCCGGCGCCGGCGATTACCAAGGCGCCGCCAACCCTCTTCCAGCCCCGGTGTCTCTCTAACCCTCTTTCCGACGCGGGCTCTCCCGTCTCTGTCGCTCCGCGTGCCCAGCCAGACGCAAATGACCGGCAGGCACTGACTTGGGCCAACCCGTGACCAGTCCCGCCACGCTGACGCCGTAGGTCGGTTGGGTGGGCGGGATGGGACGGATGGAAGTGATCTCCCAGAGGATCTCTGGGGCGAAGCCAAGGCCGCGCTCCACATGCCACATGCTACCTGTAGCGGGCGGGCGGGCCCTAGAGAACGTTTTGAGCCTACGGGAGGTCTTCTGCAGACCATGCGAAACCTTGCGACCCTTGTGACTTGACGTACGTAGTCCACGCCGACCATCGCGCATCCCGACAAAGCCTCGTGCTCCGGGCACCAGTGTTTCGCCCTTGCTGTTGGAAACCTCCCCGGCGCCCAGTCGGCTTTTTTATCCTCGTTCCGTGCTGCACCAGGAACGTCCCGCCACTTGCTGTCCGGGACTTGCGCGCGCGCGCACACACGGCGTGGACGTCAAGATGCGAGTCCGCCCGGCCTCGGCCCCTCCCCTGCGATTGCTGTCGCCGCGGCCTTTTCCCCGCGCCGAGGCTCGACGCTCCGTATGCACGCAACGCCAGGACCGGAAGACGACGCCCCATCGCAGCATCACGCCCCGAGCCGCGACGCCGAAACCCCTCCTCGGCGCAAGCGAGCTGCGACGCACCGCCCAGTCCAGGCTGTACGCGACTGTAGCCGAGGCCGTGGTCGAGAAGCCCGAACCCCCCAGCCATGGCGGTCCGATCATGGAGTACGATGGGCGTGTCGCCGGGGGGCAGCTGCGCGAGGACGAACACCAAAGGAGCATAATACAATATCTGCAGCATCTGCACGACGAGCTCGTTGGTTACCGGGCGCAGCCCGTCGTCCACCCGACGCTGGAGTCTCTCAAACCCTCCAAGTCATTGTTCGGCTGGCTTGGGTCGAAATCGAGCAAGGGTCCGATACAAGAAATACCCACCAGCTTGCCACGGGGCCTCTATTTGTACGGCGATGTCGGGAGCGGCAAGACTATGCTCATGGACCTGTTCTATGAAACCCTCCCCAAGGCAGTCAAGTCCAAGACGAGGATACACTTCCACAACTTCATGCAGGACGTGCACAAGCGACTCCACAAGATGAAGATGGAGTACGGCAACGACCTTGATGCCGTGCCGTTTGTGGCTGCCGATATTGCTGAACAAGCGAACGTGCTGTGTTTCGACGAATTCCAGTGCACCGATGTGGCCGATGCCATGATCCTGAGGAGGCTGCTGGAGTCCCTCATGTCTCACGGCGTGGTTTTGGTGACAACTTCAAACCGCCACCCCGACGAATTGTACAAGAATGGCATCCAGCGCGAATCCTTCATTCCCGCCATCAACCTGCTTAAGGCCAAGCTGCACGTCATCAACCTGGACTCGCCCACCGACTACCGCAAGATTCCCCGGCCGCCGTCGGGAGTGTACCACTGCCCGCTCGACGCCCACGCCGCATCCCACGCCGAGAAGTGGTTCCGCTTCCTGGGCGACCCCGAGAATCCCGAGGCCCACTCCGAAGTACAAACAGTATGGGGTCGGGAGATTTTCGTCCCGCGCGTCAGCGGACGATGCGCGTGGTTCACCTTCAAAGAACTGATCGGGACACCAACGGGCGCCGCCGACTACATAGAGCTCATGCGCAGCTATGATGCCTTCATTGTGACCGACATACCGGGGATGACGTTCAGGGAACGCGACCTAGCGCGGCGCTTCATCACCTTCATCGACGCCGTGTACGAGTCCCACGCGAAGCTCGTCTTGACCACAGCCGTGCCATTGACGCAGCTGTTCATTTCCGCCGAGGAGATGCGTGAGTCAATCAAGAAGGACGGCAACCAAGGCGTCGGCGAGGACGCCGACGAGTCAGTCGAAATCATGCAACACATGCTGGAGGATGTGAATAGCAACATCGACCAGCTCAAGAGCTCCAGTCTGTTCTCGGGCGATGAGGAGCGCTTCGCTTTTGCGAGGGCCTTGTCCCGGCTAAGCGAGATGGGTAGCAAGCAATGGGTTGAGCGCGGCATGGGCCTAGAGAGCCAGGGCGGCAAGAAAGATAAAGACGACTGGGCTCGAGTCCGGAGTAGGCAGATGGAGGACAGCATGTGAGATACCGACCCGGAACGAGATAGATTTATTAGCACTGGCGCTACTTTCACGGGTGGATGCTTTCGCGTGTTTCCTAGTATACCATGTGATTTCGTCAATACTAGAACAAATCAGTAAGGAGACACTGATTCCCAGGACCTCGTGAAATATTACTTGGAGCTTACAATGCCCTTTGGCATACCCAACACGTCCACCTTAGCATATGTGCGGTGCCGCATTACATAAGAAGGTGGCGGAGTGTCCCGTATGAAAGGTGCTCATCTTGGTGAATCAGCAAAGGGCGTTTCTCTTCGGAACTCCTAGCGTACAACTGAAGCGTACACAAATGGATACCATGGAGGCACAGGGGCAAATTTATGTGCATGTTTCGGGTGTATGGTGGGCTGGTAGAACTTACTGGTATCCTGACGACGCAAAGTCCTTGATGGCAAAATCGAAGCGCGCTACTTAATACGTTCGAATGTACTTGTGTTTCAAGTCTGCCTGGTCACCCAGATCTCCCTATGTGTTGGTGATTTGTGGTGTCAGAAGAAAATACGATGCCGGGCATGAAAGTGGTTGCAGAACGATTTTTGTCGTCGCGAGTTGGCATTGCTGGAGTAAACGGTTTCAAATTAACGACGTATGCCCATGGGTCCATGTTGTCGCAGATGCCACAAGTAACGCACATCATCCAGCTGCGATGTCGGGAGCCCTGCTTCGTAATCCCAGCTGATCTGGGAACCGCAACGGAAGACATGTACGCCCGCGTCGCCTGGAGGTAGTGCAGTACCACGGACACGGTGACCGACGCCACGGGCAAGCCCGGAGGGTGCCGGCCTGGGTGCAGAAATAGGAGTCATCACGATCGAGTCCAGTCGGACTCCGTTAGAGATCAAGCTGAAAAGAACCGTCACTGCACTTGATCTAGGCTAATAGGCAAAGAATTCTGGGACACGTTAGCAAGTGATTCGAACGGCGGCCGGGAGAAGGGTCCGAGGGGGAATACTGGCAGAGCTGATGAGGAAAAGAGGGAGGGAAGAGGACAGTAAAGAGGGAGGGGCAGGCATTTTCGAGAATCCTTGCAGCATCAGATAGCCGTCACTAATTGCGCACTTGCCTGTTCGGAGGTACATTGAGTCTTCTGTGCCCGTTTCTAGGTATCTCTTAACTGCGGACTTGCCACCTATCGCTCATGCTTGCTTGAAAGCGCTTCTCTGAATAAGACAAACGGATTGGGTACTTAGGTAGCGTTCGGTAGAGGGGTCTAATAGGCAACCATTGTACGCGGATCACTTGTACGTGACCGGGTGTCACTGAAAACCATTTGCACATCAGCCATGCCCACTCCATGCTTTGCCACTCGAGGGAGGGCTTATATCAGGATTTGTATATCAAGAAGCTCTAACAATCGTATGGATCCTGAATGACCGCCGACGCTTCTTTTCCAGGGACTCTAGCTGATTTGGAACTTTTCACGCAACATTTCTGATGAACAGCCATGGCCCGCCCACTGGGCTCGCCAACAATCGGAGCAGATGGCTTCAACGAAATCCCATCATGCTGTATAACTACCTCTGAATTTGATAGGCGACACGTGCGTTTGACGAAAACTCGACCATTGTGACGCGGATGGATTCCACGTTTAGCTGGGCTGCCTGGGTTTCGGTTGACTTTGAGATGCACTTGTATAAGCGGACCACGGGGAGGATTTGCCCAGCCTAAGTTCACGGTCCTGATTTCGACATAACAAGCGCGAATCTCGACAGCTGTGAGTAAGTCTTAGCTAGCAGCAGACGAACACCCATGCAAAGACCCTCGTTGTTGCTCGCACCGGGATTGCCACCATTCAGTATGCGTGCTGCTGGGACGGGACGGAGTGTGCACATGCTGGGAGAGGCGTGTTGGACACTGCCGCCCACCTCCCTGCATATTCACAACCATAGGGGACCCTGGCGGTGGCTCGTGGCGCAATGGTACATACAGTACATACCCTTGCACGGACCATAAGCTGCACTATACTGCATTGGGCTGTTGAATCAACAACGCGATGTTTTGCATTTTGGAGGGGCTCCCGACCGCAGACTGCCCTTGAACCAGGCGTGTCCATGTTATGAAAATAGCCCGCCCGACCGCGACGTTTTCCCCGTGCCTCTCGAGCGCACACACGCCACGATGAGGGTGATAGAGGTCATCATAGACGGCTTCAAGTCGTATGCGGTGAGAACCGTCATTTCCGGATGGTAGGGCGCATTCCACGCCCCTCTCGGCGACGACATGCGGCCATACTGACAGCTGCGTCCAGGGACGAGAGCTTCAACTCCATCACCGGATTGAACGGTAGTGGAAAGTCCAACATCCTCGACGCGATATGCTTCGTCCTCGGCATCACCAACATGACGACGGTGCGAGCGCAGAACTTACAGGTACGATGGCGCACGCGGGACCCGGCCGAATACACATGGGAGCTAACCACGTACGCTCGCAGGATCTGATCTACAAGAGAGGTCAAGCCGGCGTCACCAAAGCGAGCGTCACCATCGTCTTCGACAACAAGGACAAGAACAAGTCGCCGATAGGATTCGAGGAATATGCGACAATCAGCGTCACCAGGCAGATCGTGCTCGGCGGAACGTCCAAATACCTGATCAACGGCCATCGTGCGCAGCAACAGACCGTCCAGAACCTTTTCCAGTCGGTCCAACTGAATATCAACAACCCCAACTTCCTGATTATGCAGGGTCGGATCACCAAGGTGCTAAACATGAAGGCCGTCGAGATCCTTGCCATGATTGAGGAAGCTGCCGGTACACGCATGTTTGAGGACCGACGGGACAAGGCACTGAAGACCATGGCCAAGAAGGACATGAAGCTGCAGGAAATATCCGAGCTCCTGAGTGAGGAGATCGAGCCCAAGCTGGAAAAGCTACGAACGGAGAAGCGAGCCTTCCTGGACTTCCAGCAGACACAAAACGACCTCGAGCGGTTAACGAGGGTGGTGGTGGCACACGACTATGTCAAATATCAAGAGAAGCTCCAACAATCAGCCACCGACCTGGAGGACAAGAAAACGCGAAAAAGAAGTCTCGAGGAGTCGGCAGCGCGACTCAAGAGCGAAATCACCCATCTCGAGGAAGACGTCAAAAGAGTGAAATCCGACAGGGACAAGGAGCTGAAGAAGGGCGGTAAGGCTCAGGCTCTCGAGGACGCTGTCAAGAAGCACTCTAACGAGCTCGTTCGACTTGCGACCGTCATGGACCTGAAGAAGTCAAGCAAAGCAGAGGAAGAGGAGCGCGAAACCTCTGTCCAAAAGAACGTCGCCGAGCTGGAGGCGACGCTGCGTGAGAAAACCCAAACCTACGAGACCATCAAGGCCAAATACGAGGCCGCACGAGAGGAGAGCGAGCGCCAAAACGCAGAAGCAGAGTCCAAGGAGGAGCTCCTCCAATCGTTGCAGACGGGTGTGGCCTCGAAGGAAGGACAGGAGAGCGGTTACCAGGGCCAAGTGCAAGATGCCCGGACTCGCGCCGCGAACGCGGCCACGGAACAAGAACAGGCGAAGCTCAAAATCACGCATCTCGAGAAGCGCATCAAAGAGGAGGAACCACGCGCCAAGAAAGCCAAGGAGCAGAATGCCGGCTTGCTGAAGGACATTGAAGGTCTCAAGGCGCAGTCGCAAAAACTCGAGGTGCAACTCTCCAAATTGGGCTTTGAGCCTGGCCAGGAAGAGGAGATGTACAAACAAGAGGCAGTTTTGCAGCAGTCGATTCGCAACTTGCGGCAAGAGGCGGATGCTCTCAAGCGCAAGGTTGCCAACATCGATTTCAATTATGCCGACCCCACCCCCAACTTCGATCGCTCCAAGGTCAAGGGTCTCGTTGCTCAGCTCTTCACCCTCGACAAAGACCATACGCGTGCCGGAACAGCTCTGGAAATTTGCGCCGGTGGCCGACTGTACAACGTTGTCGTGGACAGCTCAGAAACCGGTACCCAGCTCCTCCAGGGCGGGAAGCTGCGGAAGCGTGTCACCATCATCCCTTTAAACAAGATCTCTACTTTCAAGGCGTCTGCACAGACCATTGCGACAGCCCAGAAGATTGCGCCCGGCAAGGTCGACTTGGCGCTCACCTTGGTGGGCTTTGACGACGAGGTCTCTGCCGCGATGGAGTTTGTGTTTGGAAACACCTTGATTTGTCATGATGCGGAAACGGCCAAGAAGGTCACGTTCGACCCGAATGTGCGGATGCGAAGCATCACCCTCCAAGGCGACTCTTACGACCCTTCCGGAACCCTGTCGGGTGGCAGCGCACCGAATTCGAGCGGCGTCCTGGTCACTATGCAGAAGCTCAACGACATCAACCGTCAACTACGAGACGCACAGAACTCTCTCACCCAATTACAAGCTATGATCGCCAAGGAAAAGTCAAAACTTGACCAGGCCCGCAAGATCAAACAGGACTTGGATCTCAAGACGCACGAGATCAAATTGGCAGAGGAGCAGATCAGCGGCAACTCGTCCTCGTCCATTATCCAGGAAGTCCAGAACATGAAGGAGACGATCGCCCAGCTGAAATTAGACAGCGAAGCCGCCAAGAAGCGACAGGCTGAAGCCAGCGCAGATGTCAAGCGGATCGAGAAGGACATGAAGGACTTTGAGAATAACAAAGACTCCAAACTGGTCGAACTGCAAACATCGCTGGACAAGCTGCGCGCAAACTTGGCCAAGAATTCGAGCGCACTGAAGACACTTCAAAAAGAGGTGCAGAGTGCCCAACTCGACTCGGAGCAGGTATCTGGCGATCTTGCTGCAGCAAGGGAGCAGCTCCAAGAGGTTCAGCTGGCCATTAAATCACAGCAGGAAGAGATCGAGGAGCTTGTACAGAAACAATCAGCGCTCCAGGAGACCCACGATGAGGCGCAGGCTTCACTTGATGAGGAGCGAGCGAAGCTCACCCTGTTTGACGACGAGCTCCGGGCGCTGGAAGACGCGGTGAGATCCAAGAACTCGCGCATTGCCGAGGAAGGCCTCGAAATGCAGAAGCTTGGCCACACCGTGGAGAAGTTTCACAAGGAGCAGCAGACTGCTGTGCAGGCCGTGGCACATATGGAAAAGGAGCACGAGTGGATTGGAGACGAGAAAGAAAACTTCGGACGCACTGGCACCCCCTACGATTTCAAAGGCCAAAACATTGGCGAATGCAAAGCCACCCTCAAGACGCTCACGGATCGCTTCCAGGGGATGAAGAAGAAGATCAACCCCAAGGTCATGAACATGATCGACAGTGTCGAGAAGAAGGAGGTTTCCCTCAAGCACATGATGAAGACGGTCATCCGCGATAAGCGGAAGATCGAAGAGACCATCATCAGCCTCGACGACTACAAGAAGAAGGCTCTTCTGCAGACGTGGGAGAAGGTCAACGGCGACTTCGGAAACATCTTTTCTGAACTTCTGCCCGGTGGCAGTTTTGCAAAGCTCGATCCACCCGAGAACAAAACGATCAACGAAGGCCTCGAGGTCAAGGTGTGTCTTGGAAAGGTGTGGAAGCAGAGTCTGACAGAGCTCAGTGGTGGTCAAAGGTGTGTAGTGTCCCCCCCCCTCTTTCCCTCGTGTTCGTCCACTGAACATCCCTCTAGATCACTGGTGGCTCTGTCCCTCATCATGGCCCTGCTACAGTTCAAGCCTGCGCCCATGTATATCCTGGACGAGGTGGACGCCGCGCTGGATCTATCGCATACACAGAATATCGGTCGTCTGATCAAGACGCGCTTTAAGGGCTCGCAGTTCATCGTCGTCAGTCTCAAGGACGGCATGTTCCAAAACGCCAACCGCATCTTCCGGACTCGTTTCTCGGAGGGCACGAGTATGGTCCAGGCGTTAACGGCTGCTGATTTCAAGTAAGGCTTCTTTGCGGCCGTGCCTTGGCCCGTAATGAGTTGATGAGTGTATGACGTGTAATAGCAATGGTCGGTCGCGGTTTGGGTGGGCAGACTTGTCTACTGTTGAGGGCCTCGCACTGTTCCAGCGAGCCGGAGGCATTCTCGATAGCGCCGTTGGGTTTTCCCCCGTCCAGGGGGCGGGTAAAGGTTGTGAGACGCATTTGGGTGGCCTCACGATCGGAGTTCAAATGAATCGCCGGGTGTTCTGGCTTGGTGTAAAGATGCTGTGCTGCGTGTGCTTCGACGAGAACTGTGCCGTCCTGGTGCCAAAGTCCTGCTGCTGTGTGGCGTGCGATGTGTACGACACGTGCGAAACGTGCACACAGCATCCTGTGTGACTCATCGGCTGACGTCTGACTTGTTTGGTCCAAGCCATGGTTTGAAACGATTCAAACATTGATGCAGCGACGGCGCCGTCTCTTGTCTTGCAAAGTCCATGCGGGTTGTATTGAGCAGCTGCCTGTGTAGGAACGAAGTGACCGCTTGCTCCGCTCCCGCCGTCTGCCCCCCCCCTTTTATTTGACGACCACGTGCTCCCCCGTCTCCTCGACCTCTACCTCCATACCGACGCCAATCCAGCTCTCGCGGTCGTCGCCCAGGACGCGGTCGAAGAGCGGTGTGGCCTGCATACCAAGGCATCCCTTCAGCGGTGCGCCGGGGTCCACGGCCCGGTGCTTTCGCAGCGACCGGTCCGGCTCCGTGGGGTGGCGCTCGCCGTTGGACGGGTCGACGTTGGGCAACTTACAGCGCGTCGTCCGGCACGAGATGGCAAGACGCGCGTCGTTGTACAGGCCCGAGCTGCCTTGGCGCAGGCAGACCTGCTTCCATGCTTCCTCTGCGTAGGCGGGCGTGCCAGAGACTGCGAGCCTGTTAGCTGAGTTGTGCCGGGGCGCAAAGCGCGGGGGCGGGCACTGACGGATGATGTTCGGTCGGAACCGCAGGACATCCAATCGGGGCAGCTCAGCGTCCTGGGGTATTTCCAACTGAAACTTGTGGACGCTGCTCAGGTTCATGACGTTAACCGGGTACTGTTCGATTTCTATTAGTCTTGTCGTCGTCCCCCCGGGGGGTAAAGAGCCATAGCGCATTCTTACGGCATCTTGAAAGCCTGCTACTGGCTGGTACCCAGCCTTCTCTTTCGGGGGCGCGCAACCATACACCTCTCTTAACGCCGCCGGGTCGATGCGGAACAGACCCAGCTTGTTGCTGACGCCGATATACAGGCGCAGTTCCTCGGGGAGGTCGGTTGCCAGATTCAGCGCGCGCACCGGCTCGGTCCAGATCTTGACATCTTCGTAAACATAGCCTCGTTCGTCGATTTCGCGCTGGGAGGGAAAATTGACGGGCAGCAGGACCTCACGCTCGGGCTCGGCGCGGAAGCCGTTCGCCAGTTTGGCCTGGACCGTGGCCAGCGCGCCGCGCCAGCCGCGCTCCTTCCAGGGGAATTTGAGGATCAGGAAGGGCTCGTCGCTCGAGAGGCCCTGGCGGCGCAGCTTCATCTCGTCGGGTAGCCAGAGCTCGACCGAGACGTTGGCGAGGCGTGGAAACTGGCGCTGCGTAATGAAGTCCCAGCTGTCGGCATCCTGGACGGCCTCCGTGCCAGCATCGGCTACGGCCAGGGGAAAGGGGCTCTTGAGCTGGGCAAATGTGAAAAGCCGATCGTACTCCAGGCCCTGCGGCAGCACCTTGCTCCGGCCCACCTCGATGCCCCTGCAGGACTTGACCGGGTAGATCATCAGGCCCTGGATGCGCGCAGGCTTGCCGTCCTTGGGGGCGTGCTCGGCGGCGACATGCTGCTTCTTCAAGTTGCTCTTGGACGGGACAAGGGCCGCCAGGTTATGAGTCTGCAGCAGGGCGTCGCTCTTCTGCAACGGAACGGGCGGCAGAATGTACATGAATGGGACTAAGAAGCCGACGAGGGTGATGGCGAGCATCACCATGGCATCCGTCGTCCACCAGCCGGCGCCGGCACCGGCGGGCGGTGCTGATACCTCAGCCATGCGGACGGATCTCCTAACCCTTGGTCGGTGTGTGTGGGGGGGCGTGCGTGCTTGCTGCGTGTGGTCTTGACGAAAGCCAGCCGTCGGGATGCGCTCCGACAGGGCGCGGGTGAAGCACCAATATAGAACCGGCGAGAACGAATTGAAACTACGGCAGTGGCTGATCGACGGCCAGCATGGCCATTCTGTTCATTGGGTGGACAAACAGGACAGGACAGATTTCCGAAGCGACTGCAGCTCGAGGCTCGGGACAGCAGTCGCACGGAGTCGTGCTCTGAAACGACTGGGAACTCCGGACGCGGTGGGATTTGCTCCACTGTGCGCGCGCCTGGATTTGAGCCCTTGCCCATCTCGAAAACAGGAGCTTGGGGTCACGTGATGTCAACAAAGTGCGGAGCCCCTTCTTGCAGTTGAGACCAGACCAGACCAGACAGCAGGTCGGCGCCTGCAGGCCGGCAGGGAGAAAGATGGGAAATGCGCCTGTGGTATGCGAAGCCCCTCCGGCGAAGAGGTCGCTGCGCTAGCAAATCAGCTCTCGGATGGACCTACTGTACTATACGTGCCGTGCGGGCTCCCCGCCAATCGCCCGCCGCCAATCGCAAGTTCGCATGCCGTCGCGTTAGGAACTCCGGCCAACATAGCGGGCACAGTATGTGCGATTAGTTGGGGGGGGGGCATTAACGGCGACCAGCCGAGGACTCCAAAGAGGATAGCGGGGCCAAACGGTTACGTAAGAACAGGATGAAGAACGCGTGCTTTAGTCGGGCCAACGGAGCGGCCAGTGCAGTTCAACCTTGAGCCAGAATCTATGATTTCCTTCATCCATGGCCGACCTAACGGGCGTCCGGCCGCGCGCTCCGGACGCCGTCGCCGACCGGGGGCCTCGTCAACTCTACTCCAGACGCTGCGAGCTCGCCCCAGGAGGCCCAACAGGGACTGGCGGCTCTGCAAATAACTGGTGGCGCCAGATCAGTCAGTGCCAGGCGGACGTCATGGATGCCGCGTCAGTAAAACCTGCCGGGCCCACGGCCACGCCCGGCCCCGGCTGACCAGCCGCTCGACTGCCGTTTCGAGAGGGCTACGTACATGACCTACTCGCCCTAGTGTTGCCTAGTAGGAGCCTGGCGCGGAGCTGTGGTAGGCGGAAGAAGGGGGCAATTAGCCAGGGCCGGGGTCACCAGGTTCAACGCAGAGGGCGGGAAAATTCATGCCATGAAACCCCAGCAGGTGCCCACAGCTAGGGTATCGGGCGCGCGCTGTTAGACTGCACCTGTTTTCGTCCCTTGATCTGCGCCTGGGCATGCGACGGGGCCTTCAGCTACTTTCCTGGGGCCAACTTCAGTGGCTCTTGTCGAGGATCGATGGGGCTGCCTGCCTGCCTGCCTGCCTCGGCACTTGGAACGGGTCTTGCAAGGCGCAAAGGGAAAAGGGGGGCGATTCCCGTCTTCATCTAACTTGGGCTGCGGCGGCAAAGCCCGTCGTCGAGGTCGCGCATCTCGAGCCCCGAAGGAAGTTCTTCTTCGAAAGGGGGCCCTCGGGGGGGGGGGGCGGGGGCGGCGCGGACGTTGCATCTATGCCCCTCGGCAGACAGACATGGATGCTCCTAAGGGAGAATGAGTTAATGAGGACGGACGGTCGCGCGGTTACAACGGGTCAGGTCAGGCGGCCCAGAAGCACCAGGGCCCGCGGGCCAGCATACACGTGCAGACGTCGCAGTGATCCAAGTAACCCTCCCAACGTCTCTGGCGAGTGCGACCTGGCGTTGCTCCTTGGTCTTAACCTACTATTCTGCTCCCCACCCCCAAAGACGCGGACCCAAGACACAGCGAGACCTCCAGGACCTTCCGACTGGACACCCCAAGGCCCGACAGGCTTAGCGGGGGAGGCGAACATCACAGCTATCGACCCTGGCTGCTTGCTAACCCGGCGTTCCTTTTTGGGACCGTGGGAGCTAATGCCAGGGGCGTGCGTGCCATGGCATACTTGCAACAAGGATTTCCGCAGTGTACATACCGACCACTTCCCAAGGCTCAAGCCAGGGCTCCCGTCCGCCGATTGGGGTGGGTAGAAAAAGCAAAGGCGAGGTCGTAGGGTGCTTGCAGTTATGCAAGTCTTTTCTTTTGTCCCACGAAGAGCCAGTCCTTGCACAAACAGCCGTTGCAACGCTCTGCTCAGCCGCTGCTTGCTTCTTCTATCCCAAGTGTCTGACGACATGTATCAAGCCCGCAGCTCGACAACGCTCACCGGTATGGGAGGCCGACTGGTTACCGCCCCCCCCCAATGCCAACAGCTCTGCTCTACATCCAGTGCCCGCAGGAGACACCAGCCGCCACGGACGTAAACGATATGTGTATGCACCTGTGCTCTATCTACGTGGTAGAGCCAGGCAACAGCCAAACGGGGGGGGGGGGGGGGGGGGGGGGGGGGGGGGGGGGGGGGGGGGGGGTGGGGGGGGGGGGGGGGGGGGGGGGGGTTCTGGGCCAACGCACGCTGCTCACCCGGTTACCTCGTACAGCCGACGACGACGCCAGTCCGTCCCGGGTCGGCACCGAATCAGCCTCATTGAACCGTCTTGCCGATCAGTACCCTCCATAACAAGAGCCATTGGCCGGCCGACGCCTAAGCACCTACCGACAAACTTCAACAGCTACCTTAGGCTCTTATTTCGCACATTCTGCACATGTACCTGTCGAGCTGTGTGCATGGGAGTAATTCGGTGCTTCCTGAAGCAAAGGGTAGCGCATGAAGAGAAGCGGGAACAGTAGCAGCAGTAACTGCAGTAACGGCAGTGGACTAGACGCCTTGGGCCATCCATCCTCACGATGGATTGGAAGCATACTGCGCAGTGGTATCTCCGGTAAGCAGATGTATTAGGCAATATATTGCCTAAAGCACTGTGCACCCTATTAGCGGGACTTGCCGGTCCCAGCAGTGAACCCGTGTCAGATAGCCTGGGTGACTAAGGTGCGGACGGGATGGTCTACAAGAGGAGAAAGCCCCGTTGACCTGTCGGTTCGCCGGGGCTGCGCTGATTTCGCCGAGCCAGACGCTTGGCGCCTTTGCTGATCGCCCCCCTCCGACATGGTGTCGCGATTCTGACCGTGGACTTGCCGTAGGACCGATATCCGACCGGAAGCCCCAGATACTAAACGTGCCGATCTTGCCTCTTTGCAAAGATGAAATATGTTTCAGCTTCTGTACGACGCTGGTAGCGCAAGCCGCGGATGGTAAGTAGTGCCAAATGTCGGACATGAGATCAGCGAAGGAGCGCGAAAAGGAATGTCCATCATGACCTCGCCAGGTCGGCTGGCCGGAGGGTCGAATAGATGCGGTATGCCTTCCGCGATTCGTTAAAATCACTCTGCTACCGGGTGAGTACCTACTTTACCCAACGTACCTACGACAGTACCCTCATACGAAAGTACTTTGCCATCCATCCAATGCTCCTCTTGCGGTGGTCGGTCGTGGAAGCCCCCCTTCCCCTTCCACGAACCAGGCAGATCGAGCGGCCTATCCCCATTCTGTTCCGCCGCTCCACTCGTCGCGCCAGCTTTCCCAGGCTCGGCTTTGCATGTGCCGACTCAAGCCCACTTGCTCGCGGTGGATTACCCTGTACTACCTATGTGTATACGCTCGCTGCCCGACTTGCGGGCAGGCGGGCAGTGGGTTGGCTGCCAAGTTGGCTGGTGAGTCCGTTCATCGTCATCCACCTGGCTTTGTGGGGGTTCCCTTGGTCCATGCCGCCCGAGGAGATTCCACACATGTAAGCAGTCCCCTGCCACCCATTGCTTGATCCCCACCACCAGTGCGCTGCTTCGGGGGGATCAGCCTGGAGCCCTCATGGGGTACATGTTTCCGCTCCTACTCTGGAAAGTACATTGTATCCACACTTGGCACTCTGGGCAAACAAAGTGTAGTTTTGCGGATCGCTTCGGCACGTTGCGACTCGGGCCTGATGAGAAAAGGGCAAGCAACAAGGGTGGGAAAAAAAAAGGTTGGCAGACGGACGCAAGCCAGGCGCCGGGCTGTTTCTCATTGACAGTTAGGTACTTGGGTAACTTTGTAAGGGCACTTGTCTACCAAACACCACTAATTAGGTAGGCAACCTGTCATGCCGGCCATGGCTTCGTTCCGGCAGCTCGAGCGGCATGGACGGGAAAAGGTCCGATATTGGCGTTGGCGGGCCATCTTAGTACGTCGTACCTGTGCCCATGGCAAGCTTGGGGGCAGTGGGAGGAGAGGGCAGGGCAGGGCAGGGCAGGGCCAGGGCAGCCATTCATTCCATCGTGCCGGATGACGAACACAGCATCCGTCACACGCCCCGTCCCCATCCCACACTTCCAAAGAGGTGTGTAGGTATCATCAGTTCGTGGGGCCACGTGTGTGGCCGTGGCCACGGATATTCATCAATGGACAGCTCGATGTGGGCCATAGGAGGATATGCCGTCCCGCATGAATGTTATCGAGATACAGTATCGGAAGCTGCCTATGCAGCGCGGGTGCTTGGCCCATAGGCACCACCTGCATGGACGTCATATCCGAAACCTCAGAACCTGTCTTTTCAGCTTCGGGTAGTCTACACAGGTCATACCCTGTAGGGAGCCGCAACTCTGACCCCGAGGACATTTCCGACCACGGCTGCTGGGGCTACAGGTTTAAGCTTGACGGGAAAATGGAGCCCGATTCTGCTAGTGTTTGCCGCAATGGTCTAGGCTGGCGCCATGGCGAAGGTGAGGAAGCCCTCCCTTAGCCTGGGCAGCTCCAGCCGGGGACCAGTTGAGCAAGTCTGTTCGTTGCTTTAGCTAAAGTGGGAGGTACTCCATATCAACATATGGGACTAGATAGGCATGCATGTCAGTAAGCACTAACGTTGGCGCTCGACGTTGGCGCTGGTGTTGGTCGTGCATGTTGTTGTTGTTGGCTGTTTGCGAGCCGCTTTTTCTAGAAGATGTTGTTCACGAATGGTTCTAGCGCTAGACTTGGCGGCCGGGGAGCTGTCCCTTAGTGGCACCGGGCACCACAAGTCGCACCGGAGTAGTACTTGGAACTTGGCTTCTCACGACGACACGGCCACGCCATACGGGTGTATAGTGTACACATATCTCACATGCGTAAAGGAACAGCCTAGCCACTAGACTCATTGGGCACACAAGCACCCTCTTACGGGCTTCCACTCTCCCACACATGATGGGGCCGCTTCCTGCTACTGCCGTGTATTTTGCCTCGCCGTGAGACGGCCGGGCCCATTTTTAAGTAGTTGGCTTAATACCCAAGGCGCCCGTTGCGGCGGCTGACATCCGCGGGGGCTGACGGAAGCCGAAAGAGACAGACTGGGTGTGGTGGCTAGCCCCAGTGCCCATGAAACCCATCTGCCGAAAACCGTCGGGCCCGGAGGCCCTGTTGGATTCTTCTCTCTTGGAACTCGGTGGCGAGGGCGGCCTGCCGACGGAAGCCCGGGTGTGCATCATGCGCTTGCACAGCGGCGTGGGCCCGTCTTGTACGCCGTCCTCCGTCATTCCTAGTAGCGAGTACGAGTAGAGAGCTTGGACTTACAAATAGGATGAGTAAGTGCAAGTCCCAGCCGGCCCTCCTAGACAGAGACCCAGTTGATTACCTACTTACCGACAATGGATCTTGGCGACTCCCGGTGATGATGGAGTTGGTGTTTGGCAGCAGGACGTCCCCCTAGGTCCCCCATCTGTGATCCATGTTGCCATCCACCCATCCCCTCCATGGCACCGGTGGGAATCCAGGATGATTCGCTTGGCTCTATCCAGTACACGGAAGCAGCGGTTACCGGGGACGGGTGGGGACGGGGAGTGGGTTCAGCTGTGTTCCAGCGCGCTGGCTCTTCCACTGCCCGCTCTTTTCTTTTCATCCCATGTTTCCGACCCTGTCTCCATCCCATCCATTCATGTGGGATCCATTTCCAATGGATGGCCCCACTAGCCCACATCCATTACCCATCATCGTCCATTCATCCTTCGTTCACGCAGGCCCCCCTCCACCCATCCCTCCAGTCTCAAGCCGCTCGGCGGCCATGCCGTGTGCCCTGGCCCGCCTGCAACTGGACGCCCGGAAAAGTTCCTCACGGGGTACAGGGGACCCGTCGTATGTCTTTCACTACCTACCAGCCTACCTACCTACCTGGGTTAAACCGGAGAGGAGGGAGGTACCCAGCACACACTCACCTACCTGATGCATGCGGCCTGCATACCGGGACAATCATCCAGACCTACGACGCACCTCCAGCTGCTGGGGCTACCCACCCGCCACTACCACAGTACGTACCATACTACATTATCCATCTGCCAATGGATCCATGGCAGGATGGCGGCCGACCCTGTACGGACTCTCGAGGAGCGCCGGTTGATGTGCTACTACCCATTACCCAGCATTGGTACGCATCGCACTTGCATTGCATGCGGAGTACGATATTCTGACATCAACCCGCTCGTACCCAGACATGCCCATGCCCGCCTATCCCCATTTGCTTTCGGACGGCATGACGTCTCGTGCCAACGGCTCCGTTGCTGCACGAAGCTGAACGGGGTCGCCAGGATCCTTCTACAGTCGGGATAGCCCCGGTCTCGGGGGGGGGCGGCCATCTTTGTGTCACCGAGACCATCTTGACTAGCACGGGTGCTACAATCTTCAGCTGCCCCGCGCTATACTGCACGGGCAGAATGCACATGCAGTTAGTTGCCTGCCAGTCTGTGCAGGGTCCAGGGCTGCTTTAGCTGCTGCTTTGCCGTTGAGCAGCCTTGCAGCCATCCATCCATCCGTGAGGGGCATCCATCCCAGGGCGGCGGCGGTGGCGGCGGCGGCGACGTCGGCGCCACAGGAGCCAGAACGCCGTCACCACCTCTACCTATCCCCTCTCACCCCCCCCCCCCCCCCCCCCCCCCCCCCCCCCATGCTCGACATGCTTGATGCAACCAGTTGATGCAAGGTGTGGGCGCCCGCCCGTCGGATCAGTTGCCTACGGGCCAGGTGGACGCCCACCCTTGTTTTTCCCATTCGGCCTGCCTGCCTCTTCCTCCCAACCCTGCTGCGGTACGTGCTCGACCTACCCCGTACCCTTCAGACGGTACCACAGACACGGGATACTTAGCTACCTACAGAAATGGATAGCGCGATGGATGGACGGAAGAAGAAAGGGCAAGTGGCCGCTGAAACCCTTCTGGTCCGGGGCCCAACGCAGCGCTACCTGACTGGTGGACTGCATCAGGCCAGGCCGGTCGCTCCCTTAATTTGCCCGACTGCCTGTGTCCCTGGAGACCACTGTCCACAGGAACAACGGTCCGAACGGACGATCCTTAGCGCCGAAGTCCACACGTAGGTCGTCGTCCCTTGTCCGACGTCTTCTCTCGTGGACCAAGGCCATAGAGCCGCAGCCGGACCTGGCAAGTCACTATCCCGAGCAAGCCGGCTGGGACGTAGCTAGTCGCTACCTGCGGCAGTCCAAGTCCCGCCATCCTTGCAACGAGATCGATGGATCTGGACCTAAGCAGCAGCAGCACACGCACGCGCGCACACGCCGACCCGTGAGTGAGCTGTGCTATCCAAGCCATCCTATCCCCATCCCATATCCAGCCGTTCCTTCCCACGGTGTCGGCCTGGGTCAATGGCTCTCTGAGCAGGGGGCGGTAATTAGCCATTGTTGCATCCAGTCTGTGCCCTTCCGCTCGCGTCTAGGCCCAGCTTAGCACTTCCTCCGGCTCCCTGCGGCGACGGGTTTGGATTTGCGGCAGGGCGGCCCTGGTATGCAAAAGGCCCGTCGGGTTCTGCCCATCCATATTTCACATGGCATGGAAACACCATCGAAGTCACGATGCTCATTTCTGGGCGTCGTCCGGACTTGCGCCAGGTGAATTGCGCGGTCAATGCCGGAAAGTGGTTCTCGGCCAGCCTCACTTAGCGTCAGCGTTCGTGTGCGAACCCCCCCCCCCCCCCTCCGGCCCGGCTCTCCCCCAAGCTCGTGTCTTGCATGCCGGCGCTGAGAGTCCGTTGTGCCATGACGAGACAGGTGATGCACGGTGGTTCTGACCGGCTGCCGAAGATGCGCCCCCGGCACCACCTGCCTGGTGGGACGTCGCATTGGCTGGCCCGGTAGCAAGGGTCGAGTATCCGTCTGCCTCGTCGCCCCCAAGTCTCCCACCGCGCCAATGTCTCCCTACCCCGGCCGTCTGGCCTCATGTTGATCTGCATTGCCTTGAGGTTCCATCGTTCATGCTGCCGCCAGGCCCTCAGCGCTCCCGCATTTCTGGTTGCAGGATATCAAACCGCTGGCGCGGGCGGCGAGTGACAATGTCTGCAATCCCTGTCGTGAACACCCCAGCTCCCCACCACCAAAACTTGTGGATGCTCTAGCCAAGAGAGACCCCGGTCTTTTGCCCTGCCGCCGTCTTATCGCAATGTTGGCAGCATCGCTGGCGGCAGCGCTGGTTCGTGTCTTGCCGTGCTGGGGAACCGTCGACCCTAGTTCAGGCCCAAATTTTCGTTGCTGGGAGTCTGCTCAGTAATAGCTGACTGGCTAGCCCGAAAACAACATCATCCCATATCCCACATGGGTGGGCGCCCTTAGTGGGAAGACCTGCCCCCCCCCCCGTTCCGTCTATTCCTGGACGCTGAAAAGTCCCAGCCAGCCCGTCCAGGTGTTGCCAGGGTCAAGGGTGTCGGCCGAGGGTGTGTGCTTTCCCTGCAGCAATCAAGACGGGATCACATTGACGGATCAACTCTTATTGCGTTCACTGTTCCTTTACCAACCGGATGCCGGCTTTCGCTCGCGGCGGCATAGACGTCGAGAACGCCGCTCTTACCACCAAGGAGGCGTGTTCCAACATCTCTATGGTACATCCATACACAGCAGGCCGTTGTCTCCTTGAGCCGCTCGTCGAAACCTATAGTATAATTTCTTGGCCGGGGGCGTTGCTAGGCCCGAGACTTGAGCAGTCCTTCCCGGCGCGCCTTCTCACGCCCTGCGTACCTCTCTGCGCCAACTACCTGGCTAGCTATATGGGCCCCAGTATAACCCAGCTAGTCCGAGCAGACGGCTCCTAGGCAGTCGTCCTATTCACCTAGACCACTTCCCCTCGAGCGAGAACCCACGAGGCTTGACGACATTCTTCGGGGGGTGAATCTTGGGTAAGATCTGGCGCGAGTCTGCGCGTCGTCCGCCTCCCCCCCCCCCCCCCCCCCCCCCTCCATTTCCGGTTTCTGGGTTAGGCGCGAGATCTGGTATCGGGCATCAGGGCACCTCGAGAATTTTGGGGCACACGTACTCCCTGGCTTCTCTCCAGGGTGCTGCCACCACGCCGAGCAGCTCCCCTATACTCGGGCCGCGAAAAAATAGGCCGGGGGCGTGGGTATGCGTGAATCTGCTTTGCCACTCGTCGTAACCCTCTCCGGCTGCTACACTTCGCCCGAAGTACATACAGTACATGCCACGCCATCAAACGACAATCACCCACCACCTGCGCGGTCCCACCCGCCCCTTGCCGGTCAACCCACGTCCTCATCGTCTCCATCGGCGTCTTCCTACCTGAGAACTCTTTGACATCCCTACCCGGGCTGACGTGCCAGGGTCGCCTCCTCTTTGACACGCATATGGTATGAGAGGGCGTCCGGTCTCGTACAATCCGTACACGTACGGCCTTGTCCACCTGGGAGACCCGCTACAATATCTATAGATCCTCGCCTGGATACGACCCCTTCACATGCAAGTTTCGACCCAGCACGGCAGACACACGACTCCAGGTCCTTTCGGGAACGGTGCTCAGCCTTCGCCTTGCGGGTCCACGCATTATTGGCAATACCGCTCAGATTGAAGCTCAAGCATTAGACATATAGGGTTGGCCACCAAGGATAACATCTATCCCGCCCTCTAAGAGCTTTTTGTTCCTTGAGCGGGGTTCCGGACAAGGCCGAACACCATCACCCGTCCACACAAGGGTGTCTGTCTACCTCCCTCGCCGCCTTCCAACGTCCCTTCCAACGCCCGCCCGCACGGCGAGACTTTCATTGGCTGCCCGGCTCCGAACGCTTCTTGCCTGGGACGGCTCACCAGCCCGGCATCGTGGGACCAGATCTTCGATCTTACTTGCCTGATCTATCAACTTTTCTAGACATCCAAAATCTCTGGATCTCTTCCGGCGGTATCCGTCCTTGCCCCCCAACTAGCACACCCGCCCCGTGCCGGCACACTTACAGGACATCCGGGCACCCCTCCCGCTTAGCAGCTATTACAAAACGGAGACGACATATCGTGCTTGCTGTACCCTTGATTGCCTCTCGAGCCGGACGTGGTGACAGAACGAAATTCCTCGAACTTGCACAGTCCACAGGATCCATACCATCAGCCCAAACCATGGAGGAATACTTCCAGTACATGGCTTCAACCGGGGCCGGAGAGAGCCCCGATGGCAACGTCCCGGATGCCTTACAACCCCACAGCACGGCCATGCCCATGGGCTCCGGGCCCTCGTCCACGGCGCCGCCCTTCCAGGGTATCGGGTACTTTTCTGGATTCCCAGATCCTATCATGTTCCAGGCCCCGAAGCCGGCAAACAGCCGGAGTCGTAAAAAGTCGACCCCCGGCTTGGATCACGTCAAACACCGCCGCACCCGGTCTGGTTGCTATACGTGCCGAAGCAGACGAGTCAAGGTAGGACGCGCGTTTCCTGTTTCCAACGCCTATGGCTGACCCTCCAAACAGTGCGACGAGTCACGCCCCATATGTGAGAGTAAGCAACCCCCCCCCCCCCCGACTGTCTCGGAAACGGTATTGACCAAAGGCGACCAGGATGCCGCAAGGGAAACAGGGAGTGCAACTACCCCGAAACCCCGACGGGAAAGAATTCGGCGGGTGGGGGGCAATCCAAGGAGGGGGTCGCGACCGACAGCCCCGGCGCTTCGTCACCGGACGAGGTGGACGATGATGGCAGCTTGAGGGACTCGAAACTCGGCACCATTTTGGACGACGAAGAACCCGAAGACCACACTGTTCAGCCGCGGCAATCATTGACATCTCTGCGGACCGTGAGTACCAATTCCACGCTCAACTTTCAGAAGCCGGGGACGCGCCAGAATTCGGAGACGCCCTCCTTTGAGGGAACAAACCGGTCATCTCCTTCTGTTTCCACCAGCACGAGTGTGAGCTTTGCGACCATACACCAGTTGGACCCGTCGATCCAACCGGGGTCTCTGGACTGGTCGCATCTCCCGACCGACATGCAATTCTATCTCGGGTACTATTGCGAGCATATGACGCACTTTAGCTACTGTGTTCTCTTCGACTCGGAAGACTTCTACCGGCGGTTCCTTCCCAGTGTCGCCTTGAAGAGTGGGAACGAAGCTCTCCTCAACGCGGTAGTGGGCTTCGCCGCGTACAACTACACGATGCAGAACTCGCATGGGCAGATGAACGACTTCCTTCAATACTATAACAAGGGCGTCACCCTGTTGCTGGAGTCGTTCAAGAGACGGGATAGGCAGAACACGGCAACCCTGCTGACCATCCTGCAACTCGCCACCATCGAGGTAGGGCAACCCGGTGCCTGGTGCCGAGGAAAGAGCCCATTGACTGACAGGGCGCGCAGGAATACTTGGGCGACTGGGTGAGCCTCATGGGGCACCAAAAGGCCGCGCTGCAGATTTTGACGCAGCTCTACACGCCACACACAATCTTGCAGTCGTTCGTGGGCCGGATGATGCTGACGTGGTACGTCCGCTTCGACGTCTTCGTCGGGATGCTGGGTGGCTTCGAAACACGACTGCCGCGCGAATGGTTCTCGACGACAGTGGAGTACTGGGAAAGGCAGGCCCCGGAAGACGAGAGTGAGTTGCACTGGAAGCTGGAAGCCGCCTCGGCCTCGCTGCGACTCATTTCGGTGGACATGTCGAACCTGTACGCCAAGGCCGGGCGAGGGGATTTGGCCGGGGATGTCTTTGCGGCCGAGTACGAACGGCTCACGACGACGCTTTACCACTGGCGGCGGGACCTGGACCCTGCCCTGACCAGCCCCAGCCACCAGGTGGCCGACTTTGGGTGGAGGGAGCCGCTGCGGGAGGACGATGTTTTCGACCCCTACGTCCCCGGTTTCTTGTACAAGGGGTCCATGTTCCCCATGTCGCTTTTGCTGGCCGAGTGGCACTCGGTCCTCGTCATGCATCTGAGCCAGGAACCAGGGCGGCTGCAGCAGGAACCCACGCAAGAGATGAGAAACCTGGCCATGGGTATCTGCCAGATCGTCGCCTCGGTGGAGCGATGGCCAGCACGACCCCACGGGACCATGGCCATGCTTCATGCTTGCCTGGTTATAGCCGCCCTCTTCATACCGAAGGAGGAGCGGTATCAAATGTGGATGCGCCGCAAATACGTTCTCATCGAGCAACTCGGGTATGCCGTCCATCTGCCCCGGACCCAAGACACAATGCTGACCGCGGGCGTGTTGCAGGTACATATGCCCCCTCACCATCCGGAACCGCATGGCCCAAGTCTTCCGCGACCCGTCCTGCATCGACTGGTGGCTCCCCCACGACGAGGGTTTGACCCCGAGCCTCCGGGACGTGCGGGCCTTCGCCGACGAGCGCAATGGAAACCCGGTGTCCAGACAGACGGAGGATCTGCGAGAGATGGCCTCCGTCTTTGCCAAGATGAAGGTGGACAGCGCAGAGCCCGGCGCGCACCTACAGAAGGGTTAAACGGGCCTCGTGCACCACGCCGTCTGTCGCAGTTTGGAGATGGAAACCTACCGAAGGCACCGCGATTCTGGGCCACGGCAGGGCACACCATACCCATGGCCGCTGATGGATTGACAATGGGCTTGCGGCGTGCTATGGATCCTGGGCCGGGCCGAGAGGTGGGACTATGTCGGCGGTCCTTGTTACATAATCACACAAAGCCGATGGTTCCGTCCCCCCCCCCCCATCTGACAGTCCCTCGGTTCCGTCCGGGGAAGAGGGACGAGATCGGAGCTAAGAGGAGCGAGCGGCCCAAGCTTTCGGCGCCGGCCGACTTGACCGCAACGTCCGGATGGAGTGGAGGGGGGTTGGACGTGCGCCCCCCGCGACCCGCCGTCCCAACAAGAGAGAAAGCGAGAAAAGGAGTGGGGGAACGGCGACAGAGGGTGGAGCGCGCGCCGCGATACGCGCGACCCGGCCACCGGCCCCTTGTCTTGACGCGCCAACTAATATGTACTACTATTACTACTACTACTACTACTACTACTACTACTACTACCGCTACTACTACTGCCATTATACTATACTGCCACGGCGACGACCGAGGCGAAAAGACGCACGACTCGGCGGGCGGGCGGAAAGCAGGAGAGCGGGCTGGGAGAGAGAGAGAGAGAGAGAGAGAGAGAGAGGCGGGGAGATACCCGAAGTGCGGAGACGGCGAGTAGCATCGAAATAACCAGACGATGAGAGACCAGAGACGTGCAAACGAAGGCCCCAGGAGCAGTGATACAGATACGGCCGAGACGCGCCTTGCTGCCGGAGAGCCTACGTATTTTGGGAGAGGGGGGGATCCAAGTCGTCTCGCGCCCACGGGCCGTCATCCCTTCAGCCCACCCGCTCGAACGCATCTCCTTTTTCTTGTTCCTCCCTTCGGCCCAGACTCCCCCTCCCTTACCCCCCCCTCCCCCCAAGACGCCCCTCCACCGTGGCCCGCCAGCGGGGTCCCACGGGTGCATCCGAAGAGGCAAAGGAAAAAGCAAGAAAAGGGGGGTACCGCTACCGATTACTGTACATTTGGAGGCACGGTGATTGGGTCTCTCCGGCTATGTATAAAGCCCATGTGCTGAGTTGCCGCTGCGTGCTTGACTCGGGAAAACTCCTTTTGCTATCCTGCTGTCTCTCGTACCACTTCGTCCGGAATAAAAAGTATTAGTCAATCTCTCTCATACACGGCACACACGTGCCGGCCCTGGTCCCTCCCCGGTGGTGCGCCCCAGCTCAGAAGCTTCGGCGAGGCGGGAGACGCCTCAGCGAGTCCGTTACCTGGCGCGTGTGTTGGAGGATGTCCCGAATCTCGGCCTCGTCGACCTCGGAGCCCCGGTTCACGGCCTCTTGGTGGTGGCGGACGGCGGACATGAACTCTCGGTGCTCTTGTCGCCTGCTTCTCGAGCACTGTGGGGCGCTGCTGTCCCTGCATCTCCTTCGTATCCGCATCGTGGGCCGGCGACCCCGATCAGAAAGATCGCTCACGCGCCCTCCCCCCTGCCACGAGCATTCCTAGGTGCCGTCGGACGAAGAGGAGGGTGTCGGCCCGGTGGTTTCCGTAGGTTGCTTCTCCGCCTCGGCTTCGGCATCCTCGGGCTCCTCTTCCTTGGATGACTCTGCCTGGCCGACTTCTATCTCGGTAATGGTGGGAGACGACGGCTCTTTCGCATCCGCATCCTCCGGTTCATCTGCCTTTTCGTCCGACTCGGGCGACGGTCCGGCGGCCCTCTCCTTTGCAGGCTCCGGGGCCACCGGTCCAGCATCGTCTGCTGCGTCCCCCTCAGTCTGCGCCTCTTTGGGGATGGGGGGGCTCGCAATCTTTTCCTCTGCAGTGGTCGCCTCCGTGCCACTGGCAGCCTCGGCAAGGCCGGCCTGATTTTGCGGCTCCGGGTCCTCGGATGTTCTGGGCGATGAGTCTTGTAAGAGTTCCTCGTCCACCATAACCGGAACTTCCACCTCGGATTCCTCCTCTACAACGGTCTCGGGATGGGTAGCAAGCTGCATGTTCCTCATGCGGTTGTTGAGCTCCGAGTTCTCGTCTTCGCGCTCTTCCACGACAGTCGTTATCGCCTTGCCTGTAGAGGGACGGCTGGAGTGCCTGGCCGTATTGCTGCGGCGCGCATGGAGAGGCTGGTCATCGTCGTGAGCGTCGCTTTCGCCATCCTGGCCCGGAGGCTTGGCAATGGCCGTCACCCTGGACTTGGCGTCCTCTTTCTCGGGTTGGGGCGGCTCCAATCCCTCGGCCTCGGGAGGCAGCTTGTAGTTCTCGGCGGGCAGTAGCTCGTACATGTCGCAGACCGTCTTGAAGAAGACGTAAAGACCCGTCTGGGCCTCGACGCTCCAGAAGACGCTCCGGTGTTGGAACCAGGCGTGGGCGAAGATGCGATGCAGGCGACGGAAGATGTTGATCAGATTCTTGACCACTTGATTCTTCTCGTGGCCGTCGGACTGCACGAGCACAAAGCGCGAAGGGAATATCTTTGGATTGGTGACGATGTTGGCAGCCCAGTCAAGGGTATGGCAGCAGTAGTCGATGGCGCAGCAGCTCTTGGGCGTGTCGTGCACGGCGCATAGGAACTGCCACTCAGACGCGCGCATCTCGGGGCACGTGGCCTGGGAGCACGGGGGCGAGTCGAAGAGGAAGCCCACGATCAGACTGTTGCACTGGGAGACGAGAAAGCGGCACAGCTCGTACAACCACAACGTGCGATCGATACCGAGGGGCGGCGTGGCCATCTGGTCGGCCGTCTGGCGCGATACGGGCTGGGTGTTGGACACGGTGACATGGTAATGCAGCGCGGCGAGGTGCTCTTGCAACTGGAAAGGCGAGTCGAGCTACGGGGGGACCCAAGCGGATTAGCCAACATCCGGAAGAGGACGCCACCCCCCGACCATGCTGCCATGCAGCAACGGGGAGACCACACGGAGGGGGAGGGGGAAGCTCGAGGGGGACACGGAGCGTACCTCGGCCAGGGGCACCAGAGGCGGGCCGGCGGCCATGTCCTCGGCCTTGGTGCCCGGATGTATGCGCCGGCGCGCATTGGCATCGGCTATGGTCTGTTCCATCTCCTGGGCGTGTCGGCTCGCGGTCGGGTTTCCCAGTCCGGGGGATTTGGGCCCGAGCTGTATCTCGGCCGGAGGCGGGGGGCTGGGCAACCGCGGCGAGCTTGGCGGGAGGGTGGCAGAAGTAGACATGGCGAAGGAGCGGAAGAGGCCGGCAGCCTCGAAGGGGACGAGACCACGTCGGAGGTTTTCTGTTGCTGCACGAGCGCGGCCGTAGGCGTGGGCGACGACGACCACGACAGGGAACGTCACAGGGCACGACCGGGAAGGGACCAGGAGGGGGCGGAGGAAGGACCAGGAGGCGACGTTGGCGACGTTGGCGACGTTGGCGTTGACGTTGGTGTGCCGATGGTGCACCAATGACGCGGGGGGCGAAGATGAAGGAGCAGCGGCTTCGGCGATTATGAGGCCCAACACCAGTTCCGTCAGGCGACGTGTGCGTGTGTGAGTTGGACGGGGGATTGAATGCGACTGGGGAGCTCCTCGGGTATGGATGGACTCTCGTGAGGGAGTCCAATAGGACGCGACGGGCGGCGGTACACGAAGAGGAGGGTGGTGCACAGCATCAGCGGCACGAGGGACAGAGGTACAAACAAAACAACCAGGTCTGTCCGGCCAACAGCACCACGACGACCCTTATCGGCACCAGCAGCGCGAAGCAGCCGCAGCACGACTGGCCCAGATCGGCCCAGCACACCAATAATGACGGGCAAAATGCCTGCGAGCTAATAACAACCCCTGCCTGCACGGCTGCTGCACGTCTTGCCCTGCTCCGTAATCCGCCCTCCGTACCTGAGTCTTGCCAGCCAAAGAAGTGGGATTTGGGAGCTCCCCTCGCGACGGGGCGCATGCACTTATCCACTATTATGGCTGGCGCCTCATCCATCCGCGCGCGCTCCAGCGGTTGGGCTCCATGTGAGGTGCATGCGTAATAAAAGAGAGAAGAGCAGGTCGGAGCGAGGTACCCACCGTATATGACGGGGACCCTGCGTAGCCCGTCCTGGGAGGCCCTGTGAACGTGGTGCAGGCCGGTGGCATCACACCGTAGGCGCACTACTGTGTAATTCGACGTACAACCCGACACGCACACCACACACACACACACACACACACACACACACACACACACACATACACACACACATACACACAAAGTGCTCCGCAAACCCGGTCCGGCCCAGCACCATGGATCCCGACTCCGACATGCCACCCGAGCTCGTGGAAACCTCACCCGATGATGGTGGGGTAGAGCCCGGCAGCCAGATCAAGGTCCCCATCACCATCGTCACAGGTGCGCCGCCGCCCTGCCCTCCCTCCCGCTGGACGGGTAAAGCGCTGACGCCGCACGCCCCAGCCAGGCTATCTGGGCGCCGGCAAGACCACCTTGCTCAACTACATCCTGACGGCCCAGCATGGCAAGAAAATCGCCGTCATCATGAATGAGTTTGGCGACTGTGAGTCCGGCGGGCACGGCCCCTCCTGTCCTGGCAGCTTGATAACTCACGGCCGCGACAGCTCTGGACATTGAAAAGTCCCTGACCGTCAACAAGGGTGATGAGCAGGTGGAAGAGTGGCTCGAGGTCGGCAATGGCTGCATATGCTGCTCCGTCAAGTAATCCTGCGGCTCGCCTTGAATCTTTCCGGCCGACGCCACTAACCCTTCCGTAGGGATTCTGGCGTGAATGCCATTGAGTCGTTGATGGAGAAAAAGGGCGCTTTTGATTACATCCTCCTCGAGACCACCGGCCTGGCCGACCCCGGCAACCTGGCTCCGCTGTTCTGGGTCGACGACGGACTGGGCAGTACCATCTACCTCGACGGCATCGTCACCCTCGTCGACGCCAAGAACATCCTCAAGAGCCTGGATGACGTTTCTGGTACCGCCGAGGGGCACGAGGTCCATGAGGACGGCCAGGGCCCCCTCATGACTACGGCTCACGTGCAGATCTCCCATGCCGACGTGGTGGTGATCAACAAGTCGGATCTGGTCGACGCGGCACAGCTCGATCAAGTCAAGGCCCGCGTCCAGGCCATCAACGGCCTTGCCAAGATTCACGTCACCAAGCAGAGCGCCGTCCCTGAGCTCGAAGGCTTCCTTTTAGACCTCCATGCCTACGACAAGGTCGATTCTCTGGACTCTGCAGCCAAGGGCCATAGCCATCTTGATCCTGTTTGTCAAGTGCCCCCTTCCGTGGCGAACGCACCTGCTGATACCAGAACAGTCCATCGCAACAGTCTCGATCAGTGTGCCGCCGCTGGCACCCGCACAGTTGCCCCTGGTTGACAAGTGGCTGAGATCGGTTTTGTGGGAAAGCGAGGTGCCGGGAGCGGTCGATGCGGCGGGGCTGGAAATCCATCGCTTAAAGGCACGTCTCGTGCTCCAGAACGGCGAGGTGAAAATGGTACAGGGGGTCAGGGAGGTGTTTGAGATATTCGACGCACCGACCCAGACCAACGAGGCCCTGGCCGCGAGCCCCCCGCAAACAGGCAAGCTGGTCCTCATCGGCCGGCGCGTGCAGGCAGTGGATTTGCAGAGCAGCTTTCTGCAGGCCCTCGGGCAGTAGGCCATGGACTGCAGGCATGGCGGGGGGGGGGGTTATCACCACGTGGCATGGGGTCTCAGCTAGAGACGCAATAGCAAGTCGTGGTCTGGGAACGGGCCTGTTGAACTTGAACGTGCGCAGGCCCCCGTGGGAGATGGGCAGCATATATGTAGGTAAGTACCTACGTAAATGACTCTTGTTGGCCCTGTTTACGAGGTTCGTAGTAGACAGGCAAACTACTCGCAGAGGTGCGCACACGCTCGGGGGGTTAGAAACGAGTGGTTGAGGGGAGGGGAAGCAAGTGTGGGTGGATCACAAGCGGGTGTCACGACGGTTCTTAGGAATAACCACTTCGTGCTCGGATTACGAAGTAAAGTATGCAGATATCCAGATGGAGGATGGGAGGTCTTTTCCCACGCGCCCGCCCCCATGCGACCAGGGCAGCAGGGCTACCTGATGCGAAGGAGGCAGCTCGACTGTTAAGAGTGCGTAGGCGCTGCATATTCGCAGGTACCGCTCTGCGGGGAGACATCGAGGAGAGCCCACATAAAATGGAGAGAGACTGGACAGGACGGCAAGGCTGCGCTCGGACCATGCGTCAGTTGGTGGTGGGATTTCACTGGCCATGTCATGTAGGTCAGGCGAAGGCGAGCTTCACACATGTCCATCTATCGTCTAGCCGCCGCATTGCGATCCCCTACCATAGCAACCCATCCCACGAGCCAACCCCCCCGGCCCGAACCCGCGAGACCGATCTCGACTGTAACCGTTCGAGCGCTTCCCTCCCCCCCACGCGATCCCCGCGCTCGCTCCTCCCGGAATAGCCATGAACCGACCAGGTAGAGAGCCTATGCCCTTCTGTTTTCAAGCCTCGCGTGCCCCGCTGTTTGCCCTTCACGAGCCTCGACGACGACGACCTGGCGCCTCCTCGCGCATCCCCGTGCCCGCTGCCACCCTTGCGCCCTCGGGACCACCGATGCGCCGCGGCGAGCTATGCGATCCTCATGGCCTGCCATTGCCGCTATCCGTCGCGGGCCCGCCCGATTTCGCCCGCTCTGCCGACCTCGAGATGCCAGCCTGGCAGCAACAGCGGCGACGGGCGCCGGCAGGGCTGCCCATCGGGCGCCGGGGGCGCAAGCGCATGGGGTGCCATGTGGGAAGGCGGGAGGCCGCTGGGCGCCGTGTCCCGGGCCGGGTGTGACCGCTGCTCTTGTCGACCCTTTGGCTAATGGCACATGCCTTTAATCAGGAGCCATGCCGCAATCCCTAAGAGGGCTGCCGGCAGGATTTGGAGGCCAGCAGCAGCAGCAGCAGCAACAGCCGCCGCCGCCGCCCCAACAACCCGGAAGGGCGTCGTCCAGCAGGTTACCAAACGGAAAACTAGGTATGGGACAGGGCGACGCCGTAGCCGCCGCCGCTGCCGCTCCCCCTTTAGCTGGCCGCCATGGACTGATCCGCGGTGTTTTGTTTCGAGTGTAGCCAACAACAGCAACGGATGGGCCTTTGGTGCCGGCGTGCCCATGAACGGTGCAGGGCTCCAGAACTCCTCGAGGCAACTAGGAGGAAACCTGAGCTTTGCTCAGAGTCTAAGCGGCTCGCAGCCAGCGACGCCGCTGGATTTGTCGTAGGTTGATTTCCCGTTTGTTGCCATGGCCGCACCCCTGTTTGCAATGCCAGTCGTGCCCTTTACGCACCGCCGCGGGAAAAGCCCGGCAGTGCCTGCTATACCAGCGGCCGCTTGGGTGTGCGTAGTAGGTTTGTGTGCGCCCAGAATGTTTTATGTGTGGAGGTTGGGTTTTTTTTTGGATGCTGGAGCCCCCCCCCCCCCCCCCCCGTGTTCCCAAGGAGGTTCGCGGGCAGCCGAGGCGTGCGCTGCAATCTGCGCAGCGACGACGGTGAAGAAGCCAAGAGCCGCGCGCGTTGACGCTGCGGCAAGTACAGGCGGCGGCGGCGGGTGCAGGCGGAAATCATCACGGAGTCGTGGAGGGCCGGCAATGGATGGTATCCATCATCCAGCTTGACTGGCTGCACCAGGCAGGCCCCATTTGCCCACCCCTTCCTTCCATGCCCATACCTCAGCTTTGGTTACTCTGCGCGTGGGGGGAGACAAGCCGGCCCTCCATCCGTATTTCACATTGCAACCGCCGTTCCCCATATACCCCACCAACATCCACCATCTCTCATCTTCCCATTCTTTTGGTCCATTCGTCTATGGTATACTGATTCGTACATGCCTCCCCGCAGGGAATTCCCCTCGTTGTCAAACAACTCGCAACTATCGTCGGCGAACCCGTCCTCTCTCTGGTCAACAGCCGGAAGTAGGAACATGGCGCCCATCCAGAGAAATCAGGGCACGCCACTTTCGCAGCAGGGCCAGCCGGACGATATATTCGGCTCCGCGTCTCGCATGGGCTCCGCCCAGGGTTCCTTCCGCTTCGGCAGCCAATCGCAAGCGTCGCAATCCCAGCCACCAAGCAGCATTGATGACTTCCCGCCGCTGAACAACAACGGCGGCGGCTTTCGCAACAGCAGTGGCGATATTGGTCAGGAGCGCGGCTCCAGCTTGATGAACACCCTCGGCTTCGGCGCCACTCCGCGAAGCCCCGCCCCCGGCCTGCCAGGTAGCCGCGCCGGCAACGGACTTCTCAACGCCCTAACTGACTCGAGAGCGGGCGAGGTGCGGTCGCCCGACGCATCCAGCACCCCTGGTATGCTTTGTTCTTCTCTGCTGGCCTTCCCTCCTCCCCCCCTTCTGACCGTAACGTCGCAGGTTCGTCCCGGCCGCAAGACGTGCGAAGTGCCATCGGTGAGGAGCAGCGACAGAAACCGCCGGGCTTCCGTGACGATTCCCTGGCGTCCCAAGCCTCTGCGCAGGACAACACAGCCACCTCATCTTCCGAGGCCCGCCATCCGCTCGGTGCCATCGGTCACGACCTGTCGGCTAGCAGCAAGGCCAAGGACGAGAAAGACGACCAGTCGCCCGAGGTCAACGATCCCCTGGCCGGCATGGGGCCCATCGACAAATGGGGCATCAAGGGTCTGCGTACCCTGATGAGCAACTATCCGGATTATCAGGCGGCCGTGACGGGGATGGACCCTCAGCAATTCGGCCTGCCCCTCCAGTCCTCAGAGTACGTAGCTGCCCGGCGCGCGATGCGATTTCGGTGCTGACGCGAACCCCCTTGCAGCCTGCTATCGACCCAAGTCTTGTCCCAGTTCAATGACGCCCCGCCAAGACCGGCCATCCCCAACTTCCGCCTCCCCGAGTGCTACAACGTCACGAACGTGCAACCGCTGGAGAACAAAATCCAGAGTTTCAACGAGGAGACGTTGATGTGGATTTTCTACAGCTGTCCGGGTGACATCAAGCAGCACCAGGCCGCCATGGAACTGTAAGCTTATTGTCCGTCCGCGGGACCTTAACTGACGAATTTCCACAGGAATACCCGTAACTGGCGGTGGCATAAAAAGCTGCAGATATGGTTGACCAAGGATGAGATCATGACACCGCGACCCCTGAGCCATGCGCACGAGCAGGGCTACTACATCATTTGGGACACTGTCAACTGGCAGAAGACGAGGGTGAGTTTTTCGACGGGCTAGGACTTGGTGCTGCTGAACTAATGCGCGTTGCAGCGCGAGTTGGTTCTGTACTACTCGGATCTCGACAACGTCAACGGCACCGTCGCGGCCTAGACTGCGTCGGCACTTTTTTCCTGGAATCTTTGTGTTTGCGCGGCACGGGTGGGCGTTTGGCCACCGGCGTAGGCAAGCCCGGGAACACGGAAAACATGGCAAAATGGATGGCTTGCTGGAGGGGATGCCAGGCAGGGTCTACAGCGGCGGGCACGACGGTAGCCGGCAACGGGGGTCGAGCTCCGGGCCGCCTAGGGTCCGCCCGCGAGCTCGGCAGATGAACAAGGATTGGCAAGCCCGGCTTCTCCGCCATGCTGGCTTTCGGTGCACACCGTCCGACGTGCTGGGACATGTGACCATGAACTGCATTCCCGAATTCGATGGAGCCGAACTCGACGCGCTGGGCCGCCGGGCCGCCAGCAAACGTCAACGTGCATTTTCATCGGCACACGCGTGCTATTTTTAGGGCATTCCCGCATCCTCGACATGGCGCGAGATAGGATGGGTACACGGCCCGCCGGTTGTCATGGGGTCACGTGAATGAGGCCGTGGTGAGGCCACTCACCGTTACTGCCTAGGGCCGTGGTCATATTATGCCGTAACCCGTAGACCCGCCCATGGAATCGGCAAGGTACCTATTCACCTTGTGGCCAGTCTGAGTGCGCCATCGTCGTGCTCGACTCGGCCAGTGGGGGGAATTTGTCCCCAGGGCACCAGCGTCCGACACATTGACAGCTACAGGGACAAGATTGTGTGGTCTCGAGTCATGACGTCACGAAAAGCCCAAGTCGTCGCAAGCTTGTCTAATCATCCATTCTGTTATTTCATAGATACAGGGAAAACCAGGGGGGCAAAGCGGGGAGGGACCATGCCACGTCCTTGGTACTTTTCGTTTTCCCGGCCGCATCGTCCCCATGGGCTCGCAGCCTCCGGACGGCCCGGGCCGAACCGATGCATGCGAGTAGGAGTAGTCTCATAAGCGTCGTCAAACAACATCTCGAGACCATGGTTCGTAACCACATAACCCAAGAACCGTTTACAGCTTGTCGTAGTACTGCCGATACGCGTTAGTAACCAGCGCGTCACCCGAGACAGGAGAACACTTACGTTGGTGTAGTCGGGAACCTCGACCTTGAGACCCTTGCGCTTGCGGATCGTCTGGACGATGCCACCAACCTTGGAGGTACCGTCGAGCGGCGAGCCACCGGGCAGGACCTGCCAGTGGTCGAAGACCATCTGGGGGAAGGCCTGGCCCGAGGTAGCCTGGCGCAGGTCGCCGTTGAAGCCGAAGGACTCCATGACGGGCAGGTAGGCCTTGATGGTGAACAGAGGCGTACCGGGGCGCTGCTCCTCGGCGAAGACGTGACCACGGCGGCGGGTAAGGACACCGTAGACACCACCCATGGCCTGCTCGGGCACCTGGATCTCCACCAGGAAGACGGGCTCCTGGAGAGCGGGCTCGGCCAAGAGGGCCGCGGCGTACAGGACGCGACGCGAGGTGGGGATGATCTGACCACCACCACGGTGAATGGCATCGGCGTGGAGGGTGACATCCATGATGTTCCAGCGAACGGAACGGACGGGCTCCTCGGCGACGGGACCCTCGCGGGTGGCCCACTGGAAACCGGAGACGACCGAGTCCTTGATCTCGTTCAGGTACTGCACGGCCTTGGTCTGGTCCACCAGCAGGTTGGGGCCGTTGGTGTCAGGACCGAAGCACCAAATCTTGCGGGCATCGGTGACATCCCAGCCGAAGTCGTCGGCCAGGGTACGGGCACGGGCCTTGAAATCGTCACGGGGCGAGATCTTGCCAGCCTCGATGGCCAGGGACAGCTCCTCGTCCAGGGGCTCCGCGGTCATGTAGATACGGTTGTGCTTGTTGGGCGACTTGGACAGAGCGGTCATGCTCGACTTGCCGGCAATCGACTCACGGTAACCGACGACGGGGTCCGAGATGATGAGGGGGACACCAGCGTGGTCGTTCTCGAGATCGTTCAGGCAAATCTCGAGGTGAAGCTCACCGGCACCGGCCACGACGTGCTCACCCGACTCGTTGGACATGGTCAGAACGCAAGGGTCCGACTTGGACAGGCGCTTGAGACCCTCGACCAGCTTGGGCAGATCCTGGGCGTTCTTGACCTGGACGGAGCGCTGCACCACGGGCGAGACGGAGAACTTCATGACCTTGAGGTTGTGGGCCGTCTCGCTGGTCGTAAGGGTACCAGACTTGAGCAGGAACTGGTCGATACCGACCAGACCGATAATGTTACCGGCGGGCATGTCGTCGATGGGGTCGACCTTGCCACCCATCATCAGGACGGTACGCTGGATGGCCTTGATCGACAGGTCCTCCTTCTTGCCGGGGATGTAGTTGGGGCCCTGGATGCGGACCTTAAGACCGGAGCGGACGGTACCCGAGAAGACACGGCCGAAGGCGTAGAAGCGGCCCTTGTCCGAAGTCGGCACCATCTTGGACACGTACAGCATGAGGGGACCCTTGGCGTCACAGTCACGGACGGCAATGGCGGCCTCGTCGTCCATGGGACCCTCGTACAGCGTCTCGACACGGTACTTCTGGGCCGTCGGGGGCGAGGGCAGGTGGAGAATCATCATCTCCATCAGCGAGTCGGCGGCGGGAAGGAAGGTGCGCATCACCACCTTGAGCAGCTGCTTGCCCTCCTTGTCCTTGTCCTCAGCCGCCAGCTTGAGGTCCAGCTTGGCGAGCAGCGTCGTGACCTCGTCCTTCTTGAAGTTCATCACGGCCGAGAAGATCTTGAAGATGGGGTCCAGGATGAACTGGTTGAACGCGCGCTCGAGCTCCTTGCCCTCGTGCGAGCTCTTGGTGGTCCACTTCTTGGTGTGCGGGTTGAAGTAGTTGTCGCCCCACAGACGCTCCATCATCTTGTTGCGGTCGACACCGAACTTCTTGGCGTAACGCGTGGCGAACTGGCGCACCGTGAAGGCCCATCCGTGCAGACCCGAGCCGAACGCCACCGTGCCCTTGTACGGGTACACCTGCAGGTCGCCCATCGACTTGTCCAGGTACGTCGAGATGATGACGTTCACCGACTCGATCGTACGCGAGAACGACTGGTACAGGTCCTCCTTGCTGACCTGCAGCTCCAGCAGCGCACGGTCGACCTTGTTGATGATGACAACCGGCTTGATGCGCTCCGACAGCGCCTGACGCAGCACCGTCTCCGTCTGCACACAGACACCCTCGACCGTGTCGACCACGACCAGGGCACCGTCAGTCACACGCAGCGCCGCCGTCACCTCCGACGAGAAGTCAACGTGACCGGGAGAGTCGATGAGGTTGATCAGGAATCCGTTGCCCTGCGCGGTCGGCACGCAAATGTCCTTCAGGTCATCCTCGTGCGGCAGCTCGCCGTACAGCGAGATGGCCGTCGACTTGATCGTAATGCCACGCTCCTGCTCGTCCGCACGCGTATCCGTCGCACGCGCATCTCCAGCCTTGGCCGTCGAGATGATACCGCACTTGGCCAGCAGCGAGTCCGTCAGGGTCGACTTGCTGTGAGCCAGTTAGTAAATATTCAGCCCCCCCCCCCAATCGCTCCCCATCACCCTCAGATCACCACCCCGTGGTTTTCTTGGAGCCATAGGAAGCCCATAGGAAGAGAATAGTGTACATACCCGTGATCAACGTGCGCCTCGAGATTCGTTAGTTTTAAAGCCTTCTAGATGGAAGAGAAAGTACTTACAATAACGGACATGTTGCGCACATTGTGCGGCTTGTCCATCAGCTTTCTCTGCGGAGGAAGTTAGCATCTCCGAGGCGAGGAAGCATCGGAAAAGGCACCAGTAAAGTACGATCTCATCCACCTGGAAGAAGTTAGCATTCTGAGCTCATACAAGTGTTGTGTGATGTTGTGGTGATAGTGGGAAGTTGTTATGGTGTTCCGAGGTGGGTGTGGGGGGGAGACACGGGCAGCGGGAATTGCGCAGCGGCAATCGCGCAGCGGGGATCATGCAGGAACGGGGGATGGGACACGTACTGTGAAGTTAACCATCTTGGGCGGTTCTTCAGAGCGCGACGCTCTGGTGGTGACGATGGGAGTGGTTGTTGTTGTGGTTGTGAGGAGGAGAGAGAAATTTTCTACGCCCGCCGAGCAAAAAACTGGTTGATGCTCGTCTGGTTGGGGCCAGCTGGTGCGGGGTCGCCAGCTGACCCCCGCCGAGGGCCCGACTTAGATGCCTTGCGCCTCTTCCTCTCTGGGTGGAATCGCTTTTTCTTGGCGGGCGGGGCGGCGACGGCTGGCTGCTTCTGCTGCTGCTGCCTCTTGGTCTGTTGCTAATTAGTCATCCGGTAAGAGTCACACCACATCATATCATCATAGCCATGGGGCGGAAAGGTTGGGCCGGGGTTTGGGTTCAAACACGCATCCAGAAAAAAAAATTGAAAATGAAAATGAAACAAAACGCAGGAGTCGGGAAAAAACGCAACATCGTCAAGCATCATCATAGTACAGCATCAGCACCCTGTATATTTCCGGAAACGCAGCGGGCCAAATTCTGTATTTTCCGGAGGGTCGCTCTGCTTGCAAATGTTGTGCATCCGTGAGGTGCTGTTCCGGGAACTAGGAGGTGCGGCCGGCGGCACCTATCCATAAGATCGGCTGCAAACCTTATCCCCATCCAGTGGAACTTCTGCAGCTACCAGACAAATGTCCAGCATTTGCAGGAGTGGCCTGTGTTGGGAGTCGTGACTCGGAAGCACCCTCGGCGTCCGAGCCTTGGCAGCCACTGACGATTTCGTTTCCAGCGGTGGTTGGCGCTATCCGTTGGCGCTGCCCTCCCAGTGCTGTTTCCGGGTGTTGCTATCTCCGTGCTGCTGCTTCCTGGTGCGTGCTGGTCTCCAGGGCTGCTTCCTGGCGCTGACTTTGTGGGCATGTTGGCGCCTTAAGTTCGATTGATGAACATGGACGCTCTATGCTAGATGATCCATTGTATAGATGGATCCTTGAATGGCCCAAGCCCATGGTCAGCCTCCCACAGGTGAGTTTTCCAACGGCCAATTAGACGGTGTTGAAGGGTAAAGTCCCTGTAGCTTTGAGGACCCTTGATGTGAGCCCAAGGTTGTTTGACCGAGTGGCGACACAGCTGTCTGGTACCGCGAACCTCTCCGATTTGTACTCATTGATACACCTCTGGGCAACGGACTTCTTCCAGTTGGCCGGTGTCCACTTTGAGGTTCCCGAGGAAATGCTAGTCGGTTCAGTCTCCGGTTCCAAAGGCATCGATCGTTCAGGAAAAGGCGAAATCAGTTGTTCCGGATAGCTGGTTTCAACCTGACGGTGTACAGAAACCCCACGTCCAGCCGTACGCCTGACCAATAACCCAAGGCACAGGAAGTTCGGACTACACGACAATGCAAAAATCCAAAAGGGGAATACAGGGGCTCTGCCTGAAACAGGGTCATTATCACTCGCCTTGGCCTCGGCCTCGTCGTCGTCGTCGTCGTCGTCGTCGTCGTCGACGACAGATCGCTTGCGCTTGCGCTTCGCCGCCGCCGCCGCCGCCGCGACGGAGTTGTCCTCGTCCTCGTCGTTCGAGGCGCGGGCGTGGGCACGGCCTTCTTCTTGGGATGACCCTTGCCATCCCGCTTGTGCCGGGGGGCGGCCGGCGCTGGCTTGGCGACGGGAGGCGCGGACGGCCCGGCGCGGGGGGCCCGGGTTGCGGGGATGCCGCCCCGCCTCCCTCTTCCTCTTCCCGGCCAGTCCATCAACCTCTATATACCTCGTTAGCGAACATATATGAAGCTCCTAAAGATTAGCTATTTTTACCGGCGGCACCACACTCGACGAACACCTTTTGTTCGTCGGCGGGGGTAGCGGCGGCAGCGTCGGCCGTGGTGGCTGCCCCATATAATTGCATCCCTGGAGAAGCGCCAGTACCAACCAGTGATTGATGGATGACGCGCCCCGCTCGGATCAAGTCGATGCTGCTCCAGTTTGATTTCTGGAGACGCGCCTACGTCTTCACCTTCATTGAACCCAAACTTGCCATGCCAATCCCGACGAGAGTTGGCGGGGACTCCATGGCCAGAGACATACAGGAAAACCTGGCCCGACTGAATACACTGAAGCATGATGGTATCTGTGTTACCAGGCTGCCTCTCGTGGACAAACATGGGGGTAAAAGCGTGGGCCGGTTCGAGAAATGCGATCTCTGCACCGAGAAGATCCATTGAGCTTACCAGAAATGCGAACCAGTCAAGTTTCAACTTCCGAATGGCGAGGAAATCGTCGCTTATGAACTTTGCCAAACGCTCCGCCGTCCCTGCACCCTCGCCAGACAAGATGTTTTGGAGACCAACCGAACTACTCGGATACTGGTGGACAAATATTTTTATCGTGATGAGAAGTTCGAGTTCCCCAAGCCTATCCTGCTGTTCATTTTCTCGAACATGTGTCAGCAGGAGGAGGAGAAGTGAAGAACGGGCGTTGCGTGGCATTCATGCACACGGGCGATCGGAACCAGCTTTATAGTTGGTGTTGAGGAGTGGCCTTTGCGTGGGTTTCATAAACAGGCGATGAGAACCTGTTATACAGCTTACTTTAGGCTACTAGATTGAAGGCTAGTAGGCCAACCGGACTTAGCCATGCCGGTTGTGTAGCATATATGATCAATGAACTGCTCTGCTTTACATTATTGTCTTTCAGCATTGTCTACTTGTACCATCGTGGGGTGCGTACAACCAGTGTCCTCGGCATTTGCTGACCCCATCCTCATCCGATGGCAGCAGCAGCAGACGAAGTGGTTTCGCCGCCTCCCTCTCTGTAATAAATACATCGTCCTCTGCGAACAAACCGTACAGTTTTCCCGCAAGACGTCGGATAAGGCCCTGAGTAAGAGGCTCGGACAGGTGGAGGGACTTAGGCCACGGGGTGGCCCGCCCACGCCTGTCTCGATGCCATGCCCTCACCAACACCCAGAGGCTTTCGAACCCTTCGAAGTCCGGCGAACACCCCTTACCCCTCTCGCTAAGCATCGCCAACTCGGTGTGTTAAGCGGGGCTAATCACTCTACTGGCCACGACAAACGTCTATAAGCCCAGCGTCGCGCGGGATGGCAGGAAGCTCCTTTCATTATGCCACGTTAAGTATAAAAGAGCTTTCGACGCCTACCACAGTCTAGCCCGGCACCAGAAGGTGGCTGAGTAAGGACGCCCTATCTTGTCGACACCAGACATAGGGCATCCCTGGGGCGGCCGCGAAAAGGCCTCTTTGGTAAGATCCCGCTACGGGACTGGATATTTTCTTTTATTTCCCTTATTCCCTTTACATCATGAGGCCCGGGCCCGTTCTCACTTAATTTACTCACCTTTTCTCCCACTTGGCAAGCTATTTGAATAGGGTTAAATACTTATAACTAAAACAACACGAAACGTAAGACGCCCATAAATATGCCGGACCAGGAGGTTTGTTCCTGCCTCGCCATTCGCTAAACAAGACATTATACACTTTTAGCCCACCAACATTGATGCTCATTAGAAGTGGGGGGTGCAACAAAACTCCGAGACCAGCAGTACCCCCCAGGTGTCCAAGCATGGGACAGCTCTTTCCTGCTCGACAAGCAGAACCATGCATTCACGTTCAGGGGCGGAAAGAAGGGGACTGCTGCAAGGAAGCCCGGCTCGCACACCCAAAACTGATGGGAATTCGAATTATAAAGGGGAGACCTTTGCTAAAGATCTGGTCACAAATAATCCGAAAGTGACAACACTCGCGAGCGCCCCCCCGGTTCTGACGGTATTTTAGACGCCACCAACACCACAGGAACCGCCGGTGCCAAAGGGAAGTTGATGATCTCGAACCATCATGTCACGGTTCCGACTGGATCGCGAAAGTGGTGATCACCGCCCGTTCACCATCCATTGCGTCCGCCTGCGAGGTTCCAAATGCGAACTATTTAAGAGGCGCAGGTGCCTCTGCGACCTCCCACCCCAGCTCATGCAACGAGAAACACATGACTTCCTGGCGCTACAGTCGTGGGTGCAGCGGGCCTTTCGCGACGCTGTGGAGGAGGACGTGGTTGATAGCACCATAAATACCATCTATGCCGACGACGTTGATGCCGGGTTGCTTTATGGCGACGCCTTCTTATGGCAGCTGCGAAATCACCTCCTCGCGTTTATAGAGGCTTACTCTAACACTATAGGCGCCTATCGCCGGTAATACAGTTTAATAGACCGTCGAAGTTCCCGTAACGTGAATGACTCGGGTCCGGGGCGTCGCTCCTCGCCAGGAGTAATGATTATAGAGGACGAGAACGATAACGACGACGAAGACGACGCCGGTAAGTTTATATTAAAGCAGGGTCCTCTTTAATATTAACGTTATCATAGTCGCTACCACCACCGCTACCGACGCCGCCGCGGCCGACGAGCGTTTTTTGTTCGTCGAGTGCGGTGCCGCCGGTAAGAGCAGACCCCGAGTAGCTTTATATGGTTTCGCTAACAAGGCATATAGAGGTCGACGGACTGGCCGGTAAGAGGAAGAGGGAGGCGGGGCGGCACTCCCGTAACCGGCAGTCCGCGCCTCCCGTCACCAAGCCAGCGCCGGCCGCCCCCCGGCACAAGCAGGATGGCAAGGGTCATCCCAAGAAGAAGGCCGTGCCGACGCCCGCGCCTCGAACGACGAGGACGACGATGAGGCCGAGGCCAAAGTCATGGCAATGACACCGTTTTGGCAGACTCCTGAATCGACTACTCTGCCCTCATGAGGCTCTTGCTAACTCTTGTGACAGAAAGACAAGATGCAATGGAAACGGTCTAGTTCACACACCCAATGAACGACATTCTCGAGGGTCCGCATGGCCATCAAGATATGCCACCTCTCTTGCGGGAGAGCCCTCGCAAAGGATTCACACGGGGATTTCTGGAAAGGCCTGATTTGCGCCCCAGTTCCACAGTATCCAGGGTTATTTGTCCACGGCATCGGAGGCTGTCTGGGTATTGTGTAGAGTTAGTAGATTCGACCAACGGAGGGAAGCCATGCTTCATGCCCCAGATGTACACTACGTAAAGCATTGCTTGATTGTGGCAATCGAGACCTTCTTGTCCACCAAGGCCGCTTTCTCGTGACCGCTGCCGCCGGGAGGTGGCACTCTCTCCCACGTCCACACGTCGGACACGCCGAGGCCCTCGAGGTACACCAGAGCCCGCAGGTAGTTGGTGGCGACCTGGGCGATGCCGTGGCTGTCGTCGGAAAGCGTAAATTTGCCGCCGCGGTGCAACCAGGCCTGCAGAAACCGTCAGCGTGAATCCCCAGGGGGGCGCGGGCTCTTACCTCGGCGATGTATCGGCAAGGGTACGGCTCGGCCAGGCCCTTTCGCAAGGCGCTCGTGTTGCACTCCAGCCAGCCACCGTAGCTGGCGATGAATTGCAGGTTCCGGACCACCCGGTCCCAGACGGATTTCCAGGCGCGGATGTCGCGGCCTGGGTCCTCGCTCAGCAGGCGGCAGAGATCGAAATGGCCGACGATGCGGGGCTTGAGAGCCTGCAACATCTCGAACTGCTGGTCGTAGTAGCGTGCATAGAACTTCTCCTCGGTGCCGCCGGTGGAGTCGACGGCTTTCCGGTAGTGGGCCGCGTCATAGTCGATCGGCACGGCGTTGACGTGGTGGATGGAGCCGAGGAAGTAGTCCACGCACGGCGCGGCGGCGAGCTGCGTGATGTAGGGCCCGTAGGCCGGGCGCAGCCACTCGCCCTCGAAACCGATGAGGATATGAATCTGCGAGGCATAAGCCGCCTGCAGACGTCGAGCTTCTTGGAGGTAGGCCTCGTGTCGCGGGGCCAGCTCCGCCAGCGACTGCTCCGGGTTGTCCAGCTACACAGTACGATACGTCAGCCTTGGATGCCCAACTGAGCCCCGGGGGCCGAACTCGCCTCTTCGGGGTACAGGTCCTCCAAGTCGAAACGGGGCATGTGCTCGGTGAGGCCCATCGTTTTATAGCCGATGCTGATGGCATGCTTGATGATGTCCTCTAGCTGGTCTTTGGCGTGGCCGGGGCAGAACTGGCCCGAGTGCGAGTGCATGGTGAAGGCCATCTTGGCGGTCGAGCGGGACAAGATGCCGAAGTCGAAGGGGAGGTCGGGAAGGGAAGCGGCCAGGAAAGGAAGTGGCCTTGGGCTGGCAAGCAGTGCTTTACGGGATGCGTTTTCTGTCACTCGGCTACGGTCGCCGCGGACCACCGGCCGTCAAGCACGCCCGAGACGAACAAAGGGAGCGGTGTGGGGGCGATGGCTGCCGCGCGTTTCTTCCGAGAAAATACCACAGGCTCCTTCGTCGCCGGCAAATACGAGAGGAGGTGCTGGCTGCCCTGGGAACATCTTGTTCAGCCATCTAATACTCCCTTGGACCTTGGCTTGCTGCAAGAGCTACTTATCAAGCTGCCGTGCCGTGCCGCACCCAATCGATAAAGCTGCTATCAACACGTTGGCGGTCTAGTACCCGCTCCCTGAGCAAGACCTGTCCGTATCGATTTTCCATTGATCTAGAGGGTAGGATCCGAGGTGCTGAGTGGCTCGCCGGCGACGCGATCCCTCCCTGGCAGATTGGGATATGTGACGATTCCTGGCAGATGGGATGTGATTACGCAGGTAACCGTCTGCTGCCCCTCCCCCGCGATTACGCAAAGCAGGCCGGGTAATGGACAACCAGCCTTGTCCGTACCTAAGTACATATGCCATGTACTTGCATAAGGCCATGTACGCGCAATAAGTATCGGCTTACCTACTGACTCGCTACCCACCTGTGCATGTTCAGGCGTTGGCAACCTAGGTTGTAGGTCGATCTTCTTACTGTAAGCAAGGTACCTAGGATCTGGATAGTGGAAGTCCTGGATTAAGGCTAGAAATAAGTCCTTAGCAGGAATGCGGCCTAATGAGGGACTTAAACGAGCACCCGGTTATATAAGTAAGTGCTCTGACAGGTAAAATAAAAGGCCCTCATATGTTGATGTCGGAAGACAGCCTTGGAGCCCAGAAACGCGGGCGCGTCAAGCATTACTGGAGCCCCAGCGTCACACGCGTTGTCTCCGAAATTTTCGCGTCGAAGCGCCCTCTACTGCGTGCACTAGGAGCCTGGTCCGACCCTCCCGGCCCGTCCGAGGGAAAGCGGCCGCGAACTTTCCTTCAGCCTCGCGCGCGCGCAACCAGGCTCCATCCTGACACCGCGAGGATTTCCTGTTCGCTTGCCATTGTTGCTCAACACGTCCGTCTCGACAAGCATTGGTGTCGAAGCGCCGGTCCTCGCCTCTCAAAAATGGTTTAATCATCCACTCGTTGCCCCGACACCGGTATCCATCATGTTGTTCGCTGAGGAGGACAAGGACCATTTGAAGGCCTGGATCGTCCAGCGCCTGGCTAATACGTAAGTCTAACCCGTGGCTCCCCGTCCCGCCCTCGCGCTGACGCCAGTCTTTGCTCTCCAGATCCGATGCCGACTCCGACGTCCTCGCCGACTACGTTCTCGCGCTTCTCCGCCACGAGGGCGATGCCCACACCATCCGCAAGCTGTTCGAGGACGAGATTCCTGATTTCCTCCGCGAAGATTCCGCCGCCTTCACCGACGATGTCTTTCAGGCTGTCAAGTACAAGTCCTACTTGCCTGGCGCGGCCCCTGCCCCGCCCGTATCCCATCACCCTTCGTCGGCGCATCCCGTATCCCAAGCATCTTCGGCGCCGCAGCAGTCGCTAGAACAGTTCCCGCATATTCCCTACGCCGAAACCCCCTCTGCTTTCTCCGGCCCGACCTTTCGCAATGGCAGCAAAAAGCGCTCATACCGCGATCTGGACACGCCGGAGGGCCAATCTATGCGCTGGGGCGCCTACGTCGGAGCGGCGGGGGGTGGATTGCCCCCACACAAGCAAGCCCGGAGAGGGGGCCCCCTGGCGCCGCGGGGTGGACGGTTCGATGATCTGTACGCGCCTCGGGGAGGAGGTGGAGGACAGGGAAGCTACCGGGGGGGGCTTTTCGCAGGGGCCGACGCTGGCTTCCACGCGACCCAAGGCTCCGAAATGCCTCCCATCGACGCCGCTTCGATTATGGAGAATATGCGCCAACTGCAGCAACTGGGCGAGCAAATGGGCCTTCGTATGCCTTCCGCCATGCAGCTGCCCCACCCCGTATACTCGGGCTCGGCGCCTATGCCGGCCCCTCCCCAGCGGAAGCGTCAGCCGTGCCGGGACTACGAGAAGAAGGGGTTCTGCTCAAGAGGCAACAAATGTAACTTTGCACACGGGCCAGATAATGTCTATGTCCCTTCCTTTACGCCTCCGGCTGGGGACGAGTACGACCCAAACAATGCAGCCATGCCCATGCTCATCGACCCAAACCAGCCCTTTGGCATGGGCTCCTTTGCCGTACCGCCAACACACCACCGCGATTTCAAGAAGCCCAGGCGCAAAACCGGCCGGTCGGCCTTCTCCGCTGAAGGGCCGGCCACGGACAAGACCAAGACCCAGCTGGTGGTGGAAAACATACCCGAGGCCAACTTCACCGAGGAGCAGGTGCGCGACTTTTTTGGCCAATTCGGCGCCACGGAAGAGGTGTCGCTACGAAACGACCAGAAGCGCATAGCTATCATTAAGTTTGATAGCTGGGCCTCGGCCAACGCCGCCTGGAAGTCGCCCAAGGTGGTATTTGACAACCGCTTCGTGAAGATCTACTGGTACAAGGATGAGGCTGCAGATGGCAAGTCCGCGAAGGGGCTCGGACCCAGGCCGCTGGACGGCGAACCGGCCTCGGCCGAACCCGATTTCGACTTGGAAGAGTTCAAGCGCAAGCAGGAAGAGGCGCAGAAAGCACATTTGGAGAGGGCTCAGAAACGGGATGCCATCCGGCAACAGATGCTGGACGTCGTGCAGAAACAGCAAGCATTGGACGCCCAGAGGCAAGAGGAGAAACGCAAGCTGGAGGCCAGACTGGCGGCCCACGGCGACCGGGACGAGTCCCTATCGCCCATCCTGCGGGCGCGGCCGACCCCGGATGGGGCCAAACCGACACAGGCCGAGGCTCTCAAGGCCAAATTGGCCGAGTTGGAGGCCGAGGCCAGCTCGCTGGGCCTGGATCCGGACACCGCCGGCGACGAGACCGTGCCCTGGTTCTCCCGGGGCCGAGGAAGGGGCGGACGGCCGTACCGAGCACGCGGCAGCTTCCCCCCCCGCGCACACCGAGGGGGCTACGGGTACCGAGGTCGTGGAGGGGTGGCGGCCGATGTCCATACTGCCTATGCGGCGTACTCGCTCGACAACCGACCCAAGATCGTCGCCGTGACGGGCGTGGACTTCACGGACGCAGCCAAGGATGAAGCGCTCCGGCATTATCTCTTTGTAAGTTTGCCTTTCCTTTCATCCGGCCTGTCTCGGATGCTAATCCTCCCAGGGAGTCGGCGAGTTCACTGCCATCCACAGCGACCCAAACATGACGCACATCACGTTCAAGGACCGCAAAACCGCCGAGCAATTCTTCTTTGGCGTCTCGGCCAACAAGAAAATCCCCTTGGTGGAAGGCACGGTCGAGTTGTCGTGGGCCAGCTCGGCTCCGAAAGCGGCTGGGGCTGATCGCGACATCCCCATGGCCAGTGGCCTAGAGGACGAGCAGACCGCCAACAGGGCTGCGGACGAAGCTGATGACGCAGAAAGCTTTGGTGGGGGGGGGGAGGAAGCTCGAGATCAAGGCGACATGGACTATGAGGGTGGCGACTGGGACATCGCTTAGTACCCCTGGCACGCTGACCCGGCGAGAGAATGCGAGCGGTGTTTTATTTTTGTATGGAACCACACCAATGATACCATTTGCATGTCGATGATCAACTGGGTTTCGCTTGATGCTGTTGTGATAATGCGAATGAGGCGCTTCATCTGGATTCATCCCTCGCCATGCTCACGATGCCTACACGTCATCGCCCAATCGATCTCTATGGCGAGCTTCCCAGCTACCGTCGCCATCTGGCTGCCGTAGGCTGGTGCGCGGCCGCAGTCCCTTGTGCTGTGCTGTGTGTCCCATGGGCGTGGTGCGCCGAATAGGGCCGCAGAGAAAGACCGTCGGACTCCCATCTCCCATACTAGGCTCATTTTTCGGAGTTGGAGAATGGTGACATGTGCTGCCCGTCTTTTCCCGGACCAATCCATGAAGGGGAGCGCGAAGCAGGCCGACTATGATATTGCTCACGATGTGGAGGGGTGAGGGTCACGGGTCGGCTTCTTTGGGTAAGCTTGGCTAGCTTGGGACCTGAGGGCGCAACCGTGGGTAGGTCATTCGGGTGGTTAGGATACGGCATTGGGAGTCCAAGGTGCACGTGGAGACGGGGTATGTGAGCTATGTACATGTAGTGTATGTTATGTAGTGGAAGCCGGGGCTACGTCAGGCGCCTTGAGTGGGAGAGTGGAGTGGGTGGGAGCTGGAGTTTAGTGCATTAGGAGCCCGCATGTACCGATGGATCCCATACGGTTGAACCCAAGGAGCTCCCACTCCAAGGCCAACCTTCCCTTCCGAGCCTGTCACAACTCCTTCGACGGTAGAGGCAGTCCAGCCTCGAAGTGCCACGACCCGACCGCCATGCGCCTGCTGTTGTGGCCTTGAAAATGCCCTGCGCCCGCCAGCGCCGCCCTTCCACGAAGCACCAGCTCGAACGGTGATAGTCACCTACACCTACACCGGCTCCTGGTCCTCGCCTCCGCTGCCATCATGGGCCAGAGCTACTCCCTCGCCACGCCGTATGCCGGCCAGGCCGGCATCGACGTACCCGAGCTCTCCGATCTCGTTCACGAGAAGTCGATGAGCAGTGCTCGCTTTATGAAGAGTATCCGAGCGCGAAACTACGACGGCCTCGTTCTCGTCAAAGTCTCGGTCAAACCGCATACCCCCATGTCGCTCAAGTCATACGGCGACAAGATTATACGAGAGCGCGATAAGCTCCGCGACGTCCCAAATGCTCTGGGCTTCGAACGCATCCTCGAGACCGAAAACAACGCCTACCTGCTCCGACAGTGGCTGTACAGTTCCCTCTACGACCGTCTCTCCACCCGGCCCTTCCTCGAGGACATCGAGAAGAAGTGGATCGCCTTCCAGCTGCTTTGCGCCCTGCGCGACTGCCATGCGAGAGACGTCTACCACGGCGATATCAAAACCGAAAACATCCTGGTCACCTCGTGGAACTGGCTGTACCTGACCGACTTTTCGGGCTCTTTTAAGCCTACGCGCCTCCCGGATAACAACCCGGCTCTGTATTCGTACTTCTTTGATATTTCCACCCGCCGGGTCTGTTACATCGCCCCGGAGCGTTTTCTCGCACCCGAGGACAAGGCAAGGGAGGAGGACTCGATAACATGGGCTATGGACATCTTCAGCGCCGGCTGTGTCATTGCTGAGCTGTTTCTGGAGGCGCCCATCTTCAGCCTGAGCCAGCTGCTCAAGTACCGCCGCGGGGAATACGACCCTGTCATCTCGCACCTGAGCCGAATATCGGATCAGGGGCTGCGTGAGATGCTCACCAGTATGCTGGCTCTGGACCCCGAGAAACGGTACTCGGCCGAGCAATATCTGGAGTATTTCAAAGGACGCGTCTTCCCGGAGTACTTCTACAGCTTCCTCCACCAGTATATGGAGCTCATCACGGACCCATCCTCAGGACGCGCTCCCATATCCGGCACGGGCAGGAACCTCGGCGAGGCCGACGAGCGCATAGACCGCATATTCTATGACTTTGACAAAATCTCCTTTTTCCTGGGCTACAAGGATACGGAGCAACCGCTGGATGAGGCCCATTTCACCCCCACCTTGGGCCTCGGCCTTTTCCCCGTCAGGCTCAACATTCCCAACAACGAGCACTATACGAGCGTCATGGCGCAGCCCGCCGCCGACGATGGGACTCTCATATTTTTGTCGCTAGTTGTGGGCTCCCTGAGAAATTCGGCGCGTGCTGCCTCGCGAGTTCGGGCCTGCGACGTACTCCTAGCGTTCGCGGAGCGTTTGACGGACGAGGCAAAGTTGGATCGAGTTCTTCCCTACCTCATGACGCTCCTGAACGACGAGGTGGATGTGGTGGCGATAGCGGCGCTTCGGTCTGTCACCCAACTCTTAGCCATGGTCACGGTCGTCACCCCGGTCAACGCCCATGTTTTCCCCGAGTACATCATGCCTAGAATGCAGGTCTTTCTTGCCGGTGCGTCTCGTCAGCTCGTCCTCGGTAAGGAGCGTAGGGAGCCGACTGCGCTGGTGCGAGCCACCTTTGCTTCCTGTTTGGGGAAGCTGGCTACTACGGCATCCAAGTTCCTGCGGATGACGGCCATCCTCCGAGCCGAAGGGTCCATATCCATGGCCGACCCGGAACTCGAAACCGGTAGCGGTGCCGAGGCCGCCTTCGATACGTTGTTTGACAATACGCAACGCGACCTTGTTGAGCTTTTTGAAATGCATGCCAAAGCGCTGATAGAAGACTCGGATGCGTCGGTTCGCCGCGCGCTCCTGAGCTCCGTGCCGGAGCTCTGTTTGTTCTTTGGCAGTGCCGAGTCCAACGACATCATCTTGACGCACCTTAACACGTATCTGAACGACCGGGACTGGATGCTCAAGTGCGCCTTTTTCGATACCGTGGTCGGGATTGCTTCCTTCCTGGGCAGCACCAGCCTGGAGGAGTTCAATCTGCCGCTGATGGTCCAGGCCCTGATGGACCCCGAAGAGCATGTGGTGCGCGCGGCCCTGCATTCTCTGGCCGAGCTTGCCAACCTCGGTCTGCTGTCGCGGCCCAAGGTGTATGAGCTGGTGGAGGTTGTTGGCCGCTTCACTATGCATCCGAACCTCTTCATTCGCGAATCTGCCACCGAGTTCCTGGCCAAGGCCACGAAGCTGCTTCCGACCGCGGCTACCCGACTCGTCGTGCTCCCCCTGATGGAGCCCTTCATCAAGCCATCTATCATTCCCGACTTCTCCGAGCTCGGGCTTCTCCGTGCACTAAAAAAACCACTGTCTCGCACAGTCTTTGACCAGGCCATGGTCTGGGCCCAGAAGACGGACAAGGGCGTGTTCTGGAAGACGGTGCGGACTCAAAAGCAATCAGCCTTTAGCATTGCCTCGACTGGCATGCCCTCGCGGTCACGCGAACCGCAGCCTCTTTCCATTGCTAAGGTGGCCAAGAACGACGAGGACGAACAATGGCTTGCGCGACTGCGGACCTATGGCATGGCCCCGGAAGACGAGTTCAAGCTGCTGGTGTTGCGAGAATTCATTTGGCGGCTGAGCCAGATGAAAAGTCGCGATCCAATCACAACCGACGGGGTGTCGACAGGATTAAGCCCAATTATTATCCTACGTGATATCAAGACGGTGCAGATACAGACAGTCATGTTCGACGAGCCGCAGTGTCCTGAGGATATTCCCAAACGGCAAGGTGACGGCGATGTGGACCAGGACCGGGGCCCATATACCATCGCCGACGCTTTGCTGGATGCCTCGATGACCATCGATGAGCCCGTGGGGAGGCGGCGGCGGGCCGCTATGAACACTCATCGCACGCGGCTGAGCAGCCAGGGCGCTGTATCCCCTCGGAATACGGCGGCGCTCTCCCCCACGGCCACACACCCATCGTCCCCAACAGCTCGCTCCAGCATTGACGAGTCGAGGCGCGCGTCTTCGGCGACTAGGGGTCGCGCGTCCAATAGAGATGACGATGCGTCTGTCCACGAGAGGCCGTTCTCAACCCGCCGCGCACCCCGCCACCAGTCCAGTGCATTGGACCTGTTGAACAGAAAAGATTCGAACCGCTCCATCGCCGAGACTGGCACCAACGAAACCAATGCGTTCGGCGAGGTAGAGGGACCCTTCACCCCAAACCCGCCCCCGAAGATCACACTTCCAAGCAGCGTCGAGGAGGCTCTCGAGAGCAAGGACCAGCATAAGGTGTCGCATTCCTATGAGGGCAACGACCCAAACGTTCTGAGGATGCTGGACAACATGTATGTGGATAATTTCCCGCACGACATCGCCGAGTTCGGACCTTTGGTTCAGCCTATATCCAAGAGGAAGTCGACCAAGAACAGCGGGCAAACAGGCGAAGACGCATGGAGACCAAGCGGCAGGCTCGTGGCTACCTTTGCTGAGCACACAGAGGCGGTCAACCGTATCATGCCCTCCCCCGACCACGCATTCTTCATCACGGGCGGGGACGACGGCTGTGTGAAAGTGTGGGATTCGGCTCGCCTCGAGCGCAATGTGTCTCATCGCTCGCGACAAACCCACAAACATGGCGCCGGGGCCAGGGTGGTAGCCCTCTGTTTCATCGACTCTACGCACTGCTTCGTCAGCTGCGCGACGGACGGCTCTGTTCACATTGTCAAGGTGGACACCGTGCTGTCCGGCGGGTCGACCAAATATCTTCGTCTTCGGCTGCTCCGGGAGTACCAGCTACCGCCCGACGAGTACGCCGTTTGGTGCACGCATTTCAAGCTCGAGCTGCCCTCTGTTTTGCTACTTGCTACCAACCGGTCACGGGTACTGGCCATCGACCTGCGCACCATGACGCCCATGTACGAGCTGCAGAATCCCGTGCACCACGGCACGCCAACCTGCTTCGTTGTGGACAGGCGACGGCATTGGCTGCTCCTAGGCACATCGCACGGCGTCCTCGACCTCTGGGACCTGCGTTTCAGACTACGGCTAAAGTCATGGGGCATGCCAGGCAAAATGCCCATCCATCGCCTGGCGTTGCATCCAAGCCGAGGGCGGGGGAAATACGTCTGCGTGGCCGGCGGCACTGGTCTCCAAGAAGTCACCGTATGGGACATTGAGAAGACGCAATGTAAGGAAATCTATCGCGCGTCAGGGTCGTCCAAGGAAGGCCCGCGAGAATACGAGGCCTGGAATGTCGACGAGGACAAGCCCGAAGGAATGCTGGGTTCCTTTGCGACCAACATTGAGCCGTCGGCCAGCACGGCGGAACGCTGCGTGCGCACCATGGTGGTGGGCAGTGCCAACTTGGACGAGCAACGCGATGTTCGGTACGGCTACATCATCACTGGCGGTGCAGATAAGAAGCTCCGTTTCTGGGACCTCAACAGGGTCGAGCAGTCTACCATCTTCAGTGGGCTCTCGGTGGACGAGGCGCGGCCCGTCTTCACATCACAGCCAGCACCGAACAATCCGACGTTGACCATTGCCACCGAGCGCAACCCCAAAGGCTCCTCATCCACGGCAGCGGGCGACCAGCAGCAAAGGGGCGGCAGGCATGGCGACGGCGTTCCGCGGAAAAACGGGCGCGAGAAGCCGCCCAGACACACGGTCATCTCGGCAGAGCAGAGCAAACTCTTGCGCAGCCACCTAGATGAGGTCCTCGACATTGCGGTCCTCGAGGTTCCCTATACCATGACGGTTTCGGCGGACCGTTCAGGTGTCATCTTTGTGTTTCAGTAGGACTGGGACAAGAGACCGGACAGGAAAGGCCAGGACAGTGACCGAGTAGGGCGACGGGACGGCGGCCGGCATCAAACTTTGGCTGTAAGGGGATAATACGGCCGGGCTCTACATGTTAATCAGCAGAATGCCATGAATGAGGCCGCCAATGGTAGGTCGTGCAACAGGTTCCGGGGACTTGTGGGCATTGATAGGTTTTCCTAGCCACCCACACTGAGGAACGACCATAGTGAGGCCAGCCCAACAGCGATACGATCACATGTCACCGCATGCATTTGGTTCTGGGGTGACATGCGTTTGCAGGCTCATGCCGAACTGTACCTGCTCAATTACACGAGGACACACACAACCCTCCTCGGATGTGGGAAGTAGGGTACCTCTTCCCGTTCAAACCAGTAAGGCATTAGACGGTGTGCTCGTCACGAGCCCGTTTGGGGCATGGGCACGGTACCGCATCATCTTCTTCGCTCTCGCGCCCGCGCGCCCACGCCGAGGGCTTGCGGGCTCGGGCGCCATGCCACATGTCCGCGAAAGAGCCGGGAGTCTCTTGAGACATGCGATGGATCGGCCCGGGCCGCCTTTGGCCAAAGCAAATGTGCTTTTGGAAGCTTCTCACACCAGCACTCGTTGGACGCCATCAGCTTCTGTGTTGGATAAACGACGGGCCCGGCCCGGGGCTACTACGGAGGGATGCTTTGTGTGGTCTGCCACGTTTTTGAATTTATCAACATGAACCGAAGAGATGGCAGACCCAGGCAAAGGCAATGGGTACCGAGCATCCATTGGTGGCGGAGAACAGCGTAGTCTTGGGGTCATGGCCTCCCGCGCCCCTTTTGGCAATGTCCAGGCATGGTCCAATGGGGAAGGGCTGGCGGGGGCAGACGGAGGAATGAAGCGCCCGATTATCTCGCGGATCATGTGCTCCCTCTCATCATGGTCTTATAAGACAGCTGCTGTTGCCGTGGACGTGGGTTGAACCCGTAAGGGTAACCATCACCTTGGGCGGCTCCTAACCACGCTTGCTTACCCTGTCACCGTTCTTGTTCCCTCTCCCACGGGCGATGCTGACCAAAAACGCGCTGCTTACAGGCGTCGGCCTGGGCCTCGTGGCTCTGACCCGGGCTGAATTCACGCTGACGGCCCCGGTGGCCACCGAAATGAAGGGGGGCGACAGCATCCCGTGCGGTGAGTACGATGCGCGGGACCGGACCCAGGTGACGGAATGGCCCGTCCTGGGCCACGACGTGGGCGTGAACATCCAAGGCGGCACGTCGACGTTTGTGATCCGCGCGGCGCTGGTCGACGACTTGACCAAGTTCGTGACGTTGCGGCCGGCGGTGTATAACCGCGGCGGCGGCGACCTCTGCTTCATGCGCATCCGCGGCGTCGAGGACTGGGTGGGCAAGGAGGCCCTCGTCGAGGTCCGGCAGTACACTGGAGGCGGAGGTTACTTTCACCGCGTGAGTCCAAGCCACCCCTCTGTTCTTGTCGCCCATCGGCCGCCCCCTGCTGGCACCGGGAAGCCGACGGCAAGGCTCACCATCCCTCCCTTTAGTGCGCGGCGGTTACCTTTGTGGAGGGGGGACCGGCGCCCCCTGCTTGCCGGGGATTCCACGAGCAGCTGGTCCAGAACCATGAGAGACGTCTCAAGGAAAAGGCCCAAGGTGGGCAGGGGCAGCTGGGCCGGTACCAGGAGACCCATCCGGCGGAGAAGGCTCGTCTTGAGCAAAGGGGCCTCGGCATTGGTTATGCTGTAGACAACACCGCGAGGGCCTCGGTTGTTGTTGTTGCTGACGACGACTTTGACGACGACGACGATGATGATGATGATGACGCTGTCGATGATGACGATTTTCGACAGAAGACTTCCAAGCCTGCAGCGGGTTCAGGTCACGTCTCTACATACACCCACATGCCTGCTACTCCGGTCCCTTCGCACTCTGCCGGCAGCCACCCGTCTTGGACCTGGAACCAGACGGCGCCGCTGCCGACGGGCCAGGCCGGCACACTTGACGCGTCCCAGGCCCCCAGAGGCCTCTCCCGGGGCTTCGTCCTGCTGAACCTGGGGCTGGTCGCGTCCCTGGTAGTTCTGTTCTCCCTGTAGGGGGGTGGGGGTCTACGGGGAGGGAGTCGTCTGATGGAGAACAGGAGGAAAGAACAGCCAAGAGTTAACTTTGAGGGGAAAGGCTTCTCGCTCATGCATGATGCCATGGGGTAGGCTGGAGGGCCTCGGGGGAAACAGCCGGATCACCAGAATGAGAGGCAAGGCCACGGCGATGTGAAGCGAGGTTCAGGGCGCGAAGAAGCGCCCCTCGGGCGGTCGGCACCGGGGGGGGGGGGGGGGGGGGGGGTCTGCAGTGACATGTCTGGTCCCCTTGCGATCTGGCGATGCCGTGACCTTCTCTCCCTTCATCACTGCCCTTCGGCGTTCGGTTCGATGCAAGGGGGCGGCAGGATGGCCAGGGGGAGGGATGGGACGATGAACTCTCTTTCGGGTTTCAGGCCCAGAAAGATGGGTGGAGAATGGAGCCCAGAGCCCATCGGACGGAAAGGCTTGTTTGGTCTGCCGCCGGCCACGGCACTACCGCCATCAACAGGCACTCGTGCAGTCCAGCGTGCGGAAGTCGATAGCATGCGCCGTTGCCTGGGCAAGGACGGTGGGCGGGCAGGGGGCGCAGGACCGGCACTGGGCCATCGCCGGGCTTTCTTCCGTGATCTCCTCTTTCCTTTCTTCTCGTTCCCGTCCGCCTGCATTGCCGGCGCCGGCGTGCGCAGGAAATGACCCGTCCCCGTACCTCATCTATTTGCTGATTGCGTGCGAGGAGGGCCATGGTGGCCGAGCGAAGCCGGGGCGCGGGGGCCGTTCCTCTCTCTTCCTTGGTTTTTCCCCAAATCGGATTTCGTCGTGGTCGGCACCAAGACGCTCTCACGGATCCATGTTCACACCGCCGGACCCACCACGTGCGTTTCCAGATGATTGTTGTTCTCCTCCCGGCACCCGCCCTGGCGGTCCGTACCATCGTCACCCCTGCGACTTGCTCGCCTGTTCGGCGCGAACCGATGGGCACGGCGCCGAGGATTGGCTGGGGCCGCTCCACCCGAGCCACTGTTGCGTTCCGGATAGACAGGCCGACAGGGGGTTTCGTGCGGTTGTTGGTAGAGCCTCAGCCGCATCCTGGCCGCCAATTCCCCCCCCCCCACGCGCGTGCCTGAGCGGGCCCTTCCCCTTCTCCTCCCCGAGCCGCGACGTTGAGGCTCTCGTCAACCGCCCGCCTCGCCCTTGGCGGCGCGCGCGAGTGATCTCGGTTCTTGCGGCGTGTGCCCGGCCCACCTCTGTACCCGTGGCATAGCATCGGGATCGGCACGCCTGGCCCTGCTGGCTCACCAACGGGGCTGTCTAGACATGGGACGAAACTTCATTTCGCGACCCAGGGAACCAGGCGACTGCCCGGCCACGGCGACGGGGCCCAAGGCCAGGGAGCCGAGGTGGCCCTATAACCGACCAGGCATGACGAGCAGGGGGGGCGGGGGCGAGAGAGCCATGACGGACCGACTGTAACACCATTCCGTCGCCCATGGGCTGGCCGGCGAGATGCTATATAGAGAGCCCCGACTCTCAACCCGAGCCTCTTCTTTCCCTTCCCCATCTCATCAGCAGGACAGCTTCGAACCACTCCCCCCCCCCATTCTTTCACTTTGCGCTCTTCCCAGGTCGGTGACCTTTGCCATTCTTTCTTTGCTTCCCGCCGCCGCCGCCCTATTCCCTTCGTTACAAGCACAGGTGCCCAACATCGACAACCCTCGTTTACCCACACTGCCCACCAAAGCCCACACACCCTCCCGCCCCGTCAAGATGCAGTACGCTCTCACCTTCGCCGCCCTCGCCGCCCCGGCCCTGGTTGCCGCCCACGGCCAGATCAAGTCGCCCCAGCCCCGTGTGGCCGGTGCCGCCCTCGCCAAGACGTGCGGCGAGCAGATCAAGAACCAGATGTCGGCGGACCCCTTCGGCAACATCCAGGGCGAGCTCCAGAACGCCGGCCAGAACGGCGTCGGCGCCGACTGCAACCTCTGGCTCTGCAAGGGCTTCCAGTTCGCCGACAACGCGGCCAACGTGCAGTCGTACACCGTCGGCGAGGAGGTGCCCATCGAGTTCGATGTCCGCGCCCCCCACACCGGTACTGCCAACGTCTCCATCGTGGACACCGCCACCAACTCCATTATCGGCACGCCCCTGATCAGCTGGGACGTGTATGCCTCCAACTCGGCCCAGATCCCCAAGGACCAGCTGTCCTTCAGCATCAAGATGCCCGACCTGGGCGGCAAGTGTACCAAGGCCGGCGCCTGCGTCATCCAGCACTACTGGGACGCCCGCTCCATCGACCAGACCTACGAGTCCTGCATTGACTTCACCGTCAGCGGCAGCGGCGGCGGCAGCGCCCCGGCCCCGGCCCCGGCCCCCTCTTCGGCCGCCCCGGTCGCCACCACCAAGCAGGCCGTCGCCGCGCCCGCCGCCACCGACGCCGCCGGCGGCGCCGCCGACGACGAGTGCGACGCCGACGCCGACGAGGACGAGGACGACGAGTGCGACGCCGACGCTGGGGACGAGGACACCCCCGCCCCGGCCCCCACCACCCTGGTGACCTCGGCCCGCCCGGCCGCCACCCCGGCCCCCGGCGGCTCCTCCGGCGCCGCCGCCCTGTACGGCCAGTGCGGCGGCAAGGGCTTCACCGGCCCCACCTCCTGCGCCCAGGGAACCTGCAAGAAGATGAACGATTGTGAGTACCTGAACAATGCCTCTCCCGAGTCCAACACGGGACCGAGCTGACCGAACCAGATTACTCGCAGTGCGTCCAGGCCTAAGCAGGTCCTGCTTGCCGCGCGCGCGCCCCCTCCGGGCGGCCCAAGAGTGCCGGGGAGCCGCCGCGGCTTTTCCGGAAAAGCCGCGACGGTCCCTCGACCCCCGCCCCGGAGCCAGCTTCAATGTACATAAGATTTTGCGAGGGGAGCTCTATTTATTATGCCCGCCCGAATTGGGGAGGAACCTCGAACTGTCAATATGAAACCCACAAAACAAGTCCAACCTGTTGATACCACTGAACTGCAATGCCGACGCCGGCCCTCGGCCAGCGCGTATCCGCCTTTCGAAGCTGTCAGGACCAGCACGGCCTGCTGTCTTGTCCTACTGCCTTTGTGATCTTTTCGTCCATCTTTTGACCAAGGGCCTGGGGGCCGAGAGGGAGGGTTTGACCCGTTATTACTCTTCGGACGAACACCCACAAGCGGATTGGAGCAGCAGGGAAACGTCCGTAACGAGCGAATCTGGCTCCACTACGGCCAGTGTTTGGTGTCTTGCTCTACCTAGTACCACGGCGTTGATCCTCGCACAAACCGCCACACCGACCGGATATCGTTGCTGAAAACGCCGTCCCCCCCCCCGGCAAGCGGGAACGTCCTTTAGGCCGGGCCGGACCGCACCCGGTCCCAGTTTGGCCGTCGAGCCCACGGCTCATTGCAGGAAATCACCGGGGACGTCAGGTCCTGCGTGCCCGGCGTGTTAGTACGGGGGGGGGGGGGGGGGGGGGTGGATGGGGGGAACCAAGGGACCACGTACCCCAGACGTGCAGGCTGTCGGGCGACGCCTTGGAGCGGTGCGCCGGCTCCGTGTCGTCCACCAGGTCGCCGTCCACGTAGTGCTCCATGATGAAGCCGGCCGGGTCGAACCTAGAGGGGTGTCAATCGGCGGCCATTCCAGACGCCCGGTGCCGCTCTTTCGCCCTTGGCCATGGCAGGGAAAGGCAATCATAGCACGCACCAGTAATCGAAAATCTGGCTGCCGAGCACGTGGCGACCCACGCCCCAGCAGTTCTTGTACCCCTTCTCCCGCAGCCAGTCGTGGCCCAGGACCTGCGTGTCGAAGTCGTGCGTCTCGTACGACGTGTGGTGCACGTGGAATTTAGGTCCTAGCCGCCGCCGCGGGTTAGATCAGCGCCGCGAGGGAGGAGGAAAGGGAGGAGAAGGGGGGGGAGTCCTGACCCTGGTAGAAGAAGAAGACATGGTGGTCCACCGGCTCCTTGCCCCGGTTCAGGCGGTAGAAGACGGTGATGTCCTCGCCGGCCTCGTTGTGCACGATCTGTTGGACGGTCGGCCCCTTGCGTCAGCCTATGCACGCAGCGCGGGCGCGCTCCCGCCGTCGCCGCCGCCGCCGCCGTCGACTTACATCGCTGGGCAGCAGGTTGAAGTGCGCCGAGTAAAAGGCAAAGGCCTTGGCGAAGTCGGTGGTGCAGTGGCCCCAGTGGCCGAGCTTGTGGACGGGGGCGGGGCGCTTCTGGAAGCGCTGGAACTGGTTCTTGGGCCGGTTCTTCTCGCGCGGGTAGTTGACGGGCGTGTGCGGCAGCGGGACGTCGAGCAGCGGGCTCGCGGCCTGGCCGTGCACGAGGTGGAAGGGGAAGCCGTCGACGGGGTCGCGGAAGGTGACGGCGCGGCCGCCGCCGGGGGCGCCGGCGAGCTCGTACACGGCCGACGCCCCCGGCAGCACCGCCGCCGCGTGCGCCAGGTCCGCCTCGCTGTCGACGGCAAAGCCCACGCCGCCGAACTCGTCCCGCTCCGCCCGCTCCGCGCACACCACCCACGGCTCCGGCCCGTACCCCCGGAAGTACACCTTGTCGCCCGTCCGCTTCTCCTCGACGAAGCCAAAGTCGTGGAACCACGCGACCGCCTTGTCGAGGTCCTTGTACTTGTAGTACGCGTGGCAGATCCGGTTCAGGCTGATCTTCCGGGGGGCGTCGTCGGCGGCCATGGCGGAGGGGTATTTCCGGATCGGGGCGGCTTGGGCAGGCAGATCGAGTCGGGCTGGGGGCGGCTTCTCTTGGTATGGGGTTTCGGCTGGGGCGGGGGGGACGCTAGAGGTACAACACCGGCCTGCTTTCACAACCAGAAGCGGGAACGGAAGATACGAAAGACACGGCGAGGACGCCCCTGTGCACTATACTCTGTCTTTTAAATGCTGCGGCGGAGCAAACCAAGAGCAAAGGGCTTCTCCTTTTCCACCGACAAATCCGGGGGGAGGGGGGGGGCCGAAGCTACTTATGATACACAACAGTCCTCCAGCCAAGCGGCTAAAGGGTGGCAGAGGTGGAGGAGTCCGTCGCTCCCGCGTGCGCATCAACCCGAGGGACATGGCGTCCCAGTGGTCCGTCATGGGCCAAGGTGGCGGAAGGGAAGGGAGGGGTTACTTACGGCTGGAGATCTACCCTCCCCAACAGCCACGACGTCCCTGGCGCTGCCTGGCCTGTTGTAAATCCGTAAATCCAGCACCCCTCGGCTACCACCACCACCACCCCGCAGTTCGCATCAATCCTCCATGCCGATGGCATCTTGTCTCGGCAGTTTGTGTCGGCCCGGCATGTCTCGCGAACCGGAGACCCGAAGTCACTGGAGCGAGTGTATGCTCTTGGCTGGCGGTCTTCACTCTGGGCACCCCGGGGGGCGAGGCCTGCCTCGGGGCCGGTTCTGGAAGAACTACGTTGCCCTCTCTTTGGCCTGCCATGCGCGCTGACGGCCCCTGGAATGCCGCTGCAAGGCGGCGACGGCCTGGCTGCTTGCGAAGGGTCCGGGTGCCGTCGGTTCTAGGCCAGCAAGTCCTGCCCCAGCAGGCGACTATCCAGCCCTCGGGCCTTGCTCCTTGGCCGGCGGACCTCCCGGGCCATCCGGAAGCTGGGGCTGTACGGCACGTCCGCCTTTACAGCATGCATTGGATGGTAGCATCGGGACTGGGGCCCGACGAAGATCCCGCGATCCGGTGAGACGACGACCCGGCGAGACGAGAACGTGCGGTGAGAGCCAGTGGGCGGATGACGCAAAGCCGCCCATCAGCTCGTGAATTTGGCCCCTCCGACGTGATGTAGGTGCATAGGCCGAGCTAGGATCTCGCACTTGGCTGAACTTGGGTCTTTCCCTCCCCAGCCCACCCAAAGTAGTACTACATCGACCCGTAGCTGGAAACCCACGGCCATTCTCTCCAAGCCGACGAACAGCACTGCACTGCTCTCGGTGCGCACAAGCCCGGCATATCCACACGCCTGTCGATGCCCTGAACCGTCCCCGAAACCTCGGTGCTTTTTCCGACGGACCACGCTCGTCGCCCCGTCGCCCCCGGTCGCCGCCCGCCGCCGCCATGATCAAGAAGCTGTCCAAGCAGAGCACATCGGTGTCGCAGGCGTCGGCGTCGTCGGCGTCGTCGGCGCCGGCCGAGTCGGTGCTGCCGTCGATCCTGACGGACGGGCTGCCGCTGCCGCGCCTCGTCGTCTTCGACCTCGACTACACGCTGTGGCCCTTCTGGGTCGACACGCACGTGTACGCGCCGCTCAAGCCCAACGCCGCCCACAGCGCCTGCACCGACAAGGTGGGCGAGACCTTTGCCTTCTACGCCGACGTGCCCTCGGTCCTGCACGGCTTGGGCCTCGCCGGCCTCCGCCTCGGCGTCGCCAGCCGCACCTGCGCCCCCGACCTCGCCCGCGAGATGCTCAAGCTGCTGCACCTCCCGCCCGCGAGCGCCGTCCTCGGCAGCGCGCCCGGCGGCGTCGGCGCCGACGCCGCCGGCGAGCTTCTCAAGAACGCCGGCAAGAAGGACAAGGCCCGCCGCGCCCTCGACTTCTTCGACGCCGGCCTCGAGATCTACCCCAGCAGCAAGATCCGCCACTTCGAGGCCCTCGCCAAGCGCACCGGCATCCCCCACACCGACATGCTGTTCTTCGACGACGAGAGCCGGAACCGCGACACCGAGAAGCTGGGCGTTACCATGCAGCTGGTGCGCGACGGCGTGACCTGGCAGGAGGTCGAACGCGGCATCCTCGAGTGGCGAAAGCGGAACGGCGCCCAAGGCTGACGGCACCTTCTTGGGCTTCCATGGCGCCGCCTTCCGGGCTACGGACGAGGCGGGAAACGCTTGTACGAAATCACACGAGGCTCACAAGACATACGGCAGGCACGGCGTTGGGTTGGCAATCGGTTTCGGAGAATGGCGCATTAGCGTATACCCCCTGTGCAACCGGTCCTTCCGGCACTGAGGAGATAGGCACGGGCCTGCCCAGTCGCACTCCAGGCAGGATCGGCGGTCTGGCATGGACCTTTGTCTATATTGGCATCTAGATGCGACTAAAAGGCAATAACCAAGCACATGCGTATGCAGAATTGGGCTGTATGCCCCCCCCTGTATCCCATCCCGTGAACTCCCGCAAACCTGCGCGCTTGGTTATCATCACTGCGAGGCGACAGTCTCCTTCTCGGGTGCAACGTCCGCGGCCGACTTTTCCGAGAGGACGGCTGCCTGCTCATCCTTGAGCGACAAATCTTCGAGGCCGTTGGTGGCAGCTTCGGTCGAGATGGGCACGTCGCCCTCCGTGGCGCCCGCGGCCGCCGGCGCGGCCGTTGTGTTTTCCGTCGGGGTCGGGACTTGGGTCTCGGCCGGCTTTCCTTCCGGCAAGGCCACGGGAATCGTCGCCACGCGCTCCATGCGCGGGTGCTTGTTCTGGCTGCCGACGGCGACCAGCTCGAGGCGCGGGCCGGTGCCGTCGTTGCACGGCCGCCAGTACATGGGACCGGGCGGTAGTTTGGTGTGGCCGTTCTCCCACTTCATTATCCGGTGGATCTCGTCGTCGAACAAGGGCTCGTCGTAAAAGTCCCACTCCAGCTCGCCGCCGTACGCCTTCGGGATGTTCTTGACGTCAATGAACGAGGTGAGGACGGGCTGCACCTCGTTGGGGCCCAGGATAAAGATCTTGGACACGGTCACGGGGTCGAACCACTTCTTCACCCAGCCCCATACTGTCGAGAAGAAGGAGGGGGCGCCGATGATGAATATGCCTGGGGAGTCGTCAGCCTTGGCTTCCCGAGCCCACAGCCTGGGCGGGGGGGAGGGGACGCACGATCCAGGGTTTCGGGGTAGTGCGCAGTAGCCAGCGTGCTCGCGGCCTGCATGTGCGACTTGAGGTTCCAGAACATGCGCAGACTGACGTTGGAGATGTCGACAATGTTGGTGCTCAGGGTAATGGGGGTGCCGGCATGTTCGCGGTCGGTCGTCTGGGAGCATAGCGGCTGCGCAAAGCGCGTCAGGTTCTCGTAGAGCGCAAACAGGCGCAGCTCCTTGGCGGGCGTCTTGCCGTCCGTCTTCGCGTTGCTGTACGTCGTGTCGGTCGACTTCTCGTACTTGGACACGGTGCTGGAGTCGAGGTGGCGGATCTGGTAGACGTAGATGGGAATGCCCCTGGACGGGGACAGCCGGTCTCGTTAGCCTGCTTGCGGCAACTCTGTTTGGGGTTTCGCGCGAGTCCCGGGTAGGGATGGATGAGCGGGATTTGGTTCAGGTGGTGGCAGTTGTTTAACGTACCGGCGGTCCCGTCGTCCCGTGAACATGGGGTACTGGGGGCTCCGATTAGCCGTGTCCTGCATAAAGTTTACCGGCGACTTGGGGCGTCCGGGGGGGGGGGAGGGTCCGGCTCACGAGCTTCTTGGACGTCTCATATGCATCGACGTCGATGGTGTCGTACAGCACGTCGATCTGGTTGGCACTGCGGAACTTTTCCGTCTCGCTGAACTGGAGGTAGGCGTCCTGCACAACCCACTTGCGCGCGCGGAGGAAGCGGCTGCCAGCGCAAGGAAACAGATCAGCCTCGCGGACGCAGGGAGGGAACGGAGCCGCGCCGCGCTGCGGGCGCCACGGTCGGAGGCGAGACCTACAGCAACGTCGGATCGTCGTGAGACGGCGGCGGGCCCGGCTTCCACAGGCCTTTCTCCTGCAGGAACACCTTGAAGTCCTTGAGCGCCTGCTCCTCGGACGCGGTGAGGTGGCCGAGATGCCCCTGCGGGTACCCGTGCTCGGGGGCCCCCGCGGAAGGCACGCGGTGAATCGAGTCCGACTTGGTCATGGCGGGCGCGGCGACGTGCGGCGAGGAGCGAATGGCGCGCCAGGCAGGGCAGGGCTGGGAGGGTCGCTGGGGACGAGAGAGCAGATCGGCACAGGCAATGCGTTCACGGCGCGCCAAAAGGTAGAAGCAGATCCGACGTTAGCTACAGGCGCGGGTGGCCGACGAATCTTATTGATGAAAAAGACGGCGATAGCAAGAGCCTAGCAAAAGCGAGCTGACGCGGGAAATGACCCTTGTAGTAGCAGCAGAAGGGGAGGACTCTTTGCCGCGCCTGCCCCCCCCCTGTTGCAGCCAGCCGGCCGGATCTACGTCGACAGGGCTCTTTAGCGCTGGGCCGGATCCGCGGTGAGAGCGACATGACGTCGGCCGTTGCGATGCGGCTGGGGTTGGTTGGGCTGGATTCGCGGGCGGAATTGTATGCGCTTCGTGGTGGCCCCCAGCAAGACCGACCCCGGCGCGGAGTTTAGGTCCCCATGGCATCTCCGTCTGGAGTCCGTCTGCTCCCCGATCCGCGAGCCGCCTACAGGTGGTCCAGGTTTCGGCTGGAAGAGGAAGGACTCCTGACGATTTGACGAGTCATTCCTTGGCTTGCGATGATGTCCACATCGCGCCGACTACGGGGGTCGTCGTGTCTGCGCCGGGCCGCCGCACGCAAGCGTCGACAGCGCCTTGCGACCGTTGCACAGCTAGTTGAGGTACATGGCCCCAACAGGGTCTTGCTTGGGTTGTGGGAGGAAGGGATTCCATAACCATCCGTCGCCCTGCTGCTGGTCCAAAATGGACTAGCGCTGGGCCACCGCGGGGGTTTGTGGTGGTGGTCCTTCGTCCCCTCCCGCCGTGGCCGTGACAACATCGACCCGATGGCCGAGGCAGCCGCCCAGGCGGACGTCCCGGCATGGCCATCCCCGCTATATGTTGTCCCATGCCCATCTCCAGCCGGCGCGCACAGAAGCCGGAACAACCCACGCACCAGAGTGGACAGCCCGCCCGTCATCCGGGCTCGTGATTATGGCAGAGGCGTCAGGGCCAGAGATGGCGCCGGCTTCTCGGTCGGATTACGATCTTTCCCAGCCGCTGCTCGCGGGTGCAGGCCTTCGCCAGGGGCTGTCCTCCTACGGGGACGCACACTTCTCCCTGTTCCTGCGCAAGGCCTTCATCAAAGCCCTGGGCTATAGCGAGGATGCCCTGTCGCGGCCCATCGTCGGCATCGTCAACACCTATTCGGGCTTCAACCCCTGCCACGCCAATGTCCCCCAGCTCCTCGAGGCTGTCCGGCGCGGGGTGCAGCTCCACGGCGGGCTCGCCATCGACTTCCCCACCATCAGCCTGCATGAGTCCTTCGCGGCCCCGACGAGCATGTTCCTACGGAATCTCATGAGCATGGACACGGAGGAGATGATCAAAGCGCAACCGGTGGACTCGGTCGTCTTGATCGGCGGTAAGCCTGGGGCCTCGGCCGATCTAAGCGGCCGCCCTGGCTGATAACCCGCCCAGGTTGCGACAAGACCACGCCTGCTCAAACCATGGGGGCCATATCCGCGAACAAGCCAGCCATCCACCTTTTGACCGGCCCCATGATGCCGGGGAGCCACCGCGGAACCCGCATCGGCGCTTGCACCGACTGTCGTAGCAACTGGGCGAGGTATCGTGCCGGAGCCATCGATATCGAGGAGATCGGAGAGCTGAACGACGAGTTGGCCCCAACCGTGAGTAGACCTGCCTTCCCTCGTCCATCGCGTCGCTGAATGGGTCGCGAGGCCGGCACCTGCGGAGTCATGGGCACAGCGAGCACAATGGCCTGTCTCCTTGCCGGACTCGGCATGATGCCCATCAAAGGCGCCACGCCTCCTGCGGTATCCTCGACGCGACTCCGAGTCGCCGAAGACGCGGGGGCCAAAGCCGTGGCCCTCGCCAAAAGCCAGCTCCAGCCGCAACAGGTCTTAACCCGAGAATCCTTCTTGAACGCCATCACCGTTCTTCAGGCCATAGGGGGGTCCACCAACGCCATTGTGCACCTGCTGGCCATCGCCAACCGACACCCTGCCGTGGCGGGCACCATCTCGCTGGATACCATCGACCAGATAGGGCGACGGACGCCTCTGCTGGTCGACTTGAAACCCAGTGGCGAGAATTATATGACGGACTTCCACAACGCTGGCGGCATGGTCGCTCTGTTGCACCAACTGAAGCCACTCCTGCATCTTGATGCAATGACCGTCACCGGCCAAACCCTAGGACAGGAGCTCGATGCCACGCCATTCCGCCCGCTGGCCCCCGATAGCCCGGCGTCCTACATCCGATCCTTGTCGGCACCCCTCTATCCGTGTTCCTCCCTTGTGGTTCTTCGTGGCAACTTGGCCCCAGGGGGCGCTGTGATGAAGGCAAGTGCGTCGAAAGACCGGCGTCTTCTCTCTCACGCGGGGCCCGCGTTGGTGTTCTGGGGGACAGCCGATATGGCAGAGCGAATCGACGACCCAGACCTGCACGTCACTGCAGACAGCGTGCTCGTGCTACAAGGCATCGGCCCCGTCGGCAACCCGGGCATGCCCGAAGCCGGCCTTATTCCGATTCCGCGGAAGCTGGCGGCCCAAGGGGTAGTCGACATGCTGCGGCTGTCGGACGGCCGAATGAGCGGCACTGCAGGGGGCACCATAGGCTTGCATATTTCTCCCGAGTCCGAAGACCCCGAGTCGGTTTTGGGCATCGTACAAGATGGCGACGTGATCACGTGCGACGTCGACCGCAGGCTACTCACAGTCGAACTTGCCGAAGAGGAGATACAAAGAAGGGTAACAGCGAGGCGGAACGGTGTCTACGGCGCAGGAATCCGCCGAGAGTCGGCGACCCCCTGGATTGCCAGGCAGACCATGCGCGGCTACCGCGGGCTGTATATGCGATCGGTCAACCAGGCAGACCGGGGGGTCGATTTCGATTTCCTCACGGCCCTGGGTCCAGGCGGCATGCCCTGACGAGGCGCAACGGCAATGTCTTCTGAGGAACCTAACGTTGCCTCGCTTTAGCGGAGTACGAATCGTTCCGTGCCGCCCTGACTCGATGTTGCATCTGCGCATACAGCTCGAGAGCGCCTCGCTCCGCCGGGAAACCCTATCGCTATACCATGAAACGATGCATCGGTGCTGTCGGGTAACGTGGCCATCGGCCTGAGCGCCCTCTCAGTCGGCTTGAGCAAGTATCGAAGTTTTGTTGCGAGAAACTTCCACCAGGGGCGTGCGGCCTACACGGGGTGCCCGGTCGAAGCGTTACTCATCTACTAATAGAATATATGCATCGCCACAGCCCGCCCTAATGGTTCTCCCTGATAATGCCTCTCCCGAACTAGCTACCCTTCTCTATGGTTCGATCTCCAGAAGCGAGGGGTAAATACATGTCTATATGCGGCTGACTTGTCGCGCTGCGGGCCGAGGCTAGCTCCCTAATAAGCCATATGCCCGTGAAGGTTTCCTGGGCATACTAGTACGAGGTGATTTCCGATGAGGAGCTGATATTTATCCCGTCGGAGCTCTGAATTCCTTCGTACCAGCTTTGACCGATGACGATAAACCAATAACCGTCTGGTATCCATGCCGAAGCGCGTGTCGGCCTGGCTCGGTTCCTTTTCTCTCGCCACGACTGGGGCCTTATCCGGGCGCCACGCTTGCCACACAATCCGAGCCCTGGATCTGCCACGGACAACAGAGGCGCGGGGGGGCTGACTCGGATCGAGTATTTGACCTTCTCGGCATAGACGCGACGGTGTCCGAGCACACGCATAGGGAAAGTGACAGCCCCCGTGTCGTTGGCCAGGGCGGATGCGGAATACGCCTCCTCGGAAGCGTTGGCTTCGTGCTGCCCTGGTCTTCCCTTACTTGCCTCTCGGTGCTGTGATGCTTGCCTGCGCCGGAATGTCCCTGTGCTGGATCGTCTACGTAGTATGCAAGCCACTCGTCAAACCAGAGAGTGGCAGCACAGAGCTCACGATCCAGGCCGGGGCCCGGCACATAGGCTCCCCGTCCTTGGGATGAACGAATGAATGAGACGATATGGGTCTGTTCTACATAAATGAAGGCAAGCACACCGCCAAACACTGCCACTCTGCTAGTCGGTGGTGGAAGACGCCGCGAAACACCATGGCCTCTCAACAATTTGACGGTCCCCGTGGCCCTGGCTATGGCGAGCCCACGAGTGGGTTTTCCGAACCGAGGGGCGACTTTTCCAAAGACAACCCCGGGGTGGAAGCTCTTACCATGCCGGAGGAGAAAAGCCTCGGAACGACGCCGGATGCACCGCCAGGCGTGGCCGAAGAAATTCGTCTGGGGTCGACACAGGATCCCGGGCAGGTAGCCGAGAATGGAAAGGAATCCGCCTTTATGAAACTGCAAAAGATGGAGGAGATTGCTCTACACGCACTGCATGTAGAGGACAATCCGTCCCTCAACCCGTGGACCTTTCGAACTTGGTTTCTGGGTATAGGCGACCGGTTTCAAGGCCCCGGCCACTCAACGCTTGTGCTGACCTCGAGCTTAGGACTCGCACTATCAGCGTTCTCGGCGACCCTCGCGACCATATACCAATTCAAACCTCAGGTTCTGGGTATATCGACCACGTTTCTCGTCGTCCTCAGCTATGCGCTGGCTCTGCTGCTGGAGCTGATCCCGAGAAGGGGGTGGCTCGGGCGACTGCTCAACCCACACCCCTTCCACGCCAAGGAGCACGTCGCCATCCTGGTCATGAGCCAGACCGCGGCTCACAGCGCGAGGGCGGTCTCGGTGTTGGCTGTGCAGAGGTTGTGGTACGACACCCTACCGTCCACCATCATATGTGTACGTCGATGGCCAGGGGGCCGGCCTCCTTGTCCGCCTGGAAGCAAAACTGACGGTATCCATGTGGCCCAGATCCTCCTGATATTCTCGTCCCAATGCCTTGGCTACGGCATCGCTGGCCTCCTTCGCAAAGTGCTGGTATACCCGACCAAGGTACGTAGTGGACGTGTAGTGGTGTGTGTGGTTGGGTCAGCCCGTTGACACGACCCAGTTTGTCTTCCCGCACAACTTGCCCATCATGTCGCTCCTCGAAACCCTGCACCGGAAAAAGATGGACATGAGACCACAGATGAAGCTCTTCTACTGGGTCTTCCTCGCCATCTTTGTGTGGGAAACCATTCCGGAATACCTGATGCCGGTTTTGACGGCCGTCAGTGTGTTTTGTCTAGCGCAGAAAAACGACATGAACTTTACCCGGATCTTCGGGGGAGGGAACGGGAACGAAGGCCTCGGCTTCCTTTCCTTTTGTTTCGACTTCCAGTACATCACGAGCGCGGCCTTGTTTCTGCCCGCCATGGTCAGTACGAACCCTCTACGGCCCCGGCGGCGCCCCGCTTACCCGAAGCCAGACCATTTTGAATGCTTTTATCGGCTACATCCTGTGCATGGTCGTCTTCGTCGCCCTCTACTACGGCAACGTATGGCGGGCCCGGGATTTCCCTCTCCTGTCGCAGCTCATGTTTTCCCCTTCGTCCAACGGCACCCATTATGTGGGTTTCAACCAGACCGAAATCCTCGACGGCCAGGGCCAGGTCGACGAAGCCAAGCTCGCGCACCAGGGGATCCCGTATATATCAGCCACCTACGCTTCGTACAACCTCACCGAGAACCTGGCCATCACCGCTACCATCACACACCTGGTTCTCTACAACTGGGATGACCTGAAGAGTGCTTTCGAGTTCCTCTCGTGGCGGAATCTCAGACGGCTCTCCCAGCCGGCGGCGTGGATGTTCTGGAGGCGGAAGCCGGAGGAAACGACAAAGGAGACGGGCACGTTGGATCCCCACTACCGCCTCATGCGCGTATACAAGGACGTGCCTGACTGGTGGTACGCGTCGGTGTTTGCGGTCGCGGTCACGACGGGCATTATTTGCATCTACCTGACTCGATCGGGGATGCAGTGGTGGGAGTTCATCATCACCACGCTGCTGGCCTGCGTGATGATCGTCTTCACCGGCGCCCAGAGCGGGCTCACCGGCTTTACCGTGTCCATCTCGAGCCTCGTGCAAATGATCGGCGCCTACCTGGAGCCGGGGCGGCCCGTGGCCAACATGTACTTCACCCTGTTCGGCCACAACTCGGTGAGCCAGGCGCTCCTCCTCCTCGTCGACCTCAAGCTCGGGCAGTACGCGAAACTGCCCCCGCGATGCACCTTCACCATGCAGCTCGTGGGCACGCTGGTCGGCGGCATCATCAACTATATCGTCATGCTGAGCATCACCTCGGCCCAGCGCGATATTTTGTCGGTGCCCCGGTCCCCTTGTGGGTGCTGATGAAGCCCACGTGTGCTGACTGGGCGCAGGCTATCCATCGAGGGCACGCATATCTGGTCGGGAGCGGCCCTGCAGAGTTTCAACACCCAAGCGGTATCCTGGGTGAGTCGGGCTCCGGTCTTGCTTGCGTCGTGTGCTAACCATGCCGGTCCGTTCCAGGGCGGACTGGCCAAGCATATGTATTCCTGGGGCAGTACCTACCAGTGGGTGCCCCTCGCTCTCGCCCTCGGGTTGGTCGCTCCCTTGCCGACTTACTTGGGCCACCGGGTGTGGCCAAAGCTGGGGCTCGACAAGATCAACGTGCCCATCATCGCGGGCCACATCGGCCTCCTGTGTGTCGGCATCAACTCGTCCGTTCTTATGTTCTTCCTGGTGGCGTTCTGGAGCCAGTTCTACCTCCGCAGGTACGTGGTCTCCTCCTCCTCCTCCTCCCTCCTCCTATGCCCGCCCTTGGCCGAGACTCACCCACTAGATGCCTAGGTATAAGCCCGACTGGTTCCTCAAGTACAACTATGTCCTCTGCGCCGGCCTCGACGGCGGCACTCAGGTCGTGGTTTTTTTCATGACTTTTGTGTTTTTCGGCGCGAGTGGTAAGCCGATTCCCTTGCCCAATTATTGGGGGAACCCTCGTGGGAACGTGGATTATTGTATGACGGACCCCGCGCTATGAGGAGGCGCACGCACGTAGCAACAGCCTCTCAGGGCACCGTGGGCGGGCACCGACACCATGGAGTCTTTTTTTTCTTTTTTTTCTTTTTCTTTTTGCGCGTCGGGGGCTCGACTACGCTATCCTCCCCAGCTCCATCCGGCAGCACATCGCCGTTTGTGTTGCACGGAACCGCGACAACATGCCCACGTGCGTTCCCTCCCGGTAGCCTGCGAATCAATATCGTATTTTGCATACCATGGATGCCCACCCGCCTCTGCCGGGAATTGACCCGAGAGCATCGCTCCGGCCGTGATCTCGTCTGGATTCGTCGCCGCCGCGGCTCGCCCACCTCCCACCGTGGAAACGCTGCTAGTAGTGCGACCGAACCTGCGTTTGCCCTATGCGGGGTCCCCGGAATCGGTCTTGTGGGCCCCCCCGTTCGCGCTGACTAGGCCGCAGGTCCGAAGCCGGCTCTGCCCTGCTGATTCACCCGCGCCAAGTAACGGATCTGCATATATAGCCCCGTGCACAAGGGCGCTCTTGGCTCGGATTTTGCACCGGCCGCGAGCTCCATCGTTCGTGTCGCATAATGTCATCATCTACTTCAACGCCCTCCGCCGGCCCAGCCCCCGCCCATCCCGAGGTCGCTCGGCCGGGGGCGGAAACAGCGCCGGGGGAAGGCGCCGGCGGCGATGAGCGCAAGCTCTACGTCACGGCGGAAGACGCGCGCCGCTATGCCGAGGGCGTGCTGCGCGGGAACGGCGTGCCGGCGCCCCAGGCGGCGACGGTGGCGGCGTGCCTGGTAGCAGCGGACCTCCGGGGCGTGGACACGCACGGCGTCAACCGGATCCCGTCGTACATGGCGCGGATCCGGCAGGGGGTGCTGGCGGCGGCGGCGGAGCCGGCCCTGACGCAGACGACGCCCGTGGTGGCGCTGGTCGACGGGCGCAACGGCTTCGGCTTCGTGGCGGCGCACGCGGCCATGGCGGCGGCCATCGACATGGCGCGCGTCTACGGCATCGGGCTGGTCAGCGTCAAGCACTCGAACCACTTCGGTATGAGCGCCTGGCTCGTCCAGCAGGCCCTCGACGCCGGCATGATGAGCCTCGTCTTCACCAACTCCAGCCCCGCCCTGCCCGTCTGGGGCGGCCGCGAGAAGCTCATGGGCGTCTCGCCCCTCGCCTGCGGCGCTCCCGGCAAGGACCAGCCCTTCATCCTCGACATGGCCCCCTCCGTCGCCGCCCGCGGCAAGATCTACAAGGCCCAGCGGCGCGGGGAGAAGATCCCCCTGGACTGGGCGCTGGACGCCGAGGGGCGGCCCACCGACGACCCGACGGCGTGAGTACTTGCCTGCCTTGCCTTGCCTAGCCCTCGCCTCGCTTGCGGCTCCTCCCGCTGCGTGCTCCTTTGCTGACCGCACGCTTCCTCGGCCTCCCCCCCTCCCGCCAGGGCCCTCGGAGGCGTTATGCTGCCCATGGGCGGACCCAAGGGCTCGGCCCTGTCCATCATGATGGACGTCTTCTCGGGCGTGCTCTCGGGGTCGGCGTTCGCGGGCCACGTGACGAACCCGTACGACCCGGCGCGGCCCGCCGACGTCGGCCACTTCCTCGTGGCCCTCAAGCCCGACCTCTTCATGGGCCTCGACGAGTTCCGCGACCGCATGCAGTACCTGTACGACCGCGTCGTCGGCGCCGCGCCCGCCGCCGGCGTCGACCGCATCTACTTCCCCGGCGAGCTCGAGCAGCTCACGGCGGCCGAGCGCGCGCGCACCGGCATCCCCTACGTCGCCGCCGAGGTCACCGCGCTCAACGAGGAGGCCCGCCGCGTCGGCGCCGACCCCATCGTCGTGCAGGGCGGCTGAGCGATCGGTACAGGAGGGCGCCGCACGAGGGAGGTTGTGGTCTCGAGTCCGTAGGGCGAGTGCATAATGCATTAGCCGGCAAACACTAGGCCGTTCTGGCGCGGGACAATCCCGCCGGGCTCCGCCCAACTTGTCGCGATGCCGAGTTTTCGGGCATCGTACCCCGCTGCCAAGTTCTTCCTCCCCTGTCGTGTTCCTCAGCCCCTGCCGTGGTGCCGAAAGAAGCGAGGCCGATGGGCCGAGGCCAAGAACGGGCCCGTCGTGTGATAGGTGGTTTCCCATCGCGCTCGGGTCTCGCTCCGCGGGGCCTGGCATCCATGGGCAGTTCGCCGTTGACGCCGCTCTCGTCATTCTGTCCACGTTGGGGGTCTGGGCAACTTGGCGGCCCAGGCGGCCGTGTCTATATGTTATTCAGGGCCGCCGCCACAAGATGCGATGTTGATCCCCGCTACGCACGTGCAGTGACCCGTTCATATCTCCATCTGTGAGACCGGCTGAGCACCGTCGTCGCCCCATTCCTGTACCTTGGAACCATTCGAGAACAACCCCCCCCCCCCCCCCCCTTACATCACCACTCATGGGGTCCGCCGCGGTCACGACGGTCTTCCAGCCCGACCCGACGTGTTTTGCGCCGTCGAACCTTTGGCTGTGGGAGGGCCGGTGCCGCCAGATCTCCGGGGCGCCGAACACGGCACCCTGCACGTATGCCTACCATGGCCACCCGCAAGGCCGGGTGAATGGCTGGTATCGCCGCGACGCCGACCCTTGCTACCCAGATGTGCAGCTTGGGGCCCAGCCGACGTACTACACGGGCTGCCCGGAAAGCTTCACCGCGGCCGCCACCTGGAGGGGCGAGTATAATGTCCGCTCTTCCGCAATCGACATGGACGAGGGGGTCGCAATCACGACCATCTGTTGCCCAGAGTACGTTGCCGGCCGGCCGCGGCCGCAAGCAGAGCGGCGCGGGAGAGGAGCCCATCTTCCGTCGCGTTTGTGGACTGCGTACTGACCTAGCCCCGGGTCCAGCGCCTACCCCTACTTCTACCACAAAGACTCGGCGTGGCCCCCCTTGACCTCGACGAGCGGCGACGGGCAAACCGCCGAAGTCGAATTGCTGCGCCGGCCCAGCTGCGTGGCGACGTCGGTCGAGGTGCTGCGGTCCGAGATCGTCACGGTGACGTTGGCGACGGAGCCGGACGTCGAGACGACGACGACGGCGTGGGCCGAAGACGCGGTCCTGTACGCCGACGCCTTCACGGTGACGGCGACCGAGTACGGGGGCTATCCGGCCGTCTCGACGTGCTGGGGCGCCGGCTGCCCGGCCACCTTCACGGCCTCGTTCCCGGACCCGCCCGTCGCGACACCGATGACAGCGCAGTTCACGCCGCCGCCCGAGTGCACCGACGCCGCGAACATCTGGTCCGTGACCACGAGCTGCTACATCACGTCGCCTCAGAACCACAACGTGTACACGCCCAACTGGCTGGAGTGCGCCGTCACGCAGATGGGCGGGAACGAATTCATGGCCACCTCGTGCGCGCCCTCCGCCCTGTCCAATGACCAAGGCTCCTACTACGCCGGCTGTCCGGCCGGGTACACGGCCGCGCGCACCGCCACGACCGAGGCATTCGCGCCCCACCACTACACGGTGGGGTACTACGACGCCATCGTCCATGAAGTCCATTGCTGCCCCGAGTAAGAAAAGACCCCGGCGGATGGGCCCTGCGTTTGCTGACACTCTAGCAGCTCTTTTGACTTCCAGGCCAAGTCGGAGTACGGCTTCGGGCAGGACATAGCCACATCCCACGACGGTAGGTGGTATGGTGTCTTCCGGTACCCGCTGCCCGGGTGCTATGCCACATCCGTTTCGGCCCTGTCGGGCAAAGACGTGCCGATGCACACGCACTCGGCCGCGTTTGGCTGGGACAAGCGGCAGGAGCAGCCGGACTTCCCCGTCACCCAGGCATGGGACTACACGAGAGGCACGCTGTTCGCCCCGAGCATCTCGGTCATCAGCACGGTTTTCATGGGCACCCACACGTGCTACGAGTCGTGCTCGACCTGGTTTTCCTACTACTACCCCGATGCCACGGGGGGGGCTAGTCCGACCCGGACGCCCACCCCGACGCCCACCCCGACCCCAGACGCCGGCAGCTCGGAGCGGGAGACCCAGGGCCCGTCCACCGACGGCGCCGGTTCCGAGGCCTCGCCAACGCCATCCAACGGAACCGGGCCCGGGTCCGCGGACGAGGCGAGTTCCGGGCCCTCCTCCACGGCACCCACCGTACCCGAGTCGGGGGCGAGGAGTTTAGTCAGGGCAGCGACGGTCGGAGCGCCGGGTATGGTGGCCCTCGTCGCTCTGTGGCTGGCCTTCTAAAATGGGCTTTCGGTGGGGGACGATATTGATTGAGGGGAGGCATGGCCGGTTCAGTAGCCCAGGAGGCCCGGTCAACAGGGGGGCCCGTGTCGCTTCCACGGCTCGGAAGGGGCCCCGGCCAGAGACACGGGACGAGACTGGGGAAGCGACCCCATCCCCACCTCCCTGCTTGGTGTTGTAGACAGCAGATCCTGTAGCCTCGCTGGTGCGCACGGCTACTCGTGCCCGCGCGTGCGACGGACGGATACCGCGTGGCCATCTCACCGGTATTCGCGGCTCGAGAGGGGGTGCCGCGCAGCCGTCGCGCCCGGGCATCGTAGGGTGGCCGGCACCAACCGCTAGGCAAATAGACATCCGCCGTCTTCGTGTCGTCGTGCTATCCAGGTGGGATCCGGAGACACGGCTGGGGCATGACGCGCAAGCCAGCGTTTCTGCCATGTGCCTCCATGGCCGAGGAAAGCTCACGTGGAATGCTGCTGCGTTTGCCGGACCTGCCGATCCCAAAGTTCTTCCAGTAGTCCTGCAGCCTGCCGTGCTGGGCGGGTTGGTCGCACCCGGGACCGTTCCAAGGTGCTGAGCAGAGCATGTTTGGTGGTGCCTAGGTTGCCTTCACCGGCTCAGCCTCTCTCCGTGCCACGGAATGAGGCGGTGAGTTGACCGCGTGGCTGCTCGTAGCCGGTTGGCCAGTCGCGCTCGCAGACCGTAAGTCTCGGGCGGTGATGGCCAAGGCGATTTTACTTTAGGATGAGTAGTTCTTAGGTGCGGCTGCCACAAGGCTTGAAGGCTGCATGGAGGGGCAGGCGGCCCAGACAGGGCTTCTTCGACCGTCCAACCACGGGAAAAGGAATCATGCCGGGACCGGAGAAACCCCGCAAGCCCCTGGGAGGCAAGAGCAACCATCATGCCGCCCGAAAACGCACTTGCGAATTGGGTTACCGTTGACACCGTAGGCCAAAGCAACGCATGCCGCATGCCGGCCAGGTACGTGGCTGGGCGGGTGCGATACGGGGCTCAGCGACGCTCACAGCGCAAGAGCCGGCGCCACGCCCCTGTCGTTGTGCACGTCAGCGTAAGACGGCACGCAGTAAGTGCGGCGTCCGTGTTGCGCGCTGACAGGCGTCCCCTTGCGGCGATAGACCAGCCATTGTGCCTGGCGGGCGGTTGATGCGCTGTGCCATGCAAGTGCCTTGGTGCACCACGTACCCGTCGCGCTCGGTCCCGGGGAGGTCGACGCGGCAAGCCAATGACGGCCTGGCGCGGACCAACTGCTCGCGAGTGTTGCAGAGGCGGCAGGTCGCGGGCTGTAAGTGGGTGTGCAGCCGCCCGGGCGGGGGGGAGAGGAGGGCCGTTCGCGATACCCAGGCCGGGTTGTGCGGCACGAGAGACCATCTGGTGGGGAAAGCGATGGACGGCCAGCCGGCGCTGGCGCCCGGGGCGCGGGACGGCGGTTTGGGTATGGGCGCGAGGCGAGGCCAGCGGAAAAGAAAACAGGGCGCCGGGGCAAGGAACACGGGCGTCGTCTCGAACCCAATTGCCCTCGTCGGTCCTGTGGCCCCCAAGCTCCAACGGGCAAGCCCAGCATGCGTGGGTTGTCCATGGAAGCGGTGGGCCAGACCGGAGGGCGAGGGAAAAGGAGCGAGACAGAGAAAAGAGGGAGAGGGGCGGGCGAGGACCGGGCGGCACTGTGCGCCGGACGTCAGAACTGCGGTTTTGTCGGCGTCCCTGCAACCAGAACCCCAACCGGAGCGTGGCCGGACACTTTTGGGGGAGGCGGGGGCCACTCGGGAGGGACCAAGGCGAGTGGGACGGAGACGGGGGTGGGAGCTGAGAAGCCTCGCCTCCAGACGCCCCCGGCCAGCAACTCTAAAGCTGGTCTTGGCTATGATCCGTTCGTGGGTATGCTGGTCTTGGCCCGGGCCTCGTCCCCTCGCCTCGGGGGTAAAGGAGGGGGGCGAAGGGGGTCTGGTCGTACTGTGTCCGACTTGCTCGCGCCCGCGACTTCTCCAAATCTTGTCCGCCGGCCGGGAGCCCTGCGCTCAGTGCGGCCGGACGGTCGGGGGCTGGAGTGGCTGGCCTGGCTCACGGTCAGGCGGGGGCCGAGAACGTGCTATATAAGCGATCCGGTCCTCACGACTCTACCGGCCAGTTCAACCAGCGCATCCACCAGCAACAGCCGCCAGCAGCATCCCAGACAGACCATCCCCATCCTCTCCCGGCCCAAGCCAAACTCACAACCAGTCCTTCCCCCCTTCTACCCACCTTTCTCTCTCAAGATGCCTGGTATCACCTCCGAGCGCACTGGCAGCAAGTACGATGCCATTCCCGGTCCCCTGGGTCTGGCCTCGGCTTCGCTCGAGGGCAAGGTTGCTCTCGTCACGGGTTCCGGTAAGTCGTCGCTCGCTCGCGCCCTGGTTTGGTTATACTCGCTCCCGTGCTGGGTCGCGACCCCCTGCAACGGGGGATCGGCACGGGTTGGCCCCGCCTTCCTGTTCCAGCCATGGCCCACCCCCATCGGACCTCCGCAGCGACGCTCCACATCCCATGGGAGGCCGTGCCGGCGGTCCCAGTCGGGAAAAAGGCGAGGGGCATGGCCATAATCGGCCCCCGGAACGGCACGAGGCTAACGGAGCATCCGCAGGCCGTGGTATCGGCCGTGAGATGGCCATGGAGCTCGGCCGCCGCGGCGCCAAGGTGATTGTCAACTACGCCAACAGCCGCGACTCGGCCGAGGAGGTGGTCGCCGCCATCAAGAAGGGCGGCTCCGACGCCGTCTCGATCAAGGCCAACGTCTCCGACGTCGACCAGATCGTCAAGATGTTCGCCGAGGCCGTCAAGGTGTGGGGCAAGCTCGACATTGTCTGCTCCAACAGTGGCGTCGTCTCCTTTGGCCACGTCAAGGACGTCACCCCCGAGGAGTTCGACCGCGTCTTCCACGTCAACACCCGTGGCCAGTTCTTCGTCGCCCGCGAGGCTTACAAGCACCTCGAGGTCGGTGGCCGCGTCATCCTCATGGGATCCATCACTGGCCAGGCCAAGGGCGTCCCCAAGCACGCCATCTACTCGGGCAGCAAGGGCACCATCGAGACCTTTGTGCGCTGCATGGCCGTCGACTTCGGCGACAAGAAGATCACCGTCAACTGCATCGCCCCCGGCGGTATCAAGACCGACATGTACCAGGAGGTCTGCCGCGAGTACATCCCCAACGGCAGCACCCTGGACGACGAGGGTGTCGATGAGGTGAGCTGCTTCTCTCCCCCCGGCGAAACTCCCGACCCCCCCGCTAACCCGTGCCAGTACGCTGCCACCTGGTCGCCCCTGCACCGTGTCGGTCTCCCCATCGACATTGCCCGCGTCGTGTGCTTCCTGGCCTCCAACGACGGTGGCTGGGTCAACGGCAAGGTCATCGGCATTGACGGCCACGCCATGATGTAGATGGCGTGCCCGAACCCTGTACCATTAGTCCTCACACATGTTTCTCGTATTCCAAGTCATATAGTCTCGAGCAGAAGAAAGGGCCCGGCTGGGTCTCTAATCCAGATTAGATTTTAGTCTTCAGCCATGCATCCATTATACACCATGGTTCGGACCGTCACCCTCGCTTTTTCCTCACGCCTCGCTCATCTTTCATCACGTCATCCCGCTTTGGTTGGCTTCACGGGAGATCGTCCAGGAGCACGCTCTTCTCGCCATCCAACCCATCCCATTTCGGCTTGCCGTCTGGAATGTCCACGCATCGCTGTGAGTAGAAGATGTGACACCTGCCGCATGACCTTAGTAACGGTTACTTCACACCATGAGAAGGCGGGCCGTGGCGTACTTTGGATAGAACAGATCCCTCGCCTGCCTATCTTTGAATCTGAGCAGCGTGGGGAAGAGCAAAACCATGCGCCGTCCCTCGTCGAAGATGGGCGTGCGACAGTAGGTGCAGCTAGCCTTGCAGGGCAGGTCGTGGCCCAGGACCCGTTTGCCCGACTGGTAGAAGGCCAGGTTCTCCATACCGTTCTCGAACATCATGTCGTCCTTGTGGAAGATGGCGGCCCACTGAAAGGGGGCGCCTGGCGTCGGAGCGCGTGTCAACTTCGTCCTTCTCCCTTCCCCCCTGGCGGGGCATCGCGCCACGCAGGCGCAGCCCCCCCTCTGGAGCGGCCCGAAGAGAGTTTCACATACCGTGCAGCACCTGGCAGCCGTGGCAGTGGCAGTATTTGGCGTCCAGTGGCTTTTCCCGCCTCAGCCAGTACTTGACGCGTCCGCAGTGGCAGCTGCCCTCGAGCTTCTTCTCGAAGCCCTCGACGTGCTGGTACGGCGGGCGCAGCGGCGGCTGCGAGCCCGACGTGGTCGCTTCGGGGTCCATCCTGGCCGACGAGCAGAAGCGCGGTCGGGCGCGGTCGAAAGGATTCGGGCGCGAAGGAGACGGAAAGCAAACAGGCGCGCGAGGCCGCTGGCAATAAGAGCGGGAGTAATGACGTGGGGACAATCTGACGGCGCCGCGGATCGTGCTCCGGAACATTGGTACACGCGGGGTGGGAGAAGAATGCAGCCTCCCCGATGCGGCGTTTCTCACAGGTGACTCCTTAACACATGCCAAACCTTCGCTGCCTCTTTGCACCAAATAAGTCAATAATGCAGAGTAGGAGGATCGAGGAACTGCGAGTGGTTGTATTCCACTGGCTGTTTCCCACAACGCGATCACTGACGTCAACTGGAGTCGGTGCAGCCAAGCAATCCATATCACCCCCACATACCGGAGTTAGTAATCCGGAGCGCTCAGGGGACCTCACACGCGATGAACTCCGTATTCTGCCATGTCTGTGCCCCAGCATACCCATTTTCATTATGCTTCCAGGGTTCATGGAAGCTAGGCAGTCAAACGAATGGAAAATGCCTTCTTGGGGCCCTATCCAGATGAACTGGCTTCTAGGCGCTGTCTCTCACGGGCATTCTTGTGCCTAGGCCCATCGGGCGTACAAGTCCTCGGGCAACATCGGTTTGCTGTCCGTTCTCTCCACCACCAGTAGCTCCGCCCCTTTGGCGCGTCGGATCACTGCGCTTCCTTTCAGGCGCTTCACGACGCCGACGATCTTCTCGAGCAGCATCGCCAGTTTCTTGAGGCTTCCCTCGTGGTCCTTTTCCCACACCGGCAGCCGAGACGTCAAATCCTCAGCCTGTGCTGGCTGGAAAACTCCGCAATGGTGGTACGCCCGCACCAGCTTTGGTGTTTGAGAGACCCAAAGCTGCGATGCAACGTCATTGATGGTTACTGGGGCCTTTTTTCTCGCTCTCGTCTTGATCTCCAGCGTCGACTCGGTGGGGACCACACGACCCTGTTTCCGAATGGTCATTCCGGAGCCTGCAGGCTTGTGTGTGTCTATGATGGGCAGTGGCGACATACTTTCGGTGAACGAAATCGAATCAAGCGGGATGGGAAGATTCATATGTGAACTAGCTCCCGTGGTCTTCAAACTGGTTCCCATACACCCCTCACCAACGTAGCCGTCGACTTCATGGCGGATGAGAAAGCGCAGGCCGCCAAACCTGTATGACACGATTCGGTGGTAGCCAGTGCTGTTGGGTATCGCATTACTGGTGCTCATCTTCTCGTATGTGTGGCCATATCCGATGAATTCGTTCGTTCCAACGAACCCCTGGACTTTGGTATCGGTACGGCAAAAGATGACAGTGTTGCCTATGGCTTCAACGTTGATGGTAAATCCCTCCAGGCCCCTGCGGTCCATCGAGGGATCCACAAATGACAAGAGTTTCCTGATGTTATTTCGATCAGCTACCACATCGACTGTGCCGACGTCAAAATCGGGCTTGAGTATGTATACGGCACGGAAGAGGGGCTCCAAAGGGCTCTCAGGATGTCTAGCTGCGCTTTGGTCCAAGTAGAAGTGGCCAGAATCCTTGGGAAGCCCCCGGGCGGCGCCGGGATCGCACCATTGTGCTGGGATGCCAGGCACGGCGATGGTCGGCGTGGGGGCCTCGATCCAGCTGTAAGAAGCTACAGCTTCGAAGTCACTGATGACCGCTTGAGAGTCGCTCTCCCGCAGATCGTGGATAGAGATGGCTTCCATGATCTGCGAGTGATGGATTGGCCGTGTGGAGTTGTTAGAGGTAACGATGTGCTTGAACGAGCCACGCGGAAGAAAGCTGGATGACTGAAGAGGAACGAGCGCGGTGAAGCTGTTCTATATCCTTGCATCCTGATGCAAGAATTCTTCTTGGAGGAAGGGCAGAGAGACGGTACATACGGCTGCAGCACAAATCTTCCGTTTGCGGCAGTGTCTTGCCATAAGCCTCACCTTGAGACTTGTTCATGTCCAATAGGGAAACGTACCATGATGATGTGACAAACCATCCGGTGGATGACGGTTGGCCTCCAGAATTGCGGCGCGGCGTAGCTCCCGAAAGGGCTGTTAGTGGGTGTGTTTGTTGGGGAGCTGCCCGGAAACACCCACCAGCGTAGAGATGGCTCACGTACCTTTATAGCTTTGGGGCGCCAGCAAGGTATCGCGAGACCTGTGCTGCTGCCTACCTACTTGAAAATGCATTGGCAGTTTTCTTCTCCCTGTAGAGGCTCGCAGGCAGCGTCTGTGTCCTGTGACACAATTCCGATGATATGACAGCCTTCGGCCGGATTGTGCCCAGCGATTTGTTTACTCCAGGCTGTGTCATCCGCCTGTCTAATCCGTTAGGCACCTACTTATGTTTGCTCATTCGTCGTTCTAGCGCACTGAAGATGGCCTGGTGGCTTGGGGTTGTTCAGGGCGGGAATTGTGGTATCCACGAGCATTGCCAGATTGATGATTGATTTTGGTGGATGCGGCCAACACATAGCTGCAACTGACTGACCGCGAGCAAAAGCAAACAATTCAGATCTGTCAGGGCTCAGAGGTGCCTGGCTTGCTCATTCATGATGTTGTCTCGCAGATCAGAAGTGGAGCGAGCTACCTTGTCCCACCGAAGAGAGGTCAAAACGTTGACTTAGCTGAAAGTTTCCGCGACAGCTGGGACCATCGCGTTCTGTCTTCACCCTTTTCCTACCAATTGCGACTGTTTCTGCTCCCACAGACACATGCCACTGCGTGTCCGCGCCGCCATGGATCTTTTTCGAATGGTAAGGGGCTCGGCGGCCGGGCCCATCACCGTTGGCGCCGCATTCGCTGCGTTGTTCAGCTGCACCGTTCTCTACCTCCCTGCAGGATCCCGATATCGCTTCCTCTCCGTTGCCATCTTGGGGTGCCTGACGTCTTTCTTCATTGACGCGTTCAGGACCTGGACGGCCTCCAAGAAGTACGGCGTGGGCTGGGTGCTCCTGATTTCCGCCACTTCGTGGACTTTGTTCTGCCACTCCTTCGAGTTACTACTCGTCTCAAAGGTTGACGCAGCGGACATGAAAGCTATGGACATCAGAGACGTCCCTTCTGGGATGTTTCGACGGTGTTGGCCGTCGGTGCGACTGCATCTGCGCGCCTCCTCTTTGCTCTGCAATTGGCGGCGAATCGGCACAAAGTGGCAGATTCGTCATGTTCCGAAATTCGCGGCCGACGGTGCTGTGCCCAGTCGAGCAAGATGCACTTTCCGAGCACTGGTTGCAATCATCGGCTGCTACGTGGTAATGTGAGTATGATCGAATGTCGACTCAACTGGGGCTGTCGCCAATACACCCTCAACGACACGTTTCCTCACAGCAAGCATTGACAAATGGAACACAGTGATCTCAGTTCTCTTGGTCCGCCGCCTGAGCCTCATATGATCGCCCCCTCCAAGATACCACTGTTTTCTCGGCTGGGCGAAATCACGGCAGAAGAAGCCATCTTCCGTGTTATTTCCTCAGTCATGTTTCTTCTCAATGGTTGCCTCACCATTGTTATGTTCTACCACATTATGTCGCTTTTTTGTGTCGCTTTGCTCATTACCCCGGCCGAGGCATGGCCTCCCATGTACGGAGACCTACGAAATGCGTACACCGTCCGCCGATTCTGGAGGTAAGTCCAACCAGCGCTGATTGCCCGGCCTTTGGGACTCCGGAGAAATCCACCATGGTCATGCGATTGACTAACGTTGTGGAAGTCACATTCATCAAGGCCTTCGGCAATGCGTCGCGGGGCCTGCTGATTGGATTGCTAATCGCATCCTCCGCATCCCGCGCGGCACTTTACTATCTCGCTATTTTCGACTGATGTTGGCGTTCGCCATTTCGGCCTTGATACACCACGGGTCCGATATGGCCATCGGTATCCCTAAGTCTGAAGCTGGGCAATTCAAGTTCTTTTTCAGTCAAGCAGGTGCCATCATATTCGAAGAAGCTGTACAAACCGTCTACCGAGTTTTGTCCCGGAAGTCGGCGTCCACATCCCTCTTGCCCCGTACCGCCCCCCTGGCCTTGGGTTACATTTGGGTCATTTCATGGTTACTTTGGATAACTCCGGTCTGGTCATACCCTATCATCAGAAACGTGGGCCCTTTTTTGCCCTCTGCATTTACTCCTCTAGTTGGTCGCTGGGTTGGCCTCTGAAAGAAGCGGCAGACTGCGACTGGAACGGGACAATGGAACGCCGAAGAGTGATGACAGTATGTTGGCGACCAGTTTGCAGTGGCAGTGACAACTGAGCCTTTTGTTGCGGATCCCGAAGAAAGCCATTTGAAAGCGGTAAGAATCCAACCCGTTTTTGGTTGTGGCTTTGGACGCTTCAGAAGAGCATCATTAATCACCTGACACTCTCTAAGCTGTTCTCTTGGGCTTCCTACCAGGCCAGAACCTGACTCAATTTTTGGGGAACCGCCAGGTTTTCCAAGAATGACGAGGCTCTTCATCAGTCATGGCCAACTTCAGTCAAGAGGGGTGGTTGTCACGACCTTTTTGTACACAGTTGCACACTTCAAAAATTACGACGGGGATCATGCATCTCTGGAGCCGTCATTATGGGGCCAAATTTGTCGGGACAACTTGAAGGCAAAGAGGATTTCGCCTCCGGCTTGCGTTCGGGCTACCCAGATCCAATACTTCGCAGTCGGTGTTATGGCAATTGGCCATCCCGACCTGATAATGTCGTGAGTGGTGTAACAGGGCATTTAAGGGGTGTATTCTTATTATTCGTGTCGCGCCTCCTAGGTTTCTTAAGACCTACTGTATATGTGGGATCTCATCCCATATCAACTGGTCCTACGGGTTGTGGTAGATTCCATACGAGATGCTGCCAGCATTGGTAACCCACACGGGGTCGCGCATCAGCCACGGCGCTTTCGTAACGACGCTACCCTAAGTTGTTGGTTGATCGATTGGACTCTGACTGCTTGCATCCGCGCGCCCTCATTCGAGCAACACGCGGCTCGTTGCCGCCGACTGATACATTGGAACGGCGTGACCTAAGCGACGCGTTACGTATCGGGCGGGCTTTTGTCAGCGTGCTGATGGAAGAGGCTGCTTCGAGCCCGACGGTGAGGCCGACATACCGAAGCGAACGAAACAAGGCATGTTTATAAATCCTGTAACAACCTTTTCTCCGAATGCCAAGTATGAACACAGCCTCACCTATTTTGGCTCTCCAATGCCCCAAGTGAGTGCCGTGTGGTAGAATGGGCATGTAAAGAACACGGTGGGCGGGACAGGTGCATCCACCAGCGACAGGGGAATTCAGGATAAAATACCTCCACCGACAAGGCCCATGCCACCTCGCGAATAATAATGGATCTCCCCATTTGAAGCCCTTCAGCAACCAAGCTATATGTGCCAACCATTCTCTCTTTCTCTAGCTACCCGAGAACCCCACCAACCATCTGCCATGGAGCGCATTCACAAACGGTTCCGATGGTTCAACCGCGGCAACGGTCCCAATGAGTCGCTGTCGCCACCGCTGCCGTCTCTGCCAGACGAACGCCCGCGACCCCTTACAGCAACACCATGTTCGCCGGCGGCAACATCTCGCAGCAGCCTCTTCCAACGGATACCGCCCGAGATCCGACGCGCCATCCTCACCACGGCGTTTGGCGAGCGTACGTTGCATCTCGACGTGCGCCTCGAGCACCCGCTCCGCAAGACGCGCGCCAACGGCAAGAACGGGCTCGCTTCGCGCACCCAGCGCCACGCCAACGCGCACCTGCTCCATCGTGATCTTCGCGATACTAAGCAACCCCTAGAATGGACCTGGTGGAGCTCCGTGTGCCACCGTGCCGTCCCTTACTGGAACTTCCATCCACCACCTCCAGGATCTGGGCACTTTGCAGACCCGGCAAATGATACCTGTCGTAAAGCCTCGGGTGACCTGAGGCACTGCTGCGATTATTACCCAGGGATTATGCCCAACAAGTGTTTCATCGGTGTCGTGCCATGGCTTCTGACTTGCAGACAGGCGTATATTGAGGGCATCGATGTCTTGTACGCGACAAACCGGATACATATCGCGCACGCGGGTATTCTTATCAATCTGCCTCGTTCTCTGATACCCAACAGGCTGCTCATGATTCGAGAGGTAGAGCTAGTATGGTCTCTATGCCTCTCGTCGTCTGGTGCCGATCGTGGATGGACCACTGGCGCGGGAGACGATCAATTCAGCAACGTCAACGACCGGCTCGTCATGTTTTCGCATATACCCCGGATACTGCCTAACCTGCAATATATTCATTTATCTCTAACAGATGGCAAGTGGGCGTGGAAACCAATGATTGATTTGTGCGGGTGGGAGTTATACAACGCAACGGAAACGATTTTACGCAGCATTGACACTGCCGTCTTTATGCAATTGGCCCAGCTCCGCGGGTGCCGCGTTTCGTTGTCTACGTCGTTGTACTGGACACGCAAAAAGATGGAGAAAAACGAGGATGTCATATGGGCTAGCAGGGCGACGGATGAGCTCGATGTTCTATGGAGGACCATCGATCTAGCGGCCGAGAGACGCAACACTATCAAAGGGTACTGGATCACTCACGGCCAACGGGAAATAGAGGAGCCGATAATAACGGAGGCATGGTAATTGCAATAAATAGCAAAAGGATGGATGCAGTACACCCGGTCCATGTGGAATTTCATGATGCCGACACGCCGGCCCGCCGAAACTCGGGTTCCACGCCTGAAATTCCGAGGGCGAGAACGCGCCAATAATGAAGACGATTTCCTCGCACGTTTCGCCTTCGTGCTGGTGCCCAGTGCCGGCAGCGGCCGTCCTGGGCCAACAGGATGGCCGTCGCCGGCATAGCCGTGATGCCGCTGGGTCCCACGGTGCAGTAGTCGTAACCCTTCCCAAGGCCGTCGTAGGGGCTATCGAGGGCCGGGTTCATGGTCAGAAAGTCACCCTGGGGGGGGGGGGGGGGGGATAGTGGCCGTCGACGATGTCGCGGCACGTCTCGCTCTCCTGAGCCTGGTAGCACGGGATGCAACCGCTGACGATGCTCGTCTGTTTGTGCTCGACTACTAAAGTGCTATTCACCTCCTACAGCGTCGCGGACGTGTATTTGCCCATGAACGTGGGCACGTGGGCCGGCGCGTCTGTCGTCGTCCAGCCAATGTCGATTGTCGAGGCGGGCGGGTCGCCGACGCAGAGCCACCAGCTGGCTTAGAGCCTGGAGCAGTCATCGTGGAGCTTGGGGTTCCAGCCGTGTCTCTTTACAAGTTAGCCGGAGCGAGGTGCCGGAGGGGGAGGGAGCGACCGGGGCCGGGGGGAAGCGGGCGGAGCAGCAGGGGATGCAACACGCACTCAGTGGCGGGCTCGAGCTCGTGACCAAGGGACTCGAATGGATGGCAACAGCAGCAGCGGTCGGCAATGTCATCTCACACGTTTTGCCTGGGACTGTGAAGTTGTTATATCTTGGAGGTTGTCCCGTCTGGTGCTGGAAGTTATTGTGGTCGGCATGTTGGGGTTTATGCCAACGCGGTATCAGTTGCCAACCCAGAAGATAGTTCCACGATTGTCCTTTGCATCTGGATTCCAAGCGTAGAACTGGACCAGAGTGATGCCGAAGTGCTGGGACATGGTCCAGCACGTGTCGCCAGAGTCCTTTTTGACAGTCCAGAACCTGTTGCAGTTGGCTGCGGTGTTAGGCATCGTCGATTCTGATGGCGACTAGTCTTGATCCCACGCGCCCCGGAGGAGGCATGATGCCGCCAGTAGCACGGCACAATTCAGTGACAACGTCTTTGGGGGATGGCGATGTTCTGGAGTCTCGAGAGACAGGCTTGAATAAGCACCACGGACCGGTAGGAAATTTAAACGAGCGTGAGAAGAACAACCCTAAGGTCGAGGACCCGAGTGAGCTGAGCAGGGGACCAAGGGACCAAGGGAAGGGTAAACTTTACGACCCAACGGCCAAATCTCGCGGGACTCAACGCGCCCCTCTTCTCTCACACTGCGTTTCGGCATCGTGACCTCTGTTCTGAGCAGGGCCATGAGGTGCTTTTTTTTTTTTTTTTTGCATTTTCCCCCTATGTGAGAAGTATCGAGTGACACCTATCCCTGTCTGCAGCCGGCGTGATTTCGATCAAAAGGATTTAGAAATAAGCTTATTAAAACGGGGGCCAGCCCAGGAGTTTAAGATATATGATAACTAATAAGTTATAAAAAGGGCTAGGGATAAAACATTATACACACGATAATATACACAATGATATCTCCTTTATTTTTGCTTACTCGCACGAGTATTCAAGTCACATTCTACAGAAATTCCACTGATATATATTAGGTAGTAAAATTTACGTTACTTCGTTTTCTATCCAGCCACTTCTACTACGGGGGAACTAGACGAAGTCGCTGTCCAGCTGGCGTTCGACAAAACAAGGAAAATCCATGAGGATACCAAGATGACGCAAGCATAGACGAGGAATACAATTTCCATTCATTGTAGCTAGACGCAAACATAGACGAGGAATACAATTTCCATTCATTGTAGCTAGACGCATTGCATCAGGATATCATCTGTATGTCTTGAAGAATTGTGCGTAGAGACCCGGTAGAGTGGAAGGAAGGGAAAAGCACAACCGTTTTGTAACAGCCAACCACTTTTGTCTTGACCCGTCTCATATACAACACCGGATCGGTGGTTGGTATTTGACGTAAAGTCGAGGATACGAAACACGGGAGGCACCGACAGAACTAGCAATTTTGCGGTTGGAAATCACTAGACGATACACTGGCCGCCCTCTTCTAGGGCTGATGATAGACGCGGGTATGCAACCCCTCCTGGTGGTTGTCACGCCTAAAATGGCATGAGGGCGAGTGTTGCAAAAAGCTTGACGGAATTGTGTGAGAACACCCCTACGCCGACACGTACACGGCCCCCTATGTTTTACCAAGGCGAGAGTTATCAAGTTGCCCATGTTGGTCAGTAGTGGGATCAATAAGGCAATAGTGCGGCACTGATGGCGGCGTAAACACCTCGCCTCATGAAAACTGACGGATACCTGCATCCGCCCCATATCTCTCGATTTCTGCACACTTGCTCGGCTCAACCAACCCTAGCAAGCACGCAATCATCGATGCATACAAGTGCTTTTCGGTGACAGACCAAGGAACGGGCTTCCTTTGCATCGACAGTCTCGGACGCCCCCTCGCCGAGGACAAGTACCGAAGCAGGTGTATATGTAGGAAAGACGATGATCCCGACCTCCAACCCGCTAAAGAGCAACTAACGCCCGAGGGGCCCAGCGCCCTTGTCAGTCAGCCCTATGGTCTCTTCTCGTACCTGCGGCAGTGGAAGCTTGCCGTTATGCGGGAGCGTCGTATGAATCTACCGTGCCGTCATGGGCAGCTTTCCAGCGGCAATCCGGGGGCGACAGACGAGGCCAGCACTGCGATCCCCTGGACCCCTGCGAGAGGAAATCTGGAGCTCCACTCGACCCCTGCAAGCCGGCTCTAGGTGGTGTTTCGACCCATGGCCGCAAGTGCCCCTGAGTGCTCCGTAAGTAATTCGATTGGAGGCAGCCGGGTTGGCGGCTCGGGCGTCTTCAACTTGAAACCAGCAAAGCCTGGATTGGATCAACCTGAGAAGGCTGCGCCCACGGCGACCACTGGCCACCAGCATGCGACGCTGACTATGGCTTGCTGAAGGCGTCTCGGCGGCTTCCGTCCGGCTCTGTGACCGCAGCCCGCGCTATCGTGGCATAACTGGTAGTATGGGGGCAGAGATGGCAGGAGAGGCAGTGGCCCGTCGATTTCTCATGCCCACGCGGTTTCCTACTGGAAAATTGCTTCTTGGTGCCCAGTGCGCCGTTGTATCAGCTGTGGTGAGAGCCGGTGGGCATGAATTAGCCGTCAGGGGCTTGGATCAAAGCCCACTTCTTCTCGGGGCTGCCAATTTGCGGAGGCAGGTTGGCAGCGCGATCCACGGGCAGCCTGGATAAAAGAGAACGGGCTCCCGTCGCGATCTTCACCTCGTACACCGACCTACTATTCTTCCCTGGCTGACCCCGACCAGCAAGATCGCTGCCGCTCATTACACCTTATTCTCCGAAAACTCGGGATCCCGCCACTCTTTGCCGACGCTGTTACCTGTCCACGATCCGGTCCCCGTAATCAATCCAGAGGCCCCCAAGCCCACCACATACACTCCCTCAGCATGTATGCGCAATCGCTCATTTTCTCGGCCTCCCTGGCCGCCGTGGCCTCGGCCCACCTCCCGGCTGTTGTCAAGCGCGACTTTGTGCAGCCCCGACAGACCGATGGCCTCGACGCCAAGTGCCAAAACGCTCTCAACGACTTGATGCCCGTTTACAATGCGCTGCCCACGCCGCCGCCGGTCCTCATGAGCGCGACCCTGCCCGCCGACCCCTGTGTGACGCCCAGCTTTAAGGGCGAGACGGCCAAGGCTTGGGAGTCGTACACTTCGGTGGCCTTCGGCTGGTTTTCGTCCCACAGCTCCGAGATCGTGGCTGCGCTCAGTGACTGCCCCGAGCTCTTGTCCGTCGCCCAGACCCTGCCCGTCTGCACGACCACAACCTCGAGCACCTCCAAGACCGTTCGGCCGCCCAAGCCCACTGTGCAGCCCGAGACCAAGACGCCTGCCACCTCGGCGCCCCCGAAAACCTCGGCCAAGGAAACTGCTGCCACCACGGCTTCCCCGGCATCTTCGGCAGAAGAGACTCCTGCCGCAACGCCTGCTGCCTCTACCGAGGTCGCGATTGCCAACGCGACGCCCAAGGAGAGTGATGCCCCCGCTACCACTGAAGCCGAGACGGCTGAACCGAGTGAGGCCTTAGCGGCCCGGGAGAAGGGCATGGTGGGAGCTGTTCTCGTGGCCGCTGGCCTCGTTGGTGCTATTGCCATCCTGTAATAAACATGCTCTGTATGTTGGTATTGCTTTCGAAAACAACTATGGCGGATTGATACCCAGGAGCCTAGGGCCTAATTGAATGGAGAGATGAGCGGATACCCACCAATAAGGGGGGAATATCGCTCGGTAATGGTAGTCCTTGAGAAACGGATAATCAGAGAAATGACTAATGACTGCGATTCGCCCATCTTATCCGACGCTTTGTGTTCGTGGTGCGTTGAGGCGCAGAAGGACATATCACACGTCATGTTGACCAGGGGATGTGATTCCGAGCTGGAGTGAAGAACCTCTAGTCTTTAGCGCGCCACTGCGGGAACTACGGGGTGACCGCATTCAGTTTAGGTACTTCTTATTGTGTACCTTGTGTATATGCTTCATTGGCTATTTTCCGACTGCTCGACGCCTGGCTCGTTTTGCTTTGTACGCTCCCAGCAACCTCAGCAGTCTGTAGGTGCTTCCCAGGTGTGAGATTGGAGTCGTGTTTTGGGCATGGAATAGCCCAAGGTGTTCTTCGGCCGAAGGCGGCTCACCGAAACACAGACAGGGCCTTGACCAGACGCTCGTTGCTCTTCAGTCAGCAAGCAAGCCGTCCCGAATCTACAATGGCCAACGACAATCAAGCAGCGACTAGAATCGTCTCCGAGACCGTCATAGCGGCCTCCACAGCCACACCGACCCCCCGAACCGGCAGCCAGCTCAGCCCGGAGTCGGGATGTGGTGACGGGAATTGCCCCGCCGTCCGTTGCGGATGACGAGGCTTTGGTCGAGAGACTGGCTTCCATTGTCAACCAAGTGTATCTGGGGACGGAAGGCGACATGTGGAACGAGGGCTTCCAACGAACGAGGCCCGAGATGATTCGAACATTTATCCGGGACAGGGAACTGGGGGTCGCCTATGCGCAGGACACGCCACGTAGTTTGTCTGTGTCCAAGGGACGGCCCATCGGCTGCTTCCATTGGCACCCAAGCCCCGGTGCGACGGCCGCCGATTTTGGCACGTTCGCTCTGGACGCCCTGTATCGTGGCACCGGCCTCGGGCGTCAGATTTTGGCTTTTGCTGAAGAACTGTTTCCGACCGACTTGGAGCACGCGTTCAAGGCCGGGCTATCGGCTTGGGATACTTGCTCGGGGTACGAGCTTGTGGAGCTAGCCAGCTTTCAGGATGACCACCCGGACCTCACGCCCCTTTGAAGGAGACCATGCGATCACCGTGTGTTCGAGACAGGTCTGGCGTGGTCGTCAAGAGGTGCGGGCCGCGGATAGGTCGCTACCTCACGTGGAATGCCTTTCAGGCGCGACGGCGTAGGTTCGCGGGCACGATGAATTGGGTTATGGCGAGGGGCCTTCTTATTGTTCCGGTTTGATCAATACGTCGGACTTGTACAAATGCGATGATGCCCCGGCCTTTCCCCCCACGTGGCTCACTTATTAGCTACTCCGAGAAAGCTGCCCCCACGCTTTCCCAGAGTAGTCGCTTTTCTCCCTAAGTTGGGTTTGTAGATCTTGGCGGCTTTGCCCGGGTCTCCATCTCGGCCAGTCCGGCGGCTTGGAAGCATGTCGATACCATCTCTTCTTCGCAGCAGCATGTTGCCAACCGCCTTGCACCACCTGTTTGGGCCCGTGTATGGAATACCCCGGGCCGATAACTTGAAGTAGTACATGTAAGTAGGGGAGGCCGCGATGCCGCGACCGGCATTCGTCAGCCGCAGGTACCCCGCCTCACCCGCCTAATTTCCAAGCAACCTCGTGGCCGGGAGTGCCCAAGGAAAACCGGGGCTGGTAGTTACCGACTCCCTTTCCCCCACACCTCTCTCTGCCTCTGACCAGGCCACCCTCGAGCATGTCAATCGCCTCGGTGTAGCTCTCGTCGATTTCCATATCCATATCCATGCCCGTGAACTGCCGGTTGGTGAGCAAGCGTTTGATCCCCGGTGCATCGCGAATGGCCAACAGCCGCCTCGAAGCTCTTCTTTGGCATCTCCATTTGTGTGCCATGCGTTGAGCGACCGCCGGCGCGCAACTCCTTAACGATGCGGGCCCGCCACGCTTACCGACGCATCCTGTTCGGCACCGCCCTGGTCCTCCTCTTTGTACTCTACTACACCACGGAGCCACGGCGTCGCGCGTACTCGTGCAAGACGTTCTGGTCCTGTATCGGTAACCAGCCCGCGCGCTATCACCATCCGTTGCCAGTGGAGCCGCAGATCCTGGAGAACGAAGCCCGGCTGCGGGATGGGACGGTGTATTTCAGCCGACAACTCGTCGCCGACAAGGCCCCCCCGCCCGACCTCTTATTTCTGGTCCTGAACAAGGATCGGTCCAGCTGGAGCAAGGACTTCCGTTCCACGGGCAGGTCCATCCACGATTTCCTCGACCTCCTGGTTTCCACCGACCTGGACCTCTCCAAGGCCTCCTTGAGCTTAATGACATCGTCAGCCGACGAGTTTGACGAGGTCAAGAAGGCCACGGCGCAATTGCCGTTTGCGCGGACCGTCGTTCTACTTAAACAGGACGACGGCCCCAAATTCACGTACAAGGAACGGCACAAGCCATCCGTGCAGCTCGAGCGTCGCGCCGCCATTGCCGCGCTGCGCAACTACGCTATGCTTCGCAGCCTCGGCGACGAAAGACATATCATCTGGCTCGACGCTGATGTGGTCGGGCTGACGCGGGGAATCCTGCAGACCATGCTGAAGCATTCCGAGAAGCGTGAGGAGGTCGGCCTCATCACGGCCCGGTGCCGGCAGCACTTGATGCAGAATTACGACAAGAATGCCTGGTCTGTGAATCGTGAGGCTGCACCGGTGCTCCTCGGTGTCATTGGAGACGACGACCGGGACAACGCGGTGGCGCAGAACGTCCAGACAAGAATATACGCCGACGTGCATGTCGCAGGCACGTCGGATGAGGACCTCATTCCTCTGGACAGCGTCGGCGGCACGCTGCTTTATATAAAGGCGGACCTAGTCCGTCAGGGCCTGACCTTTCCTACCTTCAACATTGTCGGCACGACGTGGAACAAGCCTGGGTGGGTCGGCATCGAGACCGAAGGCATTTGCTACACAGCATCCCACCTCAAAGGCGGAGGCTGCTTCTTGCTGGGTGGCTCCCACGAGGTGAGGCATGCTGATTTGGGATAAAATGGCTGGCTGGGGCGTCTGTCTTGGCCGTCTCTCTGGCCGCGTTGGTACCTAATCGCGGTTGGTTGAGACCTGCCAGCTCATGTCTCCAGTCGATTTGCTTTTTCGGCTCTCGTTGCGTTGCCAACGAGTTGTCGCGCCACCACTGTGTACGGGGAAAGTGCTGAGTACCGGTATTTCATGCTTGGGCCTTGTATGGTCAATGTCGGGTGCCCTGCGCGCATTTCCTGACCCCTGGGCATTTCCTTTCCGTTCATTCTATCGCCAATTCCCGCATTTGCGCTCCATCAACGGCCAAACCGAATTCTGTGATCGCCCTGCTTCGCCGACACCCGCGTGAGGCGCAACCCTTGGAAGCTATTCTCCAAGAGGCGCCCGGCGTTGAATGCATGTCCATGCGATGCTCCGAGACACAGCTTGCTAACTGAGCTCACCCGCCATGCGCCGAGATTACAGCCCGCATGGGAGAATGATAACCCATGAAAAACAGATATGCAACGGTCTGTTGGGATGAGTTCGGGCACTCTTGGCCGTCTCACGCAAGCAAGCCGTCGGTCCGAGGCCACTCCTCGTTGGCCCAGAAGAGTACTTCTGGACGCTGATATAAGTTGCCTAATCTCAATCCTCTCTTGTTTTCATCAGACCTCATCGGTGCCGCCGAACTTCTCTCCGCCTTAAAAGCACCGCAGTTGTTCACCTGAGTCCCTCCCCCCCTCCTTTCTTCTTGGTTTCTGTCTTCCCTTTATTCACACCATATACGTTTTCAATATGCGTTCTGCTGCCGTTGCTACTCTCCTGGCCACCGTGGCCGTTGCCAACCCTGTCCCGGGTGGTGACAAGCACAAGACCAACGGCTATCTCTCTGTTGAGGGCATGCCTTCCTGCCAGGCTGTCTGTATCTCTGAGAACCTGTGCTACCTCGGCGATGGCTCGCTTGTTCTCGGCCAGTGCAGCGCCTCCGAGTTTTGCCACAGGGACGAGCAGATGCTTAAGAACTGGATGTACAAGTTTGTCTACCCTTGTGCTCAGAAGGTCTGCGGCGACTGCAAGAAATGCGATAAGGGTAAGAGCACTACGTCCCAGAAGAACCAGATGCCAACAAATGACTAACGAGTGTGATCAACAGGTCTCAAAGATTGGATGAAAGGTAAGCAACTTGGTGTCATGGCGAATTTCAGCATAAATGAACTACAGTGTATTCGACGTGCCGTGGTCGTTGCTCTTCTTGCCCCAGGCTGAAGAGTGTCCTGTCGCCGCCCCTAGGCCATCACTGCCAGCTAGATACTGACAATTTGATTTAGACACGTGTGACATTAAGCTGGAAAAGGACCACTATGATGATAAGCACAAGCGCTCCGGCGACAAGAAGAAGGGTGACAAGAAGAAGGGCGACAAGAAGAAGGGCGGCAAGAAGAAGGACGATAAGCATAAACGTTCCGGCGACAAGAAGGACGACAAGAAGGACGACAAGAAGGACGACAAGAAGGACGACAAGAAGGACGACAAGAAGGACGACAAGAAGGACAGCAAGAAGGACAGCAAGAAGGACAGCAAGAAGGACGACAAGAAGGACGACAAGAAGGACAGCAAGAAGGACGATAAGGGGAAAAAAGACAAACGACACGGCAACAACAACAACAACAACAACAACAACAACGGTGGCGGCGGCTTTTTCTCTGGCTGGGGTAACTGGCGAGGCTGGGGGAACAACAACCACCAGGGTAACTGGCGAGGCTGGGGGAACAACAACCACCACGGCAACAACAACAACTATGGCAATAACAACAACAACTATGGCAACAACAACAACAACTATGGCAACAACAACAACCACGGCAACAACAACAACAACTACTACGGCAACAACAACAACCACGGCAACAACAACTACGACAACAACAACTACGGCAACAACGGAAACCAGAACCAGAACCAGAATGGAAACAACGGCTACGGTCAGGGGTCAAACTACCACCACGGGGATTACTCGAACTACCACGGTGGCGGCCGAGGCGAGCACTACTCGTATAGCTACTAACCGAGCCCTGGAGGTTGGCTGCTATTGCGGTAAAGCCTGGCCGCGCGTATCTGGGCTATGGAAGACGCGGAGGAAAAGCGGCGGGTTCTCCATGAACGAGCACCTCGACTGCACTGCCAATCGTGATGGGGGCGAGATGGGCTATACCAACAAAATGTTCCTTTCGAGTATCGCCCAGGGCATATGATTTATTAGTTCTCTTAATGTCTACTTGGTTGCTTCAGGCTCCACCTTGGTTTGACCGATTCTTGGGGACGGGATTGACCGCCGGATCGTGAGCAACGGGTTTCCGAACAAAAGGAGGGTGATGCTGCATGCATGGAGGCGACGGTGCGGCGGGCGAGTCTTTCCGTCCAAGGATTGCGACCCTGGAGCCCGATTCCTCGTTGGAAGGATCGGGACGGAGACTCAGCCAGAGTTTCCACATGACACACAAATATGCATGGCGGCGGCACATTTGACCTTATCGCCATCTCCGAAATCCCAACTGGATGTGTACCATGCGCCGGCTGCATCTGGAGCTCTGCGCCGTGGAACCGGAATCGATCCGACCTACTACACAACGCATCGCAACACCCACGCGGGTCTCGCGCAATCGGGACTCGCAGGCAGCAACGGCCGCCACAGCGACGCACGTGGTCCATCTGGGGGGGTATCAATCAGGATGGAGGTGTGTGGACCCCCAAAAGAGAGCCGAGAAAAGAAAGAAAACACAGGGCCTGGCACGGGTGCCAAGATGCAGGCACAGGGACCCAGCCAATTTCGCCTTCTTCGGGCCGCCCACGCGGAGTGATTCAGCCGGTTCCGTGCCCGATTCGGAAGCCGCCGGGCCTCGGATGACCTGCATCGGGACAAGCGACCAGAGCTGTACCATTCCGTCCCTTCTTTAGGGATCGCGCTCGCTGTGCCACGGATCCTCCTGACGGGCCCAGCGCGTCTTGACCTCCACCCTCTTTCTCCCTCTATCTGTCCCTGCCTCTTCCTGGGCGCCTCCCTACCCACGTCGCACGCTCGCTCACTTCCGTCCGACCCAGCCCTGGTCGGCTCTCACGGAACCCTCCACTAGCTATCTCCACCCGCCTTTGCCCGCCCACGATCCCTCCCTCATCCCTGGTCCGCACTCTTGGCCCTCCCTGCCAGCCATCCTGTGGCTGGACGGAGCGCCAGACCGTTGGCGGGTTTGCTGGGCGTCTTCTGCTCGTGGGCCCGGGTGCCCTCCCGGTTCACACCCTCCGAGGGCTAGCCTGCCTGCACCACCACAAACCTCCACGTTGGCGGATGGGCCCGGGTCATCCGACGCTGGCCACCCCTTCAGTATTTCCTCCTATCGCAGAGATGCCGCCCTGCGTGCTGGCACTCCACCAGCGCCCGACTGGCCTGGACCGCGGTTCGCCCGCCCAGGCCAGCTCGGCCTAGCCTCCCAACCGTCCGGCTGGGACTATATCACCCTCGCCATCCCTTCTCCCCCATGGCCTGGTGTTTGAGTTTCGGGAGACCCAACCCTCAAGGCCTTGACAGGTTTCCCTCTTGAATCACCGGCTGCAGGTCCATTTGCCTGACTCGCTGCCATCATGGGTAACTTCGTCCGCCTGTTGTCCCTGCTCGCTGCAGTGGGCTCTCGTGAGTGAATGCCGCGCCGATGCCACCGGCTCCATCCCGCTGACCGAGACCAGATGTCCAGCGGTCATGGGCTCAGACTTCCGCGCCTGTCACTTACACTGACAGTGGCACGGGCATCATTTTCAACACCTGGACCATGCCAGGCGGCATGACCTGGGGTATGGCCTTGCCAGAGGACGGCCTCACGAAGAATGCCAATGAGTTCATTGGAATCCTGGTGAGTGAAGCCCAGGCTATCGGGCAAGGCGGCCGGCAGTTAACCAGAACCAGCGATGCACGTCGACCGGTGCTTCCCAGCCGGGCTGGTGCGGTATGTCCTTGGGCGGCCCCATGACAAACAACCTGCTCCTGTTGGCATACCCATACGAGGACGAGGTCTACACGGCCTTCCAGTGGGCCACCGGCTATGCTCTTCCCAGCCCGTACACGGGCGACGCCAAAGTGACCCAGATCTCCTCGTCTGTCAGCTCGAGCAGCTTCGAGCTCATCTTCCGATGCCAGAACTGTCTCTCCTGGAACCAAGGTGGCAGCACTGGCGGTGCCTCCACCAGCAACGGTCTTTTGGTCCTGGGTTGGGCCAAGGCCCTCGCCGCTCCCATGAACGCCCAGTGCCCCGCCCAGGTCCGTACGGCCCAGCACGAAAGCCAGGGCATCTGGGGAGCTGCTCTCAACAGCGACGCGGCCAACCCGTCCTACTCCAAGTGGGCCGCCCTGGCGACCAAGACTGTGACGGGCTGCGGAGGCGCGTCCCCGACCACCTCGGCGTCGGCTACCGTGTCCACCACCGCGAGCGCCACGGTGGGCCCCACGGGGGTTCCCGTCCCGACCTCCACCTTTGACTACGTGATTGTCGGCGCCGGTGCCGGTGGCATTCCTTTGGCCGACAAGCTGAGCGAGTCGGGCAAGAGCGTGCTGCTCATCGAGAAGGGCCCGCCCTCCTCGGGCCACTGGGGAGGCCAGATCGGCCCTGAGTGGCTCGAGAGCACGGAGCTGACGCGTTTCGACGTGCCGGGCCTGTGCAACCAAATCTGGGTGGACTCTGACGGCATCGCCTGCCAGGATACCGACCAAATGGCTGGCTGCGTCCTCGGTGGCGGCACTGCCGTCAACGCCGGTCTCTGGTGGAAGCCCTACACGCTGGACTGGGACTACAACTTCCCCACGGGCTGGAAAGCCTCCGACATGGCCGGCGCCACGAGCCGTGTCTTCTCGCGCATTCCCGGCACCAGCACTCCGTCCATGGACGGCAAGCGGTACCTGCAGCAGGGCTTCAATGTCCTCGCCGGCGGCCTCAAGCAGGGCGGCTGGAAGGAGGTCTCGGCGAACCAGGCGCCCAACGAGAAGGACCACACCTTTGGCCACGCCGAGTTCATGTTCTCGGGTGGCGAGCGTGGCGGCCCCATGGCGACCTACTTGCGCACGGCCAGCCAGCGCAGCAACTTCAAGCTCTGGATGAAGACGGCTGTTAAGCGCGTCGTCCGCGAGGGTGGCCACGCCACGGGGGTCGAGGTCGAGGCTTTCCTGCCCGGCGGCTACGCCGGCACGGTCAAGCTGACCCCCGTCACCGGTCGGGTCATTCTCTCGGCCGGTACGTTTGGCTCGGCCAAGGCGCTCCTGCGCAGTGGCATCGGCCCCGCCGACCAGCTCGAGGTCGTGAAGGGCTCGACGGACGGCCCGACCATGATCAAGAGCGACGAGTGGATCAACCTGCCCGTCGGCTACAACCTGGAGGACCACACGAACGTACGTATCCCGCCCCCGGCCGGTGTGAGGATGGCCTTGGGGCTGCTGCTAACCGTCTACCCCGCCAGACCGACACCGTTGTCACTCACCCCAGTGTTGTGTTCTACGACTTCTACGAGGCCTACACCGCCCCCAACGTGACGGACAAGAGCCTGTACCTGGGTAAGCCGCGCCGACACTAGGTCCGCCTCCAACGGTTCACTAACACGGCGGGCAGACAAGCGATCGGGCATCCTGGCCCAGGCCGCGCCCAACATTGGCCCGCTCATGTGGGACGAGATCAAGGGCGGCGACGGTATCACTCGCCAGCTCCAGTGGACGGCCCGTGTCGAGGGGAGCGCCGGCGTGGAGAACGGATGTAGGTTCATTCTGCGGCACGCCACTGCATTCGGGAACTAACAGGACCAGATGCGATGACCATGAGCCAGTACCTCGGCCGTGGCGCCAAGTCAAGAGGCCGCATGACCATTACCCCCGGCCTGAGCACCGTCGTCTCCACCGCGCCCTACCTCCGCGACCCCGAGGATGTCAAGGCCGTCATCCAGGGCATCAAGAACCTGCAGGCCGCCCTCAAGGGCGTGGAGGGGCTGGAGTGGAAGGTCCCCGACCCCTCCACCTCGGTCGAGGACTTTGTCAACAACGTAAGTCAAGGGGACGCGCAGAGCAGAGCGGCTCCGAGTAGCGAATCCGATGGCTAACCCTGGGCGCAGATGGTCGTGTCGCCCTCGAACCGCCGCGCCAACCACTGGATCGGCACCAACAAGATGGGCACCGACGACGGCCGCAAGGACGGCGGCACCGCCGTCGTCGACACCAACACCAAGGTGTACGGCACGGACAACATCTTCGTCCTCGACGGCAGCATCTTCCCCGGCATGGTCACGACCAACCCCTCGGCGTACATTGTCATTGCGGCCGAGAAGGCGGCCGAGAAGATCCTGGCCCTGGCCCCGGTCAAGGCCAACGCCCGCTACCAGCAGTGCGGAGGCCGCGACTGGACGGGCAGCTACGCCTGCGCCACCGGCACGACGTGCCAGTTCCAAAACCCTTACTACTCGCAATGTCTGTGAGCTAGTGCTAACGTATCTCGCGATTAATGCTGTGGAGCGGTCATCTAAGGGAACACCCGGTGGCGAGTATAACGGCAGTGGGGATCATTTGTTGCACCGTCCCGGCGCACCTAAGAAGAGGAGGGGGAGGAGGTAGTCTAATCAGGTAGATAGTTGCCGACAATGAAGACCTTCTGCCCACACCTTGGGTTCCTGTCCAGTGCCTCGCGAACGCGTCGCGGGGGTCTCCTTTCCCGAGGCGCACGCGGCTGTGCTGGGTCAATTCCGAGCCTTCAGCTGCAGGCGTGCCCGCCCTTGCTCGCGATCTGGTGCCACGGCCGTTTCGGCCACGGGAAGCGGCACGCAGGGCTAGGCTCAGCCGGGCCAGTTGATCCCGGCCCTCTGCGTGTCATGGCATGAAGGCTATGGGCAGCGCGCCATCGCTGGCGGGCAGGCGTGTGGGCAGCACCCATGTCTGGTAACCATGTGTTGGCTTTTCTGGCCCTCGGGCCTGCACCGCTGCATGCTTGGCTTGGTCGTGATCGGTCAGCTTCCAGGACCAGCACCTACCCGGGGCCACAACTGCTGCTCATTGGCTGGCTTCCGTGCTGCTCTCGCGTACGGCAGGCCGTTGGGGCTCGGCACGCAATGCGGACCTGCAGGGCTGACCATGGGCCAGCGCGGCCAAGCACGAGCAGGTTATCATTAGTGGGACGGGAGAGCTAAGGGATGGATTCCAGGAAGCCGGAGCCGAGCCGTCCCCCCTCCCACGCCTTGACCGGTAGGGGGGGGCAGCCCCGAGCTGCAATTCCGCGGCATCTCTTGGCCCGCATGGGGGGGGGTCATCGGACCGTTGCCGAAGCGGGTAGTTGGGAGCCGGTCGGCGGGGTCAGAGCCGGTCGTCTTGGCCAGGGGGGTTGGTTGGTTTCCAAGCCCGTGCCTGGCCAAGGCAGGTTTCTGCTCACCGTAGGAGGAGGAGTTGGGGTCCCCGACGGCCCGGCGACCCACGGCGCCGCCACAGGCCAGCTGTGGTGTATGGATGCGCGTAGAACAAGGCAGTGGGTATAGAGCCGCAGGAGTTGGCGGTGGGAGTCCGGCATGTGATGGCTATCTTGTACCTGGAGGGCCTAGGCAGGCGTGGCGAGAAGGCACTTTCACAATCCGGCCCGCCACAGCTGGGGCGACAACAACCCCGTGCAGGCAGCTGCAGTACCGCGAGAGGCCGACACGGGTCCATGACGCCGGGTACGTGGTTGGCGGACGTCCCTCTCCTCGCATCATTGCAGCGGGCCCGACGAACACGATGCCCGTGGGTACGGGTGGGAAGGGGAGGCGGGCACTGGCAGCACTTCGCCGAAGCACTATTCATGCAACTATCGTACCACCCGCGTCGGCATGCAACAACTACAGAGAAATCCCCCCCCCCTCGGGTCGCGCCCACGACACCGGGACACCAGATTTCATTTGGTCGGCTTGCCCGGCCTACCCCAGAGCCCCCAATCACAGGTTGCTGAAGGTCCATGAGCTCTCCCACGTGTACTTGTCGCCCGGGCCGCTGATCTGGGCGTCGACGCGTCCCCATTCCGGGCTGCCGGCTCACCGTTAGCAAACACGCACGCACGCACACACGCCTCCGGGCGCACGCGGGGAGGGACGTACTGGTTGATGCCGTCAACGTAGTCCTGGGCCTCGATGGCGACGCAGGAGCTGCGGGTGACGGTGTCGCGGCCGGGGAGGCCCTGGGTGGAGGCCTTGAGGGGCGCGGAGCCGTCGAACCAGTTGCAGCTGTAGAGGACGACGCCGGGCTGGTCGGTGCGGAGGTCGGCGCGGATGCCCGAGAAGGCGCTGGCGAGGGAGACGACGACGGCGTCCCGCGGCGCCCCCTCGATCAGGAAGTAGCCGTTGTAGCCCTCGCACGCCCCGTCGGCGCCGCAGTTGCCCTCGAACCCGGGCTGGTCGCGCGCATGGCCCAGCTCCAGCCCCGGCGCGCTCGCAAAGTCGTTGATGCTGCCCGGCGCCGCCGTCAGGATCTTGCCTGTCGGCAGCGCCCCCTGGTCCGCCTCGAGGTAGCGCGCCGAATACGGCATGTGGAGGCTGGGAAAAGGGGGAAGGGACGCGTCAGCCCGTTCTCCAGCTTCACGGCGCCTGGCGGTTGTCCCCCGTCGGGAAGAGAGAGGGCGCCGGGATGGAAAAAAAAGAAAGACTCACGTGTGGTTCCAGATCTTGTCCGTGGTCGGGTCCTTGTACGCGTCCAGGTTGAAGTACGTGTGGTGCGTCAACATGAGCGCTGCGCGCGCGCGGTCGAGGTCAGCACGAGCACCCGCAACTCCCAACCGCGCCCCCGGGGAAACCTACGAGTCTTCTGCTGCGGCGAGGCGGCCCCCATCTTGATGTGCAGGGCGCTGTCCTTGACCGTGTACGTGACGGTGGCCGATACGTCGCCGAGCATGTTCTGCGACGAGTTGGACTTGTCCAGGATGGAAAACGTGATGCTGTTGGCCGTCGCCTTGGTTGCCTCCCAGAACCGGTACGACCAGTTGTTGGTGCCGCTGTGCAGCGTGTTGTTGCCATCGTTCTGCTCGGTCAGGTACTCCTTGCCGTCGATGTCGTATTTCCCGTACCCGATGCGGTTGACGTACCGCCCCGGGATCGAGTTGTACACCGGGTGTCCGGGGTCCTTGGCTGTTCGCCGTCGTTAGAAACACTGGATAGGGAAGGCCCGAAAGGGGAGGGAGCAACGGCCCGCGGGGACCTACGGTAAAAGTCCACATCATCGTAACCCAGCACCACGTCGACGTCCTTGCCCTGCTTGTCCTTGACGAACAGGTTGGTCAGGGTGGCTCCGTAGGGGATGAACTGTTGCCTTTTGTCAGCCCCGTGATCCCCCCCTGCCCTGCGCGGCGAGCCCGAGCACGCCTGTATATACATACCTCGGCCTTGATACCGGGCGCCGAGATGCTGTATTTGCCGTCCTTGCCCGGCTTGGGGGCTCCGTTGCCGTGGGCCGGAGGCTTCGGGGGCATGGCGTGGACGGTACCGGCGGCGGCCATCCAGACGAAAAGCTGCGAGTAATGCATGTTGGAGCAGTCCCGGCGACGAGGAAGAGACGGAAGTTATGGAAGCAAGGGGGCCCGACAGACTCCGATCTTGTCACACACAGACACACAGGCACACAACAAGCACGCGCCGACACGGCAAGGGGGCCGGCCTGCATATGTATTGATTATATAGACCCAATGAGCCTCTGCTGACTTTCGCCGTACGTAACCGGAGAACCAACGCCATGCGCCTCTGCAAGGAGCGCGGAAGCAGTTCGGCCGTGTACGCTGTTGGCCAGGTATAAGCCAGAGAGCCCTGCACCTATCTATGCTTCGGCAAATGTCCGAGCGAGCGACGTCGACCAGTGCGACCAACAGGAGAACAGGCTGGGTGGAAGGAGTGTGGGGGTGCTGTTACTTGGTTGGCTGTATGGGTGGTTTGCGTGCCGCCCGTTTCCCCCCCCAATGCGCCTCTCTCGCCCCCCTATCGCCAGCGGCGCCGTTACCCCGCATGCAGGAACATAATACCACCAACCAGTCCACAGCACGCGGAGGATTCTGCCAAGAGCCCGTAACGGGCGTCTTCCGCCGACCCCTGTCGTCCGCGACATATTGGGACGCGGGGTCCGGGTCCACCGCAGCGGAAACGCGGGAAGAGACCCTTCCTGTGGCCCACCTCGTGCTCCCCGGCCTGTGGCTGAGGTGAGACTCTTGCCCGGCTTCCCTACACGAGCGGGACAGCAAGAGGAGCCACGGGCCCGGTCGCGCGTGGGCTGTCCAGTACCAAATGGATGGGATGGCAACGCTGCATGATGGGTGGTCAGCCGGGCAGCCGGGCCCTTTCCAGCGAGACCGAGGGCCCGGGAAAGAAGTCCCGTCTCGGTCCATCGGCGTGCCCGGCCGGCCCCAGGGACCGTTGGTCCCCCCCCTCCCCCGTCCACCACTTCGCCACTGCCCCGTCAACGCCCTCGCCCGCGCGCCCCCAACGGTGCCGGCCGCGATGGCGGTGCAGCCTGGGCGTCGATGGCCTCGTCCGGCCTGGCGCGCGCCAGGCTCCAGATGCGCGCGCGGCCGGCAATGGTGCGGGCCAAGGGCGACAAGGCGCAGTCGGGGCCCGACGGCCCTTCCTCCTGGCTCGTGGCGGCGATGGCGCGGCATTGCCACGGCTGCATCCGCATCCTGTGCCGCGAAGACGGGCCCGTTGGACCGCCACCGGCACAGCACCATGCCGAGACGCAGCGCCTTCTCGACCAGCAACGTGCCCTCAGTGTCGCGGGTCTACATGGACGTGGAGCAAGAGAAGCAGCGGGAACAAGAGGGACCCATGCCCTGACATCTATGCTTCGGCAGAGTCTATCCATCGCCCGCCGCTAGGGAGCCAAGCTGCTTTTCTACTTTCCGGGGCTGGTCGCAACGATGGCAAAGGACTCGCCAACAGGGGTTTGCCGTGCAACCCCCCCGGAATTGCATTTATCCACCCGGAACGAAACTGGCAGGCAAGTCCTGCGGCATCGTCGGCGTCTGGCCCCAGCAGTCTGCGAGCAGAATGCCTTCCTAGCCGCGCGATCCGGCTTCCCGACACCACGTCGAGTACGGTATGCTCCCTTTGGGGGCGGCCCGCGATGGTGGTTGAAGGGCCGGTAGGCCGACATCGCGCCAGGGGAGAAAGGCCGCACAGAACGCCAGTCGCAACCAAATGCAGACGTGAGCCAAGAAGCCTGGCTTGTCTTGGCCAGAGGACCTGCGCACCGGACAGTGCCGTATGCAAGATGACGAAATGGAGGCTGGCGCTCTGTAGCTTCGTGCATGTGAGCGCTGTATATTGGGATACCACGGTCGAGAGCAGAGATCGGTTTCCGTGTGAATCCCCCCCTCGTGCCCTCTAAACAAGAGGACCGCGATGCTGCAACTCGATCGTTCCGGAACTCACGATGCCGGAAAACAGACAAGGGGGGGAAGATACGGAAATGGCGGAACTCAGGACGGGGTAGCCCCTGGTATTGTGTGGATGGAGACGCCGTTGGGCCAGCGTGGTAATTGATGTCATTAACTGTTGGGCTTATCAGGCGGCTGGGCAGTCCCATGAATTTTCCACGTTATATCCCGTGCCGCTTGCCCGCGACCCGGATACCTTGGTTTGGCTTATAATCTACCGTCACTACTTTTAAGTTCACTTTTGCACACGTGGCAGTATTTCCGTAAGAAGCCGACGTAGGCGGAAATTTCTGAAATTATCCCTATTTGTGGCGGGAGTTACACCCCAAGTTTGGGTTATTGGGGGAGACTTTCTCGACCGTTTCATCCCGCTCTTATCATGTTTAGGTGAAGATGCCCTTAACCCAGTGTGGCAGTTGATGCTACGGACTGTCGGACTTTAGGGTACTGTGCAGCAGTCCCACGGTGCAATGCGATGGACAAAACCCCCACGGAGGCGGGCAGTTTGCCGGGAGCAAGATCTGTCAAGACTGTTGCCCACTTCAGGAAAGGACCGGGTCCGTTTTCATTCATGTAAATCTCGCGTGGTGCGACGACTGCCAGTACAGAAAAGCATTGCGGCACGTTATCTGCAACGGGGAAAAGCATGCGGGGGTTCGAGGCTAACGAATCGGATGTCTCCCCAAATGCAGCCCTGGAAAGGCTCCCGCGGCCGGTCGGCTTTTAGGATAAGTGCTTATAATCCTCCGATGACGACTAACACGGGCCTACGCCTGGCCATACCCAAGCATCAAAGCAGAGACCGGCAAACCGTTGGAACGCGCCACCACGCAGGCCACTTGGTCCTCCGTGTTGCTCTCCTCTGCCGAGGTGCGTGAGGAGACGGGACCATCGCGAGGTGGGACTGTACCCCAAATGCAAGGCGCGGGGGGAACAACGCAAACTCTCTTTTCTCCACGGCGGCCCAATCAGGTCGTGATATCGACTCGCGCCACGCAGGCAGATGAGGGGAGACTTTCCGGATTCGATCCTGGACATCGACACCTGCTCGACCTGGCATGGGCTGCCCTGCGCGCGGAAAGACCCGCGGACCGGGCGAAACCATCCGTGCTGCCGGGAGCAGTTAAAGGAGTGGTGGTTGGCCCCTTCCCCTCCCGATGGCACCCTTTCCGGTTCCTCTTTCCACCCAAAGACCTTCGCTGTCTCCTTCCCTAGCTCCACGCCGACCTGTGTTGGCGTTGTTCGACCATGGCCAGCGACAACAGCAAATCCAGCATCGAGCCCGTCCTCGGCACGAAAGGCCACGGAGAACAGGGGCACGGCCACCCGGGGGACGCGGCCCAGCATGGCGACAAGGCGCTGCGGCTGCTCGGCGACGAGCGCGTCGTGTTGACGGAAGAAGACGTGAGTCCCCATGGCGGTCCGGGGACGCGCTCCCACGGCGGCAGCGGCGGCGGCATGTTGACGCCCCAGCCTTCCAGAACCGACGCATTCGACGCAAGACGGACAAGGCCGTTTTGACCATCCTCGTCTGGGTGTACTTCCTCCAGATCTTGGACAAGACCGTGCTGGGGTACGGCGCCATCTTCGGACTTCGGGAGGCCACGCACCTCAAGGGGAACGAGTACTCCCTGGTCGGTTCCATTGCGCCCATCGCCCAGTTGGCCTGGCAGCCGTTTTCCTCGTACCTCATCGTCAAAGTCCCCCATCGGATCCTGATGCCGTCTTTGTGCCTGGGCTGTAGGTAGTCCAGGGCCTCTGCTCCCCCCCCCCGGGTGGTCTTCTCTCCATTTCATGCGCATACTGACATGAAGTGTGACAAAGGGGGCATTGCCCAGGCTGCCATGGCAGCATGTACAAGCTTTGGCGACTTGATTGCTGCTCGTTTCTTCCTAGGCTTGTTCGAAGGCGGGTGTTTGCCCTTATTCAGTGTCATCACTTCCCAGTGGTTTACACGCTACGAGCAGCCGATGCGGGTTGCTGCCTGGTACTCTACCAACGGTCTCTCCACCATGGCGGCCTCGGCCCTGTCATACGGTTTGGGCAAGATTCCATCCGAGCGCCTGGAGTCTTGGCAGATGTGAGTCCAGTCGGTTGCGGGCCCGTTCCATCTCTGGCTGACTTTGTTTCGTAGCATCTTCCTCTTTGTTGGCCTCGTTACCATCATCACCGCGCCCTTCGTGTACTGGAAGCTCGACAACGACATCCCGTCCGCACGATTCCTCTCGGAGGAGGACAAGCCCAAAGCCATCGAGAGGTTGCGCGCCAACCAGACGGGCACTGGAACAACCGAATTCAAATGGAATCACATAAGCGAGATGTTTCTGGAGCCGAAGACATACATCTTTGCCGGCCTCTCTCTCCTGCTAAACGCAAGCGCGTCTGTCACCAACACCTTCGGGCCGTTGATTCTGAGCGGCCTGGGTTTCGACAAGTACACGGGCTCATTGCTGAACATACCGTTTGGTTTCGTCCAATTCGTCATCATCATTTTTGCCTCGTGGATCATTCAACGATTCCGACTCAAGTCGGTGATTATCATCGCCGTGAGCCTACCAGTCATAGCCGGGCTCACCATGCTCTATGTCATCCAGCACAACTCGGCGAACCAGCCCGCGCTTATTGTCGGCTACTACCTCCTCGCCTTCATGTACGGCGGAATCCCGGCCATCGTGGCGTGGATGATTGCCAACACGGCTGGCACGACCAAGAAGTCGGCCATCATGTCGGTGTACAATGCCGCGGCGTCGGCCGGCAACATTATCGGACCGCTGCTGTTCCATACCAGCGATGCGCCAAGATACCTCCCGGGATTGCGCAAGGTTCTCGGGCTCTTCGTCGCCCTCGTCTGCTGCGCCATACTGCAGGTCCTGAACCTGCGGTTCCTCAACACGCTCCAGGAAACGAAGAGGGTCAAGAACGGCAAGCCGGCCAAGATTGTCGACAGCAGCATGAAGAACAATTACGAGTCCCTCGAAAACGCGCCCGGGGGTGAAAACGGCGCCCAGGGCACGCCTCTGGGAGCGAATGCCTTCTTGGACCTGACGGATCGGCAAAACGACGAATTCGTAAGTGCACTTGCCGTGCCAAGTCACGGCTCCCCTTCAAGCGATTGCACTCCCGGCATCTTCCGCATCCTGGTGTTCTCGGTTCGTGCTAACATGACCACCAGGTCTATCTCTATTGATACAGTCTTGAGGGGCGGTGGCGCGGGTGCCTCGCGGCCATCTGGTCGGCCATGTTGGGCGGCGGCATTCGTTGCCATTGATACGCGCGGACAGGCACAAATGGAAAAAGAGGATATGCCGCCTCGGCCGTGGGGAGAACTCGCAGGCGACCGCCAAGAGCCGGAGCGAAGTGACTAGAAGACCGCTACAGGTTCGTAGGAAGGATACGTCGGGAGCCGAGAGCCTCGATACTCAGTGACAAACACATGGCATCGAAGGACTGAATTCGGTCTCTCACAAAGAAATCGAGCAGAAACTGCTCTCCTGTTACGCTCTAGCTACCCTCCATCTGGTAGTGGCGCTGCGGATGCACGCCACCCCTTGGACACGGTTCCCCATCGACAGGTTCTACCGATCAACCGGTGAGGATCCGAAGTTTTCCCCATCCGAACCTTCAGACGGAGAGTGCTCGGCCTTTGCGGGTAGGGAGATTAGCTCTGGCCAACACCTGGCACCTCGCGAGGTTCCGGTCAGACTGGCCAATCCAAGCTGCTCGTATCGGGCCATCTCACAGAAGGGCGGAGGCGTCGGTGGGCTCGGTAACCGGGACACCCGCGGCAGGGGATGGATATCCAATCACTTGGCCCAGCGGCAATACCCGGGATTGAACGTTGGTCCCGGAAACCTTGATAACTGGTGCCATTGCCACTTTCTGTCGGTGTAGCCAAGGGATGAAAAAGGCGCAAGCCCCTTCCTTAGCTGGGCGTGCCATGAATCGTTAACGTATCCATGCTTGAGAGCGACAGGGCGGATGGCTTGGCAGACCCCGTGAGGAAAAGGGGGGGTCTCGATCCAGCCCAAATAGGGGTCTCCAGGGATTCGTTACGCGCAAGAAACCAATATCACTTGACCTCCAGGTATAGGGAACATGAAGCGCGCCCCAGGTCGTTGAGCTATCACTCCGTGCATGCCGAAGGCCCATTGCCAGTATAAACCCGGTGCGAATGCACACGTACGAGGACTGTTGCCGCCGGCACATGGGCATGTTCTCTTCCGCCTGCGGTCACTGCAGCCAGGAACCCCCGAGGCGTCTTCCGCCGGCGCCCGGCCCAGGCTCGCCGATCGCTGCTTCGGTTACCCCTGAGAGCTGGTCATGTGCGCCGGCGACACCGGCATCGACGCCGCCTTCTGGACGAGACACCACGCGAGGCCGTACCCAGACTTCGGCGTCGAACGCACGTGCCCAAAGCTTGACACGATGGCCAGGTACGCCCACGCGGCCATGGAGGGCATTACCTTGCCCCCCCCCGCCCCCCCAAGCCAAGCGAGGGGGTCATGCGTGGTGTACGACGACCCATTTCGGTCTCAGCATCCCGGGGAGGAGGGGCGTCCGTGGTGCATGTTGTTGTTGGGGGGGGGGGAAGCCTTTTGGTGCTTCCCGTGCTTGCGCGGGCTCCTAACTCGAGTCGCGTAGAAAAGTCTATGGTCTAAGTAGTCTAGAAAAAGGGAGGGAAACGCCGTGCCAACGGTTGGCCATGGAATTGCATGGGCCGTTTGTGGGAGAGAACCTCGCGCCTGCAACACCCCCCCTTCCTCTCAAGCAGCCATACGATCCTTCCCGCCACCGACGGCCACCATGGCGGCGGCGGCCTGCCGCTTCTCGGCGGCCTCGGCCATCTCGGCGCGGCGGTTGAGCAAGCTGAGATAGGTCTGCCAGCCGACGGCGATGACGCCGGCAAAGAGGGCGCGGAACTCGAGCGGGACGAGCCAAAGGTTGACGGCGGTGACGGCGGGCCACAGCTTCAGCGAGTTGACCATGGACGTCGGGACCGTGCGCGTGATGCGCTCCCACGTCTCGGCCAGGCTGTCGCCCGCGAGCAGCGCCTGCGCGCCGAAGAAGTACGTGTTGAAGACGGGCGTGAAGCACGCCTGGTTGACGGCCACCTTGGTCGCGATGGACAGCATCTTGGACCCGAAGTTGAAGTGGTTCTGCAGGAAGACGAACCTGGAGGAGGGGATGCGGGCGTTAGTCGGATTCCCGGGGAGGAGGGGGAGAGGGGGTTCCCCACCACTGAAAGTTGGGGATGGAGGCCAGGCCGCCGATGACGACGGAGCGCGCCGTGCGCCGGGGGTCGTAGTCCTTGCCGCTCATCCGCTGGGCGCTGATGTCGCCGAGGAAGAAGATGCACAGCGAGCCGACGAGCTGCGTGGCCCAGGGGCGCCGGCGTTGCGTCCGCCCGTACGCCCCCGCCAGCCGGGCGAGCGGGTCGAGCCCCTTGCGCCAGATGGGCGGCCGGGGGCGCGGCGCCGCACCCTGGGCCGTGGACGGCGCCGCCTCCGCCGCCCCCGGCCTGGATTGCGGCCCCGTCGAGTGCAGTCGCCGCCCCGGGGCTCGCAGGTGGGCGGCCAGGCGCTGTCGCAGCGCCGCGCGCGCCGAGGGTGTCGCCATGTTCTACGAGGGGCGCGCCACGAGGAAAGAGGGGGGGGGGGGTTCGTCTACTGCGCGATCATGGTGGGAAAAGGGAGAGAAGTAGCGACGGAGAGAGTGAGGGAAACGTGGGAGGGCGACTGGAAAGTCCCGCCCGGGACAGCGGACACTCGGAATTCCGCCCGGACATTCCGCGCCCGCGAGAAATTAACGGGTAAGCACTTGCGGGCACCTGCATCAGCCCGGCTTCTCGGCCACCGAAAGCCAAACTCGAACGTGGCTGTTCCGTTGGCGCCGGCCACCATGCACACTCACTCCCGCCTTTACGCGGCCGGAAAACGGGCAGCTTTTATCTCGCCAGTGGCTTCGCTTGTCTGCTCCTCGTCTAGGAACCGGAGTCCTTGGGCGCAGCCCCGCCGTGCATTGATTACGCGCGCGACTTCTACACCAAGCGCGACCGTCTCCGGGCAATGGGGCCGCTGTGGCACCTGCCCAAGCTTGGACGCCCAATCCATGGAAGCTGCGGAAAGCAGCGCGTGTGCACCAAGGCGATTATCCTGACTCCATGTACCGTGAATCCACCGGGCTTGGGCCTCTCGCGCGATTCTGCGTCGGTAACGACCCCTTCGCCCCAAACGATGGACAGGCTCAGACTTCCTCGGCGTGCTCTACCTGCGCCAGCTTCTTGGCGCCCCTCTCTTCCACGGCGTCACTGTGCGCCTGCTGCGACATGCGCGTCGTGATGGATGTGTGCGGGATACCACCGACGGCCCGGCAGTTGTAACCACTACGCTGGGTCAGTATATCTCGAGAGAAGCGCGGGAGGGAACGGGTTGGCCGAGGCTTACAAGAGGAGATCCATCTGGTCAATCGTGAGGCCCTTGGTCTCGGGCAAGAAGAAGAAGGCCCACAGACTGGCCAGCACCATCCAGGACGCAAAGAAGAACCAGGTGCCGTAGCCGAACGAGGTGAAGATGTACGGCATCGCCTTGGTGATGACAAACTGCATGAGCCACTGCACGAGCGCGGCAAAGGTGCCGGTGAAATTGCGCATGGCGCCCGGAAAGATCTCGGCCGACACGATCCAAGGAATACCGTTGAGGCCAAAGGACCAGCTACAGGCCGCATGGTTAGCAAGGCAGGCGCCCGTGATGCGGCGGGGGCGGCCGGACTCACAACACCGAATAGATCATGATCATAGCCACAGCAGCCTGGCCCCCCTGGGCCGTAGAGGGGGAGAGCTCCCCGCCGGCCTTGATGATTTCGGCCGGGTGGCCCACCTTGACGTAGGATCCGACAAACCAAAGGCACGCCGAGCAGATGATGGACGATACGATGGTCGGCCGGCGTCGGCCCAGCATGTCCACGAAGAAGACGTAGTAGATGATCGAGGCCACCGCCTTTACCAGGCCGTAGATTCCGGTGTAAAGGGCCACGTCGGTAACGCCGAGGGAGGCGAAGAGGGTGGGGCTGTAGTAGTTGATGGCCGCGGCGCCCGACATGTTCTGCAGGGTGAAGGCGCAGAAGACGAGGAAGACTCGGTTCCGCATGCCCTTGCGCGACAGCTCCTTCATGGCCCCCCGGAAGACGGCTCCGCGGCCGGAGCCGTAGGCCTCGGCCAGAGCCGACTCCTCGTGCAGTCGGTTCTGCATCGCGGTGATGTCTTCCCGGACATAGGTGTGGTCGACGGGTAGTTTTCGGAGGCTCTCGAGGGCGGCGTGCGTCTTCTCCTCCTTGCCCTTCCGCATGAGCCAAAGCGGGCTTTCGTGGAGGAAGAAACAGCCGAGCAGCAAGGGCACCGAAGGGATGAGCTGGACGGCCATGGGAATGCGCCAGCCAACAGAGCTGTCCTTGGGGATGTTCTCGTTAATGCCGTAGTTGATCCAGAAGCCGATCAAGGAGCCGACTTGGTAGGTGATTTCGAACAAGCCCGTCAGGATGCCTCGAATGGACGGGATGGACAGCTCCGCAATGTAGGATGGCACCGTCGCGGTGATGGCACCACAGCCAATCCCCGTCAGGACCCTCCCGGCGTAGATCATGCCCAGATTATTGTTCGTGGCCACCATGAGCACAGCCCCCACAACAAAGACCAAGACGTTGCTGAAGAGCGCCCCTCTACGGCCCACGCGCTCGGTGGTGAAAAAGCAGAACAAGGCGCCGAAGAAAGCGCCCGCTTGGAAGGCCGACGTGATGTTGCTCGATATGCCGTTGGCATTGTCCTTGGTGATACCGAAGTCGTGCTTGAAGGCGTCCCGAGCAATTGTCGTGCCCACGAAGGCCGAGTCGTAGCCGAACCTTTCGCTCGTGTCAGTCGCATTGGCGAGATGCCCCGAAAGAGGCCGAGCCGGAACGACGGTCGGGGTTGGGGAGGGGAGGGAAGAGGAGGGAAGAGAATGACGCCTTGGCAAAGCCGTCCGCCGTGGCGACTTACAGCAGCGACCCGGTGGCAATGATGATGCATTCCGAATACAGCCTCCAGTTGTATACCTCCTTCGGGGTCGGCCGGTCCTCAATTGCACGGAAGCCGCCCATGGTGATCGGTCGGTAGGTCCGGTTTGGTCAGTCCGGGAGTCCGAATGGTGTTCGCTCGTCTTCTTGAAGCCAGGACGACTAAGCACTCCTTGCCTGGGATACCGGAGACAACATGGTCCCATGCAGGGAGGACCTGGAGGGGTGGCAGTGGCATCTCCTCATTTATCATGGCCATGCGACCGGGCGATCGCGTGTCGGGCTCACGACTGGCCGGCACTCTGCCGACGCGTTCAGGTTCGATGTGGTCCCATCCCCTTCCTTCGGTCGTTTCGTTCTCCCGATTAATCCGCCGAACCCCTGGTCCTCCCCGTTCCGCCTTGATTTCTTTCCCACCCCTGGGTCCATTCTCCCCGCGAGCGCTCTCCGCATTTGCGGGGTGGCCACTCTGGGGTGACGCTTGGTGGGGAGAGGGCAGCGAGGGAAAGAGGGCGAACCAGCCTCGCTCCAAAGAAAGACGATCCGACACCCGACACCCGAGCCGACACGGCCAAAGAGCCGACGGATTGGCCGTAGGGAAACTAGCAGCGGGACTGTGTCGGCCCCATCTCGTACTGGCTAGTTCCGTACGCCAGGGAAGCCTCTGGTAGCGGCAATTGCCCCGACAGGGAGACGCTTTTCTGCAACCACCTCGGCCCTGTGGATAACGTCCCCCGGTTCGTTGTGGCTCGCCTTCTCGGTGGGACACGGTGCCATCATGGCAGCAAAGCGCTCGGAATCCGCCAGGCCCCTCGGCATGCCGCCGACAATCGTATCCGCATTCCGAACCAGTTGCCCAGTTCAGTCTTCAGCCCTACGTATATCGGCGTCCCATCTTCTCATGGGGCTTGGCGCCGGGCTGGTCCTCATCCTGGGCCGACTTCTAAATACAGTGTCCATGTCGATTTCAGCCTCCCCCTTATCCAGGAGCTCCTCCAGCATGGATGCACCTTCTACGTCGTTTTCCTCCACCTTGGGGAAGTAGCCATCCTTGCGCGGCGACAGCGCCTTGCTCTTACGTTCCGAGCGTCTCCGATCCAACTGCGCTTTCTGTTGTGCTGCCGCGAATCCCGCCATCGACCTGCGAGTCCGCGTCACCAGATCTTCATGTTCCTCGCCCATCATATCATCCTGGTTGGCCGCTTCTTGCGCTGGTCTCGGCTTGACGGCAGGCGTGGGAGAAAGGAATGCAGGATCAAAGTCGTCTTCTTCAGGTTCGAATGTGTGGTTTCGGGTCATGGACATGCGTGTTCGTTCGGCCAGGGATAGGGTATGTCGAAACCGCTTCGCTGGAGATGGCGAAGCGTTCGATATTGACGCAAGTATTTGGTCTGCCGCGGCCTGGGTTGGGGAAATCGCCCGTGGTGGCGACGGCTCCAAACTGCCAACCACTTCCTTCTTCGATCGCAATGGGCGGTCTGGCATCTCGGGAGATGCGCTTAGGGCCGGAGAGGCTGGTGGGGAGTCATGATGATCTTCCGGAGCAGGCAGATCGACCTTCTGAGGCTCGTCCTCCTGCGGTGCTGCCGCGGGGTGAGCCGGTAACATCGTATTTTGGCGCAAGGCCGGCTGTGATTTCCGTGCAGGCGCATCGTCTTCTTCCCTCAAGCTCGCTTCGGGTTGGCGGTTGATCACAGTCCTCCTCTTTGGGGAGCGCAACCGCGAGTTGCGGCTCGGCGCCACAGGTTTGGGTGGAAGCTTCTCCTCCAACTCATCCTCTAACTCACTCAAGTCGGATACGGGTTCATCAGCGTTGTCACCCCGTCCGCGCACCAACTGGGAAAAGTCGGGAATACGGGACCTGCCAGTTTCCTCAATCTCGACCTTCATGTTTTCGAGGATCTCGGCATACTCGGGAGGGGCGGCTGGAAGTGGAAGTTTGGCGATATCTTCCACCTGGGTTTTGCTGGAACGCAGTGAGAGGTGGGCCGTAAATCCAAGATCAACCCCCTTGGGCGCTTCTGCGTGCTTCTCCGGCTCCGGTGGCCTCTCACCAAAGAACTTCTTCCGGTAGCCATCCCATTTCTCAAGTCTCACCCGCTGCGAGGTGATCCGTTGGTCGAGCTGTTCCAACAGGCCGGTGCTTTGGTCCTCAATGTCTGAGAGCTTTCCTTGCTGCACGCCCTGCCATATCTGATCAAAAGGTGTCGCCAGAAAGCCCCGATTCCTCAAGCTTTTGTCGCCATAGAGGAGACTCTCCGCCCATTGGTCATTGCCGGTCCAATTCGTCTGCAATGTGCGACGAACTTCGGCTTTCGCTTTGGCGGGAACTTCCTCGGCGTCCTTGCTTGCGTCCAGACTTTGTACTTGCTCCCTCCGACGGGCATGGCCTTGCTCTTTTGACGCCAGAAGCCCCTCAAAGCCATGGTAACGCTCCCTGGCCGCCGCCTTGGAGGCTAGCAAAGATCGCAGTGACGCTTTGTGCGCCAGGAGCAATGCATTGAGCTCCGCCCTCTCTCCGCTGTAACCCCAATTCTCTAGGGCGATCTTTTCCGATATGGTGGGGGGGTATTCAGCCCCGGCGTTCAGCGTTCTTTCAGCTACCATTTTCTTCAAGACAGCCGAGGAAAAGACGGCCAAGACTTCCTCGAAACGTTCTCCCCTGCATTCATCGAGCATGGTCTTCCGCACCACAGCATCGCGGCCCAGGACGCCATGGCGTTTGGCCTGCTCCAGGGCGCGCAGCAGCGCCGCCCGCAAGTTGATGGAGCGGACTTGGTCCAAAGGCGGGTAAAAGGGCCGTATTTTGTTCTGCGTTTCCTCGGGGTCCCAGAGCTGGAACAGGTGGTACAAGGCCCATTCGGTGGCCTGGATGCGCTTCTTCTGGCCGCCGGCTCCGTCTCTGGTGGAAAAGGTCAAATGGGTGATCTCCGGCCAGTCGTCGGCGCGGTCGAGATCAAGGAGACGTAGGTTGGTAAGAAATAGCGACAGATGAGATGTGTTTTTCGAGGCTCCGCCTGTCGACGACGAGGCTACCGCGCTGGTACCGTTGTTCGTCGCCGCAGTCGTGGCTGTAGGCGTCGTTGTCGCCGCCGCCGTCGTCGCGGACGGCGGCAAGCGGAGAGACCTGGTTCGGGCGAGGGAAGACATTTGGGCGGTGCCAATGCGACGTCACGTCAAGCGCAAACTCGGAGCGGGAGAAGGATTGGTGTCGCCTGCGACGGGAGGGACGAGGCCTTCTTATCGTGCTGCATGCGAGCGAGCCAGCGCACGTAAGGAAAGACCCTGGGTGTTGATCGCATGCAAGCTTCCAGGATGGTTTGGTTGGCCTGGCCAACGGTTCGCGAAGTGTTTGTTGACAGGGCCACCATCCACACGCCTCTTGGCGCCAAAGAGGCCAGGGCCGTTAGCGCCAAAGAGGCCCTAGGGGACATCCGACTCTCCCCTGCTTCAGGCCTTGTGGTGGGGGCTGCCCCAGTCCTCTGCTCCAACCTCCATGGCTACGGGGCTCCTACCTACCGGTTTCATGCCGGCTGCTTGACCGCCGGCCAGGGAACCGATTCCCTGCGGCTAGCAGAGCCTTGGAACCCGCGTGTTGTTCCCGACGGACACGTCTGGCAGTCAGCTCGTCGCAGGCCCGGCGCGAGCACTGCTTGCTCGTCTCTTGATCCGGAGACAGTAAGCAGACACTCAAGGCAGCTCGAGACGTCCTCCTGCATACAACACACAGGTACCAGCCTCTTCAACACCGGCATTCTATGCCGGCAACGCTGCAATAGACCTCCCGGACGCCCTCGCGGGTTGCATGCAGTGTACCTGCCGGACCGTAGCTCTCCAGCCCTAACTAGGCCGGGCAGGGAATAGCCGGGGATGGTTTGGCCACTTGCCTATTACGACTGACAGATCCATCCATTGCCGGGCATTGGCTCATTATGGATCCAAGCCGGGCACCAGAATCACTGGCGAGATATACACCGACTCCTCGGGGCTTACGGGCTGCTTGTTCGGGTCTGTAAGCCCGGCCACGGCAGACTCGTTGCCGGAAGTCGATCTCACTACTTTGCGCTCGTGGATATGGCCGCAGGCCTAGCCAGCCATTTCTGAATGCATGTACTCGGGATCCACCACCACATCAGGCACCCCGCTAGCATCTGCAGCATCTACGCCCGTTGCTTGCGCAGGTATAATTCTTCGGCATGCCATCTAAATGTCCTCTTCGTCCCGTGAGTCCCTGTAACGGTTGGGAATATGACGAACAAAAAGCTGCCATTGGAGAGGGGAGTTGCGCCATCGTTTACGGAGGTTATATACGCACCATGCGGATCATTCCCCTTCTCCCCCGACGCCCCACAAGACGACGACACCGTGTAGTCTGGTTACGCTCTTCGTCCAAATACGATACAGTACTTTGATCCATTTCCAGGCCATGTGGCCTTTCAATCCTCCAGGCGCAAGCCCCATTGCCCTCACTGAGACGCCGTCCCGGAGAATTACCAAGCTTGTGTTGGTTTCCGCGTGGCGCCAACTACGTCAAGGTTACCGTCGTAAAACTCGTCATCGTAGTGTTTTTCTCGTCGCTCCTGTCGGTTGTAGCCACCGTCCCAGTTCCGCACACTTCTTCTCCGAGCGATCCCTTGTTAACCCTTGCTGCGCATTGCAAAAGTGCATTTCCGGACTGGTTCGTTGGTTGTCGGCATATCTCTCTCGACCCAGGTTGGACGAGCACAGTCATCTGGCGGCAAGATTACCCATGTCGCGATATTTAGGGTTAGGAGAGCCATCGAATCGGACGCGAATAAGGAGAGAAATTGCCATTTCCTTGCTGTTGGTCTGTAGTTGAGAGCATGCTTCTGGGCAATGTAGTCAGAGCCGACGGCAGTTGCTCTAGATGGATTCCCACCGGGATACGGGTTTGACCGTTTCGACTGTGATGTCTCGAGCTGATCAAACTGTCGGAGGGCGGCTATCGGCTTTGGGTTGTTGCGACCCTTGGTCCTTGCTGATGATCTTCCACCGGTTGAGACGACAGTATCCGGTGCTTAAAGATCTGCTACCTCATGTTGGCCATGACTCTAAGAACTCAACTTTGGTTCTATATGAAAGACTCTGTCATGAGGATTCGTCTCCTACGCCGGCCCCTATCTTCAGTCCTACTTCCGCCCCCAATATTACGCTCCCAACGCCCTGCCGTGTCCAGTCTAACTAATACTCTTGTTTTCTAACTCAAGATGCCACTCTATAAGGGGCAGAAGAAGGTGGATTATCCGATTGAGGTGCCAAGAGCCGACGGAAAACCGCCATCATACATCATAATTGGGCGGCGGCGAGATGCCTACCACCTCCCTAGCCTACGTGAGGTCGTCCAGAAGTTAACGTCCTTGCTGGAATGGGATGGGAAGGCAGAAGGGCTTTTCAACCTGGCTGGAGGCTGAGACATGTGCTGCGCCGCCTCAACATCTTGAATCTCTCATTGTAGGAATCTATACCTGTGTTGGAGACGATCGTACTGGTTTAGGTTCACAATCCCATTTGGGAAGGGGGGCTTCTAGGCGTATACCTCCCGTGATCGAGTTGCGGCAAGTGTCGCATAATCCGAACTGGACACCTAAGGTTTTCTTACTAGCGGCATCACCAAGTAACGTCTTTTAAGCGAGAAGCCCTTCTCTTAGCTTTTCAAAGCTGCTCGCAACGGCGCAGCCATCGACAACCATGCCGAAAATTGCACAGTCAGCGCTGCCAAGCAAAATGAAGCAGGTACTTTCAAGTTTACACGAAAGTTTGGCCCTTACTTCTCGAAAGTACTGGGTCTAGATGATGCGTGTATAATCGCCATCCACTTTGAAGGTACTCACACTTTACCGAGAAGCCAGTCAAGTTGGTTTTGCGATCCTCGATACCAAAGAACTTGATCAAGTCACACCAAAAAGCTCACTTCCCTTTTTACTTTTGCCGTGGGACCTCTGCCGCGAGGCACGAAAGCTTCCTGTGGGTTCCTCTTTACGGAGAACATCGCTATTTAATCATCATCAATGCTATGTATCACCCGGTCTCTCATTTCCTGGGGTCGCAGCGTGGCACTCGTGGACCATGGGATCTCCAAGGAACTTCAGGCTTTTCAAGCTCTGGGATTTGTGTTTGGACTAGCCTCTGCTAGGATTCTGAATACATTCAACCTTACTCGAGAAATACTTCCATTCTCGAGCTTCCTTCTCGTTGGCCTGCTAGGTTTGTTACGGTGTCCTTGCCACAAACCACACAGCGCCAAACGATGCCAAACCCACGTCGAGGTTCTTTTCTTTTAGCATCCAAGAGGTGCATTGACCCGAGCCAGGAAGTCGACCAGGAGTGTATATTTGGCAGGTTATCCATGAATGACCAATTGCCAGTAGTAGCACAAGAGAAACACAAGGTAGTTGGAGCGGATTCTGGAGTACCCAGAAAAGCCACAGCATAAGGAGAACCAAGAAGCTTGATCTTAAAGAAACGGATTTCTGCGGCCTGGGTGGACTTAACTTTGGGGTCCCATCGATGATGACTTGATCAACACGGATGACGGCAACGAAGCTGCTTCACAGGCTGCATGAGATGAGAGTGAGTTCATTCACGTTCGAATTCTCTGACATTGATCGAATAGATATCTCTTCAAGACCTTTAACCCTTCTTGGACGTTTTCCGGCACTTGGCCATTGGAGAAGGCCTGGGAAGCTTGTGACGCCAGGGGCTTATCGATAAGAATCGGGCGCTGCCGCCAATGACATCACCCCAGGTGTACTCGTCTGCGTGACAACACGCCGGTTATCCAACCGGCCTCCCGTCTCTGGTGCAATGATGCGGCCTGGTTTTCCCGCTTCCAATCCATCCAAACCTCACATTGCGTCTTCGACTGCAAACCGGCCGCGATGATTTCGGGGTTCAAAAAATTCGCCAAAGGCGTCGGCGAGAGGCGCGAGAGTCCAGGGGAGGCGCGGAGGGGGGATGGCGACAAGGAGCAGTCGCTGACGACGGTGCTGCCGACGCACGAAGACCGGGCCAGTCTGCTCATTCTCATTGCTGAGTCGGTGGACGCCATGCGCCACCAGTTGACATCGACGTTCGAGGTCGAGGAAACGGAGATGGACGTCGCCGCGACGAAGCTCGCGGCTTCTGCGTCCAAAGACGAGCTCGACATCAGCAAAGACAAGGCCGCCGAGGATCCCGAGGAGCAGCGGGCCGAGCAGGCCACCCAGGATCCGTCGAAAGCCGAGAAGGAGCTGAAGAAGAAGCGGGACCAGCTCCGCAAGGAGTTGGCCAAGGATAAGAACGTGGTACTGAAGGATGCTGCTGTGAGCCACTTTGATCAGTGGCGCGAGGCCGTTATCCAGCGGGTGGGGGAGGCCGTCAATCAGAACGACGACGAGGCGGCGAAGAGGGCTACCCGGGAGCCTGAGGCCTCCCGGCCACCCACGGCCGAGGCTATGGCAGATGGCGCTCTGCTCAGCCTGCAGAAGCTCTACCCGCCTCCGCCTACGCCACTTGCCTCCCTTGACAAGCCCCATCGGGTCCTGATCATGCACTCGCTGCTCCTGCTGCTCCTTAGCCTGCAGACCTACTCTGCCGAGTCACGCGTTCTGATGCTGCGTGTGTGCAGTGCGCTCTCCATCCCCCCGGACACGCTTGCAGAAGATGAGTCGACTGTGGCCAAGGGGCTGCTCGAGGCAGCCAAGCAGCAAATGAATGCCGACGAGCTGAAGAATGAAAGAGTAGAAAAGAACTCGACGGCGAGGAAATGGAAGGTTGGACTTGGCGCTGCAGCGGGCGCCGTTTTGATCGGCGTGACAGGCGGTCTCGCCGCTCCGCTCCTGGCCGCCGGGGTCGGCACTGTGATGGGCGGCCTCGGCCTGGGCGCGACAGTCACAGCAGGATACCTCGGGGCCCTCGCTGGCTCGGCCCCGCTTGTGGGGATTCTGTTCGGTGCCTACGGAGGCAGGATGACGGGCCAGATGGTCGACGAGTACGCGAAACAGGTCGAGGACTTCGCCTTTCTGCCCATCGAGCCCAAAGATCTCGGTGACTCCAAGGACAGCGACTCGCGCCACCTGCGCGTCGCCATCCTTATATCCGGCTGGCTGCTGGACGAGTCCGAGGTTGTGCAGCCATGGCGCATCTTTCGCCCCAACGCCACCGAGGCTTTCGCGCTGCGGTGGGAGCTCAAGGCGCTGCTGAACCTCGGCCGCGCCCTGGTGGTGTATGTCGCGAGCTACGCCTGGGGCTGGGCCAAAAAGGAAATCATAAGTCATACCATATTCGCCGCTCTGGCCTCGGCCCTGACGCTGCCTTACGGCCTGTCCAAGGCCACCCGCGTTGTTGACAACCCCTTCAGTGTCGCCAAGTCGCGCAGCGACAAGGCTGGCGTCGTGTTGGCCGACGCGCTGGTCAACAAAGTGCAGGGCGAGCGGCCCGTCACTCTGATCGCCTACTCACTGGGCTCGCGCGTCATCTACTCCTGTCTCAACGAGCTGGCCGAACGCAAGGCCCTCGGGATGGTCGAGTCCGTCTGTCTGATGGGCGCGCCGGTTCCGTCGGACACGGCAACGTGGCGCCGGATCCGGGCCATGGTGCCGGGGCGCATCATCAACGTGTACTCGACCAAGGACTACCTGCTCGGCATCCTCTACCGAACCAGCAGCCTCCAATACGGGGTAGCTGGGCTCCAAAGTATCCGCGACGTGCAAGGGGTTGAGAACGTGGACGTGTCGGACCTGGTCGACGGCCACACGCAGTACCGCTTCCTGGTCGGTTCCATCATGCAAAAGGTCGGTCTGGAGGGCATCGACACCATCGCCGTCGAGGACCAGATGAGGCGCTTCAAGGAAGAGGAAGTGAAAGCCGAGAAGGAGAGACAGAGAAGGGAGGCCGAGGGTAAATCGGCCGAGGATGAAGCCAACGAGATGGAGGCCGAGTTGGCGCCGCGAGAAAACACAAGACAGAGCACCAGCCAGGCTCAAACGGGAACTCGCTAGAGGACTTGGCTGTCTCGTGGCGTGAAAGAAATCGGATTGGCAAGGCGATACCCAGCACTGTAGATCCGTACTGCATTTGTATTATCTCACGCCCCAGGCAATGCCATAGCCTATGGACCAAAAAGCTCTACAAACTCGTCCTCGGACTTGGGATAACACGCTCTCTCCCCCCATGGACCAAGTTATATGCTGACAGGCCGAAACTTGTCGGGCCTTGACCTTGGGCCGGCTGTTTCCCGAGACGTGGGCCAGGACAAGCTGCCCGCGGCCCGGGGAAGTGTTGGCGCGGACCACCCCCAAGCCCTCCCACACTCCGAGGCCCTACGGGGGCCGGTGGGCACACCCGCCGACGCGCCGCGGCTTGCAAGCTTCTTAGGCGGTGCCTCGGCCCCAGGCCCCGCGATGCCCTCGTCGCCATCGCCAACTTGCCCGGCGGCGGGAGAGCCGGGTCCAAGGCCGCCATGGCTTCCTGGGTTTCCACACAAGCATTGCGAGTGGCGGCGGGGGACAAGAGTCAGTCTCTTGTAGCTCTTCCTGCCGTAGCAACCGCAGGGCCGAGGACCGACTGCAGATGCACCGGTAGGCTGCCGCACGGCCAAAGTCGGGCAGTTTACCGAGCCAGCGCGCAGCACTTGGGTTCAAACAGGGGACGATGGGGGGGGGGGGGGGGGCACCACCCAAGATTGCAAGCAACCCCCCCCCAAATACAAAGGGTATCATTAGCGCACTGCTCCGAGAGCCGTGGAAGACTCAGGCGTGTCCTTGGTTTCCGCTCCAGGTGGCATTCGTCTTGTTCGGGGGGACCAAGTCGTCCACATATCCCAACACGTCACGCTTCTCGTCGCATATGCGGGCGAACTCAAGCAACAGCCTCCACACGTACAGCATCATATCCTCCTTCCTCAGGACCCTGGCAGCCCAGTCCATGCCCTGCGCAGCAATGCGTCGCGCCGCCTCGTCGCCCGCACGGTCCCGCGTGAAGAAATCCAGGATGCCGTACAGATCCTGGAACGTGTTGGTCATGGGCACGAAATGCACCCACGGCTGCAGCCGGTCGTCGTGCCATTCGGCGTAGACGGTGGCTTTGATGGGCATCGACGTGGAGCGCATAAAGCCGCGGAACCGCGCACTGAAGCTGTTGCCATCCACGTCAGGCATGAACTTGTACCGGTATTGCTCGGCCATGGGCATCCCCGGGACAGGCGATAGGTATGGCTCCACGTAGGAGCAGTCGTCGCGGGGATGGCAAAGGAGTTCGGTGAAGCCGGCGTCGGCGATTTCGTCGAGCCAGCCGGCGAGTTGCCCCTTCTTGCGTCGGGGGAAACTGTAGATGCTTGCCGGGGGCATCTCGAAGGTCGCCGCGCGGGCATGCTCTCGTTCCATTCGTGCCACGGTCGTGGCATTCAGCATTTCGACCAGCCGATGGCGATGAAAATGCGACCAGCTCCCGGCTCTGTTACGACCACCCGATGCCACCCCCCGCCAGACGATCCCGGTAAGTTTACGCTCCCATCGGGGGCCGTGTTCTTTGCCGCCCGAGTACATGGGGTCGTCGGTTGTGTACATGGCTCCCGGGATGAGGATGTCATTGTTCATGTTGTGGATTTTGCTTCCGCCGAAGATGGGTATCAGCTCCTTGGTGCTTTTGATGGAGACAGGCTCGATGAAGCTGCCGTGGGTATCGCGCAGCCAGGGTTGGATGCAGGCGTCCATCGACGCCGTGAAGTTGCGAACATACCCCCTCTCGGCATAGGCGGGATGCGACAGGGCCTGGTCGGGAAAGAGGGGCGACTGGGCGAGGTCGGCGGGCGAGTTGAGGAGCCGCGCGGGGGCGGTGGGCGAACACGTGTCGCGGGCAATGGCCCAAAAGTCGCTTGTAAGCCATTGAGGTTCGTATGGCGTACTGCTGTTCCGGAGCTCGTCGATCTCCTCGAGGCCTGTGTAGCCCCTGGCTACCTGGCCCAGGGGCGCTATGGAACGCATCCTCCGCTCTTCGGCGACATACCGGTTGATCTCTTCCCAGGGCACCAGCAAGCGCGATTCATCCATCATGTTGATCGGCATATCGACGTCGGGAAGATGCGGCGCGGCTTCGGCGACAAGGTCGGTCCACAGTTGCATCCACGGGACCCTGCCCTTGACATGGCCGGTGAAGAAGGCCGTGCCGTTTCGCACACGCACAACATGATGCCACGAGGAGGCGCGGTAAGCGGTTTCGTTCCCGTCGAGGGCCCAGAAGGGCGCGAGGTCTTGGTAGATGCGATCAAAGAAGGACTCGGGAATCAAGGCGTCTCGGCTCACGGCGTATCGGAACCATGCGCCGAAGCCCGGGGGCGGGTGCCGGCCACGACGCTCCCGATACCGGGAGGCCGCCACGGCAAGGCCGGTGGGCTGTTCCTCGAGACGGGCCTCGTGGATCCGACGGGCGTCCTTTATCAATCGCTTGATTCTGTGGTTGTCATTGATGCGCAACGGCCGGCTCTCGGCATCGCTCGGCGTCGCCCGCCACAGGTAGTCCAAGTACTCCGGACCCTGGTAGTGGTGGAGGCCGTCGGGGCTTCGGACGAGGAGAAGAACCGAAAGGGCGAAAGAGGCGGCGAAGGCCAAGACGGCGTAGCGCAAGAGCGGCCTCCATCGCACGGAGCAGCACCGCCCCACGCGGACCGCACGCGGCCCCTTGGGCGGCAACAAGGCTGCCATAGTGAGAGGACGACGACAGCCGCAACGTTACGGATGAGTCGGCGGGGGGCGACGAGGCCAGATGGCAGACAACCCAGCGAAGGGCACGGGTAGGCGGCGGTCGAGAGAGTGCAGGCTTCCGCACGCCGGGCAGGCCCCCGGGGGAGGCGACGACGAGCCGGCTGCTGCTGACTGAAGAAGGCGGGCAGACAGGGGGCCGAGACTCAATGCCATGGGATGGATGCCAAGATGCACAGGTTCCGACATCTCGCGACTGGGGGCGAGAGGTTGCATGCCTACTTTATATGGAAGAACCTGGCTCGAATCTACTGGGTAGGTGCTTGCGCGTGGTGCGAGTGTCCCCGCCACCAACTTGTCCAACCGCCCTTCCGGTCGCTCCCTAGAAAGGCGGATGTACGTATGGGAAAGGAAACCCAGGCCCAGCCCATTTTACGGGGGGTCGCGGTACGAGATGGATCGGACAGCGCGTCCAATCTTGGCACAGCGGCCTCGGTCGCCCCGGTGGGTGCCCCCAAGAGGCTGCGGGACGAGGTCCCGGTTGGCAGAAGAAGCGACGAGAAGGCACGGCTCCAAGGCTGCCGAGGTCCCGTCCGGGCACCGCGTCGTAATCCGCGGCACCTCTGCCCGTCTGCTCGTCGTGGGACGTCCGTCGCCACGAGCATCTGGCGGCAGCGGCAGGTACTTGTTGACGTCGTGCCGTGGGTGGGAGGGGAGGAAAGAGGCTGCCTGGCGCGCCGTGGTCGCCCACGAGATTGCACGGTTGCGCGAGGCCCCTCTGATAGACGGCTGGTCATTTCATGCCTTGTGGCCACGCGTTTGCGGTCCACGGATGGCCTTTGCAACCGACCGGGAGGGACGTCCGCCATTCTCGTGTCGTCCTGCCCGGTCCAGTAAAAATCTCAGTCCGGCCCGCCTTTTGACGCACCCGGATTGCGAAGCCCATGCATACTGACGTTCCCCGGCCCCGTTCCATGCCCTCGGTTTGGCCCGTCGTTGCCGTCCGATGACAAACGCCTGCCGGCAGATGGCGCAGATGCGACCCTGTTCCTTGCCTATGTTTGGTAGCCCTGCCCCAAGAAGGCGTTAGGAACGGCACTCTTGGCTTGCCTATCCCCCCCAGCGAGAACCAATACCGGGGCCAGGGGCCAGTGAGCGTGGGGTTGGAACCCCGGCACTTTAGCCAAGCCGGACGACGAGGTGGCCTGGGTGGGGGTCGGAGTACACAAGTACGTCTGTACATGTCCATACTGTTCTGCACGACAGGGGCCAGCCTCGTTTGCCCGCCGCATTAGAGAAGGACCGTATACATAGTACATGCTGATTACATCCGGTCCTGTGGTACGTACGTCATATGCCCCCGCTCCACCAATCCGCTTTGGAATCTACACTGTCCGGCGCAGTCTGCACAAGGCCGAGCTCAGGACACCAAGTCCAAGCCAGGGAGCCTCGGGCCGCCGCCTCTCCACGACGCGGGCCTGTAGACTCTCATTGTCTCTTGGGCCCATTGTGCGTGTAGCGCTCTCGAAGACACCGCCTTACGGGGGAGCCACCCCTGCTGCTCCCGGCCCCGTGGCGTTGAGCATCAACACCACCCACTCCACGACGCCCACGCCGTTCCGCAAGGGCACCCAGTGGCTGAGAACCGTTTCCGTCCTGCTCGCCCCGGGCGCCTTCCTGCCGGCCTGTTCGTCCGCTGCCGGGCTGCCTTCGCGGTGGTCGCTCAGTGAGAGCTGGCGCAGGTGCGACGCCGAGCTGTGGCGCCGCCGGCCGAAAGGGTGACGCGGAGGCGCCAGCAGCAGCTCGGCCGTGACCGCCTGGCCCGCCTCGAGGCGCTCGCGGAGCGCCGCCCGGAACCCCGTCGTCACCGTCGACGAGTGCGCCTTGTCGGCCAGCACGTGGAAGATGTCGACGTGCATGATGTCGACCCGGATCGAGAGCAGTCTCGTCGCCGCCTCCGAGTAAAAGGCCACTCGCAGCCTGGCCGGCTCCCGATGCGACCCGCCCGACGACATCGTTCGCGGCCGTATCGACGGCGCCGCCGAAGTCTGCCGCATACATCGCAGCACCATGTGGGACGAGTACAGTGCCGGCTCAACGCGCAGGGGGTCTGCCCGGGGGAGGCTCTGCGACAACGCGGGCCTTGGGCTTCGCCTGTGCTTCGTCTCCTGTGGAAAGTCGGTGGGCTGGAGGGCTCTGTACCCTTTGGGCAAGGTCGCTGTCCAGTCGGGCACGAGAGGTTTGGATTCATCAGCCAGTGCCGACAGGGCATCACTGGATGCCCGCTTTCGAAAACTGCCAAACAGCTTTTCCCGGGCGCTGCGTCGGCTGCTGGTCCTTTTCAGTCCACCCATCGTCGTCTCCGCAAAATCCTCCAGCTCTAGCCCTTCCATGTGTAGCGATTGGAAACCAAGGGAGGCCGCGACGTGGGTAGTTGTGTCTGCAACTTTGGCAGAGCACCACCCGCCGTCGAGAACACGAAGCAAGTCTTGCCATGTGCGGACGGATTGCGACACGTTCACCTGGCCAACCAGCCAGTACTGCACCCGCCCCTGCCTGTCGGCAAGAGGGAAAAGGAACACAAGGTTCCAGAAAGGCTCGCCGTCTTTCCTGAAATTTAGAACCAGCTCCAGTGCCTCTCTTCTGTCGCGCATCGCGGACTGGAGCCGACAGGTGGCTGCGGGATCTGTCATCGACCGTTGTAGAAACGCACAATTCAGTCCGATCACCTCCGGTAAAGCATGTCCAGTCATAGTGGCACAGGCCTTTGAAGCGCTGACAATTGGGTTTCCACCGGCGAGGGCATCGGTCAGGCAGAAACTGGTCCCGAGTCCAGGGTACTCGGACCGCAAGGACTGCCCTCTGCTGTCATCGTTTGCGAGAGCGGCCCCCAGGTAGGATGCGAGCTGGCTTTTGACGAAACCGGGAAATACATCTCGTGTAAGCCGGCTCTCAATGTGCGTGGTAGCGTCTTTGAAAACGGCATCAAGGGCAGGCAGAAGGGAGTGAGCTATGCGCTTCACGTCGGTATTGAGAACCCGCGATATGACGGGCGGGATATCCAGTGGCCTCTTCGCGACTAGGGCAGTATAGCTCGTGGAGATGGCCATGAGATTTGATGTCATGCTGTCGGTGGACTCAGTATACTCACGGATCTATCATGGTAAGTACACGGGCCCATAACGGTAGTTCGGTACGAGGGGCTTCCGGCAGATTCGGCTTACCTTCGTAAGGAAGGCCATGTTTTCCTCGAAACCAGTTTGCTCACAGTACCTAGTCAGGCGTTTTACCACAAATGGGTCGCCCATGGCCATCTGAAAGGTGTCCTTTCCCAGTAAATCCAAGAAGGGCAGACATGCCGTGAATGCGCTGACGCCATATCCGCCGTTTTGGGTCCAACGCGGTGCTCTTGTAAAGCGTGGCGGCACCTGATTGTCGTCGGACGAAAAGTCCATGTGTAGTGCGGTCGAGCGCCCCGAGATGGCGGACCGGTGGTCTACTCGCCCCCCCTTGGTCTTGTGGCTCATATATTGGCTTAACGTGTCCTCCTCCATGCTCGAGAGCAGTCCGGACGAGGCCGTGGCCTGAGTTGGCATTTCGGGTAAATTTTGCTCTGGTGTGGTAGGCGGCGACGGTACCCATGGCGCGGGCGAGGAACTGGATTGATCATGGCCGACCTTGGACTTGAATGATGTGCGTTTCCACCAAGGTCGGGTCTTGCTAGATTGACGCCGGGGGGTTTCTGTGGTCGAGGGCATGGTGTCGGGCTCGGCATAATCGCCCGGCGCAAGACAGGATAAAGGGGTGAAATTCATGAGATTATAGGGTCAATGGAGGGGGGCCTGACTGCGCGGGAGCGAGCTATGCTTCAACGTGCTGGTATGCCTCTGCCTCTCCAACACACACGTTCTGGCTGTGGGGAGGGGGAGTTGGCGAGCGAGGCATGAGGCAACTTAAATGATGAGCCACTCTTCCCCAGCACAGTTCGGCACCGCGTTGAACTGCCCTCGGCCCCGGGGAAGAACAGGATCTGGCAACGAGCCAGTGGCTCGGGCACATTTCACGGCATGCATCGAGCACTATGACCAGTGAGCGCTGCGCCATGATGGACGCTCGCACGGTGGTGTGGTATAATTTACGCTGTGCCTAGAATGAGCCATGGTCACCTGTTAGTCCTCATCTCACGACTAACAAGCTATCAGATGGAGTACTCGCCACGGCGCCTCCGAGAAACCAAAGGCCGCCGATGTGTTGCGACCGGCTCCAGCAGCCCAGTTGGCCATGTGACGGCCGTGGCGAGGCCGCTATGTCTCCCAACTAGAACTTGCTACCCGTGAATCCTTCAAGTGCTGAGTTGCGGAAAGGGACTTGAGCTCTGGGAGTGAACGACTTATGCCACAGAATCATCGGCCAGATGCACTAATCCACAGCGCTAGCGAACTCAGCGAACCACGAACAGTGCGGACTCTGTGGCTCACGATGACGGCGCGCAACGCCATAAGGAGTTTATAGGAGCAGGGAGCAAATATAATCGCAAGGCCATGGACTTGGATGGAATGGGGGCTGGCTCCTTGGTCCAGAGCAAAGGCATCTTTCAGGGTCTTGGTAAATTCTCTGTTGCAGGTGGCGTGCGCCACGTATGTCCCGCTGATCGAAGCCTCAGTAAGTGAACGGTAAGCCCTCTCCTGCTTGCATGTTCAACACTCTGAATCGAACGCCCCGAGTTTGATTCCGCTGCCGTCCGACCATTCGTTTTGCAACCATCCAGGACTGGTCCGGGGCATCGTTGATTTTGCTGCCGTGAAAACTCTTAATTGAAGATGATCGGGTGAGATGGCAAATAGAAAACGAAATTCTAGCTCGGAGGAAAGCCGCCCAGGCCTTGTTGTAGTTTGTCCACATGGAGTCAAAAGGAGTGTGCCTAGGTGACCACCGCTCTGGCGGAAGGGCGGTCTGCGCACGTAACCATAGATTCTAACGTTTGAATAGCTGCCAGTGGCAGGCTCAAGGATTCGGTGGTTTGGGAATTTCTATTCGTCCACCCAGTCGCGTTGTTGGGCGTAATGTTTTGACAGGGCAGCCCTTAACCTACCCCCGAGGGGTTGTAATCTGCTGTTTCTGGGCCTTTCTTTCGAGGAACTGGGTTTCCTTGTCTTTTCTCCATTGGCAAATTTCGGCAAATTCACAGCTATAGCATTTGTAAGCCTCTTCGATGTCCACGCCCTCTGGCTCTTTCTGACCCAACCACCATGCGAGGTTGCGGTCCAGATAGGCGCCCAAAGCTTCGTCGTCCACAGGCGATGTATGCGTCCCGATGACATGACCATCCAGCCTGTGGCGATACTCGATTGCCACAAGCCCGCCAAGAGACGCCGCTCCCTGGGGAAATGTGGTACGTAGCTCCGACTCCAGCAGCGGCACAACTTGCTCAATTGACCGATAACCAATGACTTCTGGTAACAAGGACGTTGCGGGGCTGGCGTCATGCCATGAGCTGGAGTCGGAGGTGGTGCTGTGACCATCTGAATCAACATCGGCAAATATCTCCTCGTAAAGACTGCCCATTTGAGCCATAAAGGCATCGGAGAAGTGGGCATTTGCCTTCAGACCATAACGTGCGGTGATGACGGAAAAGTCGACCTTCTGAGAGGCCATTTGGGAAAGAAGACGGTGATAAAGGAACAGCTGCATCTTGGCTGGACGAGTAGCAGCGCCGGATGGTAGCGACTTGGCGCCTCGAGTCTTGACATCCTTGAGATACACTCGACGGCAGTGTGGATCGAAGTAGCTTTTTAAAGATGGCTGTTTCGGTCGATGCTGGTTGGCATCTTCCTTGGATGAGTTCCGTCCCAATTCTTCTCCCAAGTCCGAATATGGGCTCGTATAGCTAGCTTCGTCGATGATGCCATTGACGACCTGGCCTTGGATGACTCCCCATACTTCGAGCTCACGCGTGAAGCCCGTGTCCCGCAGGGTTCGAAGACCTTGGACCAAGTTCCAAAGCCTCAGCGCGAATGCTTCTTCTTTGGACATAATACTCACCCGGACCGTGGTATGCACTTGGTCCTCCAGTGTCTGATGAACCTGGGTACCTCCGCGCATAGCAGCAGTTCTAGTCTTTCTCCCGCCAGGCAACATGGTGAGCGTGTACCAGTACTGGAGCTCACACCATGCGCCAGAAGATAGGTCGGTGACAGTCAACGGTTTCCGGGGGAATGATCGGAAACGTTCAATGGGCGACCTCGTGTCCTTGGACACCTTGCGCATAGATGGTTCATCAGAGCGCGTCCGGGTTGCAACTTCCGGCTCTAGATCCGATAGAGCACGGCTCACTGGATACCGTGGTCAGTCAGACATACCCAGGCCTAAATTACGGCTGCTCCCGCCGGCTTGGGTTAGTGGTAGATGACCTACAATCCGGATAGCTGAGCCGATCCGTCAACATGGAGCTGGTGAAGAGATTTCTCTTCGCGACTGCGCTTGACGGGCTGCCCCGAAGAGGGGCCGGCATTTTCGCGTGGCCGATGGGCACCCATTCAGCACCGGCACGAGGTGACTTGGGTTGCGCCTCGAGGCTGCTGGGGGCCGGTGCAGGAGACGGAACGGCGGCAGTCAAGCCAGGGCCAACCGGAATTTCCGAGCCGGTCTGTGGTAGAGCATCTTGGACCTGGACATTTTCATCCGAGTCTTGGTGCCGGCTACCCACGGCGTCATCTAGCAACTGAAGGAGGGCATTCTCTTCCTCCAAAGAGAAGTCCGAGCCATACTCGCTCTCCGGTCCCGGAACCATAGCCGTCATTTGGGGAGAAACGTTTTCGTCATCAAGGGAGAAGTCCGACCCATAATCGCTCTCCGGCCCTGGACGCACAGGCGCCGCCTGGGAAATCGCGTTATCCTCCTCGAAGGAGAAATCCGACCCGTAGTCGCTCTCTGGCGACGGAATCACCGGCGTCATCTCGAGAGCCGAAGGGACGTGCGCCCAGTCCGCGGGACGTTAGGCGTGCTGCAGTCTATCAGAAGGAGAATCAATGATGACGAAAGATGTCTTTTCTCTCGACCCCTACCGTCGTGACGCTTGCACACGAACCAACCAGCACAGGGCAGCCTCGCTCTGGGATGGGTTACGTCGAATTGAGGATGCGTTGTAGGCAGCCGCGCAATCACGTGGACCAATCCTCCCTCTGCACTTACTTCGGTAGCCAGCTTTCCCGATTTGGCATGAGGGGTTCTAGAGCACGCAAGGATACGGGGCCAACATCTACTGTATCTTGGAAGCCCCTCTACTTTCGGCGACATGGTATTGCTCTTTTGGTACATGAGGCAGTGAGTTCCTGAGATGTTGCTTCATCATCCATCTGGAGTGGGCGCAATTGCCGCCCCCCACTACGGATCGGCGGGGTGGGGCCATCTCAGCATTCATGGATTCCGGCTGTCGCTTCTTCTGTCGTTTTGTTTTTGTCTTGTCGGAGTGGTCAACATACTCAGCCGAAGCCGGATCCTGGGGAGATGTACGCTTAAGCTGAATACGCCTGCTACTAGTCTCATGTTCTGGGCCCTGGGCGCAGGCGCGAACTTCGGCCGGTTTGGGAACCCGCGGGCGATGATCCAGCGCTATTTCTTCCCAGGTTATTTCGTTGCCTAGCAGCACGGACACTTGGCGGCTTCTCATCGCTACAATTCCCGGCACGTAGGACGAGGCAGCAGCTTAACACGACTTCGTATAGAATCCAAGCCCCTTCGGGGTCGATGGGCTGCTGGTCAGTTCCATACCTTTCCAATCGGCTTGCGCCTAACAACCATACCCTGATCGTCTTTCTCTTTGGACGGAGCAGTCGAGTACTGGCCCGCTGCCCCCAAAGCCCTCCAGAAGCTGGAAATCGCCCGCATTACTTCCGAAGAAAGACTTCCCCTGGACATATAAAATGGCAACCTCGGGCTCGAGAACGGCAGACAAGAAGGGTTATTCAGAGCCCAAGGCCGCGGGCGGTCCGACTTTCGAATCCTTACCGACAGAGATTCATCTTCTCATCAGCAATCAGCTCATCTACCCCGATGCTTTGTCGCTCAAGCACACGTGTCGTTACTTTTACTACCTTGTCGATACCGGCGTCAGGAAAAAGGTCGCGTGGCTCATGTCAAGGCGTCAGCTCCACCTGGAATGCCCAAACGACAAGGAGAACGGTCGCTGTGACCTCGGCAGCGACCTGAAGTTCTGCAGGGGCAGCGTCAGGTGTGTGGTGGCCTCGGAAGTCTGGCGTACGAGAAAATGAAGTAGGGGCTAACTCATTACGCGACAGGTTACTCATGCAGCGGCGGCGTGAGCACATGGAGTGCGAATCACGCCCGGGCTTGGGCTGCCTCGTGTTTGGGACGGCCATATGCACCCACAAACCGCAGAAACGACAGTCCTGGGCGAGGTGGCTGCGGCTGCAGGTCACTATCGAGCTGTGGTGGGTTCTATCAGTATTTGTACTTCTCCTCGGCTGGTTGGGGACGCATGGTGTGACAAGAGGAGGGCAATGAGACGCGTCCTAAGGTCGCGCGTTGCGACCTTCCATGGCGGCCAGATAACTGGTGTCTTAAAGAAGACTATCCCAAAGGCATAGTATCTTCATGCAAATCAATCTATTAAAGCCTCTATACTGTTATTAGGAGCCCAATGCCATCTTGGAGGTTGTATTGTGCAACATCGCGCCCCTTGGTTAGCCATGCGGAACCCGGGCCATATCCATTCTGTGGACTGCGAGGAGAAGTCATCTCGCTCGTTGTAGAACGAACGTCGCTGCCTGGTCGGCATTGATAAGATATGTCAGATGAGGTAGAAGAATAAAGTCGCCATCGTCACAGATGTCGTCGCCCTCATGACAGATCGTAAGAGCGCTGGCGTTGGACGTCCCTTGAACCTTATAATGCGAAACTGCGTCTCGTCAGAAAGTGTCCGTCGTGCACCCTCCTGACGAGTGGACAGAGAAAAACGAGTGGCACCTACAAGGATCCCCGAAGATCACCGTGCTGACGTCCCTCATGTCCGCATCTCCAAGTAGCTTTGCAGCGTTGTGAACAATCTGCCCACCCTGGGAGTAACCCGACATGACGATGTGAGCCCACGGGCATCTTGCCATGCTCTGTTGGACCATCTGGACCCTTTTGAATTGTTTCGATTACTCAGGTTGTTCTGTGGAAAGGTCAAAGGGAAATGAGGTGCTTACATGTTTGCGCTGCCGGAAGCGCTTCCGCCTTGGAGATAATCCGTTACTGTAGCAGGATAGTCGTTCACCCCCTGAATTGCCAGGGTCCTTCCACCAAGTTGTTCCTTGATTGCCTCGAAGAACGGTGGCCCAACCAGGGAGCCCACATTTCCGGTCTCTGTCGTTCCACGCGCGAAGACGACGATGATGTCGGCGCATTTTCCTTGCACAACATCGTTCTCGGTTGTTTGGTAGCCAGCCAGCTCTCCAAAGGCAACGTCGGCCTCTGTGAAGAAGCCGCTCACATCTTCCACCAGCACATTGACCGGGTAGAGCTCGGTCACAAGGCTAAGTAGAGTGTTGGTAGGACTATTCTGTCGCTTTGCTGGCACAGCGACTACCATTGGTAGGAAAAGAAGGAGGGAGGCCCCAAGTCTAGCGTTGAGCTGCATAATGGCTTCGCAGTGTCTGAAGCGAACAAATCTGGCCGGCAATATATAAGTAGACAGTCACTGGAGGGTCGGACGGAGATAGGCGAGAGTCACAATGGCCACAAGAGAGATGCTCAGGTTATTTGTAGTTGCCGGTCCGTAGGTCGTACAAATCACCTGCACGCTGTAGGTCAACAATGCCATGCGGTTGCACAGGCTGCTACTGAGTCTGGCTCGACTGCCAAGTTAAACCATGGTACTTGGTGGCGCCAAGGGGGATTGCAAGGCAACAGCTGTCCTCGACACAACAAACCCAACTTGGTTCAGGAGAGAGCCAGCAATCCAGCTCCATGGAATGATTAGATTCGCGGCGTGTGGCGAGATTCAGACAAGGGATCAAGTTTCGGGTCCGAATCGGTTTTTACGTGCGACTTGCGCGCCTCATTCTACATGAGAACCCACGGAATGAAGCCTCACGGTCATGGACGTCGTACTTTAGACGAACATCCTCTTGGCTTCCGTACGAGAATCAATCATCCAGCCTAGCGACATAACGGTTGCACATGCTCTCTCCAATGTCCGAACGTCCCCCAAGCTGCATGTTTCCGTGTGAGTTGGCAAAACCGTCGAGGGACCATTTCCAGGTATGGCTGAGGACTAACCTAACGTTGCTGAACTGGGCGTGGTACACCGGGGCGTGATTCTGTGCAAGCCTCAGACTGACGCATCGGTAGCAAGGGGAGGTAAAAAGTAACTGCTTTGTGCAGCCCGAACTGAGAGATGAAAGAGTCGGCAGCAACCAAAAGCATCACAATTGTGCGGGGTATACTTGCCGCCGTACGTATTGTGTGTAGAGTTACTCTTTCGAGTAACGAGTCGCCACACTGCGTGATCGTCGAGTTGCTAGGCCGGTACACGGCCGTATGGAGGACGTCCGCCACAATTCACGAGGAGGAGGCGCTGTTGGCAGTAATCAAGCTCCTGGTAGTATTGACGGCAAAACCCGTAAGATACGGGTGGTTCGTATGTGTATCGCTGCAGCTTTTGCGTTTGACTCAGACCCCCAAGTATCCATTGATGATTACCGGTGTTTGGCGCCACAGCCGGAAGTCTGCCGGGGACTCATTAAGCTGGTCTGGCTTTATCGGTATGCGGGACTGACAGAGGGAGGTCGCCGGCATTGCAACGCTCACGCATCGACACTTTGCACAATTCAGCAACTCGGGATGCTAGAAACTCATCGTTAGGATTTTTCTACTACTCAACGTGCAGATTGCTTTCCTTGGCGTGAAGCCAGGACCGGAAGCTTGCCATTCATAACATCCCCCCCACCCCTTTCCGACTCCTTGGCCAGAGAGTATGTACATAAAGTACTTGAAGTGCTGGCCACGCGACAGACAGCGGAGCTTATGATATCGTTGCCGCCCACTCAACCGGGCGCACAGTGTCACACTAAGCTCTAGCTAAGTACTTGGGTCTTTCCTAACTACTTATGTGCTTACTCGACTACGTACACGGATAGCAAAATCCATGGGTTTCCCCATAAGATATGTACTTGCTTGCATTCTATGGAAGTAAAGGGATGCAAAGTGAGTAGTAGCCAGGTACTATTTTGGTCGAAGTAGAGGCTCCAAAGCCAGCCAATGGGACTCTTATCTGGATCTGTGCCCTGGGATCTGTAGCCAGTACATATAAATCTCTCCTCAGCTTGCCGGCATTGCGTCACACCCCTTCCCACTTGTGATCGGCTCCAATTCTCCAGGCAGCTAGGCAGCTAGGCAACCTCCGTGTCTCTTCATTTATCTGGGCTCTCGGCCAAGTGATTAGAGAAAGCCCCCGGCCCTAGGCCCATGTTTGGGCTGGGAGAAGGCTGTACCTCCCGGGCTGAAGCCAGGCCATGCAGGGATGGATCTACTGGCAGCTGAGCGTGGCCCGTGCCTATCTGGTGGCTGCCAGCTGCCCGCCAGCCTTGTGTTGCTGCGGATTGGATTGCTGGCTAATAAGGTTACGTGGAGGGGAGGGAGCGAGGCGAGGCAGCGGGCACTCGATTTTGTGTGGGGCCGATACGCTTGCTCTCATGGAACGTGTCTCCAATCCCATTGCAGCTGCCACTCAATTGCGCCAGATCGTAGGTCTCCTGAATTGCCATTCCTGACCGAACGGCCACCTGCACTCGACGCGGCGACGAAGGCCCGTTGCTACTATTCCTTCCCTCACGCCACCTTCGCCTCTTTCCCCTCCCCACCTCTCCGCCCCTGCCGCTCGCGATTCGATGTGAATGCGACCATCAGCGGCACCCTAATCGCAAGCTCCTCGCCTCCCTCCCCCAATAGCGAACTCTCCACCGACCACGATCCGCGGCTCGACCCATTGACCCAATACCATCGCCAGCGCCAGCCAGAATGCGTCTGGACGTCAAGAGGCAGCTCTTCGCCCGCAGCGAGCGGGTGAAGGGCATCGACTTCCACCCTCACGAGCCATGGATCCTCACGACCCTGTACTCGGGCCACGTCTACATCTGGTCCTACGAGACCCAGCAGGTGGTCAAGACGTTCGAGCTCACCGATGTGCCTGTACGGGCCGGCCGCTTCGTCGCGCGCAAGAACTGGATCGTCTGCGGCAGCGACGACTTCCAGCTGCGTGTCTACAACTACAACACCTCAGAAAAGATCACCTCGTTCGAGGCGCACCCCGACTACATCCGAGCTATCTGCGTGCACCCGACGCAGCCCTTTGTGCTCACCGCCTCGGATGACATGACCATCAAGCTGTGGGACTGGGAGAAGGGCTGGAAGTGTGTTCAGGTCTTTGAGGGCCACTCCCACTATGTCATGGGCCTCGCCATCAATCCCAAGGACACCAACACCTTCGCCTCGGCCTGTCTGGACAGGACAGTCAAGATCTGGAGCCTGGGCTCCTCCACCGCCAACTTCACACTTGAGGCTCACGAGGCGAAAGGAGTCAACGCCGTGGACTACTACCCCCACTCCGACAAGCCGTACCTCCTCACCACCTCGGACGACCGCACCGTGAAAGTGTGGGACTACACGACCAAGTCGCTGATTGCGACCCTCGAGGGGCACACCAACAATGTGTCCTTTGCCATGTACCACCCGGAACTCCCCGTAAGGAGCCCACGTGCGCAGCCGTCCCCCGTTTTGTCGCTGACCTAGTTGGCACCGCAGATTATCATCAGTGGTTCCGAAGACGGCACTATCCGGATATGGCATGCGAACACGTACCGATTCGAGCAAAGTTTGAACTACGGCTTGGAGCGCGCCTGGTGCGTTTCGTACCAAAAGGGCAAGCAGGGCGTGGCCGTCGGTTTCGACGATGGGGCTGTTGTGGTCAAGCTGGGTCGCGAAGAGCCAGCCGTATCCATGGACGGGTCCGGCAAGCTCATCTGGGCCCGGCACAATGAGGTCATTTCCTCCATAATCAAGGGCGGAGACGCCGCCCTCAAGGACAACGAACCCATCACGCTTCCTACCAAGGACTTGGGAACCTGTGAGGTCTACCCGCAGACACTGATCCACTCCCCCAACGGTCGCTTTGTCTCGGTCTGCGGCGATGGCGAGTACATCATCTACACGGCCCTGGCCTGGAGAAACAAGGCGTTCGGCTCTGCGCTGGATTTTGTCTGGGCCTCCAAGGATAATAGCAACGATTTCGCCATCCGGGAGTCCGCCACTAGTGTCAAGGTCTACAAGAACTTCGTCGAGAAGCCTGGCGGCCTGGACATTCCCTTCGCCGCTGACGGCTTGACGGGCGGTGTTTTACTCGGTGTCAAGGGGCAGGGCGGCGTATCTTTCTACGACTGGACCACTGGCGCCCTGGTCCGACGCATCGAGGTCGAGCCCAAGCAGGTATACTGGTCCGACAGCGGCGAGCTCGTTGCCTTGGCGTGCGAGGATACCTGTTACGTCCTGCGCTTCTCAAGAGATGCCTTTGTAGAGGCAGTCCAGAACGGCGACGTAGACGAGGATGGTGTCGAGGCCGCCTTCGAAGTTATTACGGATATTTCCGAGTCCGTCAGAACCGGCGAGTGGATCGGCGACTGCTTCATCTACACCAACAGCACCAACAGGCTCAACTACCTCGTCGGAGACCAGACCTACACAGTGTCGCACTTCGACCAGCCCATGTATATTCTGGGGTACATTCAGAGAGACTCGCGAATCTACCTCGCCGACAAGGATGTGGGCGTCACCTCGTTTGCCCTCTCATTACCTGTGCTGGAGTACCAAACACTCGTGCTCCGTGACGAGATGGAGGCGGCGAGCCAGCTCCTTCCCAGCATCCCTGAAAATGAGATGAACAAGATCGCCCGGTTCCTCGAGGGGCAAGGCCACAAGGAAATGGCCCTGGAAGTTGCAACTGACCCCGAACACAAGTTTGAGCTCGCCTTGGGCCTGAACCAGTTGGAGATTGCACTAGAACTGGCCCGGGAAGCCGACGCCGAGCACAAGTGGAAGACGGTCGGCGACGCTGCTCTTTCAGGCTGGCAGTTCCCACTGGCCATCGACTGCTTCAACAATGCGAAGGATCTCGGTTCCTTGCTGCTGATCTACACGAGCATCAACGACCGAAACGGTCTGGCTTCCCTGGCCAAGCAAGCCGAGGAAGCAGGTGCCCACAATGTCGCATTCACATGCAGCTGGCGCCTTGGTGATATCGACGAGTGCATCAATATCCTGACCAAGACAGGTCGCTTCAGCGAAGCCGTCCTATTCGCACAAACCTATAAACCGAGCTTGGCCGGTGAATGCGTGACACGGTGGAAGGAGAGCTTGGAGAAGAACAAGAAAGCTCGTGTTGCCAAAATGATCGGCATGCCAGGCGAGGACGAGGACCTCTTCCCGGAGTGGGACGAGTGGCTGCAGCTGGAGAAGCAAGGCGGCGCGGTGAACGGTGCCAAGGCGAATGGCGACGTGGCCAAGGTCGAAGCACCGGCGGAAGAGGATGAGGAGGACGAGGAAGAGGACGAGGAAGAAGAATAAGCCTTATTGCACATTCGGGGCAATAGAAGGTATCAGGTCTCTCCGGCCACAACAGCAAGTAAGCTGATGAGCTACTTGAACGAAGGAGTTCATGGGGTGTTGCCTTTTGATGAATGAAGTAAAAGCGCAATTTTCATACATTTCCCCTGCTCGGCACCGTGACTGCACCTCCTGGGAATTGGAAGTTGGCATATGGGCTCGAAAGGATTTAGGAGGAACACCAGTGCCATCCTCAACTGTAGCTACCAAGTAATTAAAACAAGTCGTTGGGGGCTCTATCTTCAAAGGGGATCATGTTGGACGGTATAAGTCCATGAGACTGAGGTGCTCCCTGCTTCAGCAAGTTAAACCTGACTGTATTACTTCCGACTGTGAACGCACCCAAATCTTCAGGGCGTCAAATTCAAACAAGTGGGATCAAGAAGGGGTGTGTTATCATGATTGAATTCATTGGGGATGAGGCATCCTGCCCAGCTCATATTGAGAGAGCGCATAGCCTCGAGCGCTCATTAGGTACAGAGGGGGTGCATGGCCCAAATGCCTATTGGACCAGCAACCCAATGTAAAACTCAGGCGCTCGCTCCCTTTAACCCGGTATCAAATTCCCAACGCCTTGAACCATGCAATGCCGCAAATTCGTTCCCGCCAACGCAAATGCATCCGCTGTGTGGCCGCAGCAGAGAAATCCAGTGTCGTAAAATCGTAAACCACCAGACAAGCCAGCATGAGGGACTAGGCCGAGGCGGACATGGACAAAGGCCACAAACCCGCCTACAGCCTAGCCGCGATTCAATCCAGGCTGTCGGCCTGAACCTTGCGTACGACCTCGACAACCTGGGGATACAGCTTGTCGCTGGTGGTGAGGCCACAGACGCGCGAAACGACGCCTTCGGCGTCCATGTCGGCCATGATCTTGGCGAGCTCCTTGCTCTCGTCGTCACCCTCAACGTTCTGGAAGCGGAAGGCCATCTCGGCAGCGAACAGCAGGGCTTCGACGCTGTGGCCCTTCTCGGCAAGCTCGGCGGCAGGGGAGATGAAGCGCTCCTTTCGGCTGAGCTTTCTCAGGGGAGCACGTCCAACACGCTCGACAGCATCAGCCAGGTGGGGGTTGCTGATGCGGCTGATGATCTTCTGCTTGTACTGCTCCTGCTCCTCAGCAGAGATGCCGTGCTTCTCGACGATGAGCTTGCTAGTCTCAGCGAGGGCGGCCGAGACCTCGGCCTTGATCTCCTTGTCTCTCAGGGCATCGTCAACAGTCTGCTTCTTGCGGTTGTAGCCGTGGTAGGCGGCGGTGGCATGGCCCGTGTTGACAGTGAAAAGCTTGCGCTCAATGTAGGGCAACAAGTTGTCAACCCACTTGATGCCGTCGATCGAGGGAATCTCGCTGGATTCGAAGGGCGTCTTGTCGACGACCCACTCGTAGAACTGCTCGAGCTTGACATCGAGACCAGCATCGGCATCCTGGGCAGGGACGATTCGGTCGATGGCCGAGTTGGCGTAAGCAGCAAGCTTGGAGTGGTCCGCGATGCTACTGTTCTGCTTGATGAATCCGGCCAGGGTGTCGGTGGCACCGATTGCGTTCTCGCAGGCAATGACAGCGAGTGGCTTCAGGCTCTCGGGCCGCTTGTCGATGCCCTTGGCAATGACGGGGGCAATGAACTTCAGGATGTTGGGACCGACAGAGCAGGTGACAACATCCGCAGTCGAGATCTCTTCGATAAGCTCGGCCTCGTGAGTCCGGGAGTTGATGGCGCGGTAGTTGGTGATTGTCTTGACGTCAGTGCCCTCCGTGCCAACCTCGATGACCTTGTAGGAAGGAGAGGCATTGAGCGAGTCGACCAGCTTGTCGACGACGTCGGCGAAGATGACATCATAGCCAGACTCGTGGAGGAAGCAGGCAACAAAGCCACGGCCGATGTTGCCGGAGCCAAAGTGGACAGCCTTCTTACCGGGCATGGTGAGGGTTGAGAGACGGGTTGGGCGTGGGATAGATGTGGAGAGAGGGTGTAGGAGGTGGGGGTGGGGTGTTTATATGGAGAGTCTCGGGAGGTGTTGGTAGACTCGTGGGTAGGAGAAGTATGAAAAACGGGAAGAGGAAGACCCAGTCTTGAAGAAGAAAGGATGGTTGCTCAGAGGGGAGAATTGTATAGCAAACGCTTACGATGGAGAGGAAGGGAGGGAAGAGGTGCCTTTATAATAATGGGAGGGATCGAAGTCACGATGGCTAGCACTTGTCTGACGACAGCGGAGGAGGGGCACCCAAACGGGGCAACCGCTGCACTGCAGGCAGGGTACGTACCGTGTGGTGATCCCGAGGTGTGACTTCAGGGAAGGAAAGCGGCCCAGTGCAGCCGCACTAACAGCAAAGCGAATTGAAACGCAAACTAGGCGCTATGCACCCGCCCCTTCCAGTTGCAGCAACCGGGCCTGGCCTGCCTGGCCAATTCGCAGTGGCTTCATGATGGCAGGCAGCCTACAAGGGGGTACTCAGGCGACAAGACGGGTCCACGGGCTAGGGACTGCGCAGGGGGCTGACCTGTCGCCTTCGTCATGAACGGGGTATAATGGCAAACCGCTAGGGGGGCTCAACCTTAGGGGCCAGCCGCCAGTCATAGGCCTGGGCCGTCCATACCAGCAGGCGGAGGCGCAAAGCCAAGAAGCCGTCACGCTGTTCGGCATCGCACGATTATGTCCAGCCTGCGCAGTGGTCAGCACCCCCAAACACGTAATTGGTCCTGTCCACCGCCGTGTGCATGCGTACTACCTAAATGGTGGGGTCGACTGTCCGGCTGGCCGTAGGCCGAATAACGACAGTCCTTGTGTCTCTGATGACTCCATACCGTCATCGCATACCGTCATCACCCTCCTTCACGAGCCCCCAGCCCGGCTGCGCACGCCCCAACTTCCCCAGCTAGGGAACCCTGATATGGATGGGTTTTGCCTTTCGCCGCTGCTTTTTAACTTCACCGCCCCTGGTTGCCCTGACTGGCACGGTCCGATACGTCTCGCCTGCCCGTTGGCGACACACATCAAGTCTGACGCGGGCTTCCCGGCGATGTGGACACTCGCTGTGTAATCGTACACGACTGACCTCGAGATCTCGCCTCAGTCTGAACACAAACCGCCGTGCGTAATCTGTAGGGAGGTCCCGATTCTACCGTTGCGTGGATTTCCAACCTATACGACGAGACGGCGTCCCCTTGGGGAGTGCACGAGTGGGCTCACGCGCAGTGGGTGGGTCTCCATCCTCTCTGCCCACGGGCTGGGGGCCATGCAGCCAGGATGTTACCATGGTGGATGGCAAGCCCCATGGGCTCTCCAGGTTCCGTCGTGGTTGGCTCCCCTCTTCCCCGTAAGCAAAACGGATTGACTTGCTTTTTCACGTCGCGCGGATTCGAGACGGTTCCACCGTTTTCCGTAAGTCCGTCCTCCCGACTCCGTCGTCATCGACTCAAAGGCGCTGGCATCGATCGCAATCGGGGTCCCCACGCATAAAATGGTCCAGCTATCGAGCGATCCAGCTACTCATTGTCTGGTTGCGTAGGCGTGAGCTGGCCTCTTTCACTTCGCATCGCACAGGCTTTCTTTGGTGATCAGCGTCCAACGCTGGGCCATACGATTGGACATAGCCCCACCACCCACAACCGCCGGGCAATCTATACTGCAAGCTGGAACAACACCCGCCTCTTTTTGCCGGTTCTGTCCGACAGTCCGTAATCCCGGCCGCCAAGCGCGGTTATTGCGTTGTTATCCAGCCAGCCTATCAACATGTGTTATCTTGGCATCCCAGGAGTGCAACCGATCGACCTCTCAGCGCCCCGGTCCAGAGAACCAATCGCTTGCCAGGACCAATGGAACATAACTAGGCAGTAGGGCAGGATCGAGAGGCTTTGGCTAATGGCCAGGGGGTGCCAGGACGGCCGGGCCCTTTGATAACGGACGGCGTGAATGGATCTTGGGGCATCTTACCTGCAACTTGCGATGTGGCCCCCCTCCCTTTAATGACAACCTGGGGGTTTCTGCAGCTAGATGGGCCGTTTCGTAGGTCCCTGCTGCAGCGCTATCACAGATTCCTAATAGCGCGATGCAGCCGGGTCGGGCGTTGCGAGGGAGCACGTTGACCCCATCCCATCCTCCGTCCAACCTCTTTCCGAGGCGCAGCCCGCCTGCGGTGCATTGCATGAGAGAGACGTACATCCAATTCGAAGCGACCGTTGCTAGGGGCTCATGAGACCCTGCCCATGTCCTCGTCACCCTGGGCTGCCCACTTGCCTTGCCTCAAGTCCAGCGCTGAATCATCAAACAGGTAAGCCCCTCGGGTTCCGTGTCGGCCATGGCAGCCACAAACAAGCAGAAGCACGCATCCGCCCGGAGATTTGACTCACGCATGGGACTGAATGTGCATCTGTGCCGGCATCTATACACATCCGTAGCTCATATACACTTCGCAAATCCGGGGGCCTCGTCCGTACCTGACAATCACCTTACGAATGGGGACAGAACCACCCCTCGGCTACCGTTTAGGTGGCCGGCCAGAAACGGTACAAGCAGCGTCGACTTCCCCCACTTCACCGTTTTGGCACCCCCGCATTAGCGGCGGCCCTGCCGATGACCTCACTCAGCATACGAAACTTCAGCCAACTTCGGGGACCCCCTGCATCTTGCTTTTTTGGCGGTTACCCACCCAGGCCACCCCGGCCTCCAGGGCTGCTTGCCTGCAACAACAATTGGACCCTTCATCATGGACTTTCAGCACATGGGCAGATACATGTTTTGCGGTGGCAGATGGGATGTTACTCATGGCCGCCGACGTGGTGGTGCCGCGCCGTGTCGCCTCCTGTCCCGACACCCGCGCGCCCGACGGCATCCTGGGTCTTGTCCCAAATCGTTCGATTCTCATGTTGAATTGTCAGCAGGATCACCTGGCCCAAGGTTGTGGCTGTCTCGACATCGACATCGCGCTAGGCTGGCTGGGCCCTACTTAACCACACCGTCCACGACACGCTTTGCTCGTCGTCGTCTCATGTCGACGAGCAATACGCCGTCTCTTGAGACGTATCGTCAGACAGGACATATGTTCTCGTGCCCCCCCCCCCCCCCCACCAGCCAATTCGGAGCTGTGTGATGGAATGCAATCCCTACACGATCTACAAGCACAGTCGTAACGAACACTGGGGCTATCCGCTAGCCCGCCCCCGGCGGCCGATGTGTAGCGACCCCGCGCTTCATTCACGAGCCATGTCGATGGTACTGTGGGTTGCAAGCAGTCTCCCAGACCGGCCCATCCCCATTTGTCTTATTAGTCGTCGACTTGTCATGCTAACACGTGCAAGAATGATCGAGCACCAGCATCACTGGGCTATGCTCCGAAGGCCCTTGCGGCCGAGGGTGCGACGGCGTTCAAGTGGGTAGATGAGTGTCGACACTTCTCCCCGTCTGGGAAAAGCATAGGATGATCTCTGGCGTGATGCTGCCCAAAGCGTGGTTTCCTTCTGTGTGGCCCTCGCATGCCACGACAAGCGTATGGATTGTGCGGTCTAGCCCATTCGGCTGCGCTCGCGTATGTCCCGACAACGACATCGTCGGTTTGAGGCCAGCTTGCACTTCCCGCGGTTCTCCGGCATCCTATTTGGGCCTGTTTCCCGCGCAGGTATTTGCCGCTCGCTTAGTTTGCGTTGCGAATATCCGGCCCTTACTGATGAGGAATCTGGCAGGCCTAAAATATCACGCAGAGGCTGTAGCCGAACGAGGTATTTCCGACTACCCGTCCAAAAGCGCACATTTCAGCAAAGCCGCGTAGTAGAGCTGACTCGAGACGTCTACTGGCCGAACATTTGGTCCATGTCTACCTAATGCCTGTTGCCCAGTTTACTCCAAGCCTCCACTTGGTTGCATTCTCCAGTCAGCTCCACTCACACCGAGGGGCTGCCACTTCCCATCCGCGATGCTATACGTGCGGCGACATATCCCACGGCGCCTCGTCTCACCTATGTTCGGGATATTGCCGTTGGCTAGAATCCAGGGAGAGAAAAAAAAAAAAGGGGGGCGCAGGCTTACCTCTGGCGCAGGAAAATAAACCACCTTTCCGTGTTGCGTGGTAATGCTCGCAGGCTGCTGGGAGCTTCACGAGACCGGTCATCAGTCACATCAGTCACAGGAGACCTCCCTCTCGCGAAATCGCTCTCAGGCCGCCTTGGTCATTTTTGCACTTGTGGGTCCCTATCGGCTCACACGGGCTGGCGGGCCGGCAATCGCTGAAGCTTGCAACCAGCAGAACAGGACCCTTGACAGCGGTGCGATGTGTGCAAGCCCTTTCACGAGCAATACAGTGAAGATCCGCGCGCAGGCATCGGCATCGGATGCGCCGGACAGCCCGTTTGCGTGTTGTGAGGCCTGGAGCCGAACCTGGGCCGAGGCCTCCAGCTATTCCGGCCTTAATTCGTGGAGCCTGTTGGCCCGGCGGGAGCGTCGCCGATCGATACGGCCGAAGTGGGGCCGGTTTGTTCCGAGGCAGGAAACTCGGCTCGAATCAGTACATTGTCGCGGCTGAAATCATATGGTTCCGCTCATGCGCTGGCGAAGCTTGGTCTCTATTTGGGGCTCTTCGGTGGCTTGATTCGTTACTTCCCTTACGACGCGGGTATCACCACGACTCGGTCGCGTTCTCATTCTTCTTTACCGCCAGATTAGCCGTTATCAAGTCGTGTCCCAATGTCCACTAGCAGCCGATACTTCGCCATCTAGCAGGACCGAGTACCCACAAGATGAGCGCGATAAAGCGCGCCGGAGACGACTCATCTGGCCCGCAACGTCGGCGTAGCTGCAGGGCCGGCGAGGCGGCAGTGGGCTGTTGCGAGCTATCGTGCACCACCTGGCATAGCGCGATGGCCCAATTTCACATGCTGGCTCCGCTAGCGGTTCTGGCAGTGCGATAGGACTGGTCTTCCGACAGGACGTGCTCCAGTTGGCATCCTGGCCTGCCGTGTTGTCCGGGACTGCGGACGAGAACAATTGCAGAAGCTGCCGCCTGATATTTGGGAACTGCAATCCATGACAAACCTGGATCGTCACTCCTGGGCCATCGAACAAGTTCGTCCCGGTATTCCGGTTCCATGCATGGAGTTGAACACACCATGATGTAGATCAATGTGGATGATCATCGGCTTGTTCTTCTTGGACGAGCGTATTCACGCCCACAGAACAGTCAAGCGGATGCTGTGCAGTTCTGTCCTCTTTGGAGACCTTCTCGACTCGGACTAACTATATTCTACCATAGCCGGGGTCGATGTTCTGCTTCGCCGTGCAGTGCACAATACTGCTCCCCTCCCCCCCTCGTCGGCGCCGCCTTCCTTGGGGAGAACTTGGCTTCAGTATGCTAGTTCCCTGTAATTCCGCCACTGACCGAGATGTACTGCCCTGTGATCCAGCGGCTCTTCTCCTGCACAAGTAGCAGTACAGCGTCGGCGATGTCGTCGATCTCACCCAGCCGATCGCCTGCCCGTGTTATGTCGATAAGGTCCTGTACTGACTTGTACCCCTCGGCGTTGTCCCGCGCGAATTTTCTCATCTCATCCGTGTCCACGGGGCCTGGGGCAATGGTGTTGACGGTAATGCCATGGCTTGCACCGAACTTTCTACCTCGTCAGCACTGCCACTCTCCCGTGTTCAAGCATGCGCAGCGAGCTTCGCCCCGTTGACTTTTCCTACAACAAGCACGGCGCTCCACGAAGTCGACAGCTCGGCCTTGCCGGTCTTGCTAGGCCAGACACAGGCGCCGGAAGACGGAATCGAAGCGGACAGATGGATACGGCTTTTCCCAGCTCACGGACTTACCTCGGATGCCCAGGTGAATGTGAGCGAGTCAGACGCCGCCTTGGACGCGTTATAAAAAGGCAAGGACTTAATGCCGAGCTTGGACGCGACAGTGCTCACGTTAATGATGCGGCCACCGGACACCATATGAGGGACTGCGGCGCGCACCATGTGAATGGCGGCGAAGACGTTTGCCGAAAATTGCTTCTCGATATTCTCGAGCGGCGTCTCCAACGACGATCCGGGCAGATTGCAGCCCGCATTGTTGACTACACTCCGGGCCAGTCGGTTAGCCAGCGAGCACGTGTCCAACACCACGCCTGTCTTCGTCTTTTAGGTGGGCCTACGGAAGGGAACGGGAAACGGCTTTTTTTTTTTTTTTTTTGGGGGGGGGGGGGGGGGGGGGGGGTGGGCGCCGGACTTACCCAGGATATGCACCTTGCCAATACCCAACTCATCGATGGCGCGGCGGACAAGCAGCTCAGCACCGGCAGGCGTCGCGACGTCGGCCTGAACGGCAATGGCGTGAACACCGAAGTCGGCACGCAGCCGGGCTGCCAGCGCCTCGGCCTGCGGCCCCGTGGAAGCGCTCACATAGTTGACAGCCACCGCCGCGCCATTGCGGGCAAGGGCCGTCGCGATGCCCGAGCCGAGGCCCGGGGTGCGTCCGGAGCCCGTTACAATGGCCACCTTTCCGGCCAGGGAGAGCGTCTCCGGCGTGAACGACATACTGCTGGATGCTTCTTCGACAAGGCGTGGAACAGGAGTGGAGAGGAGCGGCGAAGAGGCGTCGGTGTATAGTTTGGCGAGCTCAACGAGTAGTCGAGCGCGCCAGAATATATCAGGGGCGTGGACACGGGCGACAACGATGATCTCTCTCCGCCCAGCCTTACCAGCTCCAACGTCCACCCCTGCGATGCCGTACGAATTCTGGGGGGGGGAGGCATACTCTGAACCCCTTACTACCGAGCCATGGGGCGTCGTGGTGGGCCCGGGGCAATGAATGGTGGGCCCGGCAATACTACTGTGTATGGATGCGTTTCTGTGTCTCCTCCCTGCAGGCCAATGTCAATGCGTAATACTTAGCGCTAAACCATTGGTTGAAGAGAACATTTGGTCAGCAAGCGACCCCTCGCGATGTCCTGTTCTAAGACACATCGCTGTCGACCCGAGAAGGTAGACATCACCGGGGTCGTGGAAACCTGCTTGGGCCGGTGGGTAGTGGCTCCCGGGGGTTGTGCCAGTTCCCGGGAGCGCACGGCTCATATGGATACACCATTCACTTCGTAGCCATTCGGGGTCATGGAGGAGAGGTAAGCACGAAAAAAAAAACATCCCCTGCCACCGTACTAACAGTGAGCGGCTTTAGCCTCATGCTGACATCCGTGTGCCTTGGGCATCCGGTCCCAGCATGATTGTCTCTCCATCCATGAAGCATCACGTCGGTTTTGTCACGAGATCAGCCGGGTATCTTTCCGACTCCAGCATTGGTTTGCATTACAGAGTCCTTACCTCCCACCACTATCTTCATATTGCCCGGGGGGGCGCCGGCGTTGCATGGCTTTCATAAAGCTCCAGCTCCATGGACGCCGCCGACCGCTTTGGGGCAGCAGTATCAAAGCATGGCTCTCGAGATAACCGCACGGTATCCGGCGCCACGCCCGTGCCGCCGCCGCTGCTATCTAAGCGGACCCATTCACAGTATACGTTCTCCTTTTTCGGTCCGAGCGACTCCTGCGTGCCGGCCGTCTTCGGGTCCGAGGGCGCACTGGCCGAGCCGCTGCCTGGAAAGATGCCCTTAATCGTCTTGTAGACAATGGGCAGATTCCCGCCCAATATGCCACCGCAAGGCTCCCAGGCCGACAAGATTCCCAGAGACACTTGGGTCCCTTTGTGAAATGCATCAGCAGGCTGTATGGATAGCAGACAAGGTCTGGGAACTTACAAGTGGTGTCGGTAGACCCGAACGAGAAGACCCAGGTGAGCCGTGCCGCGCTGATGGCACAAGTTCCAAGGCCCACCGAAAACAAGAGGCACAAGCCGACCTTCTTGCTCAGCTTGGCCTGGAGACCGAGGAGCATGGGGATAGGCAGGGCGAAGATCCACAGGTCAGCGGCCAGGTTGGTAGTGTTTGTGAAGTAACCGAAAGCAACGAGATCGAGGCAAGCCCCCGGAGCTGCCCCCCAGAAGGCCTGGACGGGCCGACAGGCGAACCCCAGGACAACCTCGATGGTGAGGAGCCACAGGACCACAAAGGATGCGGTGGCCATGACCAGCAGCCTGTACGTCCGGGTGGCGAAGATGCGGTGGTAGAGCGCAAGCACCGAGAGCTTGGTGCTGGCGATGGCTAGGTTGTAGAAATGGCTAAAGATGTAGTTGCCCTAACGCCCATCAGCACACAAGCAGCGGGTGGCGGGGGCAGTATTTGCCAACCTTCATAAAGGTCTGGAAATCCTCTTCCGAGACAGCCTCGATGTGCCTTCCCAGACCGAATGGAGCGCCTGCGCAGCGCCGTGAGGTGAGCCAGATATCGAAAGCAGTGGGATAAGGCAGACTGCGCACCATATACCAAGCCAGAGATACAAACTGCTACGGCCATGGCCTAATTCTGCGTGGTCAGCTACCCGCTGCGCTCGTACGCCGAGAGTATACGGTACCGTAGCAAATGACATGAGATGATCATCCCAACGGAGTCCACTCCGTGGGGAGGTGGCCACCCTGACATAGATTCTCCATGCCGTGGTCAAAATCTCGAGGGGTATGGGAAGTGAGTAGAAGACGTTGAGCTCGGTAGCCCTAGACTCGGCTAGGTACTCGGCACTTGGCACAGTGGCGTTCATCGTGCCCAAGGGTGAGCGGTGGGTATGGGATCGGGGGAGGACCCGCACATGGACGGGCAAAAAAAGACGGGGCGTTGACGACGACTACAAGACCACAACGGAGCAGGAGAGGGCCGAGTTCTTAGATAATAAGTATGCTTTGTTGACACCGTGCAACGCTGCGTTGTATGTTGAGTTTCAGTCTGCCCTCCGGGCCTAGGTAGTCAGCTCCCTGGCCAAGTCGGTGCTCCGCGAGGGGCTACAGGATGGCGGCGTCTGGGGGATGCTTCGGCTTTTTCTTTTTTTCGTGTCGTGTGAGTCCTCGTGGTGACGACGAGCAGGCCGTCTATTTTCCGTGCTACGATTAGCTGTTTCTACTTTTCGACTATCGAGTGTGGCTTCGTTCTGCCCCGAGAGCTACACGAACGCAGAACCGGGGCTCTGCACGCGACAGAGCTTTCCGGAATGATAATCATCGTATAAGTAGCATTGTGCCTTTGTCGGTATTCTGTGAGTTGTCTTTTACGGAGCCCGGTCGTCTTCGTGGCAAGACCTAAACGCACAGCAAAAAGTGCCATCTCCGATCACGGCCCTCATGCCCGTTGAGCGCAGCGGCAGCCAACTGCCCATTTGCGGCGGAAGAAGAACAATGTGGTGGTCAGATGGGTTGAGCTGGCACCGAAGGAGCCTTGGGTCCAATGGCATACCGGCTGTGTCTTACATCCGGGCTGTCTGCCAGCAGGAGTGCGACAGGTGAGACTCGTCGTTCATCAGCTGTCGGTGCTACGTACCAGAGTATGCGGCCGGTCGGGAGGTGCCAAGCATTGAGACCAGCGTATCGATGCGATGTGGCGCAAGGGAGGAATCCAGCTAAGGAGCGGAAGACGTTGAAAAGCAACAGGAAAGACCGGACTGGGTCCGCACCGAGCGGCATGGCCCAAGCTTAGCAGCTGGGAGCAGCATTTCATTCTGGGGGTCCCGACCGTTCGTTGTTATTCACGTCGTGAGTGGGATGCGGATGGATGGGTAGAGCAGAAGGTGGGCAGTTGTGTGACGTGTGAGAGGACTCGATGCCAGGGAGAGCCCGGGTGCGGCAAAGTGGGCGTGTACTTGCCCTCGGTAGAAGTAAGCGATACACAGGCATACACGACAGACGCATATGCAGAGGAGGCAAGCGCTACCACTTTCCTGCTTACACGAAGTTGGTTACTACCACAGCCCCTTCCGCCACTTGGAGGAATTCACCAAGGGGGTAGGTCCAGATTCCTGGGCGGTTGGCACCTTCCGGGCCAATCACCCCCAGCACAACGCCCCTGAAGCGCAACTCCGAACGGCCAAGCTTGAAACACGCAGCAAAGACAACACCATCATATCATGGCCTTTCATCGTTACGCCCAACCCGGCAGCGAGAACGCGCCTGGTGGAGCGGGTTGTGATCATGGCGACGTCCCGCCCGCCACGGCGTTTTCGGCAGGCTCCCGTTTCCGCCCCAGGGGATAATCCTTGCCGCCGTTCATCTCTTGTCAGCGCCCCTGTCCCTGTCGTTGCACCTTCCAACATGGATACCGCCCTCTGGTCAGCCAACCGGACGGCTTCGAGCCCCCATACAAAACTACCAAAGCAGCCTGGCCTATCGAGACCAACCGCTTCCTGAGCCGATCGCCGTCGATCGTGAGTGGTCGTCTGTGTTGCCGAATCAACCAACCAGTCGTCTCTTGTGTATCTGGTGCCGGCTCCAAGATGAGGCTCTGTCCGTTTGAGCTGGCCTCGGCCATCTCTCTGCTCTTATTTGCCCTTGCCGTCGACACCAACGCAAGCCCAGCCGCTCGATCCCCGCTCACCGTCATCTTGGAATACGCAACCTATCAAGGGTACTATAACAGCACCTACGACCTCAATATCTGGAAAGGGTACGTACGCCGACTACATGTGAACCATTCGTGAAAGACGAACCCCGCTTACCCTGACTCCCTCTCTCTCCGCCTGCAGTATCCGATACGCAGCACCGCCTGTCGGTAGCCTACGATGGCAAGCTCCTCGGCCCCCTCCAGTGAACAACGCCCATGTCACCCCAGCCGTCGACCAACCGCCGCTTTGCCCCCAAACGGGTGGCTTCGGGCTTCCCGAAATATACGGCTTCAATACCGCCATAGGCAATGAGGATTGTCTCTTCCTCAACGTTTATGCCGCCCCCCATGCCTCAGCGCTGCCTGTTGTTGTATGGATCCGTAGGTGCACCCTGCCTAGCCTACGTAACTATTCCTAGAAGCTGATGCGAAGGCGTGCAGATGGAGGCGGCAACTCGGTATTCGGCGCTCTGTATGACCCCAGCGTATGGATGAACACCAACGCCAATGGCTTTATCGTCGTAGAGATTCAGTATCGACTGGGCGCCTTTGGCTTCCTGGCATCACCCGATATTAAGGCCCACGGGAAGCTGAATGCCGGTCTTTTGGACCAGAGATATGCTCTCGAGTGGGTTCAGAAACACATTGCCAAGTTCGGCGGCGATCCCCGGCGTGTGACAATCGCTGGAGAGTCGTCTGGGGCGAGTTCGGCCATGTACCACGCTTTGGCTTTTGGCGGCAGAAGCACCAGCCTGTTCACAAGTGTAAGGGCCCATCTGCATCTCGGCATGGGTCTCAAAGCGCGTACTGACAGGTTCAGATAATTGCTGCGAGCCCGTGGACACCCCCAGTTTATGGTTACAACGACACTACACCCAGGGAAATTTACGACGCCTTCGTCGAGCTGGCAGGCTGTTCCAGCCATAATACCGAGCTGGAAAGGCACCCCGGCGTGTTCGCATGTCTGATGGCTGCAGACACAGAGGTACTGCAGAATGCCAGTGGCACGGTCTCTACGACCAGGGGCTATTTCGGGAGCTTTGCCTTTTCTCCCGTGGTTGACGGCGACTACATACGAAGAAGACCTTCGAGGCAACTGGAGCTTGGAAAAGTGGCCGGCAAGCGCCTTCTCGTCGGTGTAAGTACCTACTCCGTGCCGGTGAGGGGCGAATAGCTGGCTGACAGCAGCAGAATAATGCCAACGAAGGCGTCCCCTTGACCAATCCCCGGGTATCCACAAGGGAAGCTTACGATGCCTTCATCGCCGCCACGTTCCCCCATCTTAGTCCCACGGATGTGAGAGTCTTGAACAGTGTATACCAGATTGATCAGGCCAAACCCGACAACACGGACGCGCGCTTCGACACACTAGGCAACCAAGGCCCGACAGCCCTGACGGTATCTGAAATGGCTACTGGAATCCAGCAAACCGTCTTCAACATAGCCGCCGAGTATTTGTACGACTGCCCGGCGCAGTGGCTGGCCGAGGCCTTCAGCCAACGGTCCCGCAGAGCGTGGAAATACCAATACTCGGTCACGCCGGCTTATCATGGAGCCGATCTTACCGCCTACTTCGCCGTCGGTGCAAAGACACCCAACGAGGACTTCCGCACAGTATTCCAGAAGATTTGGGGAAATTTCATCATGCACGACACGCCCTTGATCACGGTGCAAGATGCCATGGCTGGGAAGCCGAACGCCACGGTGCCCTCCGGATGTGGGGGGCGTCTCCATTGGCCTGCATACAGCCCGTTGTGGCCCTACCAAATGGACCTGAACACAACGGGGGGCGACGTCACCAACATGACTGTTACCCTGGACCTTAGCTATCATGAGAGAATGGGGATTGGTATTGTCAACAACTTCCGCCTCGTCGACGCCCAGAAGTGGGAAGGCGGGCGCGGCCGCCGCTGTGACTTCTGGCGTTCGGTTTCACCGAAGATACCACAGTAGAGAATCGACGGGGAAAAAAGTACTATGGATGTGGGGCAATGGGGGTGGTACACCGGCCTCCAAGTCTCACGGACGGTATTGGGGCATACTTGGTCTGCTTTTGATAACAATGCAATAGTAGGCCGGGTACCACAGATGAACCGTCCCCGGCTACTTTACGTAACAGCTCTTCACCGAGTCCCCGGAGGACGGGCGCAAGGGGAGGATATATGGGACCGAGATGATGGACCAGTTGGGATTCCCCTATTCACATGGATCAGCAGTGGCATTTACGACAAGGTTTGCCGCGGGAAGGTCACGAAGAAGGCATTGACGTTGCATTTGTGCAGTCTAGTAAATTCCTATAAGCTGGAGGGCCCAAAATGGAGGGCCTACACTGCCAGGGGGCCTCTCTCCCTATGTCATTAAGCTGGGGTGGTCATGAAATCGTCACGTCGGTCCATGAGTTGCTGGCTAGTTGCAACTCCCGGTTTTCTCCCTCACAACCTCGCTTTGCTTGCAAGCTCGGACGGCGCTTCCGCGCCCAGTCACTGCGAGGCGTACTTCTTGAAGGCGCCAATCAAGCTGCCGGTGCTGGCGTCGTGGCCCTCGCCGTTGCCGGGCTGGTCGAGCTCGGCGAGGATTTTCTTGGCCAGGACCTTGCCCAGCTCGACGCCCCACTGGTCGAAGCTGTTGATGTCCCAGACGGCGCCCTCGGTGAAGGTGAGGTGTTCGTAGTAGGCGATCAGGGCGCCCAGCTCGGCCGGACCGATGTGGCCGCCGACGAGGATGCTCGTGGTGGGGCGGTTGCCCATAAAGACCTTGTGGGGGACCAGCTCGTCGGGGGTGCCCTCGCTCTTGACCTGGTCGGCCGTCTTGCCAATCATCAGGGCCTCGGCCTGGGCGAAGTAGTTGGAAGCGAGCATCTTCTGGTGCAGGTTGTCGCTGATGGGGTTGTGGCTCTTGGCGGCCAGGATGAAGTCGGTGGGGATCAGCTTGGTGCCCTGGTGGACGAGCTGGAAGAAGGAGTGCTGGGCGTTGGTGCAGGGCTCGCCAAAGAGGATGGGGCCGGTCGTGTACTTGGCGGGCGAGCCGTCCGAGGTGATGGTCTTGCCGTTGGACTCCATGGACAGCTGCTGGAGGTAGGCGGGGAAGCGGTGCAGGTACTGGTCAAAGGGAGCGACCAGGTGAGTCTGGGCGGCGAAGAAGTCGCTGTACCAGACGCTCAGCAGGCCCGCGAGGGCCGGGATGTTGTCCTTCAGGGGCGTCTCCCGGAAGTGCTTGTCCATCTCGTGGGCGCCCGCCAGGAACTTGTGGAAGTTGTCGAAGCCAATGTAGAGGGCGACGCTCAGGCCAATGGCACTCCAGACCGAGTAGCGGCCACCGACCCAGCTCTCGAAGCCGAACATGTTCTTGGCATCGATGCCGAACTTGGTGACCTCGGCCTCGTTGGTGGACAGGGCGACGAAGTGCTTGGCGATGTCGCCCTTGTTGCCCGTCTTCTCCAGGAACCACGTCTTGGCCGTGTTGGCGTTGGTGCACGTCTCGGCCGTGGTGAAGGTCTTGGAGGCGACCAGGAAGAGGGTGGTCTCGGGGTCCGAGGCCTTGAGGGCCTCGGCCATGTGCGTGCCGTCGATGTTGGAGACGAAGTGGAGCGTCATGTCGTCGGCGCCGTAGTGCTTCAGGGCCTCGGTGACCATGACGGGGCCGAGGTCGGAGCCGCCAATGCCGATGTTGACGATGTTGGTCAGCTTCTTGCCGGTGAAGCCCTTCCAGTCGCCGCTGCGGACCTGCTCGGAGAACTCCTTCATGTGCTGCAGGACTTCGTTGACGCCGCCCTTGTTGTTCATGACGTCGACACCGTCGACCTTCATGTCCCAGCCGCCGACGTTGCGGAGGGCCGTGTGGTAGACGGCGCGCTGCTCGGTGAAGTTGATCTTCTCGCCGGCAAACATGGCATCGCGCTTCTTCTCGAGGCCGGCCTGCTCGGCGAGCTTCACCAGCAGGTCAATGGTCTCGGTGGTAACGAGGTTCTTGCTGAAGTCGAACAGGATGTCGGTGCCGCTGGGCTTGTCATGGAAGGTCTTGGAGAGCTTGGTGAAGCGCTCGGGGTCGGAAGCGAAGGCATCCTTGAGGACGAAGGACTTGCCCACGCTCCTGTAGTGGTTCTCGAGCTCAGCCCAAGCAGGCAGCGACGCGGCTTGAGGCATCTTGGTGGTAGGGGTGAGGGAGGGTTGAGGTTACGGGGGCCAGGAAGAACTGCGCCAGGCAGATGGGCGTCAGTGACGGGATCGCTAGTCGAAGAGAGAGGGCGACGGAGGAGGGTTGGAAGAGGGTTGGTGGAAGGATACGGAGGGGAGAGGAGGGACGGAGGGAGGGAGGAAAAGGCAGCAAGCTTTTTCTTCCCCTTCCCGCCTCTTTGCATGAAAACACATGCCCGCCCCTCCCATGGGGAATGGGCTGCTCATGCTGGGACCTGGACCTGGAACTCGGCCACCCATCGTGATGGAAGGGACCGGTCCGGGTGGGGCAGGAGCTCCCCTGTCGGGGGCCCTCCAGACCTTCGGGCGGCATTGCAGAGCAAACTTTCACACACGTACCTCGTCGGATGCTGCTTGCGAAACGGGGGTCTCTTTCTGTCCCGATTTTCGGTGTTCCAATCCCTCGTCGTCTTCGTGTGCGGATGGGAAGTCAGGGAGCTGGGAGAGGGAGTGGAGGGGGGAGCTCAACGTCCAGGCGGGCGGAGAGGCGGGGGGCATGGAAAGCGTGAGGGAGGGGTTCGGGCGGCAGAAGCTCTCGCTTGCTCACTCATGGCCACAGGACCAACCAGTACCACCATCACTAGCTGTTGGAAAGCCAAGCAAAAAGTGCCCCGCCTGTGACGTGATGATGTGGTTGAGCAGCGGGCGATGCATACGTGCCCACCCATGCTTGCACCCAACTCCCCCCCAAGAAGGGGGACGAGGCCTTTGCTGGCATCGATGCTGGCACACGGCTCGGTCTCTCCTGGCAGACCCCGTCCAAGTCGGTGCAGGTTCGACAAGTAGAAGGGGTGCGCAACCTTTCCCGTGCTTTCCCTCCCAGCCCGCCGAGTCTGCCTTGCCTGCCCGGCTGGGTGCCAAGGCGAACCCATCCACACCCACTTTTCCAATCGACAGCGATACCCGTGCATATGACGCCTACATGGCGATATGCCCGCACCCAGAAACTGCCTCCAACCGCAAACGGCCTTCTCCACCCCACGCTTCCGTCGAGGCCGGGAGATGAGGAATGGCCAGGGGACTCTCGCGTCGCCCCTTCGGACTTGACGTCGGCCTTATGGCCCGGCCTTCCCGGCCTCGTCTCCTAGCTTGCCCTGCCCATGCCGTCCGGACGACACCGACCCGGGCGACTTCGGCCCACCAGAGAGTAGCAGTAGACGAACACGGTGGACGCCCTGCCGCCTCCACGGAGTACGACTAGCTCGTCCTCGTCTGTGGGGCCCTACCTGCCCATCAACCAAAGGCCGGCAAAACGACAGCAAATGGCGCCACCACCCAGCCCAACTCGCGCCTCTGCCCCTCGTGTGTCACCAAACCGCCGAGTCTCTCCGTGCACGACACCCTCCACACGGAACATGGGACGACGATGCTCCTCATCTGGGCCGAATGTCAGCTTGCCAGGTTCCATGACCAAATCTTGGCTCTACCTGTCTTCTATCTACAAGCCGTTGTGCTTGGTCAGCCCATCGCAAAACCGTGCAAGTGCAAATCAGAACCTCCGCATGTACCCTCATGCCAGACTCCTGTGGAAGTGCTCTGCCAAATCATCTAGAACCAATGTGTCCTGTCTCGCCTCCCTCTCTCCAAGCCGAGGCGCTGCCGTGATCGTGTCCGTGTCTGCGGGGACTATGCCATCTCCATCCATGCCAGTTGAGTTTTGTGTCTGGCCTCCGTATTGCCCCATTGGCGTCTGTCTGACTGTCTTCTCGGCCCGGCTTCGGCTGTTCAGACGCCATCGGCACTGCCACGGCACGAGCAGCGTCAGCACCAGCTTCGACTCCTCAGCCCACCTTTTGCTCTCTCTCTCTCTCTCTCTTTTCTTCCTTTTTTTTTTTTTTTTTTTTAGCTCGGCTGTTTTCCGCTCCGCGAAACCCCGTCACGTCCTCACCCCTGATGCTCTCTTATCTGCGGTCCTGGATGCTGCCCACAAAGCTCGGATCCTTGACACTGCCACCTGCATCACCCAGGCCAGCAATGGGCCGGTTGTAACTGAAGCCGGCAAACTGTTTTTGCATTGTCTGCGACAGCACGGGGCCATCGACGAACGAATCCTGCGGCTTCTCCTGGGTGAACTCGGGATCAAAGTTGGCCGTGTCCAGAGCGTCGGCCTAGAGAAGGGGTTAGCTGAATCCGCACGCCGATGAGGGACGGAATGCCGGGGCAAACATGAACTTACCACGCTGGGCTTGAAAGTCGGCTCGTACTTGCGCTGCAGCAGTTTGCGCCAATCAATGGCGTGGAAGAAGGGGTGCGCCTTGATCTCGGCGCTTCCGCCGGCTCCCAGCCGCTGCTCGGGATCTCGGTTGAGCAGCTTGCTCAGGAGGTCCTTGGCAGCCGGGGGCACAACCTCGGGGCCGGGGAAGTGCAGAGGCTCCGACAGGATCTTCCGGTACATCTCGTTGGTGTTTTCGTCGTAGAAGGGAGGCAGTCCCGTAAGCATCTCGTAGAGCAGAACGCCCAGGGTCCACCAATCGACCGTCTTGTTGTAGCCGTTGCCCATCAGCAGCTCGGGCGCCAGGTACTCGGGTGTGCCGCAGAACGTGTTGGTCCGGTCCTCGTCTTTCATGTCCAGCTTGCAGAGACCGAAGTCGCAGAGCGCGATGTGGCCCTGGTAATCCAACAGGATGTTCTCGGGCTTCAGATCACGGTAGATGACGTTGAAACCGTGGAGACACTCGAGGGCGCACAGAAGCTCGGCCGTGTAGAAGCGCGCGCGGTTGACGTCGAACCTCTGCTCCTTCTGCAGGTGGTGGAACAGCTCGCCACCGTTCACGAAGGCGAGGACGAAGTAGAGCTTCTCGGGTGACTGAAAGGTGAACTTGAGCGGTACGATGAAAGGGTTGTTGATCTGGGCCAGCACGGAGCGTTCCGCCAGGGTGTGCGCGACCTCGGACCGCGATATGATGTGGGCCTTGCGGATTGTCTTCAGGGCGTAGATACGCGAGGTATCCTTCTTGCGAACTTGCATGACCTTGCCGAAGCTGCCCTTGCCCACTACCTTAAGCAGTTCAAAGTCCTCAATCTTCAGCTTGCCGGCGCGGTTCTCCACGTACTCGACACCAATCTTGAGCTTGCCGGTACCGTACTGAACGTCAACCCACTCCAGGCCGGAGATGCCCATGGAACGCTCCTTGCTGGCGTGTTCGGCAGCCGCCTTCTCGCGGTCCTTCTTGCTCGCCTTGGGGTCATCGACGAACTGCTGCCTCTCCTCGAAGCGCGGGTTGATGCGGACAACGCCGACAAATATGTCTTGGCTCCGTCCTGCACCAGGCGGCGCATTGGGATTTCGCATGTACAGGTGAACGGCCAGCTCCGTCACGCGAGACACATCGAACTTGTACTGCGTGTTGTCACCGGCCCAGAGGGGGTTCTCGGGGTTTCCAGAGACCGAGTTCACAAAGACCTGAACCTTATCGAAATCGAGCAAAGCGTAGGGCAGGTATTTGCTCGAGATTCGGCCGTGGTTGGAGGGGATGCCCGAGAAGCCGCCTCCCGAGGTTTGCGGCCGGCCGTTGACAAAGGAGCCGGGCGCGCCCCGCGAGCCAGGTCGTACGGAGCCGGTCACGCTGGATGATAGCGAGCCTTGATGTGAGACCTGCTGGAAGGCTTGGCGGTGTTGCTCGGGGAGGGAGAAGTTCTGGCCCTCGTGGAGTGTTACGACGAGGATACCGGGTTTGGGGGCCTTGACGACGGGCTGTTGGGCCATGGCTTCCGAGGCGGCTGGAGGCAGAAAGCAGGGTTAGCAAAAGCCCTTGGATAGCGTGTAGGCGGCGGAGAGGGGGATGCCGTGCTGGCGACGTACCGATAGCATTGTCCGGGGGGGCAGGCGTCGAAGAGCTCGTCGGCGGCGCGGCCAACTTCTCATCCTTATCTGTGATAGTCGACGTCGAGGGCGATCGGCCGAATGTGTTGGAGAGGGGACCCAGATGGGTTTCCTTCAACTCTGCAGACTCCCGCATCAGCAATCAGTCTTCTCCCCCTGGTGGTCGCCCACGCATGACCGGGCAATCCATCTGGCCGATGGAGCGAAACGCGATGGCCCAGGTCGCCGTCCAGGCCCCGGGGCGGGTTGGAGACGGCGGGGACAGTGGGCAGGGTGGACGATAGCGGCGAGGCCCCCAAAGCAAAAATAAAACGTACTCTTGGTGAGCTTCCACGACATCTTGTCTGCACGTAGTTGCGATGCCCTCGCGGGGAGGTCGGGTAACGTAGAGGGGATGCGTGGGCGTCCCGTCGACGCAATGTGGGATGGGTGGAATTGGGTTTAGGGGTGGAGGGGGAAGAAATGAGACGGGTAGGAATAGGGTAGGTAGTAGGTGGGCTGAGGGAGGGACGGGGAGGTTGAGAGGGGGGGGGGGGGGAGGTGGAAAGGAAGCAGGCGACGTGAGGTGAGGATCGGCACAGCCAGACAGGTGGTTATGTCGCTTCCAATACACTTGTTGTTCCTGTTCCTGCCCGTCGTCTTTTGTGGTGTTGTTGTGTTGGTGGCTGGCAGGGAGGAAAAGCGACAAAGCGACGGGATCCTGAGGTGGAATCAAGGGCCTCTCTGGTGACCGCGCACTCGTGTTGTGCTGTGTTGTGCAGTTGGTGTGGATGCGGGTGTGTGTGTGTGTGTGGTGCTGGCTGGCAAGTGAGAGGAGTATCTGTGGGAGGGATGCACCTAAAGGTGGTACCTAAGTCAGAGAGAGCTGGAGGGGGGGCTGTTGGATCCGCCTAAGGCACTGCAGCAGGTTCAGGGTGGCTGTTCACAATGCAGCTGAGGATGCTTGGATGCGGTTCTACCTACCCGAGCAACGATGGATGCCCGCACGACCTCGTTACTAACTTTTCCTGCGTGAAGTGGCTGCTTGAACCCGCACAGCGCAGCAATCAAACCGCCGGGCGGGAGTCCTCTGACAAGTGCCCAGAATTCCTAATACAGTCCAATCCACAAGCCACTGTCCAATCCCATCCCATTCGCCTCCTGGCCCTTCTGGATACTTTCAGGAGGGGCGCCTCCCTAAGCCACGGAACCTAATAAGGGGAGACCCGACAGTCCAGGGAGGGGGCTCGGGGGTGTAGGGGCTGGGGGGGGGGGGGGGGGGGGGGGGGGGTGCCCTTCCCTGATGGGCATTGGGCAGCATGGGATGCGATGGGTAGGGGGGGTTCGCATCCATTATCGCCTGGTCCGGGATATGCAGAATGCGAGTACGCCTCGTCTCCCATCCTCTCTATTCCAAGAGGTTGCTTGTTGCAACCCGCAATGGAGATGTCCCTGTCCAGAGTCACGCTAGGGATCCGAGACTGTTGCCTCTCTTTTCTGCCCCGGGGTACTAGAGGCTAGGTACCTACGTTTGCGCATGGTAACATTGAGTGTCAAAAGACTCATGCAAATATGGACCTGTGTCTCACAACATGAGGCACGCAGGCGGCTGACGGCCGACTTCTTGTCATGGATGGTTATGAGGTATGTAGATACCCACATATGTACATGCTCAAAGGACCCCTCGATAGTGTGTGCATGCGCACGCACCCTGTCCAACCCGCCTGTTTGCTTCCCCCCCCTCTGCCGCCTGAACAACAGCATCCCCTTCTAGCCGTACTACAGGCTAGCGAGCCCGATCCCCCCGTACCAAGCGGGGATGCTTAGGCTGGATAGAAAACGGGTTCGGCAGCCCCGCAGTGACCGGACATCCATGCTACAGTACCTACATACCTAACCGCCCAGATGCTGAATGCTGGGTTGCTGAGACCCGTCCATCGGCTTCCTGGGTCTCTCAATGCCCACCCACATGCACACCTGATACTCTCGGGTCGGGGGTGTTTTCACCGTGCCCATGACTACACAGGCAAGCAGCTGGGAAGCAACAGGCAGGCAGATGATATGGATCGGGTTTCCCCCGTCAGCCCGGCCAAACCGCCAGCCCAGACCAGACAGGCCTGGCCGGTTTGCCGATCGCCGCCGGGCCTCCTGGGCACGACTCGGACCTGAAAAATACGGCGGCTTCAAACTACGGGCTGGGCTCGGAAGCTTATTAGTTGTCAAGCTGGAGGGCTATAATTAGACGCCGGATTGGCTCGTCAGTATGGCAGTGTGGCCGTCGGCTTTTCTCGAACGACGCCGTCTCATGCATGTTGGGTTGGGATGTTCACGTTCCAGAAGGAAAGATCCTAGGGAAGATCAATCGCCCATTGGGAACCGAATGGGACCCTCGCGACCCTCACCCTCGCGCCCGCCCGTCGTGGCGATGGCTGTGAAACCGCTCGAGGGCAGCGGCCGGGGGCAAGTCCGGATGCCACCTCTCTGCGACCAGATCGAGGTAGCGTGACCTGCTCTAGTCAAGTACTTCCCTAACTGCCCCCTACTAGCTGCGCTAGTCAGGACGGCTGAGTGGTTTAACCTCCTCCCTTTCGGGCCCGTGGAAGAGGTTCGCCAACTAGCACGCACCCCTACGGCTCGCCAGTTCTACGGTACTTCCAGAAGCAGGCGCACCCTCAAGATGGCATCGCCAGGCATTCGCACAGCAAGTAGGCAACGGGCTCCCTGGGGCGCAACCCGTCCCTCCGTCCCTTTGTCGGGCTTCTTGCCTGCGTCGGCCCGTGGGGAGGTGGTTCTCAACCTGGCCCGCCTGGGCAGCGCGCGCCTGGGCGATCGCAGAGGCTGGAGCCGACGTTTCCGTCCCGCCCTCGCCTCCCTCTCTCGGCGCGCGTCGTCATGCGAACCGCTGCCAGGCCAGCTGGGCGTTGATCATGCGGGCACGCGCGCCCATTCGTCGTAAAAACAATGCGCAAATCCTCCAACATGCTCCCCCTCCTATCTACTGGGCCGCGACTGGACTGGACGGCCCGGTCGGCCTGCCTCCTCTCCCCTCCATGCTCCTGGGCGCCCGAAAGAGCATCGCCGCCTCTGCGTCGTCAGCTCGCCGCCCCCCGGACCCGGAGCAGCATTTGGTTTTCAGACGCTTCCAGAAACCTCGTCTGCTCCTTAGGGGTTCTAAAACCCACACACTCTCCTTCATTCACATAGGAGTCTTTGTTAGGAAGGAGCTACTTGGCTCGACTGCTCCTCTCGGAGATATGAGAGAGAGAGAGAGAGAGCAAATCAGTCCCCCGGTCTTCTCAACTGAATCGTGCATGGCGAACCTGCGCACGCCCTTCCCTCCCTGTGCCCGTGGCCGAGCCACACAGCAGGACGAGCTCGTTGTAGGGATTCCCATTGGATCGGGGCCACCGTGCGCCACGTGGGAAGGACATCTAACGCCCCCACCCTGTTTGGTAATAGGGGCGCGGCGAGAAAGCATGGCCTACCCTCGTAATCTGGAGGCGGTCGAAGTGAAGAAGCCAAGCAGCCCAGCGGCCTGTTCGGGACGTCAGGCCTGCCTCTCTCGGTCTGGCACTGCCCCGGGTGGCGAGAGGACGTCTCCCCAAACCCCTGTTTCATGCCGAATGACGGGTTCCTCCTCCGCGGGTAGGTAGAGCAGACTACGGCGAGCACACGTCGTGGAGCATCCAAAACCACAGCACGCCGGGCCCTGCCGTTCTATCATGGCCTTGGTATTTGGGGCTGAGTCGGGCTACCTCGGCGGCCCCTCACCAATCTCGAACCTCGCCAGTGTACAGGACAAACTTCCCGCCGTACCGCTCCTTGGTGGCCGTCGTGAGAACCTTGAACATGCCCGCGGCCGAGTCGTCCAGCGCCACGGGGGCCGCGCCCATGCCCCAGACTTCGGCCGCTCTGTTGCCCATGTCCGTCTGAACCCAGCCGGGATCCAGGATGAAGGCGGTCAGCCAGTCCTCCTCGGCGTTGATCCGGACGCCGTACCAATGAAGCATAGCCTTGGAGGGTCCGTACGTGCCGTTGGGCACCGGGGGTTGCTGCCTGTTTGGTTGGACGCGCGAGTCAGCCGATTATTGCTCTTTCGTTGGGCCCCGGCCACGGCTTGTCTCCCCTCGCGCTCTCCGGGGCCCTCGCTCACCCTAAAGCGCCGGCGGCGGAGCCCATGGCGGCGAAGACGGGCTGGGCCGTCGACTGCTGCAGCAAGCCGCGTGTCGCCTGGTACAGCGCAACGACGCCCAGCACGTTGACGTTGACGTGCTCCAGAATGCTGGCGCGGGTGACGTCCTTGACCTCGGGCCAGTGCGTCGAGATGCCGGCGTTGGCGACAACCACGTCGAGGCGGTCGATGCCGTGCCGGGCCTGGAGCTCGGCCACGGCCTCGGCCGCGCCCAGCTCGCTGCCGGCGTCGTACCGGACCGCCGCCAGCCGGCTGCCCGCGCCCCGGGTCAAGTCGTCCAGCGCCCGGACGGTCGGGTGCGCCGGGTCCCGCACCGCCACGACCACCGTCTGCGGTGGCCCGTCGTTAGCCTCGGGTCACGGCGTCTCGGCCCAGCCCGCGGGGCGTACGCACCGAGTTGGGCTGCGCCAGGAACTGTTTGACCAGCCCCTGGCCCAGCCCGCGGTTCCCGCCCGTGATCAGCACGACGGTCGAGGCCATTTTTGCCCGGGCTTGGTGTATGGTGAGAGATGATCGTGATCGTCCAGCTAGCTGGGCGTGGCAGGGCAGCAAAGTGATTACCATCGCCTCCGAGGCAACGCAGGCCGCCCGCCCCTCCCCTTATATACCAGACACTTGGCCCATCATTCGATTCTGGATGCTGCTCGGCAGTTGTCCAATTCTCGGTGCTCCATGCCATGAGCTGAATATCCACTCTTCTCAACAATCATCGGCATAGCCCCTCAACAAACAGCCACGCTGACAAATGCCCCGCCACTGCTAATGACACGTAACATCCAGTTGGCTGTATCGAATAGTTCACGAGGACATGAAGTGGGCGTCTAATAACATGGCAGGAAACGGTGCTATCATAAGGTACCGGGTAATAATTACGCTACCTGCGTCTCTTCCCACCACCGCCGGCCTCATCGGCCTTGCGTTTCTTGCCCTCCCGCTGCCAGTACTCCTTGGTCTCCCTCTTCTCCCGTGCCTCCTTCTTTTCACTGAGAGCCTCCATCTTCTTCTTGAACTCGGCTCTCTTCTCGTCCTTCTTCGCCTTGCGCTTCGCCAGGGTATCCTTCCGGATGGTCGTGAGCTTCTGCATGAGGTCGCGGGCCTTCTTCTCTTCGCCACCGAGTACGACAGCACGCTTCTGGGTATACGTCTTGTGGCGTTGGGGCTTCATCTCCACGATCTGAGATTTGTAGGGAAGATCCGCGGCCAAAGCACGCGGGACCTTCAGTGGGTTGAAGTGGCGGGTTTGTCGCTCGATGGGCCGGTATTTGCTGTCCTTGTTCATGGGCGTGTCGATGCCCTGGTCCCGGCGGACTTCGCCCGTCAGGCGCATGCCGTTCCACTCGCCCAGCAGATTGGTGACTTGGTTGTAGTATCGGTGCGGCTTGATAGGGTACCAAGCCCGGAGAATGACCAAGTCGCTCATCAAGATCTTGTCCTCGAACGTAGCACGGAATTTTCCGTCGTCCTTACTCAAGGCCCTCTTGATTTGACCACGGATTCCAGACACTGTCTTGATAGCAACGCCTTCCATCTTGGCTACCTCGAGTGAAGAGGTGAACATGTCCTTGATAACTGCGGTTCTTTAGGTCAGTATTCACCAAAAAGTCAACGGCGGGAAGAGGGGGCTCGGGGCACATACAGGCCGTGTTCTTGAACACCTTGAACGGGACACCTGTCAGCTTAAGCTTCTTGACCGTCTCGGTCGTTTCATCCACGCTAAGGACGGTACCAGTAGCGGCAATTCGGAAACCCGGGTTGCTGCTCGAAAAGGAGTTGAAAGCAACAAAGCCCGTGTTCGGCGCAATCAAGGGACCCCAGAATGTGGCAAAACAGTGCATGTGTTCAGGGGTATACTTCAACATCCTGTTGCGGGTCCGTGAATCGGATATCGAGTATATCGGCATTGTTTGGAAGCGCCGCCATCCCAAGGAGAGGATCAGGGGGTCGTTCGTCTTCAAGATCTTCTTGTGCCAACGATGCCTCTTGATGCGAACCTGACAGAAGCCGAACCGGTCCTCAGTGGGGGTGATTCCACCAATGATGATGGGCATTCTTGAGTTGAACTTCTCGCAGAATTCGGCTGGAACACCATCGATCGTGATGGTCGCGTACTGGCCGGCCCTGTATCCCTCCACAGCCACCCTCTGAGATTCGTCCAGCGCCTCAAATTCAGCGTTGTTGATGTCCTGCTGCGTCTGTAACAGGGCCTTCTGTTTTTCGTACCATTGGTCCTCACCGAACTCTTCGTCGTTGACACCAGCTTCACGGCGGGCGTTGGCCTTGTCGTTCGAGAAGCCCTCTCGGTCTTCGTGCTCGAATCGGAGTTTGAGCTCTTCCTTTCGCTTGGCATTTCGTGCTCGCTCCTCCTCTAAATTCTCCACTGGTTCGGGCGCGGGCTCAGCTTTGTGCACTTCGCCCGTCTCGAGATCTTCGAACTCTCCGTCTCCCTCGTCGTCTTCGTCGCCGAAGCCTTCTTCATCCGAGCCTTCCTCTCCGCCCTTAAGGGTGGCCGAGGTGAAACGCTGACGAATCATCTCGATGTTGTCATCCAGCGACCATTTCGCAGCAAGTTGGTCATAATCATATGTCGGAATGGCGCGGTCTTCCGACGCGCCGTCTTCCTTTTCTTGCTTGGATTTCTGGAAGAAATCCCCCTCCTCGTCGGAGGCCTCAATGTCGTCCTCGTCTTCGTCGACTTCGCCCTTCCACCTGCGAAGTGCTTCCTCCGCCGTGATGGACTCGTCGTACATAAGGCGAGCCAAGTCACCCGTTCGATACGACGGCCGACTTCCGTTCATGGATTTTGCCCTCTGGGCAAGATTATCCTTCCACCGGAGGGCTGCCGCGTCTTCGTCGTCCATATCCTCGTCGTCGCCCTCGTCATCATCCAGATCTTCATCGGAGTCGGCCTCATCGTCGTCTCCGGACATGGATCCGAGATCCGAATCGCTATCAGCGAACGCGACGTCGCCGTCACTGGCCTTCTTGTCGGCATCCTGGCGGAATAGCTTTCCCAGGTTCTTTTCGTTGAACTCGGCTTCCTGGTCGGAGCCCTCGGCGTCCTCACCGCTGACAAACCCTTCGTCGCCGTCAAAGTCTTCATCGCCATCATCTCTTTCGGCAACTCTTGCGGACCTGGGCTGTTTCCTTCCAGTGTCCTCCTCTTCGGCAACTCTGGATACCTTTTCACCGCCCCGAAAGAGCTGTACGCCGTCGTCGGTTTGGCCGAGCAGTCGTTTTTGCTCTTGCAGCGAGATGATCAGCTCTTCGCCTTCGCCTCGCTCGGCGGGATCGACATCTTTGTTGAAATTGAACCCCCTTTCTCTTGTGATCCAGATTGCATCGCCATCAATCTTCAGGCCAGAACGGTCCGACATGGGGGCATGAAGTTTTTTATCCTTCTCGTCCAGTCTCCGTCTCCCGGTTTTGCCCGTGGCTTTCGCGATGGCCTGCTCCATCTGGGGTGTCGGACAAGGATCGGGCAAGGATTGGATGCGCGCTACCGTATAGTCACCCAGACCAGGGATGTGCACACGCTGTCCCTCGGAGGAAAAGTTGGTGCCCCGAAGATATCCGCTCAGAGCAATGGTTCGATCGCACTTCTTGTCCTCTTCCATCTTGGTGGGGTGGGTCATGTCGCGGAAGGAGTCGATGACGGTGTAGGGGTGGGAGTTGCGCCAAACCAACGGTCTCGGGTTCTTCATGACGGAAAGGAATCGCGACAAGTTATGCACTTCTCTGTCGGGATACCTTCCGTTGATGACACCGGAAAGGTAGAAGAGATGCGCGCCGTTGTACAGTTCGCTCCAAAGTCGATGCTTAAGCCGTTTCTTGGCGTCCTTCAAGGCCTGCGGTTTGCGAAACAGATCCAAGTGTGTCAGGACGCCGAAGACGTTTCCGGGCATGCCTGTCGCCGACAGCACGTTGAGGAATTCCATCGTCTCCATCTCGAAGCCATAGTTGCCGTCAATCATGAGGAGGACGATGTCGGCGACCTTGGCAACATCCACCATTGCCTCGAGGGTGTTGGGGCATTCTAGGAACTGGAGGCGTTGTTTCTTGGATGTGACGACACTGATGGGGCCCTGAGGATCCGACAACGACTCTTTGGTATATCTCTTGACCAGACTCTTGAGCAGAGTCGTCTTGCCTACGCCGGGAGGTCCAACGATGGCGACGAGCCGCGGCGGCGGGGCCTGGTCGGGAGTGCGGTCGGCGAGAGGGACATGAAGCTTCTTTTCTTTGATGTCTTGGCTTCGCGCAGCTTGTCTGGCGAGTTTCCCGGGGTTCGAAACGGCGAAACTGGTGTAAAGTGTCAGCATGGACGGCCCGTCGTTTTTGCTCAGAGGTGGAGGCCTACGCCTTGGGATTGGAATCTACTGCCGTGTCAGTCACGTCGCGTGTGATGGTCGCGTGTGTAAATCAGAGTACTCACCCCCGCTCGGCTTCTTCTTCTCTTTTTTCGCCCGATGGGGCTTGTGCGACTGGTCATCCATGGCGATTGTGTTTGGGTCACCAAGTCGCGACCTGGACAAAACCCGTTCTCACGATATTTGCCGTGCCGATGGCTCCCATGTCTCTTCGCGCTAAAGAAATTTTGGCGTTGGTAGCTGGACAATCTAATCGCCTCCTTAATCGATAACGAGCGAGGGTGGGGCACATCGCAAGGGTCTCATGCGCTTGTACAACTACCTACATCCGAAGGAGATGGCTCCATAGATCAATGCCAAGTGTATTTCTTACCCCGCCACCGTTCATCAAGATGTACCTACCGTTCTTATCCTTTCCTAATTGCTTGACTTATATCAGCAGCTATGTACAGTTATGTAACAAATGCGCTCAGCCATGGCGGTCCTTTAACAGCTTTCTGTTGTCGCATCGATTCCAAGAGCGTAAGCACGGATGACACATGGTGCAACGGAACGCAGGATCGACATGCTCGACGCAACCGCTAGCAAACGCGGGCAGCGCGTCGACTTGAGACATATGCGTGGTGGGGCTGGAGCGCAGGCTGATCCTAGATGGATCGTGAGGGGCAGACGGCCAACGCATCGGCGGGCCTCCTCCCATACCAGTCCCTGAACGGCCATCGCCGGCTGCTATTGATGGGGTGAGCGGTGGTAGATCTAGTCCCCTACCAACCTGGTCCCAGGGAACGAGCTCACACTGATCGCATGACTGCGGCCATGGAGCCCGCCCGACTGGACAGGGTTGCTTGTCGGTATCCAGTCCGTACCCATGCTGGTCGCCCGAGACTATCTCTCTTACGGGGACGGACGATAAACAGGCGGGAGTGGGTGAGGGGTGTGCATCTTGGTGAACTGGAAGCCGTCTCGAGCCTGCGCGCCTTGTTTCGGCTGGTGGGTGTGCCACACTCGCTTCGCCGCCCCTTCCTCCCCTCGTGACCGGCGGGCGTGGGATTAGCTCTTGGGCTACGGCATGACGCAGTAGGAAGGCTGACGTAGCTCTCTAAGAACCGCTGGCGATAGGTTGACGCGGCGCTGGATGCCTCCCGTTTCGGTGGTTTCTACAGGTCCTCTTAAAGCCCATGCGATGCCCCTCTCCCGCCGACCTCTTCCCACTGGATCCCATCTTCTTCTTCCACCCAGACAGACCATCCCCTCGCCAGTGTCTTTCCTGAAATTCAATAGACCGTTCGCCCACCCACCAAAGCCCACCGCAAACATGCCTTCCTACATTGTGCGTGCTGCGCATACTGCTCATCCCCGCCTCTGTTCCCTCCTGTACTAACCGGATGTCCTCTTCAAGGTGACCTGCAAGTCCGATGCCACCCCCGAGCAGGTGGCCGCTGCGAAGAAGCACGCTGAGGATTCGGGCGGCAAGATCGGGCATGAATACAACCTGATCAAGGGATTCTCGTATGCCCCCCCCCCCTCCCCTCTCCCCCCGGTCCCCTGCTTCCCCGTTTCCTGACCCCGCCTCTCTGACGACATGTCTCATCTGCAGTGTCGAGTACCCGGAAGACCAGATCAACACCCTGGAGGCCCACGAGCACGTCCAGGCCGTCGAGAAAGACCAGGAGGTCAGGACGCAGTAGACGGCCCCTTGATGGATCCGTCTCTGATGCCGAAGGCCGAGTGAGGGGCAAGAACCAAGGTTCGGGGCATGGGAAGGAAATGCTGCCGCAACGCATGAACGGCGTCTTGTCACGTGGATGCTACTATCCAGGTCGTTCTCTCATACGACGGAACACGAGTCGTGCTACGTTGCACACTTGGCCATTGATGTGATATCGGTCGCTCGCGTAAAATAAATACCCGCCACAGCCCCTGTTCATGCTCCGTACACTGGGCACGAAGGCTGAAAGCCTTCCAGCCGATCGCCCTCGGAGGGCCGGAACTTGTCCTTGTGCCACACCTGCACCGTCTAGGCCAGGTACTTCTTGCGGATGAGGGTCTGGTTGCAGAGGTTCAGGGACTTGCCCGTGTTGTAGCACGGGTTGGTGCGCTGCTCATCGCTCATAACACGCGACCATAGCTCCCGCGCCTGCGCGTACTCACTCTTCTTGCCCTCGTGCCAGTGGTGGCTGTTGCGACTGCAGATGCCGTCGGCCACCTGGTAGGCCGACTCGGCCGCGTACGAATTGGGGACGTACTGCAGAGTGCCCGCATGGTTGGCGTCGACGCGCATCTGCCCGTCAAAGCCAAGCAACGAGTGGGACTGTGACATGAAGGGACAGCTGACGGGGACCTGGTGCAGGTTGAGGCCGATCCGGTGGTATTGCGCGTCACGGTAGAAAAAGGTCTTCGCCAAAGTCAGCTGGAAGCTCGGAGAAGCGGAGGAAAGCGGGCAACTTGGTCAGCAGAGCCCTTCATGACACACGCGGAATTGCAGCAACGGGAGGAGGGCGGGAGCTGTTCGTATTGCGACCGGATGCCATCGGGGCCCTGGATGGGGTCACGACAAAAGAAGACGGGTCGGTTCAGTCCGACGACGGCGTAGTTGCCCTGTTCGATACAGAACTTGACGGCAAACCCACGGGGGTTCCGGCCTTGGTCGGAGTACTCCCGTCCGAAAGTGGTGGTGGAGAAGTGTGTGAAGATGGACGTCTTCTCACCAACCCGCCGTGGGAAGTCTGCTTTCTGTTTTCACCGTGAGCCAGCGCGTTCACGAAAAATACAGAGAAAGGGGTAGTTCTACGGCCAGGGCTGACACGTCCTGTGTGCATTTGAAGTCTCCGAAAGCTCCGCTTCCACAGGGGTGGGCCATGCCCGAGTATACAGGCGAACACCGCCGAAAATAGTCGCCGGACTGAGGCCGACTCACGCTCTAGGTTCTTAGAACGGTTGAAGGTCTGTTGCTTCCTGTGTCTCCAGGTCCATAGCCATCGCAGCTAGCCATTGCAGGTCCAGGTATCTTGCTGGAACAAAAGACATCACTGGCCACCGAGATTCCACCAATGGTTTTGCTGTGGGCACTGGAGTATACTGTTAGAAGACGAATGCCTCCGGTCTGTACATCCTTAGTCGGGCTCACGGGTCTGGCCACGAGATGCCCTCGTCGCTGGTATAGTAAGGACCGTCGTTGGCGCGCCTGTCTCCCTGGACGGAGCCAGACACTTTGACAATGATGTCAGCCAGACCTTCGTTGGCACTTTGCATGTGGCTCACACGGTTGCTGCGAGACTCGCCGGCAGCGTCCCCTGAAGCGTTCTGCTTGGTTAGTTCAAGGGGGGGGAGGGGTGCTGGCTGACGCCCAATTGGTTCGCGTTCGACATCGTGGTGCCATTAGTGAACTTGGATCAATACGAACAGAGTGAGATTGCCCAGTGGCCATGCGCTACGACGGGCCCTCCCTGAAAAAGCCCAAGGTGCTGTCATGGACACAGGGGCGGTCATCTGCCGGGCCCAAAATGACCGATTTCTGATAGGGACCCCGCCCCGAGCGTTAAAGGCAACCGCCGGAGCACGAAGCAGAGCCAGAGGCTATATCTGCTGGCCTACACTGTGATGTCGTTTGTTCGGCGGTATTCTCGATGTAGGACAGCATTTCCAAGCTGCGGCGAGACGATGGTTCTGTTCGTTATGGTCGCCGTGTCCTGCGCCTTAGCATCGCTGCCATATACCTGTTATTTAGCAGACTGGTGGATTGCGTGTGGAATGGGAAATGGCCTGGCAGCCTTCCGGCGAGTAAAGATAGGGGGGCGCAAAGCGAGTGAGAGGCCCTTTCAGGCCCGAGACCAGTGTAATTTGGTGCCAGTTACATCCGATTGAGAGGAGGCCTGGCACGAAACAAGAAAAAAAGGTGGCACTAGGGAACGGGGAAAAGAAAAACCAAGACACTGGACAGACCATACCCAGTCCCTCCCCCTGGCACCGGGCAGAAATGTTCACCAAGCGACCTGCGCAGCTGAGAGGGGGCCAGGGCGGCATTAGATTGACATCAGGGTCAGCCTCCACCATGGCCGTCACTGGCCCAGCGTGCCCAGTACACGAACTCGCTACAATGGATCAAAGCCCGGTAAAGGTCGAGAGTGTTGCGTCTTTTTGAACCAAGTACAATAACTCTCTATCTTTGGTAGCGAACCCTCGGGCAAGGCCCAGCCCCACGGTCTTCCAGGTTATTAGCAAACAAGTACCACCTCGAACTACAGACGGACCCATCCATGTCTCGGCATTAGGCAAGGGAGATATATATATATATAAAAGCGTTATGCAGCTATTACTGAATCTTCCCCACACCTTTGAGTCGGAGGTAGACGTCGGCGCCCCAGCCGTAGAGGCTCTGCACGTTGATGCCGCCCCCGAAGTACTCGGCGTAGGCCCGGCTCAGCGGCAGGCCGTAGCCCAGGCCCGCGATGGAGCTGCCCCCGTTTCCGGCGCCCGAGATGACACTGAGGGCGTCGGAGCCGCTGCCGTGGCTGCTGGGGACGTCGTCGTCGAAGGTGGTGAAGCTGTAGTTCCAGACGTTGGGCAGGACCTCGGGCGCGATGCCGCCGCCGCGGTCGCGGATGCGGATCGTCACGCCCGGGGCGTTGTCGTCGAGCGGCCGGATGTCCTCGCTCCGGAAGGCGCCCTTGTCCTCGGCCGGCGGGCTGAGGGTCACGCGGGCCGGGCCGGCGTCGGGCGGCTCGGGCGCAATGGTGATGACGACGGGCTCCTGGTTGCGGCCCGTCTCGATGGTGGCGCGGAAGGCGTTCTTGAGGAGCTCGGTGGCGATGTACTCCAGGTGCATGGGCACGTAGGCGAACTGGGTCTCGGGCTCGCCGTCGATGACCCACTGGGGACGCACGCCGTACTTGAGCTCGCAAAGCTCGGCGACCCAGTGGGCGCACGAGTCGACGACCTGGGCGGGGCACAGGGCCGTGTCGATGACACCGATGAAGCTGGGGTACTCGGGGCACGGGGTCGGGCTCGCCGAGGGGTCGAAGTGCGGCGCAGAGCTGTAGTGGAGGGCGATGTGCTGCTCGGCAATGAGGCGCGTGCCGATGCGGGTCCGGAGGTGCTCGTCGAGGAAGCGCGTGACCTCGGCGGGCGAGACGTAGCGGCGGCACTCGAGGAAGCCCTTGGCCAGGATGGGGATGGTGTCCTGGTGGGTGGTGACCAGCTCGGCCAGCACCGAGGTGAAGCGGATCTCGGCGTCGAGGTTGGAGATGGTGCGGTGCTTCCAGGGGAGCAGGGTCGAGAGGGAATGCAGGTAGTTGCTGTAGATGCGGTTGATGTTGGGGTTGGACATGACGATGAAGGGCAGCTTGCGCAGCGCCTGGATGCGGCGGGCCAGCCGGATGGGCAGCAGGCTCAGCGTGAAGTTGGCCGAGTGGAAGAGGGCCTCGCTCGACAGCGGCGGCCGCCCATGCTTGACCAGGTCGGCCAGGCTGAGCGCGTGCTGGTGCTTGTTGCTCAGGTCGGCAATCTCGTCGTCGGTGACGGCGGCCGTGCTGGGCGGATGCGACCACTTCTGCCCGCCGGGCGAGGCCTTGTCGTGGGCGGCCGTCGAGGACGCGCGCGCAAGCGACGCCGCCGACGACGCGGTGCTGGGCGGGCGCCGGCCCCCGAGGGCGACCAGCCGACACCTCAATGGCCTGTGTAGAGCTCTCATGGCGGCATTGCGGGAGGTAGGAAAGCGTCGGTCGGTCAGACGACTATGTGCCGTTCGCTCTACATGCCCTCTCCTTCGTCCCTAGGGTGGTTTTTGGGGCTTGGGCTACACCCGCACCACCCACCACTACATTGCATAAGTTGGCCCAAGCCAGCCATGGACCTAGCTAGGTCTGTAAGATAGATGTACTCGACCTCCAGCGCGACATGCCAGGATACTTAAGGAGTACCCATCATGAGAGTTACCTCCTGCTTCAACCCGCAAGCCTGAGCTTCCAGTACTTGATACAACATGCACCCCCAATCTGGCTTCCCGGCACTGCTTCCGCGGCACTTCTACCACCCACCGTTCCATTACGCAAACCCTAGTCTGGCATGCCACCTATCAGATGTCTGCCTCGTCCCTGGAGCAGCGAGAAGCAATCATAACCTCTGTCCTACAGACGCCAGACATGGCAGGCCCCCGCCGTGCCCATAAAGCAGAGACTTAGGCGGCGAGAGCTCGACGCTGCCGGCCAGTGTTGCCCACACAAGTACCCCAGTACCCTCACGTACAAGACAGACATCACGCGGAACCTCCATCAAGTCGAATCAAGCAATGGCCTCCTGTATTACAAATCGCCCCAAGTCCCTGGGGGTTTTCTCTCTCTCTCTCTCTCCCTCCCTCTCTCTCTCTCTCTCTCGCTCAAGTGCTTCCGAAAGGGATCGTGATTGCGGGAAGCCACACCTCCTGGGGTTGGCAAGCCTTGGCTCACCAGCCCCCGGCGCGCGTATTACACCCTCGCCAGCTTGCAATATGCAAATGACTGGACACAGTGGCCGCGAACCAACTAAGTTACCCCAAGTACCAATTCGTCCCAACGCCCATAGTACGATATGCAAGTAGTCCCCTCCTATATACATCCACACATTCGTCCCGTAAACTCGGCTCACATGCTGGCGAGCTCGTGGTCGATCTGCCGATCCATAAAGGTCCGTTTCTCGCCCACCAGCTCCGTCTGGAGGCGCTGCTCCACGAGCGCCCGCACCTGCTTTTTGGTGACCGTATCGAGGTCAACTTCCCTCAGCACGGCCTGGATGGCGTCCACGATCGTTGCCTCATCCGGCCCGACGTGGCCGCGCTGAAAGTCAAACGACGCCATGCTTTGGTGTCCTGGGCCGGGGCTCGGCCCGGGCCGCGTCAGCGTCACTTGCGACTGGCGATTCATCTCGTACCCCGACGGCGACGCGTTGGCCACGTTGCGCAAGTTGGACGTGGACGGCCTGTCCTGGAAGGGGCTGGCCATCCGCTGCATGTCTCCGAACGAGGCCGTCGACTGCCGGTTCAGCGGGTTGTCACTGTAGGGCGCAAACGGAGTGCTGCGCCCTCCAGCAAAGGGGTTGGGCGATTGCGACGGCGGCATATAGGTCGACCCCGCACGTCCGTTGCCCTGAAGCCCCATCAGGACGCTCGGTTGCCGGACCGATGAGTAGACGCTCTTCATGTCGTCCATCTCGTAGCTGTCGCCAAACGGAGTGCCGTAATCCGCCTTCTCCGCACCTCCGCGGCGACCCGGGAGGTTGTTCAGCGTCGCGTAGTCGTCCCATCGCTGCAGCGGGATGCTGCTGGGCAAGAATGGCTCGTCGTCCAGCGCAACAACCTTCTTGTCTCCCTTCTCCCCAATGACGACACGCGTGTTACCCCAGCTGAAGTCGTCTTGGCGCCAGAACGAGAAGATGGGCAGGATGAAACTGTAGACCGGGTAGGCCATCAGGTAAATAATCATCCAACCAACCTGTAATCATGCGTCAGTATTCTGTCCACCCCCGCACAAACGGATAAGCATGCAAGAGACTCACGTGTTGCCAACGGCGCTTGAGAATGAAGATGAGGGCCTGGAGACCGTACACACCCGCCAGCATCACAATCGAGATGAGCGGGAATTGACCCTGGTGAGTCGCGACTCGGTAGATGAGGTAAGCCAGGTAGATGGTCGTGGCAGGGAGAATGATAGTTCCGGCGAGATCGATGAAGACGACAAATCTCATCGAGAAACAGCAGAAACCACACATGTCGGGAAGCAAAATGAGCTCGACCAGGTTGTGAATCGTAGAGTTAATCCATCGTCTTCGCTGCGAGAGCAGAACGCTCCACTTCTCTGGTGCGGCGGTTTGGCAGTACGCATCCGGGATAAACTTGTACGACATGTAGGGGAAGTACTTGATCATGATGGTCGTGAGGTATCGATCCTCTCCCAGCGACAGCAGGTTCTTCTTGTGGAGGGTATCGACGTTGCAGATGCTGTAATCCTTGATGACGCCGTCGGCGATAATGAGAGGCTTGCCTTTGTCGGCGGTTCGCAGGCGGTACATGGAGAAGCTAGACGCAGGTCAGCACGGTATTAAAAACGAGCGGAAGCCAAGGGACAACTCACCATCCCGGAAGACAGGTAACACTACCGAACAGGGACTCGAAGGCCTTGGCCAGGTGGTGAGAGATGAAGTATTCGTAGACCTGGATCATACTCCACCACGACCTCTCTTCGTTCTGAAGACCGGTTTCACCACAGATACCGGCGATCTTGGCATTGTTGGCGCAAGCGGCGACGAGACGGTTGAGGGAATCCTCGCGGACACACGTGTCGGCGTCCACCATCATCAGATATTCATACAGCTCGGGGTCGACTCCAATGATGTTGTTGATCTGGTGGAACATTTCCAGTTCGAGCGGGTTCATCGGAGCGCGGTGGTGTACACGGTTAAGGAAGCTCATCAGCAGAATCTGCGAATCACGCTTGCCGCGATTTCCGGGCTTCGACTTGCTCTGCTCCGACTCCTTGCCGCACTTGACAATGACGATGTACGGCACGACGTTACCTTCGTACTCGTACAGACCGGAGTAGACCTTTCCGTAGTTTAGTTGCTCGATTCCGGTTCCGACCGACTTGAAGGGCAGCGCCGGCGGATCAACCTTGGGATCAACACCCAGAATGTCAAGGACGATCTTGGGCGTCGGGCGGTCATTGCCTTCTCCCACAATCACACCGTCGCAGATAACACAGATCAACTTGCGCTTGTTATCGTATTGCAAAGCTGTGAGGGAATCAAGTGCCGTTCGGAGCGAGTCTTCGCCTTCGGTATAAGCAGGGACCTGGCAGATCACGAACTTGTCTTGAGGGGCCGGCTGGCGTTTGGATCCGAACTGCAAAGCTGACAAGAATTTGACGACGATGACGGAACACAGAAGAATGGTGAAGGCCAGCAAGATATAGTTATTGGCCTGGCATCGGGCTGTGTAGCGGAAGTCCGGAATGCCCACATAGAACGTGTTCATGATGCAGTTGCGGTGATTGTTGAGCCGGATGCTTGCCGTCCTGTTGTTGGCCACATTGTCGAACTCGGCGTTCCACAGGTCAGTGATGTCCGTACCGGGGTTGTCCTTGATGATGTCGGTGAGGGTACGGTCCAGGAAGTTGTAGTCCGGCTGCTGCCTGAAGAAGTCAATCGTGTGGAAGTAATCGGTAAGATCATAGATCTTGCCATCGTAGATGGCCCATTCGTGGTTCTGTTTGAGACCTTCATCGGAAACCTGCTTCTTGTCCCAAACCAAGTCGCCGTGGTAGTAATCCTTAATTCGTGGCAAGAAGTACTGGCTGTACCAGTCCGGCTGACGAAGCTTAGACGTGGTATCGGAAGCGTAAAATCCTGACGTGTGTAGACCCTGTGGCATCTCCGCGGTATTGTTCGTCATCAAACGGATGGTGTCCTTGATACCTAGACCCGGGCAGGTGAGCGGTAGGGGAGCGATGAAATACAGATCCAGGTTCTGGCCCGCAAACTGCATCATGAGGTCCGAGGTGGTCTTAATACTGGTATCGCTGTGCTGCAGCCTCCAGAATGAAGTGATGTCGTAAACCTTGCCGTGAATGCTGACCCAGAAATCATCTTCCCCCGTGTGGCCCGCGACCTCGTCTTGTGCCCACGCCTTGTCCATGTTGGGGCAAAGCAATTTGCCAAATGCGATGATCCAGAACAAAATGATGGCGTTGCAGAGAGCAATCAAGAAGACCAGAACGAGCTTCTCGCGCCATGCCAGGCGGACATCGGGCCGCTTCATGCGGCCGACAAAGCTGAGAAGCGGAGAGGGGATCCAAAAGGTGAGGGCCCAGACGAAGGCTACCCAGGCGCGACGGCTAAAGGTCGTCTCGATTTCTTCGATGTGCTTGCCTTCGGCCAAGGCGGGGTCCAGGCCCTGGACAAAGTCGCCCTCGGGGGTGTAGAAGACTTGGTCGCGGATTTGGTCACCCTTGTGGCCAAGGCCGTAATCGCCCTTGCTGACGTTGCGCATGCCGCTGGGAGCGACAGAGGGGGCGCGGGGGTTCTGACCCAGGGTCATCTGACTCTGGTTGTGTGCTGGGTTCAGCAACTGGCTATTCGGTGGGTAGTCAGTAGGGGCTGGGCCCCCGAAGTATCCGCTGCCCGTGTTGGAATATCCCGTTTCGGGGCCGTTGGGAGGCATGGCCATGTTGACCATACCCGGGAAGCTCTCGCCAGGCTTTAGATCCAGCATGCTTTCGGCCTCCCACCAAGGGGCCTCACGCATCCACACACGTTCCTTGCCAATGGTGACCTCGCCGTTGCTCCAACCTCTCTCGAGGATCCAGGTCTCGACGCCTTCTTTGCCATCCCTGCAGCCGAGGGGTGCAAATCGCTGGGCGAACTCGTCGATGTCGAAGTCGGCCGTGAAGTCGAGATTCTTGTTTCGGCGGTTGGCCCATTCGGGCAGTCGCCAAGCGCGCAGTTGTCGCGATACAGTACCGGCTGACCACGCCGAAGTGACCGAAGGCAAGGCAGCCAGGCTAGCGGGCGACTCGTCGGTGGGGTGAAGCGACAGGTGGTACCAGACGCGACTACTGGCTAGCACAGCAGGGAGATCGAGACGTCCTGCACGGCCCAGGTTGATGCCCTCGCCGGCCGTGGGGAAGAGCAATTTCTTAAGGAAGCCCTCATCTTCACCAGCGAGGCCGACCTTCTCCAGAATGATCTCGCGCTTCTCGAGGTCGTGCTGTCGTTCTCGGCCGAGCGGGCCCGTCATAATGCCCAGATCCGGTGCAACGTCGGAGACGGCATTCTGCATCTCGCGGAGAACGGAGCTGTTGACGGGCACCACTTCAACACCATCCTCCTTCATCTCAGCATTGATGCCGTTGGCATCGTCGAAGACGCCACGCATAGCCACCGCCTTGCCTAGCGCCGGGTCGGGCAGCTCCAGGATGGTGATACAGACAGTGTCACCGTTGTCCTCGTTGGAGGTGGGAGTGCGGGCACCCTGGCCATCAAGAGACTCGGTTCCATCACGTATGCGGTTCATTTGCGCGGCAATGGTCTCATTGGCCTTGGAAAGAACCCAATCCACCAGAGCCTCATACAGGCCACCCACTAAGGTCTTCCGGTCCTCGGTGGTGCACTGTTTGGCGAGAACATCGGGATCAAGACCCAGGAGGCCGCTAACGTCCTCGCAGATGTCGTCCAGAGAACTCTCGTCCACGCCATAGTCCAAGGTGTTGCCCAGTTTCAGGAGGCCTGCCAGCGTAGAGATGAAATTGCGGTGCGCTGAGCCCTTGATGCCAATTTCCTTCAAGGCAGTTCGGAAGTCATCCGCGGCGGCGGCGTCATCGGCTGTCGGGAGGTAAGAGGGCGGGTCAAAGGTTCCGGAGCGAGCCAGCAGCGAGTAGCTTGAAGCAGGCTTGAGGCCAAGAAACTCGCGCTCGGCGGGTGTGGAGGCCGAGGTCAGGAGGTAGTAGAAGACGTCAAAGGCTCGGTGACCAGGCTCCGAGGGGATGTTAAGGAGGCCACGGAAGGTATCAACGCCACCCTGGGACAGGGAAACACTCGCCGCCGTCAGGTTTCCAGCCAGGTTCATCGTCAGAGTCACGCCGAGGGCGGCTTGCCGGAGCGTGGTATGGTTGTGAGGCGTCACACATTGGATGAACGGCCGAATCACATTCAAGGTCGTGTAAAGGCTCGACGGCGTGGAGAGCGGGAGAGCAGACAGGAAGGGCGCCAGCACGGAGGGGCTTGATGTGTGGAGGGAGCTGATACACGTCAGTGACACGCGCCGGGCGAGTTAGGAAGCGCAACGAACCCAAGAACAATGCAACCATCCTCAGCACGGCGGCGGGCATGTTCCCATGCCCGAGCAGCCAAGGCGGGATCCACGGTGCCCCCAACTTGACCGTTGGGACCGGCCTGCTGGGCGGTGAGCCATGTGTTGACGACGATACTGGTAGCAGCGTCTAGCCGGTAGGGCTGGGAGGAGAGATAGACGTTGTGGATGGCATTGAGCAGCGTCGTGGCCGAGATGGGCGTCTGCTGGCCGGGTCCTCGGGACCCGCCGGCCGACTCCGAGGCCAGCGAGTACATGGACATATGGCCCTGAGGGTTCGCCATGTTGGGCTCTTAATAGATCGCGTTGCCCTCGCGGACAACCACGACGTGTGGAGCAGAAACAGGCAGTCGAGGTGGACGGACAAGGCCAACCCCGGGTCTGCGGTTGCGAGAGGCAGGCGATGAATTGGTTTGCCAGGCAAGTATGTAAGTAGGTATGTAGATAGCCAGGCCCGGTTGAGTATTGGGGGGGGGGGAGCGAGTGTGTTGAGGAGGAACTCCGGGTCGCAAGGGAGGACCTGAAAGTAGGGACGGATGCCGTTGCTGCTGAGCAACCGAACACGGCCTTCGTGCCTGCACCACGCGGGCAATTACGAAACGATAGGATTAAAACGCCAAAGCGAGTGAGGCGGGATGTATAGCGACAGACAGGTTAGGTACGAAAAGAGAAGAAAAAAGTCGTAGGCGCCAAAAGACACTCTTGACGGCCAAACATGTGTAGGAGGGATGGATGGTAGAGAGAGGGCCTGGGAATCAGATTCAACAACGATCGACGACAGCAGTGCCCAGCGATGGCTTTCGAAAAGATCACCACCACCGTTCTCTGGGCAAAGTAACCGAGCGGGAGGTACAGCGGGTACGGCGAGCCGTTAAAGCCAACAGCGCAGTCACGCCAAACCAAAAAGGACGTTTTGCATAAGATGTTAAGGTGCTGGACCGGCTCAGAATAGCGTCGATCGGATACTTGGCCTCCAGGCCAGCCTTCTGTGGCCCCCCCCCCCCCCCCCCAGTCCCTGGAGTCCCTCCCGGGGAGAGCGGCGGCCGGGATCTGCCACAGCCAGCCAGCCAGCCAGCCTGGACGACCCTGGCCGAACCCCTGAGTGCATCGTACATCTGCACACAGCGCGGCGCTCCATAAGGGCTCCAGCCTGCTTGTGAGACGCCTGGCGCGAACAGCCGCAATCCCCACCTCAGCGGCGCCCCCCCGTTCCCTCTCTCCCTTTTGCCCCCAGCATCAATCGCCGAGCCCACCCGCACAGCCTGGCCCTCTGGTTTTGCGGTTTGCCCTTGAATGGAGAAAAAGCAGGCATGCAGGCGAAGAGTGGGTATGGTGGTCCTCCTGCCCCCGTGTTGAAAGGAATACGAAGCGGCGAAATGGGTCGATCATCCACACCATCGAACGAAAACTGACTGGCAAGACTGCGGTGACACGGGGCCTTGATTGCATACTAACTGCCTTGGGTTCTAATGCGAGCATGCCCTCGGCCGCCCCACTCGCGTCTATCCAGTGTCTTTAGCTTGGAGCCTGTCAAGCATCCATGGATCCCTGCAATCCCGGATTCTCGAAGCTGAGCGAGTCAACCGGGGAGGAGCTCGAGGACAGGAGAGCTGGCTGGCTGTTATGCAAGGCAAACAGGCTGACGGGGCCACCATAGCCGGAGCCGAGGCACTGCAACAAACAGGGACATCAATCTCTTTCCCATCCGGTGTTGGCAATTTACACAGAGGCATCTACATGGTAGCGGCGCGGGTGACCGGACGCAGGAGGGCGAGCGTTGGGGCTCCGGCTGGCACATTCCGCTCCGCCGCCTCTGCAACCCGGGCTGGTACCTAGGGTTAGGTTTGCTGGGCAGGCTCGCAGGCTTCCAGGGCGTATGCAGGCCGTCTAGGGCGCCCAGGACGGCTGCATGGCACTTGGAAGGGTATGTAGGTTATGTACGATGTACCTGTGGTAACACGATTTGGGCACTGCCACTCGGCCAAAGCCGCCCATAGTGGATAGGGGGCAGGCAGACGGTGGATGCTGAGACAGGAGACGGCAGAACAGCGATACGCAAAGCTTGTCGGAGCTGGGGGCTCTCCTCGCCGGCACACCATAGGGAGGTGTAGGTCGCGGTGGCCTGTATGCGTGTAGGTACAGGCCACACCACGCAGATTGGTGATGGAAGCGTCCGACCGAATCGGACGAGGCGAGACAGGAGCAGATGACTGTCTGCATGGACGACCAACTGGACACGAGCCTTTGTTGCTTCGTGTTGGCCGCCACCGCCGCCGCCGAGTGCGGCCTGTCTCGCGCGGCCTTCCCACGTTAGGTGGGCGAGGAGGGTGTAGGGCAAGTACTTGGTCACTATGTACCCTACCTGCTTACCTCAAGGGGGCGGAAGTGGCAGCAGCACACGGCTCACGCACGTCACGTCACAATCGGGTGGGCGGGCGTGGGAGCGAGAACAGCCGGCGCGTCTCGTGTTGGACAAGGGGATGTGCGACGATGGTGTCCTTGGGGCCCTATTGTTGTGGTCGTTGTTGCTGTTAGGGTTGTCGGGTTTTATTTTTAGGCGCTGCGACGGATGGCAGCCAAGTACTGGCCATCGCGCGTCCCACCGAATCCCTATTTTCCCCCCAACCTCCCGCCCAAGCTGGCTCGGCTGGCACCCACTGGAAGGGATTGCTTGGACGGCAGGATAGTATGACAAGCGAGCAGGCCCTTGTAACGAGACGAACATGCGCCCGTTCCGTGTGCTAGCAGGCCTAGCGCGTCATCAAGTTTCAACCTATCGGTTTGACAGTCCAGCGAAGCGGGCAAGACTCGCTGGCGTACGAGTTCAGTACATAACTTACTGGAAGGCCGCTTAAAGGGCGACGCTCGGTGGCTGCAGCAGCTGCGATGGATGGGATGCCATATGAAGGAAGGGGGGGGGGGGGGGGGGGGGGCATTGCGAGGTGGATGGCGGCGGAAAGCTGAACTGCTGCTGATGAGCAACCTAGCTTCACGCCCTTTCTTCTATCCACCAACCCATTCGTTGCAACGCCACCACAAACGGCACCACGCCTGACACCGGCACCACCAGCAGACGCGTCTGCCGCGCTGCATTCGCCTTGCACTTTCTGTCGGCCGACGGAGCCCGCCCATCGATGACCCATTCCCAATCTACGGGTTTTGGTGAGATCTGGGGTGATGATCCCAGGAAATCCCCGACTACACGTATAAGACTACGGCCCAAGCAGTCCCGGCGTCTCGCTAACCAAGCACGTACATGATGAGCAAGATCCATGAGAGCCACATAGGGTACATGCAGCGTGCCTAGATGCTTGCATACGACTTCTTGCATACGCCCCCAGGGCTGCCGCGCAATCCAGCTGCAGGCCGTCCAGTCAGCAGCGCGCACCGCCGGGTGCCCGTGCCCGTGCTTATGCTCATGCTCTATTCGAGCCGAGACCTCATGCTCGTTCGTATTCATGCTGTCTCTCCCCTTTCCCCCTCCTCCAAATGAAGCTTCCTGGTCTGCCTGCCTGCTGCCCTGCTGCAAGTTGGCACGGCGAAACCTGGCCCTGGCGGCTTCCGGCGGCGCAGTACAGACTTGGTGCCCCATATACCAGACGCGGACAGGCGACGGTTGCCGCCCCGGACAGTTTCTGCCCAGTGCCGTCCAGGATCCATTCTTCTCCATCGGACGCAACCTCGCGGCCGAGCTGGACGTGGTGCCTGGGCCCAGCCAGTGGCGTCACTCTGCCCATCATGGGTAACAGGTTGCAAACTCTATTCGAGTCGCGGCGAGACCCCCCAATATCGCACATGGAGCGTCATGCGTTGAGGCCCAGAGCACGGCGCGCGAGTTGCAATTAGACACAGGCAGCACGCTATTGCATCCCGTCCTAGGAGGTACCGACGACTCCTCGGGCATCCGTCTATATGGGCCGGTCGGCAGCGTGGACGGGGCCCCCTAGAAGCCCAGGCAGGTACTTCAATTAGGTGCTGGCCTGGGAGGCGGGGGTATACATACTCGCACATGCATCGTACATCCCGGCGGCTATGGGAGAGGGATGGCGCGGACCAGACAGCTAGCTAGGGGACCAATCGGTCTGGAACTCGTTGAGGACCCAGTTTCTTTTCATGTTCCTGCTGGTGGTGGATGTGCGGTGTGCTCCGTAGGCTCGTTTGGTAATACGCTCCAGGGTATCCTTACTCCGTACCTCCGTACGAGTCGGCCCTCTCTGTCCCTCGCGGTCGGGTCGGCATCCTTTGCCCGTCGGCACGGTACGGCCGCTTTCGCCTGTATGTACGTAGACAGACGGTGGTGTTCTCAATGACGGGCCCGGGCACTGGACAGGCGGACGGCGGGACGGGCGGGAACGACTCGCTGGCTGTCGGCCAGAGTTAGTCAACACCAGCAGCGTCAACATGGCCGTGAGACAGACGAGAACTGAGAGGGCGCCATCGCAACCTGCCACGGTCGTTCGAGACACACGCTCTCACGCGCGACACGTGCTGTCCGCTTGGTCTCGTTTGGCTTCGCAAGTCGCACAAGCGCTCGACCGGTTTTCGTCGCCCATTTGCGTTCTACCTGCTTCGGCCTCCACCGTCTAGGCATAGCGTCCGCTCCGGTGGTGGCCCCGGCGGTGCCACTCAGCCCGCTTGCCGGGATGGGTACATGTATGCGAGTACCTCAGACTTCGTATGAGCGTGAATCTGCATCTCTGGCGCGTTCTGGTCGCCGTACTGCTTTAGGCTCGCCAGGGCGAGTGGGCTGCCTATCGAGAAAACAGTCCCATTTCCAGTTACACGCCCTCGTCGCCCCGGGAAGCTCGCTCACTGCTTGTAATCCCCAATTCCCATCGTTGCAGAAGGCAAACCCGACGTCCGAGGACGCCTCCCCAAAGCCGTCTCGTCTCGGTGCTTGTTTGTCTGCTCTTTATTTCCCGTTCTACCCACACTCGCTTTTCCTAGCATCGCATCTGCTACGCTCGCTTACCTAGGCACTTAATTCTATTTCGGGCCTGGTTCGGACGCTTCAGTGCCGGCCAGATAGAGACACGCACAGAGGGAGAGAGAGAGCCTGTGTGTGAGCGAACAACAAACAAACAAACAGGGGATTCAGGAGACGGCCCGCGACTGCCACTACGAAAGTCCTTCTTGCGACCATACTCGGCAAGCCAACACAAAAACAACACCCACGCTCTATTGACCTCCGGCTCCAGATAGGTTCGACGGTGCAAACCGTGAGCCGGTCGCCGGCTCTCCGTCCATTATGGCTTTGAATCTGCCAATGGGTGGTGGCAGCGGAGGGGCTCACACCCAGCCCTCGCTGCCCTCACTGCCTGCTCATCTGCAGTCCGACACCCACATCACGGCACACCTGGCGAGTCGCTTCCACGTCTCCGTGCCGACTGCTCGCCTGTCTTCCCATGCCCTCGTTTCTCTGAACACGTACACCTCGTCGACCAAGGGTCTCGATGGCGGCAAGGAAGGCAGCGCCATGGCCGGCGCCGAGGACATGGCCGACCGAGCCTTCATCCGCCTTGGCCACCGCTCCGAGAACCAGGCCATCCTCTTCCTCGGTGAATCCGGCTCCGGCAAGACGACGATCCGATCACACCTGTTGACGGCGCTGTTGAACAAGTCGTCCACCCCCCTCTCGACCAAAGTATCGCTCGCTACCTACATCTTCGACTCGCTCACCACCACCAAAACGGCCACCACGCCGACAGCGTCCAAAGCCGGTCTGTTCTACGAGCTCCAGTACGACACTGCCTCTACCACAAACCCGCTGCTCATTGGTGGAAAGCTGCTGGATCACCGTCTGGAGCGAAGCCGCATCGCCGAGGTGCCCACGGGCGAGCGCAACTTCCACATCCTGTACTACCTGCTGGCTGGCACAAGCGAGGCCGAGAAGGCGCATCTCGGCATCGATACCCCCAAAGATGCCACCGGCCAGCGACGATGGAAATACCTTGGCCACCCCACCCAGTTGAAGGTCGGTATCAACGACGCCGAGGGGTTCCAGCTTTTCAAGACAGCCCTGCGGAAGCTCGAGTTTCCGCGGAGCGAGATTGCCGAGATCTGCCAAATCCTGGCCTGTATCCTGCACATTGGCCAGCTCGAGTTCGAGACAACGTCGAGCACGACGGTCACGGGGGATGACAGCGGAGGCTTCTCGCACGAGGGTGGCCAGACCATCACCGCCGTGAGGAACAGGGACGTCTTGAGTATTGTCGCCGCCTTCCTGGGGGTCGGCGCTCAGGACCTGCAGACTACCATGGGATACAAGACCAAGATGATTCACCGCGAGAGGGTTACTGTCATGCTGGACCCCGTAGGAGCTCGTGCTAACGCCGACGAGCTCGCACGCACCATCTACTCACTCCTCGTTGCCTATGTCATCGAGACGGTTAACCAGAAGATCTGCGCGCCCGAGGAAGCCATTTCGAACACCGTTTCGATCGTCGACTTTCCCGGCTTCGCCCAGCAGACATCCACCGGCTCGGCTCTGGACCAGCTCCTGAACAACGCCGCCACCGAGTGCCTGTATAACCTGACTCTGCAGAACTTCTTCGACCGCAAGGCTGACCTCCTCGAGACTGAGGAGGTGGCAGTCACTGCCACGAGCTACTTCGACAACTCGGACGCTGTCAAGGGCCTGCTGAAACCCGGAAATGGCTTGCTCAGCATTCTCGACGACCAGACGCGCCGGCACCGGACCGACATGCAGCTTTTGGAGAGTTTCCGCAAGCGCTTCGAGGGCAAGAACCCGTCCATCACCGTCAGCTCAGCTCAGGCCAAACTACCCGGAAGCAACTTTTTCACCGAGAACACGGCTGCCACCTTCACGGTGAGGCACTTTGCCGGCGAGGTCGAGTACCCCATCAAGGGTCTGATCGAGGAGAACGGCGAGATCATCTCGGCCGACTTGATGAACCTCATCAACTCGAGCAAGAGTGAATTTGTTAGCCGTCTCTTCGGCCAGGAGGCTCTTCAGACCATCATGCACCCGCAGGAGCGAACCACAGTCATGCAAGCCTCTGTTAGCTCCAAGCCTATGCGTGCGCCCAGTGTTGTCTCACGCAAGACCACGCGGACGATGCGAACCAACCGCATGCGTCACAAGGACTCCGTGGACGAGTTCGGAAGCGAACCCGACACGAGGGCAGAGAACAAGAGTGCCGAGCCGCGGAAGTCCAACCGCGTCTCCGAACAGGGAGCCTCGGGTCAGTATCTCTCATCGCTGGAGAACGTCAAGCAGTCCATCACGTCGCCCAACACGAATACCTACTTTGTCTTCTGCTTGAAGCCCAACGACCGCCGCATAGCCAACCAATTCGACAGCAAGTGCGTGCGGACGCAGGTACAGACATTCGGTATCGCCGAGATCAGTCAACGCTTACGGGCCGCCGATTTCAGCTTGTTCCTGCCCTTCGGCGAGTTCCTTGGTCTTGCGGACGCCGAGACCATCCTGGTGGGAAGCGAGCGGGAGAAGGTTGAGATGGTTGTCCATGACCGCCAATGGCCTAGCAACGAGGTGCTGATTGGATCCACGGGTGTCTTCCTCAGCGAGCGGTGCTGGATGGAGATTGCTTCGCTCGGGGACGGTCACTCGGCTTCCGGTCGCTACCACTCGGATGCCGGCGATGGCATGACGCCGTCTCCCGATCTGCCCTTTGGTGCTTCCAAGGAGCGCCTGACGTCCTCGTTCGCCAATACGCCGCAATACGGCGACAAAGCCAGGGGAGGTTATTTCGGCGCGGCGCAAGATGACACCCGATCCGAGGCCGGCGTGTCGGCGTTCGGTAACGGCGACATGTTCAAAAACCTGGACACTCGAGAACAGATGGCCGAGAGAGGCAACGAAAAGTCGCTCGTCGAGGTCGAAGAGGTCAAGGACAGTCCCAGCCGCAGGCGCTGGGTGTTCGTGACCTACTTGATGACCTGGTTCATTCCCGAGTTTCTCATCCGCTGGTGCGGCATGCCACGCAAGGACGTCCGTATGGCGTGGCGAGAAAAGGTGGCCATCAACATGATGATCTGGTTCAGCTGTCTTTTGGCCGCTTTCTTCATCGTCGTCTTCCCCATGCTCATCTGCCCCAAGCAGTACGTCTACAGTCCCGAGGAACTCACGTCTTTCAACGGCAAGGACGACTCCCAGGGCGCCTACGTGGCTATCCGAGGCCAGGTTTTCGATCTCGGCGAGTACGGCCCCCGCCACTACCCCTCGTATGTCAGCCAAAAGGCGCTCAACCAGTATGCCGGACTCGACATTACCGATCTGTTCCCTGTGCAGGTCTCGGCTCTCTGCCAGGGCAAGACCGGCAAGGTCGATCCCTCGGTGACCCTCGACTACCGAAGCACCAATACGTCCGGCTCGGCCGATGTTATTGGCCGACAGGACCTGAACTGGAAATACCACGACTTCCGCTACTTCACGGACCTCTACCAGCCTGACTGGTTCTACGAGAAGATGGTCGTGCTCAAGTCCAACTTCAAGAAAGGCAACATCGGATACTCGCCGCAATATGTGGCCTCGCTCGCCAGCAAGTCCAACCAGATTGCCATCCTCAACGGCCGCGTGTACGACCTGACCAACTACGCCAAGGGCGGTCGGCATGTCGAAACACCCAAGGGCAAAAAGCCGCCCACGGATACGGGTGTCACGGACTTCATGGACTCACGCGTGCTCGACATCTTCAATATCCACTCGGGCGAGGACGTCACGAAGATCTGGGAGGCGCTGGCCATCGACGCGGGCCTGCGCCGCCGCATGCAGCTGTGCCTTGACAACCTCTTCTACGTGGCCGATGTCGACACGAGAAACTCGGTCCGCTGCCGGTTCGCCGACTACCTGATCCTGGCCATTTCCGTCATGCTCTGCTCCATCATCGGGTTCAAGTTCTTGGCGGCCCTCCAGTTTGGCGGCAAGAACGTGCCCGAGAACCTGGATAAGTTTGTCATGTGCCAGATTCCCGCGTACACCGAGGACGAGGATTCGCTGCGCCGTGCCATTGACTCGGCCGCCCGTATGCATTACGACGACAAGCGCAAGTTGCTCGTCGTTATTTGCGATGGTATGATCATTGGTCAGGGCAACGACCGTCCCACCCCGCGCATCGTGCTCGACATTCTCGGCGTCTCCGAGTCGGTCGACCCGGAGCCCCTGAGCTTCGAGTCCCTCGGCGAAGGTCTCAAGCAGCACAACATGGGCAAGGTCTACTCGGGTCTCTATGAAGTCCAGGGCCACATTGTTCCCTTCCTGGTCGTCGTCAAGGTCGGAAAGCCGTCCGAGGTGTCCCGCCCTGGCAACCGTGGCAAGCGAGACTCGCAGATGGTCATCATGCGCTTCCTTAACCGCGTCCACTACAACCTGGCCATGAGTCCGCTGGAGCTGGAGATGTATCATCAGATCCGCAACATCATTGGCGTGAATCCCACCTTCTACGAGTTCCTCTTCGGTATCGATGCCGATACCGTCATCGCAACCGACTCGGCGAGCCGCATGGTGTCGGCTTTCCTGGACGACACCCGCCTCATTGCCGTGTGCGGTGAAACGGCCCTTACCAACGCCAAGGCATCCTTCGTCACCATGATTCAGGTGTACGAATACTACATCTCGCACAACCTCGCCAAGGCCTTTGAGAGTTTGTTCGGCAGTGTCACCTGTTTGCCCGGTTGTTTCTCCATGTACCGCATTCGCGCCGCCGAGTCGGGCAAGCCCCTGTTTGTGAGCAAGGAGGTCGTGGAGACGTACTCGACGATTCGTGTCGACACGCTGCACATGAAGAACCTGCTCCACCTCGGTGAGGATCGTTACCTGACGACGCTGCTCCTCAAGTTCCACTCCAAGTACAAGACCAAGTACATCTCTTCTGCCCACGCCTGGACTGTCGCCCCCGACTCGTGGGCCGTTTTCCTGTCGCAGCGTCGCCGATGGATCAACTCGACTGTGCACAACTTGATGGAGCTGATTCCCCTGGGCCAGCTCTGCGGGTTCTGCTGCTTCAGCATGCGCTTCATTGTCTTCGTCGACCTGCTCTCCACCGTTGTCCAGCCGGTGACGGTGGCCTACATCGCCTACCTGATCACACTCGTCGCCACCAAGTCCACGGTGGTGCCGGTGACGGCCTTCGTCATGCTGGGTGCCATCTACGGTCTGCAGGCCATCATCTTCATCCTGCGCCGCAAGTGGGAGATGATCGGATGGATGATCCTGTACGTCATCGCCGTGCCCGTCTTCTCGTTCGCGCTGCCTCTGTACGCCTTCTGGCACATGGACGATTTCTCCTGGGGTAACACGCGTGTCGTCACGGGTGAGAAGGGTAAGAAGGTCGTCGTCACGGACGAGGGCAAGTTCGACCCGGCCTCGATCCCGCGCAAGAAGTGGGAGGAGTACCAGGCCGAGCTCTGGGACGCGCAGACGGCGCGCGACGACGCGCGGTCCGAGATCTCGGGCTTCAGCTACGGCACCAAGGCCAACGCGGCCATGTCCGAGTACAACGGCTCGTCGTACGGCCAGATCCAGCCGTACGACGTCAAGAGCCTCGGCGTCGGCGGCTTCGGCGCGGGTCACATGTCGCGCATGTCCCTGGCGCCGTCGGACATGGGCGGCAACCGCATGAGCCAGTTTGGCGGCTCCCAGTTCCTGGGCAACTCGCAAGAGATGGAGATGTCCAACCTAGCGGGCATGCCGAGCGACGACGCCATCCTCGCCGAGATCCGCGAGATTCTGCGGACGGCCGACCTTATGACGGTCACCAAGAAGGGCATCAAGCAGGAGCTGGAGCGACGCTTCGGCGTCCCCCTGGAGTCGAGGCGGGCGTACATCAACAGTGGTATGTGTTCACTCGTCCTACCGCGCAAGCGACTAACGGCTAACCCGGAAACCCCGTTCAGCCACCGAAGCGCTGCTGTCCGGCCAGTTGTAGACGGCTCGTTGCATGTTCGTTTTCACGTTGCACATATCCAACACATTAGACTCGCCATCAGTCGCGTACTGGTATCCATAATATAATACATCAAGCGGGGCCGGCGCGGCCCGGGCACGGGCACGGGCACGGGGGCGACGGACCACCCCCTCCAAAAGTCGCACGAGAGCATCGGGACGGAGTATTGTGAAGCGAAGGGTCACAGCGTAATCGCGGGGGGGGGGGCTTCTGGTCTACCTGTGTATATCAAATTCTCCGATAAAAAGGGACAGTTGCGGGCGGGGGGACAGCGTGGGGCTCGGGCCTCATGAAGGGCGTTTTTCTCCTTGGCCAGACTGGCAGTTTCCGGTTGAGGGGCTGAACGGACACGTGATTGCGCGAGAGCTGGCAAGTAAATATCGGATACGTTGGGGTGCCGTGGTTTATTGATTCTTGGTCCTGCATGTCACGCCGGCGGGTCGGGAGCCCGCCTTCGCGGCCGCTGTTCTTTCTCTTCCCCGCTCGGGCAATCGAGGGCTCCTCGCGACCAGCACCGGGTGCTTGGCGAGCCGTTCGCCCCTCGCGCCCGTCTCCAGGCGCCTTCACGCCATGCGGGCGCTCGTTTCGGAGGGGACGTGGCTCAACCGGGGTGGGCGCTGGTGAGCTGGTACCACCCGGCATGCAAGGGAGGGGGGCAACACGAGGGTGGTGAGCAGCATGAGTGGCCCGTCGCATCCTCGCATCCTCGCATCCCCGCATCCCGACCAGCGACTGCAGGGTGCAGACGCACAGGCGGCGGGCGCCAGTCACGACCAGACGGGCCTCGGGCTGATGCCCCGTGCTGGGCGTGCCGACGCTGCAGGAGGCGGCCCCAACGGCCACTGGCAAGGCGGCCCGCGCCATGGGTGCCGGCAACCGCCGCCCCGAGCACCACGGCCAGCATCGCGTTCCGGGCTGGCATCGGGGGCGCACGCCTTGGCTTGGCGAAGAAGCGCCGCCTCTCTTGCCGCCCCCGCCTCTCCTGGCGTCCTGCGTCGTCGTCCTCGGTCGAGACTGCAGGTCCTGCAACCTGCCCCCCGGGTCCGTTGGGGCCTCGCCACCACGCCCCGACACACGCGTGCGGCCGCTGTATCCTCCACGACCCGAAACGCCTGCCCCCCCCCCCCCCCTCTTTCTGCTGCTCGCCATCCCTCTTTCTGCTGCTCGCCATCCCCCTTTCTGCCGCTCGCCCTCCCCCTTTCTGCCGCTCGCCCTCCCCCTTTCTGCCGCTCGCCCTCCCCCTTTCTGCCGCTCGCCCTCCCCCTTTCTGCCGCTCGCCCTCATGTCGCTCCCGGCCCCGCTGGGCCTGGCCCTGCTCGCCCTCGTCGCGTGGTATGGCGTCTCGAGCGTGGCGGCGTGGCGGCGGCTCCGGCACGTGCCGGGGCCGGTGCTGGCGTCCTTCTCGTACGCCTGGGCCGTCTCGAAGCTGCTGGGGCAGCGCGGCGACGACTACGAGGCGCTGCAGCGGTACGGGCCCGTGGTGCGCGTGGGCCCGCGACAGGTGCTCGTGAGCGACGCCGAGGCGTACCGGCAGGTCAACGGGGCGCGCGCCGTCGTAAGCAACCCCCGGTGCTCGCCACGGCCCCTTTCAGCCCGCAGCACTCCCGCCGTCCTCCCGGGACGCTTGGGTTTCCGCCCTCGGGCCCCCAAGGGCTCCGAAGCCGGCGCCGCGCACCCCTGATCGAGGCAACGACTGACCCGCGCCGTTGTAGCACCCGCGCGACACGTGGTACTACGGCTCCAAGATCGACGCCGACCAGGAGACCACGTTCAGCGCGCTCTCGCCGGGCCCCCACGACCAGCTCAAGGCCAAGGTCGCCGCCGCCTACGGCGGCCGCGCCGGCGTCCGTCTCGAGCCCGCCGTCGACCGCCTCGTCGCTCGCCTCGTCGCCAAGCTGCGCGCCGACCACCTGTCGGCCGCCGACGCGCGCCTGCGCCCCCTCGACTTCGCCCACTTCATCCGCTACTTTACCCTCGACATCATCACCGAGGCCGCCTACGGCCGCGCCTGGGGCTTCCTCGACGGCAAGGACGACGAGTACAAGTACACGGAATCCATCGAAGCCCTCATCCCGCTCGTGGCCACGGCGGCCGAACTCCCTGCCCTGCGCAATCTCTTCATATCCCCCCTGACGAGGGCTCTCTTCGCGCCGCAACGATCGGACAAGACGGGCTTCGGGAGGCTTCTAGGGTCAGAGCTCTTCGCCCCTTGGTCGGGGAATCCGGCTGACAAGAGTCCCACCAGCATTGCCGCCGACATCATCCACAAGCGGTATGCCAGCGAAGACAAGGAGGGTGAAGACATGACGGTAAACCAACCCCCCCCCCCCCTTCCGCCCATCCCGAGACGCGGCCTCCTTTCTTACGAGTGCGGCTGCTCTCTTAGGGCGGTTTCATGCGCCATGGCATGACGGAAAATGAGGCCGTCACCGAGTCGTTAATTCAGATCACGGCGGGCTCCGACACCACCGCCACTGTCATCCGGACCACGATGCTGTATATCATGACGACCCCCCGGGTGTACCAGCGTCTGCGCGCAGAGATGCGAAGCGCCATCGCCGCCGGGCAGGTCTCGTCTCCCATCACCAACGAAGAGGCCAAAAGGCTCCCCTATTTGCAGGTAAGCGGGCGGCCATGGCGCCCTGGGGCTTCGTGCCCACAAGAAGCATCCGGCGCCGGGGGGCAGGGCGCTAAGCGAATGCCGACTCACAAACCGCCCAGGCCACGATATACGAGGGCATCCGCATGCGCCCGCCGGCCGTGTACGGCTTCTACAAGCAGCTGGCGCACGACGAGGTGCTGTGCGGCCTGCGCATCCCCGCCGGCACCGCCGTGGGCCACAACGGCCCGGCCATGATGCGCAGCGAGGCCGTTTTCGGGCCGGATGCGCAGCTCTTCCGCCCGGAGCGGCTCCTGGACGGCGACGAGGAGCAGCGGGCCGAAAGGTGGCGCGTCATCGACCTGGCCTTTGGCCACGGGCGTTGGATGTGCGCCGGCCGGACGCTGGCCCTGATCGAGCTGAACAAGGTCTACTTTGAAGTAAGTAGCATCGCCCCTTGGGGGGGGCGAGGAGGGCCCGGAAACTAGGGGGGAAAGCTGACACGGGCCCGTCGTAGCTGCTCCGCGTCTTCGATTTCCAGATTATCTACCCCGGCAGGGCGTGGAGCGAGAAGTCGACGACTTTGTGGTCACAGTCGGAAATGTGGACGCAAGTCACCGAGGCCTCCCCCTTGGGGGAGGGCCTGCAGTGAAGGCACAAGATAGCCCAGCAGGGGAGGGAACGGGACCACGGGCTGAATACGAGCCCCGAAGCAGACTGAGCCCGAGGGCGTCGTGGAAGTGAATCCATACCGTCATTCTCTATTTAATGCTCACTGTTGATGTCCCACTCGCGCCGGACGCCGATGCCGTGGCCGGCCGCCGCGTCGTCGACCCGCGGGCTCCGCGGGCGGCCCCTGCGCTCCGCCTCGGAGACGTGCGTCGAGATCTGGACGCTGTGCGTCGAAAGCTCGAAGTGGTGGCGGGCCCCGTAGGGGCGCAGGCGGTACTCGGACCCGGCGCCGTCGTCCTCGTCGTCCTCGGGCAGCTTGCGGGGCGGGTCCGCCTGGCCCGCCGCCTCTGCCGCCGGCGCCGGCGACCGCAGCAAACCGCGGCGGCTCTTGGGGCGGCCGCCCAGGCCGAGGGCCGTGCCCGTCGCGCTGTGCGGCCCCCCGAGCAGCGGCCGCAGCACCGGCACGCACGCCAGCGTGATGGCGAGCGCCGGCTCCAGGGCCGACCAGACCTGGGCCGCCGCCACGCTGTACGTGATATCGTGGAAGTCGATGGCACGGATGGCGCGGAGCCGGACGGCGCTGATGACGCAGACGCTGCGAGGGGAGACGGGGGGCAGTCAGCATCTGCACCGGCGGGCGCGCCCCGGGAGCCGCCCACTTACAAGATGCCCAGGGTGAAGGTCGCCACCAGCACCACCTTCTTGTACACGGCCATCTCCAGGCGGGCCAGATAGGGCAGCGGCAGGAGCAGGACGACGACGTCGGTGACGATGTTGATGGCGCCCGTGATGGTGTACGAGAGCACGTGGTCGCCGCAGCGGCCCTGGGGCACGGCGGCCCAGAGGTCCGAGACGGGCCGGCAGATGAGGAGGGCGGCGAGGATGGTCGAGAGCGACCAGGCCGCGATCAGCCCGCCCGTCACGTAGCAGCAGCACCGGAACGCCGGGAGCGCGAAGATGCGGCAGTAGAGCAGGAGGATCGAGATCTTGCACAGGCTCAGGCTGAGCGTCCACATGATCTGCACCCCGACCGAGATCTGCGTGTGCGAACGGGGCCGCCCGCCCGCGTGTCAGAAGAGGACGGCGCCAACTCGGTGTATCCATGAGGCGGCTGGCGAGGCAGCCGGCCAAGCCCCCCTCCCTCGCTTTTGTTTTCTAAACCACCCCCCCTGATCTCGTCCGGGCTCGGCGTGTCGACTCACCTTGAGGAAGACGACGATGGGTTCAGGGCCGAAGCGTTCGATGATCTCGGCGACGTGCCATCCGCCGCCGCCTACGATACCCTCTGCCGATATTCGCGTTAGTTGTCGGGGTTCTCGTGCAAGACCACGCCCCCACCCCCTTTGAACTGTGGACCGAAAGGGCCAGATGGCGAGACGAACCTGACATGATGATGCCCGAGAACGTCACCGACAGCACCTAAATCCCTCGTCAGTACATGTCGCTCCCCCTCCATCCCCTTCCGCCGCTCCGGGCGAGACGAGCCAGCCACCGAGGGCGTCTCGCTTACACAAGCCACGATGATGGTGTAATCGCTCCAGTCGAGCCCCCGGTTCGCCATGCGGCGCGCGACGACTCTCAGGGCCACGGCCACAATGGAGAGCACGCTCAAGGCGGCCGGGGCCGCCACCAGGGCCACCTGCCCGGATTTCTCGAGGGGAAAGACGATGGCCATGGGGGGATGCGTGACGAGCGTCACCAGTTGTATCCTGGAGGGAGAAAGAAACCAGATACTTGAGAAGTCTCTCACACCACCACTAGGTGCAATGCCTCCCCCGGGGGGTGGCGCGGACGACGCTCATATTTGGGGCGACGGCTTGCTCATGGCTCAGGAGGGCCGATTGATACCCGGCATACAGGCTCAACCCTTTTGTCACAGCATCCCGGTCCGCCCCCTGAACCGAGATGCCATACTTTGCCCTCCTCTAGCCAGGCACTCGATGCTGTGCGAGCCCGGGCCTGCCCTGCCCTGCCCCGTCCTGCCACGCCTGCAGCGCGGGCCTGCCAGCCGCCTTGGCTAAAATGCCTGCTGCCAAGCTTGTCACCATGGCCACGGCCGCACCCGCACTCCTTCCCATCACTCGCCCGGCGGCAGGGGTCAGGCTGAGTTGCGGAAGCGGGAAAGCTATAGGTTGAAGGCGAACCATAGGCCCGGGTGGCGCCAAGTAAACACCGGCGGCGCCACATCGGAATCTGCAATCGTTAGCAAGCATGGCTTCACCTAGCGCGAAAACATCTGTTCGAGATGTTTTTTTTTTCTTCAGATTATCATGCGTTTCTTTCGCATGCCATTGGTACTGCTATACTTTGGCTCAGCAAAGTTACGTTGGTCCATTCGCTCAAAGTTGAACGGAAAGCCAAATACTCGTTGGCTTGTTTGCCCGCTCTGCATTTCTTGGGCGTGCCCTCCGCGCTCCCCTGCAGTCAATTCACCGGTTTGACTGCCTGGGTATGGGTCGGCATGCAGGCACTGCTCGATACGGTATAAGCCGAACGGCATCTCCTTCCCAACGCGCAAGAACGGGACCCCTGCGTACAGCAACTGGCAGGGCTCGGCAAGGGGCGGGGACGTCTTGGCGCTCCGGGGTTGCCGCCAACCCAGTGAGCGAGTTGCGTGAACACCAGGCGAGATTCGATGGCAAATTGGGACCCCCAGCGACTGCGTCTATCCGGTCTGCACCCATGCTACCCCTCTCGTGCCCTCTGCTACCCATGGCTCCCTGCCTCGGCCACGAGGACACAGTATAACCGCTCACCGAGATCGACCAGCACGCAGCGATCGCCATGGGCGTCGCACCCCCGAGAGTTCGGGCGCGCATAGGGCGTAGACAGACGAAGATCCAGGCCCGGAAAGATCCTACGTGACTTTCCAGGCTGAAGATGGCTATGAGCCTAGAAACGCCGTCCACAACGAGAGTTGCCCGTTCCAGATAGGCATCTTCCCCGGTCTCTCTTTCCCCAGAGACCCCAGCATATCTCCTAGGATAGTCGGCTCCCCGCCGGCCCCCCCTCTCCGAGCGTGGGCCGCCGCGGACATTGCTCCTCATGCATGTATTGGTTGCATCATCGATGGGACACGGCGTTCGCAGGATCGAAGGGGCAGGTTGCTCGGGTCCTGTACGGGGAGGCCAGGAGATCATGAAGGGGGCCATCTTTTATATCGGGAATGGTCCCATTGCCGTTGCTGCTTTTCCTTTGCATAAAGAGTCTTCTGCATCAGAAACGTGATCCGGTCCCCGTCCTCATCTAGCCGCCAAGATGGAATCTGTTCTCGATTCTCGGGCCCAGGAGTTGCGACTTCTCAAGGATATAGGCCAGCAATGGCCCAAGCAGGCGCCTTTTCTTGCCGAACTGCTGCGACCGTCCAACATTGTCACAGCGGTCCTGGTACTGCTGGTGACAACCCTCGCCTGGAGACGCTATCTTTCACCACTGAGTGGCGTTCCTGGACCCTTTTGGGCGTCCGTCACTCGTCTGTGGTATGTGAAGCTCATTATCGACGGCGACCAGAATGTGCAGCTCAGCCGTCTGCACCGAAAACACGGCCACTTCGTCCGCCTGGCTCCCAACGAGGTCAGCGTGACGCACCCGGAAGCCGTGAAGAAGATCCTTCTTCAGCCCATGACCAAGGTAGCGGATCACCATGTGCCATAGATAGGCCCAGATTGGGTTTTCTTTTCCCCAGCTCCGGTGCCTCTTGTGCTGACGGGTACGACCACTTCCAGGGAACCTTCTATGGCATATCTGCCATACCCGACTGGCGGTACCAGACGCCCATGTCGACGCGTAACCCCAAGGCCAAGATCGAAAGATCTAAGGCGTTCGCGTCGGCGTATGCGCAGTCGAACGTGGTCCAATACGAGGAAGCCATCACGCCCCTCATCTCCAAGCTCTGCCAGTGGATGACGCGTTACGCCGCGTCGGGCGAGCCGATGGCGTTTGACAAGTTCATCAGCTACATGGCATTTGACGTGGTTGGCGAGGTCCTGTTCTCCCGGCCCTTTGGTTTCATCGAGAAAGGCGAGGACATCGACAACGCTATTGCCAACAACCTTGCACTGGAGGCGATCGGTACGCCCATCTCGCAATTCCCCTGGGCACAGAAACTGCTTGGCAATCCCCTCGTGACGTACCTGAACCTCTCGCCCGGTTCGATGCTCATGGAAACGGCGGTAGCAGCGCTGCTGGAGCGGCAGAAGAACCCCGACGCTCGCTTCGACATGGCGGCCCATTGGCTGCGTTACCTGGAGCAGCACCCGGACCGCACCACGTACCGCAACGTTGAGGCCCAGACGACAACAAACGTGGGCGCCGGTGCCGACACGACGTCGTGTGCTCTGCAGTCGATTTTCTACCACATGGCACGCCATCCTGAAACGTGGCAGCGGGCCCGCGCTGAGATTGACGAGGCCCGGCAGCAGGGTCGATGCCAGAGCGCCGTCATCTCACTCGCCGATGCCCAGGGTCTGCTGTATCTTCAGGCGTGCATCAAGGAGGCGCTGCGCATAAATGCTCCTGTACCGAGTAGGCTCCCCTAAACCCACTGCCGTGCCGCGTTGGGACAACAGGCTGATTTCACCCCCCCCAGTGGGACTCCCGCGTGTTGCCCCCAAGGGCGGCATCACCATTGGCGACAGGATATTCCCAGAAGGGACCACCTTGTCAATCAACCCCTGGTATGTGTCCAGACCCATTGCGGCTGCTCGTAATGAGGGTAGTTTTCGAACTCGGCTGACACGAGACTCTGCTCAGGGTCCTCCACCACTCCCAGGAGCTCTGGGGCGAGGATGCAGACAGATGGAACCCCGACCGGTGGCTCGGCGTTGACGCCACGGTCCTGGAAAAGAACTTGATTGCGGTAAGCAGAGCACGCCACACGGACAATAGTCGTCCGGAGAGGACCCAAGCTAACTAGGACCAAGTTCGGCGCCGGGTGGATGGGCTGTCCTGGCCAGCATGTGGCCCGCATGGAGCTGTCCAAGGTCTGCTCTACAGTAAGTATCCAACGAAGAGGGAACGCCGAAAGGCAACCGCCGTCGTCTCTCTACGACTGCCCCTTACTGACAATGGCGCCAGGTCATCCGTGACTTTGACATCAAGTTGGTGGATCCGTCGAAGGAGTGGCATTGGATGGCATACTTTACCATGGTCCCAAGCACTTGGCCGGTGTATGTTTCCAAGAGGACATCGGGAGGCGATGTCGGAAGCGCATTGGGCTCGGAGGGCCGGGAAGGCTGAAGCCCCAGGAGCATATGCCACCGAACATAAGTATGAATGATGGCGGCACACGCCGGGACGCGCTTCCAAGTCTCCCGTTTTGGCGTGCGATAAAAGATCTGAGAGGCAAGAGGAATCCGCAACGCACATGCAGGCTCGGGCGTAACCGGGGTCGCAGTCTTCGTGCCGCCGTGGCGCTTCTTGCTGCCCCAAGAGTACCATTCCTAGAACGGGGTTCGGTTAGCACATTGGCTTGTTTCCCACGAGGCGCTGGCGGCGGGGTGAGAGGGGTCTCACGTAGGCAAGCTGCAAGGCAAACCCCCCTCCCCTAGTCAGTCCGCCGATTGGGCAGTCAGGTTCTCGAATGCGACGGGCTGGCGTGTCTCGCGACCCAAGAGACAGACAGGCGTGCACCCACATGGACTGCAGCACCAAACTCCATGGGATGCAAGAGGCAAGGTTGCTCGGAAACGAAAGGGCAATAAGGAATCCAGAGGAATGGATGCTGGACAAACTCTCGGCAGGGTGGACGACGGCATAACGGGCAAGAGCCTCCAGCTCCCGGTGGTCGCATCCCCGCGGTGCTTGCCGCGCCAGGCACCATCTTCATGCTGCTACCTGACGTCCCGTGCAAGCCAGCGCTGCGTGAGTCGAATGCATGCCTCCATGCAAAACACCCCGGCCACTCGCTCCAGTGCCATCATACACGTAACGCAGGCTGAGGGCAGGCATTAATGACTATTATTGAGCCATGATGATTCACAGAGCCGCGTCGGCAAATGAAGGCTTAACATCTCGGGTCAGCTGCGGCCCTGTTGGGCTTCGCAGGTGCCTAGGCGCCCCAATGCAAGGAGGTAGGTAAGTAGTCATCGGATGAAGTAAGCAAGCAGAGGCATTGCTGTGCTTGCCGCGTCACACCACCCACACCTCGCTAACGAGGTAGTATGGCTTGGGACATCGCCAAGACGTGGTTGGGACTGCGACTCTTCACCGTCTGGCCTCGGCGCGCCCGCGTCATCGCAACGGCGGGCGGGACGGACTTGACCGCCGAGCAAGTGCGCCTGCTGCATGGTTCACGATGAGTATGGCTTGTTAGCAAATGCGGCCTTGAGTCACACATCGTGTAGACAGGCCGCCGGATTAGGCAACGCGAAGCTCGAACGCTGACCAAGCTTTTCGTCCATTCCGAAGCTCTCTCCACTTCCCCCGAAAGCAGTGCATCCGTCGGGATTGGGCCACACCGGAAAAAAAAAAGTACTCCGTCAGCAAGGCAGAACAAGATGCCGAACGAACAGCCTTGCTACAGGGTAGCGTTGCCCATGAGGCACAGAGAAGGGGTGGCTTGTATATAAGACGGAACAGAGTGTCTGCCTGGGGAGATGCCATTCCCATCAAGGCAGCAAAATCGACCACACTGAACGTTGTTGGGACAGAACCCGTTTTGCACCTAACGATTCCCTTTATACATCGTCACACCCACCATCGCGGCCCATATAGAGGCATCAACACCATCCATCCCCACCACTGCCGCCACCATGTCCGCTTCCACCGCCGTGTCCAGTCTTCACAGCACCGGCCTCCTGGGCGCCATGATCCAGGGCCAGCGGGCTGAAGCCGCCTGCCGGTCCCCGTCGTCGTCCTCCTTGCCTGCCGCGCCTCACTCTTCCACAGGCACCGACAGAAACACCCGGTCGCAGCGAACCCGGGACGCCGCCCGGGAACGTATCAGCGACTTCGTCATGCTCGAATCACTGGTCGCCGGCAACCGGGCCGCGACACGGTCCCAGAACGCCGCCCCCACAAAATCCAGGGATGCCGAGCAAGAGTCGGTTTATAGCACCAGCTCGTATGCGAGCACGCGGGGCTTGCTGAATAAGATGCTGACCGGTCGGAGGCGCTGAGGAGAAGAGCCTCCACCACGTGAGGTAGGAAGGCGTACGGGCCAGGAGGTCCTTCTTCGGGGGGAATCGGGACGTGTTTTCAGCGGCGTTTTCTCATGACGGTGCGCGGTGTTCAAGGAGCCTTCTTATACCATCCCCAGATCGAAATGATCCGGCAAAAAATTGGCTTTTGTTACAGCTTATAGAGGCAAATGGGTATCTTCATCTCGACTGTGCTCGTTCTTTAGTTATACGTCTTTGTGCCAGCCCCTGAGAATTGCCTTCCGCGCGGCAGAGTCGATATGCGGCTGACCACCCCAGGCAGCCCGAATGTAAGCACGGCAAGCCATACGTACAGCGGAGCTAAAACGTATCGTCTAGGATATTGTGGCTCATCTTCACCATGGTAGGGCTGAAGTCCTCAAGATCATCTTCGTACTCGGGGGCAGCCCCTGCAGTCAACAAGATGTCATCCACAATACGCTTGCTCGCCTCTTTCGCTAAGCCGAGGGTCAGTAAGTTGTCAAAATGGAAATCACAGCAAGAATCAACTTACCAGGCGTTTGCATCAGCTTGCTTGGCGGTAGGGCAAATTGGATCGTCTTCGGCGGACTCATGCCGCCAAACATGCCCGAATCTTCCTCTTCGTCGCTTTCCCATGTGATCTCGTCAGGATCCGCCTTGCCCTTACCTTTGCTTTTCGATGCTCCTTCTTCAGCAAACACGTCGCGCGTCTTCCTGCCTGTGGCGGGGGTCTGCACGCTGACACCCGGTGTCCGCGGCGGCTCCAACCGCGCGGCACCAGCGCCAAGCCGGCCGCGCTGCTGTTTGAGCGGCGACGCCGCGTTGTATAAGTTGGTGCGCAGGGTCGGGGCCGCAATCTCGGGCGAGCTCATGGGACTCTCCTGCCAGAGCGCTTTTCGTGACATGTCCGTATCAGGAGCCCTTCCTTTGTTGGGCGAAATGAATTGCGTAGTCGTCTTATGCGGTGTCGCTTGGATACGGTAATTTTTGTTGAGCAATTGGTGGAGCAGAGGGTCTTTGCTGTTGCTCTTGCCCTTGCCGCCCGTCCCGAACAGGTTGGTGCGTACGTCGCGTGTCGGCGTGGACGCCTCCATCATGGACGAGTTGCTCGTCATGTCCATCTCGGGGAAGCGCGTCTGCTGCAGTTGTTGGGCTGTCTCGTCATCATCCATGCCCTCGCCAAAAACGTCCGACTTGGGGGTGTGGCTGCCATCGTCGCCGCCGCCGCCCTTGAGCTCCCGGCGCAGGTTCTCGTAGGGTGACCCGAAGTTGGCCATTTGCATCTGCTCCCCCCGGAGCGATTTGGTTGCTGGCAGCCGCGGGGTACTACCTGCCAACGAGCCGTCGTCCAGCAGCGAGTCCTCGACGTCGCGACGGTGCGACGGTTCGTGGTAGGAGAGCTCCTCCGCCGTCGACTCGTTGGCAGCCTCCCCTTCGCGATCTTCGGACATGGTCGTGGTGTCTGTCAGTCGGGTCGTCTCGTTGGCGACGGTGGTGCCCTCGTTGTTGGCTAACTCCTCGTAGCCCGAGAGCGAAACATTGGCCGAGGCCTCGAAGAATTGCTTCCAGAACTACCACGGGCACTTTTCAGCAGCAGTAGGCCAAGAAGGAACCCGCCCGGCATGCGGCCAGGCCATCGGCTTACCTTGGAAGCCTCCCACACGTTCTTGGAGTGCTCGCCATATTGCTCGACGAGGGGCAGGATGTTGGTGGTCACGATGCGGTGGGCTTTGCTGAAGTTGTGGTCAATCTCCTGCAGCGTGAGGGTGATGGACTGCTCGAGCTTCTCGAGTTCCTCGGTCAGGGTCAAGTTCCTTGACGGGGCCGGTCGAGACATTATGGGCGGACGCAGTCGCCGGGGTGTTGTGTGGTAGAAAGCGGAAGAACCCCGTTTCTGCGCCGGCAATCAACTGAATGGATGCGGTAGGCAGGTTGGGCCGTAGTGGGGGTGGCTGCGAGCCGGCGCGGCGCGCATAACGGGAGGTACAACACCCAAGGATGGACGCGATGCGGGGGTTCATCCACCCATCGACGCATCATCACCCACCCAGTATAGGCGACAGCACCTGCTCACGATACTTCTCTTGGATCTCTCTGCCTTCTTCTTTTCCACACAATTCATCTCGATTGGGAATCATTCTTTTTGCACTAGTTACTAGTTGGGGAGCCTGATTAAATAACATCTTGTTCCTGAGGAGGCAGGACCCATCATCGCGTCCCGCCATAGTACCCGGACATCTCCAGTTGCAACAAGAGCTGCTCTATGGTATTTTCCTCCCTGGTGATGATGCCCCCTTTCGCATCATCCACCATGAAGTCGTTCCGCGCCTGCTTAGAACCTGGCGGCCCCCCTTTCTCGCTCAGCCCATGGCACACTGTTATGAACACGTCCATCTTCTTTTTAAAGGACTGGTACAGATCATACGACGTTGTTGCCATACTCGCACTCGATTTTCCGGCCCCTTTCTGTCGAGCATGCTTGGCAAAGGCCAGTATAAGGGCGAATATGTCTTCCAGGAGCTCGAGAACGGGCTGTTGGCGTTTCCTCAGTAACAGCGTGTGCATGATTCGGTCGAGGACTTGCTCATGGTGCTCGCGTAGCTCATCCGGACTGAGAACGCGCGGTGCGTCTGGCCCGCAGCCGTTGTCCTCGACGTTGAGTTGTACTGTGTTCAGCCAGTCTTCGAATTGCCGCCAACGAAGACCAATTCCCGCGTCGAAAAAGTACGCGACCGTGCAACTGATGAAGTGCTGCGCCTCGACCCGGAAACGCAACGATGCGTCGTCTGCGTCGTGCCAAAAAGATGTCCTGGAATTCGTGTCACGGAACAGCTCGCGGGCGACAAACAACAACCGTAGTAGTCGTAGTAGCATCTGGAAAATCCGATCATACTTGATCAGGATGACCGGCGTGAAAATCGGCGTCAATGGCGCCGGTGGCTTATACGACAGTCGTAGAAAGTCCAGCGCCTCGAGCGAGTCTGGGTTCATGCACTTCATGATCTGCTCCTCCGACAGGTCGCGGACAGCAAAGCTCAGGTCACCGGGCATAGCCTGGCCCTCCCTGCCAGACGACCGCTCTTTGGTGTGGGGGGTATAACATTCGGAGAGGACGCCCATGAGTGAGAGTCGAAGTTCCGAGCTCGCCGGTGGCCAGGTGTCTCGTCCACCTAGTCTCAGGCCCATGACACCCCCTTTCCGGGCAATACCGGCCTGCCGCTCGGCAGTTTCTAGCTCGGCATCAAAGAGCGCGTGCGATATTCGGCTACAGAACACGCCGTTGCCAAGAAGGTGGAATTCTTTTTGCAATGCGAGATGGTCCCGTAGCTTGTGAACACCGAAAACGAGCTTCATATACTCCCTATTGATCACCCTGGCCTGCGCTTCAACCAGAGGACCAAAAGATAACAGGGGGACCAGGGACCAGTGTGGAGATAGAGCGATACTCGAAGTCTCAGTTTTCTCCTTGTTTTCGAACAAATGGTCACGGATCAGTCGCGATAGCTTGTCCGTTTCGCTTGCTTGCGGCAAGGGTTGGCTCATCTCTTTGATCGACGCGACCAGTCGTTCCGCAAGCTCACCCTCAGGCTGACCAAAGAACCCGAACTCGTAGCCTCCTCCGCGTGTGCTCTTCTGGGTGGCAATGCTCGGGTTTCCTGTGCGAAGTGCGTCCGACAAAGTTTCCTCGTACGCCTGCACGGCAGATTGTATATCTCTTATAGAAGTCCATTCAAAGTGCCACTCCAGATGTGGCGCTTCTGAGAATTCCAAGAGTTCCATTTGGCAGATCGGATGGCCTGGATGCTGGTCACGCAATAATCTGAGCGTCCTTCCCGTCTCGAACATCACGCGACCGACATCCTTGGGAACAAACTTCGGCATCCGGGACTCGTCGAGGATGTAGTCGGGCTCTTCGGTCTCTTGTCCAAAATCGTCTGTAAACCCCACATTCTCAACCTTGACGAAGCTTTTGCTGGGGCCATCCTTTGTCATGGGATTGCCGCCCTCGGGCTTTGTACCGATCCATTTCGAAGCAAAATCTGCCCACGGCTCTGTGACGCGGTTCAAAATCTCGCGCATGATATCACGCAGGAGTCCATCGTCGTGTTCCAGCGCCTGTGCCTCGTCAAACAACTTCGACAGAAGGTGCTCATCCGTCCGCGTTCGGTTCAGCCGAGAGACCAGGGCCCGGAAGTAAGCCAACAAGGAGTAGACAGGCTGTACAAGCCACTGTAGCTGTAACAGTGACCTGATCTGTCTGGCAGCAGCCCCCAATTTGGCCTGGGCGGCAACGAGCAGGCTGTCGATTGCTTTTGCCAGGGCGACCCGACCTGGGGAAGGGAGGGTCTTGTACGTGACCTGGACGAAGATGGAAAGAAAGCGAGTGGTATTCCCGCACTGGAGACAGCGATCTTGCATTCCTCGTAGGATCTGGGCCGAGTATCCGGAAATTCTCATTTGGTCGAGTTCCGGGGCGAATGAGGACTTCCTTTCGTCCCATGTAAAGAACATGGAAGCCCGGCCCAGAGCCAGGGAAAGTAGCGAAGCCACATAGGGATTCGTCTCGACAACATCGTACTCGGTATTTTGGGCCTGCAGGGGGTCCTCAGCACTATGCAATGCAGCGTCATAGGCAGTGGGACCAGCTTCGGAGAGCAACAGAGGTGCGATAGGTGGCACACCAGGGTTATTGAAGCCGTCCCAGGACATGAAGTCGGCACGGTGCGGTGGCGCCTCTTCTGTCGTTAGCCAGGCATCGCTGAACAGGCCTGCTGCATCTGCATCGCTGTCATCCGGAGCAATGGGGGGGTTCTCATGTTGAGTCTGCTCATCCGGCCGGCTAGTGATGAACGGCTCCAACTCAACAGGGATTTTGAAGAAGCCGTCGGATGGAGCGTCGCCAGTCGGCGATCCCTCAGGAGTCCAGGCCGGCGGGCGCTCAGGTTGGGCATTCTGATCAAAGAATTCACTGTGCTGGCTGGATGACTGAGCGGGCCACCGGGATGTTCTCCAGAACTCGGGGATGGCAAAGACGTCAGCTGCATCTTTTCCGGCCATGTCTGCGAGCCACGGATCGGACCTGAAGACTCGGTCTGCACATTTGCCTCGACGGAGAAGGGTGGTTCATTCGTGCATGACGGGAGCCGAGAAGTCCCATGAACCCAAAGCAACGGCCATGGGCTGGAACGAGGATGGGAGGGACGGAACGCGACGCTCCTTCCAATAGGCGAAGCAGGTACGGCACGAGCCAAACGGCGCGTCTCTGCGCCTGCCCCGCGTAACCACAAGCTCCTAGGCGCAGATCGACAGGGACCTACATCACCTCCCCTGTCGGACCTCCAGTCTTCATGGACAACTTCAGCTATGATTCCAGCAACCGTACATCTCTTCTCACCGGACTTCCAACAGCCCACCAAGGCTAATCTCCCATATTGCACCTCCGAAATTCCAGCTAACGAGAGCCCCTGCACGCATTGAGGCTGCGCGACAACATACTCCTCGCCCAGTATCGATCAATTCCGGTAGCAATTTCAATCGAGTCCAGTTACATCCTTGCGGCCAGCCCGTCGAACGCACCTTTCACGATGCCTCCCAAACGCAAGGGCCGAAGCAGTTTGGCGAGCGCGACCGCCCTGACGCCCAAGACCCCGACGCCCGCGCGCGATGACGACGCAATGGACGTCGACACGCCGCAGGCTGCCGACACGCCTGTGGCAGCCCAGACCAACCAACCAGATCCCCAGGAGGTCCTCAACAATGTGTGGACTGCCGATCAGGAGTCATCGCTCTTCAAGGCCATCATGAGATGGAAGCCCTGCGGTATGCATAAGCACTTCCGCATGATCGCCATTGCCGAGCATCTCCGCAACCACGGCAACAAGGCCGAGAACCACCCGCACACGCGCATCCCCGGCATCTGGGCAAAAATCCGCACTTTTTACAGCCTCGACCAGATCAACGAGCGGGAGAATGGCTTCGCCTTTGGCGAGGAGGATCCCTCCAAACCGTGGAAACGGTACAAGGAGTTCGACCTCCCTAACAAGGACTACTACGGCTTCAAAGAGATGAAATGGAAGCGCCGCCTAGCTCCACCCACCGACCCTCCCAGCTCTCCGCCCCAATTCGACGTCGACGATCCCCTGTGGCACTCAGCCGAGGCGTCCAACCGGAAGCGCAAGAGAGGTGGCGGCTCCAAGACTCGTTCTAGTACTGTCGAGGATACCGAGGAGGATACGCCCATGGCCAGCAGCCCTGTTGCCAAGAGCGCCCGCGGAGCTCGCAGCCGGAAACGAGCCGCCGCCAAGGCCAAGGTCGAGAGCAGCGAGCCCGAAGACAACGAAGGCAGCGAAGAGGAGCACGCCGGTGCGGAGGAGGACGAGGACGAGGACGATGAGGAAGATGAAGAAGAGGAAGAGGCAAGCAGTGAGCCTGACGATGCCGCCACTCCTGCTTCCTCGACAGCCAAGTCTACGCGCGGTAGGGGCAGGAGCAGGGCCATGTCGGCAGCGAAGTCGAAGCCGGCGCGCTCCAGAGCTACTAGGCGAGGCCGAGGCCGGCACTGATCCGGCGACACGGTTGGTCATTTCCATTTACGCCACGCGTACCTCTTGATTACGATACCCCTCTCTCAGAGCCAAATGAATATAGAAGCGACGCCTTGGTTTCCGTCCCCAACCGAGCAGCATCTACCCCATTCGCCACCGCGCAGTCCCGGGTAGTAGGGATTATGGGGCATCTGGGTTTCTTTCGGCGTGCTGGACGGGCCTTAGACGAACAAGACCCATGCATGCGCTGAAAGGCTCGTCTACGAACTATGGGGATCCTTATTGACCCCCGGAAACGATTGTAGGCAGACGGACACCAATCACTTCCAACCGGCGTTCCTGCCCCTCAATATTATGTACGCGAGAGGTAAAGTTGGTTGCTCGCAGTCCTGGGTCCTGGCCTGACCTCGGCTCACTTACATTATCGCATGGCGCCTGAGGTGGCCTCCACAAGACGCACAGGGAAGTCCAAAGAAACACACGATGGTATCCACTCGCTCTCCTTCTTTTCTTCTCTGGTGTCGACAGCCATGCCTTTGTTAGTGGCTGTTATCACCGATGCGGCGGCTGTTGGCTCTGTTGCTGTTGCTTGTATGACTCGCCCAAGTCATCTGCGCTCTCGTAGAACACACTCCGCCTCAGGGGACTCGCGGTGTTGGCCGTGGTGGCCGTGTTTGGCGCGTTGACCTGCGACGACAAACTCTGCCCGTGCACACCCAAGTAGTCGGCGGCCTCGCACTCCTCGTTAGTAGGCGGGCTCACGGGCAGCGGTGGGCTCAGCTTGCCGCCGTCGTGCAGCGGCGCCTGCATGGGGCTCAGAAGGGTCGGGGAGACTGCCCCTGGGCGGGGGGCGCCCTCGCCTGGGAAGGTCATCGCCGCCGAGCTCACGCTGGTGTCAGATATCTGCCGCAGATGAGACGCCTCGCGCTCCGAAAGGTTCGACACGCCGCTCACGAGGCGCGCGGGCTGTTGCGCCCCTGTCGTGGCCGCGGAGGCCGCGCCGGAAGCCCCCCACAGAGGCGGCGAGTCGGGACGGCCCTCGCTGGCCGGTCCAGTGACGAGACGATGTGCTGAACTTGAGGAGACGCTGGTGTGGTCTTGGGACACGGCGTAATGCGAATGCGACAGCGACGAGGGGTTGGTGGGTGTGGTGGCAGACTGCGGGGAACGCCCAAAATGAGAGTGCTTGTTGATTACATCGACGGGTGTCAAGCCCGTGTCGCTCAGCTCGACCCGCGGGGACGTGTCTGGAGAGCAGTCAGGACGAGCGAGCCGGCATATGTCTTCAGACGTTACTTACCCATCATCTCAAAAAGGGGCGTGTCGGGCATCTCGTGAGACACCGCGGCCGCGGTCGGCTGTTGCGGCTGAGCGCGCAAGGGCGAACGCGGCCCTTGCGGGTGCAGATACGCCATCTGGGGCCCGCCGGCTCGGCTTTCCGTATCGTCCAGGTTGGGTGCGTCCTCGGTAGTGACCGTGGGGGCCTTGGCGGTGTCCTGGCCGCGGATCCACGAAAGAATGCGGTGCCCGTTCTCATCGGTGCCCCCCTCGCTCATGGTGGGGTTTCCGTTCCGGCGAAGGAGCTTGCGCCGGCGATACAGGAGAATGCCCACCACCAGGGCTGTGATGAAAACAAGGCCCAGGACGACGCCCAAAACGGGGGCAACCCAGGAGGCCAGCCCGCCCCCGTCCTCGTCGTTGACGGTGGGCCGGGTTCCGTTGGAAGCCGCCGGCGCATAGGGGTAGTAAGTCGTGATCTTGGACGCCGGATACAGAGTCTGGAAGACCGACGCCAACGACTTGTTGTCCCAACCCGTCGGCATAGGCGTCGTCACGGTAGCACCACCCGCGTAGTTGCCACCGATCGAGTGGTGGATGATCTCGGGGACCCCGTAGTCGCCGTATTTCGTGGGGTCATACGAATCCAGCCACTCGCCGTTGGTCAGGTTGAAGATCTGCACGATCTCGTTACCTTCGACGCAATGGGGCCCGTCGAATGTGTTCGCTGCCTGACCCCCGATCACCATCATTTGGTCGGGATATGGCATCACACACTTGTGGCCGGCGCGCGCGTGGCCCTTCGTTCCGGCCGCCAGCTTCATCCACATGAAGGACGGGAGAGACAGTACCCACACATCGTCGTTGAAGTCTTTGGTCTCGTCGGTGCCTTCAAAGCCGCCATAGTAGTAGATGTTGTAGCTCGAGCGATCCTGGGCGACGGCCACGACGGCACAGCCCCGGGCCAGCTGCCCCGGTCCAGCGTCCGTCTTTTGCTGGTACCAGGTCTTGCTGGCGACATCATAAATGTCGATTGTCGACATGAAGGAAGGGCTCTCAGCTTTCTGTTTCCGGTCAGTTACAGGTATTTAATACCCAGGGGTGGCTCTTGCTGAAGCAGGACTCACACTCTGCTCTATGATCATAGATTCCTGCGGGTAAGAGTTGACGTTGATCGGAAACAATACACCCCCTAGGGCCACCAGAATCCCCTGTTCGCCCACAGGCACCCAGACGAGCTCCGCGTTGTTGCGACTCTTGATATTGGGGGGCAAGCTATCGTTGGACCATTTTTCTGACCCCTGGGTGGTCATGTCCAGTGTGATTAGGAAGTTGGACGCATTGGTAGGGTCCGTTTCCGGGAACATTTGAAAGTATATCGGTCCCCCAGTGGGCGAACCCGCCCCGCCAAAATACCATGCTTTGTTCTCCGAGGGGCTGTTGGCGGCACCACCGTAGGTGACGTACCGTGTCATACCCTTGGGCAACTCGACTCTGGCATTGTCCGGTTGGAAAAGCTTCTCAGGCCCATAGGGCTTGAGTTGGTAGCCATATACTTCTTCTCCGCCGTGCGGAGCAGAGTCGGTGTACTGGAGTAGGCCACCGTAGAGGAAGAACTCAAAATCGTTGGCAAGCATGGCTCCATCGAAATAATTCGGTGTCAGGGCCGGTGACTTCTTGATCAAGTCTGTGCGCATGATCTCGCTGAAGTTTGCAGTCGTGTTGAACGCCTGGCTGAAGTTCAAGGTATACAACAGCTCGTTGACTACATTGTTGCAATCAGCGGCCATGGTAGCTCCGGTTGAGGAGCAACTTCACTTACGATCGTGTGCCATCTCGCCGTATTCCCCGTTCTGCATCCCGGGCGACCACTCTAGATACCCTCCATCTATATAGACCGTATCGCGTATCGTGGCGACTGTAGCACCTGTAAGCCGGGCGTGTCCAGTCGGGGGCTCCGGGCCACGGCGCTCTCTGTGCCATACCTCGTGGTGACTTCCATGCGCACATGGTAGTATTTATCTGGCCGTCCTTCCATGGCGCACCAGCATTCACTACGGCGGCCCAATTGGTCCCGAGTGCCAGCCAGGCAATTGTTAGCCAGGACATGTTGTGAATAGAAGCAGCGAAGGCCAGACTGGGCCCTTCAATAGATGTCGCGGTGGTGGAAGCAGAGAACACAAGGTGCGAGGCTCACAGCATCACAGGGATACGCTGGGATGTCTGATGTCCGGCGCGGGATGGGTAGGGTACCGCTGGGAGAACAAAGAATACCCGGTCAACGACTGGAATGTATCGTCATTACTGAGTCCACAGCCGATTTGTCAGATCTTCCGCCTGTCAAGGAGCCCTACAGCTGCCGTCGGAGCAGACCAAAGCAAACACGGCGACGGATTTGGAAAGCCTGCTGAATATGTCTCTGTCGGTTGACGGTAGACAGGAGTGGTTTCTTGAGCGACGAGCCCCCGGCCCCGCGTGACTAGGGATGGGCAAGGGCGAGTGGCAAAAGTTCGATGCTAAGGGGCAAATGGTATTGGCCGATGCCTGCAGATACAATGTGCCAATATGAAGGGCATGTGTGCATTTCGGCTTGTCCAATGGCGCCGCTACTGTGTTGATCGTTCCCAGAGGCAGTAACTAGTTAGGTTGATAGGAAAGGTTTGGTTACAGACGGGGCCAGAAGATCTGACCAGCCGAGATCGACAAAAGCACTCACTCGGCTTACAGAATTGAAAGACACATGAAGTGTGGTAGTGTCCCACCCTGGATAGGACCGATTGGCCTCTCTCGTGGGGGAAGGAGATCTAGGCCGTTCTTCTCAGCCTTACTACGACGGAAAATTCGGCGTCTACGGTGGGCTGGACTCAATTCCGCAAAGGAAACGTTCCCACGGCAAAGCGTCCCGAACGAGCCAGGGACCAGGAAAGGGCAGGGATTCCGTAGCGGCGTCGCGAGGCCGTCGTACCCAGCCGCCAGGCATCCAGGTCCTCCGAGGATGGGTGAACGTAAGAACCTGGACGGCGTGGTGACGGTACAGCTACACAGGAACGGCGAAGGTTGTGTGCCCCTCCGTATGGCCCACCCAACGACGAGGCTGGATCCTGACCGCATCCGTACGGCCGTCCGGATCACCTGCATAGAATGCACAGCTCGTCACGCACCCCATTGGCTAGGGCACCCGGCCTGAAGGTGGCTGGTCAGAGGAGGGCCGGGGTAGCCTGACAACTGGCCTCGCTACCCGAGGATCACCGTTCTTCCCAGGAGCTGGCCGTAGGCTGTCCCGACCGATCGATATCTCACCTCGCAAAGCCTCAAGACCCTTGTCCGCTGCGGAGAAGGGAGAAGTGAGATCGCGGCAGACGAGGATGGCACATGTGAGCCTTTAGCGTGTCGTCAATCCCCGCAAGGCTACGATATCAACGGCGACGGGGGTTAAACCCAGCAAGGCGACTTGGTACGGATTGGGATGTAGGTATCGTCTGACCCGTAAGCCCAGAGCAGTAACGACAACGTCCAAATATGGGATAGCAGAGTTCACTAGTGGGTCCCCGCCGGGTTGCCACCCGTTGAACATCAGATGGGCGGGCAACCCACATCAGCTCTGTGAAAGCCCGACCAATCACAGACTAAGGGTAGCATAATATTCGCAGATACGTACTTCTATACTCCGTACAGACCGTCCACTACCTACCTTCGACTACTCGGCCCGCATCGACAGGGGCTGAATGGGCCAAGAGGCGCTAGCTGGGTTAGGTATGTGGTTATACCCGACGAGGGGAGAGTGGCGGGGGGGGGGGGGGGGAGCAAGTATTGTTTGCCCGTTGTCAAGAGAGGGAGACGAGCAGGCTGGCAGGCGGGGAAGGAAGGAACATGCCCAGCTGCCACCCGCCTATTCATACCCCGTAGGTCCATCCCATCTCGCCGCCATGTGCACAGTCCCACAGTTGGAGCTATTTTTGACCTCACCTTAATGGGCTTGTGTCTTGGGTTGGTTCCCGCCTATCCCTACCCGCACGTTCAAAGCCCCCTTCTCACACAAGACGCGACGCTGTGCCCCTGGGGAGCACAAACCGCCTCAATCCAGGACCAGAGAGCTCTTCGTTGCTTCGGAGCCAGGCAAGTGCTTTGGGCAGGCCACAGGCCCCGATGTTGCACACGTACCTGTGCGAGGCTGAGTCGTGCGCATCCATGATTGGGCCCGTGTTGCGATATCGACTGAGGTGAGCACTAACAGCCTCCTCCCCCCCCCCCCCCCCCCCCCCTCCCCCTCCCCCTCCACCATGTTCGATGTGCTGGCCACGAGCGTGTGCCGCCAGCTGCAGCATCTCCGCTCGCCGTGGAGGGGAAGCAATGCATCGCAAGTGTGCCATCCCGCGACTCACATCTGAGCCGGGCAAATCAGCCGTGAGCGGAGCAAATGGCCACCCACCTTAGCTACCCCGCCGGCGATCCCTGCTAGCAAGCTGACAAGGCATCCTCCGCCTGCCTGCCGCCCAACCTTGGAAGGAGGGAGAGAAACGACTTCCCATTCCCGGCAACCGACCATGCGAGGGGGGGCATCGCCAGTACAGAATGAGTGTTTGGAAGGGATGTGATTCCCAGGACCGCTGCCGTGGCTTGCGCCGCTTCCCACCCTTCCCTCACCGGCAACCAACCCTCGCCCTAGATTGCAGATACGAGTAACCAATATCCATTCGTCATCATGTCACCACACGCCGTCCGCCATGCAGCGTCCTGGCCGCCCGGGTCACGTAGGGGCGTGCGGCAGAGATGCACGAACGGCCATGTCCTGATGAACTGGCCGCAAAGACCGACGATTATTTCCCGAAGCGATTTGTATCGACTACCGCTCCGTCGGAGAGCGGCCCAGACGGGATTGGGCCACAACGACCTGCCCCATCCGTCTTGACGAAAAAGAACGCTGAGCTCAACACGGCTTGGCTGGCACCACCGGTCTCCAAAAGCCGGACATTGCTAGGTATGCTGGCCCAGGAGGACGTGGACTGGCCGACTGGCCGTTCCGTCCAGTCGTCTTGAGATCCGTGACTTCCCCGACATGGCTGGCTGTGCCCCCCGCCGCTCCCCCAAGTATAGGCCGCGTGATCACCGCGGCATCCCGCCCGCTCAACGCCACCCAGCCGCATACTACACACTCGCGCGCATTCAATCCCGACAAAGGTTGGGCTCGGCGCGCTTCCAGGCACAACCTATCCCTGTCTCTGCCATCCTGTGTGGATCCCGGCTTACACCTCGCTCGACCAGCAGTCGCGCCTGGATCCTCCGCCTTGGTCTAGACTTCTGATCTTCAGCGCGCAGCAGCAAGACAGCGGCGCTATTGTGGCCGTGCTATCGTCATCCACAGCACAGCGCATGTGAATTTTCACCCGCCTCTGCTTACAGTGGCTTGCAAAGCTGAAGTCGGTGAGAAGTGCCCCGTTGGTGCCTTCTCAACTGCCTGACACAGGCGTCGCGTGGCCTTCAGCGGCAGCCACCTTGCTATACCGATAACTGTCCTGGGAATTCCCGATGTTTTTACGGCCTTTTTGGGTGACGGCAATCAAAAGATCGAGTCGCATTTTGAGTTACGTCTGGGTTTGCACTTTGTACGCTTCATGGGCTGTTAGTGACCTTCGGGGTTGTGGTGTTCGGTCACCTTGCTCCATGCATAGTCATCCGGGGGTCCCGTACCATCTGTATGTGCCTTCAGGGGTCCCTGGTTGCATCTCTTCTGCATGGCTAAATGGGTACCGGACCATGTAACCTATACGGAAGCCCGAGTTCCCCTGCGTTATCCCGAGCTCAAGTGCTGGTTGCTCACAGCAGCCTACTAGGCACCAGGACGCTCGTATTTGCATGCACTCGATCAGCCATACCCACCTTTACCTACCCCCCATCCTACAAGAAACAGCTTTCTATGTCTGTCCGTCTTCTTTTCTTTTGTTTCCTACTAGATGGTGGTGGCTCGTCATCTGTGACTCGGCCGACTCATCTCACTAGTTGGATCCCTCTCACAGTCCTTGTGGAAGAACTGCCAAAAAACCGCTATTGGCTGTGAGACAAGGCAAACTACAGGGGAGCTCGAATATCGGATCAGGCTACTTTCTTGAGCATATATACGCTCAAGAAGGAAGTTCCAGCCTGTAAACGGTTTTGTCATCACTCGTTCTCATCAACTTGGGCCGAATCCACTCGCTATACACCCCACAGCCGCTCAAACAGGCTTCGATCCGTTTCGCGCACGCATCACAGCCCCAGCAGCCCGTTTGGGAGTCGTCGACGGTGTTTAGCTCGTTATGCTACTAGCAAAGCCATCGTGGGCTCTCTCGGCCCTGTCCGTCGCTCTGCTCACGAGAGCAGCGAACGGACAATACGGTGATCCCCCTGACAACGCGCCCTCTACTAGCACGTTCACAAGTACGCGTTTGGTCACGATAACCAGTTGCCGTCCCGAAGTGCCAAGTTGTCCTGCAACATCTGTCAGCTCGACAATTGTGATCAGTACAAGCATCGTGAGGAGCTCATCCACTAAGACCAGCACGACATCTTCAAAGAGTACCCCCATCATAACCACTTCTACATCTTCGAAGCCTACACCCACCACAACCACATCTACGTCTTCGAAGAGCCAATCTGTCACGACGACGTCTTCATTTGTCAGCAGCGCATCGAGTGCGTCCAGCCGTTCTTCCACATCTGGGTCTGCTTGTGGTTCGGTCCCCGAGCCCGTCACCGTCACCGTCACCGCCAAGGAAACCTATAGGGATAACATCACTGTCACCGACATCCAAAGCGTCACCGTCACAAGCACCAAGACGCAAAATGTTACTATCACTAGCATTGACACCCAGAACTCGACGATTACTGACACAGTCACCACGACGCTGCCACGAGCGACAGAAACGCAGACCTGCTACGTGAGGGAGATCACAGTCATCTCTGCATTCATATAGTAAGTGGTTTACCTCATTAGGCTTCCTATAAGCCTTGCTGACAGCTTGAGTAGCGACACGACCACTTCATATGCCACCGAAACCAGCGCAACGACGAGCTGGGATACGTAGGTACCCCGTTTTCCCCGTGCCCTTTTTCTTACTGACAGTTGCGTAGAATTACCGTAACGCCATTGCCCGTTGTTACTACCGAGGTTACAACTACTACTCTTACGAAGGTGGGTCCGAAGAAACGAACGTTTATAAGACCCGGGCACTGACAGCCTCGCCTATAGTCGTACCCAACCACTGTCACAGTCTGCGCTGGCGGCTCGACGTATGCCCCGATGTGCTATGGCGACTACTGCCCCGAGCCGGGCCCGGAATGTGTTGTCAGCACCAAGTGGAAGACCGTTACAGAGACGACGATAACCACGAAGCCAGTGACAACGACCACAACCGAGGTCCAAGTATCGGCCACTTCCATCACCCTTCCTGCCGTGACTCTACCTCCCGTCACCCTGCCTCCCGTAACACAAACCCAGGTTTCGGTCACGACCGAGAAAACCACGGAGGTTTCGGTCTCGGCGACAACTGAGAGAACAACTGAAATTTCAGTGTCGGCGACGACCGAGATTTCTATTTCGGTTTCGCCAACCACTCTCACCCTCCCGCCTATAACTACGACTCAGTGGACAACTTATACGACCTCGCTTCCTGGCACTACAACGACAATCACGGAGCCCGGTACGACCTACACGACCACCGTCACTGGGGAAGCAATAACGGTCACCGAGCCCGGTACGACCTACACCACCTCACTTCCTGGAACTGCCACAACAATCACTGAACCAGGCTCGGTCGTGGTCATACCACCCACGACGGTTGTTTCTTACGTCACGTCCACTGTTGTTTTCCCCACTACGTTGCCTGGCACCACGGAAACATCGCTGGTCACGGTAACAGGACCAGAAAGGACGTCCGTTATCACGACCACGATTTTGGTTCCGCCGAGCTCGACCGTTACATCACTCATTACTGTAACATTGCCTGGCACGACCTCGGTCCTGACAACGACGGTGGTTGGCCCACCTACGACAGTTCAACTACCCGGCTCCCTTACGACGGTTCCGGGTCCGACCTCTTTGATCACGCTACCTGGCACGACAGGAACGTCTCTCGTCACGGTCACGCTGCCAGGCACCACGTTGGTTTCCACAGCGACAGTTATCGGCCCCCCTATCACCGTCACCATCCCCCCCACCACAGCCACCGTCGTCAATCCTCCTGTCACTGTCACTGTTCCGCCGACCACGGCCACTGTTGTTAGCCCTCCAGTCACTTTCACAGACTCAATCTGCCCAGCGCCCACGATTCCCGCGGGCTCTTTCGTTCCGGCCTACAACGTCTCCTCAGACTTGACATGGGGCTGCAAACCCGGAAAGATCTGTTCTCCACCAAAGCCAATTGGTTGTGAAATTTGGGCCGAGCCTCCCGTCAAGGAGTATGTCTGTCCAAGCCAGGCCTACTGTATCGATGCGCCGCCGTTCGAGCCGACGACGTGGCCGGAGAATGAAACAGCCTACTATCCTCCCACGGAGGGTTACTTCAACCTTCCGCCACCGGCTTTCGGCCTGAGTTACGATATCTTCTACGAACAAATCATCGAGGAAAACTGTACAGACGCGTCCGGGTATCCATACATCAGGACTATCACGACTGGAAATTGGGAATCGCAGGCATCAATCACCGACTGGCCCCCGAGCACGTCCTCGTCAGCTGCGCCCGCCGTACCGACGTACGCGAAACGCTCGACACGCCGGAAGTTTAGCGCCATCTCCAAGAGGGACGCAACTCTACCGGCGCAATGCTATGACACTTGCCAGAATGCGTACAATCTAGCTCAAAAGGAGGGCAAGAGCCCGGCCCTCTGCAGGGAGGGTTCGGCCTTTAAGCTTACAATAAAGGCCTGCAACGCCTGTATCGAGAAGAGAAACGTTGGCCGGTCTATTAGCAGCTCCGTAGCGACAGAGTCGGCAGTCGGGCCATATCTGGCATTCTGTGAGGCGACCATGGCCGGAGACGTGAGTTCCGGCACTCCGGCTGGCAGTGCTGTCAATACCGTGCCCGAACAGACGACCATCTCGCAAAGACCGGCGACAAGCGGTACAGTCGTCCCTATCTCGCCTTCGGACGCCCCCGTCACGACCTCGTCGAGTCCAGGGTCATCCTCGCAGGAAGTTAGCAATTCAGCGCCCGCTCAGATCAGCAGCCCATCGCCATCAGCCACCAGTTCGGAGGCTACCACGACCGACGCCGATACCGACACCCCCACCGCTACTGCCACTGCCACGGGTACTAGTAGTACTGATACTGGTACTACAACAGACACTAGTACGGCAACTGGCACCGGCACTGCGACATCTACTGGCGCCAGCACTGGTACCAGCGCTGCTTCAAGTGGCGGCGGCGGCGGCGGCATCGGAATTGGTACCGGCACACCCACGGGAAGCGGAAGCAACGAAGCCAGCAGCTCTCCCGACACAAGCACTGCCGGCTCTACGGCAGCAGCCACGGGAGCGAGTGAGAGCGGTGTACCCGAGCCGACCGCTACATCCAGTACCACCAGCACCGCGGTTGACGAACCTCCCCGCACAACTACGAGCGACTCTTTGCCGGTACCGGCAGCAGCGATACCTCGGTTCGCAGTACCATTCAGCCTCGGGTCGTTGTCGTTCACGATCCTGGCCATCTTCTTCGTCATCTGATCCCGACTCTTAATGTTTGAATGTCTTATTGTATACTCGCGCATCCACGTCACTCTTTTCACGACTATCACGATTCAACGCACTCATTACCGTCCATGCGGGCACAGCACCCTTTGCATGGCATATCACACGGCAGCGGACTTGCACACTCATTTACCAGGTGCATTGCAATGGTAGACATGATTTTTTTGATACCCACACACGATCTTTACGAAGGGTCCGTCGCGTCGTTTTGGGGGGGAGGGGGGGGGGGGGGGGGGGTTCTTGGTTTGGAAGGGGCCATGGCTTTCTGCCCATGGCGAGCAGAAAAGGTCTGGAGCCGGGCATTCTTCTCGGCTGCATTTTGCTGATGTTGGCTAATATATAATGCGAAGGCATAAAGGGCCGAAGGCTTTAATATGGAATGGTCTAGCTTTGGCGATGGACGTCGGTTGGCCATGTGTGGTGGTTTAGATTGCCAACTCGGGTAGGGATTAACTAGGTTGGCAGGCAGAGCGAAGGAGAAGACTGCAAGAAAAAGTGCAAGAAACAAAGTAAGAGGGACAGAACCAATGCATGGGTCAGGAGAGATGGCGTAGCAGGTGCGCTTCCATTCTTGTCTGCTGCCGTGAAATCCCGAAAAGGGACAATGGAAGAGCACCAGGCTAGGCCGGTGGGTTCTCCCCTTGCTGTACCGTCTCTATCGAAGAGGTTCGGATTGGCAGTCGTTTTGCCTTCCCGTGGACCTGCTCGTACCGCAGTAGGGTGCAATTTGGGATATGCTACGATTGCCGCGATTTCTACAAGCTGGTATGATGCTCGTAAAGCCATATGCTAAGCACACGCAGCAACCTATCTGGTGGGGGGACGCATTGCTTCCTCGAGCCCTCCTGTCCGAATAGGACACATTGATTTGTTTTGGCTGGGGAAAGGAAAGTCGGGCGACGGATTCCGGAGGACACGAGGTGCTTGTCTACTTCGGAGGCTATGTAGCTTTCTTTCGCCGAGCTTGGCCTGGAGAAGATGGGGTGTCCACGGTTAGCGCTCAAAAGACGATGCACTTCCAGTACAGGATGTCAGGTAGCATGTGCCCCCAGGCATTTGGGTATGTATGTGCATTTTCTACTACTACATTCCGGGGAGCGGCCGGGTTCTCCTGCTGCTTGGGCTGCGGTGGTCGGCCTTACCAATCCAGTGCCGGCCTCCAGCTTGGTTTCGGTCCAGCATCCACGCAGGCGATGGGGACGGAATGCGACGGGAGGGACGTCATTGGAGCCGAGGGAGGGCCCATTGTTTTGGGGCTGGCGGCCTGGAGGGCCAAACACCTAACGAGTTCGCCAGTAGCTGCCAGCGTCCAGCCAGACCTGAGGGCGAAGCGGGCGGGGGGAGCGGCCCTTTCAGCAGTGCTGCGTTCACATGGTGGGGTTGCTTGGGTGCCTGGATCTCGACTCCATCGATTACTACATAGGTAGTACCACATGTCCAGCTGCTGTCAGGACTAGTCCTGCCCGACGACCGCTCCCCGTACCTCTCTCCCCATCTCACCTTTCCAATACCGCCCCTCAAGTCGACGACGACCGCCGACTCGACGGCTCCCATCGCTGCCCTCCACTCCTTCTCCCTTTCGCCTTCTCCCAAAGTACACACACCCTGCGTTCTCAAGCGCTAGTAGCTTGAGATCGAGAATCGAGCCAAGCTGGGGAAGCGCAAGCTTTCAACCGGAGAGTCGCCCATCTCCCAGAAGAAAGCCATGACGGTAAATGCCACCTCTCTGCCCCTGATGATCCGATCCCCAGGCTACCTACATAGGATGCGTTTGCATCCGGCGTCTTTGCAACCCCCCTCCCTCCCGCCTTCAGTCTACCATCCATCGATCCTTTCCCGGCGCTCCCCTTGCCGAACGCATTGCCGACCGATGCCCCACGAGCCACCATGGAAGGCATACAGAGACTAACCCTCGGTCCGCAGGACACCAAGATGACGACCCCGCCGTCCGACAACCTGGTGACCCGGGTCCAGGTCGACGAGTCGGTCGTTGGCAAGACCGACATCGACGAGTCCCTCTACAGCCGACAGCTCTATGTCCTGGGCCACGAGGCCATGCGACGCATGGGCGCCTCCAACGTGCTCATCGTCGGTATGAAGGGGCTGGGCGTCGAGATCGCCAAGAATATCGCTCTTGCTGGCGTCAAGAGCCTGACCCTCTACGATCCGACCCCCGTTGCGCTGCCCGACCTGTCCTCGCAGTTCTTCCTGCAGCCTGGCGATGTCGGCCAGCCCAGGGATGCCGCCACCGCCCCGCGAGTCGCTGAGCTGAATGCCTACACTCCCGTCAGCGTCCACCAGTCCGCTGGTCTGGCCGAAGACCTGTCGCAGTTCGACAAATACCAGGTGGTTGTCCTGACCGACACCCCCCTCCACCTCCAGCTTTCCATCGGCGACTACTGCCACTCCAAGGGCATCTACTTCCTTACCGCAGACACCTTCGGCCTCTTCGGCTCCATCTTCTGCGATTTCGGCGACAAGTTCACCTGCCTCGATGCGACGGGCGAGAACCCACTGAACGGAATCGTGGCTGGCATCGACGAGGAGGGCCTGGTGTCCGCCCTGGACGAGACACGCCACGGCCTCCAAGATGGCGACTTCGTCACCTTTTCCGAGATCGAGGGCATGGAGGGCCTGAACGGCGCCGAGCCCCGCAAGATCACCGTCAAGGGCCCCTACACCTTCTCCATTGGCGACGTGTCCGGACTTGGCCAGTACAAGCGCGGCGGTCTCTACCAGCAGGTCAAGATGCCCCAGGTCATGGATTTCAAGAACATCTCGGCCGCCTTGCGGGAGCCCGAGTTCGTCATGTCCGACTTTGCCAAGTTCGATCGACCGCAGCAGCTCCACGTCGGCTTCGAGGCTTTGCACGCTTTTGCCCAATCTCAGGGCCGCATGCCGCGCCCCATGAACGACGAAGATGCCACCGTGGTTCTGGCTTCGGCCAAGGCTTTCGTCGAAAAGGAAAAGCTCGAGGTCGAGCTGGACGAGAAGCTCATCAAGGAGCTCAGCTACCAGGCGACCGGTGACCTCAACCCCATGGCTGCCCTTTTCGGTGGCCTCGCTGCTCAGGAGGTCCTCAAGGCCGTGTCCGGCAAATTCCACCCTATCAGGCAGTGGCTGTACCTGGACTCGTTGGAGTCTCTTCCTACCAGCACCCGTCGGAGCGAGGAGCTGTGCAAGCCCATCGGCTCGCGCTACGATGGCCAGATCGCTGTTTTTGGAAAAGAATACCAGGAGAAGCTTGGCAACGTCCGACAGTTCCTGGTGGGTGCCGGTGCCATTGGTTGCGAGATGCTCAAGAACTGGGCCATGATCGGACTTGGCGTCGGTCCCAAGGGGAAGATTACCATTACCGACATGGACTCGATCGAGAAGAGCAACCTCAACCGACAGTTCCTTTTCCGCCCCAAGGATGTTGGCCAGATGAAGAGTGATTGCGCCGCCCGGGCGGTGCAGGCCATGAACCCGGATCTGGTTGGTCACATCCTCTGCCTGAAGGACCGTGTCAGTCCCGAGACCGAACACGTCTTTAACGAGGAGTTCTGGGCCAATCTGGACGGTGTCACGAATGCCCTGGACAACGTCGAGGCCCGGACATACGTAGACCGCCGCTGTGTCTTCTTCCACAAGCCGCTGCTGGAAAGCGGCACTCTGGGCACCAAGGGTAACACTCAGGTCGTCTTGCCCAAGCTGACCGAGTCCTACTCGTCCTCGCACGACCCGCCCGAGGAGTCGTTCCCCATGTGCACCCTCCGCAGTTTCCCCAATAAGATTGAGCACACAATCGCCTGGGCTCGTGAGCTGTTTGAGACGTCGTTCGTCAAGTCTGCCGAGACGGCCAACCTCTACTTGACTCAGCCCAACTACCTGGAGACCACCCTGAAGCAGGGAGGCAACGAGAAGGCAACGCTGGAGATGATTCGGGACTACCTGGTCACGGACAAGCCGCTGAGCTTCGAGGATTGCATCATCTGGGCCCGTATGCTGTTCGAAAAGCAGTACAACAACGCCATCCAGCAGCTGCTCTGGAACTTCCCCAAGGACTCCAAGTCGTCGAGCGGCCAGCCCTTCTGGTCGGGGCCCAAGCGTGCTCCTGACCCATTGAAGTTTGACCCCAAGAACGAGACGCACCTTGGTTTCATCGTTGCCGCGGCCAACCTCCATGCCTTCAACTACAACATCAACGGAGGCGGCGCCACCAAGGACACGTATTTGAAGGTGCTCGAAAACATGATTGTGCCCGATTTCTCGCCCGACTCCAAGGTCAAGATTCAGGAGAAGGACAGCGACCCCGTAAGTAGCGCCAAGCCAAGACGCTCGGGTGGGAGTACTAACACGCATGCAGGACCCCAGCGCCAACACCACCTTTGACGACGAGGCGGAGATCCAGAAGATCACTGACACCCTACCGGCCCCGAGCTCGATGGCCGGCTTCAAGTTGGTCCCGGTCGATTTTGAGAAAGACGATGATAGCAACCACCACATCGACTTCATCACGGCCGCCAGCAACCTGCGTGCCGAGAACTACAAGATCGAGCAGGCCAGCCGGCACAAGACGAAGTTCATTGCAGGCAAAATCATCCCTGCCATTGCGACCACCACTGCGCTCGTGACGGGTCTGGTTGTTCTGGAGCTCTACAAGATCATCGACGGCAAGGACGACATCGAGCAGTACAAGAACGGTTTTATTAACCTGGCTCTGCCCTTCTTTGGCTTCAGTGAGCCGATTGCCAGCCCGAAGGTGGAGTACCAGGGTCCCAACGGCAAGGTCACATTGGACAAGATCTGGGACCGGTTCGAGGTCGAGGACATCACGCTGAAGGAGCTCATTGACGACTTTGCCAACCGTGGTCTTACCATCAGCATGCTGAGCTCGGGCGTCAGCCTGCTCTACGCCTCGTTTTTCCAGCCCGCCAAGCTCAAGGAGCGGATGGGGCTGAAGCTCAGCCAGCTCGTCGAGTCGGTGTCCAAGAAGCCCATTCCCGAGCACCAGAAGGAGGTCATCTTCGAGATTGTTGCCGAGGACATGAACGAGGAGGACGTCGAGGTGCCTTACATCAAGGTCAAGATACGGTAGACGGGACCGTCTGTTTGGCAATATCGTCATGGCAGGGGCGGCGGCGGTGGATGCACGATTAACGATGAGGACGACTTCCCGATGGCTTGGTATCAGGGGCTCTCCGTTCTGCGAAATGATGTTTTCTCGAGGCTTATGTTGCTGCAAAGGCGCAGCTGGCATAAAATGTAGTATAGCCGCAATAGATAAGTAGGCGTATTCCCACCCCGCTGGCTCACCTCTATAGATAGGCACCCCGGTCGGGAATCCTGAAGGAGGCACCATACCGCATTTTTCTATACACGCTGGTGACGCCTGTAGTGCAGCAAGTATGCTCTGGCTCTGGTGGTGATGACCGCGAGTTATGTTGAGTCCATGATGATGGTTTTGCCCAAGTTCTTCCATAGCCGCGAGCGGGTGGTTCTCTTCCTGCCACCCCACTCTCGTTTTCCGAACAGGGGTGGGCTATTAGTGATGACTTACATGATGCTAAGCTCAGCCCAGCAAAAGCTCCCCTCTCCCCACGGCTCGCCTTACGTCACGATTGGTCGCCTCTCGCGATGGCGCCGTTTTGCGGAACATGGTCACGGTCCAGGATGGTGACAAAGCGACCATCGAGGACTAGGCATAATCGTGGTCAGCAATCCCAGGTAGTTAGTGATTTGTCTCTCCGCGCCTTGTCAGCAGTCCCGGCCGATCTGTAGGTTGGTACTACGTATATAGATAGACTTGGTGTGCTGCAAACCGCAGGAGAACAAGAACCCCCCCCCCCCCCCCCCCCCCCTTCTTCATTCAGAGCTCCCTGTCCATGAAGGCCGGAATCTTTTCTTCTCGTATCGCGAGATCAGTACCGCCCTGCAAGAGCCGTTCCGGTCCCATCTCCAGAGCCTTTTCATACCAGCCGTCACTTCTTCGATCTCCCTCGGCCTACCGTCTCGCCGTCGCACCGACGTTACCGAGCACCCAAACCAGGATGGTTAGTGACCCCCCGTGAACGAGGAACTTTGGATCGGCACGCTGACACGGGGCGGGCGATTGCACAGGCGTCCGGATCCAGCATCACGTCGTGGGTGAAGCCCGGTGACACGAGCGGCGAATTCAAGCGCCAGACCAGTGCCTTCCGCGACTGGCTCTCGAGCGAGCCCGACGCTAAATTCCCGGCCGAGAAGGGCCGATAGTACGTGTGATTTCCCTGCCTCCCCCCCGGTGCACGGAAGAGGAAGCGATGGTAGACTGACCGGCGACGGGGGGGGAGGAGAAACAGCCATCTCTACGTGTCGTACGCCTGCCCGTGGGCGCACCGGACGCTGATCGCGCGGAAGCTGAAGGGCCTCGAGGACTTCATCAGCTTCTCGGTGGTGCACTGGCACCTGGGGGAGAAAGGTACATACGCGACGCCCACCAGGCAGGGGCGAGTCTCCTTCTTTGCTTTCTTCGGCGCTGACCCCGGAGGCGGACGAACACAGGCTGGCGGTTCCCGAGCACCCAGGACACGGACGCTGAGGGCGAGAACGTGGTGCCGGACCCGTTGCACGAGGGCTTCACGCACATCCGCGACGTCTACTTCGAGGCGGACCCGGACTACGCGGCGCGGTTCACGGTGCCGGTGCTGTACGACAAGACGCGCCGCACCATCGTGAGCAACGAGAGCTCCGAGATCCTGCGCATGCTGGGCAGCGCCTTCGACGCCCAGCTGCCGCCCGCGCACGCCGCCGTCGACCTGTACCCGGCCACCCTGCGCGCCGACATCGACGCCGTCGGCGAGTGGACCTACGACCTCATCAACAACGGCGTCTACAAGAGCGGCTTCGCCACCACCCAGGAGGCGTACGAGCGCAACGTCAAGAAGCTGTTCGAGGCCCTTGACCGTGTCGAGAGCCACCTGGCCACGGGCAAGGGGCCCTTCTACTTCGGCGAGCACATGACCGAGACGGATGTCCGACTGTGAGTTGTGCTTCCCCCGGCGCGCGGCGCCATGCTCGTTTCGCCCTTGGGCGCGTGACTGACCGAGGTCTTCCGCCCAGCTACGTCACGCTCGTCCGCTTCGACCCCGTCTACGTCCAGCACTTCAAGTGCAACATCCGCGACATCCGCTCGGGCTACCCAGCCATTCACAAGTGGATGCGCAACCTGTACTGGAACCACGCCGCCTTCCGCGACACGACCAACTTCCTCCACATCAAGAACCACTACACCCGCAGCCACACCCAGATCAACCCCTTCTCCATCACGCCCGTGGGGCCAGTGCCCGATATCCTGCCGCTGGAGGACGAAGTCCCCGCTGTCAAAGCCCAGGCCTGAAGGGGATGGCGGCTGTACGGCTATGGGGGAGAGAGAGAAGACGGAGGGAACACGGGAAGCGAAAGCAGCGCAATGACGCAACATCGTGCTTTGTTCGTAGCTGAAATACAACGGGTCGCCCGAAACCGGCCCGCCCCCACGCTTCCTCGCCGCTCGACTCGGAGGCCGGCGGCGGGCATCCGTCGCGCATCGAGGTGACATGACTACAGCCCTGCCGAGAGTACCCCGCGCAGGGACCGGGACAAAGTCCCTGGCCGCCCCTTGAAGTGGCGCTGGGTGGCGCCCCAGCACGGTCGAGAAAGACACTGCGCTACGTAGCGACTATCCTCTTCCCGTCATGAAGACGGCGGCAGGAGACAGGGGGGAGGGAGAGTCAAGCAACCCGGTACCCTACAGAATCCTACCTAGGTACGGCATGACAGCAGGGGCATTTTTATTGCCGATTGCTCCATCTCGAGACCTGAATTCCGTCCAGGGGGGGGAGGGGCCTTCGTCGCGGTTCGGCATAGTGTTTCGGGGCGTGCCGAGTCAGGTTCGGCCGCCGTGCGATGACTGAACCCCGTCCGGCCCTCTCTGACGGCACATGGGACGAGGGCCGAGATGTGTTGTCGAGTCCAAGGAGCCACCTGCGTCCGCGTGCGCAATACGAATGTACAGACGAGGAAGGGGGGGTCCCCGACCTCAAGATTGGACGGACCACAGAGAGGCAAGCTTGGTGGACAGGGCCGGGGTGGGAGGCATAAATGACGATGGCGAGATGGTCGGGAATGGAGTGGCATGTCGTAGCAAGCCGGACGATCGACAAGGCGACCACGGTTCGGCTAGGGTTGCGTGCGGCGGTCAGGCGCCATCACGGCTTACCGACTGGTGGCAACCAGCCCAAACAACCTGATGGACGGGCAGGCATGTACGGTCGGTGTAGGGCAGAACGGCGCCCCCCCGCCAGTGAAGAGATAGGTAAGCACTACATCACAGAAGCACAAGTGTAGAAGTGTAGATCGACAGTAGTCTGTAGTTCTAGACGTCTTGTCCACTCATTCGTTCATCTGCGGCGACGCTGATCGAAGCATTTCGCGTCCCTGCATTCCCGCGCGCTACCGCGTGTCTAGTTTCGTATTCGTATTTCTGTCCCAAAAGGGAATAGCACTCTGGGCACCCTCAGCTTGGGTGAGAGGAGGACGGGAGCCAATCGCCTGAACGATCTGGCCTGCCACCAAGCTAAAAAAAACCGTCCCATGCAATGTCAACTGTGCAGCAGCTACTTGGGTACCTGCCAGCACGGGCAGGTGGGCGTCCGTCAGCGCCGTCACGACGGGACCGCGACGCCTGAGATGAGATCTTCTCCGTTCCGGGGGCGGAGGTCATCATGGCCAGACGATGGGCGACGATGGAGACGCCCTGATGAGCTGGGCGCGCGGGTCATGGCCGTCGTGCGCACCGCGTTGGATGGAGCTGGTGCTTGCGAACATGTATGTGCGTGGCCTAGGGTACTTGAGTACCTACTTACTTGCCCATTGCCGGCCCTGTGCGTCGCAAGATGAGCAGAGGCCCCGAGCAGCCGGCCGAGAGGCTCCGGCTGTCTGTTCCCATTGCCTGCCTCCTCCGGTCTGCTGTTTAGAGCCGGCGAGCAGCGTTGAGCGTGGGATGAGAGTGGCGTGGTGTGTGCTGTTCTCGGGAGCGTGGGAGCCGGTCGGCTCTGACGCGTCAGGCCTATCAGGCCGACGATTGGTAAGAATGCCGTGGAGCAAAGATAGCCGCCGAGAGTGGCTAAACTGCCCCCCCCCCCCCCCCCAATCGTGGACGTATGGCATCCGCCCTACTTCCCGAACGGGGGGGAGCTTGGAAATCAGCGGCAGCTTACATAACAGAAACGCCAGCCGGGACAGAAAAAAAGGCAGAAAAAAAGGTTACGCGGTGTAACTCGGTCAGGGACCAGGGGGCTGTCGTTACCAGGGTACCAAATTTGGGGAGACTAGTGAGAGCCAGACGCGCGCCAAAAAGCCAATCCGGCCTGTCAGGCCAGCATGGGTCGGAACGAAGCTGGAGGGATAACGACATGTCGCCCATTCCCATCTCCAATCCCCATCCGTCCCCATCCGGCCTGGCAGCCCATGCCTGCCTTCAAGGGCTGGGCGGCCGGGCCAGCGCTCGGGACCATCGTCATGGCCCGTTCGCGGGCCATTGCTGCTGGTGGCGGTGGTAAGGGTGGTGGTGGTGGTGCTGCTACTGCTGCTGACCATGCATGCCCTCGTCGAGACATGCAGAACGCCCACCCTGCCCCTGCCCCTGGTTCATCGGTCCCTCCTCCCGGGTCTCGCGTACGACACAGGCCGCGGAGCTATCGCCATGCGCAGTCCGCCCCCTCCCTGCCAGCTCGGGACACGCTACCAGGTCGGTCGCCGGGTGTGCGTTTCGTAGAGCGTACAGATGGCCCGGGAGAGATATCGCGTCAATCTGCAAAAAGCAGGCTTGTCCCAATGGGGCGTGAATTGAACGGGGTACCAGGGGTAATTCGGGGTTCCGTTCGCTCTTTGCTGGGTCAGCGCAGCTCCCCGTTGGCAATGACAATTTCCCATACATGAATTTTTTTCCACCAGGAAATTTCGTCGGGCAGTTCTGGGTTGCCGAGCTGCCTGCCTCGCGTCGCGTTCGAGCTTGTCTGCCGCTCAGTAGGGTCCTGCACAGCAAGTAGGCGCTTGCCTCTTTCTGTCCCCCACAGAGGCTGGTACAGGCCAGCCTATACCCGCCTGCCTCCATCCCCATCCCATATCTCCGGTGCCAGTTCTAGGAGCTGTACCGGTCCCGGTCCCCGTCCCCCGTCCTCTTCCACCCTCCCCTTCCCTTTCCAGGTCTGCCTCCCCCCCCCCCCCCCCCCCCCTGCAAGCACGTAGCGAGCGGACGCGCCTCTGCTTTCCCATCCCCTCCGGCCAGTTTCAAAAGGGTGTCCTTCGCTCCCCCTCCCCCTACCTTCCTTTTTGTTCCTTTCGCTGCGGGATTCCTTCATTGCCCTCCTGAAGCCGAGCCGACCACCCTGTCGTACACGACGGGCGCCACCACTTGTAGGTTCTCACCAACCTACATAGTCGCCGGACTTAGTTTGGACCACCGCGCCGGTTCTTTTCTTGCTCGTCCGCCAGGCCCCTCACGCACCGCCCCGTTTTCGAAGTAGTTCGCGCCCCCAAGGCTGTCGTATTTCGCCGCCTCGCGCTGTCATGATGGCGACCAACGCCACCGGCTTCACGTCGCCGCTGGCCGACAGGTTCGCCGCGGTCAGCCTGCCCCCCCAGGTCGACTTTTTCGTCGATAAGGTGGCCAATGCCGGCGCCTGGACCTGGATCTTCACCCTGCTGGCCCTCGCCGTCGCCTACGACCAGGTCAGCTACCTCATGAACAAGGGCTCCATCGTCGGCCCGGCATTCAAGGAGCCCTTCATCGGCCCTTTCCTCCAGTCCATGAACCCCAAGTTCGAGGAGTACCTCTCCAAGTGGCAGAGCGGCCCCCTCAGCTGCGTCTCCGTCTTCCACAAGTAAGCCACCTGCGCCATAGGACACGCTTCCCTCCCCCGCGGGAGGGAAGGAAAGAGGACATGTAGGAATGCTGACCGGCCCAGGTTCGTCGTTATCGCCTCCACCCGCGACTTGGCGCGCAAAGTCTTCAACGCCCCTGCCTTCGCGAAGCCGTGTGTCGTCGATGTCGCCCACAAGATTCTCGGCGAAAAGAGCTGGGTCTTCCTGGACGGTAAGGAGCACGTCGACTTCCGCAAGGGCCTCAACGGCCTCTTCACCCGCAAGGCCCTCGAGGCCTACCTGCCCCGCCAGGAGGATGTCTACAACCAGTACTTTGCCCAGTTCCTGAAGATGACCAAGGAGGCCGACGGCAAGCCCGTGCCCTTCATGCACACCTTCCGCGACCTGACGACGGCTTTCTCATGCCGCACCTTTGTCGGTTTCTACATCTCGGAGGAGGCCATCATGAAGATCTCCAACGACTACTACCTTGTCACCGAGGCTCTGGAGCTTGTCAACTTCCCCATCATCATCCCCTACACACGCACCTGGCGCGGCAAGAAGGCCGCCGACATGGTCATGGCCGAGTTCGCCAAGTGTGCCGCCAAGGCCAAGGTTCGCATGGCAGCCGGCGGGGAGGTGACGTGCATTATGGACGCCTGGATCAAGGACATGATCCACTCGAGGCGCTGGCGTGAGGCGACGGAGAAGGGCGAGTCGACGGACCACCTGGAGAAGCCCCAGCCTTTGATCCGCGAATTCACCGACATGGAAATCTCCCAGACCATCTTCACCTTCCTGTTCGCCTCCCAGGATGCCACGAGCAGTGCCGTCACGTACCTCTTCCAGATCCTGGCCCAGCGCCCCGACGTCCTCGACCGCGTCCGCGAGGAGAACTACAAGACGCGCAACGGCGACATCCACGCGCCCCTGAACCTGGACCAGCTCGAGTCGATGGCCTACACGCGTGCTGTCGTTCGTGAGCTTCTGCGATACCGCCCCCCTGTCCTGATGGTTCCCTACCTGGTGAAGAAGGCCTTCCCCATCACGCCGTCGTACACGGTTCCCAAGGGCGCCATGCTGATCCCCACGACGTACATGGCCCTCCGCGACCCCGAGGTGTACGACCGGCCGGACGAGTTCGACCCCGAGCGATACTACACGGGCGACGCCGAGGAGAAGGGTGCCAAGAACTACCTTGTCTTCGGTACCGGTCCTCACTACTGTCTCGGTCAGCATTACGCCCAGCTGAACCTGGCTCTGATGATCGGCAAGGCATCGCTGCTCCTGGACTGGAAGCACCACGCCACGCCTCTCTCCGAGGAGATCAAGGTGTTTGCTTGTATTTTCCCCAAGGTATGTCGTGTTGCTCAACGTGCGGGTTTGGCTCGGGAGGGTATTCGGCTAACTTGGATGCAGGATGACTGCCCGTTGACGTTCGAGGAGCGGAAGTGGTAGTAGACTTTAGATGCGGCTAAAACGCCCAGCCCAACTTTCCTTGGGCTCCTGGCCGATAGCGCTGACGGGAGCGGCCAAGGCCGCCCCTGTCGCGCTCAGTCGATGCAGGCTGCCCACACTTAACCCTTTTAATATTTGTATTGTACATAGCCTTTGATTCCCCCGAGACGTCGCTAGACTGTGCGTTCACAGCGATGGAGCAGCCCGTCTGGACTGGACACGAAACAATGAAGTAAAACATGACCAAGGACACGAGAACAGGCCCCCCGTGGTATGGCTGGTGTGTGAACTGCGAGAGCACCGTAACGCGCGCTCTCTCCACCCAACCTACCCACGGCGCTAGGAGCGGATCGGGTGCAGTCAGCTGGCCGAAGGGCTGTATGAGTACGCGGCGAATGGATGGCCGACTGATAACATGGCCCCCTCTACCGACGAAGTCAAGTATACGGAAGATTGCCGGCACGATGGTGGTCTGGTTCGTTGTATGCCTGGCCGGGCTCGGCGGCGCATCTGGGGATGGAACGTAGTTCCTCTTTGGGTCCGGCCAGCCGTGAGGTGATAGTGTCCCGCGGGAGGAAACAACAGCAAAGGCGGCAGGCGCGGCGGTTATTGGCAGCCGCATGAGGGTCGGTCCTACGAGTCATGGGATCCCGACAGGGCGTGCCGTCTCCATTCAGCCCATCCATCCTTAGCGTTCCCGTCCCCGGCATGTACATTGGCTGCGCAAGAAGTAGGTAGAGTACTTTCCCCATGCCTCCCTCTCTCCCTTCACCACACCATGCTTCCCACGTTTCCCACTTGCGTTAGTCATCAATCAGACCTCGGTAGGTACATACACCGTCCTGCCGTAGTGCTTTCCTAGAGAACCCCCCCCCCCACCCGTCATCGGGCGCTCTTACCAACACAAGCCGAGCTTCCCCCCCCCCCGACACCTCCCATCCGCGCGGGAGAGAGACTATAGGTACACACAGCACCTTCAGCCGCCGACCACCACTCCGGGCCCCCTCCATCCGTTTTGGCGCCCGCCCGCTTCCATCCCCGACCGTTCCGCGCCACACCCACGCTCGCGCGCGCGCGCACGTTTTACCCAGCCAGACGGATGTCTACCATGGCCGCGCCCGGCCGCTGCATTCCGTGGCGTCGCGCCCTCGTCGCGCCGCGGATCACGGCCCCGGCGACGCGGCGTCGCCTCGGCTCGGCTGCGTCCCGCGTCGCCGGCCTGCCGCCGACGGCCCCCCCGCGTCCCGGCCCGGTCCGGCCGGCGGCCCGCGCCCCGCGCCTCGGCGGCTGCCGCTGGTCGTCGGAGGCGGCGACGGGGAGCCAGATCTGGAGCTTCGAAGAGGTGAGTGGGACCCACGCATGGCTCCCAGGGGGGGGTGGCGAGAGAGCCGGGAGGCCGGCGGCTTTGGTTTCCCTCCCCCCCTCCCGGCTGCTATGCCTCCCCCTCTTCTCCTTGGTGTTGCGTCCTGGCCTCCCTTTGGCCGGCGGCCGCCGGGGGGGTGGGTTTCCACGGGGCAACCAGAAGCTGATGGCCTGGGGCGGTCCCCTCCCTCTTCTAGATACAAGCGCGGCCCGCGGCCACGACGCTCGTCGACGTGCGCGAGCCCGGTGAGGTGAAAGCCACCGGGCGCATCCCGGGGGCCATCAACATCCCCATCACGACGGCGCCCGACGCCTTCCACATCAGCGCTGAAGAGTTCGAGGACCGCTTCGACTTTGCGCGCCCCCCGCCCGACGCCGATGTCGTCTTCTACTGCAAGGCCGGCGTACGCAGCCGCGCCGCCGCCGCCATCGCCCGCGAGGCCGGCTGGTCCCGCATCGGCGAGTACCCCGGCAGCTGGATGGATTGGGCCGCCAAGGGCGGCAAGATCGAACGGTGAAAAAAGGCCGGGGGGGAAGAGGGCGAAGCGAGCCGAGTGTAAGCAATTGCTGGCCTCGAGGTAGAAAGGGGGAAGGGGCGTGCCCCGTACGACAAAGGGGAACTGCGGAAGCGAGAAGACCCGTGGTCCGAGACCGTCAACAGGAAGGGCCGCTTGATATATAGTGGACAAGGCCCGCCTTGCACGTTGAGTCTTGACAAGACACTGAGATGCTAAATTACGTGTTGGACCTGACGGTACATGTGCCAGAACCCCGACGGGGTTGGTGTTGACCTTGGCACCCTTCGCCCCAACGGCCTGGGATGCTCAACTTGGCAGGCCAACCTGGGAGCAATGGTCCAACCTTTGTATCAAGAATGGCGACTACCGAAGTGCACATGCCGACTACCTAATTGCACATGCCGACTACCGTCGTCGTGCCCCCTCCCCCAAGCCACGCGTTGAGAAGAAAAAAGTCTCCTCCTCTCTACGACAGCAAGAACCTCAACATGGCGGCCGGGGCGTCACCGTCCGTCTTCGGCTGCTCCTTCGCCGGCGGATCGGACTGGAGCGGGGCCGGGCTGCCGGCCTTGAAGAAGAGCACCTTGATGGCGATAGCCAGACCCAGGTGCAGGACGACGACGAGGATCAGCAGAATCTTGCTCGTCTGCTTGTCGGTGGCGCTGAGGACGGGGTACATGTTGCGGAGCAGGAAGGCGACCGAGAGGCCGAAGCCGAGGCCGACGAAGACGTAGTTCAGGATCTGCACCGGCGACCAGCTGATCAGGGCCACGGGAACCCAGATCAGGTTGGCGTAGCCGTAAAGCGCCCAGCACTCGAGCAGGTTGGCGCTCTCGGAGCCAAAGTACTTGAGCGCACCCCAGAGGACAACGGGGATGACGAGCGTGTAGCCGTAGATGAGGCCGGCGGCGCCTGGTGGTTGGAGGGAAGCCGGGTTAGTACAGCACGCTTTCCCCCACGGCCCAGACTGGCCACGCCGCCCGAGGAAGATGACCTACCGCTCAGCAGCTTGAAGTCGTACAGGAAGGGCCCGTTGCCCGTCATGGCCAGGTACTGGCTGATGGTGCCGGAGACGAAGAGGATGAAGAAGACGGTGGTGGCGATCCAGAAGGGCCCGTACAGGTCCGGGTTGCCCTCGAGGACGTCGAGGAAGTTGGCGCGCGGGTACAGGGCGGCCCAGCAGCGCTGCAGCACCGACGACGTGTCGACGTCGAAGAACTGGGCGTAGAAGGCCAGCGACCAGAGGTAGCGCTTCGAGGAGCCCGACGCGGCCGTCGCCGGCGGCGGCAGCCCGCCCCCCGTCGCCGAGGCCTTGCCGCGCGCGCCCGCCGGGTTGCTGGTAAAGGTCGAGTTGTGGAACTCGAGGTTGTCCTCCTGCAGGTCCGTGTGGCCGAGGTCGCCCTGTTGCCAGCCCGGCCCCCGCCGCACCGTCAGCATCCGTACGCCCCTGCAGACAAAGCCCCCGCGTCCCTAGGGCGGCGGGGGGGCGCGCGGCGGCGCGGGATGCATGCCTACCTCGTCATCGACGTCTACGACGGCGTCGTAGCCTGCACCGGCCATGGTGGGCGGGTCCGAGGCGTTCCGTGGGCCGGCCGGGAAGCACGAGAGGTGGGCGGCCAGGGCACAATGCGGCGGGATGGCGAGAGGCTGGTCGGCGAGAACATGCGCTGCCCCACGGGGTCGAGAGGTAGATGGGCGGTGGCCTGGCGATGCGCGTGGTGCGGATGGGAGGCGACGGAGGCAGGGCAACAATGGAGGTGCACGGGATGGCCGACCGGCCCTCCGTCCCAGCTGAGGCCACGGAAGCACCCTTTACCCGCACGCGCGCACGTCAGTCGCGCTAGTCGGACGGAGCTTCCCCCTCGGCTGGTACCTGTGCTGGTACATGCACGATTCTCCCCGTGCACGCCCGCCACTGACCGACCCTCCCCTGACGTTGCGTGACGGTGCTTCGCGAGCGGGCAGTCGACCCAAGCGGCGAGGCGAAGCCCGGGGTTTGCCTTTGTTTGCTTTGCTTCCACCCTACGTAGACATCGGCAGGCTTGCTCTCAGGAGATGGGCTATGGCCCCCCTGGGTCCTCGGCGCATCGGTGCATTGGGCACGACCAACCGGCGGACCGCCTGCCCCCCTGCGCGGGCCTCTGGTATTACAAGACCAAATCCCCGATGGCAGCAGACAAGTCCGAGACGGCCATGGCCGGTTGGGGTTCGAGGCCAAAAGAGACGCTCCGCAGCATGATGCAAACACAATGGCAGGCCCTGGATGCTCACGAGCCACCCCTCGCCGCCGACTAAAGTGACAACCAAGTTCCCGTTTGTCCGTACCCATTCGCCCATGTCGCCCGGCAGACCCGTTCAAGCCTCTCTTCTGTACCCCATACTGGAAGTCGGGGGAGCAAAGCCCAAACCCTGTCAACGCGAGGCTCATAGCCCACCCACTTCGCGCCCGGCCGAGACGACCGGACGGAATGAAAGACTGGTGGGGTCGCTCCTCGATGATGCTGAACGCGTGCGCCACGCGCTTGCCAGGTCCCACTGCTCTCCTGCCCGTGCTATGCATGGAATTGGTGTGTCCGGGGTCAAGTGTTCCCACCCGCAAGTACGATTGCAAATCGGGCCTGCGCCTGGCTTTCTGTCTTCGAATCTGACGTGCCGGATGCCTTGCGCCTCCCACAGGTCCATTTCAGAAACGGTCGTGAAGCTGTGTATCGTGACTGGGCGCATCAGCACACACAAGTCCCCGTTCGGACCCCCGGTTTCACATCGAAGACAGGGCAAAATTGTGCGAGGCAGGGGGAGCACGAATTGGTAGTAAAAGATCTTGTATCATCAGACCGTATATCGTAGCTCGATTTGTCTCTACCTAGACATTGGTACTCCGCAAGGGAAAGAACTGCAAGCCAAACAGAACCCATGCCTGACGATGCGGCTTGTCCATGGTGATTTTCCCGGTTTGCCTGATGATGCCAAACCCACGTACGCCGAAAGATGATGCAAAGGAATCGTCTATTTGAGCTTCTTCTTGGGTCGCAGCTGGTTGGTGTGGCCACACTTCCGCTTGCTGTAACACCGAGGGTCAGGCGCTGGGATCGTCAGGGGAGGGGACGTGCCATGGACCAAAACTTACCGGCAGTTGGTGGCTCGGGGAGGAAGGCGGGCGTAGCACTTGCGGCAGATCATCCTGGCAAGCCGGGTCAGCCTCTCATGGCTCCGAGAATACAGAACGCCGCCAACCATGGCGCGCCGCAGATACTCACTTGTCGCAGTTGAACTTGGAGGCCAGAGCCTTCAGCGAGGGCTCAATGATACCACCACGCAGGCGGAGGACCAGGTGGAGGGTCGACTCCTTCTGGATGTTGTAGTCGCTCAGGGTGCGGCCATCCTCGAGCTGCTTGCCGGCGAAGATCAGACGCTGCTGGTCCGGGGGAATGCCCTCCTTGTCCTGGATCTTGGACTTGACGTTGTCGATGGTGTCGGACGACTCCACCTCGAGGGTGATAGTCTTGCCCGTGAGGGTCTTCACGAAGCTGGAAGTGATAGCGTCAGTACGAGCCCAGATATCCCATTCGTCGGTTCGCGAGGGGCGGCAGCATCGATGGCCTCCCCCGAGGGGGGCGGGTTGAGACGTCGCATGGCCGTTTCGGTCGGGTTGGGGGAGGGTTCGCGCTTACATCTGCACTACAAAGGAATCAATGTTAGCATCGCGGTCGGTAGAGCACCATCAGCGCGACCAGTGCGCGCGTATGTCCACTTACTTTTTGCCGGTCCTCGTGCAAGTCGTTTGTCTTGGTCGGGTTGGGATGCAGAAAGATGCTTGCGATGATGGCTATACGCCTTGCCTCGAAAATCACCGGGGGGGAGCACTGGCACTGCCGTCAGTGGGACGGCTTTTTTCGATTAGGGCTGTGGGGGGGCTGATTGTCCAAATGTGGTGTGGATGCAGAGAAACTCGGACTGCAGGTGCCGACGGCTGCGGCCCCACCTCTGGCGGTCCTACTCCTCCAACGAGCAAGTACTGAGTACTACCTGCTTCGATCCTCTCGGGCCTCAAATTCCGAACGGCGGGTTCCACGTTACGAAATGCCTCTCCGACGGCGGGTTTCCGATGGTTCAATACGAACGCGCCCAGAATTAGGCGATTCCGGCGTGCTCCCGTGGCCTCGAGCCTTGCTCGAATCCGCTGTCACCCATGGGTGCCATCCAATTCGTCGGTATACGCACTAGACCAGGTGCTTGTATGTTGGCTGGCTGGCTGGCTGGCTGGCTGGCTGGCCACTGCTGCCTCAGTAGTGCTATTGTCCCTATTCCATTGCAGCGTCGATTCGGTGCCGAGCTACCTAACATAAGGCCTTGGATGTCTTATACGGGCAATGTAATAGAGCCGCCATACTGCGGTCTGCGGATGGGCAGTGCCATCGGCATCTTCCGCTACGCGGGATATGCTGTACCTATGGCAGCGGCAACACCTTGAAACTTCGTGATGTGAAAACACGACCTGTCCATGGGCGCCTGGTACAGGAGAGTTCCTGTCTTCCCACTCATGCTACGGACATGCCGGTCCAGCTCCAGTCGCGCTAAGCTCTGCCCGCCTCTCCTTGCCCCTCTTGCCACACCACAACTCCAGGCGTCTCTCGACCTGGTTCGTTGCGTTGATGAGCGTTCGCAAAGGAACAGCCGCCGTTCTCGCCGCCTCCGTATAAAACACTTTGGCAGTATCTGGGAGGTCGTCCTCTGTGCGCCAGACGGGGAGAAAGTCTCGTTCGGGCCGGCGAGGCTTCATGCTGGCGACGGGCACCTCCTCGTCTCGTTTGGGCTCGATGACTCGCATGTGCTTGTTGACCAAACGGAATCTTTCCGCGGCTGATGCATTGTGCAACTCCTCCACACTGGGACCTCGGTCCGCATCCCGCGACTCTGACCCTGGGGTCTCAAACAATGTCCGTATACTCTTGGGCGCTTGAGAGGAGGTCAGCTTTCTTGGTACAATCATCGAGATCGACAGACCGGAGGACAAACTTTTGATATCCGCTTCGTGGTTTATAAATGTCCGTTCATAGAAGTCCATGTAATCGTCCAGTTTCAGCTTATCCATGGTCAAGGCCTGGTCCGCCGTGACGGTGTGCTCGGTGCCACGTCTCAACCTATGAACAAGTTCAGGGTTTTCCTTCCGGGATTGCTCCCATTGCTCCCAGTCTATCTGGGTAACTCTGGGGTCTTCGTGGCTGGCGGGTGGGCGTTCCACCCCGTCCAGCGGATGGAAAAGTTTGGTTGCTACCACGACCAGTGCCATGAGAAGGACCTCGGGGTTATCCATGGAGCAAATTCGCTTCTTGGCTTTCGTAGGATAGACGAACCCAACCTCCAGCAAGTCGGCAAGGATCTGTACAAATAGGTAGCTCTCTGGCGGTAGTGTGAGATCCTTCAAGTGCTGGACCAAACTGGGGACGTAGTTGAGGGCGGGAAACCCGATGTCGCAGTTCACATTGAATCCGATGGCCAGTTTCTGAACCGCGAAGAGAAGGGCTCCAGGCCGGATATGGTCCTGCACCTGGAGCGAGCGGTGGAATTCGGGCGGGAGTCGTTCTTGCGTCGTCTTTGGTATGGTGTTGATCTGTACGCGCCGTGAGTCGTCCCCCTTGTCCTCCTGGGCAGAAGCACCAGTACGTACCGCCGTCAAAAAGACAATATCACCCCTCTGGGCCCAGTTGTGAAAATCCGCCGTCGTAACCGGCAGTCGCATCAGAGTACAGCCTAGGCAGCAGTGCGCAAGAGTATCGACAAGCATCGGAAGTTTGAGCCTCTTGCCACCCTGGGGCGTCCATGTGCGGTTGGGAGGCGCGGGCCCGTCACTCAGCTCTCCGTCATCATCTTCGGCCTGGGGCTCCTCAGGGGCGGAGTCATCCCTCGCGGTGCCAATGGCCTGCTGGATGTATCCTTTTCTCGCATCCCAGAGCGATTTGACGACCCCCTCTAGCAGGGCTGGAAACTTGCGCTCCTTCACGAGCCACCACACCTGCTGTCGAAGGATCTGTTCCAGCACCTCGATGTACAGTCTACGTCCAGCGGCGCCCGCAAGCTTCTTGGCTTGGTGCTTTGGCTGTTCCTTCTTCTTGCGCGTCGTCTTGCCCATGGTACCAAATTCGTCTTCCCCGGCATCGTGCTCCGCGTAGCCCTCGAGCCGGTGTCCGTTCCGACAGTAGCGCAGCGCGTCCTCGGCGTACCACTTTCTCGTGCCACACTGGTCGCACCGCTCGCCAGGTGCCATACGATGCAGTTCGGTGGGTGCCATGCTGGATGTCGTCCGCGGCCTCCGGAAGGCGGAAGGTAGGGAGGGGGTCCGGATGATAGGCGGTTTATATGTTGTCGTCCCGGGATCTGCCCTGAGGTGATTGGTGCTGGGGTCATGGGCGTGCGGCCGATCCACCGTCCGTCACTTTGCTAGTGGGCGTCTGTTACTTTCTTAAAAACGCAACAAAGTCTCAAGTGGCCTCGAGAGGGAATATGCATGGCCCAATGCCTCCGGGTTTCCGGCGGCCCCTACACCTTTGACCACTATCACTTTGCACGAGTTGAGGTGGCCCCCAACCGGCAGAATTGTTAAGATTCCGGGGTCAATCTCGGAGACCAGATCGGGCAATTTCCCATCAACAAAGAGTCCGTGCTTTCCAGCGAGCGCCTTTTGCCTCGGATCATCGAGACACTTACAACTCCTGCTCTTACCAAGGTGCTTTTCAGTTCATAAATTCTACCCTCCTCACTTAGCGGCGGTTTGCTCGGCATTGCTTCGCGTCTCTTGCGAGAACGGGCGGACCGTGTCGTCCTTGATGAGTCGAGATGCCATAGCCGTTACGAACTGGACGCTTTGTGCGCCCGCCACAACCAGCCCGACGTCCACAGAGCAGCGGATCACGCACATGGACAGTAGGTACTCCGATTTTCATCATGGGGAAAGTCGTGGATTCTATAGGCTACATCGTCTCCGCCAGAAGCCACCCCATCGGTCGTGATCCTCATGCTCATCGATTCGTGATTGTAACATGTAGGAAAAGGACGGCGCGGGAAGAAAAATAGCATCCGAGGTGCTGTGGGGGGGTCCTTCGTGGCCGATTCATATACCCAGCAGAAACAAGTGTCCAGTCAGAATCCTTCTACGTTAACGACCACAGGCGGGGCGCGAAGCCCCCGATATCAACGGCCCAAGTAGTGTCCCCCGAAGATATCCACCACGTGTAGCTGATATGCGTCTCGGATCGAGATGTGTAGTCGTTCGTGCTAATCAACCAAGGTCGTCTCCGCAGATCCTGCAATCAAGCAGGTGGCTTAACCCTGACGGGGAGCCTCCTTGGCCTCAACAGCGGCCTGCTCACCCATGGAGGTGAGGATGACAACGTCTAGGAATTGGGGTCAGTTTGATGGGTACCGAGGCACAGGGCTGCGCGCGGGGCTTACTGGTGTCCTTCTCCTCGGTGGTGAAGAGACGGGTGATCTTGTCACCGATCTCACCGTCGGGCATGCGAACGTCATCCTTGGTCTCGCCGTCATCGCTCATCAGAGACAGGAAACCGTCGTCCGAGATGTCAAGCTTCGCGCACGTCAGCACAAGGGCGGCAGCAGTCAGGAGGCGGAGAAACCTACGAGCTGGTACTCCTTGCGGGTGACGTTGGGGACGTCCATGTTGTGGGTCGAGGGGCTGAGATCCTCGAGCTTCTTGCCAGTGAAGATGTCGATGGCGACCAGGTGAACCTTGGCGTGGCCGTGCTTGCCCGTCTTGGAGGTGGACATGTCGACGATCTTGCAAGGGCGGTTCTTGATGCAGACGAAGCCGTTCTTGCGGAGGGCCGAGCATTGCATGGGGTAGGTCAGCGACGCACCGGCGTCAGCCGACTCGAAGGTGAGTTCATGCTACCAGGGTGATGAACGTCAGCTACCAGGACCTTGACTATGGCCGACGAGCGGAGTCGAGGATATTTGAGGTTCGTGGTCACACGCAGGCGGGCGGCCGGGGGGGGGGAGGGGGGGCGATCGCGGCGTGTTGGGCTGGGCTCGCTGGCCGTCGCCGTAGGCACGGTTGTGTGGTGCGGGGTGGAATTTTCCCCTCGCAGGCGAAGGACGCGGGCAAGGCGTCGCATCGAGAGGGGCACGGGAGGGGGAGCAGCGGGAGACTTACTTGAGCGTCGTCGGCCATCTTGACTAGCGGGGGCTGGGGTGTCGGCGTAGAGAAGTAAAAGAGAGGATGGGGAATGAAGGCGAAGATTGAATGGCGACAATGGCTTGCTTAGGAGTTGGAAGGGTTGGAGGGGGAGAGGGAGGAGGACTGGACCGTAAAAGTACTCTGCGCTCGCTTTTTTTTTGGGTCGGGGAAGAGGCTTCGGTGTGGGCAGGCTTGAATTTTGGGTTAAAAATTCAGACAGAAACGGAGGCAAGACAGCGAGAGCATGCAGCCAATGGCCGTGGCAAGATTTGACCACAGCGAGCGCAGTAAAGCGGGGCAGCAGATTCCAGCTAAGCCGACAGTGAAGGAATGAAACGCCGTGGGCGCCTGAATGCCATTTCGGCCCGTGATGCATGGGATGGGGGACTACGCCCATTCCTCCAGGGAATGGGGCCTGCCCGGAGAGCCTGGACCTCGTTCTGTTGATTTGGGGGTTCCTCCGTGACCAGCGGTGCCGCGGTTTGGGTGGGTTCCCGTAGAATCCAAAGCTGCTGCTGGTGCCGCTGCTGCACAGCAGCCACCACGGTAAACCAGAGCCGCCCGTTTATGCACCCATGGGCCGCCATTGCACACTTCTGTAGGTATGTTATGAATTTATGTAGTATGCGCGTACCGGGCTTCTGGCAGTGTTCCCCTCCCCTCCTGGCGGGAATAGCAGAGAACGAATGTGTACCCTCACAGATAGCCTGCGTCTATATACGAATTTGAGGGCAAGTGTACGTCTTCCACGTGGTTGAAGCGCACAATGGGGGCCGACTTGTACGGAAGAATGCCATTCACATGGTCAGCTCCCAGCAGCAGGCGAAGACGAACCCTGGCAAGATGTAGGTAGGTAGGTAGGTAGGCCAATAAGTAACAAAGGCACCCTTACCTACCTTCATCTACATTCCAAACCCGATGGATGTCTTCTCATACACAACAAAATGCTGACCTACTTTAATTATCATCCATGTATCTATGTGGGTGTAATAGGTAGCTCATCGCTAGGGCCGCAAGCTGTCCGGCGTCCCGTTTTTTTTTCCGGATCGGCGGAGCTCTGAGATGGGATCTTGTCTGGATAGATGTGAGCGAGTATCCGTACCCCCAGGCCACGCGGTGAATCAGTGGACGACCAGTCAGCTGGTAAACGAACGCCGAGAGGTGGCCAAACGGCCAATGCCCCCCCCCCCCCGGCATGTCACATACGTCCCATACCCTCCTGGACTCTAGGGCGGGAATCTGGTGTCGAGAGCAGCCGCAAAGGTACCTACAGTAAGAGGTAGGCAGGACTCGACGCCACACTCCAAGCTCCCTTCGAGCTCCAAACTGCTCCCTCGTACCGCCAGTTTCCATATAATCACATGCCCGGGGTGGGCAGTATGGAACTTATTGAGAATATTCGGGAGCAAGGGTAGGCATGAATCAAGCCAGCACTCACGTGCGCAAGCCAATGTATGTAAAGCACGATGAGGTGCATAGCCTGAATCCGGGGCAGCATGGAGCCCGCAGTCTCTGGAGCTAGGGTTATACTATGCTGTGTACTATGTATGCTGTGTACTCAAGTAGGTAGGTCTGTACGCCATGTCACGCCTCATGGACGTCTGATGCAACGCAACTGTCAACCTGCATAGATACAAGGGCGCATTGCAGAGAGACGGGCGGCATGGGACCTTGCCAGCCGTAAAGCTGTTCATTGTCATCAAGTATTGCAAGCTTGCGGGGTCGCTACCTGTTCGACCCAGACGGACAGGACGGCGGGCCAAGCCAGCCCAGATCCGACGACAGCCTTGGCTAGCTGGTCAACCCACCCCTGCTCAACAACGGAAAAGGCGGGCGGGCACGACGGACGCAAAGCTCTCCAGCCCCGTGAAGCCTGGGGCAGGACCCCTGTTCTATAGCATCCCTCCATCCATCCCATCCAATAGGTCCGCTGGCTACTTCTGTAGCTCAATGTTGGCCCTCGACTCAAGTGGGTAGGAGATACATCAAAGGGTAGTTTCGGAGTGGAGTGCATGCAAGTATGTAGTACTAGATGTGGTGTCGGGGCCGTCCTGGCACAAGGGAAGCGCCGCCCGGCCAATCAAGGACCGGCCGAGCTAAGAACAACAGGAGGCTGTTGCGCTGCCTCGTCGTGCCGTCGGTAGTTGACAGACAATCCGTTCGATGCATCGCGGCCTGCGGGATGGTCGCTGACCTCATTTCCGCCCGCCCTTGGTCCTGCTCCATCATCCCTTCCGCCTTCCAGACTGTTGGAACCCGAGTTCTGCCGTTGGTCGCTGGCTCCGTCATGACACACCCGTTGCTACAAGCCACAGCTGCCCCTGAACTGCCGACACGACTCTCCCTCCCTCTTCTTCCACCATGTGGCTCGACCGACTCGCCGCACAAGCAACATCGCCGAGTGTAACGCCGCCCGGAAGCCGCGCATACTCCCCGGCCCCGGGCCGGAGGACACCAAGCAGCCTAGGGCCCTACATCACATCGCAACAGCGCCCCGGCCTCCCCACGCGAAACTCGTCGCTTCAGTCGCTGGCTTCTAATGACTCCTCGGCGTCGTCGCTGCTGGCCTCCGGCCGCCGGCCGAATGGCTCCAACCTGAAACAAACGACCACGGCCTACAGCGGCCCCGACCCCGTGAACGTGCTCCAGCGACTCTTGGGCGAAGACGTGGAATCCGCGGGCGGCGCAGAGAAACCACCGGGCTCCCTCACCGAAGACGACTTACACTACGTCTTCGACTTCGGCGGCCTCTCCCTGACGGAGCTGGCGCGATCCGAGGACGCGATAGCAGAAGGCCCCGGCGTGGGGAGATCCCAGACGGCCGAAGAATGTATGTTGGACCCCGCCGCTGCTCATCTCGCGAGGGCGAACCGCTCACCTCTTCGCCAGACGAACAGGAGAGAACCAAGTACGAAGGGCTACATCGGTCAATAAGGGCTTGCGACGAAGTCCTCAACTCGGTCGAGACGAACCTCACGAGTTTCCGGAACGACCTTGCCACCGTGTCCGCCGACATTGAGAGCCTGCAGGCGCGCTCTACGGCGCTCAACGTGCGTCTCGAGAACCGCAGGGCCGTCGAGAAGGGCCTCGGGCCCGTCGTCGAAGACATCAGCGTGTCCCCTGTTGTGGTTTCTAAGATCGTCGAGGGCCACATCGACGACGCGTGGGTGAAAGCCCTCGCCGAAGTCGACAAACGGGCCGCTGCCCACAAGAAGAACGCGGCGTTGGGCGCGGCAGACAGCAAGGGGTTACGGGATCTTGGCCCCTTGCTAGAAAAGCTGGTGGTCAAGGCCATTGAGAGAATACGTGACTTCTTGGTCGCGCAGATCAAAGCCCTCCGGTCACCACATATCAACGCTCAAATCATACAACAGCAGAACTTCCTCCGATTCAAGGATCTGTTCTCCTTTCTCCACCGACACCAGGCCAAGCTCGCCGACGAAATCAGCCTGGCTTACCAGAACACGATGCGCTGGTATTATCTCAACCAATTCACGCGGTACGAGACGGCTCTGAAGAAAATCAAACTCCACGTACTCGACAAGACCGACGTCATCGGAAACGAAGACACGTCACGAAAGGGCTCGGTCCTTTCGTCGGCCAAGATCTCAGGGCCTCCCCACGACGCTTTCAACCTGGGCCGCCGCATCGATCTGTTGCGCACTAGAGACCAGTCGGCTCTCTCCTCGTACCTTGCCGAGGAGGACAATAGCACCCATTATATAGAGGTACCCTTCCGCAACTTCAACCTGGCGCTCATCGACAATGCAACTGCAGAATACACTTTCCTCGCCTCCTTTTTCTCCCCCGCCCTCTCCTACGCTGCCATCTCCCGCCACTTCGCCTACGTGTTCGAGCCTACCTTTGCTCTCGGCCAATCTCTCACGAAAAGTTTGGTGTCTGATACGTATGACGCACTTGGCCTCCTGCTCAGCGTCCGTCTCAACCAGCATTTTCAATTTGAGATGCAGCGGCGGAAGGTCCCTGCGGCCGAGGGCTACCTCAACGCCACGGCCATGCTTCTCTGGCCGCGTCTGCAGGTCGTTATGGACGCGCATTGCGAGTCTATACGTACTCTGACGTCGTCCTTGCCGACGAGGACGCCTTCCAAGACGGAGCAGGCGAAGCTTTCGGCGGCACCTCATGTCGCAACGCAGAGATTCGGCCAGCTCCTGCACGGCGTACTGGCGCTGAGTGCCGAGGCCGGCGATGATGAGCCCGTCGTCACTAGTTTGCGTCGACTAAGAGCCGACATCGAGGCTTTCTTGACTAAGTACAGCGCGGCCTTTGGCACGGACAAGCGCAAGCGAGAGAGGTTCCTGTACAACAACTACAGCTTAATCCTCACCATCATCAGCGACACGACAGGGAAGCTCGCAGAGGAGGAGCAGGAGCACTTTGAGGGCTTGAAGGCGGCCTTCCAGGAGACTGCGTAGATGGGGCATGGTACCTATATTGGTATCGAATCTACGAGATCAAGTCATGTCATTCGTCCGGTCGCGGTGCTAAGCGAGATTCTCAGCGCCTTGGAGAAGGCGGTGTTGCCGTGTTCTTGGAAAGTGAGACCGACTGTGCTGCGCCGCCGCTATTCGGGGGCAAGTAAAAACCTCGAGGACGTTGTTCCTGACAGCTCGACGTCTAAATAAATACGTACTGGACTGAGTGTCAGCGTCGGCGTTTTGGTCCAGTCGTATCAACAGAAGGCCAAGTGGGGGAATGGTACCGCAACAGCGACCCAAGAAGGGAGACACCAGTGAGCGTCGATATAGCACCTCGCTTGACCAAGAGCTAGCCGAGGGACGGCACAGTCGAGACCCCGATAGGTTTGTACCAATATAACCCATACAGATACACAAGATGTAGTCGAGCCATTTAAATCCCATAGGTACAAGAACGCGTGTAGCAGTTTTACACACTCCGGTGTCCCAAAGCAAGACGGGCTCGCCGTCCGTTTAGACTTTTTATCGCTGTAACTTACCAAAGTACGTATCATACATGATCGTGAAAGGCCCAGATCCACGAGCGTGGGCTTGCCAATGGGCCGTATTCTACTCTGTGTGGAGTGGATATCTAAAGCGTCCCAAAGACGTCTGCGCCTCGCCGGCTGGCGGCCATGATCCAGCTCACCTAGACCAAAACGCGGTGAGATAGGCCCAGGCTCCGGGCGATGCTTTGCGGAAATACACCGCTGCCACGCCTACCAAGACAGCTAACACCACGCCACGGGCAACAGGCGTTGTGGTGGCGGCGGCGGCATAGTCGCGAAGCTTTCGGGCGATGCGCTGCTTCTGTTCGGCCCACTGCAGTTCGTCGATTTGTTTTTCGAAGAAGCGGTGGCCATCGTCCATACTCTGTACGGCGCTCATCTTCATGTCGCGTGCGGTCTTGAGCACGCTGGACCGCGTTATGCTGGGCCAGCTACGCAGAGTCTCGGGTGGATGACGCGCAAACAGGCTGGCGGCATCTGTGATAAGGGCCTCCAGGTGGAGAGGCTGGGGTAGCTTGGAGAGGATCGAATGGAGCATCTCGGGCTCGTCGGCCGGGGTATCAAAGAGCTCCTCGCGCCGGTTCAATACAATCTGTGCGAAAACGTAAACGCTAAAGACCTGCTCGCGCGCCAGCAGGGCGTCGAACAGACGTGCGATGTCGCTGTACGACTGGATGTCATGGGCGTACATGGTCAGCGTGCCCGAGAGGGCAAAGAAAGGCTCGGTCCGGGAAAGATGGCGGCACAAGGCCGGATCCACGGCCAACAGGATGTCAGGGATGAGACGCAGCTGCGCAACAGCTGGCGCCAGGTTGGGCAGCATGAAATCGCGGATGCGAAGCGCGGAAAGGCGGGCCACGGCGACGGACCGCACAGGGGGAGGCAAAACCAGCAGAAGGACCTGGCAGATGTCGTGGTAGCCTTGGAAGTAACAGAGGTATGGGCAGCGGCGCAGAGTCTCCGTGATGAGGTCCGAGAGCTCTGCCTTCTTGCGATCGAGATCGGCGTGAGAGGTATCTGAGAACGTCAGCATCGCATCCGAGATGGGACCCCAGCTAGGGCGTGGCGGTGGCACATACTGTTGGGGTAGTAGATGAAGCTCCTGTCGACATCGAGGCGCACCTGGTCCTCGTCTCGGTGGCGAGGCAGGCGGTCCCATGACTCAGTCTTCTCCAATCCAGGGTCGTCTGCGGACGCAGGGGCACCGAGAAGAAGAGGCCCTTGAGCAGCAGGTTAGTTGGCTGCAAACACAGCGATAGGCCCATGCCGATCCCCCCTCCGGTCGACTCACATGCGCGTTGGCGAAGGCTGTCGGAGAGGAAGCCGCCCTCGGAGATCGCTAGATCTCGCAGGGCGTCAAGATCGCGGCGCTGGCACGCGTCCCGGATAACCCGTGCTTTTGCTTTCCTGCGCGCGGCCGCATCGTCGTCGTGAGGTTTTGTCTCGTCGGCAGCGCGGCTTGGAATCTTCTCGTCCTCGGCGTCCGAATCCCCATGTGCGCTCATGCTGGGTGGGTGGGCGAGTATGGCGGGCTGGGGTGGGCTCTCGCTTCACGGTTGCGGGCGGTCGGCTGGCGGAGCAGGGTCGGCTGGCTACGAGTGCCGTTTTAGGCATCCACCTCGCAGTATCTGGAGCCGCGTCGTTATCGCATGCGCTTCGTTCCCATTGTTTGGCAATCGGGCGGCAGTGGGTAACGGAGCGAACGAGGGTGAAAGCTCAACCATGCCGTTGGGTGGCGCTGGTAGTGGGGGTCCGGGGCCCCCCGGTGTGAAATGCGCTGTCGTCACTGGGGACCCGAGGGAGCCACTGCCTGCCGGCCTGCGTGCCTGCGAACAAACGCGCACACCCGGGTGGCCGATGGAATACGGGTTGGGTCTTTAGGTCGTGCTAGGGTGCGACGTGCTTGTTTCATTAGGGTCTGCTAGGGCCGGAGTGCGTGCTTTCTAAAGCTTCCGCCTGCCAACCAGCCCTTGGGAGACTCATGGTTGGCAGGATCGTTCATCAGAATAGTCGCCCCGTCAGGGACAGCTCGACCCGGAACGGGCCGAGTCCCACTTGCTCCGAGTCCCGATGTCGTTGCACAATGGACAGCTGGGCTGGTGCTTACAGCCTCCCTAGAGCGGGCTGGCTAGCCATCCGCCTTGCCCAATCTGTCAAGCCTGCGCGATCTGGCCGTACACCAGGGCTGGAACTGTGTCCATACCCAGGGGTCTGGACAAGGATCCCGGGGACAGCCGAAAATGATATCTCTACTTTTGCCCCTTCTTCCTATTCCGGGGCAGAACCGAAGGGAAGACGCGGACGCTACCTGATGGCCTTGCTTGGAGGGGTCGGGCCTCTTGTATCGGTACAGACCCGGACCGTCAGAATTCCCAAACGCCCATATTCGAATACGTGCCTCCATCTTTGCAGACGGAAGGGGCCACATATCCGCCGTTAGAGGGAGAGCGGGGAGGGAGCAATTATAAGCTGATGTTCATCCCGTGGGAACGGTTGATTACACAATTACGCCTACCATCCGCCTTGTACTGGTAGACTTATAGAATGTGTGCTGTCTCCATCTGCAGCTCGCCAATGTGTAGGCAAGTAAGTATATGGGGGGTTCGTATGGGCACATTCCCGCAGGTCTAGCTGAGCCCGACCTGCATACACCCTCGGGCCTAATATACACGTACTCGGACAAATCACCGGGTCGACCCCGGGTGCCATCCCCATTACGAGATATGATATGTGACTGACTGCCTGTCTGCCATATATCCATCATTGCTTTAGACCGTTGTCCATCATCACGACTGGGCCGGCAGAGCAAGGATACCACAAGCAGCCCTGACTAGCCCAGGATCCGGACACTTGCATGGTCAAGCCGCCATCGGCTATGCGAGATCGATCATCAGACGATGCAAGATCTCGCAAGGATATCTCAGGCAACCGTGCGCTGCTCGACCATTATACTGGCATGGCGGCGTAGCGTTCTGCTGGGGCATTGATGGTATCATAGTTCCCCGATTGGCAGCACTCTCATCTTGGCCCATCCAACTGCATGGCCTCGATGCCCATACGCGGAGAGCAGCTCTGGAGCTAGTACGGAGTTCGCTGGGCCATGACATTTGGCCGGGGTCGGCCGCGAGGATCATCTCACCCTCGGACCACCGTACCAAGACCTGTGTCTCGATTAAGTAGTCAAGCCAGCCCGGAAGGGGCTAGAAGCCACCGGGAGGGCATGAATCAGCAAAGGGAAACTCGTGTTATACACCCTTTCCCTACATTGTGCCAATGTAGTGTCAACACGTCGTCTACGCCGCAATGGTCCTGATTAATGCGTTGCTTTCCCGTGGGTCTTATCTGCCCTCCGACGGCTGCGGGCAGACCGCCTGTATCGGGCTCACTTTGACGTGGCGGCCTTGTATCCAACTCTGACATCGAAGCTGATCTTTCGTCCGCGGCACATACTCGCGTCACCCAGCCTCGTGCCGTGCCCCTACCCCCTCTGCGTCCTCCTCCCTGATACTCGTTGCTACCCCACGCCGAACCAAGCCACCCGGCCGTGGATCGTCACATTTTTATCTTACAGCTCAGTCAATGTGTCCAAGCATGACTCGCGGGCCAGAGTGGCCCTGGTCGTGCTGGTTTGGTTGGCCCTATGCTTTGTCACCCACACCCCGCCCAGTGGCTGCCTGCTGGCAGGGTATCAAACTAGTGCCTTCCAAGCAACCTGCCTGAACTGCCCACATAAGTACCTAAGTAGATAGTGGCTGGCCCGCGGAGGCAGGCGTATGTAGGACATTCTGTAAGACACAGGAAAAGCAATATGATGCATTCACGCCAGCTGCCAATTACTGCACCCTCGTCGGCTTCGGGTTTGGAGAGTCCATGATCCACGGCGTACGACGGAGCTTCGAGTGTATCGCCCCGCTGCCGCGCTTGCCCCGTCCCTCCGATCGCCCAAGGCTGTCCCTTATGCTCCGAATCGGTGGACGGCGGATAGGGACGAGCGCCTGGTTAAGGGCCATCGCAGATAGATCTTGCATTCTTATTCTCCGATACCAGCCAACCCAGATCAATGGCGTGAAATTAAGAGCGCCCTGCAGCGGTGCTGTCTCCGCGCCCGCGGTGACGTGCATACGGGTTAAGTAAGGCACTTTGCCAAAGAACAGGCTGTCGGGGGAAGCAAACCTGGCCGTGTGATATATGCAACATGATATCCCTCAACGCCCCAGGACCCAGAACGGCCCAAGGGAATAACAGGGTTTTCTGTATCCTCTACGCATGTATTCGACCCATTACGTGGCTGCGCAATAGCGTCTTTACAGACCAGGGGCATGGCATGCTAGGAAAATCGGGCTTTCCAGCACACACCGTAAGTTTGCAAGCACGCGCACCTAACTAGCACCCGCCGCCTCCGTACCCCTCAAGCCGGGGAGGGGGGGGGGGGCGGGGTGTGGGACATCATCACAGGCAGTCAAACTAACGGGGTGGATGACAGTAAAGATCAGGTTATGCTGGTGTTGGTGTTACCGCGCGAGGCTCCAAGCTCAGAGACACTGAGTTGTATATGCGTGCAACCTCAGGCTACCGGGTTCGAGCAACGGCGTACGTAATAAGACGAAGGTCTGTTATCTGGCAAGGGTGCGATTTGGTGCCTTTTCTTGCTGGGAATACGTATGTACCAGGCCCATGACGGCTGGACGGTGTCCCTCGACCGGGCTTGATCTCATTAATGGTGAAGTTGTCCCAAATGAACAACCCCCCCCTCCCTCCACCCCCTTCCGGGAGAAGTATTAGCAGAAGGTGGCGGTCCACTATAGGCAATTCCACGCCTTGCTGCCCAATGCAAAACCAGTCCATCTCCCTAACGCGGGCATTCCCATCCCATCTCATTCCATAGATCCATTGGCTTATCCATCCCATCCGAGGCATTCTCCATCCCATCCATCCCATTCGCTCGCGACTTTTACCCCGACCCGGCCTCGCCTAAGTGGAGGTACGGAGGTACCGCGCCCGACAGACGCCGCCCACGCGCTGGCTGCCGAGTTGGCTTGATCCAGTACATACAACTGCACCGGATCTGCATGGGATGGGATGGGGGCGGCTCATCGGACCCAAAAAAAAACCGCATCCCGACTTTACCAGGCGTGCCAGGGTCTGATTGTCAACCTCGAACCATATCCCGACTTCCCTACCTTACGGGCTGGCGCTATAACTACCAGGGGCGTCGAAAGACTGGGGCCCAGCCACGAGAAGTTGTGCGGGTGTGCGTGAGTGACTGCCTGCGCGCGCGTGCTGCCGGCCGGCCGGCTCTCGTCGCGATCAATCTATTTCTGTTTGAGGGGCCGATCTCAAGCTGGGATGGGAGAGGAGGAGGTCGATGGTGCGCCCTTCCTTCACTGCCGTCCATCAAACCGTGCCCCGGCCTGTTCCGATCGCTCCCCCCCCCCCTCCCTCCCTCCATCACTTGGGGCACGCACACCGGCGACCCAGCACCGGTACACTCCCCTTGCAGTACCGATCTATCCATCTATCGGGCATCCCAGCTCCCAGCTCCCAGCTCCACCGGCAGCACCTCCCATCTGCCCGGGACCGCCTGGGAAGGGACCCCGCCGAGTCCGTTAAGTACTTGTGTGTCTCTTTCACACATCTTGTGGCCGGCGATCGTCATTGCCTGCGCCGTGGTCGTGGAGCTGCCGAGCTGTTAGGTTGTCATCTTCCGTCGTACCGCCTGCTCTAAATCTTCCTCGCCAGTCTCAACCTTCTCAGCCATCTCGTCCGCCGAGGTCTGCCTTCCCCATCCCCATCGGCCTTCTCTTGCAATGCGGACACACCCTCGGCCCCGTTGTTGAAATCGACACGCATCTCTGTCTCAAAAGCGCCTGCGGCCACTCATATACCGCACTGCAGCTACCCCAGCACCTGGCCAGTCCAGAAGCCGGCTTTGTCTCATCAGATTCACACGCATATTTGCATATACCAGCCCGCCCCGTTCCTGCCGACCCCGCGCTTCATCATTTACCATGGCCGTGCAAGGCAATGTCTTCGAGAACGGCCGGTGGGTAACTCGGACGCTTGACCCTCGAGAGCTGCTGGGGCCCACGAGCTCGACGCCCAGATCAAGACTGCAACCGCCGGAGCCGCCGTCTTACGGCATACTGACCAAGACGGTCATTGCGAGCCCCGTTATCCGATGGGTGCTGCCTGTCCAGCTACGGTCCTCCCGCAACAACGATGTTGCCTTTATAGGGGTATGTCCTGGCTCCTATTGTTGCGCCTTTCCCAGGGGCCCTTCGAACCCGGTTTTGTTGCTTGCTCCCTTGTCTTGCAAGTGCTGCGGGGCCCCGGCTTCGGGAACATCGGTGGCAATACTCCGGCGCCCGCATCAGGGAAGCCTGGATAGGGGTACCTCTCATGTGGGTAGTATATCGGCATCTGTACTGATGGGGTATGCAGGATAGCTTCGTTCAGATATGCGAGCTGGGACGGGAGAATCAACTGCAAAATGTGTTACGAAAACACGACTTCGGGTCACATATACGCAACGCTCGTGTACTTGGTTCTCCTGCCCACACCAGCAGCAATCAAGAACACGACGAGCCTCGCTGGCAAACCCCTGGGGACGACGACGTGGAAATGGGGGGCTCGGCACCCTCAGCAAACGCGGCTCGTAGACCGCTGGCCGAACTCCCCCCCCAACTGCTGGTCCTGGTTCTCGAACGAGGTGCTTTGGTCTTCCTCCATATCGAGACGACTGCTCAAGGCGGATTGGAGTTTTGTGTTTCAAGCCACGAGATCCCCAACGCCGATTGGGACCACCCCGGTTTCCAAATGACCGTCGACCCAAGTTCTCGGTACCTCGCACTCGCATGCCCCGAGGATCTCTTCGTGGTATACGAGCTGGAATCCATGGATACGTTGCGGGCTCAACATCACCACCGGCAGCCTCTGAGTCCTGTCAAGTCCTTCCGAGCTCGAGCCATCCGAGGAGTCATATACAAGCTCGAATTCCTCTTCCCGGCCCCCGACGACGACTATCACATCATTCTCATGATGATTGTGATACGCGACAAGGTTGCCAGACTTGCCACTTATGACTGGGAACTGGGTGAACCCCTGGAGCGTGTCTTCCGGGAGGACAAAAGAGGTTACAAATTGGACGAGCAGTGGTCCATGCCATTGCTGGTTGTCCCCTTGACCGTTCAGAGTAGCTTCATGATGATCACAGAAACACTGAGCGCTCTGGTATACAATATGCCCCACGGCCCCCCCGACTACCAGACGTTTAGCCTTCAGGAGGAGATGAGCGAGTACCATTTTAGTAGTGCACTCCCTCTGTGGACTGCATGGGCAAGACCCCGTCGAGATTCGAGTTTCCACAGAGAGTCCGACGTCATCTACCTGGCTCGGGAGGACGGCATCTTCACGATCCTCGAGACAAGCTCCCAACTCGAGACAAGCACACTAATGGGAAGCGTAAAGTGCAATATCGATACCGCATTTGCCTGTCTCTACGATCCCCATTATGACCCGCATGGCGACATACTTGTGACTGGAGGCGATTGTGGGCCTGGGGCCATATGGAGCGTAAGTTCTCCGCATGATTACGACTTGGAAGTGCTCAGAATTGACCCGGTATCGACATATAGGTCAAGCCCAAGCAGACGCCCAGACAGATCTCGACAATCCCGAACTGGTCCCCGACGGTCGACTTGGCGACGACGTATTCTCACCCTCGAGACAGTTCCAGGGGCAAGCCAAAGCGCCGAGGGGATACCGCCGCCACCGCACCTCTCCGCCCTGACCAGATTTTTGCTTGCTCTGGCCGGGGGAAGTCTGGAGCGATCACCGAGTTTCGCTACGGCCTGGATGCTAACATAGGGACTGAAATGGACTTTGAGGTCCCCATCAAACAGTGCTGGGAGATTCCGATTGCCGGGCGACCAGTAGATGAGGGTCTCCATCTTCTCGTGTCCTCTCCCAACAGAAGTGATGTTGTCTTCATCTCCGATGACTTTGGTCAGGCAGAGGTCCTCCAGCAGGAGCAGGTGCCGTATGACCTGTCTTCCAGTACACTTGCATGCGGCACCGCCGAAGAAACGGTCATCCAGGTCACATCAAGCGCAATAACAGTCGTCACCACAGCAGATCAGTAAGCCCCTCCTCCTTTTCTTTTAGTCTTGTGATGACACTCTGACACACGTCAGTACTCGCCACCTGCCCCACGAATTCTACGGGCCCGTGCCGGCGACCATCGCCCACGCAGCTATCAGGAACAACATCGTTGGAATGGTGCTGCACAGCGACTCCCAATGTCACCTCAAAACCCTCTTCGTTCATGGAATCAACACCACCAGTGGGATTCTGTGCGAAGTAAAGGGGGATGTCACGTGCGTTGCTCTAGTGAAGTTCGGTGATGCAATGGCAATGGTAGCTGGTGTGTGGCGGGATGAGCGTCCAATTCTGCTGATATGCCCCGTTGCTGGGGAAGACATCGGGGAACCTCTCGAACTCGACTCTTTCCGAGGTAAGCCAGCGTAAAAGCGACGTGGCGGGTAGTTCCAGCTAACACTATTTGCCAGATGAGAACCAGATCGGCTCCGAGTTTCCTGCCAATCTCCCAACACAGCTTATCGAACCGCTTACCAGCATAGTGGTCGTCGAAGAGACAGGGGAGGGCAGTAGCATTGTTGTAGGGACGCGAAGTGGTGATGTCTTCACCTTGGCCCTGCATCCCAACGCTCCGCACCGCTACCGGATTTCCCACGAGAAGTATGGCCCCTCGGCCGCCGATGTCTTTCCCTTCAGTACGAGTGCACAACCCCGGTCCGCATTCATATGCTGCAACTCCAATCTGGCCATCATGCGGCATTATTCCTCCCACGGCGAACAACCTCTTTTCGAGGAGCGGTTCCGTGTTGTGCCTACCAGCGTCGGAAGACCGGACATGGCGATACCTCCCATAAATGCCGTTACCAGGCTGCGTCGCAACCTTTCATCGAAACCGGACTGTATCTCCGTGGTGTTGGTGTCGGGGAGCATGATCTACATTGCCGAGCTCGATACTCAGCCGCGGCCGGTCCTCCGGCAGTTCCCCTTGGGGCGGAAGCCTGTCAAGGTGGCTTACTCTCACCGGTTGGGGGTACTGATGGTACTAGTCTGCGACGAGTTCGACGGAAACAGACCCGCGTTGCTCTTCATCGACCCAGAAACAGGGGATGATTTATCGCTTCCGACACACAACAATGGAAATGAGCTCGACTACATTTCCGGCCTCGGGGAACATGATACCAACGTGTTTTCGTTGACTACCTGGAGATACCAGAAAGGCGGAACGGACTGGGAATTCCTTGTGATCTCCATGGAAACTGCACAGCGACGTGGCCAAGTGCTGGTGATCAGTGCCAGCGAGGACGAATCTATGCTCAGCACCCACGGCCGGCCCAAAATTCGCTTCTGTACCAAGTGGAAGAAATCGCATTACGCACAACCCATCCGGTCAGTGGCAACAGACTCACAAGGCCTGTTTCTCTGCTCTGGTACGACAATCTACTACGAGGTCATCGACATGGTTGAAAAGAAATTGCGAGTGGCCAAACAGCACGCACTTTCTTCTGTTGCGTCCTGGATGGAGGTGGTGGATGACAAACTCCATGTGGTAACCATACGGCATTCACTCGAGATCTTTGACTACAAGAGGCAAGTTGACCCCGTCCTGACCCATTCGCCATGGCGCCACAAACCAGCCCGGGATGGGCTGCTGAGTAGAGTGTCTCTCATGCGGCCACTACGGGTACCAGACTTTTGTTTAGTTTTCCTAGGATTCTGAGCATATTCCTGCTAACTCTTGGTCACCAGCGACCCGGAAGACGAGACTATGACCAAATTGTACAATGACCCCAATGCTAAGAATGGCCTCCATGGTCTACAAGCCGGCGACAAGCAGTTGACGCTTCTCTCTGACGTACATCGGAGAGTTCATGGGCTCTGGATACCACCGCAGGATGCCAGCCGGCTGCGCACCATCTTCTCGGCTGAGCTGCCAGTATCGGTCAGGCGTTTCGGCCGGTGTAAAGCACGACAACCCTGGGAAACGCTCAATGGCCAACCGCAATACGGCCGTGCAGGGACTGACACCGACTCCTGCGATATCATCGGCCTGGCAATAGATGGATCTTTGCAGCAGTTTACCCTCCTCAGCAATGAAGCATGGCAGCTACTCAGCTTTCTGCAGCAGCTGGCACTTGAGTCGAAAAAGATATGTCCGTTTGGGCAGCACTCGCTTCTGGACGAAGATGACGACGTGGGTTGGAACCCTTTGCCGCCGCAGTCCGAAAGACATCCGAAGAGGAAGCATGTGGATGGGGATATCCTTCAGCGCTGCCTGGACAGCCGTGCGTTGGATTGGCTCCTGGAACAGCACACCGACCGTTACAGAGAACTCCTCCAAGGCTTGGAGCAGGGGAAATACACCGAGTCGTTGGGGTCTGCGGAGGCAAGCGGCAAAGACCCGTACATTGCGCTGGGATACACGATCCTCAGGTATTACCTAGCGCCGATACTCTAAAAGGGGCCTTGGCAGAAGAAACAGATGAAGATGAAGATAAAAACAGCGCGGCTCGAGGTTTAGACTTACCCTGTGTTCAATTTTTCCCTATTCACCGGAGGTAGCGCTGATCAATCGGCTGGGAAAAGGCAGCAGTAACAGCAGCAGCAGCAGCAGCCGCCGCCGCGTATCTTGATCAAGAGTCTAGAAAACGAGGCGCATACGGATCCGGGAATGTCTTTGCTAGGCAGGCACGCTTCCCGCTTCTATACATCAAAAACGCCTACCCGCTCGATAGGGTAGGTAGTCGCCGAAGCGGCCAAGGGGAGAGCTTGGAAGTTATACCCATTACCCCCATGCAGCTGATATTCGGCAACGTCCATACCTGCACGGTACTCTCCGCACTTCAGGGAAGTTCAGGGAAGGGCTGCTTCCACGGGGTCGTTGCCAGCCCATCAACTTCCACGGCGAGGAGCAGGGGGGCAGACATACAGGTTGATATACCACTCAGGAGACAGAGGCATGCCGATCCATAGAGTATCTTATACGGCCTTACAGGACACCCAAAGTACTTGTGCACTCACTTGGGTGTTTAAGAGCCCTGCGTACATTACTTTAGTATGTACTTTAGTCCTTGCCTACAACCGGTGGATAGGCGGGCGGGCGGGCAGGCTCGGCTGGTAGGGTCGGCAGCGCACAGGCCCTCCCTTTTTCCACAAAATGCTTCCCATGCGAGTGGAAAATGGGACAGACCTTGAGCTTCTTACCCAGGTACCCCGCCATCCAAGGCGCCCTGGGTGGAGGGGGTACCGCTGTGTACTTGGGTCAATACCGAGTACCGTCCCAGAGGGCCCCTGGTAGCCCGTATGCGCCCTCGGTACCCAGCACGTACTCGCAGCACGTACCGTGAGCACGCAGACGCTGGAGGCCGCTCCAGCCCTATACTTTGAATACACGTGCGCCTGCACGCCCGGTACCTCAGGGCGTACGTAAGTGTGTGAATGGATGGATGGAAGGGCACCTGCCGGCTCAGGTAGTTAACAGCGAGCCGGTGGATGCGCCCGACCTCGAGCGTGTTCGAGGCGGGTGGCTTTGCTGGGGTTTGCCACCCGTGGATCGTAGGTATCCTTATGGCTATGTAGGTGGACACGGATGCCATGGCGAAGCCGAGGAGGCGAATGTCGTCCGTATGGCTCGGCCTGCTGCGAAGAACCCCCCAGGGTACTTTGCCTCCCTTTCAGTCATCCAGGTGCTCGCTCGGACTTAACGCGATCCATGAGACAAGTTGGTTGGAGCTTCCTCCCTCCACCCCACATTTTCCCATCTCCCATCAGGCCAACGTCTGCTTTGTCGCCGCATCCGTTATTTCCCACTTTCTTGTAGCCTAGAAGGGGAAAAAAAAAAAAGGTCGTCGAGTCGACACTCTCCGCCTCTTCCTTTCCGCCAACCTTGGAGACCGGATTCCCATAGCCGAAGTCTAAGAACCCGACAGCCAAGATGCCGCCTAAGAAGGGAAAGAAGGGCAAGGCCGCCGACGATTGGGAGGCCGAGCTGGGCGAGACCATCGCCCCCGCCAACGGAGATGCCGCCCCGGCCGAGGGTGGTGCTGAGGCACAGGACGAGCAAGACGAGGCTCCCGCCGGCGGCCTCATGGCTATGATGAAGAAGAACCGCGAGAAGCGGAAGAAGAAGGGTCTGTCCGACGACTTCGAGCCCGAGGCCGCGCCCGAGGAGCCCGCCGAGGACCTGACCGCCAAGGCCCCCCAGGAGGCGACCATGGACGACGAGTTCGCCCTGCCCGGCAAGAAGGGCAAGGGCGGCAAGGGCGGTAAGGGGGGCAAGCAGCAGCCCGCCGCCGCCGATGCCGACGAAGAGTTGGGCGAGGGCGGCCGCGTGCTGACCAAGGCCGAGAAGGAGAAGCTGAAGAAGGAGAGAGAGAAGCAGAGGAAGAAGGAGCAGGTGAGACGAACCACTGGCTGCGCGGACGAGCCGCCCCCTTGCTGAGTCGTTACAATGATTCTAGGCCGCCTTGAAGAAGAAGACCGCGCCCGCGCCCAAGGCCGAGCCCGCGAAGCCCGCCGTCGAGGAGAAGAAGCAGGAGGAAGCTCCGGCTGTGGCCGACGCTTCGGCTGGCAAAAAAGGCAAGAAGCTGCCTCCGCACCTCGCTGCTCTCCAGAAACAACAAGAGGAGTTGAAGAAGCAGCGCGAGGAGGCCGAGAGGCTCGCTGCCGAAGAGAAGGCCCGGATCGCTGCCGAGGAGGCCATGGACGCCGAGGAGGCCAAGCGCAAGGAAGAAGAGAAGGCCCGCAAGAAGCAGAAGGAGAAGGAGAGAATCGACCAGCTGAAGAAGGAGGGCAAGTTTATGACCAAGGCGCAGAAGGAGGAGAAGGCCCGCAACGAGCGCAAGCTGCAACAGATGCTTGCTGCCGGAATCAAGGTCGGTCCTCAAGCCGAGGCCGAGGACGGCGATAAGAAGAAGAAGGTCGTCTACGACAACCGGAAACGCGGCAAGAAGGCCGAAAAGGTACAGCACCGTCCGCCGTTCACCATGACCCCCCACCGTCGTGTCGCTAACGCGTTTCGTCAGGCCGAGGAAGAAAAGGCCCTCGCAGAAGCTGCCGAGCGGGCACGGCTGCAGGCCGAAGCTGCCGCGAAGGAGCTGGAGGAGAAGAAGGCGAAGGAGGCGGCCGAGAAGGAGGCCGCCGCCAAGGCCGCCGCCGCCAAGGAGGATAGCGACCTCGAAGATGACTGGGAGGCAGCGGCTGATTCGGACAAGGAGGATGTCAAAGACAGCTGGGATGCCGAGTCAGACGAGGAGGCAGCCGAGTCCAAGACCCAAGAGACGGGCAAGGCCATCCCCTCGCGGCCAAAGCCCGAAGAGTCCGGGTCCGAGTCGGACTCGGAATCCGAATCCGAATCGGACTCGGAGGACGAGGAGCAGTCGGCGCGCCAAGCCGCCGAGGCCCTGCGAAAGAAGGAGGCTGCGGAACGACGAGAGAAGGCGCACCAGGCCGCCCTGGCCGCCCGATCCAAGGACAACCTGCGTTCTCCCATCTGCTGTATTCTGGGCCACGTCGACACGGGCAAGACGAAGCTTCTGGACAAGATCCGTCAGACCAACGTCCAGGAGGGCGAAGCCGGTGGTATCACTCAGCAGATTGGCGCCACCTACTTCCCCGTCGACGCCATCAAGCAGAAGACGGCCGTCATCAACCGCGATGGGGCCTTCGATTTCAAGGTGCCTGGTCTCCTGATCATCGATACGCCGGGTCACGAGTCCTTCTCCAACCTGCGATCGCGTGGTTCGTCGCTTTGCAACATTGCCATTCTGGTCGTCGATATCATGCACGGCCTGGAGCCGCAGACGCTCGAGTCGATGAAGCTGCTGCGGGACCGCAAGACTCCTTTCGTCGTCGCCCTCAACAAGATCGATCGTCTCTACGGCTGGAAGATGGTCGCCAACAACGGCTTCCGCGAGAGCTTGGCGCTGCAGAACAAGGGCGTCCAGAACGAGTTCAAGAACCGCCTGGAACAGACCAAGCTGGCCTTTGCCGAGCAGGGCTTCAACGCCGAGCTCTACTACGAGAACAAGTCGATGGCCAAATTCGTGTCGCTGATCCCCACTTCGGCGCACACGGGCGAGGGTATCCCCGATATGCTGAAGCTCATCGTCCAGCTCACCCAGGAGCGCATGGTGGGCTCGCTCATGTACCTCTCCGAGGTCCAGGCCACCGTCCTCGAGGTCAAGGCCATTGAGGGCTTCGGAATGACGATCGACGTTATCTTGTCCAACGGTATCCTGCGCGAGGGTGACCGGATAGTGGTTTGCGGCACCGAGGGAGCTATCGTGACCAACATCCGTGCCCTCCTGACGCCGGCGCCGCTCAAGGAGTTGCGCGTCAAGTCGGCCTACGTGCACAACAAGGAGGTCAAGGCCGCCATGGGTATCAAGATCAGCGCGCCCGGACTCGAGGGCGCCATTGCCGGCTCCCGACTGCTGGTGGTTGGGCCCGATGACGATGAGGACGACCTGGCCGACGAGGTCGAGGGGGACCTGAACAAGCTCTTCAGCCGCGTCGAGAAGTCGGGCCGCGGTGTCACGGTGCAAGCGTCGACGCTGGGTTCGCTCGAGGCCCTGCTCGACTTCCTGAAGGACTGCAAGATTCCCGTGGCCAACGTCGGCATCGGCCCCGTCTACAAGCGCGACGTCATCCAGTGCGGTGTCATGCTGGAGAAGTCACCCGACTATGCCGTCATGCTGTGCTTCGATGTCAAGGTGGACAAGGAGGCGCAGCAGTACGCCGAGGAGAACGGCATCAAGATCTTCACGGCCGACATCATCTACCACCTGTTCGACAACTTCACCAAGCACATGGACGAGCAGCTCGAGAAGAAGAAGGAGGAGTCCAAGATGCACGCCGTCTTCCCCTGCGTGCTCAAGCCCGTGGCCGTCTTCAACAAGACCAACCCCATCGTTGTCGGTGTCGATGTGATTGAGGGTAGCCTGAAGCTCAACACGCCGATCGCGGCCGTCAAGACCAACGCGACGGGCGGCCGCGAGGTTGTCGCCATCGGCAGAGTGTAAGTCGACCGGACCGCCGGGCCGGACCGCCGTGGCGGAACGTTGCTAACAGGATATGCAGAACGTCGATCGAGCGCGACCACAAGCAGATCCCCGTCTGCAAGAAGGGCCAGCCGTCGGTGGCTGTCAAGATTGAGATGAACAACCAGCCGACGTACGGCCGCCACCTCGAAGAGAGCGACACCCTCTACAGTCTCATCTCGCGTAAGAGCATCGATACGCTTAAGGAGTTCTACCGCAAGGACATGACCAACGACGACTGGCAGCTGATCATCAAGCTCAAGCCCCTTTTCGACATCAACTAAAGGTAGGCAGACCTATGGCTTGCCCTAGGTGCTTGGCATAGAGAGCGTGCACCGGGAGACAGGGAGCCGGGGGGCGGGCACGGAATGACGGGGGGGTTAATGCATGAGGTACGGCTTGCAGGACGAGGAACGAAAAGCACGATGCTATCGACTTGTACGTTTCATGCACGTCTTGTGGGGATCAAAAGGAGACATGATTTGCTTTGGGCGCCCGGGCATGTTTTGATTTAGAATACTGACGACGGCCTTCTCTTCCGTCCCTGACTGTGCCAACCGGACATCAGCCGTGTCATGTAGGGAGGCGGGTGAAATTGCCAACCCGTGGGAAGGGTCCAAAGATGCCCCAAACTTTGCCTCTGCCCCTTTCCTGGGATCCAAAAGCGGCGCTGGCGCCTCGGATCTCTTCTTTTCCTAGCGCCGCCCAAAAGCGGATGCGTCTGGTTACCATACCTTGATCCTGTTCCACCAAGACAGGAAGGAATAGTGATGACGGTGAGGGGATTGGCGCAAAGCCCAAATTCGACGTCCTGAAAAGGGCAAAATGACGACACTGCATCCAGCCCTCCCCTCCCTCTGCCGGCCAACTTCGATTTGCCCTTGCCAACGCAAAGGTACCAAGGAAACAATCTTGATTGTAGGCCCGATGTCCAGTGTCAGGAAACCCTCGGCTACTTGCCTATTTACTAATATAGCCATCTAAGAAACATCAAGGCGAACGTGTCTGTCGCATATGATTTTCGACACCGAGACTGGGCAAACACGCGGGGGTTTCCTGGCTTCACTCTCTTCCATGTACGCGGAAGAGTCTTGTGATGATGCCTGGTGTCATTCATTTCCCAGACTACCCGTTTCCAACGACAGCGGCGGCACTGATGAAAACGCTCAGTGGCATGCGCCATGTGGATGACGCCCTTGGATCCATACCCGGTGGCAATCGGCGGGCATTTGCCTCCCTCCCCCCCCCCTCTTTGTCCTTTCGAGGCTATGGCCGATCAAGGAAACAAAAGGGCCCGGCTGCTCTCGCACAACCTTCTCCGTCGCCGCGAAAGACGAGGCTCACGCGGGGGCGGGAGAAGCACAAGGCGGTGCCATCTTGGCATGCAGGCACCCGCCCCGATCTTGGGTGCGTGTGCGCCTGGCGATGCGGAACGTGGCAGGCAGGCGAAAGGGCCGCCAACCTTGGGGCGCCCGGTGGCGGCCTGGTCGCCCAGGCACGAGCGGCGCGAGGGGAAAAAGCACCGTGGGAAACACGTAGAAGCCGCCCTGTCCGCCTTTGCAACCCGTCCTTCTCGACTCTGGCCGCCGTCGGTTTCGGGCTGCCGCCTTCGCCCCCCCGAACCCACCGTGTTGTCGTGACCCTCGAGATCGGACCCGCGCCCTCCCCAAGACGACGAGGCGCGGGACAGAGACAAACAGGGCTCCCCTTTGTGCTGCTCAGCGACGTCTCACCTGCTCCCGTTGCTCGACCTCGGCCTTGTCCGCCGCGGACTGGGGAGCCGAGTCATTGTCTGGGTCCTGGTCCGTCCTGCTGTGCTATGAGACGCCCCGGCAACCACGGCAGCCTGGCTCGCGGTTCCGTGCCTGGCTCATATAAACCCCCCCGCCCGTGCTGCCGTTCCGTTGCCCCTGCCCCCCTCGTGGCCACCTGTCCCGGATACGCAGTCCGGCGCCCCTCGCCGGCACCATGGCAACCGCGCCGCTCGCCACCATCACCTACAAGAAGGAAGCCAAGGTGCTCCAGTACGAGGGGGCGCTGTACGCCGGCCTCGGGCGCTTCTACCTCGGCGGCGCGCCCGCCGCCCGCGCCGACTGGGCCGCCCGGCGCGCGTGGACGACGCAACGCGCCGGCGTCGGCGCCGCGCCGCTGGCCGACGCCCTCGCGCGGCTGTACCGCGAGCGCCCGCCGCCCGAGGACGAGCGCGAGGCGCGGGGCGACCGCGCGTGCGGCCTGGCCATCCAGGAGGCGCGCCAGCGCTTCGGCCGCGAGCTGTCCCACGACGACGTGCGGCTGATGCGGAACGTCGGCTACACCCTGGACGACCTGGTCGCCTACCTGGAGCAGTTCGACGACGACGACGACGCCGCCGCCGCCCGGCCCGCCCTGCGCGTCTACAGCGACGCCGAGCTGGAGGCCCCCGGGTACGTCGCCGCCCCCGGTGGCCCCCCCGACGACGACGACGACGACGAGGAAGACGGCGTGCCGGCGCCCGGCTTCGACTTGCCCGTCGTGTACCGCCACCTCGTCAGCCCGCTCGACCGCCTCGACGCCGACGACGCGGACCCCTTTGTCGACGCCGGCCGCGCCGTCACCGCCGCCGCCATCGCGCGGGCCCTGCGGGGGCCCGGCCGCCTCCCGCTGCCGGCCGCCGACGCCGCCGCGTGGCAAAAAGAGGCCGTCGCCGTCTGTCGCCTGCTCTTGGCCCAGGTCGCCCGGCGGCTCGACACCGTGCGGCGCCAGCTGGCCATCCTGGAGAAGCCGCCGCCGTCGCGGGCGCGGTTCCGGCCGCCGGGAAGCCGGGGGAGCCCGTACGAGCCCTCGCCCCTCGCCTCGGGCTGCAGAAGGCCGTGAGCACGTCCGGGAAACGCGCCGGCCCGGTAGAGACGATAGGTAAGTAGACCCGCCCGCCCCCGCCCGGGACGCTCCAGGGCATGCATTCTTCTTCCCTGGCGCCGGCGTAGGTGGAATTCCCTTTGCTGAAAACTGGCAGTGTTTCTGGACCTCGAGCGACAAAATGCGCCAGCGTGACCTCGGAGTCATGCATGGTGTGGAACCTTGGAGCCATCTTTTTTCGTACATGGGAAAAGACTTGGGCCATCGGCCGCTGACTTTTCGCCTGCGATCCGAGGGTATCGTCGTCGGGAACGAGGAGCTGGGGGGGGGGGGGGGGGGGGGGGGGGGGGCTGGTTGCAGCACAAAGAACATAGCCAAGGGGGCTGGCTGGCATAGAGAGAGCCCGGAAATGTCTCCTTCTCTTGTAGCCTGGTGGCGTATACTAACTACATACACTCCGGCACTGGTAACGAGGAAATCATCATGATGCGGTTTTTGGAGCGGAGGAATCGGGATAAAAGACGGACAAACCGTGTCGAAATTTCTTGGGTATTGAACTAGTTGAGATGCGGGCGGTTGCGGCATTGGCAAGGGATGTCTTCCAAGTACATCTCTAGTAGCTATGTAACCGCATCGCCTCGGAAGGGCATAGGCCATGGTATATCCGTCTCCCAGCTCTCTCTCTATGCCCCTATCTCAGCATGTAGCCCGGGTGCCACCTTGCCATATCCCAATACTCTGCCCAGCGCCTGCTCGGCCGAAATAGAAATCGCCGACGCCACAACAACCCTCCCCTCATCATCAATCACGAAATCTGCCAGCTACCTACACCGGGTATATAGAATGAACAAAGACGAAAAGGGGAGAACAGCGCCAAGTCTCGTCGTCGCATAGCTTCTCTTCTTCCCCTCCCCCCCCCCCCCCCCCCCCCCCCCCCCCCCCCCCCCCCCCCCCCCCCCCCCCCCCCCCCCCCCCCCCCCCCCCCCCCCCCCCCTGGAGGCTGCTGGGCGAGATTCTGAGATGAGCCGACACAGGTACGGAGCGGATTAAAGAGGTCGTCTAGAACTGAAGACATTAAGCGTACCATTGCAAAAAAACGCAGACTGTCGTGTCTATATGCAGACGGGCCGAGGTACGACAGGAATGCTGCCCATGGGGACCGCATGGGTGGATATCATGCGTGTACGAAGAACATCATCAAAAGTGCGTCGTGAGGAATAAGTAAAAACATGCCGAAAACGCCGTGGCAATGCGGACCGAGGAGGGCCTCGTCCGAGACTAGGCTCAGACCGAGGAGAATAGGAGCGGCAGTTCGATGCGGCTCAGCCGAGCGGGCCACCAGGGTGGACACTCGATGTCGTCTCGGTGGACCCGTCGCCTTCGATGGTCTTCCTCCAGTGCTCGGGAAGGCAGACGCATACGAGGGGGAACGCCTTGATGTCGCCGCCGATGGGGGGCGAGTTGTCCCGTCCACGCCCCGATGTGTTGGAAACCCCGCTGTCTCTCTGCGCTTGTCGCCGTGCCTCCCACTCCTCGGCCCGCTCGTCAATCATGACGCCCGTGGCCCATCCGTCGTCCCAGATGCCAACCACCTTCAGCATGTCGCCGCGTTCGAGCGCGAACTCGTCAGGCGCTCGGGGCTGGTACGCCCAGAGAACGGCCACCCGCTCGCCCGGGTGGATGTCGTCTTGCGAGTAGTAGTCCTTGAAGAAGGGCAACTGTTCGGATTGCTGGCTGCCAACGCCCGCGCCCGACATACCGCCGGCACTGGCTGGCGATTGCGGATCCTCGCCGGCCAGCATGGAGCTGCTTGATAGCGAGCCGGTCCTACGGGACGTCATCGGCGGAGGCCGCAAGACGCCTGCGCGGGGTTCCGAGCGCGGGCTCTCGTCGAGTTCGTCCGACGACGAGTGATCGGGGTCGCCTCTCTTCCTCGAGGCCATGTAGGCGGCCGCCGCGCCCGTCGCACCCGCCAAGCCTGCCGCCGTCCCATGCCCCGAGTCCCCATGCCTGGAGCCGCCGTGCCTCGAAGGCGAGTCTCCCGAGTGGCCCTCGAGGGCCGACATCCGAGCAATCCGACCGCCCGGGAGGATTTCGTAGCCTTGCGGCGGGGCGTTGGATGACATCGGAGGGGCATGGGCGGCCGATGACGACGGCCCGGACCGTGAGGGCGAGGGTTGGTTGAAAATGCTGCTCTTCTGGCTGCGATGCTCTCGTCGTCGCGACAGCCTAATGCACATGAAGATGAGGAAGGCCAGAAGAGCGAGACCCAAAACGGAGCCGATGACAATACCGGCAATAGCACCGCCACTTAGACCCCTTTTACCTTCACCTTGATTGTCCGGCATGCTCGTGGTTGTCGGAACGGGGGTGCCAAAGGTCATGCTGGGGGTGATAGCGGGCAGCTCGACGCCCTTGCAGCGGTCCTCGATGTCGGAGTTGTAGCAGCACGTGTCGGTCGAGTTGATACCGCCGGATGAGCAGTACGAGCAAATCCCGATGGTACTGTCGGCGTAGCCGCAGTTGGCAGGCTCGTTGGTGATGGCCGGGATGCAGTTGGAGCTTGACAAGGCATTGGCGGGCAATGCGCAGTTGGTGAAGTCGGCGCGGATCTGATCTTGAGCATTGCCGTTGGGATTCGGGCACAGGCCCTCGTCCGCCACAATGTATGCCTCGCTTTCGGCGTATTGTGCCTGTGGGCGGTTAGCCAGCACGTGGGCGCGAGCCACGCAGGCAAACGTCCGACTTACGCAGTTATCGGCACAGAGTGGCCGGGCGGCATTGCCTGTCAAACCACAGGTCTGGATCGAGTTCTGGACGATCGAGTTGCAGACAACCGAGGTCGTAAAGCGTGCGTACAGGTCCGACGTATTTGTCAGGTCCACGTTGTTGCAGCCAAGCAAGGTTTGGTATCTGCAACTCGTCAATGCCGGCCCCTTAGGCTTTGCCGCGACAGAACTTAACCCACTTTTCCGCGACGTAACTCGTGCGCACGTACGACGCCATCTGCTGGTCAAAAGAGGCCGTGTCTCTGACATCTCGGAGGAAGGGGCTGCATTACGTTAGTATACCACGACGAGCGAGAATGTGCAGGTCCCAGACTCACAACAATCCCACGAGATAACTGCCAGTCGAAACAGAGGCCGTCGCAAACGCCGGGCAGGCCTTGGAACCCTGCAACGAGACACAACCGGTTCCTTGGGCCACGGCTGGCGACGCAACTGAGAGCAAGGAGACGAGGATCCCGGCTGTCCTCGGCCCCGTTCGCGTGCTGGTTTTCCGTCGCGTTTGGCCGGCTTCTACTGCGCCGGGAGCCATGGCGGCCTCGTTGCTCGGCAAGCGCGTGGCGCCCAGGGCAGAGCGGTCCGAGGCAGAATGCGGGCAGCTATCGTGGCTCACTAGGGCAGCGAGAGCATGACGATCCGACCCTGTCATTGCTCAACACCACATGCTACTCGGGCGGTAAACAAGAGCAGGTGACGCCAGCTATCGGCTGGGGTGGCCGGGTCGCGCTGCGCTGGTGGGGGCGGGCAGATGCGATTTTTTGAGTTGTGTTTATATGCGGGATCGGACTGGGTGGTAGTCGTGACCGTATTCGTAACCAAGAAACCTCACTGGAATGCTTCCAAGATGGGAGTTGGCGATGTTGGTATTGGTCAGGCGGTGGACCGGGATTAGGAAGCGGATGGGCTTCGATCAGCCGACCTCGATTTTCTGGGGGATTTTTCTGGAGCGCAACAAGGAATGTCTACAGTTGGAGAAAAAGTGAAGGCAGGGGGAGGGGCCCGGCAGGAAGGTGAATGCGACCAGGTCCTTCCGTGAACGTGCGAGGCGTCAAATGGTGCTTCACGTTGGCTTGCAGGCGGGCGTGATCCGGGGGGGCGGCGAGTAAGTGGGCGCGACGGATTCCTCGTGCGCTTGGAACCAGGAACGGACGAAAGGATGCAGGAAGGCAGTCCCGGGGGGGCGGGGGCGGAAATGAGCGACAGTCGGGAGAGGCAGGAAGCACTACGAATTATGGGAAACCAGGCAACATTACGCGGGGAAGGGGGGAAGGGATTAGGGAGCGAGAATATGAGGAGCGTAGGTTGGGCCACCGGCGGTAGAAGCAGCGGTGTGGTACGCAATTGACGACCAGCTCGGAGTGGAGGGTTGGGGGGAGGAGGGGGGGGAAAAGAGAAGGAAGAAAGGTCTTTCGAAGCAAAGACGAGTCAAGAGCCCCCGGTCCGCCTCTCCTTCGGGCCGCGCACCTGGGCCGGGCAGCGGTGGAGGGAAAGAAAACCGGGAACGTCTGTTATCCACGAGACCTAGCCAGCATAGCTGAGCGCGAGGTCCCATCCCATCCCCTGCCGGCCGACGGCCAAGGGGAGAGAGGCTGCCTGGCGCCGATCAGCAGCAACACTACACAGGACACCGGCGAGAGAGGAGCAGTCAATGCGCCCGCTGGCAGGCCCGCCCTGACCCCGGGGGGCCCAAGGAACCACCCCATCACTGGAACGCTATGGGCCATGGACGGAGAGATGGGAGGAACGAGCCGCGCACAGCGAGGCGCACAGTCGTTGGGCCGTCCCAGTCACGGCCAAAGTGGGCGCGCAAAAGCATAAACTGGGAGACTGGGCGCCGGGGGCCGGTTGTGGCCTCGCCAGGGGTTGACCAGGGAGGAATGGGGATGCCGGCCGGCGAGCAGGCGAACGAACCAGTGGATTTGGGCATATGCCCTCCGCCCTGCAAGCAAACCTACCCACTGGGGGGGGGGACCCGCAGCGATCAGCGAACCTTGCGGCGATTCAGACGATTGCGAGGAGAGAAAAAAGGACCCTACGAACGCTGCGAACATGTTGCAACAGGAGACTTTCGATACGCCAGTCCATGTCGGTCAGTGCCTATGTGCTTGGCCGGCCCGTAGGCGACGTCGACACGATGTGGCGGGCGGGCGAGAAAGGGGGGGGGGGCTGTTTCCTTCAAGCCACCGCAACTGGAGCTGCGTGGACGGCAGTGCAAACGCAGGTACCAACCACGGTACCTACAGAGCATATACCGGGCCAGCCAAAACGTCGCCAGACGTCGCTCGTGAGAATACCATGCGCTGCGAGAAATAACATGCAGCAGGCATCCTGCTGCAAGGCTTGTCAGAATGCGGTAAAAATGTCCCGGCGTTTAAGATTGGCCTGACTAGGGGTCCCGCGCCGAGTCGCACGAGCGGGCCTCACGCACCGCTCGACGGGAAGCGGACAGGCAGAAGGAAAAGGGCCTAGTCAGGCCATGCTCTGTACTATCGCGGATCCGTAAGGTACCGCCCATGGCGTAGGAAGTAGGCTACGATAGTCGGTGGGGGCCAGCCGGATGAGGCCTGACTCGAACCGAACCGCCGCTGCCGTTCCGCTTTGGGCCGTGTGCAAGTATCGATCTGGACTCGATATTCCAGTCGAGCGAGTCTTACTCCTGCCTCTCCTGACGCTTTCAGCTTGGACCCGCCGGTGCTCATGGGTTTCCTTTCCCTCAAACCCGCACCACTGCCGCGGGAACTTACTCGGGCGAGCCCACATCGGAGCGTGCAGTGCAGAGGCAGCATCATCGTTGCAAGCCGCCCTCGTCATGGTGCCACCGGTGCATCCCATCCAGCCTTGGTCGCTGGCGGGAGCCCCCTCTCGTGCTCTATACCGGAACCCTGGATGCCATCTTTGGGAACACGGTCCACGCATCTTGACTTAGGCGGCATAGCAACACCCCTCGTCCCAAGCGTCCAACCGTTGGCGCCATGGTGTCCAAAAGTCGCCCGGCGTAAAGGCCGAGGGGCTTGCCATGCAAGACGGCGCTTAACTGAACGGCCGTCGTCGTCACCAGACCCTGAAACCTGTCCCTGCCCGAGGCCCATCGACCACGACGAAACCGGCGCTTTAGCAGTAAACCCCAATGGTCTTCGCCTCCTTTCTTTCTTTTTTCCTCTACTGGTTTCGGGCCACGACGGGTCCTCCCTCGAGACACCGATCCGGCACCCGCAAACGATCCATAGTAAGCTTGTTTGCGGAGCGTTTGCGTGGCGTGCAGGATGTCGTATGCTGCTGCCGGCAGTCGATAAGACGAGATTCCGGCACGCAAAAAAGGGCCCTCTGTCTCAAAAGCAGCTGAGACTGCCCAAAGCCCGAGAAGATTGCAGCGTCTCGCAATGCGTCCCGTCATCCGTCGTCTGTCATGCTGGTGTCCGGGGGCTGTTGACGGGCAACAGGGTGGTCCCTGTCCCTATGGAGAACGCCCCGACATGCAGGATCCCTGATCCTAAGGGGGGGGAGCGTCCTTAGCCCTGTGCTCCCCCCCCCCGCGGGTGACGATTTGCTGGCGCTCAAGGCCAAGGGGATAGATCAGGGACAGCACTCGCCGGCGTTTCGTTTCATCCACTATCACAAGGATGACCTACAGCTCATCATAGCAATTGCTCCTTAATCACCGACAGACCCAACACCTTTACACCGTGGTGCTCCTGCAATGCGCTGGCCCGTTGGCGCGGCTTGTCGACAGCAGTGTTACGCGCCTTTACCTCTTGTCATCTGTCATGGCAGGACGAACGAGGGCCGGGTAGCACCGATGAAACTGTGGCTACCTAAGGCGGACCTGACGTGTTACTGTGTTACTGCTGCCGTCGCACAGCCACAGCCACACCAACGCTCACGACACGTCGGTTCCTGCCACGTTTTGTTAGGTGGCGGCGCACTATTCCCGTGCCGGCGAGAGACAGTGAGCACACGTCCACCGGCTCGAGCGCTTCAACCCCAACGGCTCGGCCCCCCTCCCAGGCGTCTTCTTGTCTCCATGCCCGAACGCACAGCCCCAATGCCAACCTGCCAAAGCTGCTCTCGAGCGCAATGGTCGGACTGGCACGTACATCAACAAAGCCGGGGAACCCGGGGACAAAGCGAGGCGTCTCCATGCCAACGGCGCTGGCTATTGGCAATGGAAGCCCATGAGAGGGGGCCGAACTCGGGGCCCCGGGGCGCACGTCGCGCTCGCGGGCGGCATGGTCATTGATTGCATCAGCGCACAAAGTCCGTGGGCCTGACCCGGGCCTCTCTCTCATTCAGGAACTCGCACCGGTATCCTGACACACTCTCACGCAGGCCCGGCGCCAGGTCTCCTCGCCCATTCTGTCTGATTGGCGAGCCGTGTGAGCCGCTGCTGGGCCTGCATGATTAATGCCATCGGCGGCATTATGTATCAGAGCCCCCCCCCCCTGTACGGAGTACCGGCGAGCCAGTCGGATCTGCGCGGCGCCCGTGGCACCGCCGCGAGGCTGTGAGGAGGTTCCATACGTTTGGGACTCGCACCAGGCAGGAGCCCCCGTGGAAGACCAACTGCCGCGACGGCTTGCACAAAAGGAGAGTGTCGCTGTTTGCCCATGCCTTCCCCGTCCCCCATACCAAGTGACGAAATGACTAGGACGGTCGTTCCCGCGCGTGCGAAGCAATCGTCTGCGGCAAGCAGGAGGGGGGGGGATCCCAGGGTAAACCTCGTTGACCAATTGAATCCCGGTGGCCTGCCTCTGCCCATCACAAGGCCATAGTCTGTACCACTTGGGTTCTACGGTACTGGCGACGACGAACTAACGGAAAGCCGCCATGGCCCTTTGGATCCCTGTTTCAACAGCGTGCCGTCTGCGCTCCATTACCTGCCGGCGCGACGGTACAGAACAACAAGGGGCTGCGCAGTATGTAATTGATATGCGCGGCCTTTCTCAACCCCTCATTCCTTTGCTCAGGGCAACCGCGCGCAGGGATCTGTGTCGTCTGGAGACGCGGCGACGCCAGCCTCTCACGCCGCAGGACAGATACGCGTGCTGCTCGGCATGATGGGGACATGTCGGGCTTGGCTGGCACACAACCTTGCCGCTTTCACGCTGACATCAAAACTCTGGCGACGAGCCAGGGCCGCTTGGCGCCGATAGAGTAGATGCAGGTGCTGGAACCCAGGCACGCCGCAAAGCTGCCAGTTCGGAGAAGATGGAACGGGGGGCGCGAGAGTTGGGTGCGCAGCGACCAATGTTTCCAAGCGCATCGTTCGTCCCGTCTTGTCATTCTGGGGCGCATTTGATGCCAAGTTTGCGTCCAGAAGAATTCCATCTCGTTTTCTGCCCCTTCCCTCAACTGCCGCCTAAGGGCAGATAAGCCCAAGCCAGGGCTTCCCCTCCCCAACCGTAACGGCGGTGGCCTGAGGAGCGCGACTCGGCTGCCGCGCTGCTCAAGGGGAGAGGCGAGGCAAATGTACGCTTTGATCTCGCCGGTCATCTTGTCTGCCCCTCGTCACTTATGACAGACGGGCTCAACAGGCAGGGGAGGGGGGGGGGATATGGTGACCTGTCTCTTCGCTTCCCACCGCCCTCCATGAAAATAACCCCGGGACGTAATAAGGGATCCCCGCAACGAGGGCCAGTGAGGCGGTGCGCGCGTCGAAAACCTTGGGCTCATGTCCTCCTGGGGTGGACCTCACGGCGCCATCGGAAGCTCCCTTTTGCCAATCGGAACACGATCGGCATGCGCGTGTAAATAAGTTGTTGCTCTGCAGGGGTTTCACTCATCAGCCTTTCTCTGTCTGCCGCGAAAGATTTGTTGCAATTCGTCGACCCTCCTAGGGTGTCGGCCGCGTATAATCGTAGAGCCCCAAGTCACGTAGCATGGATCAGGAGAGGCGATGGAAATACGTTCTGGGATCATGACTTGCCCTTCCAGGTGACCCGCACCGTTTTACCAAATCCTGGCGCGTGAGCCTCCCACGTCGATCCAAAGGGCAATGGAGGCAACGGCTCATACACCAGCGGCTAGGGCAAGCACTGTTCTAATCCCGGCCAACGAACTCGAGGCGTGGAACTGAGAGACCCCGGTGTGGGGGCCCGTACATCAGTACGGCCCCGATGGCTTGGAGGCCCCCCCATGAACGTGTCGGGGCCCGTTCCGTAGAGAGCATAAGGAGGGCCCGGGGGCGGGGGGGGAGAAGAGGAGCAGGCCCGAGAATGTCCACGGGCTGCGGGCTATCTCTGTTCGGGGTCTTCCTTTTCTGGGGTAGGTCGAGATGACACTTGATCCCCCTCATCGCTGTCGGCACCCGGTTCGTACGCAGGCCGAGGAAGCTTGTGGCGTGGGACCAGCTCACACCTGTCGCTACTCCTGAATACTGCCCTGCGGGGACGCTGCTACCAACCCAACACAACAGCATTCATGAAAATGGTATTCAAAAGATACAACCCTCGTCTATCTATGTCTACACCAGACTCTATTTCCATAAAGCTAGCCAAGCACAAAGGGAATCTATTGAGGTATCATGTGTTTCTCCAAATCCTACACGTTCGTCCTGTATCGGGGGGGGGGGGGGACCAATGTAATCAGTTCACCTCGGTGAGTCTCACAAAGCACTTCTTCGGCTTGATGGTCAGGGCCTCAAAGTTTTCAAAAGAGTTCAGCTCCTCGGGGAGGGAACCGAACTCAAAGTTCCAGACGAGCAGGGCCACGAGGATCTTCTGCTGCAGATAGGCCAAGCGCCGGCCGAAGCAGCCCCGCACACCGGAACTGAAGGCAAGCATGGGCCCGGCCTGGGGGTCGAACACCTCCTTGCCGTCCTCCTCGGTCTTGATCCACCGCTCGGGCAGGAACACGCCGCAGTCGGACGTGTCCCAGGAGCCGCGGAACGTCTTCTGGGCCTGGGAGCTGGAGCTGCGGAGGGACTCGTCGATGTCGAAGGCCGGCTGCAGGAAACTGGGGCCGGCGAGGTTGAAGAAGACGTTGGTGCCCTTGGGGACGTGGTGGCCGAGGAGGGTGGTGTCGACGGTGGCCTCGCGGAACACGGCCCGGATAGGGGCGGTGACGCGCAGCACCTCCTCGATGAAGGCCTCGAGGTAGGGCACGTGGGACTTGACGACCTCGTCCAACGACGGCTGGCGCTTCTCCTGGGCGGCGGCGGGGTAAGCGGCACGCAGCGCCTCGCGAAGCTTGGCCTGGACGCGCTGGTCGCGGGCGAGATGCTTGATACCCCACTGGAAGCCGGTCGCGCTGGTCTCGTGGCCGGCGCCGATGTAACCGTAAATCTCGTCGTAGAAGGAGGGGGCGTCGAACACGGGGGCGCGGTCGGCCTTCTTGGCGGCGGCAACCTCACGCTGGATCATGTGGTCCAGCGCCGACTTGATCTCGCCGCCGGCGTCCAGGCGCTTGGTGGCGAAGCCAACCTGCTTCTCCAGCATGGCGAACTTGTTGCGGTACGACTCCTGCATATGGGGCTTGCGGTTGTTGAACATATGGTACAATTTGGGGAAGGGCTGAGTCGAGGCGATATTGACGGCGTCCTGCTGGACCTGGTGGGCCAGCTGGTCCACGTTGGGTTCGTTCTGGGGGAACGGAACGGGCTCGTCCTCGCCGGATGCACCGGTTGGCAGGCTGGCCGCGTTTGCGCGCACAACGTCCATGTACCTGGCCGTCATACTCTTCGAGTCCCCCTCGCCGAGGGCGACGACCTTGATAATGTCGAAAGTCATGGAGGTGACGTCGTCCTCAGCCTGGAAGGGGCGGCCGTTGGCCAGCTGGGCCTTCAGTTTCCAGAGATCGATGAAGGTCATGGCGTTGCCGTAGATTTCGGGAGCCGAGACCTGGCGGCGGCGGCGGGGATCAGTTACGTGCCGGCGCAGAGACGAGGAGGGGGGGGGGGGCGACTCACCGTGTTCAAGAAGTGGGGGGTCATGAGGTCTTTGACCAGCTCCCGGTTGGCCTTGAACTGGGGGTCCCGCGTTTTCATGGCGATGTGGTGCCAGGGGACAATGCCCTGGAACGTGTCGATGTGGCGGGCGCCGCGGTCGAACTCCTTGCCCCGGCGAAGCAGGACGTCCTGGGACTCCCGGAAGTCGGAGATGATGAGGGTCGGCTTGGAGAAGGGGGCCAGGAAAAGCTGGACGATGGGGCTGTTGTGCTTCGGGTTCTGCTTCAGGATCCAGGCACGGGGCAGGCCGCCGTTCTTCCTGACCTGGGCCAGCTCGGCGGCATCGCCCATGATCTTCTTGGCCGCGCCCTCGTTGTAGGGAATGCCGGGCAGAGGCGTCGGCAGGGCCCACTGGTAGGCCAGGTACAGCACCGACAGCAGGCCGATGATGACGGCGCTCACTGCGAAGGGCAGCCGAGCGAGGGGGAAAGCGGCATCCATGGCGACGGGCGACGACATGGTGGCCGGGTGAGAGGGGGGGATGAGCCCGGCGGGTGGTCAGAGATCGATCCAAGTCGCCTACGGGGCGGACACTCGTCTGGGGAGCAGAGGGGGAGGGGGCGGGCTCCTTTAAAGAGCGCCCCCAGATTGCCAAGGCCGCCCAGGGTTCCGCCCGTCGCCGTTGGGTATTGCTATCACCATGGTATCCATGAAAATCTCGCGATAAGTGGAGGCTTCGGGCACGTCGGGCACGTGCGGAGCCCCGAGGGTGTCGTGGAGCCGTGGTCTGGCTGGCGCTTAGTGCGGATTAGAGCCAGCTTCTCCCGTGCCGCCGCAGCTTGTACGCAGTAGCCAGCCGGCGTGCTGTTTATGTTTGCTGGCGTGGCGCGGTGCGGCGGCCAGGAGAAGCCGCCGGCCGTCCTCGCCTCCCGCATGCGCGAGGCATCAGGGGGATGCATGCCCCGGAAGCCCAAGCCAGGCGACCCCGTCGGTGTCTGGCGCTCTCTCCTCTCGCCTGTCGGGTGGGGGCCAAGACGAGACGGGAAGGGCGCCGGCCAGCGGGTGTCGAGAAGGTCGTATACGGGCCCCGGGGGGCGTTGTCGTGGCGTGGATTACTTCCCGGCTTACGCCAGGGGGTTGCGTGCGATGAGGTTTCCCAAGACGCGGCCACGATGACGGCCCCCCATGCTGGGTTGCATGCCGTCCTTGCCCACGTGGGGGTTGCTCGCCCGGGGTGGACCCCGTCTTGCGAGTCGCTCATTAGACGGCAGGTCGGTGGCCGTGCGCAGGAACGGACGAGGCCATACAGATGTACCAACTGCATACTCCATTTAGGTAGTCGGGGCAGGTGACGGGAGCAGCGTGAAGGGCTGGCCGGGTATAACATGAGATAATAGATGCCAAGTGGGCCCCGCCAATCTCCACGGCGCCGGGGATGGGGCGCCAGGGACAAATGATCGTATTGTAATTATGGTGGGCGATGCGGCGTCCACGGCCACACGCACAGGAAGCCATCTTGGGGAGAGATTGTCGCGAACCAGCGTCGGGCCAAGCAGCCGACGCAGCGGCTCGGGTTTCCTGGGCGCGCCGCCACGGCGCTAGCGGATGCGTGCTATCCGACCGCACCCGCCTGCATATGCAGTAATACAACTGGGAAGATGGCCCCCCGCCGGTCTCGCCCCTGCCTGTCGCTCCCAGCGCGCCGCCCCAGGAGCCGGCGGGGCTCACGGCGTATAGGCCTCGACGGTGATGTGCTCGACGCCGTTCAGGTTCCAGACGTGCCAGTCCCCCGACCGCGCCGGGTCGGCAAAGGGCGCGAGCGCTGCGAGGCGCCAGCTGCGCAAGCGGGGGGGCGTTAGCACTGCCATCACCATCCGGTAGGACCAACTGGCGTCGCAACTCACTAGTATTGCCCGGGGGCGATGTACGACCCATTGGCCAGCTTGCCAAACCACCAGAAGGAAAACTCGCTGCGGCTGAGCGAGTCCCCCCGGCGCAACTGGTAGACGGGGAAGTTGATGGTCTCCTCCTTCTCCTCGGCGGTGGGCTCATAGGCCCACAGCCTGGCCGCCGATCCGGCCCAGAAAGCGATCGAACCAATGTAACCCCTGGTCTCCCCTAGGACGGGCGGATATTGCCAGTCGCTCTCATTCCAGCCCCTCTCGAAAACCTGCCGAGCTGCTCAGTGACTGTACCGAGGCTCGGGGCCCGTGCAAGCGGGCGAGGCCACTTACATCCCATCGGAGCTCGTCGCAGCCGTAGTGCAGGTCCAGATTGATCTTGGGGAAGCTCTGCGCAGACCAGCTGAGGTTGAAGTTGTACGTCGAGTAGTATTCGATGTTGTCACGGTTGACGCCGCCGATCTGGCTCGGCGCCCCGTCGGTGAACATGTTTCCTTGCATGAAGGCCCGCAAGTCGCTGGCAACACCTGCATCGGCCGCCGTTAGCACGCGCAATCCCGTCTCCGCGTGAAGGGACTCGGTCCGACGAACCCATGTAAGGAACCGAGACCTCCTCGAGGTTGCTTCCCGAGATCAACACCTTCCCGCTGTACAGCCCCAGCTTGGCGGCGTCGTATTCGGGAGCGGTAAAATCGAACCTGAAGTTGCCCCTTCTTGTCAGCAAGAGTCGGTATGGTGCCCCCTCCGGGGGGAGTAGAGAGCCGGAGAAAAGGAAAACAAGCCAGGCTCACTGCGCGGTTCGAGTCTGCCCCGGCTGGACAGTGAACTCCCCCGCCGGAAAGGTCACTTTGGGCACAATCGCAGTGGGCGTCTCGCCGAGATAGTCGACGAGATAGTCGTAATAATACGGCGACTGCGTATCGACGCCCGCCCAGGGCTGCAGGCTGAACTTGTACGTGACCGCCTGGGTCCCTGTGTTGGTGATGGCGACTTCGTGCTGGCTCGCAAAGTGGGCAGTGTCATTCAACGCCATCTTCTCGAAGGAGAGGGCAGTCGTGTAGTTGAGCACTTTCCACGCGTTGACCAGGCCGGCCCCGATCTGTTCAGCGTCAATTTCGGCCCGTGTACCAAGTCCTCGGCATGCAAACCTACCTGGGACACCGGCGCCCAGAAGCCCGTGTCGGCCGGGTTCTTATCGTCCTCGGGCTGGTCGACGGACCATGGCAGGGCCGCACCGCTTGAGATGATGCGACGGACGAGATCCTTGGCGAAGCTGGGACCGTGGGCGCCGCGGCCCCCGAACTGCCCGATGTAAAGAGCGGCCACGCCTGCAATGTACGGGCACGCCATGCTGGTGCCGCTGAGCACGGCGAAGGTGCTGTCTGAATAAGTACTCAATATGCTGCCCCCGGGGGCGGCGATATCGGGCTTGACCTCCATCTCGTAAGTCGGGCCCCAGCTGGTGTACACGCTGGGGACACCGCCAGCAGAGTTGAAAACGCCGACCCTGAAGGACCCGTGGGCGGAAAAGTCGGCAGTGACGTTGCCTCCCGCCTTCACTGTTTCTACTATGGCCACCCCTGCCCTGGCTTCGATCATGGCCATGGCCGGGCCCTCGTCATACGTCACCGGCGCGATCATCGGCCCTTCGTTGTTGTAGATCAGGATATGCCTGGCCCCGGTCTTCTGGACGTTGGCTTGCTGCGTGCTGAAGCCGCATGTGCCCCGTCGAATCAATACGATGGCATTTGACATGTCGGGCGTGTTTTCGGGCAGAGCGTTGCAGGCTTCGTCCTCGAGGGTGGTATTCAGCGACAACGGCACGACGGGTAAAGGCCCCAGCTGCCAGGGGTCGACGGCCGGAAGATAGCCCAGTGTCGTCGTGTTTGCCTCGTTGCCCACTAGAAAAGTCGCCTCGAAGGGCAGCGCGGCGAGCTCGCTGGCATCCACCGAGGCGACGGCAAGCACATTCCGGCCGGCGCCGCCATTGCTCGCCAGAAACGGGCCCAGGCGCCCGTCGTTGCCGGCAGCGATAGTGACCACGACGCCTTTGTCGACGAGGCGAGAAGCGACAATGGCCCAAGGGTTGTCACGGAAGCCGTTGATGCCGCTGATACTCGCGGTGATAACATCCGCCTACACGTTACCGGTAAGCAAAACGAGCGCGTATGGGTGGGTGTCCGACTCCCCCGTCACCTACGTTGGCCTTGTATGCCATCAAGAAAGCTTCAATGAGGGTGTCTTCGTCCGTGACTCCCTGCGTCCCGGGTTAACCATAGATCGTTCCCGACGTCAGATACAAAAACGTACCGGTCCATCTGCGCTGAAGACCTTGTAGGAGAGAAGGGTTGCTTCCGGGGCAACACCGGTGAACCTAGGACACGAGTGAGAGATGATTCGCGGAAAGAACGGGGGCGGGAGCCATCCTAACCATTCGCTCTTGCCAGCGACAATTCCCGCAACGTGGGTTCCGTGGCCCATGACATTGTCATAGGGGTCTTCATCCGGCTCCTTGTCCCCGTTGGGCCAAGCTGAGCTCAGTTAGCAATCCCACAGCGCGGGGGTAAGGGTAGGGGGTCTGCACATACTCCCATCGCCGACAAGGTCGTAACCCCCGGCAACCTTGAAGCCGGGCCCGTATCCCCCTCCGAGCTGGATCGATCAGGCTCTGCTTCTGTGTGGCGAAGGGGGGGGGGGGGGGGGGGGGACCTACGGCGGGGTGCTTGTAATCGGTACCGGTATCAACGACAGCGACGATGGCCCCTTTACCAAGCATGCCGGCGGCGTGGGCCTTGTCGACGCCGGTGTACTGATGAATCGAGTAGTTGGCTGCGGCCGCATCGTTGGCGAAGGTCTGCAAAGGCCGGACGGGTGCGAGGCTGATGCGGGCCATGGGCCAGGCTTTCCGAACCTCGGTGAGAGTCTCGAGCGTGTCCACGTTGTCGTTGGCCGCCTCGACACTCAGTCCTTGGAAAACGTCGGATCTGAATGTTTTGAGAACCTTGATGCCCGCAGCCACGGCCTTGGAGGACATGGCCTCCACACTCACACCCTGTATGGCCGGCAGGTGTTAGCATCCGGGGAGCGTGAGCGTGAGAGCGTGCCCCTGATCTGGCTGGGTGGGCAAGGGGGCTCACGTACATCGCCAGCCTCCAGGATGTATTTCTTGGGAACGATGGCCTGGGTTTCGTTGGCAGCACCGGCCCTTGGCGACAAGGCCGCCGCGCCGGCGAAGAGAACCGAGACGGGAAGAAACCTCATGATGCCGGGGAGCCTCTGGATAGCAGCCAGCAGTGATTCGAGCAGCTTGGAGAACCGGAGCCCCCCGCGGGCCATGTTGTCTTTTTTATAGATACACATGCCCTACCCATGGCTTTTCCGGCCCTCTCGCCAGAGCCCTGTCGCTTCACATCACCTTCCCCATCCCACCGCGTGGAGAACACGCCAACACGTTCTCCCCGGGCTGGTTTTCCGACTGCTTACGTCCTGGACCACATGGGGCGCTTTGGTGAAGATGGGCAGCCCGGCCCTGTTGTTTCTTACCGCTTGGCAGTCAGCGAGATGGGTCACCGTCTGTGACCGGGGGATGGCATATGTGCAGTGTGCAGCCGGGCCACCCTGCCGCCAGTGAGATGCAATGCAACCGATCCGGCTCCCAGGGCCCGGAACCTGCCGCAACGCCTGCGGGTTGCAACGCAACTATATTAATTGGCCCACGGTCAGCAGCACCAATCGGCTGCAGGCCCCGGGAGGGGGAGAGAACCCCTCCCCTGCTTTGGTTCAGGGCTCTGCAGCGCCGCGCCCCCTCCCTCGGCACGGGGGACGAGAAAATCCTTCATCGCCTGAACGGCCGGTGCCGGGGAGCGCCGACGACGACCTGGACCGGTCGCCAAGCCTTCGTATTATCTGCAGCCCCCATGCATCAGGATGCAGTCCGCGGCGAACGCCGGGTCCGCTCAAGCCCGTCACGCCCGCCCGGTCAGGCAGGCCGATGCCAGAACCTCGCCGACCAAGGGCCTATCAACTGCTACCTTCCCCATGCGGCCTTCCAGGCACCCGGCCTATGGGTCGATGCACGTTGGATGACTGATGCTCCTCATCCCGCGTGCATACTCAGGCGGCGCGCTCCCCCCCACGCTTTGCGACGCTCGGGGAGACGCCGGCGTCAGGAACAGGATCCGGCCGGAACATCGGCACCGTGGGCCGTCGAATCGTGTTTCCCGCGGCCGTCACCATCCGGCTTCATGGCTCGCCAGGCTCCTTGTCCCTAGGGTTCCGTCTTGTGCCACCTGTGATTCCGGGCTGGGATTGGCTTAAGCCCGCGCTCACACCCGTACTTTTTATCAAGCGATGTCGCCATTGTGATACGGATATTATCCTAACCGAGGATGAACTCGATTCCGATTCAGTATAGCATCTAAGCATAGACAGACGCTACATGCCGCTATGTCAGGTGAGGCGGGGCCACGATACTATTATGCAGCATCCTATACGCTATTGGGGGATACATCCAACTACGTAAGTCGGTAGGTATTGGAGGCCTTGAGGACCGAACGGTTTAGCTACGATAGCCACGTATCCGACGCAAGCCCGGGTAGAGGCTCGCAACCCCTGGCTTTTACATGCTGCGTTGGTCCGCTCCTAACAAGAGATCGTCAGTTGATTCCCGAGGCTCTTTTTTGCCTGCACCTACACGTAGGCCCGGGCCTGGCCTTGGGTCTTCTCATCATCCACAGCGGCCCCCCTTTCCTCCTTTCGCACGTCTGGGGGAGGACAGACTCAGAAGGAGATTGTCCTATCCGACAACAAAGTCCCGCCCAGCCTCGGGACCGGCCCTGCCTTTTTCGCGCGGCCGCGGTATGACAAACTCCCAGCCCCGGGCCGAAGCCGAGCAAACTGACAGATGCCACCGCGTCATAGCCAAGCTGCGCCCTGTACCCGCGCCGAGGGCGGAGAGCCTGTCGTGTTCTGAGCCCAACGGGGCACGCCTCGCGACCCCAAGCAAGGGGTGCGCGCTTCGCGTACGCGAAATGGCCTCCAATCTCCCGGCCGCCGTTCCCTTGCTTGCCAGCCGCGAAACTCGGAACCCCCGGCGCCGCCGCCCCAGAGCGGCTCCTGGCTGGCCGGGTTCCGTCTGCTTCAGAGGCCAGATATCAACAGACGTTCGCGGATTGTTTGCTCCTCCTCCTATTCTGAGGCGCGCGATCTTCGGCCGATGAGGGGTGCCACTGTACCGGGGGGGGGATCTGTCGTGGGAGCCAAGGCGATGGCCGACAAACACGAGGCGGGCCATTATAAGAACCCCAAGACGGCCGCGGGCCTCACTTGCGCTCAGATGAAACTTCGAGGCCAGACGCGGAATCATGAACGCTCCATTGGTTTGGTCCAGGGACGCGCGCGACCGTGGCCCGTACATTGTCATCGTAACGTGCACCGTAACGGCAGCTAGCACCATCTTCGCCTTGGCCCGGCTGTATGCCCGGGGCGTGATCCTGGGTCAACTCCACGCCGACGACTATCTCATCGTGGCATCGGTGGTACGTCGTCGTCTCGGGGCCCCCTCGCCTTGGCCCTCTCTGCTCCCAACCTCCCCGCCCATCCTCTCGGCCGCAAGCTGACACGACGGCGCCGCGCCGCGCCGCCCCCCCCGGCGGTAGATCGCCGCGTGGATACAGGTGGTCCTCGAGGCCCTGGCGGTGCGCGCGGGCATGGGGCGGCCCTTCGCGCAGCTGGCCCTCGCGCAGCGGCACGCGGCGCTCGAGCTGACGCTCACGGGCTTCGCCTTCGGCATCCTGTCGTACGGAGTGCCCAAGCTGGCGGCCGTGGCCTTTCTCACGCGCGTGCTCAACCCCGGCCGCGCCCACGCCGTCTTCCTCTGGGCCCTGGCCGCCGTCTGCCTCGCCCAGCTCCTCGCCATGGCCGCCGTGCGCATCGCCACGACGCGCCTGAACGACCGCGGCGAGTACGAGAGCCCCGAGGCCAACGTGGTTCTCGGCATCTACGGCGGTGGTGCGTGGAACCCCCCCCCCCCCTTCCCCAAAGCATCACGCACTCCCCGCTCCCTCGCGCAGAACGGGGGAGCGGGACTATCGCAGTAGGCTGACGGCGAGGCGGCGCGGGTATAGCCTTTTCAGCCGTCGCTGACCTTTACCTCTCCCTGTATCCGGCCGCCGTCGTGCGGAAGCTGCGCTTGAGCAGCCAAAAGCGGCTGGCAATCAGCGTCTCGCTGGGGCTCGGCATCTTGTAAGGGCCTGTTTTCGTTCCCTGGGCCACTTTCCCGGCTCGCCCTGACGGTTGGAGAGGACAGCGCCACCGCGGCCTCGGTAGTGAAGTGCTGCAACATACCCAAACTCGCCAGTCATGACTTTACCTGTAAGGGCATGCGCCTGCCCCCCTATTCCACACGGACAACGCGAGGCTAAGGAGCGACGGCAGATGATACGGCCGATGTAGCAAAATGGACATGGTAAGCCGCCCTCCGCCATGGACTCGGCGAGACGGCGGGTCTCGCCAGACTCACAGTCAATGCAGCATCGAGGGCAGTGCCATCATCACGGCCTCCTGCATTCCCTCGCTCAAGCCAATCCTCGATAACATCACCGGCCGCCTCCCGGGGTCCAGCCAACGGCTCGGTGACCGTGGTCGCGTCGCCTCCTCGCGAACTAGGAGTCGGTCCAAACACACCCGAACCGAGCACACTCTGTTCTGCATCGGCGCTCCTCTGCGGGATAAGCAGGGCGATGACGAGGAGATTATGTTGCAGGATTGCCGGTCGCCGGCGTCCACCCGTCCCGACGGTGCCATCATAATCACCCGTGACTACACCATCGTGCGTGAAGCGGCAACCGAGGGTACACCGGGACGGGAAGAAACTTAGGACCGAAACACGGCGCGTGAAAGACACCGCTGTCGGCGGGATCTCTGTGTTTGTGAGCATTATAGCAAGGTTGGGGATGGGGAGGATAGGGCCGCTGGATCGCGTTCTGACGAAACACAGTCACTCCAAACATCAAACAACGCGACGCTTGCTGGATTGGCCTCGTGGCGTCAAATAGATGCTTGGCTCTAGCATGAGTCTGTAAAACGTACAAGGTTGCTGCTTAGGGGAGTCTAGGGGTTGGCAGATATCAAAACACGGCCAATAGAACTCTATATGCCAAGAAGTGCAGGCTGCCTGCCAATGGTTTAGGCAAAGCCGAACCATTCCGTATGTAGAGAGAGCGGCTCGCGCAGTGCCCAAGCCCCCAGGCGGCCCATCTTCGCCCGCAATCGTCTCTGTCGGCCGTGCGCGTCGTCGCATCATGAATATAGGGTATCTCTTGGCTCCTTCAACTTCTTGATCAAAATCTTGGTCATTCTCGATTCAGTCCCGGTCCTCATGTGCGTCGGGGATGCTCTTGGGCACCCCTCGGTCCACGTCATTTTGGGTGCCGGTGTCCAAGTTCCGCAGTGGACAACTATTCTCCCGGGTTTCCGCAGCGGGCTCCCCATCGTTCTGCCGCGATGTGCTTCCAGAGCGATTGGAGCTCCGGCGAGAAGAAAAACAAGTTTCATCGCTGTCCTCATCAAAGGACGGATGCTGGGAGACGTAGCCAGAGTCGCAAAAGGAGCTGCGCCGCGCACGTGTTGATATTCCAGTAGAGCCACTATCAGTCTTGACCGCGTCGAAGCCTTCTTTCATGTGCAGGTGGTTGCCCGGCTGTTCCACATCTGGAATGGAGCCCAAGGCTTCCGGGTGGGGTCCGGGTGGCATCACGGCAGGGACGGTTGAGCGAAAGTCGGCAGCTGACGCATCATCCGACTTCTAGTTCGACTGAAGCTCACGCTGGATCTTTCCGATCTCGTTCAGGAAGTTCTTAGCATTCCCGGGGTTCATCTATGGCATCGGTTAGCGAGCGCCGAGGGACGTCCGGCATATCTCACCATGTCCAACATACCTTGAGCTGGATGCTGACGGGCTCGCCCTTATCCTCAATGGCAGTGAAGAGCACGCAGATGGTCTTGTTGGTGGGCTTCTCCGAGAATACCATAGCAGGCACGACGATGCTGTTCAGGAGCAGACGGTGGGTAGCATCCTGGCGCATGATGAGGCGAACCGTCTTGTTGTCGGCGTCCTCGATCGCAGACGCGTCAAATGATCCCGGGATGGGCGTGCCATTGTCGTCCAAGTCGACGCAGGCCTCTGGTACGTTAAGTTTGAGGTTTCCAGCCCCGCGTTCCTTCCAAGCCGCAGGCTCGGAACTCTTGTCGAGGAAATAGATCCGCGAACGAACCTGGAGGATAGTGGCCTCGCCCGCCTCACCGTCGTCCACGTTGGCTGGAAAGGGAAGGGTCAGTGCGTGCATGCCAACATGGCCAGGAGGGCGTGGCTCACTCTTCTGCAGTTTCACCTTTTTCCTGTCGTCGTCGCCCTCCTTCTCGTCCTTGTCTTGCTTCTCGTCGTCGCCAGCCTTCTCGTCGTCGTCGCCACCGTTTTCCTCGTCCGATTCGGCGTCGCTCTCCGGAGCGCCGAAAGGCTTTGCTGGCTTGCCCCCCTTAAAGGACTCCCCGGGAGTGCCAAAAGATGACAGCTTGGCGCCGGACGCCAGACCCGTCAGGCCGCCGCCGAGACCCGAGCCAAAAGCGCTGCCGCCGAAGGGTTTCGACGCGCTGCCGACCTGCCCGAATGGCGAGGATCCGTTAGCCTGACCGCCGCTGCCGAACACCGAGGCCGTGGTCGTCTCTGGCTTGGATCCCAACATGGCGCCGAAGGGCGATACCGAGCCTGAAGGACTGGCAAACGAGGTGAGGGTCTGCGATCCAGCTGCTTGGAGGAAGGGCGATGCTTGACTGGCAAAGCCTGACAAGCCAGAGCTGCTAAAGGCTGCGTTCGAGGTGGCCTTGGGCTTATCGGCCGCGGCCTTATCATCGGTATCCGACTTGTCAGAGTCCTGGGCGCGGTCAGCTTTGAAGGCCACAGAGGGCAGCGGCGTGGTGGAAGACGGGAAAGAGAAAGGGCGGACGTACGGCAGGCTTGATCTCGCTGGAGACATCCCGGGGGCGCTTCTTCTCGGGCTCCGATCTGTTGGTTCTGCTGACGGCCGCGTCTGCGCCGAGTGGGGAAACGTCGCCGTTTGCATCGTGAGGATGCTCCTTGTTCTGGTCAACCTCGTCGTGGGCTCGCTTCTTCTTGGGCGAGGAGATCTGCTCCTTCATCTTGTCGGTTTGGTCGGGCGTATCAGCACGGCCGGAGGCGGCGTCGAAGGACAGGTTGGGGCGTTCGGATATGGCAGTGTTCCGAAGCTCTTTGCGCGCGGCAGCAGTATCGGGGTCCTCAGCCGAAGAGGATTTGACGGGTGCGCGCTCGAGTTCAGAGGGCGCGGGGCTGGGCTGGCCGGCTGTGGGCTGGTTTGCGCCTTGGTCGGCCATTATTTGGTCTGGTCCCTAGGCTGTGGGTGGATGCCGGTGGTGCGTGGGCGGGTGGAGGTGGAGCGAAGGGAACGGCGGGTGCGTTGTCGCTTTGTGTCTTTGTACTACCTGGGACGATGGGATTGCGAAATGTGGCCAGGCGGCGGCGGCGGCGGCGGTGGTGGTGGTGGTGCTGCTGCTGCTGCTGAAGGCGTAGAAGTAGCAGTGAGGGGAACGAGCCAGAGAATTCGGGCGGATGGGCTATGATGCGACGGGAGTAAAGCAACGACTGTACTCGCTGCTGCAACGCGCCGCCGGACCTGCAGTGATGCAGCAGGGAAGTGAAAGCTGGGCCGGTATGCGTGTACTGTGCAGTTTTGTCAAGACTGGAGAGAAGAGCAGGCCTCCAATTCTTTGCATGCCGGCGCAACGGGGCATCTATCAAACGAGCAAACAAGACGGGAAGACGGCGCGACCTAGGCGGAAGGGAAAGTGCCTGGCCGTTGGAGCGCGATTAGTGGGATGGGATGTGGGATGAGATGGCGGGACCCTCGGCCGGAGCTTTTCTTGATAGTCGAGGGCGGCAGGGCAACGAAAACACAGTCGCGATTGGAGGGGAGGCGGGTGCATTTTCCGTTCACACGCCGGGCTTATATCAGCGCGGTTATTATGCAGTTACATGCATCAATAGATTACATCGGTAAGTCACGTTCACAATGTATATCAATGTATGTTCGTTCCCGCCCTTACAGGCACGACAGTGCAGCATTGCAGTGGCAGCGGCAGCGGCAACAACCAGCCTCAGTTGGTAGGTCGGTCAGTAGGGGTCGGGAATGGTGATGGGGTGGATGGTGAGCGGCCCTACACGGACAGTGATTCTACCTATCAATATATGTATGCAGGTGAGCAGGCCCCCCCCGGGTCTTGAGGGCTGCTTCTAGCTGAAGATACTGAGTGCATGGCTGAATATATACAGCTACTACAGACAATAGACCCAATCTCCCTCTACTCACGATATAAGGAAAGCCGTACATCCTAACGAGATGCTGCTGCAAAGAGTTGTGTACAGGGGTCGGAAGGTTGAGTTGCCCCGCCAGCCCACCAAGGCGAAAAAAAAAAGTCCTAAATTAACCCGGCCAACGACAGACAGTCTTGCACTATTAAGGGTGCCTGGATGTGTAGGTACCGATGTCTGTAGGTAGAGAGGTAGGTAATCCAAGGGGGGGAGGGGCTGCGCAGCTCGCTTAAAGGGGCTTTAGGTACTGTGCGAGTATCATGGCGGGCTCGACGAGCCGGCAGTGTGTCGATTTTGCTGCAGCTCGTCAAGGCAAAGGGTCTCTCTACCCATTGGGTGTCTTGGTAACGACCGCGGGTGTATTGTACAAGCCACGGCTGTATCGATCCATGCAATCGTTCACTACCTACCCTCTCCCTGTCTTATACAAGGTACCCAAACACTCCCTCGGGTAAACAAACCAGACAGCCCCCAGGCTGCCAGAGCTGACTAGTGCCATTGAAGCGGTGGCATTGTAATTAGCAAATACCAGTACCTAAGATTTGGCAACGAGGCCTCCCGAAATCCCAGGCCAAGCTATCCGCAATTGCCAACCTGAACCACTCGACTAGAACCAGCGCCTGTGACGTCTTGAACGTGGTACCGGCAAGGAAATCCCCGTCGTGTTCTTCTCACCTCGACTGGTCCCTTGGGCGAAACCATTGAGTTGGCCTTGGCGCTGCTGCCCGCTCCCGACTCATTGAGTGATTGCCGGCTGACTGGGTTTGAATCATTCCAGCCGGAGCTGAAGCTTGTTCGTTCCCGTAGCCGAGACAACTGGCCGATGCATGATGCACAGATGGCACGCCACGAGCGCATACTTTCCTTATTGAGAGGGGGGCGTGACGCCCAACGGAATATGGCAGCACGGAACCGAAAGAACGTGGGGCACGAGGGGGCTGGACTATACCCGATCTTCTCCCAAAATATCAACCTTCACGTTATGGCTTTCATTGGCGTCAAGGATGTTGGAGTTCTGCTGGCACCGAAGGTTCAGCCTCCGCCACTGGCCCAGCGCGCCAATTGCCATGCGCGCTTCCATGATATGATGTACCTCATTATGCGACCCAGTACCAGCTGTACTTACCCCCCTCGACGATGACCACCCACGTTCCACCCGCCCCTGCCATATGAAGAAGATGCTGCAACACGGCACACCGAACCTATGCTGCCCGAGATCCAGACAATGCATCTTTGCTAGCAATAACATACAGGCAGAAGCTTCCAGTACGGACGTCTGCTGGGTTTCGACGGCGTGGCCACCGTTTGGCTCAGCTGGGATCACGAAAAGGAGACGTTGGCCGTTGTCCGAACCCTCGCTGCCTCTCCCTCCACGGCGGCCCACGGCGATCTAACAACGATGGCCATGTTCGCAAGGAACAAGATAGAGGCCGCCGAGGCAGCCCTCCACCGTATCCTGCCGAGCCAGAAGTAGTTCTGGATCGGCGGCCCCAACAGCCGCCACCTGGCACTGGTGTTGCCGTTCCTGGGTCCCTCGTTAGCTACGTGGCTGGAGCACAACAGGCACGAGCATGCGGCGCGGAGAAACATTTGCCGACAGATGGCCACGGGCTCCTATGAGTCCTGGCCGTAGCACATCTGCAACCCGGGACAATAACAATGGATTAATCTTCCGTAGCCAAGATCCCGTACCGACTAGAAGTCATAATTCAGCTCGTTCGCATTCGAGACGCGGCTAATGCTGAGAAATAGCTCCTCCCATGTCTGGTTATGTCCGTGACAGACTTCCTCCCGCCGCCTTGACTACGTCTTACGGAACCTAGCTTCTGGGAGACCGGGAGTGGAAGGTCTCTGGCACGCGACGGGTACATCTCTGACGTCCAGCCAAGCCTATCGGCAGCTCGTCCTTGGAGTCTTGATAGCGTCCAGATCTGGATCCGTCGAAGGCTTCATCCCGAGCCCGCATGAAAGCCGGAAGTTCGGAGCAGTGGCATTGGTTGTGTGCCCGTCATGCCACCCCTGAGGCCCCGGCATCAAGACCTCCCGAAGTGTAGTTCTTTGCTGGGTTTCGTCAAAGAAAATTCGGGGATGACGATGGGTACTTATACGGGGGGAAGCACATGCAAAGATGCCATTGGGAGCTCTGTAGTTTGAACAATGCTCTTACAACTGGCCCCTGCAGCCTTTGAAAGCTCGCAGTGGTTCTTCACCCCCGCCCCTCTCCCCCTTTATCAGTATGTATAGACGGTTCTGGTGCGGTCCCGGAAAAGAAGGAGAAGAAAAAACCTCCTTTCCACCCTCCTATCCATGCTTTGGAGCACAGAAGGCAAGCTGACAAGACTCAGATTCGGTGGGCGTGTATCTCGGGCTACATGACGGGCTACAGCCAGGAAGAAACGAGGCGGCTCAACTCCAACAAACTTATCGCGCCCAAGGCGTCGTGAGTATTGCCAAAGAAGTCGCCAGGGACCTCGCGATGTACTATATCATCATCATCCAATACGTGAGATCTTTGCTCCTTCTCCTTTCCCCCATTCACTGCATTGATTACCCCGAACCCCCTTCCAACCCAGCCCGACCCCCCCCCCCCCTTTTTTTTTCTTGCCGACCCTCCCATTCCCCTTCTTTGCTGACTAGTTGCCCCCCAGGGCCAACAACCACTCGTTTGCGACGTAGCGCCAAGTGCGGACGGGCGTCAAGACGGGGTCGTACGTGCCGGCATGGAACCACATCACGCCCCACTTAAACGACGAGCCCGACATGGTCAAGGTCGGCTGCCATATCTACACCGGCGGAAACGAGGCTCGCATCTCCCTCTACATCACGGCCCCCGAGAAACTCCCGCTGGTCAATGGTGTGCCCGACCGGAGCGTCGAGCTGTTCGCCGAGGGCCGGTCCCCCTCCCGATCCCGGCGATGACGGGACCACCCGGGTTGCCGGGAACACGTGTTGGGAAACATGTCCATATGATATAAAAGGCGGCCGCTTATATGGGGGATTCACGGTATAAGATAACTATAGTGAAAGTTTGAAAAAAAAATCGTAGATTGTGTGAACCGTAAAAAATTATCTTGTCGTCTATGTTTGCGCGGAGGAAGAACCATGTGCGCCTCGCTCGCCACCCACTATCCATCCCAGAACTTTTGGCAGGTATCGGTCGATGCCACTTCAGAATGCTGTTTCCTTTTTGCCTCCGATGCGCCGTTCCGTTATGCACGCTGATTGTTCCTTATATATCAAGTTATGCATTGACTTACAACCCCCTACTCAAAGCGAAGCCACAGCCGAGCGTGAAGGCTCATTTGGACGGGCCCCTCTCGTGTGATGAGCGCTCCGATGCCGAGGCCTCGTCCCTCTCTGGGCCCTCCAGGCCGGAATCCGCGGAGGTGCGCACCCAACTCTGGCGTCCGAGCGGGCTCCGCCCGGTACGCGGGGTTGGACGGTAGCTGTTCCGCGGCACGCCCAGGTTCGCTCGCTGCGAAGACTGGCCCGGCTCGGGGGTCCTCGAGGACGGGCCCGGCGACGGGTCCCGAGACGATGCCGAGGAACCGCCCTGGCTGCTGACGCCGCTGCCGAAGCCCTGGCGGGTTGGCTCCGATGCGTAGTCAGAATAGGCCGTGTCGACGGCGTCGGTCCAGCCGCCCCGCGCAAGCTCCGCATCCGAGAACTCGTACACCTGGCCCGTCGGTGGTACCGCATACTGCTTCGACTTGGCGACCCAGGAGTTGTACTGGTTGGCCTGCGCCATCTCGTACTTCTTCCGGTCCTCCTCGCCCATGATGCTCTCGACGCGGCGGGGGAAGTAGACCGAGTTTCCTGGTCCCGGACTGTCTGTCATGAAGCTGTCCCATGAGTCGCGATGGACGAGGTCGAACTTGCTCTTGGGTAGACCGTCGCTCAACAGGTTGATGCTGTAGGCCGACTCCTCGGGGTGTGTGTAGAATCCGTCGGCCTTCTTTTCCGGTGCCGTAAACTTGCCTTCGGCCTTGTCAGGAGGCTGCAGCTTGCTTCTAGTCCGCTGCACTCCGACGGCTTTGCCCTTGCCCTTGGCTTCGGCTGCGGGGATAAAGGTTTCGGGTACGATATTGAGCTCGTCTCCGGCGTTTTCTGCTTGTTCGACGGCCTGCTGCGCTGTCGTGTTGGGATCCGCGGTGGCAGCGTCTGCCCGGGGACCACCCCATGTCCGCTGGCCGGCCGTGAAGATGCCGTAGACCATATAGTACCAGTTGAAGAAGGGGTTGAGAATGAACATCATGGGGTACAGCCAGATCTTGAAGCGCTTCAGCTTCATGCCAAAATAGATCATCATGAGCCAGTTTAGGCCCAGAGAGATGGCAATGAAACCGACCGGGAGATCCGCAACCTTCTTGGTCGTCGTCATGATGGCCATCAGCATGATGAAGAACAGAAGGGCCGTCGTGCGGATGGTGTTCTGCATGAACCGAACCGTGAGAAGGATGGGGTACCGTTTCCAGAGGCGCCAATCCGTTAGCATGCACACCTCGTTCGTGATGAAACCCAGGAACCATCTTCTCCGTTGCTTGATCAGTGAACGGACTGTCTGCACAGCCTCCGTTTTGCAGAAGGCCGAGGTGCACATCTGGATCTGGTAGCGCTTCTTGGCGCCAATCATGAAGAGATGCGTGAGCCAACGGTCTTCTCCCAGGTGGCTCTTGGCGAAATCGAATAGGTCCTCACACTGCTCAGCCTTGTCCGCAAAATAGTACTTGGCCATGCGACGGAAGGCGGAAAAGCGCAGCATCGTCAGAGCACCGGGCAAGCAGGTCACGGCGCCGCATCCGGACTCCACGGTCCGTTCGAACAGCTGGCCGTGGATGTATTCCATATCCTGCAGAAGGGTGATGACACTGTGCGATTTGGTGGTGGAGGTGATGACGCCCGTCATGGCCAACATGTCTCGGCGGTTGCCGGGACTCAGCTCCATATCGTAGACAAAATTCTGGAGACAGACGCGGTCCAGAATGCAGTCCGAGTCGATGAAGAGGATGAAAAGATTGTCGTTCCTCTTCAGATACTGCTGGTACACCTTGTCGATGAGCTTGAATGACCGCTTTTGGCAGTGGCGTTTGCCTCCGTGCGGGAACCTCGATATGGTGATGCGAGCAGCGCGATAGGTGACATCGATACTCTTGGGGTAGGATTCGAGGGTCAGTGGCACCCCCAGCTTTTCGATGGTGTTGAGGTACAGCTCGTCTTCCTGGTCTCCGTCAAACGAAAGAAAGACGTGGATGCATGAGGGTGGGTAGTCGCAGTCCACGACCGAATTGATGGCCGTCACGAGAACATCGGGGTCTTCTTTGTAGCAAGGCATGACGATGACGACTTTGGGCGCCGACGTCTCATCCAAGACCTGCTTGATCCTCTTTTTCCTCCCCAGGTGGTGCGTGACGAGCTGGTAGATGCAGAATAGCCAGGGCACCGTCAGCAGGCCGGCAAAACTCCAGAAGGCGAACCACTGGAGCACAATGACCATATTCTCGGGCCAATACTGGACAATAACACTGGGAAGCGGAAGAGTGACCACCATAATGGGCAGGAAGATAAGGCTGGGAAAGGGCTGGTTAGCAACGTATTCTGCGCGGTGCGCAAGATGGCCAACGTACCGAAGGAGCGTGAACAAGACACCCATGATGACGGCCAGAACACGAATAGTCCAGTGTTCTGCTTTCTGGAAAACCTTGATTATACAGTACAGGAACGCGGCTATCCACAGAAACCATTCCAGCAGTGCTGCCAACATACAGACACCGACGATGGATGTGTAGATGATCTGGTGGAAAGGGCTTGTCAGTCAAGGGTTCAGGTCCCCTTTCTTCGTCCGGGCGCCCACTCACGTCTTGCACCGGCCACGTTTTTTTTATGTCGTACTCCATGATGGGCAAAGATGAGGTTGATCTTGACCTCTGAATAGGGAAGGGGCTTCTGGCAGGCTACACGGGAGACACGGGGGGGTTTAAAACGACGTGCCCACTACCTGACAAAGGCGCGGGCAGGGGGGGGGGGACTGAGGAAACGAAGGTGGGAAGCGCCGTCACGATCCAGCGGCTACACAGGAAGGGTGTTTGCGGCTACCCGCAGCTCGATGCAAGGGACTCAAAATTCCCAATGATCGTCACTCGAGGACGGGCATGCAAGTCCACTGGGGCATGGGTAACGGAGCGTGTGACGAATCCGGAATGGTCTGGGTATGCGCTGTCGTTTGCTCCGGCGCGACGGCAAAGAGGTGACACAGAGCTCGTACTGGGCCCGTGGCGGCGTTGTTGGCAGGCAGCTTCTCGTGGAATATTTGGTCCGGTACCCAGACACGAGTGTTGCCCCCAGCAATCGGTTCACGGGGCACTATCCTAGAACCCGGGTAGGTTTCCTACGCCCAGTCAGCCACGACGTCCCACGAGTTCGTGTTTATACCACAAGAGCCACGCACCTGATCTGGAGCACGGCGAGACCGAGCCACGCAGCCAACATGCGAGTGAAAGCAGAGGCGGGTAGAAAAGCGGCTGCCCGGTAAAACGTCGATAGAACGAGCGAAAAGCTGCAAGAAGCCGAGGGCACCACCACGTCGGTTGAAGGGGGCAAGCACGCGGGCGGGGACGGCTGCATTCATATAATAATAGAGTCCCGGAAGAATGGGTCGACTAGTCCTTCCTTCTAACCGTATATACCCTGGGAGAATCCAAGTCACCGGGTCCTCGACAGGATACCATGGAGGTATATACGGGTGTAGCACGTAGAGGTAGGTACCCCATGTAGGTACATATGTATCATAGGTAGGTAGAATTACCAGCCTCAGGTAGGGCGATCTCGTCCCCTCCCCCCCCTTCTCTTCAAGCCGCTTCACAAGGGGGGGGGGGGGGGGGGGGGAGACGAGAGGGGCATCCATAGAAAGGGCCATCGCAAGGTACCACTTCCGGATCGTTGCCCGGGGTTAATACCCGCGATGGGACAAGCTGCTACCTGTGCTCGGGGCCGTCAGCACTGCCCCGGGGATATCGGGCTGCTCCACTCCCTTGGAGCCTCTCGGACGGTGGGTCTCGACATACAACTGGAGACCCCTGGCGATCGAGAGAAGCGTTTGGCCGCAGCGCTTGCAAGGCCCGGCACAAAAGCTGGGAGGAAGGTACTTACCTCCCAAAGGTAGACAGACAGCAGAGATGCCCCGTGGCGCGTTGCATGCGTGTCGAGGCCATGGTTGTGTAAGTGGAGCAGCCTCGTATTCACACGTGGTTGAGTAAAGGTCACCATTGGTGAGGGCTGCATACAACTTCCAAGGCACCGCTGCAGCAGAGGCGGCCTCTGTAAGCAGCAGTGGTCTCGCCTTGGGGGGTGTGCAGGACTCGTAGCACAAACGAGGCCGTACGGACGGCAAATCGGCGGGCTGGAAGCAGCCGGGAGGAGGCGAGGCCGAGTGCAGAGCCCAGATCTCAGCTGGAGAAAACATTGACGGTGTATTGAGTGTTTTCCTGTTGGGTATATTGGCAGACAGCCAATCGCATCAACTGGCCCGCGGCCAGACCGCTGTGCATCTGCAGGCCATCTGCGCGGTCGTGATTTGCATGCCTAAACAGGACAGAATGCCAGCGGCTCGCGGACGAGGCGGCACGGCTAATTCGAACGAAGCTTGTCCGAGGGCGGGGGGCGGCCTAGAGGTGAGTCGAAGGCGGCAGTATTGGGCTGAGGCAGCCGCAACCAAAGGCAAGCCATCCGCGATGCCACCCGCATGGCAAACACACTTAATTTAGCAGACATATATGTGTACTATAGCCCCAACGACGCTTCCAAGACGGTGCATGGCTCGGTGGCTTCGGATGGCCATGCGGCCCCAACGACTAGCAGGTCGCGAAGCGGCACTGGCAGATGCGCTGACTTGGCGGTTGTGCAATCTCAGCAGGCCTCTCTGTTCTTTTTTCCACCCTTCCCTTTGCTTTCTTCTTTTCCCTCCCCCTCTTGCCCCTCTTGCGGCCTCCAAGCCGCGGCGGGCGGGTACCTGGCGCTAAAAAGGAGGAAAGCCCCAAGCACACGCCCTGGGCTCACGCTTGCGACTCTCGGCGGCCAGTCGGGTCGTTTTGGAAAGAGGAATGAAGGGCCGCTAGAGTCGCAAAGCGTCGTTCTATGGGGGTGGTGTGGGAGTGGTGTGGGAGTGGTGTGTGTGGGAGTGCTAGTGATGGTGGTCTGGCTCAAGAAACAGCCCTGCATGAGTGGATGGGTTGATGGGCGGGTGGGGTCCCATGGCGGAAAGGGCCTGCACTCGATCCCGCGTAGGATCCACCACACACGCCCTTCTACCAGTAGGTACCTGTGGAGTGGAAGTGTGTGGGGAAACAGGCCAACTACCTACCTGAGTGGGCGGTATGAGAGAAGTGGGAGGGAAGAGGGAGGGAGATAGGTGCATACTAAACAAGCTCGTCCGACCCGGCCACGCAACCGAGCAACACCGAGGTACGGGCCTGCACGAGATGGGATCATCTGGAAACCCAGGTGGCCCAAGTTGGGCTGCTGGACCATGCGACGAGCAACCCATGCGATGGATGGACACAGGCAGAAGGGCAAATGGACCGGCAAGCGGATATTTCTTCGACTCCCGTCGTCTAGGAAGCCGGGGGAGCCCGGCGCAGCGCCACCCAAGCCGATCTTCGGCAGGGGGTGGGGGGTCGTTTCCTCCTCCCAACGGTGAGGGTTGCTAAAACTGCGACGTCAGTCGGCGTCGTCGGCTCAGCTGGGGGGAGGGGGGGGCTGCACATTGCGTGCTTCAGGTCGGGCCAGCTCGGGGTCGCCCGGCCGGCCGTACAAGGCGGCCCCCCTCCGGCTGTACATTGGATAGGAGACGACGGCCTTGGAGGTATAGCAGCGTGGCACCAGGGTTGCAGGGCCGGTGACTGCCAAGCTGCTGGCGGCGTCGCGCCCTCGTATCGATCCTTGGCCAGCGCCAGCCAGCACATCGTGCGTGCGGTGCTTTAGCAGTCGCGCGCTCTGGCCCCCCTCCCCCCTGTCGCGTCGTTCGCGCAAGTACCTGCAAAACTTGCCTGTAAGCACCGTCCTGCTGCTGGTTGGGCCTGCCTGGCCATCGACGTGCGCGGGTGCAGGCGTCGTCTAATATCGAAGTCGTCGGGGCGCCACCCAGCCCACGGCCACCTATCATACGCAAATTTCTCAACGGCGTCGCATTTACGGTCGCTCGTCCCAGCTTGGCGATTGATGAAGCGACAAACCCCCCCCGCAGGCTCGACATGGGCAAAGAGGTGCTGCCCAACAAACATTCAGCCGTTTACCCATACAGCTCGCCATGAGACATGCATGGGTGAAAGGGGGCCTTGGGGCCTCTGCTCGGTATTCTTGGGGCGGGTCGGGAGAAGGTGGAGAGGCAACTACCGACCTGCGCAGTTGGTCCTTCGCCCACCGGATCGTGGGACGGAGATGGCCCCATTATTGTCGCAATCCTCACTCACATCGCTACGAACCGTGGCCCTCCCTCCTGGTTCACTCCCGCTGCCCCCCTCGGAATATGGGGCGCTTTGCAACAAGCTATACAGAGCTACGTAGGTCGGCAGGTACGCAGGTACGCAGCTATGTAAGATCAGGTCTGTACTATACGCATGCATCGTATGCAGCTCACCCACCCGTGAAACGACCACCCCCGAGCTAGTACTCAGATGAAAAGGGTCTCTCCTTGGCCTGCTCATCAGTGCGAGAAAAGCAACGAAAAGCATGCTCCAAATAGGCAGGAAGCCCGGGCCCGTCGGTATTTGTTCTTCTCCCTACTGCATACCCTTCTCCACTGCATCCCCCGGATACAGCCTGCGCCGCCCTCCCTGAATGCACACGCCGACTGCGCGGTATTAGCAGGGGTGCAGTGCTTCGATCCGCGAGCATTGGACGTCCGCAATTTTAAAGTCGCCCCTCCCACTCAACCAGCAAATCCGAATGAGCATAGCTCCTGCATAGCAACGTGGGAACGAAACAGTGCACGACAGCTTAGGCAGGTTACTTATAAGCAAGCATACACAGTACTATTACTAGGATGCTATCGTTATGGCGAGCACGCCGCTTAAGATCCGCGCTGCCATGTTCATCAGCCCCTGTGCGCGGTCAATGCCGGGTATACGAGTGCTTGGTCGACAATGAGCCCTTTTATCTTAACAACGTATATCAGAAACAACTATGAGGGAGTGACGAGAAAGCAAATCGCAAATATCAGTTTTCTTGGGCGGAGCCACGGCTCACTGTCATCGGTGGACAATAAAGTCATCAGTCTGCCCAGTATCTCGAGCAACATGTTACCACGCGGTCCGTCGTGTTCGTTTCGTCGAGCGCCCCCATTCAAATCGCAGCGCAAAGCTCCCACCCAACCTCGGCCCCGCAAGCAGAATAGCGCTCGCTGTCGTCAGCCCACTCCTTCAGGACGCTCAGGAGATTATCCAGTCAGCATCGCCGTCAGGCGTGGCTCTGGGCCCGTGCAGCTTGCATTGAACCACGGCACAGATGTCGTCATCTTCCAGTGATGTAGCGACATCTCTGCTACGGTAGGGCTGGCTGCAATCGGTTGGCGTGGCGAGCGACCCAGCATCCTGACGGCCGGCTCGCAGGCCAGAACCGTAGCGAGAGTCCCGAACCACGGCTCGGGTGTTCCGAGCACCTTTCTGATCGATGTCCGTAGAAAAATGTTGAAGTGTCTATGCCATGCGGCGCAGATGCAACACTCAAGTCCTAAATTGTAGCCCCCCGGCCATTGTCAGCAATCATCCCCTGCTCGTTCACCATCGTCGAGTTTGGTTGGCCTGATTCCGTGATGGACGCTGAGAGTTGGCCAGTGACATGGGGCGCTTGCTCGAGCCCTGAAGTCTCGGTGGCTCGCTACTCTCAGCGCGCGTTTCTTCGGGGACAGACAAGTCTGCCTCAGGTTCCTCATTCCAACGACGGGTTTTTTGCTGGGGCTTCTCATACCAGTCCAGGTCATTCATCTGGAGCCTGCGGACGCGCTGTCCACCGCGGTCCTTGCCCATCTTATCGGAGCGGTTGAGGTGGTAAACGGGTGTTTTTTCGTGGCCTGCTGCAGAGGGTAGGTGAATATGGGTTCCATACGGGACTGGAGTTTTCGAGTTGCTGTTACCATCCGTGTCCTCCGCCTCGCGAAGATCTAAATTGAGCACCAGGTTCTTGATGCGCTGCTGCTCTTCCTTTTCTGCTTGCTGCTGGTTCTTCAAAGCCACGGCAAAGTTAGAGTCCGAAGGCAACTCAACCGTGCGAGTCTGTTACACGGTTAGAACCCAAAATACAGAGGGTGAAAGGGTTAGCCCAGTGTTTGTACCTGTTGGCGGTTTCCTCTTTTGGTTAAGAGTGAGAAGGCCATCTTGTTGGTGACTGGGCTCTCGAACTCGCCGCTGTCTTCCATGTCTTGGGAAGCGGGTGTTTCGCGCGCTTTTGGTCGAACCGGCACGGGTGCATCGAACAACGACTTCCGCTCAAACTTTCGCGATTCTAGACTCTCAGCCATCATCTTTGCATACTCACGCTCGAAATCGGCTTCCTCCTCGGGATCAACCTCTTCGGCTTTGCGGGTGACCACAATTGCTTCCTCCTCGGACTCGGAATCGTGGGGTGACTGGGGCTGGTTCTCGACGTCCTGCAAGAGAAATCAGCACAGCCCGGCAATAGGAAAGGTCAGTCGCTGGAACCCGCTTACGTCATCTTCCTCGTCCTCCGAGTTGCTGTCTTCTTCCCCGTCGTCCTCTGGGAGCACAAGGTTCTCGTCGCCTTCTCCACCATCGTCGTCAGAGCTGGTATCGCTCTCGGCATCGTCCGGCTCGACTGTTTTATCGAGGCCAGCGTTCTTCTGATCCTGCATGATGGCCAATTGGAACGCTTTGGAGGCTTCTTCCAGATTGGTGGCCAGCTTCCACTGGGGGCGGACGAGGGAGAATGTATCCTGGACTATAAACTCGATGTCCATAGGCAGAGGCACCTTTGTGTGAATGTAGTACTAGTATACGTAAGCACAGGATCTCGAATGAGCAAGGCAATGCTTACCTGCAGGAAAGACAGAAAATAATCGAGCTTCTTCCCAGCGGCTCCTCGGTTAAAGAACATGCCGCAGGTTTCGAGTATCGTTGCGGCCAAGCGAATGCGGAAGAAGTCGTCTGGGAGATCAAGGGAGTTGAGTCTCCCAGGAATGGGGGCACCTCCTGCTCTCGATGAGTGGGCGAACAAAGTCATAGTAGTGCGGGAAGTACTTACCATGGCCAAAAGTCATGACCCTGTACAACGTGTCGAAGATGATCGGATGGTCGATCATTCGGTAATTATAAAGCTCCCCAAGATACTTGACCTCAGCAATGCGGCGCTGGTTGTACTTGAAGTCGTTCTGCTCCAAGCCAATAGCCACAGACGCAAGTACGCCATCAATGACCGTGACCACAAAGCCAGGATGGTACCGGTAAATGGCACCGAGCAAAATTGCGAGAATGTGTATGCTGCCGTATTTGACCTTGCCGGGCTTCGTAAACACCTTGGCGATGATTGCGACAACCTGAGATGCGTGTAAGCGAACCGCTTGGTAACTCGATGCCAATGGGTCGGTTTTTAGTTACCTCGGGCTCCTCCCAGTGCAAACGCCGGATTTGTTTCAGGATCTTGGTGTAGTTGCGCTTTGTCATATCAACATAGATCAACTTGCGAATGAACTGCTCGGTCGGCGTGCGCTCCTTCTGCTGGATTGAGGCCCGCTCAGGAGGGTCAACGTAATAGACGGCGTTCTCAATCAGCATGCGCTCAGTTTGGCCAATGTGCTGTACCGACTTCTTGCGCTGAAGAGTCTCCAAGAACGTGGCCATGCGAGGGGACGTGTCGGGGTTGCGCAGCAGGTACCTTCCGCAGTTCTCAAGCAGACTGCAGATGATCTCAATGTTCATCCGGGAGAAGTCGTCCACGCTGACTTTGAGGCAGTGGAAGAGGACATGTTCCGGAACTATTCCGAATTTGGTCAACTCGGCCAGGTAGCGAATGTTACTCAGTCGCACTTGGCCAAGGAAGTCCTTCTCCTTCCGCCGCTGCAGGCTTCGGAACTCGCTGTCCAGATATTCCACCACCCCCTTGGGCACATCCGGCATGTACTGACCAAGCGTGGCTACGAGGCGAGACCAGAAAGGGAGGAGATCCGTACGTCCTTTGGGGACTTCCGTCAAAGCTTTGATCAGGCGGTTCCGAGATGCCTTCGAGTTCAAGAAGCAAAAGTCGATGGCGGTCTCGTCCACGGCATCCTTGTTGGTAAATTCGGGCAGGCGGGTCAAAAGAGCGTCCACCTGGGCTCCAATGGTCTTGTTTGCGATAGCCGTGGACTGGTCGTCGCTGGGTTCAGGAGCCTTCAGAGGCTCCACTGGTTCGACTGTGTCGACCTTTTTTCCGACCTGCTCGTCCGTGTCCATCTTCTTCTTCTTACCATCCTCGAGAAGAATGCCGGGCACCTTGCCCTTCAGGTCGGCCAGATTCTCGTAGAAACGGCGCTCGTCGTCGTCTTCCCAAATACCCGCGCCATCGCTTTGGCCTCGGAGGTATTCCCCAGTCTTGACGAGACCAATAGACCCATTGCTTGCCGCCAGAGAGTCCCCGGCATCCTTCAAATCGGGCATCTCGGCCCCCACGGCCTCGGCGATGACTTGGGCGTTGCTAACAAGTCGTTCCTGAGCCTTCAGCTGACGCTCAAAGTTCGCCTGGCGGTCTTCGAACACTTCTCCCGACTTTACGTAAGCCTCGGAATTCCGACCCTTCTGGGCGACAATGTTCTTCTGGTCTCGGATTAAGTGCGCTTTAACGTCTTCGAAGTAGCGCTTGAGAATATTTCTAAAGCGCTCCTGGAGCTCGGGCGATGCAAAAGGAGGATCGTCGGACGTGCCGTCGGATGCACCATCGGTCCCGCTGATCGGTTCGGCCGAGTCGTCGGTATTCTTGGTCGTGCCATCCTCGTCCACGAGCTTCCGGCCTTCGGCGCCAGCCGACTTGACACCCAAAATATCCCAGCTGAAGGCCTTCACGAAGACAACCAAAAGGGCAAGGTTTGCGTGTTCCCTGTCGTGGCCCAGCAGGTCCTTGAGAACCTCCATGGGGAAGGGCTCGGCAGCGCCGCTCTTGTTCGAGTTTGAGGCTTTGAGCTTCGTACCCGATTCCTTGCCGCCCGCTGCGCCCATGTCGGGCTTCACATCGTCCAAGGTTCGCAAGACGCCAACCAACCAAAGCTCGGTAACGACGCGCAGCAGGGCACGTTGCCGGACCAGGCGCTCCTTCTCTTCCTTCTCACGCACGTCGGGGGCCAGCGTCTTGAGAAGACTCTTGTCGGGGGTGGCCATGCCCTTGCCCAAGAGCCAGCCGAGATGTTCGGTAAATTCGGCGGGGCCGAATCGTTGGTGCAGGGCGCTGACGATCTCGACGCCTGCCTCGACTTCGCCGGGGGTTTTGAGCCGGCATAAGCCCTCGTAGCATGCTGAGATGATCTCGGACAAATACTTGAGGAGACTGAGGGTCTTGATCTCCTGGAGGAAGGTGTTGAGGGTCGCAGTGGAAATGGCGGTACGCAGGCGCTTGATGAAGGCCGTGTTCTTCTTCAACGATGAGTCGAGAGACTTGCTGACGGGGAATATGTCTACGGGAAGCTGTCAGAGATGGCGCGGCGTGCAACCATGAGGAGCATGCAGGGTGTGGTCACCTGAGTCGCCATTCCACGCGCGCTCATTTTGCGAGCGCAACTCGCCTGTAGATTATATCAGCAACGGTGGCCGTAGGGGACCAGGGGGGAACGACCACTGACGCTTCCTTGAGCGATCCATACTGGATGGCCCAGCTCAATTGGTGATATTACTAACGGGGGATGCTAGCGCTACATTCGAGACGCTGCTTGCCACTGCTAAGGGACTGAGCTCCCTATGTAGTGGAGATGACAATGCGCATCAGCATCGGCCGGCATGTGGGGAGCGGTCGGACGCAACGTGCCCTCCAGCTGTCGGGTCGTTGCGACGGGAGGACAGATCAGAGGCGCAGGAAAGGTCGGGCGTGCGTATCGTCGGTTTGTCTGTCGGGGCTGGTGAGTGGTGTGTTATGGTGTTTGTAGCGTCGGCGGGGTTTCGGAAGAAGGGAGGTGGAAGGAGGGGCGGCGGTGGCGGACGGAGCTGGAGCTGTGACGACCCGCGGGTTGTTTTGGCGCCGGGTCAGGAAATAATAAAATGGGTTTGTGGCAATCGGCCGGGCGACGAAGAGGTTAGTTGAGGTAAATTACCGGACCGCACACCCCCTCGGTCGCCGTGGAAAGAGGTGTTTTGGGCAAGCTTTCATGGGATTGTGAATTATCGAGGTCGCCAGATCCGCCCAATGACAAAAGAGCGTGTCGCCATCCACATTAGTACAAGCGTGGATGGATGGGAAATGGAGGGAAACCGAAACCGTGCCTGCCCTGCTGGCCTGTGACCCAGCAGTGCGGCTGGGCTTATGCGTAGGGTCCCCAATGGAATGCAGGTCATGGCCGCTTCGCAGTATCCGACCTCCGATGGGGCCCCCCCCCGGTGTGGATGACGGGATGGACGGGGTGGACGGGCCACTAGGGGCTATGCGAGGACGGAACAACGATTTGCCGTCCTCTGGCGGCCTTTACAGCGCATTGGGCTGGTTCCATGCTGAGAGCGTATGGACGTGTCCACTTGTCATGGTACTTGCCGACATCCATGGAAGGTAGGTAGGTACAGTGACTGGACAGAAGTTTCCGTTAGTGGAGCCTCCAGACCCCATACCCTTCATCAACACCACCATCTTCTAAGTTCTTTATCTCAGCCAGTTTAATAGCAATAAAGAAGCCGAGATATGCATTGAAATTAGAATTTATCCTATTTTAATAATGAGAGTACCATCCACGAGCTTTTCGGACGGAGGAGAGGCGACGAGGTATTGAAAGCAAGAGCTTCCGAATAGCCTCATGATCTAGCTCACTCCATGCTAACTGGATTAACTCCCTTACAGCAGCCTGTTCGGCGATGTTATCTTTGTAGGCGGCAAAGCGAGGCTCTAATTCGTATATCTTTGCTTTTAGCATACGCCACACATGCTCGATTGGGTTGAGATCTGGGCTGTGAGGCGGCCATGGTATCGTCCATATACCGTGAGACTCTAAGAAGAACCTCACCGCCTTTGATCGATGGATACGGACGTTATCTTGCATAAAGGGGTCCCCTGCCTCATAAAACGGAAGCAGCGTTTCCTCTAGGACCTGGATATAGGCCTTGGAATTAAATCCTCCGCGAGGGGAGTCCGGATCTCCGTCGCAGAACGCTAAGGGCGTCTTTCCGGCCTCTCCGAAGCGTTCCCAAATAGAGGCCCAGACCATGATGGAGATCTTAGGCTTCACATGGGTCTTAGTGTTGACGAGGTCCGGTCGGAAGCGTTCCCCTGCTAATCGGAAGACCCATTCGCCTTGGCTGCCCGGTTCGTTCTGGATAGTGCATTCGTCGGAGAAGAGGCTCCTCATTAATACCAGCTGCTTGCTTCGTGACGAGTATTCACGGCAAAAAGTGAGCCTCTGTTTGGCGTCTTCTTTCGTTAAGAGGATCCTCTTCGCCGCACGTCACTTCTTAAGGTGCATCCGCTGTATGGCGCGTTTCAAGGTCTTCTCGGAGACAGCCCTCGAGATACCGTCCGATGGCCGAGGACAGGCTAAACAGAGGTCTCTCCAGGTGGCGTGAGGGCGTTTTCGAGCAATTCGAAAGAGATAGCGGGCTTGCCGGTCACTCACACGCCTTGGAGCACCTTTTTTAGGGGCAGGTTTTGGTGTTTTGCGATAACTGACGCGCCTCACGATGTCAGCCACGGTCTGGGGCCTCTTCAATCCGAACGCGTTTGCAATTGCCTCATGTTTGACCCCTGCAGAAGCGTACGAACAGATAGAGGCAATCATCGCTTCCGTACACCGTTGGTTAGGTCTCCTTCCGGCGGTCAGGATGGATGCGACCGCGTTTAAATCCATTACGAATTGATGAAGTTATCGCGTCTTGAAGAGTAGGTGGCGTTGTTGTTGACATTGAAGTGGAGGGCGAAAGAGGCTCCACTAACGGAAACTTCTGTCCAGTGATTGTACCTAGGGAGGTTGTCGATCTTGAGACTATAATCGCATTTTTCGGGGACAAGACCCCCAATGACTGATAAGAAGCTGACTTCGTATGCTCGGATATCCTCCCCAGCTGAACGGCAATGGACTCGCCAATTCACGTGGCGAAGGCTTCCAATAGCGAATACCGAAAATAAGAACTGGGTGTGGGTACGTCTTCAATATAATACTACTCTTTCTATGTTGTACTACCGCACAGTGTATGCCGTCGAACATAGCCCCCACCACCCTTCCCTAGGCACACAGGGCTCTTTAGTAGCAGGCAACCTTACTCCAGAGGCAGGACGGCAGGAAGGGGCACCGCTCGCAGGCTCTGTAGGAAGTCTCCTGGGTCACCCAGAGGAAAGCAAAGCCACGTAGGAAAGGACATTACGAAGCAGTACCAGCCCGGGGCTACACAGCCCTGTTTTATAGGCAAGATTCTATTAGACTGCCCTTGTTCTATACGCACATGTTCTAGGCAGGTAGTTATGTACTCCCTGGATAGCCATTACCAGATAAACCCAGAGTGGGGGCAAATGACGATTGCCCTGGCAAGTGTCATCATCATCGCGTGCAACTACCCGGGATGGCCAGCAAACGTACCAACTACCTACAGCTAGAGCCGACCCAGCCAGCAGCCCAACTAAGAGGTATGGGAAGTACTTTCCGACACCAGATAGGTAAGTACTGGGTGCGTCCACCTCCGCTACCGCCGTGTATCACGCATGAGCCTCCCCCAGAGGCGGTACCCACCAGGGGTCCAACCGTGGATTGTTCATCGCTGGCCTCTTTCTACGATTCCAGACTGTAATTCGTATACACAGCGTAGGTTAGGTTAGTTGCAGCCGCATCCCACGGCGTGTGTCATTTAAGGGGTTAGCTCATCACCATGCCGGCGCCTTGGACAGGACTATTGAGGTGGTACCCAAGCTACCGAGGTTTCCCGCTAGCCAGGCCGAACTACCCAAGACGGGCCTTAATTAGGTGCTTAGCCAGTAGGGGACGGTGTACGTCCTTACGAAGTCCAGACCTTATTCTTTGCTGGGTCAAACGCACAGTCGTGTTGTGTTGGATGTTTGCTGGGTTCTTGTGCCGAAGCAGGTTGAGCCTCGCGCCCTCGCACCCATCCACTGTTTCGAAACTTGCAGCAAGGCAAGCCAACAATTTCTGGATGGCTTCACAGGCCTCCTCGGACCTCGCCGCCTGCGTTGTACCTTAGATACCGGAGATCAGAGTATTTGTGGGAAAGGCCGAAACGGCCTTCATCTACACATTTGAACTGCTCTCTACGATGTACGAAAAGCTCGTCTATTCCAATCCAACCAGGCAGACCCTGAGCCCGATCCTTCGGGGCTTAAACCCAACGCGGTATGGGTCGGGATGGACTATCTCCGCCAATGCCGCCTGGTCGGCTTATCAACCACTGCCGCCCCAGAGACGTCACCCCTGACCTGGTGACGAAGATAACAACGGCTGATGATAAGACCACACTCGGCCCGCGTCCCTTTACGTGACCAAAGGCAGGTAATGGCGCCGCGGGGAATCGAAAATGCCCCCCTCCCCCTTCTCGCTGAGAATTGCATCTCCTCGCTATCCGGCCGCCCGGGCTACCCTGCCCGTGCGGTATTAGTCGTGCCTTCGCGCAACATTAGTCGTGGGCCTGTCTGTCATTGCGCAGGACGCTATGAGGAACAGAGACCCCGCTACTATCTTCCTCGCATCGGGACTATCTCTCAAGCGTTCGAGCGAATACCGATGGTCCCGTCCCGAGACGTGGTCCCAAGGCCGCACCCGAATGCCCGCGGTCTCGGTGGACAGCCAATCGCGCGTGGATCCCTAAGCTGGGGAAGAGACATCAGGAGATAGCAACGGGCACCATCCGTTCGGCCGCCACTCTGGCGCCTGCGTCTCCTGTATTATGCGTTTCCTGTATTTCCGCCGGGTCTGCTGTTACTATAAACAGGCTGTTTCTTCGCATTTTTCCGCCTGGCGAATTTCAGTACCATATGTGCCGTCGTTCGGAGCACACGGGAGTTCTTTTTTGATCTCGCCTGGTTATTTTATCAGCTAGTCAGCTGCTTAAGCGTTACGTCGTGCAAGTTTACACGAGACGTGCATGCCCGCAAGGCCCTTTGAGTCCCAACAGGCTGATTCGGTCAGCTCGTGGACGGCATCCGTTTTCATTCCGTTTCCCATCACAATGGAGACCACCCGCACGGTGGTAGCGCCGCCCAAGGGGGCGCTGTCACCATCCCAATTGCCGCCGACACCTCCAGCGACGGCTTCCCATTCAAGAGACGTCAGTTCTGACGAATCCGATGCCGAGATGACGGCGTCCGAGGCCGCTGCGGCCTACGTGCTGAAAGCGTCGGCCTATCCTCTTCCACCTGTGGCGAAACCTGGCACTAGGGTCCTCCCAGAAGATCTCAAAACACCAGACAACCACGTACCCAGAGACGCAAGGCTTATCCGGCTGACTGGTGTCCACCCTTTCAACGTCGAGGCGCCGCTGAGCGAGCTATACAACGAGGGGTTCTTAACTTCCAAAGACCTGCACTATGTCCGTAACCATGGAGCGGTACCCCGTGTTGAGGACAGCGAGAGCATGAGCTGGGAGTTTACGGTGGAAGGCATGGTGGATCAACCCCTGAAATTGAATCTGGCCGAGCTCCTCCGCGATTTCGAACAAATCACATGCCCCATCACATTGGTATGCGCCGGAAACCGAAGAAAAGAACAGAACGTCGTCAGAAAGACCAAAGGCTTCTCTTGGGGTGCTGCAGGGCTATCGACAGCGTTGTGGACCGGTGTCGTCATCGGAGACTTGCTGCGAAAAGCTGGCGTAAGGAGAGGAGCAAAGTACGTTTGTTTCGAAGGGGCGGACAAGCTGCCCAATGGCTACTATGGCACCTCGGTCAAGCTCAACTGGGCTATGGACCCAAACCGCGGCATCCTGGTGGCGCACAAGATGAATGGCGAGGCGTTGCATCCAGACCACGGGAAACCGCTGCGCATCGTTGTACCCGGGCAGATTGGAGGACGCAGTGTTAAGTGGCTCAAGAAAATCACTGTCACCGCGACGCCCAGTGACAATTGGTACCATATTTACGACAACAGGGTACTGCCGACCATGGTCGACCCCGAGACGAGCGCGGATCTGCCGGGTACCTGGAAAGACGAGCGGTACGCCATTTACGACCTGAACACCAACAGCGCAACCTGTTACCCGGCGCACAACGAAGCACTTCTACTCAGTGGTGCGCCCGAGACCTACAATGTCCGTGGCTACGCCTACGCCGGCGGCGGAAAACGGGTGACCAGGGTCGAGATTACTCTCGACAAAGGCAAGACGTGGAAGCTCGCCAACATCTCGTACCCCGAAGATGAATATCGTGCGGCCACCGAGGACGAGCAACTTTACGGTGGCAGACTTGATATGTCGTGGAGAGAGACGTGTTTCTGCTGGTGCTTCTGGGACCTCGATGTTGCCGTATCCGCGCTATCACAAGCAGACGACATCATGGTGCGCGCCATGGATGAGTCCATGATGGTGCAGCCCCGTGACATGTATTGGAGCGTGCTCGGCATGATGAACAACCCCTGGTTCCGGATTGCCATCCACAAGGAGGCACATTGCCTGTGGTTCGAGCACCCGACACAGCCCACTCTTACGTCTTTGGGCTGGATGGAGCGGGTCAAAAAAGCTGGCGGGAACCTGACAAACGGGTTCTGGGGCGAGAAGGTTGGCGGGGAAGAGGAAACGGCTGCCGAGGAGGTGCCACACAAGGAGATCTGTCTAACTAATAGAGGGGTGACTCGGACCGTTTCGATCGACGAACTGCGCAAGCACGATGGAGAGGCCGAGCCGTGGTTTGTTGTCCATGGGCAAGTGTACGACGGCACCCAGTTCCTGGAGGGCCACCCGGGCGGCGGCGCCTCCATCGTGGGCGTCGCTGGCCAGGATGCCACGGAGGAGTTCTTGGCTATTCGTAAGTCATGAAGCCGAATCCACGCCCGTGGCTGCGATGCTGACCCCCCCTGGAGACAGCGAAAACGCCAAAGCCATGATGCCCGACTATCACATCGGAACGCTGGACGACACATCTCGGGCTCTCCTGGCCCAGGGCGAAATGCACCCAGTCAGCAGCCAGGAGCCGCGGCCGATTTTCCTGCAGTCCAAGGTCTGGTCGCGGGCAGTCTTGTCGGCCAAGAAGCGGCTTTCGGCGGACACCAAGGTCTTCACCTTCGAGCTTGACCATGCGGCGCAGATGGTCGGCATCCCCGTCGGCCAGCACCTGCTGCTGCGGCTCCGCGACCCCGTTACGCGAGAGGCCATAATACGGGCCTATACGCCCATCTCCGATGTTGACGAGCAGGGGAAACTGCACGTGCTCGTCAAGGTCTACTACGACACGCCGGGGCGCAAGGGCGGCAAGATGACACAAGCGCTTGATGCAATCCCCATCGGCCACTCTGTCGATTTCAAGGGCCCAACGGGCAGATTCGAGTACCTGGGGCGGGGGCTCTGCTCCGTCGCCGGAGTGCGGCGCGAGGTGCGGCGCTTCATCATGATCTGTGCAGGGTCCGGCATCACGCCCATCTTCCAGGTGCTGCGGGCGGTGCTCAAGGACGGCGAAGACACAACACAGTGCCTCGTGCTCAACGGCAACCGCGTCGAGGAGGACATCCTATGCCGCCGGGAGCTCGACGCCATGGCGGCGGGCAACGAGCACAAATGCCGCCTGCTGTACACGCTGTCGCGGCCCGAGGCGGCGTGGAAGGGGCTCCGGGGCCGCATGGGCCGCGAGCTGTTGGAGAAGGAGATCGGTCCGTGCCAAGGCGTTAACGGCGAGCATCTCGTGCTCGTATGTGGACCCGAGCCGCTGGAGCAGAGTGTCCGGTCTATCCTAACGGACATGGGCTGGAAAGAAGACGATCTTTTGTTCTTTTGAGCGGGGCAGGGGGGTTATGGGTGAAAGAGCATGCATTAGCCGGAGCAGGCAGCGATGCACGCTGGAATGGTTTAGGTACAAGGTTTTCCTTTGGGGCATCACCAGGGACCTTATTACGACTTGGTGGAGCACGAGGACGAGGCGGACAGCAGATTGGGCACCCAGCGACACTGAATAGATGCTGGGATGGGCGAAAGACGATCCCTTCTTCATGCCATTTGACGACGATACACCACCAGCCTTATCCGGCCCCGGGGGCCGCCCTCGGTCGGTGCTTGGCATCCTGTAGCGTCATTGGGATGGGCAACTGTAGTATGTAGTTCGCCAGTCCCGGAGGCGTGGGAGGTCTGTCACGTGCCGCCCTAGTTTGCTCTGTAGGGGACTTCCCATAGTGGGCGACCCGGGGAACGGAACGTCGCCTTGGCGCCGGGCAGTCTCCTTGTTGCCCGATGGCTCCATTTCGGGACCTACTAGGGGCACAGTTGAGTTCGTCCCTGGCGCTGTTCAGGTTCCAGAGAGAGGCCGAGGTGCATTGGAAAGACCCGCTCGACTTACCCAGTACGAGCCCTGAGATGAGCTGGACGAAGTGCGATTGAAATGCGGGCCCGCCCTGGCACACCCCCCTGATCGGGGGTGGATGGGAGGACGCGCCTCGAATCTGGAGCAGCTCGGGGCGGATTACGGAGGCATGCGCGTGCGTACGTGGGAATACTGGCAGAGCTGGCAACAGGCACACATCATCGTCAAATCAGATGTATTACCTCGGTAGGTTCAACGAGGCAACTGGGATCCACGTACGGACTCCCGTACCTGCAGTTGGGCATCAGCCTACACTGGATGTAGGATGCAGTCCCGCCGGAGGGTGGCTGCTGGAGGTACACACGCAGAGTTGCATGAGGGAGAGAGAACTGGAGGGTGCTTAGCGGGCCATGTACGTGTACTGATAGGCACCACCGCGTGTTGATTTGCTGGAGGGGGAAGCCCTGGATGAGGGAGCATAGCGTCGCTTCACCACCTCGCCCGACAACGTTTCAACATCTGCATCTGCACTTGCAATCCCCCCTTCCATTCCTCCCCAACTCCAACCGACCGACCTGTCCACAGATATCGCTACAGACCGCCCACGATGGATAACTTCAAGGCATTCGGTTCCAGCCTGAGGTCAGTTCACTTATCCCCTCGAGCTCTGCCCCACCATGCCCGTGCCATCCGCCCGCCTACCGGCAGAAAGTGTCGCATCCCGCAAAATGACCATCGTCGTCGCCGACGTCGCGCCACAGTGGCCGTAGCTGTCACGCCGCTGGCCTCTCGCTCGTGAAGCCGATGCTGACCTGACTGGCACCATAGCACTTTCGGCTCTCAAATCACGCCCTTCGCCTCGCGCACCTTCCAGTACACGAAGGAGCAGTTTGGCCAGGCCGAGGACAAGGTGCGCCGCCCGCGTCACCGCCGTCTCGTATGCCGATACTAACGAAGCTATCTGCCCCCCCCTTCAGACCCAGCTTCCCCCGGACTACATCGACCTTGAGAAGCGCGTCGATGCCCTCAAGCAGGTTCACCAAAAGATGCTGGCGGTGACGTCGCAGTACTCGACCGAGCCCTACGACTACCCGCCCAACATCAAGGAGACCTTTTCCGACCTTGGCCGCACCGTGAGCGAGAAGGTCCAGCTGCTGTCGACCGCTACCACGCCCGCCGAGGCCCAGGCTGCCCTGACCGCGCCTCCCGCTGCGAAGCCCCAGCCGAAGACGTTTAGCCATGCCATCGCCCGCGCCAGCTTGGCCAGCTCTCAGCTGATGCACCAGCAGCACACGGGCGCTGGTGAGGATCCCCTGGCTGGTGCTCTCGAGAAGTACGCCCTGGCCAGTGAGCGCGTCGGCGAGGCCCGTCTCGCCCAGGACGCCCAGGTCCAGAGCCGCTACCTGGCCGGCTGGAACACTACCCTCAACACCAACTTGATGTTCGCGACTCGCGCGCGCAAAAACGTCGAGAAGGCCCGCCTCAACCTCGATGCCGTCAAATCGCGCCACAAGGGCACCACCTGGAAGATGGGTGGTGCTGCCAGCGCCACCTCGCCCCGCGAGGATCAGCATGAGGAACTCAGCCCGGAAGCCCAGGAGGAGATCGAGAAGGCTGAGGATGACTTTGTCACCCAGACCGAGGAGGCTGTTGGTGTCATGAAGAACGTGAGTACTATCCCAGCATCTTGCGCTGTTTCTTCCCCATTTCTGTTCCTCCGCACCATACTCACGCCTTGTCCACAGGTTCTCGACACCCCCGAGCCTCTCCGCAACCTCGCGGAGCTCATTGCCGCCCAGGTCGAGTACCATAAGAAGTCGTACGAGATTCTCAGCGAGCTTGCCCCCGTCATTGAGGGACTCCAGGTTGAGCAAGAGGCTGCTTACCGCAAGAGCCGCGAGAACGCGTAAGGGGCAGTGCCCCACGCCGCCTCATTATACCCACAGAGTGCGATGAGCAAGGCTGGGCTTTGTAGAGATTCGGGGTGTTCTTTGAGAGACTCCTCATACAAAACGTGAACCCTCCGAGGTGGTGAAGCCGCTCAGGTACGAGCAGGAGTTGGGCAGTCCCACACGCCGTGGGAGGCCATGAAATGCTTCGAGGAAGCAAGTGGTGTTTCATTCTACGCTGCATCTTGCCCAGGGCTTGGAATCAATTGACATGTTTTGCTCTCCATTCGCCATCACCCCCTCCTCCCGAACCGACGACGTCCGTAGCCCATTTGAGGCAATCCATACGTACGCCGGCCGTCGTTATTCTCCGAATACTTTAAACATTCGACGTTGGGCCAAAGCTCCGGCTTCAACAGTCTGGTGATCCACGTTTGCCTGCTATTACATACGGCATTCTAGGGAGGTGAAAACGCGCTTCAGGAACAGAAGCACTGAGGGAGGGCACCGAATACCTAGGCGCTTCTTTTTGGTGACAGCCAAACGACGATGAGCTGAGACTCCTCTGAAAAGCAACATGTCACCTGATGGGTTTGCTAAAACGATGAGCCGTCTGGAAATTTCGCTGGATATTTGCACTGCCAGGCACCACCCATCCTTAGCCTTTTCCTGTCTTGGATGCCAGGGGAAGACGCTCCTCTTCGTCGATTGTTGCAAGCGCATCACTAGGCTTTGTCTTCAACACAATAGGGCAGGCCATTGATGGGCTTGCAAGTAGTGCCGGGCTCGCAGGTACCGGCGTCCTGTTTGCAAGGGGGGAAAGGTCAGCAGGCAAACCTCTGCGTAATCAGGTTGCTGGGTCACCCACCAGCCAAGTGCCATCCACGTTGCAGACGAGCCAGCCCTTGTTATCGTTGGTACAGGAGTACTGTGCTGGGCTGCATTCCTGCGGCGGGGGCGACTGCCCTGCAGGGGCGGCAAGGCCAACGGCGGCGAGGGCGAGGACGGCGAGGTACTTCATGGTTGCGGAGGAGCGGTGAAAGCAAGCGGGTAGCAATGTCCACCGGAGTCTGCTAGCAGTCGACGAAGACGGGGTGTGCGAGAAGTCGCCTACCACTCCCCGTGGGAGCCTCCTTTCCTTTATATCCCGGGTGGCCCCCACGGATCGCATCCCGGCAGTCCTGTCTCGATCACAAAGAACGCACAGGGGGGAGGTGTCATGCCGATCACCCGACACCATATGACCACCCATCCCCCCACACGTCGTCTAGCCGTCATCGCAGAACGCGTATCCCGCATGGCGGCTGCCTTGTGGAGGCGGAGCTATAGCAGCTGAACACTCAGCTTATGCGCAAGCATGGACTCCTTGTCTGGAGGCGCTCAGCTCACTGGGCCATCGCCCGGCCGCGAACCAAGTGCCGATATTTACTTCATTTAGGCAACTCAGAGGGAGGGGGAAGGGGTGGTTGGTTATCTGTAGCGCAGACCGATTCATGTGAACACGAGCTCACAAAACTCCTCGCTGCTACCAGAGGGGGGGGAGGGGGCGCCCTTCGGTATCAGCCGCTGCTCGCTCGTGGTCTGTTATATACACGCGGCCCGCGGGGCGGTGGCTTTGTGCACATCCCCAGTTTGTTCCGGGCGACAGTCATAGGAACAGTTCGGTCAGCGCGGTCAGCCGCAAACCGGCCCTCTCTATTACGTAGCAATCTCGGTAGGCCGCCTCGCCATTGGAAGACGACGGAACGCCACAATTTGAAAGGATCAAGCCCGAGTAAGCGGGAAGGGTATGCCGGCAACGAATTAGATCGCTCGCTCGGCCAACATATCAAATACGAAGTGAGATCACGCCCCTGTTCTTTTCCGAGCTTGGCGTCCACGTAGGCCGCCAGCTCGGGGGATTCAAGTCTTAGCTTCTGCAATCGCCTCAGCACCACGACAGGAGTAAAAGGGAAAGGCCCAATTTGACTGTATCTGGGCATGTGGGGGCTTCGCGATACCCATCGGCCTGGATAAAATGCTGACCGAGACCTCCGAAACAGCATGGGAAAACATCCCTTGGTAGTTCCGGCAGCTCCGCGAGTTTGCCTGGCTCCCCACGTACTGGGCGTGCAGTTGGCTTGGAACAATATTTGTGCAATGTAGGCTTGGAATTTCCAGATGCTATGCAAATAAAAAATTGCTGACGATGGTGGCCTGCTACCGAAGCAGCACGTTGGCCACCAACCATGCCCAAGAGATGGAAGAAGCAACCCGTGGGAGCAACTCTGTGATTTATAAGTATTGACCGGCTCATACATGCAAATACGTGTATGCCACGGTTGTTTTACTGGATAGGCATGGGAGGTGCTGACAACTTGCGCATGGTCAATGTTGCTTTGTAATCAATTGCATGTCGTGTGGCAGCCATTCACGAGAACCGATATATTGGATGTGGCTTCCGTGCGTGATCTCTAATGCCTTATTGTAGGGTACCACTTGGCAGGCTACCTGGTTGTGAAATCAGTCCGTGATAAGTCGGCTTCGAGGCTTTATCGCCACTTTGTTCTGGAAAATACGAAGCAGGCGCAAGTCATCCCCCCATATGAATGAGGCCAAGAGCCAGATCAAGGCCATTGGCACGTAAATGGGCAGCATGTTCGCTGGAATTTATAGACTGAATCTAGTGTGATATAAATCTTCATAGGTGATGAACAATCTCCAATCACGCCAGATCTTTGAGGCAGCCACAAAGCACATTATTCAACAGGCCTTGCAGTCGCGCTTGAATGAGTACCGCACCTGTATCAAGTCTCGCCCTGTTGAATACATATTTAACCAAGATATTGAGACCGGACCAGGGACAGCCACAGTGGGGACCAAGGCCCTTGATCAATGGTTTCCACCATAAATACGTGCCATAGACCCCTTCATAGCTTACACATAAGAATACGACACATGCCTTTTTCGGTATCCTCTTCACCACCGTATTTTCAAGATGTGACATTCAGTTGTGACCTCATTGGGGCTTTGTTGCATGACTCCTACCCCTTTCCAGCCTTGATCAAAGGATTGCACATATGACACTACATATCTTATGGCCCACCCTCCCCCCTTTCACTAAATACCTGTGGGATTGACCTCACGACCGTATCTTTCCACCAGAACTCCAGAATCCGGGGTTTGTATGTTCGAATATGTAAGGTACGGAGCAAACTTGAATTTCAAAAGCTACACTATTGGTCCAGACAACGAGTGCACCTGCCTGAAAATATATTCTAGAAATTGAAAAGGGAAAAATCGGGATTTAACCGACAAAGTCACCATGTAGCATCACTTATAACGCCTACTTTTATTTTATCTGCTTTAGGTTCGGCCGAACAGAAGTACCCACCGTTGAAGAAACGAGACATATCGCTCCATAGATCCTAAATGCAACTACCTGAGAATGATTCGAAAAGTAGAGATTGAAAAATTATTTTTACGTGTTAAGGCTTGATCGAGACCGTAGAGCAAGTGTGAACTTTAACAGTCTTATGACCTAGGAAAACCACGCGTCAAGACAAAGAGGACGGCTATACAGGTTACCCAGTGATAGGACTGGTTTGGACCAAGGAGGGAAGTGGCGCATGTCGTGGAATGGAATCCCTAAATAATCAACAGCACCCCCCATTTCCCGTACGACGAAATGATTATTTTATGATGTCATGGAATCGGTACAGACAGACTGGATAATGTTTACCATGAGTTCTGAGTCCATCGATCCGGAGCATTCGCATTTCAAGCTTTAGGCGTGTCGCTTGGAAAAGGCGCACCAGCCACATCTCACGGAGACGCCACAATTTGTTTTGGCGGCGTCGTGATTGGACACACACGTGACTCAATATGGTCCAAGCTTCCATCCTGACGTCCCAGCTCTCAAGCTGCTGCGGGTGGGCTTCCGTACGTCGGCAACAGACTCGCCATCGTACACCTCGTTCAATTCCAGCCATTGACCGCTCACCAAAGATGCGGCGGACACTCCGACTTCTGGCCAACGTCAAGCCGGCCCGGTACCTCGAGGCCGGCACGCCAACCGGCTTGACGGGCCTCTACACGGCCACGTCGCCGCGGTCGACGCTCCTCTACCTCTACAACACCACGCTCGACAAGCTCAAGGCCGCCCCCGAGACCTCGCTCTACCGCCAGTCCGTCGAGGCGCTGACCAAGCACCGCATGTCCATCGTCACGGCGGCCGAGCCCGTGGGTCACAAGGAGTGGGCCGCCCAAGCCCAGAAGATCCTCGACGAGAACCCCGACGGCTTCCGCATCACAAACAACTCGACGCTGAACGGTGCCTCTATGCGGGTGGTGGAGCGGAATGGCCAGAAGTACATGATGCGCCACGAGCCCCAGGAGAAGGACATCCGCTACCAGGAGTGGGACGGCGAAATTGACGAGGGCGCAGAGCTCGAGGGGCCCCGCTCCGCCGAGGAGCGTGCCGACCAGGAGCTCATTTTCGAGCGGAAGCCCGAGAAATTGGCCAAGGTCCACTGGGAGCCGGAGCCACAATTGACCGTGGAGCAGTACGTCCACCAAGACTAGCAGCTATGTAAGGCGCACCCGCTGACAATCACAGGGTCGAGGAGATCGAGACCAAGATTGGCTGCGGCCTCATCGAAGAGGTTATCGAGGTGGCACGGAGCGAGCTCAAGCTCGTCGACACAATGCTGGAGTCTAAGCCGTAAGTTTGGCGGCAGCCATTCCTGAGACTACAAGGCCAGGTGCTGACGCAATTGCAGGTGGGAGGACCTCGAGGAGAAGCCGGCTGAGGGCCAGTGGTCCTACTTTGAGCGCAAGTAACTGTGGGCAGACCCCCGCATTCTGTGATGAGCTACAGTTGTTCGCCTTCACCGCATCCTGCCAAGGTCGGGCGATGGACCGTGTGGCAAGCGGTTGTACATAAAAGAGAAACCGGTTCTAGACTACGGGATTCCACGATACCTCGGGTTAGCGCCAAATGTGACGGCGCTCTACGACAACAGTCGCTCTCCCTTCTGCCCGTAGCCGGTGCGATCGCTCCGAAGAGCCGTCTTTGAAATAGTTGGGGGACTTGCTAGTGCTGCTAGTGACGACGAGTTGATCCCACCGGGTGTTCTCGTGGCACGCTGGCAGGTTTCTACTGAAAGACCAGCACTTTCACCTGAGCCCCAACCTTCGCTCGCCTCCGGGTCCCTGGGCAAGATTCTGCCGGTGGGGCCATACCAGGCCACTACGGCTGCTCAGTGGCTGCACACAATATCCCTCGGTAGTGTTAAGGGGGGCTGTTCATGGGAGACAATCTCTTTCGGTTCTCTGGAATAGACCGGATAATGTGTATCGTGTGCCAAGCTCTTCGGGCCCTCGCAGGTTGTTCCCGGTAGCTCCCTTGCTGGACAGGATGGTATAGGAGACTGATAGATGTCGTCGATAAGCATCTGTTATGTATTTGCTCCGTGTCGAGGCCGCTGACCCGAATTATAATTATCTGACAACACGGAGCCAACCAGACGTGGGTAGTGGTCTTAGCGCAAAAAAAAAAAAAACGGCATGGGACAAAATCATGTTAACGAAATCTTGAAAAGTTTTCTCGTACCTAGCTCTACCAGAAAATCGGTATCGTGAAAGGGGGGGTCGGAAGCCGGAATTGACCGACGGATCCGAGGGGGCAGTGACTACCGAGGCGCTGGACCAGGAAAATAGATAGATGGGACCTATACATACACGGTAGGTGAGAAGTACAATCATGTAGGTCATGTAGGAGGAGCTCCATTAGCGCTAATGCAAACTGCGGCTCGGCCCGCCAGGGTCTGCAAAACCGCCTTGACAAAGGCCCAAGTTCCAAACCCACGCATTTTCCGGGCTGCCCGACTTACGTTCCTATCAAGACCGGGTTTTCCCTCCCCCACACCTGCGTTGATATCGAGGAGCAGGACCGCGCCCATATCGAGGCGGGGTTGGTACTTCGCGGCGGGGACCAGGGCCTACACCGGTAGCCTCGAGCTTGGGATTGCCTCCACTGTTCGCCTGCGCACACTGACGCCCTCCCTCACCTGGCCTCGGATCCCCAGTCCCTCCCTCCGTCATGGGCACGTTCGCCCTGCCGATCCCTGGCTACCGCCTTGGCCAGCACAACCCTCGCAAGCGTAGGCGCAGCTCGGCATCGCTGGGCCACGACGAGGAGGCGCCAGAGCAATTCACCTCGGCGCCGCCATCCTCCCCTCCCGTCCGGCCATCCCCCTACTCCCAAGATGCCGTCATCAACCCGCGCTCCCACGACCCCGACACTCTGCGCCAGTTCGCCTTGGCGGGCCTGGCGGCCGAGGCCGAGGTGCCGTCCAGCCTGCACCCCAGTTTCCCGCACAGGGCGCTGCCCCGCGAGGGGGTGCTGCGGGGGCGGCGGCGGCGGCGCGCCTCTTCCGCCCGGCCCACGAGCGGCTCCGAGGCCGACCTCGACACGGATGCCTCGGAGGGGGCCCCGCGCGCCCCTGCCGGGCCCCGCGCGCGCGCCGACGAGCTCAGCCTGCAGTACTCGGCGCGCCTGCGCCACATCAACACGCTGACGGCCATGCTGCACCGCTTCCTGCACGAGGGCGACATGCCGCGCGCCCGACGCGCCTTTGACCTGCTGCTGCGGACCCGGGACATCGACCTGCGGCTCAACGGGCTGTGGAACGTCGGGGCCGAGATTTTGATGCGGGGGGACGAGACGGCCGCGGGCCGGCCCGGCCCGGGAAACAGAGGAGCCGAGTACGGCGAGGGCTGGGGCCTGGGCGACGAGCCGGCCCCTGAGGCGAAACGGCACGGTCCCGACGCCCCCCGCCGCTGGGGCACGGCGGCCAACACGGAGAAGGTCACGGAGTACCTCCGGGACCTGGCCCAGCAGTACCCGTACGACCAGTACCGGCCGCAGCTGACGAGCGCCATCGACTTCTGGCCCGCGCTCTTCAGCGTCGAGATCTACAGCGCCGACGCCGAGTTCCGGCTGGCGCGCGACCGGCTCGTGGCCCGGGAGGACGCCGACGAGACGGAGCGCTCGCCGTCGCCGCCGCCCGAGCAGTGGGACGGGTCCCTCGAGGCCGAAGCGCCAGGGGGGGCGGGCGCAGAGGAGGACGACTACGAGGCGCGGATCCGGCGGCGGAGCGACGCGCGCGAGGCGCGGTACTGGGAGGCGCACGACGAGGCGCGGCGCGCGGCGCAGGGCGCGGCGCAGCAGATCGCGGCGCGCATGGACGGCGTCATGGAGAACCGGCCCTTCACCGCGCACCCGGAGCTGCTGCGGCTGCGGGCGCTGCTGGCGCTCTACATCGGGGACCTGCACCTGCCGGCGCGGTGGGCGGCCCAGGGACGGCCCCCGCCCCGGCACGCGACGCCGGCCATGGGGAGGGACGAGAGGGCCGCCGTCGCGCGCCGCGCGCACGAGTTCGACAAGGCCCGCGCGCTCTTCCGCAGGTTCCTCGACCGCGGCGGGAGCCTCGAGCCCCGCATGCAGGCCCTGGTCGACGGGGACGCCGGCGACGACACCGTGGACGATGTGCCCGCCGTGGAAATGTCGTGGTAAAGCCACCCGCTGTTCGTGGGGGGGGGGCAGACCTTTGGTTGCGCGGTCGAGCGCCCGCTGGCTGTCTACTCGCACATCAACCACGCCATGAACACGTAAACCATCATATGCCCTACCCTTGCCGGTACCTGTACCGACTACGCTTCGGACGGCATGGTGTTGAGAGCTTTCCAGGCCCACGCCGATACCAACCACACGGCCGGCCTGCCTCGGTGCCTTGGCCTGGTAGGCACGAAAAGACGGGAGCGGCGATGAAGGTGTGGTTTTTCTATCAATTCAAGCCTAGTACCGGCCGCAACACTGCTCCATGACCAAGCTAGCGGTGCCCTGTTGGGCCTCTTGTAATGCCACCCCTTCCGAGAGTGGATGTGTATTCATGCAGGTCAAGACGGTCCTCCAGACACCGTGTTCGTCAGCGCCAAGCCACCCACCCCGGTACTACACAATATCGGTTGCGACTGGCTTCATGGGGGGGGCGGGCTTCTTCTCGTCCCTGTCCTTGTTCGACCAGCGGTGCAAGATGAGGGCTAGGTTCTTGCTACCCACTACAATGCACCACTCCCCTTCCGGACTCCAAGCCACCTGCCGTCCAATAAAGTCCTTTACCGACGTCGAGACAACATGGTGATGTGTCAGGGCTTTGGAGACATTCTTGATGTCGTATTTGGATCGCCACTGTTTCAGTGTTTCCTCCGTGTAGTGATCACGCAAGTTGATCTGGCCGTCGATGTCGCTACCTGTCCGCCCAGACGCAACCGAGTCCTTGTCCTCGGCGTCCTTGAGTTTGCTGACGGTGTCGTTCTTCTGTCTCGGTTGATGGGGTATCAGCCAGCGTGGACGCTGTATGGGTTGGTCTCGTTCAGGGTCTTCCAGCTCCTCGACGAAGGAGTGGTACGTAGTAAGGCGGGCCAGGTCCCAGAAATAGATATTCGAGTGTGCATTCCCGAATGCGAGAATGGGGTGCTTCTCCTTGTGGTGGAAAAGCCTGAACCGCATGTAGAACTGGTGGCCGCTTCCAGGGGTATGAAACTGTACGAGGCGGGTATATTGCGGCGGGTTCTCGGTCGCCGTCACCGACGCAAAGGCCGAGCGCGTCAACCGCTCCGTATCGCTTGTGGTAGGCGCACTGGAAGCTGGAGGCGGAGGGTCATGGGAGGAGAAGCCCTCGATCCGCCAGAGGACGATGACATCCTCGTGGCAAGCTCGAGATAGGATCAGGTCGCCAAAGAAAGCCACGCTGCAGCCAGGGAAGGTCAGCCAACCGGCCTCACAAGGAAATTGACGGCACTCACCAGTCCACGATGCCGCCGTGCACCTCCGATGTGAAGAAGTGCGGGTAGTGAACGATTACCGGCGGTGGCGGGGTTTTGTCCCGTGGCCTCGTTGATAGATCAGGCAGTGTCCACTGGGAGAGATCCGATGTTAGTTGAAGCATCTCCTGCTAGGAGGACACATGCCTACCAGACAGACGCAATTGTCATGACCAGCCGAAAGAAGGTACCTGCCGCAGTTGTGGAACGCCTATGAGCAAACATCAGCACCAGGCCAGCCCCGTCGAGCCGGGCAGAAGGGAGGACGCCTACGACTGTGAGGAGACCGGAAGAGTGGCCTTCGCCTCCGAGTATGCAGACGCAAGGCTGCTCCTCATCGGCAGGATCTAGACTCCAAATGCGAACAGTGGTGTCATCTGACGCAGATGCGATCAAGGCTGGATTGGTCGGGCACGTGGCCAAGTCGTTGATCTCCTGTTTGGCGTGAGCCTGGTCCGAGACGAAGATCGCGAGGCACTTACAGCCCCATGGCCGACGAGAACCTGGCATTCCTATCAGCATACAGAAGACACTGGTTTTCGTGCAATCATGGGTACCTTTGCTATTGTTGCGTTGAATACGTCGTAAATCTTGATCTTAGCATCCCACCCAGCCACGCACAGGTAGGGTATATCCGTTTCGAGATCCTTGCTCCAAGTACAACTACAGTTCACCGCTTGCCCCTGAGAAGGAGGATCAGTTCAATTTGCTTGATACCATATGCAGTGACACTTACATCATCATCCCGGAACAGCTGAATGAGTTCGCAGGGGGAACTGGGGGGGCTGGCACTGCTGGGAAGACGATATATCGCAATCTGTAACGGCCCGTTCTCAGCTATACAAGCCCAGGGACCAATGCCGGGGGGGGGGGGAGATGTGTGGGTGTGCGGGCGCGTCTGTACGTACATGTTTCTTGCTGACGGCGGCAAAGATGGGGTCCTCGGTGGGTGCGAGGTAAGGATAGAACTTGACGTCGAAGAATTCTGCAATGCCATGATGAGCACTCCATGAAGCGAGGGGGGCGTATGGCCGGGGGCCAGGAGGTGAGGGTATACCTGTGTCCTTGTCGATCGCGGCGGCGGCTTGGACTTCATCCTGCATCTCCTGTTAGTACGGACCCACGTCCGCCGGAACAGAAGACGTCTCCTTGCCTCAAATCCAATGGCGGCCTTGAGCTTGGGAAGATCCCACTCGTCATTTTGCGTCGTTGGGGCCATGCTGACGCTGCTCTGCGTGCATGATCCGCTCCCACACGGGCCGGGGGTCTGAAGCACAGGAACACCGAGATGCCGGAATAGCCACTTGGGTGATACGATGCCGGCCGGGTTGCCCTATAAGCAACGCTCCATACTACAATCCAAACTGGCAAGTGATAGCGGCGGCGCTCGGGGTTGTGGCTGGGCGGACTGGGGCAAGGACGGCGGCAGGACAGCAAGCGAAAAGTTGCGTGTCCAGCAAAGGCACCCCACGCAAGCCAAGCTGTCGATCAAATGACAGTAGGATGGTTGTGAGTGATCGCCAGCCCGATGCGCAGGCACGGGGATCACGAATTCACCCTCGAACACGCCGCCGGCAGGCAATTTCGTCGTCGCCTCTTGTCGTCGGCCTGGTCACCGCTTCGGACGGTGGCGCGAGGGGTGCAATACAACGACCACCCACGCTGACGCAAATCCGGTTTGGTTAGGGCCGTTAGGGCCGGTCGTACAAGCCGCGGGCGACTTCCGGCATACGCAGCTGCAGCCTCGTCGGGGACAAGACCAGGGTCTTACGCGCGAAAATGTTCCGCGGGCGAAGGGCAGAAACGCAACAGCTCCAAACCAATGGGTTGCCGGACCAAGGCAATTAGGTGCAGAATCTTGGTGTACTCGGTTTACTAATCATGTACACGACTACAGGGACGTAGGGGTGTGACAGCTCCACAGCCGGCGTTAGTTGCCGACAAAAGGAGCGTGTTTGGGACGGATGGGTTGGAGGGCGGGGGGTGGGCGTCAATGGACGGGACGGCTGGATCGTGAAGACGAGACGCGTGGGTAGGTATGGTTGTTGCTGTTGATGTTGTTGTCGTCGTTGTCGCACCCAACGTGGCACCGCCAGTTCTACCGTAGGGCAGGCAGGTATGGTGGTACCTGAAGATCGCTGTGGTCCACGGAAGCTTGCCGATAAGATAAGACGAGCGGAGGCATGGGACAGGCCCGGCCGACGATGACCTGGGAGACAACGACGGCCACAACAAAAGGCATGGATCGAGAAGCAAACGACCACGACGCGCTGGCATGGTTCCCTCGCCCTCGCCAGAGGGGTTTCATATCCAGTCCGTGTTTGCTCGACAGCTCGGCTAGAAACCCAGCAGCTCCATCCCGTTCACCCGTTCCATTCCCTTCATGGATTGTGCGTGTATGTACAAGCTACATGGGCAGTGGGGGAGGCCTGGCATGCGAGGGGCCGCTGATGGCGGATGAGCCTCGTCCAGGATCCATGGATCGTCGTGGCTCGCCTACAAAGATCGCAAGCTGGCCAGCCGCTACCAGGGTGACCGCCCAAGCCGCCCACGCCATGGCAGGCCGAGCCGGCACCCCCCAGAGAGTGAAATGAAAGAGGCTGAAAAAGGGATTCGCCTGTGGCCGCCACTGCCAGCCGTGGGGACACCCGCCCCAACGACGGACTCTTTGCGTCGGCCTGCATCGACTCAGGCACGCGAGCGCCGAGATGCCGGCTTGCAGGGCTACACCATCCGTCAGCCCACGGCTCGTCGCGAAGTGAAGGACGATGCGTCAACCAGGTCATTATCCTTGAGCCCGCCGAGACCTTTGCCCATATCACACGCGTACATGCGTGCAGTGGCTGACGATCCAGGCCGCTGCCTCCCTGCCCAGTTCGCACATACCGCTTGCCGGCCTGGTACTTAGGTGCAACTTTGGCCCTTCATGGACAGTGGATGGCGCCGGGGGGGGGGAGGCTATACTATCAGTCTGGGGGAGCAGAAACCATCTGGCACGGAAGACAGCTTCTCGGCCCACATCAGGCCATTCCGCTCCTTGCCCCGAGGCGTGCCGAGAGGGCATGTAGAGACAATCCTCCGCTGCGGGTGGATGGATTCTCGGTCGCATGGCCTCTACCGAAGAAGGGTAGATGGTTATCTGCGGCAGCTCTACGGCGGCGTCGGCGGGTCTTTCTGGGCGCAACCTGTTTGCCTGGGTGGGCAAGCTGGCTTGGCTGGCATTCAGACGGGATGGAGGGCAGATGGGAAGCCCAGGGGCCTCTGTGTAGAAGCCGTCTGATAATATGTCTCCTTACCTGTGTACCTACAAGCATATCCCTCTATCACGTCCCGCGGTCGCAACGTCGAACCCGACCACGGTTTGGCTGCCCAACCCTCTTGGCAGGCCGCCGGTTCGGTATACGGCACGCAGGCGCCGTCTGTCACGGTTGGCTTTGGCTTAACAAGTGGCAGAGGCAAGCACTAGGCAAGACGCGCGACTATCCACAGATCCATGTATGTATGAGGTTGGATCCGAAATTGCCTGGGCATTCTGCGCAGGCAGTTGCCTGTTCGGTGCATACGGCATGCGCCGGGGCAGTTCAAACGAGGGCTCGCCGCGCCGAGAGCCCCCGCTTCCTGTTGACTATGCTGGTCGAGATGCCGCTGCAGCGACAGGGGAGCGATTGGCAGCCCGAGACGTATACTGGATCAGGACGTCGTTGCCCTTCACCGTCATGCTTACATACCCTACGTGCGCACCTCCAAACCAGTAAGCTCAGCACGAAGGATTGGGTTCAGGGCCCACGGGCCTGACAGGCATCAGAAGCAGCCAAACATGCATTCGGCGACGAGCTTTCCGGAAGAGGAAACGACTTCGCTGGCAGCGGACGGCCCGGAGGCGTCGAGGAGCCTGTGATGGCCGAACGGCCCTGTCTGCCTCTCGCAAGGTGGGCATGGGCTTGGCTGATTGTGTGTGCCCGCCGACTCGCAGCACCTAACACCGAATCGGTGCGGGCGGCGGAGAAGGCGTGGTTGCGAGCGAGGGGGCGCGAGTGTGATGGCCGCGGCGAACCAAACTCGCGCCGAGCATGGTTGGCCGGGGCCCGGAGAATGCCGCATTCCATGTCCGTAGGTACAGACGTCCGGTACGTGATGGCAAGGGTTCCGTTGTCGGGAAGCAGGATGGAAGCGCGCAAGGAGGGTTGCGGCTAGACAACTGACTGCTATCCGCCCGTTTTGTTTCCGCGTGCGACAAGGCACCGGTTGGACAGCCCAGGTACTTATTATGTACGTAGGGGGCACTTGGGTGCCGGGGCTACCAACACAGCTCGTAGGGATTGGTCGGACGGGGAGGCCCGGCCGGACGCGGATGAGACCTCGCGGGTTCCCATGTGTCAGAGAGAAAGCGAGCCCTGCTTGGTAGCGATGGGCGATGGACGCCAGTTCCCTGCTTACCTCTATAGCAAGTACCTGAGCAGCCCGGAGACGACAGACTCATTCCATATGCCTGCCCGCACGTTGTACGACTAGCTACCCGTAGCAGCCTGTCGAGCCTCCAAAATGTCATGCCTGCAGTTGGTAGTGATTGACACATGTGGTTGCCGACCATCTTGCGGGCCAATGATGAAGCCCGAACCATCGGCCCTGGGCCGTCCAGTCACTGGCCATGGATTCGCCCATCATCGTGCAACAAACCCTTGGGTTCTCTCACACGCTTCCATGCCTCGACGCTCCTTCGGTTTGCCTGCCCTGGTGTCCCTGTCCCTGCCTTGCCGGCCCTGTGCCCCCCAATCCTGCCCATCCTGCCTGCCTGGCCCTGCCTGGCCCTGTCACCCCCTGTCTCCCTAGCTAAGGTTGTCAGCAGCTTGGTGTCAGAATATAGGTCGCTCTTGGCTACGCCCTCCACTCTTCCGTTAGCAGGCCCGCACGCCCGCACGCCCGCATGGGGGGGGCGTCCAACGGGGGGTCGCATTTCCACCTGTGCACGCCCGGAAAGAGAGGGGGCGGACGAGTTGTTGGTTCCATTGGAGATGACCAATGACCTGGAGTCACCGACACGCTGGATGTCGGTACGACTAAATTACTTTCACCGTCTGTCATAGTGGCCCCTTGTTTTTTCCCCCCTCCCCCTCTACCGACGGGGGCGAAGTTTCGTGTCGGCCGCGCAGTGACGAACTCCCTTCGCTTCGCAACTTTGCCATCCAGGTTTGTGCACATCAAAATCCGACGGAGCGGGTGGAGGCCCGTCGCGGGCCAATTAGGGATCGACGATGTCCGGTATGGTAAATCCCCATGCCCATCGATTGCGCATCGCAGGTCTGCAAGCCTCGTTGGCGCAACACAACATCTGTCTCGGCGGCCAGTCGACCGGCAGCCATGGTTGTTGCGCACGTATGTATGGAGTATACGTAGATGATGGACGCGGGAGTCCCCATCTTTGTTCAAAGGGATAGACATGGATGGGCACCGAGGCAAACAGCCAGAGCCCCCCCCGTCACCCCCTCCCCGGAAAGCAAGGCCCTCGCACGCGGCATTGCGTGGCTGTCAAGCCTGCCGTGCTCTCGTAAGCCGGCCTGTCAGTTATTTCATCACTCATGCGGCGCTCAACCATGGATGGCTATGGTGAGCCGGGCGGCAGGTGGCATGAACGGGGCGTTGCTGATTCGGGCTGCCTCCTCAGCAGGCGAACATCGCAAACCGCGGCGCGCGCCATTTCCTCCCCGTGGCCGTTGTCGTAGGCACCGTTACAACGTCGGCATCCATCTCCTTGCCCCCGTCTTTGCACCCCGCTCTTCACGTTCCCATTCGCCCATTCGCCTGTCAGAGGCTATGCGTCCTGCTCCAGGTATTGCGGTACCGGGTATACCAGACAGCGCGCCGCGTTTCCCTTGCTTTCAAAGACTGGGACACGACCGGCGTGCCGCACTGTGTTCGCTGGCCTTGTTCTCCTCCCTGGCCACCCCCTCCTCTTCCGAGCCCACGGCCTTGGAGGCTGCGTTCCGATTTCTGTAGGAAGATGGGTTCCGATGTGGAGCTGAATATTTTCCGGCTCGTTAAAGTGACTTCTAGAGTTGGATGGACACCGAGCGTGTCGGATGCCCCGTTCACGTCCTAGGTGGCCCGGACATGGCGCCTAGCCCAGGTCCCTGCCAATATCAAATTCATTCTCGTAGGCTCGCGTTGTCCGTTGTCTCGACCGGTCGGCGGCCGGCCGTCGTCGATTGCGCGTCGTCCAACCCTGCTGAGCCCCGAGCCAGGGCCAATGGGCCCTGGAGGGCCTCACCGGGGCAGGGCCACAGGGTGTTGCTTGCTGTTTGACCCGCCGTTCGAGAGACTGTCGACCCAAGTGGACCAGGGTGCACACGGAGAGGGCGCCGCCCGTCCCTTGACACATCCAGCACTCCCTATACTAAGTTAGCGGACATCCACTATGGGGGCCCTGGAGCCTGGCGAGCCTGGAAGCCCCCTGCCAGCCCGCTACTAGCCGGCATCTGTATCCCGCGCGTCTGGCCCAACGACCTCTGGAGCTGTCGAGGGTCGGACTGGTCTTGCATGGCGCGCTAGGGCCTGTCCGTCCGGCCTGGGTTCTACTATCAAAAGAGACGGACAGGTCGACAGGCTTTGGCGGACTGGCGGGACATGGGATGACATTTAAAATGGCCCGACCGGGGGGCCACACATGGATGGCTGCGCAGACAGTTGGATGGTTTTGGGGCCGAACTTCTTTCGACGCTGCTGCCACGCTGCCACGCTGCCACGCCTCTGACTACCAGAATACATGCCCACGACTACATTGGAAGCCTCGGAAGCCGTTTGGCTGCCGCTCACATGGACGGTAAGATACCTGTCGTTTCGTCCCCCCTGGTACGACAAACAGCCACCCGTTGGGAACCTGCCTCGCCCAAATTCCATCCATCCATTCTTGAGCGTTCGCCCCCCATACCATGCCACGCTCCAGCCGGGAGAACCGTTTCACTGTGTTGGTAACTGTCGTTCAGACCCGTTGCACACGAGTCATTCTGAGCCGTTAAATGAAAACGGTATCGCAGTTTCTTGACACCCGTATAAGTAGGTAGTAGTCCCACTCCACTGCAGATCCACGTTGGCGGGCTCTGGGGCCTCCGAAAAACACCCGGGAATAGGATTCTTCTCGACTAAAGTTCCAAGGGCTGCGAATGCTGTCCCGCTCCGTAGGTACCTACCGACTCTCGGGGTCGAGTCAGTTCTGGGCAATGGCTGTAGACTCCGTACCCATAAGTCCAGTCCAGCTTGTCGAGCCGGGCCCTCGGCACCCGACCAGGGCCAGCCCAGCCGTGGTTATTGAAAGTTGGTGTCAGCAGATGCGGAAACAGTGCGTGCGGTCCGGAACCTGAGCGATAGCCGATCGTGCATGTGTGCGTGCTTTTGCCTGCTAGCCCGCGCAAGTAGGGAGGTGGGTAGTTCCGGTACAGAGGCTCGATGGCTGCTGAACCTCTCCGCCCCGCGTAGCCGTGCCGCTCCCAAGCATTCAGACTTCGGCCAGCTTGCCAGCCAAATGCCCGAGTTGCGTAGTCTAAATGGCATCCCAGCAGCAGATCCCGATAACCTGGTTCACCATTTGTACATGTCCACGCCCGGGCTTGAAATTGCCTTACGATGGATGGAGGGACCCCTACCAGCCCCAAGGTATTCCGTATCAGGCAATAAGGCCCGACGAACCCCCGGCCTTTCGCAAACTCTGCCGAATTTGTTTATGGCCTCCGAGGCACTGATATCATACCCTCTGGCAATGATAGGGAAAACTGGACACCTGCAATTCCAAGTCCCCGCACTGGAGGTTCGACCAATGGAGACGGGCGGCCCGTCTTCCACAGCTTGAGATTGGGCACATGTCATGGGTATGGAGGTCATGGGGAGCCAGAGGAGGGGGACCCGGATGGACAAACACACGGAGACATGGTGACTCGGCATTACGTGTTGGCGGGCACGACAACGGCGCGGGAGAGAAAGAATCAATAACCACGAGCGCTCTCATTGGGCTCGGCCGAAGTGCCGACCTGAGCAGGATTGCTTCCGACAGTGACATCCAGCTGGGAAGCGCCTGACAGGCGGGCTGACGCAAAAGCAATTGGGGGCCTCACGGGGCGTTTTCGCCGTTGCTGCCGTTACTATAGCTTGCGGAAGTGAGTGGGCTGGCCTGCCACATTACCCCCTGACGACGAACAGCCGTAAATGACGGCAGATTTGCATTCAATAGAGGTCCAGTCTACTGTGGGTGCCGCGCCGGGCTGAGGCGGACGCGTGGATAACGCCCGCCACGGGTGCAAAGAAACGACAACGACGACTGCGGCGGCGGCGGCGGCGGCGACAATAACGGTTAAGGACGAAGGCCGGCATTTGGGCTTCAGTGCAACCCAAGCAAGCCCCGGTTCCATCGCACATACCCAAATGCCGGTATGGTACCTGCCTGCCTGGGCATGTAGCTGTCCAGAGCAGCCACCTGTGCCTACAGCATGCCATGTGTGCACTGACGAACTAGGTAGCTACGTCGCCGTGGCGTTCCTCGGTGCCACAACATGGTGCTCTGCCACCACGGCGACCCCATGTGCATACGAGGGGGAATGGACGGAGATGGGCAGTATGGCGATGGCAGGACCCCTGCCCAACCTCGTCGAGACGTACAGCTTAGCTCGAGGTAGGGCGCAGGGTTCAGTGGGGGACCCCTGGTTCACTGGTTCCCTGACGGGAAGAAGGGGGAGACATGAGGAGCATGAGGTGTGGGAATGCGCCGCTCGGGGTAGGACACCCTAGCTGCCCGCCCGAGACTAACATGTACCCTTTACCTCCCATGCCCTCCAGACCTGGAGCTTGCGTCCCGTGCTTGTCGTCAACAATGAACCCGCACCCCCGCACCCCCCCGGCAGCCCAGACCGCACCGGAAATAGCCCACGGAACCTGATGGGTACCTCCTCGACAAGCGACAAACGCAGCAGACGACCACGGCGCCCGGCTGCCATGCAGTTATTGCTTCCCTGGATGCCACTACGACTGCATATCCATGTGTGTTGCAGCCTTGGCGAATGGGATGCCGGCCGCCCCTAACAAAGGAGCTTAAGAGGATGACAGCATCCCACAGCTTGCGTATAGAAACCTGACGCCAACCTGCATGTTCCCGCAAGTACTGTGCGCCGCCACCACCACTACCACCACCAGGCCCGTCCAGTGCCGTCCGTCGCTACGCCGCCTCAACAAGCATCTTCCCTGGATACGCCCCGTTGAAAAAGCACACCATCTCTATGAAGCCTTTCCCTTCGCGTTCAAGCCAGAGCTGCCTGCCTACCTTTCCCTCCCAACCTGCCCTGTCTTCGCCGTGCCAACGGTTATATCACGTCGCCCCCGCCCTCCCGGGACCACCCACCGTCCAGCTGCCTCGCTTCTCAACACCATCCACAACACAGGCTACCTGCTTTGTCTCTACCCGTACCTTCCGAGTTGCTTAGACATCCAAGACATCACGACACTGGTTGTGGCTACAGCTCTCAGGACCGCGTGATCTAGTCGTCGTACTATCGTCTGATCTACTGCTGCTCACTTCCACCTTGCCCACTCCCCGCCCACAGCCTTGTCCGGTCCTCCCCTGGCCACGACCGTCTGCCCTGTCCCATCCTCTGCTGTGGCTGGCTGGCACTAACTCCACCGCCTTCCCCGTCCGCCGGCCCTTGCCCCGCGGCTGCATCGATTCGGGGAGACGAAGGGACTCGCTGTACTACTGAGGAGGTGACGACCAGGTTCCTGTACCACGACGGCCGGACAGACCTGACAATTTCGCTCCAGTAGCTTCTGCAAACTGCCGCCCTTTCGAGTCCACACCCCTCGTCTGGATACCACACAAGACCACTCCTGGGTGGCTTGTACGACTTGTCAACCCATCAGGCGGTGACGACGACTCCAGGGTGATACAGTACTCGGTTATCCAGAGACACCTTGTTGGTTGCTTCGTCCCTAACCCTTCTCGACGACTCACCGTCGCGCCGGGGCCTCCAAGTTCCTAGCCGGAACCCCATGGGACACGGCACTCGGAGCTTACCATCAGCGTAGTCGTTTTCCTTACTAGAGGACCTGGGCTTGAGGCGTAGCGCTAGCTGCTCCGCCATCCGCAATCTTCTTGACACCTCAGGCAGGCGGCATCGAGCTGGTTGCGCATACCTGGTACCGAAAATACGGCTGCCGAGCAACAGCCTGACCAGGCCACATAAACAGTGAGATTTGAGGAAGACACAGAAGACAGCTCGTTCCAATGGAGCAAACATTTATGACCATTCACAGTCAGTATATCCCATCCCAAGAGCTCTGCAACTTGTCCGCGATCGACCCGGGAGCAGCAGCGGGGGAGAACCCTAGCTTTTTGGAGGCTTTTGGCTAACAGCTCATTGCGTTTCAGATCTCTCGCCCGAGGCAAATATCCTCTTCGCGTCGGACTCTATCGTGGATATCCTGGGCTACCAGGCTAGCGAGGTTCTGGGGAAATCATGCTTTGACTACTTCCATCCCGACGAGGTGCCCTTTGCGCGCTCCGTTCACAGCAAGGGAGTTTTGCTGGACAAGGCCGCGGTACTTCATTATATGCGAATCCTGTCACGCGATGGCCAATGGGCCAGCTGCGAATGCTGCTTCACTGTTGTGCACGACGTGCTCGTCGCATGCACGAGCATCTACCGGCGATCGGAGAAGAGTGAGAGTAAGTCTTAACGGGCGCAGCAGAGGTACGCATGCCATGTACTGACAAGACACAGGACGCGCTCTTGAAGCGCCCCAGATCCGACGACTGTTCTCGAGTTCGCCTCGCGACCCCCGGTACCACATGCTGGAACATCTTTCTCCCAAATTCAAAATGCCTCCTATGGAGCGAGAACCCCGGGCCGCCCTCATTCTCAATCGATTCACCCGGACATTGACTGTTATGTTTGCCACCAACGCGGTAGAGACGATCCTCGGCGTGAGGCCTGACCAAGTGAAAGGCAAGAGCTTCTACGAGTGCATCGCGGAGAACTGCTTGCCCGACGCTATCAAGTGTTTGGAGAGTGCTAAAGCAAACGATTCGATTGCGTACTTGCGTTTTTGGTACCGAGATCCCCGACGAGAGGAGGATTTCGAAGAAGAAGACGATGATGACGAGAGCAGCGATTCGGATGGTGGTGCTCAGCTCGCCGAACCCATGGACGTTGACCAGGCCGACGCTGCCGAACCAGAAATCAAAACCGAGCCCATGAGCCCTCGACCCTTCCGAGCCTCGTTGCTGGCAGCCCATTCGCAATTCTCGTCTTCATCTAACCAAGATTCTGCAACGAGCAGAAGTCAGTCATACCAGACGCCCCTTACGGATCCCTCTCCGCCTAGCACGAACATGGCGCCGCCTCCGCGCGTGTCTCAGCACCAACAGCCACGACGACGAGCACCTCCCACACCGGCCCCGCCGAATGCCAACCGACGCCGCCGAGGAGAACCCCTGCCCACCTGTGAGCTAGAGGCTGTGGTATCTTGCACGTCGGATGGTCTGGTCGTTGTTCTGCGCAAAGCGCGGCCGGCCATTCCCAATATTAGCCCGCCTTTGGCCACTCAAGGGTTCGAGAACGGTCTTTTCGCAGCCCCCTGGGGGGCGCGACCCATTCAGCCCCAATACTCGCCAGAGCAGCTCTACCACTTCAGACCACCTCTGATGCCCCAGTACATGCCCGTCCAAGAGCACGTCAAGGCCGCGGGCGGGCCTCCCATGGACCAGCTTATGCGGTCGATCCGCGACGTCGCTGTATTTGCGTGGGCGTTGGTGGGCATCAATGGGAACCTCGCCAATTATGGACATGGAGTACCCCAAGGGGAGGCGCAGCCGCCTGATGGGCTTCCCATATGGGACCCCTCGTCCAAGGAGTCGTCGTATCCGCCTCCGGAAAATCAAGCGGCAAGGCGATGGGCACAGATGGAAGACCGCCCGATGCAGCCAGAAGACCAGTCGGCGGCTGCCTACCTGCCTCCCAGATTCCACACCGAAGCGGCACGGATCTACGGCTCAGGGTCTACGCCATACAGTCCGACGGGCCAACGTTCTGCCTTTACTTTTACTGCCTCCTGGACGCATTCCACTAGCGACTCTTACACGCCTGCATACCCAGCTTTCTCTCATCATCAACAAGACGTGCGACCCGCGCCGCCCAGCTACACCGACAGCCAGATGCGCGAGGTGTGGACGGATTCTGCTGACAACTACGCAGAGCAGCAGCAGCAGCAGCAAAACCAACAACACCAACAACACCAACATCACCACTACTACCATGAAATACTGCAGCCGCAGCAGCAGCAGCAGCAGCAGCAGCAGCAGCAGCAGCCGCAGCAGAGCAGTCGTGACCATGCTGTACCCACTACCCAATCACCTGGCCCGGGTGAAGGCCCGCATGGGCATGGGTATAGGTGGTAGGGGCGACTTTTTCTCTTTTTGTACATTGGTTTCTTTTCTAATCTACGTAATGGAAGCTGCCATACCGGCGCCAGTTGGACGACTTGGGTTCGAAAATTGGGAAATAGAGCGTAATGATGGCACAGCAAGCAAAACAGCGATTGTCGGAGATTGGGAAGGATCGTGAACAGGGTGTTGGGACGCGAAGCGCAGATATTTCTTGCTCGGGAATTGGTCGCACCGGGAATCGAGCGATGAGCCCATACGCAGAGGCAGCGAGTTGAGGGATGGGTTCCGGGAGGTATCTCCTGGGGTTGCCCGTCCCGCTCCCTTTGCATGGCCCTTTGCAACGGGATGTTTGCGGGCGGCTCTTTGGTGTTGGGCGTACAGATACCCAGTGTGCTTTTCCCCATGAGTTAGTACATCATTCATTAACCAGGAATCTAATCTTGCATCCTCAACTCGTTCAAACTTGCCCATCACGACCAACTCGCTCTCGTCTTGCCGCTTCGCCCTGGGGACCCAAGGGCTGTGTTGGCGCAATTGTTGCACTATTTTATCTAGGCCGCGTTAAGTACTTAACATGTAAAGAGTACATGATCAGAAGCCACTTTACAGGACGGGCTTGCATGTGGGTGAGCGGCTGGGGGTGTCTCCGCCTGTAAGGGGTACCAAATACTTTCCTCCCCGTGCCTGGGGAGGAGCTTGGACCATGCCCACCACGTCAACCTCTCTCATTGAGGAAACCGTGGACCCAAACCAACTGATTGGTGCCTGCCACTCAATCAACCCATCGCCTGCTCTACACAACAACCGTCCCTCAGTATACGGTCCAAGGGCCCCGATCGCCATCGCCGCTCGTGACCCCATAAAGATCCATCCTCGCTGCCCCGTGGGAAGCACAGCGACAGCACCATCCGGCACGCCACAATGGCTTCGTCGTCTACACAGCAACCCTACCCCAGTCCCGAAGTTGAGGACGACCTGATCGATCCCGATGATGGTGAGCCCTGTCTTCCCACTGCTGTTCTCGGTTCTTCGGCGTATCCGTAGCGCACAGGGCTGACGGCAGGCCTCGTCCCTTTCCTCGGGCAGCCGACCTCAACGACTTCGATGACCCCCTGGGCCGGAACGAGTCTCGCCAGCCGCTAACGGGCAACATTGGCACCTCATCCTCGTCGGGCGGCGGCCGCCCGCTCAACGAAAACTACCTGACGTCGCGCATCCCCGGCGAGGACCGCGCCGCGGCCAATACCATCGACGAGTCCGTGTGGGAGACGCTGCGCCGCGACCTCCTGGCCGTCTGGTCCAAGATGCGCGAGGTCCTGTACCCGCGATATCTCTTCGGCGGCACCATGTTTGAGAGCGCCGAGGGTTTCCGGGGCGCCTACGCGAACCTGCGCGGCGCCGGTCTCGCTGGCGCCCGCGAGGAGCTGGCTGGCCTGGCCGGGCGCGTCATGGACCCCGAGTCTCTGCTCAACCAGAACAATATGTCGCCAGGGCTGAGGGACTGGGACATGTGGGGACCTTTGATCTTCTGCTTGTTGCTGAGCCTGCTGCTGAGTTTCCGCGCCAAGGACGACCAAAAGGACGTTGTCTTTAGCGGTGTCTTCGCCATGGTCTGGATTGGCGAGGCCTTGGTCACGCTCCAGATCCGGCTGCTGGGTGGAAGCATGTGAGTGCCCAGGAGGCGGTTCATCCGAGCGGCACGGCGTCGATGGATCTGGCTAACAGCGAAACAGTTCTTTTGCGCAGAGTATCTGCATCATCGGGTATACCCTGTTCCCCCTCGTCATTGCCGCTTTGCTGAGTGCCCTTGGCATTCCCATTGTCGTACGCGTACCCGTGTACCTCGTTCTCATTGCCTGGTCGCTGGCGGCGGGTGTCAGTATTCTGGGCGGCAGCGGCGTGGTCAAAAACAGGGTCGGCATTGCCGTTTACCCTCTATTCGTTTTCTATCTCGGCCTGGGCTGTCTCTGCTTCATCAGCTAGACAGTTGGGCAGGTATGACGCGGAACGACACCCCGTACCGGCCGTATTGCATCCCCGAACGGCCGAGACTGCACAGGCACTTCCCATCGCCCACATTCACCCGTGTGTTCTTAGATATCCCCGGTGTATTATCCAAAAGCTATGTTCGCAACTCCCGTGGTTTCCTCCCCGCTGCGTTCTTTGCGTGCATGCGCCATCGAGTATGGAATCTGCAGCGTGCGAGATTTGGAGATTGATTCTCCGCAACCAGCGCTTCCATCTGGACCGAGGCTGTGGAGAGATGCGTGCACGAACATTGGAGAAAAAGCCTTGCAGGCAGCAGGGCCAGCTCTGGGCCAACCGTGCCGGAGATGCATCCCACATGAACCAGGAGATGTCCCCACAGGCCGTCTGGGCGGCCGCCGTTGGCCCGTTAGTTGAGTGTGGCTCAGCGCACGCGCCCCTGTGGTGTTGTTGGTTTGAGCAAGGTCGTGATAACGGGCCGAGGGGAGAGGTGAGGCCTCTGTCGGCCTATCGGGCACCCAGCGATTCGGGGTGCCTGGGCGGCCTGCTTCTCGTGTGCGCGGTTCCGTATATCTAGACGCGGGCCCTGCCTCGTTGCAGGCCTGTTTGTCCGTGTGTAAAACCACTTGTCGCCCCTGGCGTCTTTTTGCTCGCCCAATGCCGCACGCCGTCCCGTCGTCGTCCCGAAGGGAGCGGCGCTCCTCGCAGCTCACAGCCCGGGGCCAGGCGTTCCCCTCTCCCACCGCCCTCTCCCACACGCGACTGGCCGGTCTCATCGTTCGATTTCCGGCCCTGCATGAACTGAAGGATCCTCCCGGGGAAAACCTGGTCGCATGTTACGACCATCCCTGTGTGATCTTGTCGCCTGTGTTGGCCGCCGACGGGGTCGTGACGGTGCTGCCGGTTCGTGCCGCCTCTCGCCCACACCCCACCCCTCGTTTCTCAACCTTCGTACATCGCGCGCAGATCTGCTGACAGGCTGCGTATCCCCAGATGACCTCGTTCGGCGGCTGCAATCTCCAGAAGAAGTACCCAGAGAACAGCCACGCCGGCAAGCGGGCACACTATCTCCCCGTCGCACCGGCACCGGCCCACCCCGACACGGCGGAACTCCTGCACCTCGGCGACCCGGGCCGGATGGAAATGCGGAAGGACTCGTACATCAACACCAAGCGGGCATACCCTGGCATCCCTTTCGCCATCCTGCAGCCGTTTCACGGCCGCCACTGCTCCGGCATGTTCCTATCGGTCAACTCGTACCAGCTGGTCATTGAACGCGTAGGGTTCGCGGCGCCGCCCGTGACCGCGCCCCGGGTTGCAGCCCCGGAGCTGGATACGTTGTGGGATTTGCTGCCTTCAAGGCCGGTTTCGGGCCAACCGGCCGGCACGGCCGGTCGCGGGGCCACGCGGGCGCCGGCGAGGTGGAATGCCCCCCGTGTCCTCTGGGATGATGGCTGGGATTGCAATATCGACGTGGACCGCCTTCTCGAGCACCAGGCCGGCCGCCACCCACCGCCTTCGTACGGCGCCCTGCCCATGTCTCGGCCCCGCCGCCGTCCACCCGTATGGTCCACTACCCGGGGTGGTTGGGAAGCCTCCAGCAGTCATTCCGGAGGTGCCGCGGGACGATGTCTTGCCCCTGGCTTTGCTACCAGGTTCCTCAAGTGCGTCCTGTGGGCCTCTGCGGCCTTTTTGATGGGGTACGGCGTCTATTTGGGGGTCGCGAAGAGCATTGAGATGGCGCGGCTGTTCTGGGCGTGGCTGATGAATAGTGTCGGTGCGATGGCGGGTGCAGTTCGCGGTGCTTTTCGCGGTGCCCACGATTCGATAACGAGCGCCGAAGACGGCGTCCGTGGAGCCTGGGAATCGGTCGTGGGGTAGGTGAGGTATGTGGTGGGATCTCTCGAGCTTTAGGGCTTCTTGGCCGCGCTATTATATGGGAAGCTGAGAACCCCAAGCTTCGCGGCGTTCATGATAGTTCCTTTTCTGAGTCTTGGTGTCGGCGGAGTAGGACGTTGACGTGCGTCATGAGAGACGATGGAGAGCTCTATCGGCTGCATGCTCGGTCCGAACCACTTCAATTCACGAGTGCGGTATCAAAACAAGCTCGCTATCGTTTCACTGCGGGATTGCCACACTTGAAAGCGGTGCCACTGCCGTATCCCAGCAATAATAAACCGGGATGCCTCGCGGGAATACACGATTGCCCACAGGCACACACGGTACCCGTGACCAACACCTCGCAAGGCTGGGCCTCCATTACTGTCTCCAGGCGGTTCTCCTGTCGTTCTTGCGCCCGAGTTCCCGCAAAGATGGATATGGACTACAAGCCCTTGATGCAAGCTTGATCTGGGCAGCCAAGTGCGTGTGCCGAATAAGCTATTTTTCAAGCTTAAATGCCATACTTTGCCGGCGTCTTTCCTGCCCATCTTAGATTGGGTCCACCTCGGGGCCAACACGTCTTGGTGACGAGCGGTTTTTGGGGCCGCCGGAACTGCCGTGGACGAACGGCAGTGGCGTCGACAGCCCTGCAGAGGCCTCCCCGCCCAACTCAAAGAGCTCCAAGTGATCAAGGGATGAACCCGATTCGATCATGGCCTGGGCAGATTACCGAAGATGGGCGGTCACGGTGGGGCATGCGTACTTATATGCAGCCCGTGGGTGTGTGCAAGGCGATCATCGAGCCGTTACAGGGTACAAATGTGCGTGCAGATGGAGTCAAGCACCCATTGACACGAAAATCGGGTATGGGCGTTGGTGGTGTGCAGACGTGGGCCAATGTGTGCAGCGCGACCCGAGCCAGCTCATCCGAAAGACGGTGCACATGGCGGGCCCGATTGGCCATCGCTGTCGACTGTAGCCACGACGAATTGCCCGGCTGTGCGAGCGATGCATCAGGGGAGCAATTCCGCACCCCCACGCGTTCTGCTGGAGGGGTGCTTGTACTGCAGCCCAGGCTGACGGCAGCTGACCCTGTAGATGCCATGTAGGTAGGCCGCAAGAGGAAGCGATCGGGGGCACATAACGATGTGACGGCATGTGCGCGGCCCAGAGGGGACCTGTTGCTTACAGCCTCGCTGGCCCGTCAGATAATCCCGAGTTTATTTATTGTACCAATGGCAATCCCGTAGGTTTCCTCCCATGTCGGCGGGCTTGCAGGTACAGAACGTATTGCCCGAGTCGGCATTGTCGGCTCGTTACGGCCGCGCCGCTGCCTTTAAACCATTACTCATACGGTATGTCGCGGTAAACGCGCTCCTGCTGTACGTCAAGATGGGCAAATAGCCTCACTCAGCCATCGGTACTAAGGGACGCGGATCAAGCCGTGAAGTCAACCACCCCCCTCCCCAATGGCAGGATGCTTGTGGAATGAAAGGCAATGTGTATGACAGGTGACGGCAATATGCTGCAGGAAAGCAGCTTGCTGACCTGGCGCTTGCATGCTGCCAGGCTCGATTCGACCGGCCGGTCTCGCCTCATACGCTCCTCCAGGGTTCCGACCCCCCCTCGGGACGCGGAACGATATAGACACGGTTCGGATCTATGAAGAAAGCCGAGCATCACCGGCGGTGGCGGGCGAGAAAAGAACCCCCCCCCAACCCCCAATTCGATCCGTGGACCCATCCTAGCCAAGCCTTGGAAGCCCTAGCAAGTCTGGGGGCGCTGGAGTGGGAAGGGGAAGAGGCAAAGACGAATGGACCCATAGATGATGGATCACCCGGCGTGGAAGGTCCCCATAGCGGCACCATTCGCCATCCGGCATCCCCACCGGCTGGACGGGACGAACGCCCCCCAACCCCGGGCGCTGGGGTTCAGGATGGTCCCTTCTAATCGTACAGACCCAGGCAGCTCAGAGGAGCAGCCGCCTTATCTCTGCTGACTATTCTTACTTCCTCTGGGCCCCCATCGGGGCCCTCCCTGCCTTGCTCTTATCTCTCGGCACCCGCCGCCGATTTACGACCGTCCACGAGGCACTCGCTCTTCTCTTCAAACCGCAGATATCGCCAACCCCGTCCGTGCCTGACCCCAGTTCTGACCTGGTCGGTTGTGCTGGCACTACACACCGTCGACCCCCTCCCCCTGACACGCTTCCCCATCCTCACGTGCTTCCCCGGACCAGGGCAGCCGCAGCAACTGCTCCGTACGCGTGCCGTTGCTACTACCGAGACGTGGGGCTATTGCCGCCGCGCCGCGCCGCGCCTCACTTACTCGCCTTGCCCCCCCCCCCCCCCCCCCCCCCCCCCCCCCCCCGCCCTCCGGGTGCGGCCTGCAAGTCGCCCTGCGGCCTGCTCCTACTAAGCGAAAAACCCGACCGGCCGCGTTCGTCATGCAGCTGTCGTGGTAGCCCGGCTCTAGAGGCGCTTCGATTGTCGTACGGTCGTGTCCTCTGTTGATACCGCCCACCGGCTCGCCGCGCTATGGTTGGCGCTGTCACGGCTTAGCGCGCATACATCGATCCCAGAGCCGCGCCGCACCGCACCGCACCACGCCATGCGACATTGCGACGCTGGCTCGAGCTACCATTACCTCCAGCGACCGTTTTACCTCGCCGAACACCCGCTCCCGAGTCGCCGACATCTGGGCGGGTAGAACGTCGGGACAACACTCGTGACGCCCCCTCGACGTCCACGTTTTGCGCCCCGCCATCCCGTCTTGTCCTGCCGGTCCTACGTAACGGCCGGCACCGCCCCTCCCCCCATCATACCGTCGTCTTCTCTCTCCCCGTCCGCGGCGGTCGTGCCGAGTTCCCGCCGCCCGCTATGCAGTCGTCCAACCCGTCCCTCCTGCGAAAGCAGGAATCCCCCACCCACTCTGGTCCCGGCCTGGCCGATCCTGCCCCGCTGCCAGGCAAGAAGAAACCGAGGCGGGGTGCTGATCCGGCCAGCCAGAAACGCCGCTGCGTGAGCACCGCGTGCATTGCTTGTCGGAAGCGGAAGAGCAAATGCGATGGCGCCATCCCGAGTTGCGCCGCCTGTGCCAGCGTCTACGGTACCGAATGCGTATACGACCCGAATTCCGACCACCGCCGGAAGGGGGTCTACCGGGAGAAGATTGACAGCATGAAGGCCCAGAGCTCGACGCTTCAGATCCTGGTCGAGGCCATCCTCAACGCCGAGGAGGAGGACGTGCCCGAAATCGTCAAGAAGATCCGCACCTGCGACAGCCTCGACAGGGTGGCCGAATCGATATTGAAGCAGGACTTTGCCAACAGCAACGCCGACGACACCGGCGGGTCCGAGCCGGACTACGCAATCGAGATGCCCGTCGAGGGCGAGAGAGATCTTGCGAGGAAGATGGGGGAACTGCGACTGGAGAATGGCTCGGTGCGCTTTATAGGCGGTACTTCACACCTGATTTACCTGGCCAACCCCACGGTGCCTAATCCCGAACCCGAATCCCAGGAGCTCGACGCCATGTCCGATCCCATCACCAGCTGGTCCGAAGTGACCAAAGACACGGAGCTTGTCGTCCACCTAATGAACATGTACTTCAACTGGCACTACCCGTACTTTGCGACCCTCTCCAAGAACCTCTTCTATCGGGACTTCTTCAGGGGGAAACCCTACAGCATGCCGACACGGATAACGCACTGCTCGGCCTTGTTGGTCAACGCCATGCTCGCTTTGGGCTGCCACTTCACCGACGTGGCCGGGGCCTACGCCGTCGCGGGCGATAGCTGGACGAAAGGGGATCACTTTTTCGCCGAATGCAAAAGACTGATCATGGAAAACGACGACTTTGAGAAGCCGCGATTAACGACGGTCCAAGCCCTCGCCCTGATGTCGGTAAGGGAGGCGGGCTGTGGGCGGGAAGCCAAAGGCTGGGTCTACAGCGGCATGAGCTTCCGGATGGCCCAGGACCTCGGGCTGAACCTGGACATGGGCGGCATCGGCACCGAGACGGACCAGCTAGACGAGCACGAAATGGATGCCCGCCGGATCACGTTCTGGGGGTGTTTCTTGTTCGACAAGTGCTGGTCGAACTACCTGGGCCGGCTTCCGCAGATACCCAAAAACACGTACAACGTGCCCAAGTACGACGTCTTCCCGGACGAAGACGCCGAAGATTGGTCTCCCTACACCGATGCTGGATCCGACGAGGCATCCAAACAACCGTCACGGACGCGCGCCATCGGACTGCAACTGTCCAAGCTCTGCGAGATCAGCAGCGACCTGCTCTTGTTTTTCTACCATCCCAACCATATCGGGCGGTCCAGCGGCAAGTCGATCGAGCTGAAAAAGCTCAGCGAGCTCCACCGGCGGTTGGAAGATTGGCGTAAGGAGCTGCCCAAGGAACTGGAACCCAGGGAAGGGCAGCTGCCCAACTGCATCCTGGTACAGTGCGTGCTCCTGTGCGAAGCGACATGGGTCTGCAAGGCTGCTAACGTGGATTCAGCATGTTCTTCCATCTCCAGTACATCCACCTCTTTCGGCCCTTTCTCAAATACGCGCCCTCGGCCTCCCCGTTGCCGCCTCACGTGTCGCCGCGGAGGATCTGCACCGCCAACGCGGGGGCCATTTCCAAGCTGATGCGGCTGTACAAGAAACACTACAATCTCCGGCAGATCTGCAACATTGCCGTCTACATGCTTCACTCGGCCTGCACCATCCACCTGCTCAACCTGCCGGAAAAGACGGCGAGGCGCGATATTACCCACGGCATCAAGCACCTCGAGGAAATCGCCGAGGATTGGCTCTGCGGCCGACGCACGCTGGGCATCATCAGCGTCTTGGCCCGCAAGTGGAACTGCGACCTCCCCGAGGAAGCCACGCACGTATTGCAGCGTACGGACGAACGATGGGGCACCTTCAACATGTCCGAGGTGCCATCACCTAGATCCCATATGACAACGTCCCCTTCGCCGCCCGCCGCGGGGCCACAATCGCCCGCCGCGGCCAAACGCGAGCCGTGCGGCCACCATCACCCCATGGCACGGTATGTGGCGTCGACGACCAGGGCTTTGGCGGGGCCGGCCATGGTACCGGAATTAAACAAAATGGCCTCGGTGGCGCCGGGCTTCCCGAACGTGGCCGCGATGCCGCACGTCAATGGCAACGGGGTGACGGCGAATCCCGTGCCGCTCGCCGTCGACGAGCTCGGGATCCCAGCCTGGCGGCAACCCATGGCTAGTTATGGCCAGTCGTATGGGCCGCCGTCATCGAACCCTGGCACTTCGAGCCAGCCATCGCGCAGCACGACCAGGAATGCGACGCCGAGCTCGTCCGTGTACGCCGTGGACGGACAAGATTGGTACCTCAAGGACAGTGTCAACTGGCAATCCGGATTCGACGCGTGGAATATCGGCGGCGGGGCGAATGGCAACAGCAACCGCGGCACCGGCGGTCTCGGAGACGCACCCATATTCATGTTCACGGGCAATACGGGCGAGAATGGTACGGCTACCTTGAGACGATCCCCGCCCACTTCCACGGTGGATTACGAAAGCCTCGACAGCCTGGCCCACTCGATGACGGGCTGGGATACCCTCGCTGGACTCGACTAAAAGGGGAGGCGACGATGACGATGACTATGCTCATGTTTTCTGTTTTTTTTTTTTTTTTTTTTTTTTTTTTTTTTTTTGCATATGCGATATTGGGAGTTGGGTCGTAGAGTCAAGAGTGCGGCAATACCACGGGTAGGCGCTTGGAGTCGGTTGATGAAGCCAACCAACCAAAAAAAAAAGGAGAATGGGGGCATGTCTCATGTCATACTTGAAGAGCAAAAATGCCGGAAATGACAGGATTGTTTGAATCACCAAGTCGTCGATTAGGGTCCCACATGAAGTGCTTTCGTCTGCTCGCCAAGAACCTGCCCACCCCTATGGTTTGTGGTCTTTCTCGGGCAAGAGCACGAAATGGAGATGGGAGCGGCCACGGCTACGAACGTATCTACTTGGCTATGGCTACCAAGGCCGGCGGAGGATGGCTCGAGATGAAGAGAAGAGGAGGGGGGCCGGATGCGAATAGTGCGAGCCAGCCGCCCGAGCCCCTCGGTTCGTCTGAGCTGGGAACCGACGCCGGGTCCGGCGTCGGCCGTGGCGCTTCCGCTTCGCCAGGCCCAGGTAGGTCGCTTGGTCAGAGAGAGGGGAGGCTGCTGACCCTTGGCGCCCACCGCCTCTTAACCGCGTGCCGGGCCCGACCCCCAGAAGCAGGGACGCCATGGGTGACGTACCGACGCCGACCGACCCACCTGTCCCCAAGGGCCGTCGAGCCGGGAGGGGCTTCCCGACGGCCGGTGCTTTGGGTTCGCAGCATCCGACGGGCGGGTGGCTGGTCGTGCCCTTCCCTGCGCGGCGTGCCCGTCGCACGGCGGCTGGGAGAGGGCGACGGCGCCTCGCTCTCGTGCCCTCGACCCGCGGCCCGACGAGAATGACGCTGCGCCGCGTGCCTGCCTGGGCGCCGCCCACCAGCGCGGAGAAGGAAGGGGCATTCCTTAAAGAGTTTTGGCTTTGTCGAGTGGCGCGTCGGGCGGCGGCCCCGCCCCCCAGAAACTGGGCCACACCGGCTACCGGGGATAAGGGACAAGCGCTGCCTGTTCGGTCCGCCGCGAGCCACTTTTGTTGTCCTTTTTCGCCCTTTGCGGTCCGCCTCGAGTCCCTCCCAGCCCTGACGAGCGGTCACCTCGCTCGCCCCCCCCTCTCTCTCACGCCCTGACTTCGGCCTTTTCTTTGCCCCTCTCGGCCTGGCCTCCGCCGTCGCGACCAAGGCCACGCCGGTCCAGCGCCTTCTTCTCACCGTCCGGGCTGCCCCCCCCCCCCCCCCCTCCGGAGCTTATATCGCTCCCCCCCGGCGGGAACCGTCTGCTCCTCACTGCATGCCCTCTGCATGCCTAGTCTCCAAAGCCGCAGGACGCGGTGTTCCGGCCATGGGTCCTGAAGATCCGGGGTCTTGGTTGGCGGGCCTGAACCCCCCTCCGGCTCGGCTGTACGAATAGCAGCGGTCTGATGGGTCCCGCCCATTTGCGGCCTGTCAGAGCTGTTACCCACTACCCACTGATACGGAACGCCCGGTTCCCCTTGCCGTTGTGCTTCACTTTCCTTTCCCTCGCCTCCCGCAAAGGAGTAGTGGCCGGCTTATGGAGACCCAGTCGTTGCTCTCTTGGGTATAACTTCCAGCCCCCCCCCCCCCCCCCCCCCCCCCCCCCCCCCTTCTCCTACCGCCCGCGCCTGATCTCCATCGTATGTTGGCCAAGAGCACCCTTGCCTTCCCAAATCGTCTCGCCGCCGCCCTCTGATTGGACGCTGCACCACGCAAGCAGGGGAGGCCATGGCGGAACCTGCCGATATCAGGGAGAAGTCATCCTCGCCCCAGCCGGCCCCCGACAGGATGAAGGACTTTGGCGCCGCGGCTGCCGCCGAACAGAAGGAGAAGCCCGATTCCCCCTCGGGTACCCTCGCCGAAGGGGACGATGAAAGCGACAGCGATGGCAGCTCCCCCACCGGCTCCTCGTCCTCGTCCTCGCCCACGCAACGGTTGGGCGCCCCTCCGAGGTCGATGGCGCTGGCACGGTCCGTCTCCGAGAACCACGACGGCATCGAGACCCGCCGAGACCCCGAGATGGGCGAGCCCATCGAGGAAAAGACGACCACCACCGCTCCGGACCCGAACGACCCCAATCTCGTGACGTGGACGGGGCCCGACGACCCGGAGAACCCCAAGACCTGGGCGTACTCGAAAAAGTGGCGTGCCGTCGTCATCGTGTCCATGTTCACCTTCATGTCGCCGCTGTCGTCGTCGCTGGTGGCTCCCTCCCTCACGGCCATCGGCGAGGAGCTGGGCGTCCCGCCGGGGACCGAACAGGCCCTCATCCTCTCCATATTCGTGCTGGCCTACGCCATAGGACCTCTGGTGTGCGTTTTCCCCTTGCATGGACGTGTGTGTGTGTGTGGGTGGGTGCATGGGAGTGGCTGACGACGCGGCCCGCCTTGCAGATGGGGTCCCTTATCGGAGCTCTACGGACGCATCGTGGTCCTGCAGGCGACCAACCTGCTGTACCTCTTCTTCAACCTCGGCTGCGGCTTCGCCAAGACCAAGGCCCAAATCATCGTGTTCCGCTTCTTCGCCGGCCTGGGCGGATCGGCGCCGCTCGCCGTCGGCGGCGGCGTCTTGGCCGACCTGTTCACGGCCGAGGAGCGCGGCCGCGCCATGGCCATCTATTCGCTCGCACCGCTGCTGGGCCCGGCGGTCGGGCCTATCGGTATGCACCCCCATCTTGCCCCCCGCCCCGGCCTGACCCGCGAGTGCTGACGGTGGCGACAGCCGGCGCCTTCATCACCGAGAACACGACGTGGCGGTGGTCGTTCTGGGCGACGACGCTGGCCGACGCCGCCATCCAGGGGCTCGGGCTGCTGCTGCTGCGCGAGACGTACGGGCCGGTGCTGCTGGCGTGGCGGCGGCGGCGGCTGGTGCACGAGACGGGCAACACGGCCCTGCACACGCCGTACGACGACCCGGACCGCACGGTGGCGCGGCTGGTGCGCCAGGCGGGCGCGCGGCCCTTTCGCCTGCTGGGCACGCAGGTCATCGTGCAGGTGCTGGCCCTGTACATGATGTACCTGTACGGGCTCATGTACATCGTGCTCGTCTCCTTCCCGGCCCTCTTCTCGGGCCCGCCGCCCGCCGGCTACGGCGAGGGCGTCGGCCTCGGCGGGCTCAACTACCTCTCGCTGGGGCTCGGCTTCTTCCTCGGCTCGCAGACGTGCGCCCGCCTCCAGGACCGCGTGTACGCCGCCCTCAAGCGGCGCCAGCCCGGTGGCGCCGCCCGCCCCGGCCGCCCCGAGTTCCGCGTGCCCATGATGGTCCCGGGCGCCCTGCTGGTGCCCGTGGGCCTCGTCATCTACGGCTGGACGGCCGAGTACAAGACGCACTGGATCGGCCCCAACGTCGGCGCCTGCCTCGTAAGCCCCCTCCCCCTCCCCCCTCCCCCGGCCTGCCCCTGGCACGCCTCGTCTGGGAACCCACTGACCCTGCATTGGCGGTAGTTCTCGGCCGGCACCATCATCGGCTTCCAGTGCGTCCAGACCTTCCTCGTCGACACGTACACGCGCTACGCCGCCAGCGCCGTCGGCGCCGCCACCGTCATGCGCTCCCTCGCCGGCTTCGGCTTCCCCCTCTTCGCCGACAGCCTCTACGCCCGCCTCGGCCTCGGCTGGGGCAACACCCTGCTCGCCTTCGTGGGCGTGGCCATTGGCTGGTCGGCCCCGGCCCTGCTGTGGTTCTACGGCGAGGCCCTGCGCAAGAAGAGCCCCTTTGCCGCCGGCCCCCGGTGAAGTGCCCGCCGACCGCCGCCCGCCCTAGTTGATCGTTGCAAGTAGAATAATACGAGAACAATGCCCACCCGCCCCCCCCCCCCTGCCGTGCTGCCGTGCACGTGGGACCCATTCGGCAAAGCACACATCGCTCGGGTCAACATTTATTGAACGAAAAAATGGCCGGGAATATGGGGATTTTATTTTTGTTTCGCGCCCCGATGCAGGTGCATGTCTGTCCGTGTCGAGCCCCCGAGGCTGTGAAGCAGCCTGACGTGAGAGTCCATCGTCTATGCAGCATCTGATAAAAGCAAACCAACCCTGAAACGCCAATGACCGCTGAATGTCCCCACCGAGAACCGGAAACCCCCCTTGATGCTGACTTTGCAAAGTATCAGAGAAACTGGGGCACAGGGTATCTATCCGATAAAGCCCCTTGGCATGCTAACACAAGAATCGAGACCCCGTCGGAAGACAGGAGCCGTGGGATCCGAACCGACTGCTGTCCTAGCACGACGGCTGCTTGTGCACGCCGTTGGTGGGTCGAGGAAGAAAACGAGAGATGTACACACCACCGCCTATGCCGACTCGGCCGCCGGCTCCTTGGTGTCGACCTTCTTGGCAGGCGGCGCAGCGGTGGCGTCGTCCTCGCGGGCGCGCTTGCCGTTCGACTCCCCGCTGACATTGATCCGGGGTGCCGGAATCTCGCCCGAGGGCGTCACCGTTTGCGTCTCCTTGGGGGCCTCGGGCTTGCCGTCCCGGCTGTCACGTCCATCACGGTGGCCACCCCGGCCCCGGCCTCCGCGGCCACCACGGCCTCCGCGGCCACCCCGTCCACCCCGGCGGTCGTTGAAGCCGCTCTTCTGGTCGTTCTCGCGGCGCTTCTTCCAGTCGTTGGAATCGGCGCCGTTGTTGTTGTTGCCGCCACGTCGCGAACCGCGGAAGTTTCCACGGTTGCCACCCCGGCCGCGGGAGGCCTGCGGGTTGAGCTTCCCATCGCGGATGTCCTGGTTCTTGGCCTCGGTGTATTCGGCCTTGGACATGATCAACAGATCGTGGTCCTTCCAGGTAGGCTGGGGATCCAGAGCCAGGAACTTTTCGGCCGTCTCCTTGTCGGCCCACTCGACAAACACGGAGCCCTTGAAGCCACCGTCCTCGCCTCGTCGGAGTCGGACAGCGCGGATCTCCCCGAAGCGGAGGAAGAAAGCCTCAATGTCGAACTGGGTGGAGGGGACCTCCTCGCCGAAGCCTTTCACGTAGACGCTTCGCTCCTCCGTCTTGTTGTTACGGGTGGGGTCGAATGGCTTTTGGCGACGGACCGTCTCCTTGCCCTCCTCGCCCTCGACGGTCAGGAACTTGCTGTCCTTGAGGGCGGCAACAACCGCCTCGTAGGGCTTGAAGCGGCGCATGCGGCCGAAGGAGCAGATGGTGGTCAGAGGAACGGGCTTGTTCTCGGCACCGCCCGTCAGTTCCGACATGAACTTATCCGAAGGCAAGTTGCTGTCGCCGAAGTAAAAGTGCACCTAGGGGGGAAAGCGTCAGCATGCGACCATGGGGCAATTGTTGGTTGGACGGCAGCTACCTGAGTTCGGATCAACTCGGGATCGGAAGACTCGCCGAGAGCCATAGGGTCGAATCGGTTCTTCTTCGTCTTGTCGTCGGTGATACCCAAGTCGCGGCGGACGCGCAGCATGTTCTTGGGAGGGTTCCGGGTCGAGGGCTTCTCCGAGACCTCCTTGTTTTCGCTACCCCCAGCACGCTCTTCCTTGGCGGGCGTCTCCTCGGCGGGCTTGTCCGTGGCTTCCTCGACGACATCCATGGCATCCTCCGTGGCTGCCGCCGCGGGCTCTGCGACGGCCTCAGCAGCCGGGGCTTCGGTCGGGACCTCGGGAGCCTCGCTGGGAACGGCAACGGCGCCGTTCTCAACCGGCTTGGTCTCCTGGTCGGCCATGGCAGAGGGAACGGGGAAATGGGATGGGCTGCGATTGATCTGTTAGCTGGAAGCTCGGGTCCATCTGGTACGTTGGTTGTCGCATTCCTCAGGACAGCGCTGCAGGGGGACCGGGCCGGCGAGGTGCGTCACGCGACAGGGACGACCAATGCCGGGAGTCGGGACTGGTGGGGGATGCTGGCGGCGGGAAGACGCGCAGGCGATTGCGAAGTCGCATGACAAGACGCAGTCTGTGTAGTTCGCAGCAGGGACAGTGCAAGGGCAGAAATGGCCAAAGGAGATGAGAGGCGTCGAAGCGAGCACCGAGGGCCGTGGGAAACCCGCCGAGTGTTTGTGGAAATTCCCAGCCTCTCGTCAAGCTCTGCAGCCGGCCATGGACGACGCGGGGCAGCCACTGTCGGCGGGAATGGCGGCGCAATCCCGAATCCAGAACGAACCCATGATGACTTACCGGGTGGTGCAGTTGCGCGCTACGATGGAATGATGCGGTGTAGAGGCGTAGGGCGTAGGTGAACAGGGTTGGTTGCGAGAGCTGCCTCTTTTGGTTCTGTCGCAAACAAAAAAAAAACAGGGTAAATAACTGGCAAGAGGCAGGGCCAGTAAAGTCGTGGTGTAGCTTTGCGACCAACACGCCGAGAAGACTGGAGCTTTCCCAACTTGAAAAAAAAAAAGCTCCCTCTGCGCCTCTGCGCCACGAACGTTATCAGACTCTCTGGACACCACCAATGGAAGGGTTTTCCTGCTAGCGAGACCCACATAAGATTGCAGCCTGGGAAGAACCTTTCTCCTCTAGGCCCCCCAAGCCGTCAGTAGCAGGTACTCGGTACACCTGCTGCACATTCGTGTACAGCGCTCACAGCGCATCCGTAGGTGGCGACCCCACAAGACCCTGGTGGAATCCACGAAGACGAGGAGGGCCCATGTACCTGTCCGTACCTGCTGATTGTCCGGAGCCAGTACCGTGACCATACCCTTCATTCGCCACTTCCCCCGGATTCAGTTGTCCCACCCCGGGGGTGGGAGAAATGGCCATAATGTTGGGGGTTGCCCGTGACCGAGGCGGCCAGAATATGCTCGAGTTCCATGGCTGGTTGCGCCACAAGCAACGCAGCCCTTCCTCGAGGTCGCGCTATGCATGGCCAAAAGGCCCCAGAGTCCCAGAGCCCCTCACTGCCGCTGTTATTGGTGCTGGCCCCCAACAGGGCGAACAGACGCGTTGATGGAACAAATAGGCCGCGACGACGCTGTGCCTTTGAAGTGGATGACCTCTCCAAGCTGCCATCAATTGTCGGCATCCCCCCCCCCCCTGTGCATGACACCGCCGGGGCCCGCAAGGTTGCCACGCACTCGCCAAACGGTCCAGGAGCGGAAATGCGTATGCATGGAACGGCGAAAGCCGGGGTGAACTCGGGATTCCTGTGTTGCGGCTTCGTGATTTCACCCACTGTGGGATTCGGGTTCCCTCCAGGCCATCCATGATGAACCATTCCTCCTTGTGGACACTTCCGCATGCGCTTGTTCACGGGTAGTGTCGAGCCTGTTCGTAAGCGATGCAACTCATGGCTCCGACTCGTCGACGTCCGCCTCCCCGGCGTCTGGGTCCTGCATGATCTGGTCCATCAGATTACTGCTGCGCCCGCCTCGGCCGCTCCGTCTCCGTCCCTTCTGGTATGCCTCCGTCTCCGTAACGGCTTTCTCGCCGACAAAATGCTTCCCGTCCCACTCGGTTCGGCACTTGGGGCAGTTCTGGTCTCTCCTAGTCCGCCAGAAGCCGTCCAGGCAGATCTCGTGCAGGCGGATCGTGCAGTCGCGATTCGCGCATCGCTGTCCCTTGGTGACGATCTCCTTGCAGGCCTCGCAGAATTTCACGCGCTGCCAGCTGTCGTCTTCCTCGGCGTCCGCGTCGTTGTAGCTGTCCAGGAGCCACTGCCGCAGCTCCATCAGGGCTCGCGGGCTCAGGCTGTAGAGGCCGGCGTCACTTCGCTCGAACCAGCCTTCGTCCACCATGTGCTGCATCATGGCCTCGGCCTCGGTGGACTTGAGGCCCTTTAGTTGGGACTGGGCGTGGCTGTCGCCGTCCTCCACGGCTTCGTCGTTGGCGGGCCGCGGGGCCCGGGATAGCTTGTTGGCCTGCAGGGAGTCCAGGGCCATAACCTCCATGCGCGGGGTGTTGTACTTTTCAAACATGGCGTCGATCACACGCTTAACGAAGGCGATCTCTTCAGCGGAATGCAACGTCGCCAATTGCGTCATGGCGTCCGAGGTGGTGTTCACGATGGCATACACGCGCTCTTTCCGCACCTGGTGCACGGTGCTACGGACCTCGTAGTCGAAGGGGGCGAGGGCCGCCTGGGACGCCGAGACGTAGGACTGGAAGTCTTCCTGGGTCACCTCGTTCGCCTCGGTGGGCTCCCCGCCGGCGGTGAAGATGGCGGCGAGAATGGGCTGCGCTTGTCGGAGCGTCAGGGTTCCGTGAGCCATGAAAGCCTGAAGAAATGCCCGGTTGCTATCGTCATACTGACCCCGGATGCCTTCGTCGCCGTTCATGATGAGGGAGCTTGCCGGCGGGCCGGGGGAGAGCCTCTGCGTTGGTTTGCCGGGGTCTCGGGGCACCACCAAGACTGGCATCAAGATGACGGCGTGCCGTTGCGGCGGGCTCGGGGGCGCGGGGACGACCTGCCGCAATATTTGGACGATGGCGCTACGGGCAAGTCACGGCTGTGCTGCGGATGTGACGGTGCCGCCTGAGAGCCCGGGCTGCCGCTATGGTGTTGCTGCCGAAGGGATACACGATGGGCAATGCGGGATCTTGGCTATCGATGCGACGTCCCACGGCCTTTCTCCCGCCGCGCCAAGGTACGGACGAACGCGTCGGGCTTGGGCGAGACGCGTTGATTGCCCTCCCCATCATCCATTCTCCCCATGCAAGCGCCCCCAACTGGAGGCAAGTGGACTCGGCTCAGCCTCAAATCGAGGGGCAGTGTGGCTGCGCAGCGCGGATCCAGTGCCGGCCTGGTGGGGCCAAGGGGGGTTCTCGACCCCGGCTTGTGCTGCCACGCAAGCCGCCATCCGGGACCCCGGCAACGACCAGCCAGGCCTCCCAGCCGTAGCCGCCCAAGCTCCCCCCTCGACCAGGAGGGAAGCTCTCGCCACATGACGCCGTGCCGAAGGCCTCCCGACGTCTGTCGTGGCCGGGAATGGGTCCTGTTGTTGGCTTCCATGCAGGGCCGTGGCTGGGCAAAGGCCCAGGACTGAAACAAGCCCCGAGTGTATTTAAAGAAACCCCCTTCTCTGTCCTCCTGACCCGGCCTTTCCACATCCCTCTCCAGCCCATCCCTTCTCCCCTCGGGTATCTCGCACAGCAAACCCGCCCTAGTGATAGCGTATTGCACGTGTGCGGCAGCTCGTTACCGGCGCCACCTCGCGACTTACGTCATCGCCTCCGTCCGCCCAGCCGCCTCGCCATTCGCCCAGGATGCTCGAATACTTTGCCTACAAGAAGGTGAAGAAGCACCGCGCCGAAAAGGCCGAGAAGCAGCGCCTCGAGAGCGCCAAAGAGGAAGCCCGGCTGGCGACGGCCTCGGAGCCCTCGTCCCCCCAGCTCGTTTCGGAGCCCCTCGGCACGCGGCTGCTGCGCGAAGAGGACCAGCGGTACCTGGAGCGCCTGACGTCGCCGGACCCCGAGGTCCATGTCAATCTGGACGGGCCCCGGCCGCCCCTCCCGCCGCGCATCAAGACGCCCACGTACGAGTGGGACAGCGACACCGAGAGCTTTGTGAGCACCAAGGATGCCAAGGCCAGGCCGCCCGTGGCCAAAACCGCCACCGAGCCCGCCCCGGCGGGCGCTGCCGGGAAGCCGAAGCCCTTCGCCTACGTCACCGGCCTGGGGCGCAGCCTGTCGCAGCGCGTCAAGGCGAGCACCGCCAACAGCGGCCTCAAGCCTGTGGCCGCCGCCCCCGTCACCGAGCGCGAGCTGGAGCGCGAAGAAACCGAGATCAGCCGGGTCCTCAACGATCTGAACCTCTCGGCGCAGAACAACAAGGTCTTCAGTCTTTCCGAGGACTCGGCCGAAATGGTGCGCAAGTTCACCCTGGTCTTCAAGGATCTCGTGAACGGCGTGCCGACGGCCTACAACGACCTGGTCACCCTTCTGGAAGACCGCGACGGCGTCCTGGCCCGCAATTACGAGAAGCTGCCCGGCCCGCTCAAGAAGCTGGTCACGACCCTGCCCGAGAAGCTGACGGGCTCCCTGGCGCCTGAGCTGTTGGCCGTGGCCGCCGAGTCCCAGGGCATGAACTCGGAGCAGGCGAAAAGAAGCGGCCTCAAAGACGGCGGCCTGAAGGATGCCGCCAAGAACTTCCTGACGCCCAAGAGTTTGCAAGATTTGGTGACCAAACCCGGCGCCGTGGTCGGGCTGTTGAAGAGCATCATGGGCGCGCTCAAGACACGATGGCCCGCCTTCATGGGCACCAACGTGCTCTGGAGCGTCGCACTATTCCGTAAGTCGTGGGCATGCCCACACCGCGCTCTGTTTCCGCACTGACATTTTCCAGTCCTCCTTTCCGCCCTCTGGTACTGCCATAAGCGCGGTCGTGAGACCCGTCTCGAACGCGAGGCGGCCGCGCGAGGCGAGAATGACCCGCTCGATGGCGCGTCGCGCATCGAGGAGCTCCCCGACGACCCTCAACTGCCGGCCCCCAAACCCAGGCGCACCCACACGGCCACCGCGCTGCCGGCCCCGACGGACGAAGCAAGCAAGCGCTTTAAGAGGACCTACACTAGCCCGGCGTCGTCGTCCAAGCAGAAGAGTAAGAGCTACAAGTGATAGCTTACGGCGTCTGATGATTGCATGAGATGATACCCACGTCCCTGTTCAAGATTGCCTGGTTTGGTTTGGTTTGGGGCATGTATGGCGTTATGATGAAACGAAGTCATGGGAATCCTTCTCCTTAGCTCAGCCGCCATGGCGAGCTTGTAATATAAGAAACAGCTACAGAATTAAAATCTGTCCTCGCACATTGCGGACACAGACTTGTCGAGTCCGGATCGGTTCCTATTGATGGTGTTGCCATGGACCTGAAGAAAACAGTGAGGCTGCTCATCGGACTGCGGTACCACTCAGTCGGGTAGGACTGCATACCGATCGATGCCATGGCCCGGACGCGTCAACCAGACCACCGTGCCCGGCACTCTCCGTGCCTTGACCTTGCTGTACATATCGTACAAGTAGCTCCAGGGGCAAGCATGGCTAGTCATCCTGAACCAATTCCTTGATCTCGGCCTGTCCTGGCGCCATGCTCACCGTGACGTCGGCCTTCTCGTCCCGGCCGCCGGTACGGTCGATAACGCGCCCACCGTCTTGTATCCAGAAGTCGACCTCGTCAACAATATCTGCCACGATATCCTCGACGATCTGCTGGTCGTATCGTTCCGTCATGGGTCGAATTTCCTCCTTTGGTTCGTGTCCTTCTTGGTTCGAACTGGTGGGGGCTACCGTCACCGTGTCGTTCTCGGTACCAGTCATCTCGGCGTCTTCGTTCTTTGCCGCCCCGTCTTGGCCACTCTCCTCTGCCCCCTGTGACGCGTCGTCGCCCACGTTGGAGGATTCGCCGTATTTCGGTGGCGGATACCAGAAATCCGGGCCGAAATTCACCTCGGCAGCGCCGCCGCGGAATACACTAATGGCTGGATAGTACCCGAGCATGCCGTCGTCCATACCTTCCCGCGCACCAACCTGGGCCTGTGGTTTGGAGGCAGGTGGAAGAAACGCTAAAAGGTCGGTGAAAGGCGTGCCCATCAACACGCCGTTCTTGTAGATCTTGATGTACGACTTCGGGAGGGTGCGCAACGCGGGTACCCTATGGGTCGGGTTGGGCGCCTCGACTGGCTTATTCGTGACGGCGCCCGATGGATTCATCAGATCCTCGAGCTCCTTGGTCATGTGGTAGTCGATCTTTTCGAAGTATATGTGTGCCTTGAAGCGGATGGGTATCCGATCTCGTACGATATTCGGGCCTTCAACGCTGGGAGCTTCGTCGGCCAGCAGGTCGACAGCCGGGTTGAACTGTCCTTGCACGACCTTTCGGTGCAAACTCTCCGAGGGCAGCTGAATCTCCAAGCCGATGACGTCGCCCTCCCTGATGTCTTCCCCCGGCGGAAAGAAGTCCTTGGGCCGGGACATGTGCACCTTCTGACCCTCTACGTCCCTAATTCCGTAGCTGTAGGCATCAAAGCCGACGGGGGCGTCCAGAGAAGCCTCGCGCCGGGCGAACCCCATGCGCACGTGGCCATGCGACTCGGGCTTTGCTCCCTCGGAACCCTTCACCGTGCCGCGCGTAATCTTACATTCCCAGTACCACCGACCCTGCCGCACAGCAACGTTGGCCCGCGCCATCCGGAAGCCCTTATCGGTCGTGATATGGCGTCCGGACTGGTCCAGATACATGTGGGTGGCCGCGTCCTCGAAGCTTATGTGGGCGCCGTACGGCTCGGGCTCGGTCTGGCGGTAGTAAAAGGACGAAGGAAATGCAGGGTCGGCTATGCAGTGGAGGTAATGGTAGTTCTTCTTGTTGTACACATGCTCCGAGGTTTCGTGGAACTGGATCGTGGATCCGTCGGGCGCGGGAACGTCGTGATGATGGGTAAAGACGGGCCCGCGCGCCGGCTCGAAGTCGGCCGGTTTGGGCGGCGCTAGCTTGTATCGCAATGGGGAGAATTCGTTCTGCGGCGGCGGAGGCGGCGGTGGTATCTCCTTCTCCTTGTCCTTCTGCTTTGGGTCGGGTGTGGCTCTGGCGCTGGGGCTGTCGGGGCCCGCGATGGTGACGCCTTTGGACTCGCGCTTCTTCAGTGTCTCCTTCTTGGTACGCTTCCCCTGGCCCATGTTTGCTAAATCGTCCTGCGACTGGGCCTTGGGCGTCTTCACGTCGGGATTGGGGTTGAGCGGCGACGAAACGGCAGGCACATGGTCGTCCTCGAACGCTCGTTTCTGCGGCAAGGAAGAGGCAACGGCAGGGCTCGACGCCCGAAGCGGCGTGTCTGTCCGCGGTGATTCTTCTTCGGTCGCCATTCCGTACCTGATGGATGCACGAGTCCAGTGGTATCGTACAGTTTAGCACCCAATGACAGCCTGGCACCGTTTGCAACGGCGACAGGGCTGGGACTTGGAGAAGAGAAGTCAGCGATGGCCAAAGGAAAGCCGCGCCTAGACGCGACAGCTGAGGGTACTAGAAACAGCTCCCCAACCTAGCAAGCAGTCAGGGTAGTGGTAGCACCTGCCTAAGGATCCATGTTCCATGGGAGCTCTGCAGGCCCCACTCAGACCTGATGGATTCTATCTTCAATCCTTCCCATTCCTCTGCTCCCCAACTGGCAGTACTGGCTGCGTGAGTAGAATGTACGATCTATCTGCGTGCTTCAGGTAGCGACCCGGGACCCAATGCCATGGCGCCCTTCTTAATTCCTGATCGGCAACGGGGATGGGCCTCCACTCACGGAATCACGCCATGATGCCAGCGACTTATTACATCCATGTACACTAACTATGTATATGAGTACGGACCTGTTCCTAGAACAAGTGCGTATCAAGGACAGTGACGGGCACTAACCAAAGCATGAAATATTTATTCCGGTTGGCGATAGTTTGGTTGTCGGTTTGATGGCCTATAACGGACTAGGAGGCAACGTATGCTCACGCTGGCTGCGTCAGAGCCCTGCGAGGAGCGTGTACAGAACCAAGTATCACCACAACCTCTCCTTGGGATGGCACTGTCTACACCTGCTTTATGTCTTTTAGAAATCCAGTACTTGCATCAATTCTTTCTCGAAATACCTTGGAGACTAGTATCCTCTTCCTTTCTCGAAATATCCCCCGACTGCTTCAGCTTGCAAGTACATCAAGTTGCATGGGACCACATTCGAGAGAATGCCGATCCGCCTACTTTCTTCCGGGGTTCAGAACAATATATCCATTTCACTAGACACACCTGGGAGACCAGGAAACGCCGAGGACGCCTGCAACAAGACTGTCATCATCGGGGGGGGGGGGGGGGGGGGGGGGGGGGGGGGGGGTTTCTTTTTGGTATCAAGGTGAAGAGAACAAACGCCAGCAAGGACTCAAAGCGCCATTGTCGTAATTTGTACACATCCAGTACCTGTATCATCTATATAGAACAGCCAGCAACTTCCAAGTTGCTGTGAAGAAGTGAAATTCGACCATTGGTCTCTCTGCCCAGCATTTTCCGGCGCGGTAGGCCGGCTCCCCATCTTTTCGAGACGTCCCATCCTGTCCCGGACACGGCTTTTGAGGGTGCAGTAGTTGACGAATTGTACGCATCACGAGGGTACTCAGAACCATCTGCCCAAGCGGCTCTTCCTGACCTGGCGGCGCCCTGGGACACTTTTCGTGGTGGCTGGCTCCCGGACTTGGAGCTTGGCGCCCTTGTTGGGCGGTCCCTGGAATTCTCCAGCACTGCAGGCGTCGACGAGGCCCTGGCACTTGTCCTCCCAGACCTCGCAGTCCTTGCTGCCAGTGGGGGGTGCCGACTCGTAGCAAGCGTCAGTTTGGGCCCAGCAGTTCTCGGACGACTCCCAGCAGCCGGCCTCGGTGGAGTAGCTGGGGACCTCCACGCCGCACCAGTTGGCGTTCATGAGCAGGCAGTTGTGTGGCAGGGGCTCCGTGGCGCCCATCTGACCACCGGTCGCAGGAGCGGTGACAATCTTGGCCGCCTTGGAGGGCTTGGTGGAGGCCGCCGGGGAAAACACCTTGGGGCCCGGCATCGGGTACGGCCACTTGGGCTGATAGATGTTGAAGCTCACGCTCGGCTCGCCGGCCTTGACGTACCCGGGGATCGAGACGCTGTACTCGGAGGGGACCTGTAAGGTGCCTACGTTCGAACCCTGAACTCGGATCTGGGAACATCCAGTATAAAACCTACCATCATTCAGCGTCAGTATTTTATTAGAGCGGGTGTTCGTGGAGAAAGTTCTCGGGCACCCTCAGGCCAGAACGCCGGAAACTCGGCAGAACGGGTGGGACCGGAGGGGGTTCGTGCTGGGCTAGGTAATCGAGGACACCGGATGTTGCTTACTGGGGATCTCCCTTGTCTGCCTCGTGGAGGGCGAGCAGCTCGGGCCGGAATAGGTAGGAGCCTGTGGGCAGGCCCTCGGGCACGCTGACAGACAGGATACCGCCGTTGGCGATCAGCTTCTCGGTGCACCACTTGCCGGCCGCTTCATCGTATCCCTCTTCCCAAATCTTAAACCATCCCGGGCCGGCAGCCGAGTTGCTGCTGTCGAGCTGCTTGGCGTAGACGGCGCAGGGACCCTTGTGAGAGATGTCGATGGCGCCGGGCTGGGCCTTGTCGGGATACTCGCGCCACTCGAAACTGAGCTTCGAGCCCGCGTCAGCTTGGCACTCGTACTTGACCGCCTTGAGCCCATCCTTGCCTGTATGAGAGCCAGGTTAGTCGCGGGAGGGGGTGGGGGGTCATGTGAGGAGTCGAGTGAGCGTACCACACGCCATGTCGTCGCTTGACAGGCTAGCAATGGGGTCAGTACTATGGGCTCCGTCCATGTTCATCCGAACGCAAGTGCCATCGCCCTGCGACTTATCGTCGATGTACAAAGTCGAGAACAGGCTGTGAGCGTTGGCCAAAGCCAACCCGGAAAGAAGAGAGAGCGTGGATTTCATGTTGAGAAAATGGGAGGGCAACAACGATTTGGGTCGCAGAAGTGACGGCTTTCCAGCGCCTGAAGAGAGCGTGCGGTATTGCGAAAGGAATGCCCAAAGGAGTGACTGGGAAAAGGAGGGATAGGTAGTGTTGCGTGGTGTTTCGAGGTCAGACCTGCAGAAACCAGTCTGTATTCATAGGACGTGAAAGGGCGGAGAGAATGTACGTAGATATCAAGGGCGAATGAATGTAGCCCTGCGCAAGACGAAAACAGGGGTATCAGAGTGGAAACCGACACGATGAGCCTGGTCGAAAGGGAGCGAAATAAAGTGATATCGGGAGAGTAGACCCTACGGGCTTATATGACGGGACTGGCCGTTGGTTCCTTGGGTAACGGGTGTAAGGGAGACATGACAGACAACGGCGCATGCGTGGTCGTCTCTCCTTAGTACAGCCGGAGTATATGCAAGGTCCGCATCCCACGACAGGCATCCGGCCGAAAAGCAAACAAACACCCCGGTGATGATGGTGGCGACATCATGCTCGGATTTCTGTTGGTTGCTCACCCAGCAGAGGGACTGCGGGTGTGAGTGGGCGGGCACTAATTATACGACGGGCGGCTATGTACTAAGGACAGATGGATGTGAGAGAGAGCGCTATGCTGCAGCCTCTTGGTGGTACGTGAGAAGATGAGCTTGGATGGGATACATAGGATGAATGGATGGGATCGAGCTCTGGCATTAGAGCCCCCAACGGCCCCCCCTACTCCTCCATCCATCCTCAGCAGGTCCCATGAAGAGAGAGAGAGAGAGAGAGAGAGAGAGAGAGAGAGAGAGAGAGAGCGCAATGCTCTCCACCCATACCCGTCTCGGGGTGAGTGATGCATAAGACGCGCTGTCCCTTACTTCTCCGTCCGGGGGCCCGTTCGCCATGCATCCCAGGCCTCGCAGACGGACAGGCGGGTAGTAGATCAATTCTTTGGTGCAACTGCTGGCGGTGCACATTGTGCAGCGGTTGTTTGCTCGGTCCCCGGCCGCCCTGGAGGGGGGGCGCTTGGAGACGTCCCGCGGCGCCTGTTTCGAAACGCCCGAAGGAACGCGCTGCTTTCGTCTGATCGAATCGGGCTGTCAGATTCAATCTGCTACCCCCCTGTGGCCGTTTCAAGCTGATAGCCGATCACGTCGGATCCGCCCTTGGTTGGCTCTCTGTGGCCATCGATCCGGGGAAAGAGAGCCCGTAGCTGAACCAAGTCGGTCAGCCCAGCCCTGCGCGATCCGAGATCCCAGTCGACAAGGAGACGCTCTTCCGACTACTACCTGTGGACTACGGGCAATGTAACCGAGACTCGACAGGTGTCGATTGGTTTGCTACTGCTCGCCCTTGGCTGCGCGTAGCTACTCTACATGAGGTACTATTTACGTCCGGTAGAGTGCCACCACGGTCAAGGGGCCGCCCCCAGCAGACCCGCCCCCTACGTCGTGGGACTGGACAAGCAGCCAGCCTCCTAACTAGGTACTATAGCTGAGCGGGAAAACTGGAAGAATGCGGTGCCGCCGGGGCGGCACCGAAGAGGGGTCGGTCGGAATACGCCATCGCCGTTTATCTTTGCCAGAGCAAAAGAATGGGGGCAGGTTCGGGCCCGGCGCTGGCTGGCAACCCAAGCGCCGCTGAATCGGATGCCAACCCGGCTTTGCCACCTCCCATCGCGAAGCCGAAACCGACAGATGGAAGAGAGGAGAATTGGTTCTGAGCATTGTGGACGTGACGCCCAGGACCGTCTATCATGACTGCCATCTAAGCTAGCTCAAGACGAATTCCGACTCCTCGCATTGGCACCAGAACCGGGCACCTGAATTCCCATCGCTCCATGCAAATGTCGGCCCCCAAAGTTTTATTACACTTCTTGTTTTCTTTAATACAATCATATGATACATGGTTGAGGTCTCGTGAACATCGTGTCGGGTATATTTAGTCCTGGTTGCTGATCTTGGCCAGGATCCTGCGGGGTCGTCTGTTAGCCACCGTTCGGCACCACTTGACGGCGCGTCGCTGTTGGGCATGACTTACTCGCTGTCGCGGAAGAGGTGGTACTCCTCCTCGCCGACCTTAACGGGCGAGCCACCATACTGGGAAAACCAGGTGTTAGCATGCGCGTCTGGCTCGCGACGCCACGGGGCAGACATAATAGCCAACTCACCTGGGGGATCAGCACACGGTCGCCCTGTGCAACGCCCATGGGCATGCGCTTTCCGTCCTTGTCCAGGGCACCGGGGCCGACGGCGAGAACCTTGGCTTCGTTGAGCTCCTTGACGCTCGACTCGGGCAGGAAGATGCCGCTGGCCGTCTTGCTCTCGGCCTTGACCCGCTGGATCAGGACGCGGTCCAGCAGAGGGACGAGGTTCTTGATCGATCGCATAGCGGTGGCCTGGGGAAGTCCTCGTCAGTCCGGTTGCTCACTGCTCGGCCCAACTTCCGGGGCCCGCTCCGTGAGCCAGCGAGGCACAAAGAGCGGGGGGAACGCAGGCTACAGGTGGCGCAGAGCTTCCTACTCACCATTTTGGACGAATAAGGTGCGGAGGGCGACGGGAAATCCGGTATATGGAAGATGGGTGGAAGGTGAGGAAGAGATGGCGAGGACTACTTGGGGTTCGGGGAAAACGTGAGGCTATCGCGATTTGTACTGGGGCAGAGAAAGCTCTCGAAGGTCGAAGGAGCAAGGATCTCTCACTTTTTCTGTCGGCTAACATTTTCGCCGACGAGTGGCCCAAGCTTTCCGACCGGCCTGGCCCGGCAATGGCTCTGGATCTTAGTTGCAGCACCGCCCGCACCGACTGGAATCTAGGTATCTACGATATGTAGGTACATACCCACACCATAGGTCATGTAAATAGTGCCCGGCTCAGCCGCTCCGACTCTGTCCACCGGCGTACAGTAGACTTCAAAGGGCTGAGATTCCACTTACCCATGAGTATTGCGGCGTCTAGAGTTACCGTCTATCAACACTATCGACTGATGCAGCCACAAACGTCTCCACTGTCCCGAGGATACAAACAAACACTCCAGTCACCCACATCACATGTACATCTATCGCACTTAGGTAAGCATGCAACGGCTCACTTCCGTGGGTGAATGGACTGGGGTATCGATACACCGTAAACTCTATTGACGGAAGGAACTAGGACAGCGTCTAGTCTTGTGAGCCGGTCTGTGCCGTCGCGGCGGCCCAGTCATCCTTCTGCGATGCTGCCAAGGTCAAATGTAGTCTCCCATGGTCTATACCGCTCTGTATCCCGCCGCTCAGTATAAGAAATTCTCGTAGCTCCATCCAACGCCTGCGTGAAGCAAATGATACCCAACTTCCGGCAGTCAAATTACAATATCGTAACGCAAGTCCCCGCTTGGCCCTCGGTATAAATAGTGTTGCCTATCCCACGTGGGAACGAGAATCCAAATGCTCCCTCTCTGCAAGGCGCCCGTGCCTTGGTTTGACCCTGACAACGCGCTTGTCTCTTTGCCCTCAACGCGTTTCAGCAACACTCGACCTACTTGCTGGGAGCAGGAGGCTCGAGGATGTGTGTGTGGTCCTCGGCCTTGATCACTTCACCGGGCGCGATCTGCCTGCAGATGACCGTGTCCGAAACCCAGGGTTCCTCGAGAATATCTGACATCTTGGCTCGTTCTCGGGGGTTGATCATCAACATCCGGCCAATGATATGTCGACTCTCCCTCGGGAGCAGCCTAAGTAAGCGCCAGGGACCTCGAATGACTTCCTTTTGGCCTTGGGTGCCCTGGGTCGCTGAGCTTGCCGTTGCCGAAGTTGATGTTGGCGCCTCGGGCTTTTCGGATTTTTCGGTCTTCTCGGATTTCTCGGACTGGGCCGACTTCTGCTGTTCTTGCTGGCCCTGCTTGTCGTCCTCCTTCTCCTTCTTCGCCGACTCGGAGACCTGCTGCGGTGTCTTTTCTGATTCTCCCGTGGTTCGCGGGGCGGGGGGCACGAGCTTCTTAGGGTCGTGCCCGGGCGTGGGCTCCGAGGCAAAGAGTTTGTAGCTGTTATCTGACATGCGAGGCACCTTCCAGGGAAACCTCCGTAGTGACATGCAGCAGAAGATAATTGCCAGCGACCAAATGTCCACAGCCTGGGGGTCGTATTTGCGCTCCTCGTACACTTCGGGAGCAAGATAGGGGTCAGAACCCACGATGCCTGGTTCGTGTTAGTTGGCACTAGGCAGCCAGAGGCAATGGGCTTTGGGGCTTACCTGATGCAGGCACGATGCCACTCTCAAAGGGATAGCTGAAAACGTGGGCGCTGCCGAAGTCGATGATTTTTATAATGCCATGCTCGCTAACCACCACATTGTCCAGCTTCAGATCACGGTGCGCAAGGCCCATGCTGTGCAGGTAGGTGACGCCGCTGAGGATCTGGAGGAAGCAACAGGTAATCTCCTGCTTCGACATCTTGCCTGTCATGACTATGGCAAACAAGTCGTAGGGAGCGTATTCCATCACCTCGTACCACTTCCCCTTTTCTTGGACGATGTCCAAGGTTTCGATGATGTTGCCATGGTGCAGAGCGGATCCGACGCAGAACTCAGCCGTGAGCTTTTTGACATATTCCTTTTCGCTCTCGTATGTGTGGCGAGGCCGGAACTCTTTGACAGCGAAGACGGTGTTATCTTCATTCCGCCTCATGAGTTTGACGGATCCACCAGCACCCGAGCCCAGAACCTTGCCAATCTTGCCGTATTTGGACGTCAAACCGTGGTCCTCGGCAAAAGGGACCTGGTGTACAGATGCTCTCGAGGACGATGTTGCTAGCTTCGAGCCGCCAGGCGAGGCGGTCTTTTTGATGCTCTTGCTGCTTCCTCCGACCTTGAAGAATCTCCTGAGATCTGTCATAGACGAATGTCGACTGTGTGAGGTAGACTCTGTGCCCGTATGTTGGAGATCATGGTTGCTCTTGTTTAGCACACCCAATAGCCCTGAATGCCGCTTCTCGCTCTTATCCGTCTTGTGAAGGCTGGTGGTCGAGGAACCTGGAGACGCTCGACCCTTCTTACGACTGAAGACAAATCGTTGGTCTATGTGCCCGGTATTTTTGGACTGGGGTGCACGCTTGTTTGCAGCGTAGGGATCGTTGACATCGCCAGCAGGAGTGAAAGGCCGCGAGTAGAACTGACTAGCGCTCAGTCTCGAAGGACTCGATTCCCTAGACCCAGGGACCGATCCGGCTCCCGAAGGCCCAACAGAGAACATGCCTCTGCGGTGTGCACCGGCGCCGCGATCTTGTTCGCCTGACGCAGGACGCTGACGCGAGATGGGCTCCTCCGATCGGGGGCGGTGCGGGAGCGGGATCCGAGGCGACACAGGCGCCGAGCCTCCTTGGCCGCTAGCCTGCGGCGTAATGGCTTGCGGGGTATCGAAGGTCACTTCGTTCGCATGACCCGGCTTGAGGCTTCGGCTTCCGGAAGGCTCGGGGCCGCTGGTGCCCGCAGGTGTTAAGGGAGGTGACGCAATCTCCGGCCGAGGGCTCATTGCTGGCGACTGGCGCCCGACCGGGCTATGTGTATGCGTATGTTGCGGAGTGGCACTCGGCGAGTCTTCGTGCGAGGGAACCTGTCACCTACGGTCAGCCGGCTACGTCATACATGGCCGGGAACACCCCAAAGAGCGTTGCCGGAGAGGAAGAGGAAGGGATGGCGCGAGTACAAAGCCGTGAGACTCCGAGAACCTTGCGACGGGGGAGGGGGGGGGGGGGGGGGGGGGGCGGGCACGACACACGCAACCTCATGGGCTGCCGGCCCCTTCCGAGGGGCAGCCTTCAGTCACACCCCGGGGGGAAAAGAAACCAGAGGCCGCGCAAGTCCCATCAAAACGGGGTAGAGCAGTAACGCAAGACCAGGTACGTACTCTGGAGGGCGGCAGCGAAAAGGGCTCAAATGAGTAATTCTTCATGCGCTCGCCCTGTAGCTTCAGGGTGTTGGACAGAGCCTGTATCTGCTCGGGCGTGGCTTCTTGGGGTTCGGGAGATGCAGCCGGCTTCGTGGGCTCGAAGCTCGAGCGGCCCTGTTCGGGATCGTACTCCTCGACCTTGGAAGCAAAACGAACCGCCGGGGGCGCCTCTGGAGGCTTTGCATGCTGGGCAGATTGTTCGAGGGCTTGGTGGGAGCTGCCTACGGGTCAATCGAGAGCGTGTCAGCCGATGTGGTTGGGAGCGGAACAAAGGGGACGGGGCATGGCAGCGGAGGGCGCGCGGCACGGCGGCACAGCATGCGCACTCGGGTTCCAACGAATGCAATGCCGCCGCCAAACTCCGAGCCGAGCAGGACGTGTCGGACGCAACTGCCTGCTTGACGTGTGATACGGCAGTGGGGGCGGGCGCTGCCCATTGCCCTCTGCGACGGCAGACATGTCATATCCACAGATGGGAAGGGGAGGAGGCAGGGCTGTAGATAAGTTAGTACCTACCTTCGGGCTGCTGGTGGCCCTGCTGGCCATCGTCGTCGTGCTTAACCATCGTCAGCGTCGGTGCATCTAAGGGATACGGTGCGAGTGCGCGTGGGCAGCGAGTCGGATGGGCTAGCGATTGTGTTTCCGGAGCACCACTCAAAGACGAGCAAGAGGTGAGGGAAAAGACGGTTGAAGATATGATCGAGACGTCAACGGTAGTGCAGCGCCGCCGAACGAACCTGTTGGTGGGGCAGCTTCCTGCGAGGCCGAGAAGGCGCGGTCGCTCTTTCCCTAGTATCCATCTGTCCTGGGCTGGGTTGCCTGGGGGTCTAGCTCGTCTGGGCTATGATTGATGTTTTGGTGTCTTGTACACCAGGTCTCGGTGGGCTCGGGTACCTGTGATAGCCCTACCTAATAAAGAAGAGGTACCTCTCGTCCATGGTCAGTACGTCTGGCAGAGGGGGAGATACGCGTCTGCCGTCGTCTCGTTCATCTACACACATATGGCCCAGTGGCAGGCTTTACTTGGCTGTGATTTGTTCAGGCGGTCTGCCCTCCATGCACCACCAGAGGCAGGGCGCACGCCTTGGCTGTGGCAGACGCCGACAGCGGCTCAGCCCATCTGAGGCTCCATGGAGCCATGCTCTCTGACAGCGGGCGTGCCTCGCTGAACAACCAAGGAGAGGCTCTGACGGGATCGTGGAAGAGGTATGGAAGTATCCCTTACCTACCCTACCGCATCCATCCCGGCTTCTTCTGCAACGCCTTCCCCCGATCCTGGCAGTGGCAAGCTGCCGGCTTTGAAGCGTGTTGCGCGGTGCCCATGCTGCCATCTGCCATCCCTCCCTGGTCAGCCTGGTATCGGCGTGCGCGATCAATTATAGCCTGGCTTACTTAAAAGAGTAAATCGTGGGGTCGCCGGCTTCAAAACTTGTCATAGGTGACCCCCGGCCTTCCCACCCTGGAACCGCGTGTACCCGGGGGCTTGGGGGTTTCGTCATGTTCATCAGCCACTGCAGATTTGGGCCGGATTCCCTTCTTATTTACAGTCATCGCGCCTCTTCACAGCGGCATGGGATTGGCGGTGCTTTGCTGGAGATTTTCGTCACGCAGCAAGACGCTGGATGCCCGAGATGATGGTTTGCAATCACCGGCCAACCCCTGGCGAGCCCATGGGCCCGAGTGTCCAGCGCTCCGACGATCAGTGAACCCGTCCGGTCCAGTCCCAGCGAGTCAGACTGGCAATCCATGGATGTTGGGCTCCCAAGCGAGCTTGATGCTTGTGCCGGATATCCCATGCCTGCCCCATCCCGCGGCCGGCCTTCAGGCGCCCTGTCCCGCCCCCAGCTCTAGAAAAGTATTTCATTTGATCGCTTTTCTTCCCCTGAGACCCACGCCCTGCTGCGGCTGTCAGCTGTGCACTGTCTGTGAACCTTGATGCGCGGGCTACTTCATCTTCCTACAGCTGATACACGAGCCTGTAAATTGCCGCCCGGTGCAAACTCGGCCGACACGCAACCTTCTCCTTCACGTGGATGGCCCGCTGCGTGCTTATGCCGTCCGTATCCTCAGCGACGTGACTCGTGAGGGGTTGCCGTACAGGCAGATGAACGATTCTGAAAAGAGGCAAGCTGGCCACTTTTTCTCTTGACTTTTCTTACATGACGCCTCCCGGGCATATCTTACGTTAGGGCGAAGTGCCTCTGACGCGGGTACTCCGGATCAGGACGAACAGGCCCGTCTGCTCGACGTGCGCCTGGCTACTATCTATTCCAATTGGGTGTCTCTCGCGCCCTGTCGGAGATTTACGCGACTGGGAAGACCCGCCGCCTCGGCCGCCAACTTCCCGCCAGGCCGTGTCTGCTCGAGCGGCCGCTCTATCACCTATATGCCCTCCAGTGGCTTGTGGCCATACGATGGCAGGGCCCATCGTCATCGCCGCCGGCTAAGCCGGAGCGGCTCTCCGGCTTTGCGGGAATATCTCGCTCCGTCTTGCCAAGCACCTGCACATGCACCCACGACGTCGACATTGGTGGTGCTCATGGATAGCTAGCTGGATGTACATCGGCACCAGTGAGTCAATCGTTGCCGGCCGGCGAATACTCGGTCTTTCAGTTCCACCGCCCGGCGGAGGAGTCTTCCACCGTCCGGCTCCCACTGCCGCGGTGCGTCCGCGCCCCAACGACTCGTCCCATGCCATTGACTGCCCCGTTCCCCCATGGGCGTATGTATTGGTGGCGGCCGAGGAATGGATGCTCGGCGCCACCGCCTTGCCGCTAATGGCCCAAGAACCTGAAGTCTCGTTCACACCCATGTGTTCGTACCTCCATCCATCTCGAGCTTGACGCTTATTCGTGGTCAAGAATCGCCGACCGCTCTCCGACCATCTCGTGTGCGTTCTAGGCTCGCATCGACCTGGCGATCACCACTCCCCAACCTAGGTACAGCCAGAGCTGCCAAAACTTGGTGGACTCCGGTTCTCGGATCCCACAGCCGGCATCTTGGTATGGATGCTGCCAACACCCAGCCATTGGCTGAAAATTGCATGGATCACGAATGTAACAAATTGTGGCTAGCACTCCCATGGCAAGCATCGATACAAGGGGCGTCCGTTCCGTACCTTGAAGTAGAGCGTTTCCAACTATGGTTAGTGAGGCGGCATGCTTGTATTCTTTACGCACACTCACACTCACGCACCAGCGCATGTGAGCGTGGCTGCTCACCATTCCCCTGACAACAAGTTGCACTGCTCCAGTGCCCGAGTCAGGCAGCACCTATCGGGTGACGAGGGGGCGGCAATCTGTCTTGACAAATGCCAATGCACGTGTCCCTTGCACGCTACATGCCGGCAACAACTCCCGAGCTGTCAAGCCAATGCACAAGGCAGTCAGGTCCTTCAGCCCTATATATCTGCTGTCGTCTCGGATAGAGTGCCGGCCTCTTCCCCGCGGGGGGGCGACGTCTGAAGCTGGCCGGGTTCAATATCAGATCAGATCCGCGCCTGCCGTGGTACCAAATAGGTGGCCTGCCACACGAAGTTTATTGACCCCCTGTAGGATGGGATAAGGCTTCCATGTCACGTTCATTGTGATTGGGCCCTTACCTACGAAGCTTCCCTAGAGCCTTTGGCGTCGGGTATTGGGAAAAGGGACTCGGTGACGACCCGACCAGGTTGCTATGAGATGCCCAAGGGGTCCATAATAGCACGCCAGACGGAGCCCAGGCCTGGATCCGACGGGGTTTTATCATCTACTGGTTTACCCAGAATCGACAGCGTATGAAGTCGAGTATGGACCAGGCCAGCCTCTTCGTCTGTGCATATGAATGCTCTAAAAATAGGTAAGTAGGTAGGTGGGTTTAGGTTACGAACAGGGCCGTGATAGCCTACGAGATAGTAACGTTTGCTGTCGAGTCTGACTACCCAGCCCCGTCTAGGAGACGAGAGGCAGGACAATAGCAGACCTTGCCCGTTCTCCATTATGCGAAGAAGGGTCTGTGTTGTCTGCGCATTCCAAAATATTACAAGCATGCGCTTCGTACAGCCGCAATGGGGGAGAAGTAACGCCCTTTCCGACGGTTCCTATCCCAAATGTCATTTAGGTAGATGTCGGTGCGCGTATAAGAAGTACTTCTTCGTAGTTGGTTAGTTCTCACACGTGCGTTGGTAAAAGAAGTGCATCACTGAGTTTTGCCTCTAAGCGGCTGTACCACTGGCCCGGGGGGGGGGGGCAAAGGCGATTGATCATTCTCGAGGTGCCGAGCCCACGAAAAAGATGTTATAGAGCCGTCGAAAAAGAACCTTTCTGTATAAAATCAAGGTGAATACCAAGGCAACTACCCGCTTTGGCACGCACGAATATCCATGCATACATATCAAATAACGTTAGGGCAGGGAACGAACGTAGGTGTGGCTATATTCTGTTCCTCCACGCCCTAAGAGAGGCCAGCGCGGGTCAGTGTTGCGTGCGCGTAATGCACTGCACCTGCTTGGAATCCAGGCGTGTGTATCATCGTAGCCAGCGGATAGTCATGTCTGTCTTGCGGCATCACAGCCGTGCTCTGCTTTCAGTGCCGTGCTCGTTCTAAAGGGCGGTCGTAATATGTGCCCAGTTCTGCGGCATAAGCAACCGAGGTACGGCGCCGTGCTATTGCTCTACCACCAGCCATCCTTGGCAAATGTTTTTGATATTGAACTTTCCTCTTCATCATCCCATACATGCACAAGTGGCTTTGCCTCGGTTGGCTGCATTATATACCAAAGCTATCTTGGGTATACCGTGGAATTTACGGGACAACCTCGATTCCTACTGACTTCGCCTGGTAGATAATTGATTTGCAGAGTCCCTCGAGCGACAGCCCGGAAAGCCGGAGCTCGGTCTGCTTGATCTTGGCAATCTCGTAGACGTGCTTCAGGGTGATGGTCCCTACGGTCTCGTGGCCGGGGCGGCTCGCTCCTTTGCGCTTGCCCTTCTTGCCGATAGGGACTTCGGCGGCATTGCGCAGGAGCCAGGACGTCTGGGGTGTGCGGATGTCGAAGGTGAAGGACCGGTCGGCGCGCACCGTCACGCGGGTCGGCATGGGCGTACCCTGGATGATGTGCGCGGTCCGGGCATTGAATTCCTGGGCGGGCATATTAGGACTGCGGCGGCGGCTTCGGCAGCGGACGGCTCACTTTGCAAAAGTCCATGGACTTGACACCTTTGCTTCCCAGCGCGGGACCGACGGGGGGGCTGGGACTGGCCTGGCCAGCTCCGACAATGAGCTTCACGACCTGGTCGGCCGCGGCGCGAGCTTTCGACATGATGCACGGTGGGGTGATGCGTGTGCCTGCAGCGTGGCGGTGGGAGAGCGCGGAGGGCTCGCAGGGGGAATCGGCAGTTGGTGGGCCGTACTTTTCTTCGAAGCTTCAATCGTCGTCGCCGTCGCCGTCGCCGTCGCGCGTTTGTCGTCGTGTGTCGTGCGTCGTACGTCGATGCCGCCCGCAGTCGCATCAAAATCTAAATTTTGGCGGCGTTCCCATTCGGGACCTAAGTCAAACCACGGAATAGCCCCGACCAACCGAAGCCGCGCGCTGCGCTGGTGGGCTGACGGGCTGTCAGTCAGTGCACCGATTGGAACATTCGTGGATGCTGGGCACTCTTACCCCCTGCCCCCGTCTGCTAGACCCCTGTTCTTGAAACTGGGGCCAGCTCAATGGAATCCCCCGAGACCACAGGAGGTACGATACTTGGAATCCCATCTATTCTGCATCGAGATGGGATTCCACAGAATGTGCAGGCTGCCCGAGCTGCCAGGACGTCCTCCCAGCTATAGACCCATGGCGCCGTGGCGGGGGTTTCCAGCCTGGATGTGAGCAACGGCATGTGGGTTACAGAACACACGAAGAGGGCACATACGTGTACATGGCCTAGCGAGGATGGTTGGGGGGTACTGGCACTGGAGGTTTAGCACTCGACCTTTAGGTACCACAGGGGCCCATGCATGCCCGCAATGCGCAATTCTTCAGTCCCTGCCGCGCACTACATCATCGGTCCTCAACCCATCACCTCTGGCTCGTCGTAAGGTGGTCAACCCCACTAACGGTATCCCTCCTGCCTTCCAGCGGATCACTGGATCACCTCTTAGCGCTACATAGTACCTATCTATCGACCCTGGGCAGGCTTCAATTTCCCCTTATCACCGCCTCTTTTCCTGCAGCTGTCTTCGTTCCCACTGCCCCCTCGTATTCGAGCCTCTCCGCAAAGCGTTCGACAAGACAGGAAAAGCAAATCCAGCATCATGTTCAACTGGGCCAAGAAGACGTTTGTCCCCCCTCGCCCCCTAATTCCCCTCCCCCTCCCCCTCCCCCCTCCCTCGGCCCCTGCTATCCTGGCCCAAGCTACCGCCGCCGCCGCCCCGCTGACATGTCCGTGATGTTGAAAGTTTGGCCGATGTCGTGGGCACCGAGGAGCCCATCTACGGCCCCTCAGCCATCCGCTCCGTCGCCGAAGATGCCAAGACGACCCCCTACACCGAGCTCACCCGGAAAGACATGACGTGGGAGGTCCAGAACTCAACCAGCGTCGAGACCCAGAGCTTCTACTTGACGTCCGCCAGCGGCCACCATGCCCTCGCCCAGGTCATCTACAGTAATGTGGCGTATGACACCCGGCACGCCCGTGCCTCTCGTCCCCTTGTCCCCTCGCGAAGCTGACATTTTCTCTTCCCTCCCTGTGAAGCGGCGTGCGAACTACCTGCCAGTTCAACACCAAGATTTCCTACCCCGACGGCGCCAAGCCCCACCTCTGGTGCTCCACGGCCCTGACCGACGTCGAGTTCAGCGAGGATAAGACCAACTTCTACGCCAAGGACTGCGCCGTGGAGTTGTCCGATGATGGCAAGTCGTACACCATCAAGTCCATGACGGACCAGCGCGCCATCGCCAACCTCAAGATCACCCAGGCCGCCCCCGGCTTCGTGGCCGGCAAGGATGGAAAGACGCTGTACGGCACCGACCTCTCTAAGCCGTGGGGAGCCATGCGACACGCCTTCTGGCCGCGTTGCGTGGTTGAAGGAACCATCACGACCGCCGATGGCCCCATCGACTTCAAGGGCCACGCGCTCTTCATCCACGCCCTGCAGGGCATGAAGCCACACCACGCCGCGGCCCGCTGGAACTACGCCAACTTCCAGGGCCCTACCTATTCCGCCGTTCTGATGGAGTACACGACCCCCCCGTCATATGGTACTACGGTTGTGGGAGTCGGAGGTATCGCCAAGGATGGCGAAATCGTTTCGGCCGGCAGCATGGGCCGTGCCATCCACACCAAGACGGCTCTCGACGAGGAGACATCGTGGCCAGAGCCTAAGGAGGCTAAGTTCACGTGGTCTGGCCAGACCAAAGATGGAAAGCCCATCGAGGCTGTCATTATTGGCCCGTTCGAGAAGCGATTGGACCGCATAGACGTCATGGCCGAGGTTCCCGGCTTCGTCAAGAAGATTGTTGCCGGCGCTGCCGGTACCAAGCCCTACATTTACCAGGTATGGAAAGGAGGGCCTCTGTCGATTGGTAACCTGCTGACCAACCGCCCAGTTTGCCCCCACCGTGGAGTTGAAGCTGAAGATCGGTGACGAGGAGATCACCGAAATGGGCCAGCTCTTCAGTGAAGCCACTTTTATCTCCGCCACGGAGCCTGGTAAGCCATTCTCGCCGAGGTTTGGCAGTTACTCTTTGCTGATCCCATACCCTGTAGCCCCCACATCATAGGGCGTGGCCGAGCCGCAGCAGCAGATATGTGTATCCGGGTGCTGAACTCGTTCCCTCTTGCTCGGCATCGCTGGTCTTGAGATACTGAATGTGAGGTGGTGTTCTTTCTTGATTAACAATTTCTTGGCGCTTATAGAACCGGGCGGATTATGGTCACTCGTTCCAAGACTCCGTCGTCTTGCATGAAATCGGAATGGGTATACATGACGTGGAATGAAAGTTTGTATACACTCTGTAGTGAGCTTACTAATGGACGAATACGTTAATGCAAGCATGACTCGGGACTTCTAGCCTGTCGGATGACTGGCGGTTGATATTCCAATACACACTGTGCTCAGAAGCCAAGGCATTCCTAGATAGTACTGGACCACTGCTAGGATCTGTGAAGTTCTCCGAACTTGGGCTATGTTACCGCATCCCAATGCCTACAAGTCGAATGGGGTGGATGGATGCTTGAACGGGTGCTTATTTGCCGTGAATCTCCATGCGCATCCGAATAGCACGCCGCCCAAGCTCAGCGGTGAGAAACCCTGGGCACAGCTCTATGCCAACCAATCAAACTCGCTTTCTATTGATTACAACTCGGTAGTATCTAGCTCCCATGTGCTCCGATCCGTGGTAGTATGCGCTGTGGACACCGGCTTTCCATGTCGGTGGACTCATATCTGGCTGCGGCCGGGCTAACGCGGTCTCAATCATTGGGGGAGGCTGCCTAAAGCATTGTTGATTGTCGTCTCATACATGAATACCGTGGGTTTTTGCTGCAAGAGACAAAAAAATTCGCTCGCCTTGCATCTGATATTCTCGTGGGTGTCTTGGAAGCAACCGAGCCTCTATAGATGCCAAGGGGTTAGGACACGGAGCATGTGGAGCGCCGGATAGGGAAAAGGGGGGCCCGCGGACACCTACAATGTACGAGTAGTATAAAGGATAGTCGGTGCGGGAAGCCCCGACCATATTCCTCATCCTATCGTCATCACACTGCCACAAGGAACCGAGTCAGATGTCGTAACCTCAAGTGCATAAATCTCGATTCGTGGTGCGGGTTGACGACATAGGTAATCAGGGTGAAACAGACCTGTCGGAGCGATGCTTTGAGGCTGTGGAGTAACGAGGGTGCGTCTCCCCTTCGAGCGAACAGAAATACAATCGGGGTGTTGGCCTGGGTCCTGCGCGATATCACTGCGAGCGTTGGGTCGAGCATGGGGTCGCAATCCTCGCACTATTTTCGTATGGAAAGTCAGTGGTGAATGTAGGAAGTCGAGGAGACCCGGAGACTCGCCATGAGAACCACGTTCGCCTGGTCAACAACACCCTCGACAGTGTCCACTTGCTGAAAGGTTGATTCACTTCGAAACGGCCCTTGGCCAAAAGGATCTGTTGGAAAGACAGGCCTAACCCTAGAATAGATTTTCCAGCCTCGGAGATCGCGAAGGCACCTGGAGACCTACGCGGATGCCATGACGTTGCCGACGATGACCGCGGTCTTTTGGCGCGGAGATTCCGTGTCTGTCGCTGTGTAAATGTGCGTTGTGCTTCGCCAGGCAAGTTTGTCGATAGCCGTAGACTCTGGGAGGGCTCCGCCCATGTCTTTTACTGGGGGGTTGGGTACTCTCGGGGCGGTAGGCAAAGACATGGAGCGCTTTCGGATCATAATGACTATCACGTACCTGAGATGGTGTTTTTCTAAAAGGAATGATCGTTAGGTAGTTGAAGGAGGTGAAGATATGTAAGGAGACGAATAAGACGATGGAAGTTTTACGCCAATATCCACGGTCGGCTGGTCTTTCTGGATGAGGTTTGCTTTCCGCGTGCCCACTTTGAAGGAGCCATCGACTCGGTCAACAAGCAGCCTCACGTAATCTCGAGGCTGGAAAACGGGTAACAACTTTGTGTGCCAAGTCAATTATACCAAATCGAGGGCGGCACAGGTGATACGCAGTAACGAAACCATGCCCCATGAGGCAGAAGGCACCACCTCATGTAGGTCAAGTGCCTCTTATTTACCCTAAGTACTGTAGCGGAAAATCAGGTGGGTAGATAATGATAGTCCGGACTAACAATCATTACACGTAAGTGTTCATCTTTCGATTCTATATACCTGTAATACTGTCATTAATAACGAGCGCACCCCTTGAACGTATTGTAATTATATAACAGAAACATATATTCGTAAAGCAATCTCTTGTCTCATAGTTCGCTTCTGCATCCGTGCTTATGCCGCTTTTAAGTTATCTCTCAAGTTGCGAAGCCGAGTAAGTGTACACGAGTGTGTACTCGAACGATAATACGAGCGACCGCACGATATTTTTTAGGTACATAGATTATCACTATGTACGCTGGCAATCATTACCCGTAGCCCCCGTTCAATGGTACGGTGCTTGGGCATGCAGTTTGGACGCAGTCTGGCGGCCTATAGACCAGCAGCTGCCGAGCGCTATGCTTCCAAATCGAGGCTCAAGGCAATATGCCACGAGACACACTGCCATCAAGGCTGAGTACTGGGACCAGGCATAAGCATATCCTGTACTTGCCCAGCTAGATACGTCCCGTCATGCGCAACCTGTCACTGGATAATTGCGAAAACAGTCGTTTGTGAGGCAAACGGCTCTCTACAAAGCTTAAGTTTGGATGGTCGGGACTTTGGTTGATTGCCCCAACATCGGCCTCAAACAACCCCGCCTCCAGGAACATCCTCACGGGAACCAGCAAACGGCCTCCGTCCCTACCTGCTACAGTATTGGAGCCGCTGTTACCAACAAAGCATCCGATGCTCGCCAGGATTCCTTTTTGAATCTTTTCCCTCTGCCCGTTTCCCGTCACGCATCGGCACCCCGCACCACCTGCATCGTAGAGACCCCCACGCTCATCCCTGCCATCGCATTTCCCCGGACATCATCATTGGTTCATCGCCTCGGGCAACTCCCATCCTTCTCTTGGCAGGACCGTCTACCACGCCAACATCAACATGCCTGATGCCAAGGGAAAGGGCAAGGCTCTCCACGGCAAGGGTGCAAAGGGCCTGGGAGGCCTCGGCGGCAAGGGCGGCGCAAAACGCCATCGGTAAGTAGGCGAATGTTGCCTTCTTGGATGCCCACACCATCGCCAATGACGGCTGACCGCGGCGGCTTACTTGCAGCAAGGTCTTGCGTGATAACATCTTGGGCATCAGTGAGTTCCTTCCCGTCCCCGCCCCCCCACCCACCCACTCCACGGCCATGTTCTTCGCAGGGTGTTTGGTTGTGGCACAATGAGACATGCTGACGAGGTTGTGTCTCACGCGCAGCGAAGCCCGACATCCGGTAAGTCGGGTGGACAACCGGATTCGGATCTCGCCTTGGTCGAGCTTTCTCACGGCCGGCCACGCTCGTTGACTACGGGGGACCAGAGGGAAAGCCTGGCCGCCACCAAAGATCCGTTTCCTTCCTCCGAAAGCGCAACTGGCTGACATATGCGGCTGGTGGGTAGACGTCTCGCTCGCCGTGGCGGCGTCAAGCGCATCTCGGCCATGATGTAAGCAACTGCCCCCTTCGACATGAATCCCCTCCCTTACACTACCGTTGCTTTGCCCCCCCTTGCCTTTCCGGCTCCAAGAGGGTCTGCAACGATTTCACGGCTATCTGTTCAAACAATGACTAACACGGAATAATGAAGCTACGATGAGACCCGTTCGGCCCTCCGCAAGTATCTCGAGGAGGTACCATCTCCCCCGCCATTCTGACCCCACCGAGCACCGGCCTGGTGCAACCGTACGGCAGCTAATCTCTCAATCCGGCCAGGTCCTGCGTGATGCCGCTACGTATTGCGAGTATCGCTCGGCCAAGACGATCTCGCTCAACGATGTGAGTTCCCCTCTCCAGCCCCAAGTCTAAGCACGGCGTATGTATCTTGGGTATGGTACTATCTGACGAATGTTTGCCTAAACTTACTTCACCAGGTTCTGCACGCCTTGAGACGACGAGGCCGCCCGGTCTGGGGCTTTGACTATGGTTGGGAGCAGCCGCGCCGCGCCGCTCACCGCGGCACTGCAACGGCCTAAAAGATGAGATACCAAGTGATGGTCGTTGTTCCGAATGTGGTACCAGTCGATTCGATGCATGGCAGAACGAGTTTTTGCGCGTGTAGTACTGGAAAGGCTGTGTTGACTTGGGAAGGCGAATGTGGCATGACATGAGAGCATGCGAGGAGTAATGAAAGAGGCTGGGCCTCCTGTGTACTGCTACGTAACTGATAGCGCCTCTTGAAATGATGCAAAACTGTAAAAACGAATGTCGGGGGGGTATCTGCCGTAACCTGCCTACTTCCCACTTACTAAAGCAAGTAGGCCCTAATAATGTCAAGTCGAAAAACGTGGTGTCGAAATGGCGCCGGTCTGCTATGGCGAGAACTCTTGAAATAACGCCCGATTCACCTCTTACGCCGACTCCCCTCCCACTCGGTCACCACCTTTTCTAGAGCCTTGATGGCCCGTTGCTCGTCCTTGCGGAACTGCCGGTTGAACACCTCGGGCACGACCATGGCGCTGTTCGCGTGCCCCTTGGCAAACCCGACGGCGGCGTCCCTGCCGCACTTCTCCCGCGCGACCTTAACGGCTTCGTGCAGCAGATCCGACCCGACGCCCTTGCCGCGGTACCGGAGCATGACGGTCCAGGCCCGGATGACGCCCTTGCCGCCCTTCAGGGCCGACCCCCGGGTGCGCTTCCGGAGGGCGGCGCCGTTCGGGGGCCGTTCGAGCCGAAGAACCAGGGCCCCAACCAGAACCTGGCCGAAGCGCACGCCTATGATGGTGTCCTCTTCGCCCGTGTCCTCCGAGACGAGCCAGCGCCACTTCATCTCCTCGGCCATGTGGATGTACTGGCCCGTGAAGTAGCGGATGCCCAGCAGGTACGTCATGACGACGCCCGAGTGCAACATCAGGGCCATGCCGAGGTCCTGCCGCATGCGCCACGAGTACTGGAAAGCCGCGCACAGGGACGCGGTCAAAAGGACCAGCAGAAGCGGATGGAAGACTAGGTACAAGGAGGCGAGCTGGCGCTGTTGCGCCACCGAGTCGGTGACCAGGTTGAAGGCGTCGAGCTTGTCGACGTCCTCGCGGAGCACGCCAATCTCGAGCGGCGGCAGGTCGTCGGGGACCGGACAAGGCGCGGCGTCGGCGGCATCGGCGGCGGCCAGTGGGGCCGGGGAAGGCGGGGGCAGCGTCTGCGACGAGTACGGCTCGAGCATAGGCGTGTTGGCATTGGACGACATGGCCGAAGGGTTGACCACGAGATTGGCGCGCAAGAAGGTGAAGAAAGCTGCGGTCGCACAAGGGAGACGGGTCAGCCCCAAGCTTTGGCCGAGACACTTGGCGATGCGACGACGCGTGCGACCCCGATGTGCTACATGCACAGCAGGCGGTCTCGCGAAACGAGCCGATGTAGAGGGTCGCTGGAGGCGGGTCCCGGACGCCCGTGGTGCTCTGGGCAATGCGCTCGAACGCACGTGGTGCACTGGCACTGCGAGACGACAAGAGCTTCCGCGGCCAACAGCGAACGCAGCGGGAAAAGGGGACGCGTATCACTCCAAGAGAAACCTCAGCTACAGACCCGGCCCAGCCGTCACTTACCGGTGCTTGTCTTGAGACCAGGAACGGCATTGAACTTGTCCACGATGGTGCCATGGCCGCAGCTGTTCAGGTCCAACTCTCTCGGGCCCACGTGCGCCATCTATGCATTTTGTATGGGCGGCCCGACGTTTGCGAGCCAGGCCCGTTCCAACAGGGATAGAATAGGCGAAAGAGAGGTGCGGCAGTGAGAGCGGTTGGCGGCTGTCGTCTATCGTCTATCGTCTGACGGCGTCTCGAGCGTCGCTCTATTTGCTGGCTTAAATGGTCTGCTAGGTTCTAGATTGGTCCGAGCCGGGATACTGGGGAGGGGTCCGGATGGCCCCGGGGGGGGGGGGGGGGAGAAACGAGGAAGAAAACAAAAGGTCGTGAGAGGCGGTTGACCAGGGCTAGCGGCAGGGCCAAAGACCGACAGTGAGAGAGAAGGAGGGAGAGACGGGGACAGAGCGATAGAGAGCTCAACAGGCCGCTCGTAAAGGGAAACCTGGAATTTGACGCTATATGACGAATTGCTCGGCCACGATGACGAGGCCAAAAGGATGAGCAGAGAATGAAGGAGAGGGTGACGAATGCAAAGCCGGGGGGGCCGGGCAGGCAGGACGTTTATCAAAGCCGTGATCGACGCTGTGAAAGAGTCTTCTCGGGTGGAGATGCCTGCCCGTCAAGGACTTGCGACGATGCCAACGAAAACGGGCCAAACGCGTTGCCGCCCGCCCGCCCGGACGGAACCGATGCCATCCCTCTGCAAGCCTCCCAAGACGAGCATAGCAGGCTCGGGATGCATCCCTAGCCCAGGCGATAGGCAACCCTCCTGTGCTTGGTGTTATCTGATAACAAGGCAACAGACGAATAGCATGGTCCCGGTGCTGCGGTCCAGCAGGCGCCACAAACGCTGGTGGTGCAGGGAAGCAAGCTCGCGGCTTCTGGGCTGCTGGCGCCGGCGTTGGCGATGTCGTGACATGCGGGTGCGCCGGGTGTTCGTAGCACTGGGCCGTTGTGATGGGCCACCCTGCCAAGCTCCGTCTGGACCCCCCATGGTGGAATCCGCTCCAGCTCGGAATCATGCAGGGCTGGTAATGCCTCTTCACCGAGGGGCAGAAAGAGGAGCTTCCACGGAGTGGCACGGGAGCGACGGGGCTACGGCAGGTTTCGGGGCTCGTCCGTTGGATATGGGGGTTTTTCTATTCCCGTACGAACCCCATGAGGTTGTTGGGTCCCCTCCTGTCTCAGAACACCGTCATGGCCCTTTGCTGCACTGTTTGGTGTCCGGGCCACAGACGTACGCGCGCACGGGACGGCTGCGAGCAAAACGCCATGCCCCGCCCATCGTGAACATGGAAGCAGGCAGGTTACCTAGCGCCTCGTGGGGGGGAGGGGACGGGTATGGTGCAGCCAACGTCGGTCCTCGTTTTCTGGGCGGGCGAGAGGCATCACGCACGGCATGGATAGCGGGACAGGATAGGCCTGTGGAGAGAGGCGTCTGGGCAGAAACGTTGAGTTAAGGGCGCCCCTTATCTGAAACTGCGAGTCGTAGTCTGCTGGGAGCGAACGACTCTGCGTCCGCGTGCATCTCTTGAAACCAGGCCCTCCCGAGTACGCGCAACCAAGTGCTCAAGGGGGGGAGGGCCGGGGCTGGCCAGGCTGGCCAGGGCTCCTGCTGATGGGTGGGATGTCTTTGACTTCGTCCCATCCTGGCGCTTTGCAGCCCTGGCAGCCGCGGGGTAGCACCAAGTGACCCCTCTCAGGTCCTCACAAGTAGCAGACGCGCTTAGAGAGGCCATAGAGACCCCGGATACGTAGGGTGATACCTGCCTGTACTTGCCAGGGCCGGGTCCGGTCCCGTCGCATTTTATCCGATCGTCATGGTCTAATGCACATGAACCTCGCGACCGGTTGTAGCCACCGGCATCCCGTCGCCTGTGCTCTCTGATGCGAGATGCGAGATGCGAGATGCGGTGAAAAAGGGAAGACGCGCGCGCAGCAGGTTGAAGCGAGGGCGACGTTCACGTGTGTGCGCCTGCCGAGTTCTAGACCCTATAGTATGGATTGCTTGACAGGTGTTCCCATGCCCCGCCGGCTCGGAGCCGGCAGAAGAGCACGTGTCGCCACTTCCCAGCCAGCCCTACACGGGAGGTGACATCCATTTCCCTGTGTCTGCCCGGCTCGTGGGTACGGCGGTCCATCCATGATGGGGCTGACCCGGGAGCGTCAGTGCGGGTGTCTCAAGGCCTGGCCATGACGGACACCTATCCGAAGGGGGGTGTTAATATTCGCTTCCCTCGCTCGCCTTTGCTCATCCCTCGGCTCGCGGTTATAGAACCCCCCTCGCATTCCTTCCCCTCCTCCCCCCACCCTTCTTGTCACCATCGCAACCACGATAACGGGAAAACCCCCCACGGTCATGTCGTATGACGCGGCAACCAGCTCGGCCTGCTTGCTTGTTCCTTGCCTTTCTCGCCAAGCAAGATGAGGGGCAACGAGACCTGAGGTCGGTCGTCTCCTTCGTCAAATCACCGGAAGGACGGCGACAGCCATGGCTTGCAAGCCGACGAGCAGATCGGAGCTGCCTTGGCCCCGCGAGCCGAGGATAGTCACGGGACCGTGGGCGTATCTACACGGCCCAGCTCCCACTGACTGGGCGCGACTGTTCACCAGGATGGCGTCTTCTAGCCATGAGGGCCGAGGGACAGACGTCTTTGTCTGCATTGCCTGGTTTTCTCGATACCTCGCCCATGGCAGAGGCCAGCTGGAACTGGGCTTGGCTCTTTTCACGGTCTCCGGGGCCTCGTGATCTTCGTCAAAGGACCCAGCAGGTTTCGTACATACGTCGTAAGTCGGCCCCAGGACTGTGGGAAAGATGGGGAATCGCTGTCCCCTCCCTTCTCGACCTGTCCCGCCCTTCATTGGCTCAAGCCCGAGCCATCACGGCCACTCAGCCCCGGCAACTGGGCATTTCCCAAGGCAGACTAGGTCGTCGGAATTCAGCCTTGCTGCCTGCCGCGTCCTACCAGGATCGAGTTAGCTCTGGCCCCCATCTGCTCCCTCAGTCTCCCCAGAACCTGCATACAAGTGTATGCCGCGTGAGGGGACCTGCCAATTGGATGTGCAGCCTCGTAAAAGTCCTAGGAGGGTACCCTCGTACCTCTGACAGTCCTAAGGGGCCTCCCGCTTCGCCATTCTGCAGAGGCAGCTCTCCGAAGCCTTTCCACTTAACTGAGGAACGCGGGACCGTGTTGATGGCCCTGCCGAAGTGGCCAATGTTATCTTCTTCCCCCAAGTTGTCGGGCTGTTTGTCGCCGCTGCATTATGGCCACTCTGTTCCCCGAAAAGGGCTTCCGAGCCGGTGGGGCCACTCCCGCCAACTCGGCCGCCCTGGACCGAGACCTGGAATCGATACTGCGCGAGTCGCCTCTGGACGCCGAACCATGGAGCATGGAGAGAACCTCGAGCCTGCGGTCGAGTCTGGAGAACGGCTCGAGGGCGTCTGAATCTTGCGTGTAAGTCAATATCCGGCGTCCTGTCCCGGCGGCGGCAAGCGCCCCCTAGCGTCTCCCCCCACCGCCGGTCTAGTAGTATGCGATAGTACATGGTCGCTTGGGTGGTCGCTGATCGCCGGCAGCACCCGCCAAACGTCGGGCGAGGACTGCGCACGCCAGCGCTTCATCGTCTGGGCCGCCGTCAAGCGCAACAAATCGACTCGGTTGAGCCGCAACGAGCGGCTTACGTGCCCGCTGCTGCGATGCGGCAAGCAGTTCGGCGACCACGAAGCCATGCTGCGGCACCTGACCGAGTGCCGACATTTCGCAACGGGCCAATACGTGTGCTACGAGTGCATGAAGGTGGAATGCTTTAATGATTCCAAGTGCCGGTGCTGTTTGGGCCACCCGACCAAGCGACGGCGTATTGTGAATATGGCAAAGAACTTCTTTTCGACCCTGGGCCACAAGTCCCGCAAGGACGAGGCGATACGCCAGGTGTCTGACGAAGCCGCCAACCCGCCACCCAGTTACGACTCCTTGGGTATGTTGGCAGGGCCGCAGCTCGAGATCCCCGATGTTGAAATGGGGGGCACCGAAATCCTGGAGATGGATGCAACACCCCCTGAGCCCGTGCAATTGGACGCGGTCAACTACGAAACACCAGCATCCAGGCGGGCCTGCCCTCCCGGTGCTGATGACAGGCCGGCAGCTGAAGCCCTCTTTCCTATGGCGGATGGCTTCGCTCATTTGTCTTCGCTGCCGACGGCCCCCGTCCCGAGCACCTTCAGCGCGCCCATCCCCACCGGGAACAAGCCCTCCTTGGCCCTCGATACCCGCAATATTGGCCAGCGCCAGAAACAGCAGCAAGGCTCAAATCTCCTGGCCCCGAGCTCTTCCATTCGTTCCGTGAATAGCTCGATATCACCTATGAGTGCCGGGTCAGCGGCCTGGACCATGGGCTCTTCGATAGAGACGACCCTCACTTCGCCCATCACCCCCTTCAGTCCCGCCGACTACGAGGCCGGGGCACTCTCAAGGGAAAACAGCTGCAAGTTCCCCAAGTACTATCCTGTTGGTGGCCCCTGCGGAGCGGGCTGGAATAATGACCAGGGAAGTGCCGAACGTCTCCGCGGCACCTGCATGGAATCCGCTGCCAGTAACGACTATATGCTGCATGAGATTTCCGAGCTTCCCGGCGATGACCCCCATAACGTTTCGGTGCCGAGGGTTTTGGCCAGCGACCCTTTCTTCTTCGACATGGACTTCAGTGCCAAAGAGGATTTATCCTGGCCTTCCACCCTCGATCCCGAGGTCAGTGTCTTATTTGCACAAGAAGAGCTGCTTGATTCATCGCAAACCCTTGATGAGCAGGAGCCCACGCCGAGCCCTGATGCACAAACATTGGTTGGCTCGGTGTTGTCGGTCATCCACGAACACGTGCTATCCTCTTCTCGCAAGCTGGCTTCCGCATTCGTTTACAACGATAACCCCCTTGCGGCCAACTTGTCGTCCCTGTCTCCTCGAAAAGTCGCTTTAAAAGGCCTTGCGTCGTTGAAGAGCTTCTTGCATGGCACAGCTTCCCAGGATCCACTGGATTACATCTGCTTTGTCCATTTCATCTATGCACTCTCTCTCGTGCTGCATGACGGCGATTTGGCCGGCCGGTGCAACCAGCTGTTTAACCAGGCACTGGCCTATCAAGGGTTTGTGAAAGCAGACCAGTGCGCCATGTACTCTCAGGTGGTACGTGCTATATGGCAGCCCTCAGAAACATCTCAAGCCGGAACAGAAGACGGGCTGTCGTTGAGTCGGTCAACGAGCCAGAAAGGCAAACAGCCTGCATTCCGACTCAACCCCGAAGTGTCTCTAGGTGTCGACCCCCTGGTCACGATTGCCAAGGATTTCCTTGACGGTAGGTCTCTTGGTGCTGCCATGTCTGTAGCCACCTGTGCAAGCCTTACTGAACCGTGGCCCAGAACTCGAAATCATCACTGTCGCAGCCCATCAATCAGGTCTCGTGAAAGGCTTGTCTTCGGGTTTGTGGTCGTCACACGTAGAAGACATCAGCCCAGATATAGCGCTGTCGACGGATGCTTTCACCATTACTGTCGGATATGTCGTCGATGTGCTGAGCCAGAGCTTTGGGTCCGGCCACCCGGGCTTGACCACAGAACTTGGGAAAGTAAAGCAAAGGGTCAACTCCGGAGAGCTCAAGACTGTGAGACGGGTGGAGCTGGGTCTCATCGAAGCAGGAAAGGTAAGTACTTTACGCACACCCGGGACTCAGGCTACGCCAAGCGATTGCCGCTCGAGGGGAGGGCATGTCAACGTTGCCGGCTGACCGCTGTTACAGAGTTCATTGCACACAAGCCAATTATTCGATGAATTTGTACCGCAAATCAGGAGATTATGCGACCCCATATACTCCCAGCAGGGATTCAACCCAAGGGGAAAATACCACAGTCTCGGGGTAGAGCTGATCGAGTATTTGGCCAGGGATCCCGCCGGGGAAGCCCTTGAGAGCGACCTGCCAACTCAGACTGCCGCGGGCGACGACGTCCTGGACGATTTCCTCCACTCCTGGGTCATTTCCTCCCCGCAGTCATCCGAGCCGGCGGAAGAGCCACCGTCCACAGTGGCCATTACCCCCGCCGACACTACTGCCGATCCCCTGTTGCTCAACAACCCGAATGCCTCGTCGCAGGCCTCAGCCACGCGGACAAATACGCAATCCGCATCACCACCAGCTCGCCTGACCCACGAAGAAACCGACCAGCCTATAAAAGAAAGAATTTCTAGGTCTCCGGGCCCCAAGGTGGAGGCCCAAAGTTGTTGTGAGATATGTGGCTACCGACCCAGGGGGCAACCTCAGTGGTTTAAAGGCAGCAGTATGTATCCGTATTTGCCCGCGGGTTTCCACGACCTTGCCCCCCTCACCAGAAGCCGTCCATCTTGAGCCCAGGTAACAATGGCTGACTTTTGTTTCTCGCAGTGGCCAAGCACAAAAAGCTGCAGCATTCGACCAACCCGCCGCAGATCTACAAGTGCTCCTACCCCGGCTGCAATAGCGCATACAAAAACCGACCTGACAATCTCCGCCAGCACCAGATCGAAAAAATGCACTTTGTTGATGGGGTCGACGCCAAGGGCCGACGGCCGAACAAGCGGAAGAAGCCATCCGACTCATAACGTATATTCCTGCGCCCCGTCGCGCGCGTTTCCTGGGGGGAGAGGGGGATCCTTGTGCTCGGGCTTTACCACGTCATAGTACTGGTCTATTCTGGCCCGGGTCTGGGTTGGCCCGTCGCAACCTTCCCTGTCTTTTCTGGCTGGCGTTATGGGTTGGGCCGAAGGGGAGGAATCGAGATACCACCTGCATACCTGATAGACTACAATGGGCATTTATACGTGATGAAAATATAGGGGCCAATGCCCGGATGGCATCCTAAGGGACAGGCCACGCTTATGAGCCAACTGGCCATGTTTCACCTCTCTTGCGGGGCACAAGGCGGCCAGTCAGGGTGGGAAACCTGCTCGCTGGATAGATACGGATGAAACCAGGCCCATGTATACGCGAAAACACGCTGGGCATTTCCCACTGGCACGGGTTCCAGACAGCCGGCGTGTTGCTCAGTGTGCGCGGCCACGGAAACGCCGGGGCTTCGGGTCCGGGATCCCCAGGCGGACAGACCGCGGCCTCCCATGTCACGTGCGGTACTCGGGACGGTCAGGTCGAGTATCTGGACGTTGGGTCCTTGGGCGGTGTCCAAGGTTCCCAGCACCAAGTGGGAGGCGGAGAGGAGCGCATTGCCTCAATTCCCACGGGCGCACGCCATCTCTCCACCGGGCCGGAACAGCTGGCACCTACCGTTTCCATTGGCTGGTGGAGTCGTGGGCGCAGCTAATGGGAGGACAGAGTGATGGCGCAATCCGAGCTAGTCCCATTGCGTCCACAATCGTCAACCCAGGCACGCATACATTCCCTCTTCCAGTCGGCCACGGTGATATTTCTTCCTACCCACCACCTCTCTGTCTTTTCCGTATGAGCTCTTCGGCGTGATGCCAGCCTTCGTCCCGCCTGGTCATCTCTCTCATTGTCGACTTGCCAGTGGGTTGCTGCCTCGCCACGGACCACGATGGAAAAAAAAACAGCACATGTTGCTTGAGGTTCGCGGGAGCAGTTGTGTATGCAACTGACAGCAATCGACCAGCATGCTATTGCTATCACTGCTTGCTACATGCCAACGCTTTCTCAACCTAACCAGGAAACAACCAGGGCCAATACATCTCATCCCATCTTGCGCCGTGTTGCGTCGACATGCCAGGACCAAAGCCTCGCAAAGATAACCCCATACGCCGGTGCCCAAACGCCAGGAAATCACGGAATCACCACCCCCCCCGGACTTGTCTATTCCTTTACTCGCACTCCGTACCGCGAGAAGTATCCGCACTTGGGTACATGGCTTTTCTTGCCAGACCGGAAATCGAAGATGTTACACCCTTCCCGGGCCACGTTGGGTGGCGTGTACACTGCTCTCAGTCAGCCCAGTGGTCGCGACGCAGCCGGTATCACGGGTCGGCCTACGGTGGAGTGAAACGGCGAAGTCGCTGCCTTCATTCGACACGCGATGGACGCCAAGCTCGTCAGCCATGTAGGCGACGGCGTTCTCCTTGTGTTCAGTCCGCGACGTGGCGGCCATGGGTTTGCTCTCGTCGCCGCCTGGGAAGTCGTATCTCGTCTCGGTCAAGGTGCCGCGGAGGATCTTCATGATGCAGTGCGCGTTGCCGTGGTCGTGAATCGGACTGCCCTTGCCTGGCGTCCAGACAAGGATGAGCTGCCACGGCGAGAGTCTTGTCAGTGCCAGCCACATCGGAACGGTCCGTGGACCGTGACGGAACCACAAGGCGTCCTCACCAGGTTGCTCTTGCCGTTGCCTTCGTCGACGAGGTTCCTGGTATAGCCCCTCGAAGCGTCGCCCATGGCATAGGGACTCCACTCGGAGTTGTCGGACATATACTGCTCCATGGCATTCATCAAGTCACCGACGTCGATATCCTCGGAGGTCAACCCTGACGAAGGGCCCAGGATATCCTTGAGCGACTGGACCAGTTCCTCAAAGCCGTTGGACTTGGACGGATAGTCCAAGTCGTCACTAGCGGCTGGCGAGAGGGCAGGGTTGGTGCAAGCCATGGTTGGTATGATTGGGAGCTGAGGCTACGGAGATGGGGTACGGGAGAGGATGGCGATGGGATGGGTGCTGCTACTCGGGTGGACGGACAAGGTATTTGACTGATGAAAAGCAGATGAAAGCGACGACACGATGCGGATGGCAATGCAATGGCGGCGAACGGGCCATACGTTGACAAGACGGTGAAGGGGCAACGGGGAGCCACGTGGATTGCGCTGGCTCTGACCGACTCCGCTCTCACTGTGCGAAAAGCAGGACGACGACGACGCCTTCTGCTCCCAGGATGTGCCCGAGACCGGCGGTTCTACGCCGAGGAGGTGCCGCCGAATTGGATCCGCAAAGCGTCGCTCGCATTGTCCGTTTGACTCGAACGGCTTCGACGGGATTGGTCGGCGTTCTGCCGTGCGCACTTGGGCCGGCCACAAGTAGGGGCTGGGTTGCCGCGTGGCCGGTTCGCGACTTTGTTGGTTGGGGACAATGGAGGGCTTCCGCTGCCTAGGCGGGCTGCTCTTCGACAAGTACGCATCTTTGTTACCTGCTCCCTTCCGCAAGCCTACGCAGGCCAAGCCAGGGCAGCAGGTCACGCTGACCCCCGTCCCTATCAGTTGATGCAGAGCAGTGCCAACCGAGTCGAGCCGGGTGCAGCATTGCCTGCCAAATTATGGAGATTGCGCGCAACAAGCGCGGTCGGCTATCACCGGAGCATCCGAGGGCGCAAGACGGGCTGGCAGCCCTCGCCGTCTGTCTGCGCTACAGTGGGGCAAGGGATCAATCGGCAGGGCTTCCCAGTCGGCGCGAGCAGGCCCATCCCTGGACATGCGCGCGGTTCTCCCCGAACCCCCCTGCCCGGCGTGCCGGTTGCTGTGTGTTTTTCCGAGAGCAGAGGGCATCGAGCCGACTGTCCCGTTTCCCGGGGAGACGCAAGGCGGCCGTGAACAAAGGCGGGCTGGTGGAATAGGGGGGAGACACGAGCTATTTGATGCCTTTGGGCGGTCTCGGCGCTCCCCACCAAGCCACTCGATACCACGACCGGATTCGTAGTAGCCCGCCCCCCGAGGCGACCGAGTCCCGTCAGCCCCTCAGAAGCTCGGGGCGGCTTCGCAAGCCGCTCCACAGCTTTAGGGTTACCCAGATAGATAGGTTACACTTTACCTCCCCTCCATCGCTTGGCTGCTCTAGCAGTACGTAGACACGCCCCCCTGCCCGGGTGGGCTTTGCCGGCCAAGCCATCCCCCCTCAGACTGTGCATCCGCCCTGTATCCGTACGGTCCTCGTCGCGTGTCATCGGAAAGACATGCAAGTGCGTGCGAGCAATTCCCGGCGACTGAAGCCGCCGCCTCCGTTGCATGCCGCCCAAGCGGCATTCCCAGGAGGTGGGCGAGAAGGCAGTTGGGTGCTTGTTTACTTGCGTACTTCCATCAGAGCGTCCGCGGTTCGGGAGGGCGAGTCCAGGCCATAGCCGTACCGCGGGATGCCGCTGTGCTTATGGCGGACGGGCCTTTCAAGCCTGCGTGCGTCGGTATCGGCGACGCCCCAGGAAAAAAACCATGTCGGAGATGGTATCATCACGCAATCTAGACTTACAAATCCAACGGTTCCCCCATATAAAGCCGTCAGGGCAACTCAAAGCCTCGGTGTTATGCCCATTGCCTACGTTGGCGGAAACCACGCCGGCTAACCAAGCCTGATTCCGAATGCCGACCGGAGGCCGGTTGAGTTTCAGTGCCTGGTTACACGAATTATCAAGCGAGCCATCGAGAGAAGACCCCCCGGGGTACATCTTGAAGGCTCTGTATATTGAAGACGCATCTGCTCACTCGGCAACCCGCGCGCCCCCCGGAGCAACAATGACGGACCCGGGCCTCGGCCAAGATGCCGTCCCCCACACGTGCAATGAGAGCAACGAAACGGCCATGCCCAAGCCGTGCAAGGAAGAGGCCGGCTGGCGCCGTATCGTGAGGAACTTCACCCCTTCGTAAGTTGGACCGGCCGTGGAAAGCCTCTCGACGCCATGTTTTCCCCGTCTGCTAACGCCCTTCTCGCCCAGCTGGTTCACGGTCAATATGGGCACCGGCATCGTCGCGGTCCTACTACACAACCTCCCCTTCAGCGCGGGTTGGGTGTACTGGGCATCCGTCGCCTTCTTTGTCCTGAACGTCGCCCTGCTGGTGGCTTTCACCCTCGTGTCCATCGCCCGCTACGTGCTCTACCCCCAGATCTGGGCCCTGATGGTGCGGCACCCGACGCAGTCCCTGTTCCTCGGGACCTTCCCCATGGGCCTCGCCACCGTCATCAACATGATCGCCCTCGTCTGCGTGCCGGCCTGGGGCGCCGGGGCGGCCTACGTCGCGTGGGGCCTCTGGTGGTTCGACCTGGCCGTGGCCGTCCTGTGCTGTGTCTCGCTGCCCTTTCTCATCTCGCAGACGGGCCGCCTCACGCTCGCCTCCGCCACCGCCGCTTTGCTGCTCCCCATTGTTCCCTGCATCGTGGCCGCCGCCACCGGGGCCCTGGTCGCCGACGTGCTGCCCGAGCCCCGCCACGCCGCCGCCACGCTCGTGGCCTCGTACGCCGCCTGGGGCATCGGCCAGTTCTTCTCCGCCATGATCCTGGCCATGTACATCGTCCGGCTCAATGTGCATAGCTTGCCGCCCCGCGAGGCCATCGTGTCCGTCTTCCTGCCCGTCGGCCCGTTCGGGCAGGGCGGTTTTGGTATTGCTAAGCTTGGACAGGTCACCCACAAGATTCTGGCTCAGTTCCCCGAGCACGACACCCCCCCCGGCCTCCGCTATGCGACCCTAGGCTCCGTGGCCTACAGCACCGGTATTTTACTCTCCCTGATGATGTGGGGGGTTGGACTAGTCTGGTTGGCGTACGCCGTCATCAGCATCGCGACGACAAAGAGCTTCCCTTTCAACATGGGCTGGTGGGGCTTCACCTTTCCCATCGGCGTATTAGCCGTCTGCACCGCCGAGCTGAGCTCGGTCTTCCCGAGTCGATTCTTCTCCGTGGTGGCCGAGGTGAGTTACCGGCCACGTTTCCCGCTCGTAAAGCTGCCGGGCTAATTCGACGTTTGCAGGCCTTGTCCGGCTGTGTTTTCTTGCTGTGGATCATGGTCGCGACTCTTACCCTCAAGCAGGCGCTGTCGGGCGACATGTTCGTGGCGCCCTGCCTGAAGGATGTCGGAACGATACAGAAGCGGAGCTGATGGGTCACTCTGCCTCGCGTGAAAGCAACTCCCAAGGAGCGACCTCCACCATGGCCAGTGCGAAGCTTGTGCACAATTGGAATCTGTCCACCGATGGAAGAGGAGACGGAAGGCGTAGACGAGCCGCGCACACGAGAAGCGCGGCCCACCGCTGTGCTACTATATGCCCAGGCTGCGGCCGGGTGGTGCTGTGCCGTAACGAGACTATACTGTTCTCCTTGAGCCTCAGCGGATCGATTATAGTCTCCACCTGGTTCGGCCCCCCGCACCGGAACAGGGGAAGCATGGGGATGGATTGACATCTGGGTTCCCGCATCGTCCATTTTCTACACAAATGAACGAGACTCCCTCGTGGAGCATGCGATAAGACCAATGCGGCTGAGTCTTACGGGATCCGGATTTGGGGGCCAGCGAGTGGTGTAGGAGCTAGCCCGAGAAGGAAGCTCACCCTTCCTTCGCTATGACTCATATGTTGGAAGCAAGCGAGGAGGCGGCGAATCTGTGGCTCAAATAGCGCCTGTATACGTCTTGACCTGTCCAGCGCGGGTATCAATCCTCCGCTGCTGAGGGAATCGGTTCGTCTCATGGGTACAGCTGTGCCTCTTCGACACCAAATAGCAGCCAAAGACACGTTAGGTTCCTGGGAAAACAAGACAGACGGCTAGATTGGCTCACCATGGCCTTCCGACTTTCGCCTACCTTCCATCTCGTTACTCCCCGTCTTTACATCTCTCACATCCTGGCCCCTCGGGACTGCCAGTTCATCATCGATCTCTACAATAGCGACCTCTTCCTGAAGCACAGCGGCAAGACCGGCATCGACAACGAGGAGAAGGCCCTCAAGCATATCGAGGGCTGGATCGCGAGCAACTTCCAGAAGAACGGACATGGGCAGTACCTGATCAGCCTGCGCTCGGCGGAGGGTGCCGAGGGCGATTTGCAGCCGGGCCAGGCCCCCATCGGCATGGTCACCCTGATGCGGGGCCACTACTCGGTCCCCGACATCGGCTTCGCGTTGCTCCCGGACCACACGGGCAAGGGATACGCCACCGAGGCCGGCAAGCGGATGCTCCAGTTCACCACCGACCCCGAGGGCGAGCCCGCCCCCGCCGCGGCCGAGGGAGCCCTGCCCGAGGGCCAAGGGCTGGGACTGGCCGGTGCCTTTGGCTTCACCGCGCCGGACAACCAACATTCCAAGAGCGTTTGCCTCCGACTTGGCCTCGAGTACCGAGGCGTTTATGCCCTGGAAGCGTTTGGGGGCCAAGAGAGCGCCGTGTATGCTATGCCCAGCATGGGCGGCGACATGGGGGATTATGGAATCAAAGGGCCGAGGCTCGACCAGTGAGCCCGCTCCATGGATGCCAGCAATGCAACCTGCCTGCACAATTCGGAGGGAGCAGTATGATGGCTTCCCGCGGTACGGCGCCTGTGATGGGGGATACAATTCCATCGGCTATAGCCATAGTCTGCTTTAGCTGGTGCGGCTTTCACATACGACCATAGCTTCCAGAGAACTCGGGATCCCGTCCGCTCTCCCATAGATAAGCTGGAAAGCGCCGAATTAGTACTAGGGTCGGTGACGACCTGGGAATCCTCGGTGTTGTATGTTTTGCCTGTCATTTTGCCACTACGGGCGCCGTCGTGAGTGGGGAGTCTGCAGCCGCGTCCGGCGTCCGGCCTCCGGCGCCGCGACGCCGGGAGCTCGGCGGGGTCTGGGGGCCGAGGGTGGCCGAGGTGATTGTGCACGCGCACTCTCGCCGTGGTTTCTACCTTTTTTCGGTTTCAGGGGCTGTATAACGCATCGTAGCAAGGAGCCGGAGCCGGGGGCGTGCCTTCGATGGAAGGGGCGTGTGGTGACTTGGTGCGAAGGCGACGAGGTGGCCCGGGATTGGACGGGCCTGGCGTCGGGGAAGCCGGATAGCGAGCGGCAGAAAGCAGCCTCTGCGATGACGCGGAAAGATGGCGGCCGTTAGATACCCCAGGCAGGGCTTTCGCATGCACCGAGTTCCCAGGCATGCTCGTGCCCATTCGACATCGCGGCGCTTGCTGCGTGGCCCAGGACACCACCCCGGATTGGATCACGCCTCCGAAGCTTGACGTGTGCTCTGAACCCAGCGGTCAGGCAGCAACAGACGAGCATCCGCCATGTCTTGCGCCGTGGGGCTGACACCCGGGCTGTCTGGCTGTCCGCCTTGGCTCCAACCTGGCACGCCCGGCCGGCGACGGGCCGTGCATGGCCTCCAGAGGGAGGTGGCTTTCAACGCAGACCCGGACGCCGCCGGCCGTTGTGTGGCTTTCATATAGTGGGCAGGCAAGCCCCCTGCTCCGGAGCCTGGGTTTCCTGGTTGACTGTTGGATTCCAGAATGGCAACTCGTTCCCATTCATGCAGTCTTCTCAACCCCGATCTCGCCGGCATTGGGGGGTGGGCGGAAGACCAATTACAACCCCGGCTCGCGGACCCTCGGGAAGGCCGAAGCACACCGCGCGGTACGGCAGTATCGTCTATTCCCACCGGACGAAACCGGAGTCGTGATGCTCCTGGGCATGAAACCCGAGGCTCGAGAAGCGGAAGGCATTCTACTCAGAGTAGCCCCGATACAGAAGAGAACCACGGCTCGCCATGTAGGGGTAGGCCCCGTCGCCCAAATCAACAAGAGGAGGAGGAGGAGGAGGAGGAGGGGGGGTCTAGGACCTCCGGCCGGCCGAGATATCGGCCTACTCCGGAGGAAGCCCGGCTGGCCCGACGCGTTCAGACAATACGCAGTCTGACCCTATTTGGCTACGATGGCACGGGCAAGTAAGCCCCCCCCCCGGGGCCCGAGTATTCTGCTTTCCCATCGGTGCTGATCGGGTTGCTTCTTTCGCAGGCAGCGGCCGCGGGCAGAGGTCCTCGATCGATTGACCCGGGTGTGCGCGCGTGGCTGGTTGCCTGTCACGTTATTCGTCGGCCACAGCGAACGAGCCTGTGCCTACAAGCGCAAGAAAGTACGGAGGCGGGCAGACTGGGTGGTCTCCCATGGCAAAGGTCGGTGGGACATGCGATGCTATTTATTTGAGCGCCCGGCACGGTTGCTTGGATGCACTTCCCAAGCCGGAGAACACGGTGCAAGACACTCACCAGCAAGCTGTAGCCCTTTCGGATCGTCGACTGACAAAGGCGCCACCCCCCCCTCTCGCCTACGGCTCCCTGCATTGGTTTCCGGAATGGGAAAGGCGGTCCCTCGCATCGACGTTTCGAGTGCTTGGCACAGCTGGTGCCAATCAAGTGGCTCAGCTACTCGTGAGACAGCCTGGAGTTTGCCTTCACGGCGCGCCCCGAGTTGGGGGGTTGGTTGGTTGGTTGGTTGGGGGGTTGGTTGGTTCCCTCTATGCAGACGGGAGGCCTGGACTACTTGCTGTACTCGTCTCCCCCGCCTGGTATGGGCATGTCTCGGGTGGTTGCGTTGGAACATACGGCGCATCACGAGCCCCCCCTCCCCCTCCCCGCTTCCGGAGGAACTCCTCCCAGCATTCGTCATTGGACGGACACGGGCTCGATGACGGGGGCACGGCTTGTCTTGCCAGTCGCCCCGGCCTTCGCGCGGTGTCTTGTGATTAGGCCCCGGCAGTCCGAGACTTGCTGCGGCAGGTTCCCATGCCCGCGAAGCAGCGTGGGCGGGCATCCATGTACTGCAGTGCCCGCCTGCACCCATCTCCCATATTCACAGGGGTGGAGATCTCTCCGTCCAGATGTCAAGTGGAACAGCAGCAGCCGTGTCTCAGCCGGATCCTCGCCCGCGGAGCCAATCAGCCAGGCTGGCAGGCCGGCCGGCCTGCCACATAACGAGGATGTCGAGGCTAACCAACCAACCACTGGCCGTGGTCGGCGGTCCCTTTCCGCCCGTGTACCGCTCCTCAGCGCCCGGCCTCGTGATGTGGCTTGTGTCGGCTCGGGCAGCCAGCACAGCATGGGTGTTGATCTCGATCGCCGCAAAGCCGCCCCGAGGAAACAGCCCGGGGCGTGACCGAGGTTGACCGCCGGCGATGGATCGCGAGCTGGCTCTGCGGTGCATGTTTCCCCGTATCCACCGCTGCTACGTATGTACCCTACTGTCTCACGCCACTCCTTCAACGCCCCGATGACGACGGATGGGCGCAACCTACGCACGCTGGCACGCAAGCTCGCCGGGCCACAGGCGGGAAGACAGGGCAGGAGACGGGGGTTGGGACCCCCTTAACCCGGTAGCGCTCCCGTGCTTCGGCTACATGCAACTTGACCCAATACCCACGGGGTTTGAACACGGAGAACATGTCAGCCAGCCAGCCAGCCGAGCGGCCTGTTTCCAACGAGGTGGCATGTCGCCGATACGCATATGCATCTTGATGGAGGCCGGCTGCGCGCCGTTTTATTCCTTTTACCATGCCGGGGGTCCCAATCAGTGCCAGGGGTGGCCCCGGGCCAGACTCGCCTGGCTATCACCCAACTGTGGCGATGCCCGCCCGAGCAGGGCATGACAAGGACGGACCTGGCCACGCTCAACATGACGGGTCGCGGGGGGCATCCTGCCGCCGCTGCCCCCTACCGAAAGTACCTTGGTGGTCAGACAAGGGTGTGCGTCTGCGTGTGCGCGCGCGCGTGTGTGTGTGTCAAAGCAGTCCATCTTGATCGCGCAGGTCTGGCCAAGGCCGCCCAGCGGAAGGATCCCTCATCCCCATACCAAGCCCGGCGGGTGATGGTGTGGTGTGGCTGTTACCTGCCCAGCCCTGTCTATCAACTGGAACCGCTTGTTCGTCGCTGGCCACCTACCGAGGAGACGCCCGGGGACGTCATTCCTCGTTGGAGCTTTCCCCGCAATGCCTGTATACATGTAAGTGCAGGGTGCCTCGCAGCCGTCTCGTCCGGATAGTCCACTGCCAGACCCTCTTTCCCTCGGACACATTCTGCGAAACCAAAGGTGTTCGTTCTCTCCCAAGCGTCTGCTTTTCCTCGCCTTGTCTGTCCAGGAACCTTGGCCGTGCTGCCGCTGCGTTCTCCCCATCGCCCTACTCGCGCTCAGGTAGCCAGCCAGTCCCCCGGGGAACAGGCCTCTATCCCCAACCGGTACAGCAGGGAAAACGCCGAGATGGAAAGAGCTCACAGCAGTATGTCTTGTCTGGCCGCCCGTCATGCTTCTCCCTTGCCGTCGACGACTGGGCGCTCTTCTTCCTGTGCAGGTGCTGACCCGCGGCGCAGTCAACCCCTTCGCCAAGCGCGATGAACATGACAAGCGGGCCATCTTTGGCTACAAGCTCTTCACCATCATCACCTGGATCCTGGCCGTCGTCGTCTCCTTCTACTACACTTTCAACGCGCCCCACGATGGGGCTGGGCCGGGGCACACGATCTGGGGCCAGAACCAGCTGCACGAAACCGCCTTCAAGATGAATCCCATCATTGCCAGCATCTACTGGTGAGCGCGCCCGAGGCGGACAACCCGGGGGGGGGGGGCGGTGGGTGGGGGAGGGGAGGGGGGGGGGGGTGGGGGGGGGGCGGGGGGCGCGCCCTTGCTGACCGGCCTCGCAGGCTTTTCTTGTTCATCCTGCAGGGCGGCTACATTGCGCACCTCTTCTCGACCGACCTCGAGAAGCTGAACCCTGCCTGCGCCGTGGGGAGCCATTTCATCGTGAACAACCTCTTCCACTTTGCCTTCGTCATGTTGTTTGTGAGAGGCTACTTCGCCTGGGCCGAGGTCATGATCATCCTCAACTGGATCAACCTGTCGTCGCTGTACTTTCGCCACGTCGGCTACCCGCGCTTCATCCACGAGCCCGTCGTCTCGGGTCCGCTGGCCTGGACCTTTGTTGCCGTGTACTGGAACGGCGCCATCATGGTGCCGCACGCCACCAGCCTGGTGTCCCGCATCTTTGGCAACATCTTCATCTGGGGCATTCTGGTCTACGGCCTGTTCTTCATCGTCACTTACAAGGTTCGTAGCCGCGCCTCCCCACCGGCTGGGCACGCTAACCCTTGGACAGGATTACACCATGGGCTTCAACCTCAGTGTGATGGCCGCCGCCATTGGCGTTTCCCAGTTCTTCCGCCAGGTCATCGCCTTCCAGTGGATCTTTGCCTTTACCATCATGGCGACTCTGTTTGTCGCCACCCTGGTGATCGCCGTCCCTGCTGCCACCGGCCGCGACTACCGATGGAGACAGCAGGTACAGTCGCAGACCCAGCCCGACGCCGAACGCGCGCCCCTGCTGGCCGAGTAGAGACGCCCGCTGGGCACGACAAGACACAGAGGAACGTACGATGCCGTGTTGGCATGAGCGGCTCGGACGGTGCCGGCAGCGTACCTGGGCATGAAGGACCCTAAAATTGGTCGGGCCTTGTTGAGCGTGGGCACCGGGGCTGGCACGCGTCATGTCCAAGTCGAAAAGAAGGAACGCGTTTGATGCGTGCAGCGGCGTTGCTCCAGCGAGGGAGGAGGGGCGGGTGGTTACGTATTCCAGAATGAGCCGGGGCGCGCGAATTCCACCATCTTGCGATGCAGCCAGCAGCTTCGCGTTGGCACGAGTTGCGTGCGCACACGCCAAGGAGAAGCGGACAGCATGTGTGTCCCCCTCCTGGCAATTGAAAACCGCATTAGTAGAGAGTTCTTCCTTTCCTCGAGCCTGCCAGAGTGGCCCTGCCTCGCGAGTGAGAAATGGCTTTGGCTGCTTGTTAGCGTCGGCCACCGAGTCTCCATTGGGCCTCTCAACTCTACGCCGTGTCTTGCGCCAAGCTGCCCGCCTATTTATTCTGGACGCGTTTCCCCACGGCGCTCGCGGTATCACCCGCACCACTCGCCCTCGCCTCCTCCGTTCTCCGCTACGGATTCCCCTTCCTTCCCAGGGAAGAAACGCCGCCATGTTTCCGCTGGGTCTGGGCAACGACATATGCCACATCCCCCGCATCTACCGCATCCTCGCCTCGCGCTACGGCCCGCGCTTCGTTGCACGCGTCCTGACCCCCGCCGAGCGCCAGGACCCGCGGCCCCGGGCGCTGCTGCAGTGCCTCCCGGCGGCGCCGCGGCCGGACGCCCGTCCCGTTGCCGGCCGGCCCGGTGAGCACGACGACGCGGCGGGCGCGACGAGGGACCCGGGCCTCTGGGAAGCCGCCGTCTTCATGGCGGGTCGGTACGTTCCTCTTTCTCTTTTTTGTTGGATTAGGGGGGGCGCCCCCCTATCCCGGGTTGGATGCCTGCGTCCTTGAAGCTGACCGGGGGGGAGGGAAAACCCCCCTCGGAAACATATCTAGGTTCGCCGCCAAAGAGGCCGCCATCAAGGCGCACCCGCACCGCCGGCTGACGTTCCAGCTCATCCGCGTGCGCACCCGGCCCGCGCCGCCGCCGAGCGCCGGCCCCGAGGCGCCCGCGGACGCCCGGTCCAGCGGCCCCCCCGTCGCCGTCGTCCAGGCCGACGCGCCCGGCCGTCCCGACACGACCGCCCTGCTCAGCATCAGCCACGACGGCGACTACGCCGCGGCCGTGTGCCTGGCCGTGCAGGCGCCCGACGGTGGCGGCGGCGGCAGCAGCAGCAGCAGCAGCAGTGCGCCGTGAAGACCTGGCTGTCCCGAGATCATGCGGAGGAGCGAGAGAGGGGAGGCAGGGAGGCAGCCGTGTGTGGACCGCCTCGTACCGACTAGCAGGTCCGCCATAGGGCGTCCTGGGTGCACCGCGCCCCCGGCTGGCCATGTAAGCGTTCCTGTACGTCCTGCATATGTGCCCTGGGCGCCGAGGCACGGAGAAGCACGGGAAAGCCCCCGTACCGATACACTTGATGCACGGGGCCTCGATGGCTCCCTGCTTGGCCCCCTGGACGTATCGGCCGCCCTGCATTGGCATCCCGGCCTCCGCTGGGACGTGTGTCGTTTCTGCCCTTCTCCACGCCACCCACGCCGTCTCGGCCGTGCGCCGCGGCGGGGTTGGGGTCCCGACGGGAGCAATCTCTCCATAACCGTGGCACGAGCCCGAAACCCACCGTCGGTGCGCCACCCCCGGGGGGGAAACGCGAGCGGCACAGGACCGCGGCAGGGCATTTCCCGTTGTGCTGCTTCTGGAAGGCGCGTGTTTCGTTGATGGTCCCTGTGTGAGCATTGCACAGCTGCAGTCCTAGGAGTGCAGAAAACCGGCCGGGATGCCACGCACCCACAGCCTTCGTTTTGGGTCTGCCATGGCACCTTGGAGACGATCCTCTTCGTCTTTCTTTGCTCGGGTAGGCACGGTTATAAGCACATGTAGCTAGGAAATCCTCGAGGTTGGAAGCAACCCTTTTCCATCCATGTCCGTTTCCCGATACCGCTCCCGACCACGAAAGCCATGGGACACACTTCTTCCCGCAGACAGCCCCGAACCACAGTCGCGATTCCTCCTCTGCCTCCTCATCGTACGACTAGCTGAGCAATCTGGCAATGTCGACCATGCGCGTTTCCTTGGCCTTGCCGCCTCGGGACCTCTCCTGGAAAGCTTCGCTGACCAGCCGTCTCTTCTCCGCCTGGACGTCGAGGACGCGCTCCTCGACGGTCCCCTCAACGACCAAACGCCAGACGGTCGTCGGCCGGGTCTGCCCGAGGCGGTGCACTCGGTCAACAGCCTGGTCTTCAATGGCGGGCGCCCACCCTGCAAGTCGGGTTAGCACCTGCTGGGGCGTCGGGTCTACTTGGGACTTACAGCTGTCGGCCAAGATGACGGTGTCGGCAGCGGCCAGATTCAGACCAACGCTGCACGCCTGCAAGCTGGCCAGAAGAACACAGGTGTTCGGATCATTGTACAGGGTTTCGATGGCGGCGTCGCGCGCCTTCTTTGGCATGCCTCCGTCGAGACGCGTGCAGGCAATATGGGCTTCTTTCAGCCGGTGCTGCACGACGGTGAGATACGATGTCCACTGGGAGAAGACGATGACCTTGGAGCCCTGCCTCTGGAGGGTTGCCTGCAGGATCTTCACCAAGGCTTCGGTTTTGGCGCTCTTGGTCGCGTCTTCGGGCGCCTCGGGCTCTTCGGCACCGCCCTCGGGCGCTGGCTCGACCAGGGAGTCTTCCTTCAACTCGTTTCTACACAGGGGGCACTTTCCCTGCATCTCAATGGCCTTGAGGATACAAGGCTTACCGAACACGTGCTTGCAAGCCGTGATGACGGGCTCGTGGATCCCGATGTGCTCATAGCATATCGCACACTCCTCCTGGCTCTCGAGCATGAATTGCAAGGCCTGCTGCAGAATGGCCACGTTTTGGGGATCCAGCGCCACGACCTTTTGGTCTTCCAAAAGTGCCAACAGGTCGTCGACGCGTTCCTTGCAGAGGGACCAGTGATTGCAGATTTGGCGGAGTCGCAGCAGCCTCTCGAGGATGCCCGAGTATCGGCCCTTCTGCCCCTTGTCCGACTTTTTCTGGTACTTTTCTAGCTCCCCCTGCGCCTCCCTCAACACGGCGTCATACTTTGGTCTCTCGGCATCGGTGAAGGCGACGCGATGGACGTATTCCGTTTTGGGCGGCAACTTGAGATCGACAAACTTCATGTCCTTCCTGCGGCGCAAGCAAATGTCCTGCATCAGGTGGGCTAGAAACTTCACCGCGTTGATGCGAGCGGGGTGCTGCTCGTCCAGTTGGCGGATGGGCCGGTAGATGACGGCGCCGAATATATCGCCGTCCTGCAGTCCGCCCTCAAGCTTGAGGAATTGAAGCAGCGACAGGAAATCCTTCACGCTGTTGATGATGGGCGTGCCCGTGAGCACCCAGCGAGACTTTGCGCGCAGCTTCTGCGCCGCCTGGGCCGTCTGGGAATTGGGGTTTCGGATATTGTGCCCCTCGTCCAGCACAACGCGGCGCCAGTCAACCCCGAGCAGGCGATCTGTATGCTTTGCTCTGGACTCCGAGCTGAGCATACCGTACGTCGAGACCACCACATGGTACTTTTGCATCTCAGACGCCGTCATGGGCTTGCATGAGTGGTACACGAGAATGCGGGGCTGGTATTCCTCTTTGACATGGAAGCGGATTTGTTGCTCCCAGTTGCCCAGAACGGACCTATTGCGAACAAGTATTAGGGCGGGATACGGTTCACTCGGGGCACGCGACTTACACCGGGGCGATGATCAGCGTAGGTCCATCCGTGGCCCCCTGCGACAGGATAAGACTGATGATTTGCACCGTCTTGCCCAGGCCCATGTCGTCGGCCAAAATGCCGCCGGAGATGAGGTTGGGTTGCGTGTTCAACACAATCGACGTGGCCAGGTTCTGGAACCGACCAGCCCGGCCTCGCTTCCAGAGCTGTATTACTTGGTCCGAGTTCACCGCCGGAAGCTGAGGGTGTTCTTTGGCCACCATCCATGCTAGACCCTGCAAGGAACCATCAGTGCGTGCCACAAGGAAACTCAACGCAGGTCCCCGTACCTGGAGCTGGTAAGGCAAAAGCTGCGACTTCATAGCATCTGGCTGCGGCGCCGTAGCCATCGCCTCCAGCACCGCCTCGCCCGTGGCCAAGGCATCGGTCAGTTCGTCGGTTCGACGCGCCGCAAAACCCTCACTGGCGGCCAGCAAACTCTGCAAAGACGAGTCCTGCTGCTCACGCTCTGTAGTTTCGGCACTGGTGCTGGCGCCGAGCCCCATCTGAGACCCGCCAGCTCGAAGGCCCAGCACCTTCCTACGGGCCTCGGCCTCCTTTCTGGTGGCCTTGAGCTCAGTCGCCTTGAGGAGCTTGTCCCTCTTCAGCCTCTCCTCCAGCTGGGCGCGGCCAGCTGCGTCGCTTGTGCCGTACAAGTAGAGCCGGATGGGGCAATCAAAGGAACCCTTCTCGCCGGTGATGGCCCCTTCCAGAACCAAGTCTCCATTGTCAATGTACGGAGCCAACTTTTCGACCACCTTGCGGGGCATGTGACCGATCTGGGCCCCCATGACATTGTCCACACGGACGGCATTACGATCGTACATATTGCTGGGCTCTCGCCGCAGGATGACGAGTTCGCCGGGGGTCGCGATGCCATTGTAGTACCTGACGCCGACGATTTTGTTGTCCAGGGAGCCGTAAAGCTCCAGTGGCGGCGAGGACGACTCATGCTGGGTTAGATCGACAGGGTCCTCATCCTCCCCATCCACCCCCTGGGAGGGGGCAGGTTGCGACGGGCCGTCGGAGCCACGTGCTTGACTGGCACCCAACCGAGGGTTCTTAGCAGGCGGCGGCGTATCATCAGTTAGGTCGACGACGTCGACGGGACGGTCGCGCTTGGAGCGGGCCATTGGCGCTTGGCGGCGGCGATGCAGCCGCTATTGAACCGGAGGAGGTAGTCAGGTAGAAGGTACCTTGCCTTCATGGACCGGGAAGCGGGCCGGACCCCAGGAGAGGATGGCCCAAGGAGGCGACAATGTTGTCGCTTAGCCGCGGCCGGTGATTGGCTTATCGTCAAGACAATGTGCCACGCCGGCCTGTGGCACAATTCGGGAAGTGGTGAGATTTATGTGACGATGAGAGGTAAGGTGCAGGCATAGAGCACCCGCGACGCGTCTCGCTACGCGTCTATATTGGCCCGGGACTGCCTTAAACAGTAAGTGGCGAGTAAGTGCACAGGCAACTGGAGGCACTCAAGTACCCCAGGTGTGTGTGTGTGTGTGTGGGGGGGGGGGGGGGTAAGGCAAAAAAGAGAGCTCTTCACCACATTCGATCTACCAGCCTGTTGTGGAAGTAGAAACCACCCACCTCAAGATTCCCCGGCCCGAACCAGTTAACACACCGGGCACTCAGCCGCTCCGACGTACCGAATCACGAAGGCTTCGTGGCCATTCCTTTGAAGCTATGCCTAGGAACTTACATTGCCTGTACCCCCGCCTGTCGGAGATGCAAGCCTGCCAAATTGGTCAGCTTTTCGGGGGCACGTTGTCGAGCCTGGGTGCGGGTGTCTTTCGGCCCTGGCATCGCACAACGACTTACCTCTCGCCCGCAGTAGGTACGTACCTTCCATGGTCCGCCCAGGCCGCTATGATTAGCCTGCTTCGGAACCTAGGAAGAGCGGCTCCTATTGAATCATATCATTAGTGATGCCCAGCAATATGTGCTACTCGCATGACGTATTCCCCGGTAGAGTGGGCGGCTTATTGAAGAACTTTACCCACCACAACGACCACTGCTGGAGCCTCCGAGATACCTCAGTACGCATTTGGTCAATCACGAGCCCACCCTTGCCATGACAAAGCGGGTCTACAGAAGCTGCATTCTGTCATGAAAATATAACATCATGTAACATGATCTAATTTCACCAAGCAGCGGCCTCGTGGCGCAACGGTAGCGCATCACACTCCTAATGTGAAGGCTGTGGGTTCGAGTCCCGCCGTGGTCTAGTTGTCTAATTCCGTCTGCTTTTCTTTTCCTTTTTGGATCCCGGCAGGTCCTTCCTTCCCTTCGCATCGTAATCCCCGGGGACCGGACCTCAACTTTTGGCGGTGGCGTCCATCAGTTGCGAGGACAAACGCGCTTGGATAAGACAGGCTGCTCGTCTACCCTCTCTACTGTTATTGCCTACTTGAAGCACCTTGGTGGCATAGCATAGGCATATATCTTCAGTATGATTTAACTGTGCTGATGATGTTTATGTCCTCGTAATTAGCTAGGCAACATTACTATTCGTTACGATAGAAGGCAACGCTCTAGAGAAAGGCGGACTGCGATCAGCAACAAACGCTTTGCCTTTCCATCATCCGGCGAGACACCTGTTTGCACAGGGCAGCTGATTCTTACCCGACGTGGTACCTTTCGAGTCAAACGTATTCCAATATGCTGCCAGGCCAAAAAACAGGATCTGGATACGAGCGTATGAGAGGGTCTTTGGAAAATCAGCATGCACATGCCACAAAGGTGCCTGGGAAACCACTAACTCCTGTAGCCTGTTCGGAAGGCATATGTGTGGTCTATCACCCAATGTTCGAAGTCGACCGTACACGGTCGAAGGGCGTGTTTCTGGTCCCACTCCTGCACCTAGATGCCCCCCCCCGCACCCCCCCGAGTTCTGTCAGTGATTTCCGGACATTGTTGTTCGGTGGACAGCGTACCATCTGGACCATCAGCTCGTACAGCTTAAGTTCGCGATTCCAGACCGCGAGGTGGTCAACATGGCTAAGCTTTGCCATCACCTGGAGTTGGATCACGGAGTTGTGGGGAGCCAGGGCCTCGAGGAGATCGCCGAGGATCTCGATCCAGACGTGACCGCTACCCTGGCTCCCTTCTCCCAAAGCCACTCGTATGTCGATGTACTTGACCTTCTGCAAGGTCGGCCTGCTTATGAAGTGGCCCAGCGGGAGCGGACGAGCTTGGCCAAAGACCCAAGGTGGGATCTGGTCGATGACCAACGGGCGGGTCCGCAGCACGTCTAGGGCCTCGCGTGAGATGTGCTTGCACAATAGGAGTATAGTCGGCGTGTGGAGGCGAACGGCGGCTTTGATGGCCGAGGGCCGCGTGCTTGGCGTCTTGGGCTCGCCTTGGTGCGTGTAAAAGGTGTCAAACATGGATCGGCAAGTGGGGTAGTCGACGCATGTTTGGTAGACCATGGTGCGAATCTCGAGCGGGAAGTCCAAAAAGGAGGGTCCGGGACGTTGGCGCGTAGGGTTGCGAGAAATGTCGGACAGGCACGCCGGGAGCCGACCGGCCGTCGATCCCACCGCTTTCTCGGCCATCACGTTGCTCGGCCGGAGATGGTGGGGTATGGCCCGCTCCGGCGGGCTTTCGGCTAGGAGCCCTGCCAGGCCATTCGGATCCCGGGCCCATCTGAGCACCTTGTCTTGGCCACGTCGCAGGATTTTGCACCAGTGGTTGTATTCGCGGCGCGTCTCGTGCCGGACCATCCTGCGTCTAACGACCGGCGGGTTTGGCGTGAGCGGGGGGTGGGGAGGCAAGACGCCAAACGAGCGACACATCAGGGCAGGTTGCCCATCAACCAGAGCTAGACGAGTGGAAGGGGCCCCCCCGAGGTATTCCTGATGCGAATACGGAACGCGGTAGGAGGAGGGCCTGTTGCTGCCGACGAGGGGGGGACTGCTGGTCCCGACCGAGTAACTCCCGATCCCAGTACCGACCTGGGCAGGGCGAAGGACGGGAAAGGAAGCTCTCGTGGAGCTTCGTCCTGCGGTCCCTGGGACTAACTACGCCGTGGCCATGGACAGCCGAGCCGAGCAAGTTGTGAGCTTCGCCGTTACCGTCGCCAAGTTTTTGGTTTTGTTTGGTTTACTGTTCGGCCTGGCTCGGCCAGGCAAACAAACTGGAAGCCCGTTTGTCCCGCGCCGATTCGTCCTGGCTGCCCTACGTGGAAGGTATGAACCTAGGCGATAGCCTCCCCCCCCCCCCCCCCCCCCGCCCCGCCCTCAGTCTCGTCGCCGAATGGACGAGTGCGAGCGAGCTATTATGTTTTGTCTGCTCTGCCGTGCGTTCCTCCGGCTGGGCTGTCACGAGAGGCACGCGGGTGGCTGTCGGAGTGGAAATTAGACTTAGCTGGCACAATCTCCCAGTGAGAATATTATGTGACCCGCCGGGGCCGTCGACTTGGACTTCGGAACGGACGAACAGGACAGGAGGGCAACCAGCGTAGCCAAGCAGCGAGGTAGGATGGATAGCATTGATCAACCCAGTGCGTCCGCAGGGCTTGTCGCACGCTCGAGACCCGTGGCAGTGAAGTGGCACAGGGCGAGCGCGAACCGAAGGTGCTGGCGGGCAGACTGGCAGACGGGCTGGCAAAGCTGGGGGGATGAGAACAAGGTTTGGACGATTCACCCCGGCCGTCCTCCTTGCGTGTCTTGCCCTCCGTCACACTTTGATTCAAATGCACGGTTGGACTGACCTGTCACAAAGGCTAGATACGTGGGTGCAGAAAAGGCCGGCTGCGCTGGGCACCTGTCATTTCCCATTGGGCTCCTATGGACAGGCCGATGCGAACCTCTATTGGCATGCCGCGGGGACACGACGCGGTCGTTGCGTGCAGAACGATCCGGACGAGCCCATCCACGTTCAGCCAGCTGGCCCGGTGCTTTGCAAGGCCCTTGCCGCCCCTTGCCAATGAGACAACTCTATTCGGCCGGCGTCCCCCTGGACGCATCTGCAACCGAACCGCCCGCCCTTCCGCCACGAGACGCATGGGAACGCCGACGGCGAGGGGTAAGCGCGAGAGGGAGGGCGATGTGTCGTGTGGTTGGGAGCCGAGGCCGCCCCCTCCCTTCGCCGGCCCTCCCGCCATCTCGCTCGCTTTCCCTGGGTTCAAGACCGACCTGCATGCGGGCGGGAGTGAAGGGTGTAAAGAAAAACATGTGTACGAATCAAGCCCGCGCCTGGCGAGGGCGGGCACTATTGCTGCATACGGCGGGGCTGGACAATCAACGGTGTCCTGCCAGTAAAGTTATGAAAGAGCTACTCAGCTAAAACATCCCGTACATCCCGCCACGACGTCTGCAATCCCCTGGCACGGCACGTTTCGGTCTGGCTCGCAAGTCCATTGGCTCTGACGCGTAAGTGCAAGGTGTACAGAGGCAGCAGCCGGCCAGTCGGTAGAGAGGGCGTGCCATTCTGTCCTGTGCGCAATAGCTCAGATATGTATCCATGGATGGATGGAGGTAGCAGCAGCAGCAGCAGCAGCAGCATGGGGGGAGACTTCGTACATCCATGTAATGTACGTGTACGTGGACGGCGGAGCAGGCCCCAGGTGGCTCTTCGCCTACGAAACCCAACACACCCGTGGTTCGCTCGACGAGGCGGCGGGCAGCGATGCGCTTACGGTCCATGTATTGGAGGCCAAAACATGGACCAGCCCGTCTGGGCGGTGGTGGCTGAGAACCCGGCCCCCACGCCCACCGCGTCTTCACTTGGCCGCGTACCGGCACACGTACATAGCATAGCGATTGGGGAGAGGAATGAGATGGACGGTTGTTAACTCAGGTACATGGTCCGATGTAAGGAGAGAATAGACTCTCAGGTGCCCAAACATAGACGTGGATTATTGTGGACGGCGTGTGGATGGAGGGACCCCATGGATGGATGGGTGGACGAATGCGCGGTTGGGTCACTCACTAGGGTACTTCGTAGTGCGTACCTCTTTCCCCTTAGGTTCGGTGCGTAGGTACATCTGTAGTAGCCAGAGTGGGCGGGCCTCCTCTCCCCAGAGCGAGCGCGCGCGCCGCCGCCGCCCTCGTTTACTGCGTACATTTTGGGCGTACTGGGTGGGGTGCAGGGTTATTAGGCATCTGGACCTCTCGGACCAGTTGTTGGTGCGTCCGCTCCCAGTTCCGGCAGGGGGGGCTCTCTTCGACTCCCCCGTCATCCCCCATCATTCATACACACCACTGTATACATCCCATCGTGCTATATCTACGCCTCTCCTCACAGCACCGTCACCGACCTGCTGCCCACATCTTGTCGGCCGGCGCGGCCAGGGTTGTTGTGATTGACGTTTGGCCTGCCATCCCGGCACGCCTTCCCCCAAGGTCGTGTCAGCGGGTTTCTCGTGCCTGCGTCCTCGCGCCCGGTGGTTTTCTCTTCCCTTCTTTTCCTTCTCTTCTTTCCTGGTCTGCCGAGCATGCCTGCTATCGAGCAGAGCCACCCGGGCCTGGCCTTTCCCCAGGTCAATGGGATGATACGTCCCTATCCCACCTCGCATTCCGCGACACCGCCCAAACCATCGCCAACACCGCAACAACACCAATCGCCCTACCAGCCGCAGCAGTACACCCCTCACCAACCGGCCCCAGCCCAGTACCCGCACACCCTGTTTACCAATACCACGCCGTCTCCCGTGCCCGGCGTTGCCAGTGTTCAGAATGTTCCCAACGGCAACTCGAGGCATACGCCTACGCAAGTTCATACCCATGCCGGCCCCGCCGTGACAGCTGCCCGTCAGCAACGCGGTCCTCAACGGCAGATGCAGCAACAGCAGCAGCAGCAGCAGCAGCAGCAGCAGCAACAACAGCAGCAGCAGCAACACCAACACCAGCAGCAGCAGCAACAACACCACCAACAGCAGCAGCAGCAGCAGCATCAGCAACAACACCAGCAGCAGCAGGCAGCCCAGAAAGCACAACAGGCCCAGCAGGCCCAGCAGCAACATCACCAGGCCCAGCAGCAGCAGGAGCAGAAGCAGCAACAGCAGCAGCAGCAGCAGCAACAACAACAGCAACCTGGACAAATGGCTTACCTTCAACAGGCTATGAACCAGCCCCCCATGCCCCCGCAGGTTTCGCAGCAGGTACCGCAGTCTGTCCAGCCAGTTCAGCCGGTCCAGCAGGTCCAGCCCCTACAACAGCCTCACCCAACTCGACAGGCGCACCAGGCAACACATGCAGCAGCGCATTCGGTTGCGCACCAGACGCACCCGGCACACCCAGCGCATCCCGCCCACCACCAGCCTCACCCAAGCCATCAGCCATTGCAGCAGCAACCGCTCCAGCAACAACAGCCTGTCCAGCCTGTCCAGCAGGTCTCCCAAGTTCAGCAACCCGCCCCGGTGCCGCAGGTCCAGCAGCCACATCCGGTACACCCGCCGAACGATAGCAACTTGATGTCCCACACACCACCCCACCCGCATCCTCATCCACTCCCACCGGCTCATACCCAACCACATCCCCAAGCTGTCCCGCCAGCCCACGCGCAGAATCGCCAATCTTCGCACCAGACGCACCAGACGCATCCGGCTCACCAGCAGACGCACCCCCAAGCTCATACCCAAGCCCACCAGCAGGCGCCCCCGCCGGCACATTCACAACCTCAGCAAGGGCTACCGCCACAAGCCCACCAGCAGCCGCCCATATTACAGCCGCAGTCGACACCTCAGCCACCGAGCCAGCCTGTTCTCCCCAAGCCCGAGCCCGTGGTCCCACCGCCAGACCCGCACAACGACGATGATATGGACATGGACAGCCAGGAAGAGCTGGGAGACGGCGACAGTCACTTGTCGCCAAAGCTCGTGGAGGGAACCCCCTTTGTCCCTCGGTCGCCCATGGGAAACATGATGTCGGCACCACCCGAGGGAGGAAGCTTTGCCACTCTGGAGGCCGTCCACCGGCACGTTCTGGAATACTGTACGTCGGTGGGCTACGCCGTTGTGATCGGGAGATCTAAGCGAACAGTTCCGGGCTTGAAGAAGGTTCTGTTTGTGTGCGATCGAGCAGGCAAGCCGCCAAGTCGTGTGAGCCCGGAGCAGAGAAAGAGGAAAACGTCATCCCGGAAATGCAACTGCCAGTTTGGCTTTTTCGCCATCGAACAGCGGACCCAGTGGACTATTCGCTACCGTCCAGACCAGGGGCATCTCCAGCACAACCATGGTCCCAGCGAGAGCCCGCTTCTGCACCCTGCCGCGAGGAAGTTGGACAGCAAGATGGTGGCCGCGGTGAAAGAGCTCAAGGATTCTGGTGAGTTGCAGGAAGCCCATGGTGCGGATGCCTTGCTGACCGACGCAGGCGTTGGGGTGAGCCAGACGTTGGAGATCCTGCAGCAGCAGCATCCCCATGTGCCTCTGCTACCGCGCGACATTTACAATGCCCGCGCCGCCATCAACCGTAATCCTCAAAAGGTTGAGGCGGGTATCGCCGAGGCCCGGTCCACCATCTACAACAAGCCGGCCCCGACAGCCGAGGAACGCATCCGTTCGGACCTACGGCGCGAACTCCAAAAGACGAAGGACGACCTCGAGGACAGCAAGAAGGAAGTCGAGGAGCTTAAAGAGAAGCTTCGAGAGAAGGACAAGATGATCGAAAAATTCGAAATGTTTATCGACATTTGCAATCAGCGGGTCATGTTACAGCGGGAGAAACTGGCCGACACCGGCGACGAAAATGCAGGAACCGGGGGCTCTAGCAGCTAAGTCCCACCGGCAGTGCCTGTGGCGCATACCAGAACGCATGAAGGGAGTATTACGCAAGGTAGCCCAACCGTCGGTCGGTTCGTTGGTTACAAGCAGGAGGCAGGTACTGGTGTATCATGACTACAGGCGCAAGGATACGGGTTTATGAGAGACGGTTTATGGCTTGGGGCGCATTTGGCAAGGCGTTGATTTGCTTCGATGCATCATGGTTACGCTAAAGACACGGTTGGCAGCGACGAATCCGAAGAGACGATGGACTGGACTCGCATCCGGACGAACTTACACTTTACCCTCTCTCTTTCTCTCTCTCTCTCTCTCACACACACACACTCACTCACTCACTCTCTCTCTCTCTCTGTGTGTGTGTGTGAGAGAGAGTGTGTGTGGACGGCGCAGGGTATCATGGGCGGGCTTGAAGAAGGTGCGTAACCTTGCCGTGACGATGACCTGTCGGTTGTGGCTCATCTTGGGAGCTTGGATTGGGCGCATGCACTGCTGTCAGTATGTTGCCACGGTACAGCACGCTTGCATCTTTTGCGCCTAGATATGCAGTCAGAAAACCAGAGAAAGTAAAATGGCAGGCGTGAGAATATGCCTGCTAAGCTTTCTGGGCTCGGTTGTTAATTGGTTTTACGTTGGATGAGCAGGGGTTCAACATGGATTGCATTAGAACGTCTCCGGACATTGTGTACTGGATGGCTAACGGGCCTCACCGTGCCTGGACTGCAGGGGACGAGGAGGAGGCTCACGAGGGCAAGGGCAGGTGTGGGAGAATGCTCGGCGGATGGGCCGTACTAAAAGAGCTATAGGGGTTGGATTATCCGGGGTTTGGGTCCCAGGAAGAGCGGACACGGGGCTTGGTGTGTATTGTATAGCAACGGTGGTGTGTGTGACCGAAGAAGTCCCACGTTTCGAGCTACCCGTCCAGGCGGGTGGGCAAGCAGGGATGGCACTCCACACCCCCGTGCTTGCACGCATCCATAGCGGACGGGCTCCAGCAAGGCCATCAGGGGTCCGAGCCAAAAAAAAAAACCCCGATGAGTGGCCCAGTAGGCGGTAGATACATGCGGTGTACCTGGGACGTATCAGCGACGGGAGCAACACAGGTCAGCGTACCTACGCCCTCAGTCGCGCGACATGATGTACATATGGAGCACTCCGACCTGATACCTGGAACCAAAAGGCGTTAATGATTACATGTGTATTTAAGAACCTGTGCAGGTACACTATAGAGACAGCAGAAGGGACAGTCAAGGAACAGTGCCGCCGAATGGGATGAGCCTTATCACCACGCGGAAGCAGTTTAAACCCCCGCTTGAACTACCATGCTTTTCAAGGTGCGCCGTTTTTTTCTGTTTCTATCCGCGGGTGGTGTTGGGATTGAGTGGCTCCCTACGTGCATGTGTATACTAAAGGAAGTACCTACCTACTTCACATCCCAACCGGGCTACCCACGTGCGAGGGTAGCGCAAAATAGGCTACCCAGGCCAGGAAGCATACACAGCAGAGCATGCATACAGACACAGCGTCCCATAATGCGTGCGCTCTGCTACAGCCAAACCGCCCCGGCCAAGGAAGCAAGCCCGGCACTGGCGGTCGGGAGTGGATGGTGGAAACAGGGCACTGCCCCGCGACCAACAGCGGACGGGCGCATGGATGGCATGGGACGGGTTGCACGGGCAGGGCGGGATGGGATGGGACGGGCAGACGGGGTGGGTGGCCAGCACCAAAAAGGTGGGTGGGATGGTGCATTCTGGCGCGTCCTTCTATGCTGGTCGCGCGTTGTGTGCCGCTTTTGATAGCCGCCTAGCCACTTGGCGCGACGCTCCCACTAGGTACAATCCATGCCTTGCCGTGCGGCAGGTGCCACAAAGCCTGGGCTCGCAACCACGCACGCAGCCTCTGTCCCCATCCACGTCCGCGACCGAGACTCTAGCGACGAGCGATAGGCAAACGACGATAGCGAGGACGACGACGACGACGACGACGACGACGACGACGACGACGACGACACGTCCCGTCAGACCGACCGACCGTGTCGCACCTGACCCCACGTTCCTTATACACTCTTCTTGTTGCTGGTGGTTTCGGACCCCCGCGCCCCTATTATTTGGGTACAGTAGCTCCATCGGGTCGCCGCCCTCGTCCTTCCCCTCCGGCCTCTGACCTGGCTCCAGTCTCCCGGCCTTGCCCGTCCCATACCACCCCCTCTGCCGGTTCCCAAGCACTTGCCGCCAATGCCACGACCCGCGACACTGTGAACCCCGATCCGTCTTTCCAACGAGCCGCAGCCGCCGCCATGATGGATCCCGTGGCCTCTCCGTTGACGCCGCAGGACTCTGTCGCCAACGGCGTCTCGACCTCGTCCCCCTTCACCGCCATCGACCCGGCTCTCGTGGTCGAACATCTGGCGGCCGTTGTGTCCATCGCCCTGGGCGCGGCGCGCAGTGATCTAGAGCAAGAGGGAAACCTGCTGTCACCGTCGCAATACGCCGACACCATCCAGCGGTGCACGCGCTTCGCCAACGACTCGCAGGTCGTGCTCTACATCCAGAAGGAAATCCTGACCACGTCCAACATTGCGGCCGGTGGCGACTCTGTCGACCACGCAGTGGCCACCTCGTACACATACACCATCACGTCCGAGATATCTTCTTCGCCCACCATCGCCGCCTACCTTGCGCTCCTGAAACGGCCGCAAGCCATCGACCCCGCCCTGCCTCTGACTACGCAGATTCAGATTCAGACCCTGCCTGGTGCTGCTTCTCTTAACAATGTTGTCGCCGAACAGGGACCCTCCGCCTCTCCGTTCGAGATTCTCCACACTATTCTTCACAACGCGCTGGCGCCCTACTTCGATGCCAGCACCAAGTCTTCGCAGGCCATCAACGGTGCCAGAGGTCGCACTGACATTGACGCGAAGACGGGCATCCCCGTGACCAAGAAGCGCATGACGGAGCTGGAGCTCAGTCTTCTGCACCTCCAGCAAAATGTCGAGATCCCCGAGCTCTCCCTGCCCTTTCACCCTGTCGTCCAGTCCGCCCTCGACGAGGCGGCGGCGAGAGGCATTCGCGCCTCCACCGATCTGATACCCTCGGCCCTCCTCTCCGACAGCTCCTTCATGAACAACTTGCAGTCGACTGTCAACAGTTGGATCAAGGCCATACAGGCCATTACCAAGCTCACAAGGGACCCTGTCACACGCACAGCGACTCAGGAGATCAACTTCTGGCTCTCCATGGAGTCCGCTCTAGAAGGCATAGAAGCTCAGTTGCGGAGCGAGGGCGTCACCTTGACGCTGGAAATCCTCAAGCATGCGAAGCGTTTTCAGGCCACCGTCAGTTTCACGGCGGATACGGGTCTCAAGGAGGCCATGGAGACGGTGCAAAAGTATAACCAGCTCATGCGCGATTTCCCCCTTGACGAATTGCTCTCCGCCACGTCTTTGCCCAAGGTGGACGACGCCGTCACCCAGATCTTTGGCCACATGAACAAGAAGATGAGGTTCAGCAACTACCCCATCAAGCGAACCCTCGACCTGGTGGAAGCCATTTCGGCGGACCTGAAAGACGCCATGCATCGCTTGCTCCCCGGCTCCGAACTGGTCGACCTTGAATATAAGGATTTCAAGGCGCTCATGAAAACGGCCGACGACATCTTCAAGGGCTGGGACGCGCAAATCAAGGAGTTCACTAACATCGCTCGTGAGACGACGCGCAGGAGACAGGAAAAGTTCATTCCTATTAAGATCAACCCCCAGCACAGCGAGCTGCAGGCTCGCCTGAAGTACATCGATAACTTCCGAGACAACCATGAGCAACTACAGCGGACCATTGTCATCGTCCTCGGGCCCAAGGCCACTGTAAACGGCCTTGGGGGGGAGACGGTTGCCAGCGCCGCCCCTCTTGTCGAGGAGATGGGCGATGTGGACGCCGTTGCCGAGGTTGAGCAGGCCTGGGACGCCCTCAAGAACGTCGACCTGCTCGACGTCTCCGAGGAAGGCACACAGCGATGGGTCAAGGCCGAGAATACGTACAATGAGCGGACAACTCGCGTCGAAAACTCCATCATTGCCCGTCTGCGAGACCGCCTGGCTACGGCCAAGAATGCCAATGAGATGTTTCGTGTCTTTTCCCAGTTCAATGCCCTCTTTGTCCGGCCCAAGATCCGTGGTGCCATTGCCGAGTACCAGAATCAATTGATCGACAACGTCAAGCAGGCCATTTCGGCCCTTCATGAACGCTTCAAGCAGCAGTATGGCCATTCCGAGGCCCACGCTATGGCTCAGCTTCATGACCTCCCTCCAGTCTCTGGTGCCATCATCTGGGCACGCCAGATCGAGCGCCAACTCGATGGCTACATGAAGAAGGTGGAGGATATCCTCGGTTCGGACTGGACTCTGCACGCCGAAGGCCAGAAATTGCAGACAGAGAGCGACCTCTTCCGGAAGAAGCTCAACACCCAAGCCATCTACAAAGCCTGGTTGGACGACGTCCAGAGGAAGCAAATCAGCATTTCCGGCCGTCTTTTCAATATCGAAAAGGTCCGATCCGCCAACAATGCCTTGGTCCTGGTGGTCAACTTTGATGCCCAAATCATCACCCTCTTCAAGGAGACACGCAACTTGGGATGGCAGAATTTCCAGGTTCCTCACTCTGTGCATAACACTGCAAAGGATGCCAAGCGTGTCTATCCTTACGCTGTCAGTCTGATGGAGAGCGTGCGTACTTTTACGCAAATCACCCGGCAAATATCCGAAATGTCCGAGGTCTCTATCCTGCTGAGCGGGTACCAGAACGAAGTCCAAGCCTTGATTGGCAAGGGTGTCCCCCTCAAGTGGGAGACATTCCTTGATACGTGGGAGGTGCACCAGAAGCCGATGCTGCCCAACGGCAGTATGGATGCCATTGGAAGGAACAGTGCGGGGAGCAAGCATGTCATTTTTGTTCGGGATTTCGCTACGGCCACTTCGCTCCTCCAGTCCAAGACCATTGCTCTCGCTACCATTCACGCCAACATCCAGAAGGCCCTCCAGGAGCTGACAACCTGCCCGTACGAAGCCTCTGAATTCGAAACGCGCCTGCAGACAATCCAAGCCGCCGTTGACCAGTTGAACCTGGAACAATACGTCAACCTCGGCTTCTGGGTAGAGAAAATGAATGAACGCATCAAGAAGACCTTCTCCACACGCCTTCAACGTGCCGTTTCGGCTTGGATAGAGGCTTTCGAAGACGAGGACGCCGGCGAAAACGACTTGGTCCGGCGCAGGCCGCTGGCCCTGTCAGGCGAGCCTGTCAAATCAGACACCCCGGTCATGAGGCAGCTTGTGCATGAAATCACCATGCGAAACCAAGTCATCTATTTGGATCCGCCACTGGAGTATGCGAGGGCCGGTTGGTTCTCCCAGCTGCATGACTGGCTAGGCATCATCTGCAACCTCCCGAAGATCAAAGCTTCAAGATACCAAATGAGCCTGAGCCTGAGCACCGCCGCTCAAGAGGAGGCCCGCTTCACTGAGCTGCCCAGCGACTGCACGGACATTCTGTCTACTGTCTACACGTCTGTGGAGAAGAAGCTCTCCCAGATTGGCGAATACGTGGACAAGTGGTTACAGTTCCAGTCCTTGTGGGACCTGCAGTCGGAGCAGGTGTATGAGCTCCTGGGTGACCAACTCTCCAAGTGGCTCCAGCTGCTTCAAGAGATTCGCAAGACGCGTGCTACCTTTGATACGACTGAAGTCAGCCGCTCGTTTGGTCGCATCACCATCGACTACGAGCAAGTTCAGGCCAAGGTAAACTCCAAGTACGACCAATGGCAGCATGAAATCCTTGTCAAATTCGGCAGCCGCCTCGGCTCTCGCATGAGAGAGGTTCATGCCGAGATTGAAAGGGCTCGAAAGGACCTTGAGACGCAGAGCCTCGAAGCAACATCAACCGCTCAAGCCGTTCAATTCATCACCATCGTCCAAGCCTGCAAGCGTAATGTCAAGGCGTGGGCCCCCGAGGTCGAAACATTCCGCCAGGGACAGTCGACGCTCACTCGCAATCGGTACCAGTTCCCCAACGACTGGCTGGACGTCCAGCAGGTGGACTCGCAGTGGGAAGCTCTGAACGAGCTTCTTGGTAGGAAAGCCAAGGTTGTACAGGACCAGACCGATGCTCTTAAGGCCAAGATTGTTGCCGAGGACAAGGTAGTGATGGATAAGATTGGCGAGATTGCCCTGCAGTGGAACGAAGAAAAGCCAGTGTCCGGAACTATCGCACCGGAGGCTGCCTCCGAGACGCTCAGTTCTTTCGAATCGCGCATCAACAAGCTTCAGGAAGAGTCAGAGATGGTATCTAAGGCTAAGGAAGCCCTTGACCTCCCTGCGAGCCCCGAGTCGTCTCTCTCCATCATTCTAGAAGAGGTGCAAGACTTCAAGTCGGTATGGGCAAGCCTGTCGACCATCTGGAAGAGCTTGAACGAACTTCGCGAGACACTCTGGAGTAGCGTTCAGCCACGAAAAATCCGCACCTCCATCGATGGCCTGATCAAAATGACAAAGGAGATGCCGAGTAGGATGCGCCAGTATGCCGCCTTCGAGCACATCCAAAACATCCTCCGCCAGCTCCTGAAGGTCAATACTACGCTCAGTGATCTGAAGTCGGAAGCCATCCGAGACCGCCATTGGGTCAAAATCTGGAAGGAAATCAAACCTGGTCGGCGCTACTCACCGATATCTATGACCCTCGGTGATGTCTGGGATCTCAATCTAGTGGCTACGGAAAGCATTGTCCGAGACATCATCACTCAGGCTTCCGGCGAGATGGCCCTGGAGGAGTTCCTGAAGCAGGTTAAAGATACGTGGGGTAACTACGCCCTGGAGCTGGTTCCTTACCAGAACAAGTGCAGACTTATTCGCGGCTGGGATGACCTATTCGCCAAGTGCAGCGAGAACCTGAACTCTCTGCAGGCGATGAAGCATTCTCCCTACTACAAGGAGTTCGAGGAAGAAGCATCCTCGTGGGAGGACAAGCTCAATCGCGTCCACGTTCTTTTCGACGTCTGGATCGACGTGCAAAGACAATGGGTTTACCTCGAGGGTGTTTTCACTGGCAATGCCGACATTAAGCACTTGCTGCCTATCGAGTCATCGCGTTTCCAGAACATCAACAGCGAGTTTATGGCTGTCATGAAGAAGGTCTACAAGCAACCCATGATCATGGACGTTCTTGGCATTGCAGGTGTTCAGAAGTCTCTTGAGCGACTCGCCGAATTGCTCAACAAGATCCAGAAGGCTTTGGGCGAGTATCTCGAAAAGGAACGCGTCTCTTTCCCACGATTCTATTTCGTCGGTGACGAAGACTTGCTGGAAATGATCGGCAACAGCAACGACACTATGCGCATCGCAAAGCATTTCAAGAAGATGTTTGCTGGTCTTAACGGCCTTGTCATGGACGAGGAAACTGTGATCTCGGGTTTCACATCCAAAGAACACGAGGTTGTGCGGCTGAAGAAAGAGATCTCACTCGCCAAGGTACCCAAAATCAATGACTGGCTGGCATTGCTTGAGAGCGGCATGAGAGCTACTTTGGCTGAGCTTCTGGCCGAAGCAATTGAGACGTACACCCCCATTTTCGAATCGGCCGACGTCGACCAGGCCGCTCTGAACTCTTTCATGGAGGCATATCCCAGCCAAATTGTCGTTCTTGCTACGCAGGCGGCATGGACAACTGCAGTTGACAAGTCTCTCACCGAGGGCGGTGAGACTCTCCAGGCGCTTTTTGAGCGCGAAGTCCAAGTGCTGCGTCTCCTTGCCGAAACCGTACTCGGAGATCTCGAAGTCATCCAGAGGAAGAAGTGCGAGGCTTTGATCACGGAGTGCGTCCACCAGCGCGACGTAATTGAGAAGCTCATCCAGGCTGGGGCCAATTCGACAACTCACTACCTGTGGCTCCTGCAGATGCGATACGTCTATGTCCCCGAAGGTGACTTCCTGTCGCGCCTCAGCATCAAGATGGCCAACGCCAACCTGAACTACGGCTTCGAGTACCTCGGCGTTCCCGACCGCCTTGTCCGCACACCTCTTACGGACCGGTGTTTCCTGACTCTTACGCAAGCTCTCTGTCAGAAACTGGGTGGCTCGCCTTACGGCCCTGCCGGTACTGGCAAAACTGAGTCCGTCAAAGCTCTTGGTGTGGAGCTGGGCCGGTTCACCCTGGTCTTCTGCTGTGACGACACGTTTGATTTCCAAGCCATGGGTCGCATTTTCCTTGGAATCTGCCAAGTCGGTGCCTGGGGCTGCTTCGACGAGTTCAACCGTCTGGAAGAAAGGATCTTGTCAGCCGTGTCACAGCAAATTCAGAATATCCAGTTGGGTCTCAAGCAAGGTGCCGAAGACGACAAGGCTCAGATCGACCTGATCGGGCGTCAGCTCCGTGTCAACGAAAACACTGGCATATTTATCACTATGAACCCTGGCTACGCGGGTCGCTCCAACTTGCCCGATAACCTGAAGAAACTCTTCCGCAGCGTGGCTATGTCCAAGCCGGACAAGGAGCTTATCGCCGAAGTCATGCTCTACTCCCAGGGCTTCAACCAAGCCAAACAACTCTCGAAGCAAACGGTGCCGTTCTTCGACCAGTGCGCAGCTAAGCTATCGAAGCAAGCCCACTACGACTTTGGTCTTCGTGCCCTGAAGAGCGTGTTGGTGAGCTCTGGTGGTCTCAAACGTGCTCGACTCGTCGACAGTGGCGGCTCTCTCGGTGCTGAGGAGGTCGTAGAGCCGGAGATCATCGTTCAAAGCATCCGCGAGACTATTGCACCCAAATTGGTCAGAACTGATGTTGACATTCTGATGGGCGTCGAGAAGGACTGCTTCCCCGGCGTTGAGTATGTGCCAGCAAACCTGACACAACTGGAAGAAACCATCCGTCGCCTGGCTGCCGAACGACACTTGGTCGTTACCGATACCTGGATGACCAAGGTCCTGCAGCTGTATCAGATCCAGAAGATTCACCATGGTGTCATGATGGTGGGCAACTCCGGTACTGGTAAATCGGCTGCGTGGAGATTGCTTCTCGATGCCCTGCAACAAGTCGAGAGCGTCGAAGGTGTTTCCCATGTTATCGACTCCAAGGTCATGTCCAAGGAAGCACTCTATGGTAATCTCGACTCCACTACCCGAGAATGGACCGACGGTCTCTTCACGAGCATCCTCCGGAAGATTGTGGACAATCTCCGTGGAGAGGACTCGAAACGCCACTGGATTGTGTTTGATGGCGATGTCGACCCGGAGTGGGTGGAAAACTTGAACAGTGTCCTCGACGACAACAAGCTGCTCACCCTGCCGAATGGTGAACGTCTCAACCTCCCGGCCAATGTCCGCATTATGTTCGAGGTGGAGACCCTGAAGTATGCCACGCTTGCCACTGTGAGCCGATGCGGTATGGTTTGGTTCAGCGAAGATACCGTCACGCCCGACATGATGGTCATACACTACTTGGACGGGCTTCGAAACGTCGCCTTTGAGGACCTCGACGAAGATACCGCAGCCGCAGGCCAAAGCCCTACCAAGTCACTCCAGATCCAAAGCCAGGTGGCTGATCTGTTGCACGCGTTCCTTACAACGGATGGGTTCATTCACGACGCCCTCACTGAAGCCGCTGGATACAACCACATCATGGAGTTCACACTTGCGCGTGTGTTGACTACGCTTTTCTCACTCTTGAACAAGTCTGTTCGCGATATGATTGAGTACAATGCTTCGCACATCGATTTCCCCTTGGACCCAGAACAAATCGAGGCTTTTGTGGCCAAGAAGCTCCTGCTGGCCCTGGTGTGGGCTTTCACGGGTGACTGCCCGTTGAATGACCGCAAAGCGTTCGGAGACAAGGTCGCCGGACTCGCTAGTTTTGGTTCCCCGCCGCTGGACGGAACGAGCTCACTCATCGACTTCGATGTCACGTTACCCCAGGCCGACTGGACTCCGTGGCAGAACTCGGTTCCCAATATCGAGGTCAACACCCACTCCGTCACCCAAACGGACGTGGTCATCCCGACTCTCGATACGGTTCGTCACGAGGACGTGCTTTACTCATGGCTTGCTGAACACAAGCCCCTTCTGCTCTGTGGTCCCCCGGGTTCCGGTAAGACCATGACTTTGTTCAGTGCGCTTCGCAAGTTGCCCAACATGGAAGTTGTCGGTCTCAACTTTTCGAGTGCCACTACCCCGGACCTCCTCATCAAGACCTTCGAGCAATACTGCGAGTACAAGAAGACTCTCAATGGCGTCATGCTGTCTCCGACTCAAATCGGCAGGTGGCTGGTCGTCTTTTGCGATGAGATCAACCTGCCCGCCCCTGACAAGTATGGCACGCAACGAGCTATTTCGTTCCTCCGTCAACTAGTAGAGCACAATGGCTTTTGGCGAACCTCGGACAAGGCTTGGGTGACGCTGGACCGCATTCAGTTCGTGGGCGCCTGTAACCCGCCGACGGACGCCGGCCGTACGCCCCTTGCATCGAGGTTCCTTCGACATGCTCCTCTCATCATGGTCGACTACCCTGGTGAGCTCTCTTTGAACCAGATCTACGGGACCTTCAATTCGGCCATCCTCAAGATCATCCCCACGCTTCGTGGATACTCCGAAGCGCTCACCTCGGCTATGGTGCGCTTGTACTTGGAATCGCAACAGCGCTTCACGCCCAAGATCCAGCCCCATTATGTTTACAGTCCTCGTGAATTGACGAGGTGGGTGCGTGGCGTGTACGAAGCCATCCGCCCGCTTGAAACTCTCTCAACCGAAGGGTTAGTCCGAATCTGGGCTCACGAAGCTCTGCGCCTCTTCCAAGATCGTCTGGTGGCAGAGGACGAGCGACAGTGGACCGAAGAATCTGTCAAACGCATTGGAATGGAATTCTTCCCCACCATCGATGAACAAAAGGCGCTCGGCGGGCCCATCTTGTTCTCCAACTGGTTATCCAAGAACTACGTCCCGGTCGACCGCGAGCAACTCCGGGACTTCGTCAAAGCCCGCCTCAAGACTTTCTGCGAGGAAGAAGTGGATGTTCCTTTGATCTTGTTTAACGATGTATTGGACCACGTCCTACGCATTGACCGAGTCTTCCGACAGCCACAAGGCCACCTCATCCTCATTGGAGTCAGTGGCAGCGGGAAAACCACGCTCGCCAGGTTTGTGGCCTGGATGAATGGTCTCAAGGTGTTCCAAATCAAGGTTCATGGCAAGTACTCGGGCGAGGACTTCGACGAGGATCTCCGAGAGGTGCTTCGTCGCTGTGGCTGTAAGGGGGAGAAGATGTGTTTCATCATGGACGAGGCGAATGTTTTGGACTCTGGATTCCTGGAGAGAATGAACACGCTTCTTGCCAACGCTGAAGTACCTGGTTTGTTTGAGGGCGACGATCTTGCGGCTCTCATGACTGCCTGCAAGGAAGGTGCCCAGAAGCAAGGCCTCCTTCTCGATTCCCAAGAGGAACTCTACAAGTGGTTCACGGGGCAGATCGTCAAGAATCTCCACGTGGTCTTCACCATGAACCCCCCAGAGGGCGGCCTGGGCTCCAAGGCGGCGACCAGTCCCGCCTTGTTCAACCGCTGTGTGCTTAACTGGATGGGTGACTGGTCCGACCAGGCCCTCTTCCAGGTGGCCAGCGAGTTGACTACTAGGGTCGACCTTGACAAGCCCAACTGGGTGGCGTCAGATTCTATCCCCGTTGCGTACCGCGGGCTCAGCCTCCCCCCCTCGCACCGAGACACCGTGGTTAACTCCATGGTCTATATCCACCACTCGCTTCATCGCTACAATGCCAAGCTCAAGAAGCAGCAAGGCAAGATTACCTTCCTGACGCCGCGGCATTTCCTCGACTTCGTCGCGCAGTACGTCCAGCTTTACACGGAAAAGCGCGAAGACCTTGAAGAACAACAGCGGCATCTCAATGTCGGTCTTGATAAGCTGAAGGACACGGTCGATAAAGTCCGCGACCTGCGTATCAGTTTGGCTGAGAAGAAGAAGCAACTCGAGGCGAAGGACGCCGAGGCCAATGAGAAACTGCAGCGCATGGTGGCTGACCAGCGGGAGGCAGAGCAACGTAAAGCCACGTCCCTCGAAATCCAAGCTGCGCTTGAGATCCAGGAGAAGCAAGTCGCCGAGCGGAAGGAGCTCGTACTGAACGACTTGGCAAAGGCTGAGCCTGCAGTCGAGGAAGCCAAGGCCAGTGTCAGCAGCATCAAGAGACAGCACCTGACCGAAGTGCGTTCCATGGGTTCTCCACCGGTTCCCGTTCGAAACACCATGATCGCCGTCTGCACCCTCCTTGGGCACAACAAGCCAGACTGGAAAGCCGTGCAGTCCATCATTCGGAAAGACGACTTCATTGCTAGTATCGTCAACTTCGACAATGAGAAGCAGATGACCAAGTCGCTCAGGAGCCGGATGCGCGCCGACTTCCTGAACGATGATCAGTTCAACTTCGAGGTCGTCAACCGTGCCAGTAAGGCCTGCGGTCCGCTGGTGCAGTGGGTGAAGGCTCAGGTCAACTATTCCGAGATCCTCGATCGCGTCGGTCCCATGCGGGACGAGGTTGTGCAGCTCGAGGACCAGGCCCTGCAGACCAAGGCCGAGGCGCAGGCTGTAGAGAACACCATCACCGCCCTGGAAGACAGCATCAAAGCCTACAAGACAGAATACGCCAGCCTCATCAGCCAAACGCAAGAGATCAAGAGTGAGATGTCTCGCGTCCAGTTCAAGGTTGATCGCAGTGTCCGACTCCTCGACAGTCTGTCCTCGGAGAGGACTCGGTGGGAAGAGGGAAGCAAATCCTTTGAAACGCAGATCAGCACATTGGTTGGAGATGTGCTCACCGCTGCCGCGTTCCTTGCCTACAGCGGTCTCTACGACCAGACGTTCAGGAAGTCTATGATGGATGATTGGCTGCACCAGCTGTCGCTATCTGGTATCCAGTTCAAGCAACACAACCCTGTCACAGAGTATCTTTCCACGGCCGATGAGAGGCTGAGTTGGCAAGAAAACAGCCTGCCTGTCGATGACCTCTGCACGGAGAACGCCATTATTCTCAAGCGCTTCAACAGATACCCCTTGATCATTGATCCATCTGGCCGAGTGATTGAGTTCCTCCAGAAGGAATGCAAGGACCGGCGGCTCACCGTGACAAGCTTCCTGGACGACTCTTTCACCAAGCAGCTGGAGAGCTCCCTCCGTTTCGGAAACCCGATTCTGATCCAGGACGCCGAGCATCTGGACCCCATTCTCAACCACGTCCTGAACAAGGAGTACCAGAAGACGGGCGGCCGCGTCCTCATTCAGCTGGGCAAGCAGCAGATAGACTTTTCGCCTGCTTTCAAGATCTACCTCTCCACCAGAGACCCCTCGGCGATGTTCCCGCCCGACATCTGCAGTCGCACCACGTTTGTCAACTTTACCGTCACCCAGAGCAGTCTCCAGACCCAGTCGCTCAACGATGTGCTGAAGTCAGAGCGGCCTGATGTCGACGAGAGGCGATCCAACCTGATCAAGCTCCAAGGCGAGTTCAAGGTCCACCTGCGCCAGCTCGAGAAGCGTCTCTTGCAGGCCCTCAATGAGTCCCGCGGCAATATTCTCGATGACGACAACGTCATCGAGACACTGGAAACGCTCAAGACAGAAGCGGGTGAGATTACGACCAAGATGAGCAATACCGAGGGCGTGATGGCCGAGGTGGAAGAGATCACGCTGCAATACAACATCATCGCACGGTCCTGCAGTGCTATTTTTGCCGTCTTCGAGCAGCTGCATTACATCAACCACTTCTACCAGTTCTCGCTGCAGTACTTCCTCGACATATTTCATTCGGTCCTGCACAATAACAAGAACCTCGCCAACGAAAGCAACCACAACACCCGGCGCGACATCATTATCAAGGACCTGTTTGTGACAGCCTTCAAGCGGACAGCTCTGGGCCTCGTTCAGAAGGACCGCATCACCTTGGCCATGCTTCTGGCCCAAGCGTCCCCGTACAAGATGGACAAGAGCTTGATCGACGTCATTCTCGATGAGCGCCTTGAAGGCAAGGACCTATCTACCGAGGCCGCCGCCAAGGATGAGGTGTTCGCCAGAGCGTCGCGACTCGGACCGCTGAGGGACAAGCTAGAGCAGGTTCCAACAGAAGCATGGGACAAGTTCCTGACGGAAGAGCTGGCCGAGAACTTCGTGCCCCAGGTGTGGGAAGACGGCACCGAACCACACGACCAGTCTCTCTTGGCCATGCTCCTCGTCAAACTCTTCCGCCTCGATCGCTTCGTGCCCCTCGCCGAGCGGTTCGTGGCTTCGGTGTTCGGTGATGATCTCTACGACATTGTCGAAGACCTCAAGGAAACCACCGATCATGTCTCGCCCACTTGCCCCATCGCGCTCGTCTCCAGCCCTGGCTTCGACGCCAGCTACAAAGTCGACAACCTTGTCGAACAGTCGCGTGTTCGCTGCACCAACATTGCCATGGGCTCAAACGAGGGCGTGGCCAGTGCGGACAAGGCCATCAGCAATGCCGCGCAGGTGGGCAACTGGGTCCTAATCAAGAACGTCCACCTCGCCCCAACCTGGCTGCAGTCGCTTGAGAAACGCATGGAAACGCTTAACCCGCACTCCAACTTCCGGCTGTTCCTTTCAATGGAGCCGAGCCCCAAGATTCCCGTCAACCTGCTCCGCGCCTCCCGGGTGCTGATGTACGAACAGCCTGCAGGTGTGAGGGCCAACATGAAGGACTCGATGAATTCGCTGTCGACCAGGGCCAGCAAACCGCCCGTCGAGAGGACCAGACTGTACCTGCTCCTGTCGTTCTTGCATGCCGTGGTCCAGGAGCGGTTGCGCTATGCACCCAACCTGGGATGGAAGGGATTCTGGGAGTTCAACGACGCCGATGTAAGTCTCTGCCTTGTTCACCAGGCCCCTCCCTCTGCCGGTACTGTGTGGCTAACCTTTTTTTTTTTTTACAGTACCAATGCTCCGCATTTGTTGTCGACACGTGGGTCGAATTTGTCGCCCAGAACCGCACCAACATCGCGCCCCAGAACATCCCCTGGGACATGCTCCGCTACCTGGTGCGCGAGACGTACGGCGGCAAAATCGACGACGAGGGCGACTTTGCCCAGCTCACGAAGCTCGTCAACTCCTTCCTGCAGCCCGCTGCGTTCGACATTGGTTACAAGATCGTCCCCAGCACGGAGCAGGACGGCGGTCTCGAGATGCCCGGCGGCACTAGCCTCCAGGAGTTCATGAGCTGGATCCAGAAGTTGCCTGAGCGCGAGCCGCCCACGTACCTCGGCCTGCCCGCCAACGCCGAGAAGCTGCTCCTCGTCGGCCTCGGTCGCAACCTCATCGGCGACCTGCGGAAGGTGGGCGAGCTGCTGGATGAGGGAGAGCAGCTCATGGGCGATGCTTAGGGAGCAGCAACGTGGTGTTGCGAAAAGGGGGCTGGGGGTTAGCTGTCTGTCGGGAGCCGTCGGGCTGCGTACATGTCGCCCCTTTTTTAAATCTGTCGTAGAGAATACAGTGGCTCTTCGAGACTTTCCGGTCATGGGCACCCGGGATGCATCCCGGGTCCCGGTCTCGGAATTGCTGCTCACATGCGGTCCGAGGTCGTATATGCGTCGCACGCCCTGGTCGTCCGAACAATATCAAACGCCATCGTGTTGCACCGGCATGCTTGGCATCGGAAACGACGGCTACGGGGTCAGGGTGAGAAACGCATCGCTTCTCAGCTATACTACTACTGATACAGTGGTTGACGATGACTTGTCCAAGAAATAAGCACCGGCATGCAAACATAGCCCTTGGAGCGCGAGCCTGCTTTTCCCCGTCCCCCTAAGCTTCGATCTTCCGGCCCTTCCGGTCGACGCGGTCGTCGCGCGGATCGAAGCCGCCGCGGCCCCAGGTGGCCCACTCGGGGGTCTCGGGGCCCATGTAGTCCTCGGGGCGCCAGTCGCCGTCGGGGCCGCGCTCCTCGAGCAGCTCGAAGAAGCGCTGGTAGTCAATGCGGGAGTGCCACTTGCCGTCGACGCGGAAGCGGCCGCTGGCGATGAGGACGCAGCAGCTGTGGGCGTGCTCGGCGGCAATGCCGTAGTCGAGGCCGCGCTCGCCGAGGCGGCGGTTGAGGGCCTCGACGAACTCGGTCACCTCGGCGTAGAAGGGCACGTTGGCCATGCTCAGCCCGGCGCCGGCGCTGCTCGAGGTGCCGCAGTAGGTGACGCCCTTGATCTCGACGAAGCACGGCAGGCCGCGCTCCACGAGGTCGGCGTAGCCCTCGACCTCGTCCTCGACGTTGAAGCCCTTGACGAGCGTCAGGCGGAAGACGGTGCGCTGCTTGAAGCGCTTCTCGCGCAGGATGTCGAGGCAGCGCTGGAAGCGCTCCCAGAAGTCGCGGTGCAGGGGGCGGTCGATCTTGCGCAGCGACTCCTTGTTGCTGGCGTCGATGGACACGTACAGCTGCGTCACGGCCTTGAGCGCGGCCAGCTGGTCCGGGTGCTGCGCGTTGCAGACGAGGAAGGACGAGATGCGCTCGGCGTGCAGCATGCCCAGGAACTCGTTGATGTGCGGGTAGAAGATGGGCTCGCCCACGAGGCTGAGGGCGCAGTGGCGGATGCGCATGGCCTCGGCGAAGCGCTCGGCGCGCACGCCCGGCACGCCGCGCATCATCTTGATCTTCTTGTAGTGGCCGGCCTTGACGCCGTCAAAGATGAGCTCGGGCGGGTCCACCACCCAGCGCCACGTCGTGCCCACGGGGTTGGTGCCGTGGCGCCAGCAGAAGACGCACTTGTTGGAGCACGAGAGGGACGGCGTCGTCTCCATGCACTGGTGCGAGGCGATGCCGTAGAAGGAGAACTTGTAGCAGGAGCCACGGCCGCGCAGGGCGCTCTTGGTCCAGCGGCAGATCTTGACCCCCGAGTGGCTGCCCACGATCGAGTAGCCCTGTTTGGTGAGCGAGTTGTACGTGGGCGAGTTCTTGGGCACCATCTCCTTCACCGTCGCCGCCTGGGCCGGCTTCTTGGCCGACGCCTTGCCGTACGTGGTGAAGTCGACGGCGACGGGGGCTTTGGCGCCCGACGGCTTCATGCCCTTGCCCAGGTCCTCGAGGTCCTGGAGATCGGAGCCGGCCTTTTTGGTCTTCTTCGCGTCTGGCGTTTCGTCATCGAAGACCACCTCTCCGTCGTCCTCGGATGCCGATTCGTCGTCGCTCTCGACCGCATCACCGCTGCCGGGGACGCCCTGGCCGAGACCTCCCGTGGTGGCGACGAGGCCCATCACGTCACTCACGCCCTCGGTCCATTCGTCCAGTCGCTCTTTCAGGTCCCGCTTGGGGTCGCCCAGGCCCAGCGGAAAGGCGCGCTTGCGTCCGGTGAGCTTGGCCATCCACTTGTCCACCTCCTTGGCCTGGAAGCAGAAGCCCTCTTCCTCTGTCGGCCAACCTTCGCGGTCGCCCAGGCCGAAGACGGTGTATCCCAAGAGCCCCGACAAGGGAGCCGTGTCGATCCGGAAGTCGTTGTGGGTCTCCTGCAGATGCTCGAGAAAGTTGTCGTTGATGGTGTCGATGTTGTAACTCGGCATCACAAGAAGGTAGAAGTAGTCCACCGCCGCCCCGGACTCGGACGTCTTGGGGGGGCTGATAAAGTACTCGTCATAATCGACCTCGGCCAGGTCGAGCAACTGGGGCTTCAGCAGGCGCGACTCCTCACCGGCGACACGGTGCTTTTGCAGGGACGCCTCCAGCTGGTCCAGCAGACCTTTCACCATCCGCTCGGTGCTGCCCGTCAGGGACGAGAAGAACAGCACGGGTTGCAGCGGGCGGAGCTCCTCGGGTGGTGCCTCCGGCTTCTTCGATGTCTCGGCCCGGCGCAATTCGCCTCTGATGCGCCGGGGGCCATTGGACGACGGCACCTCCTCCCGGGCCGAGGGCGGCGAGGGCGCTGCCTTTTCTGAGACCGGGCCCGGACCTTGGGTATCCAGTGCGACCCGGGTGGGCTTTTCCTCATAGATCTTCCGGAAAACCACCGAGTGCTCCCGCTCGGTGGTTAGGAAGAGGTAAAGCCATAGGAAGAAGAGGACCCCCAAGGTGGCCAGGAGGATGGGCGTCCTGTAGACATGCCAAATGTCGAGAAAATCTAAAGAGCCTCGTCAATAACCAAAAGTTGTGAGCCAAAGAGGAGCAGTTGACTGACGTGCGACAGGCCCTAGGGGCTCGGGATGTGGCTCCCAACTGTCGTGATGCGCCTCCATCTTGTCGGTGGCGGGAAGGGAATCCTGGTGTCGGGTTGTGTTAATCGATTGAACATTTTTGGAGGGGCTTTTCGGAGGGGCAGCAATTCTTCACGTCGGTGGAGAGCAGGCCGATCTGAGTCTAACTACCGGCTTAGTCAGCCTTGAGACCAGGTACCTCAGCTGCAACACAAGGCGGCCAAGTACTTTACTTTACATGACGGGGCTAGATGCTGCTCTGGCGATAAAGAGGGATTGGCCCGATACATCGAGGCCCCGAAACTTGCCGGGCCGTGGGATCGCGAAGCCAAACGAGCGCGGGGGATGTGCCGGCAATATATCCGCTTTCCACGAGACGGCGCAGGCTGGCAGGCACAAGCATTTGCCAATCCAACCGGGGTTGGGGGTTGGGGCGGGGGGGCCTCCATAGCCGAGCTGTTACATGGTTGAACGTAAATAGTCATCGCGAAGAGACGTTCGTGCTTCTCATCATTTGTCTATGCCTCCCTGCCGCCGTTACTTTGCGGCCTAAATATACAACAAGAGCCCGCTGCGTTAGGGACTCTCCATCCATGCCTTGGCTCAGCCAGCCACATGATTATATCGTACAGTGCCACTGGTGAGGTCTCGCAGTGCCTCGTGCTGCGGGAGCGGCGACCGGTTGTGTGAACTCGAGAGTTGGGGGGGGGGGGGGGGGTGGTCGAGTGGTCGTGGGTATTCGGGACGGGCGCGCGTTCCCATCTTAGTCCAGACCCGGGTGGGAGGGCATTTCGCTCATGTTGATGCCGCCGCCCTCGAGGTCGAGGTTCTTGTCGTACGCAATCATCTCGGCGAGGACGTCGAGTATGCGCTGGGCCGGTGTTAGTGCCGGCGGCCCGGGGGAGGGGTTGGGTTGGGTTGGGGGGGCTTAGGGCACTCACCTTGTCCACCGTCTTGTCATAGATGCTAATCAGGTCGTTGGGGGTCGGGTAGACCTTCAGTGCCTTGTAGAAGGCCAGAGCTGAGTCGATCGTTTTCGAAGCTGGGCAAGGCATGTCAATGGCTTTTCTCGTCGGGGGGGTGGGGAGGGAATCAACGTACGATCCTGGCCCAGGACCTCGCCCTCCTGAACGTGCTCCATGAAGTAGGCCTCCTTCTCGTTCACGCCGGTGGGGAAGCCCTCCTCGAGAGCGGCGTCGACGGCATAGTGGATGTCCTTGGCCTTGGCCTTGCTCTGCGCGACGGCGTCCTCCTTCTCGGCGCGCACTTGTCGGCGCTCCTGGCGGCGCAGCTGGCGGCGGAAGTCAGGCGAGCGGCGCCGTTGCTGGTCGAAGTACACGACGTAGGCTAGAGACAAGCTGTGAGCAGCGGGACGAGGGGGGAAGCGTGTCGAGCCCGCGTCGGCGAGCGGGCGGGAGGACCCGGCGCGGTGACGTACCCAGCAGGCCCGTTGCTACTGTCGCAACGGATATGGTCGCAATCGTCGACGTCTGCACCATGGTGACGGAATCTGGCGGGCGACGGGACGGGGCGGTCGAGTAATCTGCTATAGGCCCGGGATGCGGTTCGGCGGCAGCGGGGGCGGCAGCGGCAGCGGCGGTATTGGTGATGGCGGGACGGCGTCTGGAAGTTGTGAGGGCAGAAAGCGAGCGCAGCTTTTGAAGAAGCTCTCTTGGCCCCAAACCACATGCAGCCAACCAGATAAACCCACACCCGCCCACCTTCGCTCTTTGGGCCGAAGGCTGGCCTGCGCACGTCAACTGTCTTTTTTTTTTCCCCTCGACTGCCACTAGTGCTACGTCGGTACCTCAAAGCAGAGCTTGGGAACCTTGTCGTCTATCCCTGTCGGGCGGAACCTTTGCCGTCCGTGGGCGTATGCAGTCGTATGAATGGATGTTTGTGTGTGTGTGCCTTTGGTCTCGGTCAGTAGGAGGCATGAGGATGCAGGCGCCCGCGCCGGGGATCGATATCATCGTACATCGGCCGGGCGTATATGGATGCCAGGGACGGGAGGCAGTATACATAGCCTTGGTACATAGGTGCCTACCTCCCCCGCCTGCATACATCCATCCCACCTAACTACTACTATACTTTCCATAGTATGGGACCATGGATACTGCAAGTGGTGCCACGCAGCCCAGGCCCGCACATCCTACATACGATTCACACATAAGCACCTACATAACTTCGTTACCTTCGTCCAGAGCGTCCCCTACGGCCAGCAGATGGCGGGCGCTGGCGGGCGGGCGGTCGGACCGGGGGGCTGGACAAGTGGCATCCCGTCCGTCCCGTCCCATCCATTGCTGCTGCAACGGGCCATTCCATAGTACGGACTGGAAGTACCATCGTACATCCGATCCCCAGGCCGGCACTAATTTATGTAAGCGCATGGGACGTCGTTGTCGTCGTCGTCGTCGTCTCCGAGGCCCATGGCAGAACTGCATACAGCACGACGGCCGGAGACAATAGAACTGGGATTGGCCAACAGAAGGGCGCCGGCTGGGCTGTGCTGTGCGGCTGCCACTGCATATATCGGCACGCGTTCGTGGTGCTGGTTTCGGCTGGGCGGGTTTCGGCTGGCTGGGACGGACGGCCGACACGCCCGGCGCATGCAACACCCCCAACGCCCAACCGCTCCTTCTCACGGACACGGACGCCTGGACACGGTGACCAACAACCACACCACCTCCTGACATCGCCGGCCTCCTCAACGCCCCCCCCCCCCGTCCCACATCGCCCGCCACCCGCCGCCCTCCATGTCGGAGACCAAGCTCTCGCTGCGCAGCGGCGGCAAGAGGAAGGGCCGTCCCACCATCAGCGCGCCCAAGCAAATCTCCGGCCCCCTCCCCAACGATGGCATCGACGTGCCACGCAGCGCCGGCGGCCGGTCCATGGCCGCCCAGGCCGCCCCTGCGCCCCGGCCACGCCCGCCCCCCTCGCAAGGAGGCAAGACGAACGACCTGGTGAAGCGCCGCTACTCGACGCGCTTCAACAACCTGCCTGCCAACTACGATGCCACGGCGCCCCCGGTCCCCTCCATGCCCAGCATCGACTCGGCCCGCTACGAGCAGCCCACCGACCGCCGCCCGCCGCCGTCTCGCGCCGGCGACAGCGGCGGGCGGCCCCCTGGAGGCCCGCCCGTCGTGGACATGAAGGCCCTCCGGGACCCCCGCCTGGCCGCCGACCAGTACGTGGCCAACCTCCTGAGCGAGGCCACCGAGGATGAGATCCGGGACTACGAGGACGCCCTGCGGAAGCTCAAGAGCCGCGCCGCGACCGATCTGCAGCAGAACGTCTACCAGAACCGTACGCAGTTCATCAAGATCAGCAAGGAGGCCGAGAAGCTCAAAGCCGAGATGCGCTCCCTGAGGAACCTCATCACCGAGCTCAAGACCAACACCACGGCCCTGCGAGCGGCTTCGGCAAACCGCGACCCGCCCAACCTGAGCGGCGACTTCGCGACCGGCATGAGCAAAAGGGACAAGCGCAGCTCCGTCGCCGACCGGACCGCGCTGTGGAACTCGCAGATGCAATCCCTCTACAAGAACGTCGAGGGCTCCCAGAAGTTCCTGCCCAACTCGATGGGCCGGCACGTCGTGCAGGATGCCGGCTTCTGGATCGAGCTGGACAACGCTACGTACAAGTCGCGGCGCTCCATGCAGATCTTCTTGCTCAACGACCACCTGCTCATCGCCTCCCGCAAGAAGCGGAAAGCCGACATCCCCAACGACAACCGCGCCCCCATCACCAAGCTGGTGGCCGATCGGTGCTGGCCCCTTCTCGACCTGGAGTGCGTCGACATGGCCGGCACCAACGACACGCCGAGCGGCCGAACCAAGCTGGCCGACGCCATCATGGTGCGCGGCGTGGGCCAGGAGTCCTTCATCTACCGGACCGAGAAGCCCGAGGACTCGGAGAAGGCCACGCTCATGCTCAACATCCGCAAGGCGATCGAGCAGCTGCGCAAGGGGCTCAAGTCCGAGATGGAGGCCAACAACAAGGCCAAGGAAACCATCAACTATTTTGCCTCGCGCGACCCCGGCTTGCTACAAAAGACGGAGCTGCTGCAGACCCTGTCGGACATCAAAGACATGCTCATCGAGGTTGACGGCCGGCAGCAGAACCTTCGGTGGGTGGAAAGCCAGATGGACGAGCTCGACATCGACATTGCCTTGCAGCGAACCGAGTTGGCCGTGGAGAAGGTCGAGAAGATGAACAGTCTGGCGCGCGGGCTCAAAAGCAACGCCATGGCCCAGGACTTCATCAGCTTCAAAGTGGAGGAGCGGTCGGCCCGGCTGGCCAGCCTCATCACCCGCGACTTGATAGACAACCACGGCGCGCAGACCAAGACCAAGCGGCATGTCAGCTGGTTGACACGTCTTGGGGCCGAGGACCGGGCCAGGGAAGCCTACCTGGAAGCACGCGGCGATTTGCTCAAGAAGAGATCGAGGTAAGCCAGAGCTGGCCGCACTCCGGAAAGCAGAGAGAAATACGTTCGGCTAACCGGTCCACCAACAGGCAGTGCATCTTCCAGGGCGATCTGCACCTCTACATCTGGCAGCTGTCCTTTGTCTACTTTTCCATCATCCGCAACACGGTGTTGTGTTTCCAGGACTGCTTCCCCCAGACCATGATGAGCGCTTGCGTGAAGTGGGCCAAGGAAGAGGTCGAGGCCTTCAACGTCATCTTGGCTCGTCAGCTCAGTAGTACTGAGAAAGACGGCAAGGTGTGGAACGACTGCATGGACCGGGCCAAGACACACGCCAAGATGCTTGCCGACGTACAGCTGGACTTCCGCGAGCTCGTGGGTAAGGACGTGGCCGAGGCCGCCACCAAGAACGGCGAGGGGACCGTTGGGCTCGGACTTGCTGCCTCCTGAGATGGGCAGGAATCGCAGTGAGGGACGCTATGTTGCCAGATACTAGTCGGGCATGAGGTTTTGCCAAAACTTACCATGCGTTATGTTGAGAATGCCCACGAAGAGCCTGCCTGCCTCCCTGCGGGTGCTAGGGCTGGGTGATATGTAATCTACATGCGGGCCCTTGTTCAAAATACCATTTCCGCTACACAATACGCCTGTCGGCGGCAAGAAACAACAACATCTGGGGACCTGGGTCGACGCAGGCCCCCGGTTGTGATGCGACGCATGGGGGAGTGGGCGGGCGCTGCAGAGCCGTCACCAACAAACACCCCCGTGGGGCGTGAAGATAGACATTCCTATCCAATACGTGCAGGCCTCTACTGCCAGATGGAGAATGACGCCCCCCGGGCCGCATTCGGTACGCGGCCCAACATTTCCGCCAACGCCAACGTGCCGCCGGTTGGGTGTGCTCACTTGACAATTTGCCGTGCCGGGTTGCTACTGCTGGATGGACTCGTGTACCCTTGACCGACCACGAGCCGCTGCTAGTTGCTGACCTCATGGCCATGCCGGCGGTGGGCAGATGTACCCCCCCCCTTCTTGGATAGCGGCGCCCAACTCCTGAATACCGAGTCCTTTCGTCGGGGTGGTGCCGCGGAGCTTGGCTGGCTTTGGGATCCATGGAGGCATGGCAGTGCAAGGCGAGCAGACACCCATGTAACCAACACACTACGACTGGCACGGGCGGCAACGTCGGCGCCGTTCGGGCGCTTGTCGTGTGAGCCCGGGCTTGGACTGTACCTACAGGTATGGTGGTAGTGAGACAGGTTGGGATGCGCGATACCTGTGCTCCCTTTTCTTTTGCTGGCCCGTCTACGGCATATACGCCTATCCCCCCGAACCGCCGCGACGCCGGATTTCCCAGACAGCATTCCGGGTCACCGTGACTCACGCCAGATGACCAGCTTCACAGTTCATCACTCCGAGTCTGCCCGAAGCTTCTCGGGGCCGGATGGAGCACGAGCGGGTATGGGGACCATATCACCTTCAGCAATGGCGAAAGCCGAAGCCTCGCACCTCAAGCCGGTTCCAACCAACCAAGGCGACAGGGTGACAACAAGCCGCCTGCCCGTCGAGATACAGCTGGACATCCTGGATCTCGTTGTGGGGGATCTTGATGCGCTGTCGCTTTTGTGGGAGGCATCCTCGTCCACAGAGTCGACCATGGCGGTTCGCCCCCTCTGCGTGGGCAACGAGGACGACCACTACGCCAAGACCCGGGCGAGAAGGCTCAGCAACGTCTCCATCCTCCTCCCCCAAGTTGGGCCGCGTATCGACCAGTGCTTTGCCAGGCTGCCGGCCCTGGGGGCTCCAGGTTCGCGTAAGCCATCGTCGTACTGGGTCGACTTCCAGCGTGACGTCTTCGCTCCTCTCGTGCACGCAAAGCAGAGTGGGAGGGAAATGGGCCGAGCGCCGGCCCGCAGCACTTGGGAGCAAGCTTCAAGGGAAGCAAAGAGCTTCTTTGCCGAGGGACGGCACTGCCGGGGCAGGGAGATGATCCAAAACATCTTGGTGCCCGAGGACTCTTTTGGGGATGGGCTGAAGGGGTTCGAGATGGCCAAGGGCTTACCCGGGCTGCAGAGGATATACGTGCTGCAGGCCTTCGTCGCCCGGTATCCCCAGGGCTTTGCTACCGGAAGCTTGGCCCATCATGTTGAGGCCTGGGCCAAAGATGCCCGGGCATCTGCCGGGGCGGATGGCACGGTGGCCGTGTGGCCGTTCTCGGTGGCGCTCGAGGCGCTCGCGGAGATGGACCCGAGAGGAGGTCAAACCCGAACCCTGTGGACCACGGAGAAGCCCGATCCGTTCTGGCCTTACGCACCAGGTTGGTTCCACAAGCGCCACGGGGTCGCGGGTCGCATGAATCGGATAGGGGAAAGCTGGACGAGGACGCAAGCGCCCGGCGTTGGGATTGTACTGGTCAGTCCCCGGAGAGGTGGTGGACGGGAGCCCACGTTCTTGGATGGCGAAATCCTCGCCCCGCCAAGACCCCCGTCATGAGTGAAAGTGAGCATTCCGGGAGTCCCGAGCGGGATGGTGCAATCAATCCCATTGTTGTTGTTTTCTCCTAGGAGCTGCGGGCTGCGCGATTGATATACCCGTAGTTGGCGATGAGGCGGGTGTTGCAACAAGTACCTGCTTCTATAGGCGGGGCCCTTATTAGCTACCGACTGTGCTGTATGCACCGTTTTTACTTGGGGCGGCGTGGCAGTGGCACGTGCTTGCGCAACTGCCCAGCGTAACTCGCCCGTCGTGCAGAACAGACGCAGACGGAGAGCCCCCGAGACTGGGGATATCCCCCGAGACTGGGGATACACCCAGCTCCTGTCTTCATCCATGTACGATGGAAATGGCTTGGCATGGGATAGGTGGCCCGAAAAGTAGCTGGCAGCGTTCCCTAGAGGAACAGCCGCCGGAGAGTGGGAGTCCTGGTCCCGGATGATCAGCTCGAGGTCGCTAGGCACGTCGTATCCCGGCCCCAACCCAAAGAACTGGCGGATGGGACGAGATGGCGGGCCATTCTGGGCGAACCGAGCTGTGGTCTTCTCACACCCGGGGGAGGGAGAAGAGGAGGCACGTAGGCACCCAGGGTCGAGCCCGGACGTATGCCCCAAAGCGCAGCACAGCACAGCACAGCACAGCACAGCAGAGGAGGCCCTGGGGTACAGCAGCAGGAGCACACCAACCAAGGGGCGGGAAGGCTGAAGCGAGCGCTTCCCTCCCTTTTTTTTTTTAACCTGGTAGGGGATCCCATCCTGCCCAAACTCGCAAGGCAGCGCAGCGCAGCGCTACTACGCTACGACTTCGGCCCCTCCTTGGCTTGGCTCTGCCCGTTCCATCGACTCAGAAAAAGAGACACATCCCGCTAGGCGCCCCTGCTCATCAAACCCGTAGCCCAACGTCATCCGCGACGACCAGGCCAGCCCAGGACAACATCACCACCATCACCACTTTAGCCGCCATCATCAGCCTGCCCCCAACACCCCGCGCCCGCCGTTGAGCAGCACCACGAGGAGACACGAGTAACGACCAGCCGAACGCGCCACGACCCCACGCCCCCCTGTCGAGGCGCCACGCACCGACACATATTCCACCCTCCTCCCTCGCCCCCCCCCCCCCCTCCACCCTCCTTCTCCCGCCGTCATGGACACCAACATGGAGGACGTCGGTAGAACCCCCGCCGAGTTGGCGCCGCCCATGCCCGCCCAGGAGCCTGCCACGATTCCCACCCTCGATGGCTGGATCGAGAGCTTGATGAGCTGCAAGCAGCTGGCCGAGGCCGATGTCCAGAGGCTGTGCGAAAAGGTGCGTGTGCTCCGCGTCCCCGTGCTCGTGACCGCCCGTCGCGGCCACGACGACGACGACCACCACCACCACCACCACCACCCCCCCGACGGCGGCCCGCTAACCCCCGTCTCCAGGCGCGAGAGGTGCTTCAGGACGAGTCCAATGTCCAGCCAGTAGTATGTCCTTTCTCCCTCCGAGTGCCTGCCCTCTAGGCGCCCACGCGCGCGAGCTCGCCACGCACCAGAGACTGACCGCCGGCGCCCGCCTCTTCCCCCCCCAACGCAGAAATGCCCCGTCACCGTCTGCGGTGACATCCACGGCCAGTTCCACGACTTGATGGAGCTGTTCAAGATCGGCGGCCCCAACCCCGACACCAACTACCTGTTCATGGGTGACTACGTCGACCGTGGCTACTACTCGGTCGAGACGGTGACGCTGCTGGTCGCCCTCAAGATCCGCTACCCCCAGCGCATCACCATCCTGCGCGGCAACCACGAGTCGCGCCAGATCACCCAGGTCTACGGTTTCTACGACGAGTGCCTGCGGAAATACGGCAACGCCAACGTCTGGAAGTTCTTTACCGATCTGTTCGACTACCTGCCCCTGACGGCCCTGATCGACAACCAGATTTTCTGCCTGCACGGTGGCCTGTCGCCCAGCATCGACACCCTTGATAACATCCGCGCTTTGGACCGCATCCAGGAAGTACCTCACGAGGGACCTATGTGTGACCTTCTGTGGTCCGACCCCGATGACCGATGCGGCTGGGGAATCTCGCCCCGTGGCGCGGGCTACACCTTTGGCCAGGACATCTCGGAGGCCTTCAACCACAACAACGGCCTGACCCTGATTGCCCGCGCCCACCAGCTGGTCATGGAGGGCTACAACTGGTCCCAGGACAGGAATGTCGTGACCATATTCTCTGGTGCGACGGCCCCTCTTTTCTCTTGTCTGCGCGTGCTGCACTAACCCACACGACACCAGCTCCCAACTACTGCTACCGATGCGGCAACCAAGCCGCCATCATGGAGATAGACGAGCATCTGAAGTACACCTTGTAAGCAACCTCGCCCCTTTCCCGCCCGTCGTCCGACGGCAGCTTGGCAGGTCGGAGCTAATCCCGCCGCCCCTCACCCAGCCTGCAATTCGACCCTTGCCCTCGCGCTGGCGAGCCCATGGTTTCTAGACGTAAGCTCCCCCCCCCCCTCCGGCCTCTTGACCATTGTTCGGACAATCTTGGGTGCACACCCTTGCCATGCCCCGGGGTGTAAAACACACCCATCTCGCCGTCACCCCACCGGCGTATCCGGCATGGCCCGTGGCAGCCAAGGTTCTCGCTGACATGGCTCCAGGTACACCGGATTACTTCCTGTAAACAACCCGCGGCCACGCAGTTCCTGTCACCGAGAGGCCAGCCACAGGGCTGAAACCCTCGAGCCCATGAGTGCATGCCAGTTGTCTCCACACCCCGGCGGAGGCAGAGAGAAGCAGGTAGCCACGTGTCGCGAGCTGTACGATTACACCGCACAGAAAATCGAGTTTATTGCCAAAACCCCGAGTTGCACGTGGACGTCGCTTCGGAGCGTCGGGCTGCCGCTGTCTCGTTTAATGTCGCTGTCTGTCTGTTCCGCTGACTCGTCGAGAAAGAACACGGGCCGGGCCTCGTCAGCGAAAGAGAAGACAGGCGGCATCCGCAGACGCGGGCGCACATGGGCGACAAGACCTAGATAATCCGCATTATAGAATCCCTTGCGCGCACCTTTGCTCTCTTTGCCGCGTAACCCGTGCCATGTATTCTCGTCTACAGACTTGCCCACGGACCGACACTCGGGCGGGCCAGCGGCAAGTGGCCGTTGTAGTAACGCTTGCGCTCAGAAAGCAGCCTGGGTAGCTGTTCTCACGCTCCTACGCAGCCGCCCGCTCACACAGGTACGTACTCCAAGCCTAGAGCACCCCCCCCCCCCCCCCCCGGCGCTGCGTACATACTTGCCCGAGAGGTCGGTATGCCAGGAGGGTCGGCCACGGTGCAAGCCAGCTCCGCGTTCAGTGGACACGTGTGGGAACCGTCTGGCGCGGGAGTAATTCTTCCGATTCAGTAGTTTCCGCGCCGCCGTACGGGATGAGCACCCGGCGGGCGCGTCTTTCCTCCACAGGCGGATAAATAAACCCCCTTTTGCGGAGAGGAAGCCAAGGGGAAGAAGGAAGCCCGGGGGGGGCGGGGCCGCGTCCCTTTCCACTCACCCAAACCCAGCCCATCAAGTTTCTTCTCCCGCCGGCCACGGAAAGGGAGAGGGCGTCGGGACGGGGGAGGGTTGAATAAATAAATCAATAAATAAAAGGAGGAAATGGCGCCGGAAACCCCCAGGACGACGCCCGCTGCCTGCCTCGGCGCGCCCCGCATGTGAACCTCCACCGCCCCCCTGGACGCGCCCAAAACGCCTGACTGCTTGACCAAGTCCCGCATGGCATATACGAAGCCCGGTATCCCATGTACGTCATGACACAAAAGAAAAGAAAAGAAGGAGGGAAAGGCAGGCGTCATGTTTCGTTAGCTAAAGAGGAGGGTTTCTCTCTCTCTCTCTCTCTCTCTCTCTCTCTCTTCAACACGTCGTGGCCCGGCCAATGCGGTCCCGCTCCGTGGAGCTGAAGCTGTCACTGCGGCGCGAGCGTGCCGTCGCCATGCTGCGGTCGCTGGTGCTGATGCGGCCGGGGCCGGCGGGCGGCGGCGGATCGCGGCGGGCGTCGGCGGCCTCGGCCTCGGTCCGCCGCGACGGGCTGCGCGACGGATTGTGCACGGTGCCGACGGTGGCCAGGTGCGTCGTGGCGCCCTCGAGCAGCAGCGAGTGGCGCGGGCTGTTGGCATCGTCGCCGTGGCCGAGATCGTGAGCTGTAAGTATCGGCTCGGCGTGATGATGGTAGTGGTGGTGATAGTGGTAGTGGTAAGGTTTGGTCCCCAGCCTCGCGCCGGCCGGCGGCCGGTCAAACGAGTTGTTCCGGCTGCTGCTGTTGCTGCTGCTGCTGCTTCTGCTGCCGGAGCCGGGTGGCGGTGGCATCGCCTTGAACTGGCGGCGGCCGCCGTGGCTCGCGGGTCCCCGGCCACCGGGCACGGCCACCACGGCTGCCGCCTCTTGGCTCGTCGTCGGGACCGGGTCCTGCCGGCTGCTGCTGCTCGGCGTCCGGCGGGCCGAAGGGGCGCGGCTTGTAGTGCTGCCGTTGCTCGGCCGCCGCCTGTCGGTGCTCCGCGAGCTTCTCTCGCTGGTGCGGCGGGTGCGGCGGCTCTCGCGACTCTCCCGGGCACGCGCCCGCCTCTCCGCTGGCGGTGGCACCTGCGGTAGCGACGTTCGATCGATCGGCACCCGCACCTGGCCGTCTTGGGTGCGCTCCGGCAGCTGCTCCGGCGCCGGGGATGGCATCATCTGTTGCTGGCCCCATGGGAGGGCACGGTCGGCGCGGTCCCCGGGCGTCGATGCCGTACTTATCTTGCCGAGCATGTCCTCCAGGGCGCCTACGCGCTCGCCGCCGACCGAAGCGGTGCCTATCTCGGTATCCCCTCCGAAGACGCTCTCGTCGTGGTCGCCGCTGCCACACTCGGTGTAAGCGCCCGCCGTCGACGAAGGGCCGACGGTCGAAGGCCCGCCAGTAGGCGTCATTACGTCGATGTAGTCGTCGGTGCTGAAGACAGGCCCGTACGACGCGAGGACAAGGTCGCGGGCCAAGGGCCTTTTCGGCCCAAAAAAGGGGGGTGGCGGGTCGGCGCCTTCGTCGGTATCCGTCGACGTGTCCGCAACGTGCAGCGTGAGATCGCTGCGACGGGCAGACACGCCCACCACCCTGAGCTTCTTGAAAGACGCGGCCGACCTCGAGAAGTTGGAGCTGGGACGCGAAGCCGAAGTGATGTACGGCAAAGTGGCGGTGCCCGGAGCTTTCGCCTTCTCGCCGGAGTACGACCCCGGGCCCTGAGCCTTGGGGGGGACGTAGAAACGCTTGTGGAAAAAGAAGGCGAGATAGACGTAGGCGACGATGACGTCGAGGACGAAGTTGAAGACGTAAAACGACGCCCGGGAGTGGTACCATGCCGGTTTTTGCAGAGGCCGCGGCTCAAAGTTGGTGCCGGCGCGGAACGAGGCGCCAATGGAGAGCAGCGTGGTCGTCAGGAGCAACAGGGCCAGCTTCGCGGCCCAGCTGCCCTCGCCGAACTTCTCGACCCGGAACCTCCGCGGAAGCGTGGCCGCCAGAAGCACGATGGGGATGGGGAGAAAGGCCAGGAGGGCCAGGTACGTGCCCGAAAACAGTTGCACGAGGCGATCGGCTTCCTTGATGCGCGCATCCAGCGTGTAGAACGACTGGACCGTCACCACGATGACCATGACGAGGCAGGCAACGACGCTGAAGAAGAAGAAACCGAACAGGAACCGTGCCGGCGTCGACCAGCCGAACTCGGGGTGGTAGCCCCGCACGATGCGCTGTGCGAAGAAGAGGTTGACGATGAAGACAATGACGGTACCGGCCTGCGCCAGAATGTTGGCCGCGATGGCAACCCGCACGTTGGTGGGCTTTGCTGCCCACACGATGCGCATGGCGAGCGCCGCGGCGCGAATTGTGCTGAAGGCAAACATCATGGCCGAAAAGACAAAGAAGTGGCCTCGCCGCCTATTGACCTGGAAAACCGCCATGTGTGCCGTCGCGGAGATCAAAAAAAGGGCCAGCAGAACCCCGCTGATGGGATTGTCCACCGCACTGGTCGGCACGCCACCCACGACAGCCGTCGTCGGAGGGTACGGCGGCGACATCAGGGCCATCGGGTTGCTATTATTGGCATTTGGGCCCGAAATGTCCTAGAGATGGGTGCTGGTCAGCATGCTGCTTCGCAGTAGTCAAGCATACCACGGCTAGGCTGGCGGCCGGCCGCGACGGGACGGTCGACGACATGGCGGCATGCTGTGAGGTTCTGCGTACCCCTTGGATTGCTCCCGAGAGACCCGGTGAAGATATTTGCGTCCAGTTGGACATTGTGAACTGCGGGCAACGGGTTGCACAAGCTGCCCGGGACTGGCTTCGATACCGGCTCTTCTGGGAACGTCCACCCCTTTCTGGGTCTAGGGCTCGCTCTTTCTGTCCGTGTACGTTGGGGGGTCCAGAGCACTAGGGGGCGGTAGCTGTGAGCGGCACAGGTCTTTGGGTTGGCTCTCCGAGCTGAAGCATAGAAGCAACCCAGAATGAGCGTGGGATTGGGACATGGGAGACGAGAGAGAGGCAAGCCCGGGCAAAGGGGATGGATGCTAAGGGGCTCGGCCGTTGTTATTAGAAGGTCTTGGGCCGAGACGCGCATATCGCTGCTCGCATATCGGCGGTCAGCAGTCAGACGAAGCGTGATGATTCATTCGTCTCGGTCCACGCACGTGGGCAGGCCGCCGCCATCGACGCCCGCATCGAGAGAGGGTCCGGAGAGAGCAAGAGAGAGCCACAGCCGGCCTGAACCCTGCTCAGGGAAACTTCCTAGCAGCCGGGCCGGAGCCAGTGGAGGGGGGGAGAGCAGGGGGGGGAGGCAGCAGCTGTCGTCTGCTATCGGCGTCATGCTGTCAGCCCGTGGCCCGACCTGCGTGCCGGTATCGTGGTGGTGTTTGACTTTGGGAGGCGTGGCTTGGACCCTCTCAGTTCCGTCCCCAGCACTTTAGTTGGAACAAGGTTGAACGGTCGCAGGAACGTCGCGCCACTATCTTGAGTGTCTTGCCCACTGCCACAGCCGGTCGCAGGATGCCCCTTGGCATATCGGCCTCGGGGGCTCGGAGGCTCCTCGTGTGCGTGCGTGCGCGGGAGCGCGCGCGTGTGTGTATGCCCCATGTCGCCGGCATAAGGTTGCTAGCCCTATACTCACCCAACCTGGTAGCCTGGCGCGTTGCTGCCGAGGGCCATCTCAGGCTGCGCGTAATTGAGCGGGGAGACGAAAGCATACACGTGAGCCGCCAGGAAAAGAAAGCCGCGTCTTCGGGGACCACGGCCGTCCGGGTGCCCCACCAAAACTCCGGCGTGAGATGAACGGGGCGGACCAACCAGAGAGACCCGGCGCCTGCCGGGGCACTGGCGAGGGCCTTACACAGCCGCCGCAATCGTCACCCCCCCCAAATGGAACCAAGGTTCCCCGATCACGCCGCTGGGCGGTTGGCCTGGCCCCCCGGCTGCACCGCGTGGCTCTACTGCCTTTAGGTTGGCGCGCCCACTTCCGCTGCTTTGCCATGATGAAATCATCCGGTACGTCTGTTCCTCCTAGACTTTCCCGAGTCTGGAACCAACGGCGCACCCCTGGTCGCATCCGCCCCGGGGGGTCGCCCATCGCCAGACCAAGACAGGATGATGCCGCCGTCGTGAGCGTCCGGCTGCGGAAGGAGTGGCTTCCTCCCTCTTCCTTCTCCGTGCCCCAGAGCAGCGCGTGGGCTGAGAGGATCATGGGCAATGAGCGGATATGAGCCCGTAGATTCCACGCCGGAATCGAGAACATCGAGCATCACCACAGCACCCACGCTCCACCTTTTGGGGCATGCGTGCTTCTCCTCCGTCCCCGTGGACTACCCTCGTGCAGACGGCCGGGTCCCTCGCCCTGTAGACGCCCCTGCTGTTTTCAAGGCCGGTTGGACTCTCGTACGAGAGATTAGGTTGCCAGAGCAAAGGCAGGCGTGCAGCTCGCCTTGGACGATGGCGGTTTGAGGCAACCTTAACGGCTCTGGCAGCCCACGCGGTTCAAGTGGCGTTGTTGCTGCTTCGCCCCCCCGCCTGTCGTACATGCGGTGTGGTGTGTAGACGGTTTCCTGCAACGCCGGGCGGCTCGTAAGAGCAGCCGTGGGCGTGTTGGCACCGCACGTGGTGGGCATGCCGGCGTTTGCCCCCCATCAGTCACCCATCAGTGATGGCCGGCACGGACACCTGGGGTATTGCTCGCGCAGTGCGCACCGAGGTTCGCGGCATGCAGGCCGCCGTGTCCAGCCTACACCCCCCGTCTTGTCTTTTCGACGGTCTCCAGCCCACGTCCCACCAGCATTTAATGACGTCGGGTCGGCCAGTCCTTGCTGCTCTCCTCCCGATGGACCCGTCGTTTGATACAACTTCCGCGCTGAGGGGATTCAAGATGGGCGCCGAACTCCCCACCGGAATGCATCAAAGCATAGGGCTCCTTCTTGTACCCGAAGCCAAGCCAAGCCGTCTGTCATCATCGGGCCCGTCCTCCCGCTACGTACAACAGTGGAAACAAGAGACGGGCGTCGAGACGCTTGCAGCATTGCCTCTGCCCCCCCTCCTCTTTTTTCTTTTTCTTTTCAGCGGCAGTGCATCTAACAGGCGCTGCGTCTTGTCGGCCTCTGCTCTATCGATGGTGGATGGGGTAGCCGCCGGCCGGTTGCCATGATCATCAAGAAAAGAGGCGGTGGCCTAAGGTGGGAAGCAGAGATGGACAAACAGGCAGCCGGATGAATCCTTCTCGAATAGCTGCCGTGTAGGAGCACCGATTGCCCTCCCTACGTGGGTGGCGAAGCTAGCTGACATAGGACAGGATGCTTTGGCAGAGGTGCCTGAGTAAGCATGCCAGTCGATGGATGGGGGGGATGAATGGTGCGCTTTTCTGTGTTGTTTTGAATTGGCGCACCGGCTTCCTCTCCAGGAAGACCGTCGGGCTCTGCTCCCAATGGGCTGCACTGTGCACTGCTCCGAGTTGGTTTGGAAGTGTGATTACAACTACCGCCTCTTGGGTTGGAATTCGGCTTTCAGTGCTGAGATGCTCCGGTCTCGCTGGTTTGCGTGGTAGGCAGTCGACCGACTCCCGACGGCCAGATCACGCTGCATTTGGGTCCTGCATAGCCAATCTGGGGAAATCGCTGCTGATCGAAAAGCGACGCGGCAAAACCATACCAGCAAAGCATCCGTGACGCGCGGGCTGGCCAGATGGACGAGGAGCACGCAAAGGGGTTATTAGCGTCAAGACTCGCAACCTCAAGTGTGGGTTGTTGTACGGATGCGTACATGGGCCCGGTGGGATGGAAGGCACTACGGATCCCATAGCTTTGGGATCGGGGGCGGGAACATGAGATACAGAGAGTGCTTCGACGTGACGAAACAGGCAAGTACCTGCTTCGCTGTTTTGGGTAAGCTGGCACCTATAGCTCTATAGATGCATCGGAAAGGGAATGGAAGTACCTCGGTGGCATCCCATGAGCTAACGCCGACTGATGAAGCTCCCATCCCTTTCATCGCCATCCGTCCAGTTGAGTATCCGCTTCCAAGGCGTCGGTGCCAGCCAATGCCCCCTGGGTACGCCGGCTTCTGTTTGGCCGGCCGAGGTTTGAAGGAGGCCCCCGAGGCCCTCGGGCGCGTTTTAAAGCACTGGAGACCAAGCTGTAGCAGCTCTAGGCCCCTCGAGTAACAGCAGCAGCAGCAGCAGGTACAGCACCAACCAGCTGAGCTCCCTGGGGTGGATGCCAGCCCTGCCCCAGGCGCTAGCCGCTAGTTTGGGTAACTGATTGTCAGTACCCATCGAGTACATAGTAGCTCTCGCCCATCATTGAAGACACGCAAACAATATCAACGTTCTCACCATCACACAATCCCCCAAGCCTTTCGGTAGAGCCCGCGACACGCACTGCTTGCGCAAGCCACCCCTCTCCCGCTCCGCCCGCATCGTCCACGGCCATCCATCTGCTCGCAATATAGAACGGCCCGCTTCGCCTGGCGCCGCCTCCCCCTCCGCATCCCGCATCCCGCATCCCGCTGCCTGCTCGCCACCCCGACCCAACAAACCCAAACCCGCCACGATGGATTTCTCCGACTCCTTGTAAGCTCTGCCAGCCCGTCGTCGCTTTCGCCGTCGCCGTTGCCCTCGCTGTCAATGGTAGGGAGGGCGAGCAGCAGCAGCAGCACGCGCAGGTTCGCGGTGCCTGTCTGCTGGCTCGGCTCGCTCCCTGGCTCCGCTGGCGCAGTGCGACTCTGACTCTCTCTTTCTCTCTCTCCCTGTCTCTCTCTCTCTCTCTCTCTCTCTCTCTCTGTGTGTGTGTGTGTGTGTGTGTGTGTGGTGTGCTCATCTCGTCCATGTGCAACGCGCCTGAACGCACGCGCGCACACACACACATCCACGTCTCCAAAAGAATCGACCTGACCGCTGACCTGCCGTTCGTTCCGTGTAGTCGCATCGTCAACCTGGCGGTTGGCGTCATCCTGATACTGGGAGGCATTTCGCAGTTCTTCCCCTTCGGATTGTGAGTTGCGCCCCTCTCCGTAGAACCTTTTCTCCCTCTCTCCCTCTCGCCGGCTGCTGACCAAAGGGCGCGCTCGACCAGTCAATCGCTCATCATTGGTATCTACACCATCATCTTCGGCGCCGCCGTCGCCCTGCTCGAGTTCCAGATCCCGCCCCAGGTGTCGCGTTACGCCTCGTTCTTGTTCTCCTTCATTGGCCGTGGCATCTGTGAGTCCGCCTCTCAACCCCCCCGTCGCCCATTGCGCAACAGAGAGAAGAAAAAGGGAGGAGAAAAAAGTAGCCCTCGTGTCCTAACCTTCGCTCTCTTCAGTCTACATCTTCATGGGTTCGATACTCCTCAACGATGGCGTCCTCCGTATCATTGCCGGTTCCATCGTCGGCCTGATCGGTGTGGGCTACTGTGCTCTCGAGTTCATCCCCTCCATCGAGCCTCCGGCCAACATGCGCGAAGCCGACCAGGGCTGGGGTGCGGAGCAGGTCTAAACCGCCTTGGCGGCGATCCCCTGCCTGTGAGCCGCTTCCTCTTCTTCATGGGGGAGGACCGGGGCAATGAAACAAGTCCCGGGTGGAGGCTCGCATGCCGCGACCTGCGTGGGCAAGGTCTTTCGGCGCATCCGCCCCAAGACCCCCGACATGGTGCCTACGCGGCAAAATATGGAGCAGGCGAGCATGTTGAAAATGACTGCATACTTATAAGATAGATGGGGGCCGGGCAAGGTGCCACGTGTAAAAGTCCTTGTTTGAGCGACCGGATGGCTTGGAGCTCGTAGGGCAAGGGCACGATATAAATGCGAAGGCATGGATGAGTATCTAGGCGGTCATCAGCACGAAGAGTCAATTCCGCTTTGCAGAATATAGGCCGTGTCTGGTGAAGCCCCCAGATTGGGTCCTAGCCGGGCTCCGGCCTGGACTCGGAGTCCCAGGGGCGGAGGGGTAGTCTTTGCAACTCACGCACCAGCTTGGTCCAATCGCAATTCCAGTACCACCCGTGCCTTTTTGGCGTTGGGCCGAGTCGCCAGTCTACCACGACTCCCACGCGTGGTTCTTAGAAACATAGATTTTGTGGACTATTCGCATGGGACGTGCTGTTCGCCACATCCCATGCCAAAGGCAGTGTCCGTGATGTATGCCCCTTGGCCTATCGTCTCCTGGTGCGCCTGACGGAGTGTGCCTTTTGGGAGGGCCGAGGGACCCTTTACCCCCTTTGCCCAGCCTGGTGAGCACCTCCAGCCAACCCAGAGCGCCGACTTCCCAAGAATGTTCGTGTAACCATTCTGAGCATCCCGCCGTGAACCCAAAATCCGTGACGCCTTGTAGTTTCCCAATACCTTTGGTAACCCATCCCTTTTGCATAACCTTCGTAATATTAGGGCCTAGCTGAGGACCCTCGTTCAGCCAAGCCAGTTGTGAGCTGCCGCCTAAATCATGTGGCCGATGGCGCCCTAGTCCAAGGCAGCCAGCTCTCTCTCTTTTGCTGCCAGCAGTTCGCGCATCTTTTCAGCTTCTTGCTGCAACGCCGCGCGCCTCTCGGCCTTTGCCCTGTCACTCTCTATAGCACCCGCAGTGGCCGTCACGGTGGAGCTAGTCGAGGCACCACCCGGGCTGGGGGCAGATGCCATGGCGCTGGCTGGCGACCTGAGCATCCGAAGCGAGTCAGCGGCATCCTCCATGGCACTCCGTCCTGCGGTCTGGCCGGCCGGGTTCAGGATTGACTTGATGGAAGAAAGGCGTTTGGAGCCATCGTGGCCCGCGTCGCTCGTAGCAGGCTCTGATTCAGTGGCCGCCGAGAAAGACCTCTTGCGAGAGGGCGAGATAAACGAGGCTGGTGACAGAGATGATTGTCTATCGCTCAAGGCCGAAATGGAGGTAAGGGGGGCCAATCGATTGTCGTCGGTGAGCGAGCCGCGAATGTCAAGCGACTGGGGTGTGCGTGCCGTGTGGTAGGCTGTTAGGTCGCTGGACTGTAACGACGTCGACATCTGGCCGCGCCGGACGGGTTCTGGTAAGAAGGTCAAGGGCTGTTCTGATCGGCGACGGAATCCCAGATTAACAGATCCATCGTCGTTCACGCTACCGCGTGCCACTTCGTAGTCAGCCACCTGGCTCTGTTGCTCTACCGACTCGAGGGTCACCTCTTCGTCCTGGTCCGCCTGTGCTGCCGGAATCACCCTTTTTCTCCGCTTGATCACAGCTTTCTTCATAGTGACAGGGCGGTGAACGCCATGAAGTTTATAGTACAGCCCTGGTCCAGTTAGCATCGTACCGGGGGAGAAGCCCAGGGGATCCTTACCACATGCGTTACATATCGTGTGCCCACTTTCGTCTCGCCGCCACAGCGGAGTGACCGTAGTGCCGCAGTTCTGGCAGGCTATCACCACGGTCGTGTTATTCGCTTGGGCCTGCTGCGCGGCCACATCAATGGGAACCGGGCCGTCGTCTTGAGCTTGCGCGCTTCCGGCATCCTGTTTTTGGACGTTGGCGAGGTGAGCACTCTTGGCCACTCGGTTGTTGAACGCAGGGCAACCACTACAGCCTTCTGCGCCACCGGTACCGTTGCATCGGCCGCCGCCTGGACAAGACCCCGTAGGCATGTGGTCGGCCGAAACGTAGGTAGCACCCGAGGTCTGATTGGACGGCTTGGAGCAGGATTGCTGCTCGGTGCCCTTTGGCGGAGTCGTGGCTACCACAGTGGGGGGCCGCTTGAGGTTGGTAGGTCTCGACGAGTTTCGGGCCTTCAAATACAAGCCGCAGGCATTGCAGATAATGGCGCCCTGCGGCGATCGTCTCCATAGGGGCGTCTGGGTAGTGCCACAGTTGCTATAGCTCACGTAAGCTGATGCATGTCAGGCGATGGTATCGGAACCGCCCTCACCTGCAAACCTGCCCGCCCTGGGTGGGGGTCGACGTCGGGATAGGCTTCTCATCGCTGGCCAGTTTCCCATCCTGGTACGCGTCATAGGGCAGAGGCGAAGGACTAGGCGACAGAGCGTGGGTACTATCCAGTATGGAAGGACTGCGCCGTGCCTCCGAGATCGTCACGCTCGTGGCTGGACTGCGGGATCCGGTAGACGGGGCATAACCGGAATTGGTCGCCTCGGGCACATGCGTGTTGTCCCCATTTCCCAAGGAACGGGTTGGCAGCGCGGTCCGAGTGGAAGCCGGCTCTTCCTTAGGACGGCTGACACACGAGGGCTGGGCAGGCTCCATGGTCTACCGTTGGGATTTGCTACCGGACGGGGGTTGCTTTCTGGGCCCAGTGAACGATGCCCAAATGCGAGGTTGCTAGTAGCCCAAAACCCCGGCGTCTTTGTTGGATGTTATGACACCAGCATGTATCGCAACTGAGGCCAGGCAGGTGGTCTCTTGTTGGTTCGATGACTAGTTGTGGAATGGGAGGTACCAGGGGGAGCCGCCTCCTGGTGCAAGCCGTGGCGACGATGCGTTCCAGAAGACGATGCGACTTCCGAGTACGGGGGGAAAGCAGACGACGGCGCTTTAGGGCTCTGACTTTTTCGATACGAGCTGTCGGAGATGGAGCCACGGGCTTCGAGTGGAAGGAAGCAAATGCGATGGGAGGCGACACAGGCCGACGGCGTAGACGAGCAGGCCGAGGTGCAACTGGCGTCGAGTTCGGGCAGGCGCTTCTTCTCTCCTAACGATGGTGCGATGCGGGCCGAGGCCGGGCAGCGGAAAGGAGAGGAAGCAATCGGCAATGCACTCCCGGACGAGGCGGACTTCTCACACAAGCGGAGGCAAATAACGATTCTGCGCGGACAGAAGTGCGAAGTCTGATGGCGCTCCGCCACGGGGATACTTGGGTCGTAGAGGATGGATGCTGGTAGGGTCCCGGTGTAGGCGAGTACATGTACCTAACCTACATACTGTACATAAGTACAGGCTGACCCGGCAGTCATCCCACGCACCAGAGTGCACGACAGCGAGTATAGCAGCAGCAGCCACGCCTGGAAATTCTTCTTGGGAGGAGTGCCCAGACTCGCGGAACGGGATGAGAACCCCGTGCGATGGACACCGCTTTTGCAGGGCACGTATGCGTGCAAATAGTCCATGCATCCGTCCCAGCGGGCGACTCTTCGGCCATCATCACGGTGTGAAGGGCGCTGACAAAGTACTTTTGGCATGCTCCTGATTGGCGCGGGGACCAAGCGGGTCGCTTCCAGCCAACACGATCCGCGATCCATCGATCCGTTGTTCGGTGTGTGTACAAGTAGGTGCCCGCCCTTGGCAACTCATCCAACAGATCCCTGCCTAGCAGATAGCCCTGGAAGTTGCCATTCTCTTACCCAAGCGATCACGACCGCCCGTCTAGGTGGTCAGCAATCTTTTGTTGCCTCCCGACATGCTGTGTACCCACCTAGGCACATACCCCTTCTTGAAAGCAATTGCCCAAGGTTCGCTGGTGCTTTTTCCAAGCTCGCTGGTGCTTGTTCCGTCGTGCGATACAACGCCCGGCCAGGTGGTAGTTCTGCTCACGGGGTGCTTGGAGGCTGGAGGGATGGATAGCGGAACAGCCATAGGAAGAATAGATCCCACCCGCCAGCGTTCCTCCAACAGTTCGCCGTATACGAAAGCACAACCTGCGATTGCCTGCCCGGATGTTGAGACGCACGCACGGCGCCACCAACGATTGGAACATCCCTACCGCCGCATGCGTCCTCGCTTGTGTATGTCGGTTATCAAGCAGCAGCACAGGCTCCTGATCCCGCGCAGCCGCTACACTGTCCGCAGTAAGGCCACCGCACTGGATGCGGCATTCCCGTGGCTCCCTTGTACTCTTATATATATGCAGTGTGTAAGTATTCACACGGACTCGTTTGTACATACCTGGCTGCCGGCGCCCATCGTGGCCCAGGCCTTTGCAACAGGGCAGCGTACACGTATCCATTCGGAGCCCCCCCTTTGGCCCCCGGGCCCTGATCCGAAGGAAAGGGCGACATGGAGCCACGGATACCACGCCACAAAAGGAGGCGAGGAGCCCTGTTCACGGCAGGCAACCGAGGTGCGAGCATGTAAGTGTGTGCATAGCGTAGCGTTTCGTCGTGCCAAGCTTTCTTATCTGACCCATCTCCTGCATGATCAAAACCGGGGCCATGCTCAGCAAATCGCTTGCAATCGTCCGCCACCCTCTCCTCTCGTCTCCTGCGGTCCTGCGCATTCACAGTCGAGGGCCTGGAGAAAGGAGAGAGCGGTATGAAGAACGGCATGGCCTGGTATTCGGTAGCCATCTGCCATAGGGTAGCATAGTACCTTGCCAACCTGCCCCCTCTACCCCAAGGAGCTTGAGCCGTCGCTGACAAACAGTAAAGTCGCCGACGCCATTGGCCATTGGCGCTTGTTGGCCGTGGAGATTGCACCTCCACTTCATCGGCACTAGAAGCCGATGGTCGACATTGGATCCGATATCCAAAGGGGCATTATATATGGGCGTTAGGCTTGCTTTCCGATAAGCTGGGTGGACGGTTACGCTTGTCTTACCGTCTAGCCCTCACTATCCTATATACTATTAGGCAATTATCAAAAATGACCTATACCCTGATCGCACTCGAGAGCACTGATCAAGTGTTTAGGCGTCAAAGAGGTCGGGCCGGAGCGTTTGGCCTGTTGGTTAAGTAGGTAGGAAGCCACCCCCTCCCTCCTATACCATAGATCTGCAGGGTTTTTCCTTGGGGTATTCTCGCCATCTACCTGGTGCTGATCGCCGATCTAAGAGTTCTCCAGACCAGCAACTTGCCTCTAAAATACATACCCACAGCATTTATGAAAACACGTTAGGCTATGAGCCGCACCGAGATTCCTGTAAACTGTTGCACAAACTACCAAATCCACGGGAACCTCACCCAGTCGTGCGAGTCCCCAACTAAATAGCTCACTTTTGGTGGTGGGAGATGGAACACGTTCAGAAGCAATGTCACAAAAGGGGGACCGAAAGTATCATCACTTAGCAGAGTATCGTTACGAGACGCCATGGATTTCTGTCATATAGATGGCTTCATGAGCGACCCTCATCCCCAACTGAAGCCATCACTTGCGCGCTCCGCGCGGCCCACACTCATTAATACTGGCAGGGAGGGCCGGTCGTGTACAAGTCTTGGGTACATGTTTTCCATGTTAGGCTGCTTTATGCGGCTGGCACCCGTCTCCTTGGTAAGAGCAACGTTTCTCTTGATAGGAGGAACGACACTCTTAAACGGAAGCAGCAGCAGTCAATTTATCAACTCCACGATGGCCGGGATGTATTGGAAGAGGTCGCAAGCATTGAGAGACAGACAGTCGCTTGGGCGTGGCGCCGCTGGACCAACTTTGGTCGCGGACGTGGCACAGGCTAAGCGTCTCTGCGGCCTCTGCGCCTCCAACAATCCCAGTGCCATGCCACCACCCAATGCTCACACATGCAAGAAATGGTGCTGCGTGTTGTCGGGAATGGGGACTCAATGGGGTGAGCAGAAGGGAAGCCAGGCTGCTGATTGCCGGCTGGTACTTGCGGAGGACCGGGCGTGAAGCGCTGACGGGAACAGCCTTGGTGGTTGATCAGCCCGAACCCGGTGACCAAGTGGCCTCGCATGCCCTGGCCAGAGCCGGCACTTGGAGCAAACCCACCATTCGTTGATGGAGGGGTGGCATTCAATCACGGCCCGTCGGTCGTCATACATGGGCGGTTCGATCAATGAGGGAGGGGCAAAGTCGGCTTGGCAACGGATGATGCCCGCCGTGTGGTTTGGGGCTGCCAAAAAAAAAAAGTAATAGACCGATTATGTATGCAATGCAAGACAGCTGGCAGATCGCCACGGCGTGCAGCTCGGGACCTGGCTCGGACTGGGCTGCCCTCCACGATGCCTGTGGACGAGCAGAACGGCACGGGACCATGTTTTTGGGAGGATGGGGGTCATGTGTCCGGTTCCATGGTGAATTCCCTTCCGGTGGGTGCTCCTCCGTCTGTCTTTCTTTCTTGGTTCCATCGTCCACCGACGTCCACCAGGGGGAGGGGCGAATACTGGCTAGGCTGGTGCCGGGGGGGATAAGGCCACCAGCATCCCATCTGTGTCTGTTAACTAGGTTCCTGGCCCACGCCCGCATCTTCCCTACCTCCCACCCACCCAAGTCGTGGGCGGCCAGTATTCATGTCTGCACACATGTAGTATGCAGACGGCCGTGCGTAGCGCACAGAGGGGCCTCGAGAACGGATGGGCGGCAGTATGAGATGGGCTCTTTTTGGATTCTCGATGTGAAGGTGGGGTTTCTCTCCCTAGCACGGGGCTGAGGTCCCTTGAGGTGGGATCCCTGTTCCCGAGGACGTCGTCAAGCCGAGCGCGTAAATTACTGTGTAGACACCCTCCAGCCATCGGTCGTCCAACCAGCGGGCGACCTCCTGAAATCCCGCCCCAGTTGGTTGACGTCCTGCTAGGAAGCTAGGAAGAATAGTACTAATAGCATAGTAAGTCCTGCTCGTCCTGCTCTCGCGCGCATCGTCGTCTCGCTGCTTGAGGGGTCCACGCCGTCGTTGCAACTCGCCGTGCCCAGTTCTCCAACATCCCGTACCCCAGAGCGAGCAGGTAGGTAGGTAGACATCCATACCTTTTCATCTCCGGATACAAGCCATCCGTACTTGCTTGCGCGCATGCGCGGCATCCTCCACTCGAGGTGACATCTGCCTGACTACAGCCATGTCCTTGGTCGCTGGATAGCCTACCCCGCCAAGCGTGTCGTGAAGAATTGGATGCAACATTGGCATCGCACTGCTCAGACACCCGGTCCTCGAGCCCTTTGACCGCCTCCCTTTTTCTCCGATTCACACCTGCACCGTCCACGCGGCCGAGCTCCGTCGATCCATGGCACCGTAGCCCCGGCTACCTCTCACCTCTCTTCGTCTCCCTGGCTCTCTCTCCCGCCTCCCTTTCTTCGTGCGCCGGCCCAGAATCCAGCCACCAACGCCCCCAGCCTCTCCCCGCGCAACCACAGGCGTGGAGTGTCGGGCGATTCGGAGCGACTCGCACTTAGCCTCGAACCACATGGTGGCGCGCCTCGGCCGTTGTGACGTCAATAACCCATTGCTAGCCGGGTGCCGATCCGTGGACGCGGTCTGGGTATCGGACACCTGGATGCGCTGTTGACCGTCACGGTCCGAGTGCACTGGCCTTTTTGGATTCCATTCCAGCGCTGCCGAACCTCGCTGTGGCGCCAGCCTCTTACCCGACGACCCCCGCGACGTGCGAAACCACCTGCCGACTGAGACCTCGATCATGGCGGGCTTAAACCCCGGAAACGGCAACGCCAGCGGCGGCGGAGCCACGAGCGTCCCTCCCAGCCCGGGTCTCTCCATCCACGCCGGCCGCCCGGGCTTCACCCCGCTTGTTACCGTAGTCGATTTCCACCATGCGCGCGGGCCCGAGGTCGAGAAGTGGTTTGGTGTGCCCGAGGGCACCGACCCGGCCGAGGAATGGAAGTGGCCGTTGTTGCCCTTCATGGCCCTGAGCGACGGCGCACACGCGTAAGTAGAAGGCGCGTGGCTGCGTTCCTGTCCCCGCGCGGTGCTTACTCTGCCGGTTGGCCTCGCAGCTCGACCGAAGACTTCTCCTATTTTACCCTGCTCCGACCTGCCACCGACGACCTGCCGCCGACCTCCCTTTTCGGCATCTCCTGCACCCGGCAGCTGGATGCCTCGCAGCTTCTGGTGCGACCGGCCGACGTGACCCGCTCGACTGTCCAGAAAGCCGTCGTGGTGATAGCCGACAGCCCGCAATACTTTGGCATGCTAAGGGAGCGCCTGTCGGTCGTGACAAGCGCGTGGTTTGCGCAGCGCGAGTTCAGCGACTGCGAGATCCTTCGGCGCTTCCAGGAGAGTCTGAAGGAAGAGAAGGAACGGGGGCAGTTCAGCGAAGAGGTGGATCGGGACCAATACCTCGGCATGAACCTACGGGAGCTGGTCCACGAGTTCCGATGGCAAACCCTGGTGCTTCTGAAATGCTGCCTTTTGCAGCCCAAGGTAACGGCGATGGAACCAGTCGATTACCGCCTGGGTACTAACGCCCTTGTCAGATGCTGTTTTTCGGTGCCCGGTGTGAGCGGCTGTGCATGATGCAGTTCTCGCTTATCTCGTTGATCCCGGGCTTGCTGAGGAGCCTGCAAGACTGTGCCGGCCCCGAGCTCGACTCCTACGAGAAGAGGCTGAGCAAGCCGACGAGCCTGAAGACCAGCGACCGCAATTCCTTGCTTGCTTATATGGGCCTGCCCCTCCAAATTTTTGGAAAGGTAAGAGGGCATCAAGCGATCTGCCCCTGCTACCGGGGGACCGTACTGATGGGCGACAGGGGAGCTTGCTTGGCCCATACACGCCGTTGCAGCAACTCGACATTCTTGCCGACAAGGGCACCAAATCATACATTGTCGGCAGCACCAACTCGCTGCTTCTGCAGCAAAGGGACCGCTACAGCGATATTCTCATCAACCTGGATGACAGCACTATCAACATTACGTCGCCCTCCCTGCGGGCGGCGCTCGCCCTTACGGCCAGTGACCGACGATGGATCGACTTTATCACGCAGGAAGTCAATGACACATGGGATGAGAGGAATCCGGCACAGCCCAACCACATGGGCTACCGGGGCAGTGAGGAGTTCATCAGGCTCCAGTTTGAGGAGTACCTGCTGTCTCTGATTTCGTCAGTCAAATACCACAACTACCTGGCCCAGCACCCCAACGACCCGAAAATGGCGCTCCCCGAGATCGACGGCGACCCGGCGGCCGATTACGGCTACGAATGGGTTGAATGCTGGTCCAGGACGGACAACTACCGCATGTGGAACGCGCACACGGACTCGCTCATCTTCGATATCGTTGTGCCCAAGCACCCTTGTGCGGGCGGCCTGACCATGGACGATGTGCAGCGCCGGATCCAACAACAGGTACAAGATATGCACCTCGATGAACGCTTTGCTGCCGGGCGCGAGGTTCTCGGGCGCAATGCCGCCGCGGCACGCGAAAAGGCCAGCACCATGTTCAACAAGTTTTACGCCGACATGGAAACCATGCGCGAGGCGCAGCGCAAACGTGCTGAGGAAACCAAAGCCGCGGCGGAGACTACGGAGCAGAACGGCGCCGGCGGCGCGACCAACGGCGACGCGACCAAGGCCGCTGCCCCGGCGGCCAGCAGCGTCGGGGCCAAGGCCGGCGCATATATCGGAAGTTGGGCCTCGTGGGCCGGCGAGAAGCGTAAACAGGGCTGGGGAGGCCGGCCGACCAGCGGCATGAGCACGGCCAGCGCGGGAACTGGAGGGGGCGGTGGCTGGGGCTTTGGAGTACGCAAATGGACCAAATCGGACTCGGCCAGCGAGAGGAACGTCACGCCGCTCAACAGTCCTGGCCTGGCGTCGCCGAAATTCATGTCGGGTGAGAAGGGCTGGATGGGTATCCGGGCCTCGACGGATGGAAGCGAGATGAGCGAATTCGAACGACCGGGAACACAGCACAGCTTCGGCGAAAGTGTGCTGGACGCCGCCGGGTCCGAGAGCGGCTCGTCCAGCCCGGCCAGCCAGCGCAAAACCGAGCGGTCACCCTCGGGCGCCAGCATCGCCTCCAGGGGCGGCACCCTCGAGGGCATAGACGAGGTCGTGGCCAAGGACATGGCATCGATCACGACTGTTGCCAAAGAGGCGCCAAAGGGCGGGCCCCCGCACAGCGACGCATCCAAGGAGGAGCCGGACAAAGCTGCCTCTCCGGCCAAGGAGGAGCCTAAGCTCGAAGCGCTGCCTACCAAGGAGACACAAGAGGCCCCAGGCAAGGAGGAGAAGCCAAAGGCATCAGGCAATGGAGAAGAAGTGGAGGAGAAGGAGGAGGCGGCGCAGAAGGCAGAACAGAAGCCCGATGCATCGCAGAAAATGCCTGAAGTATCGACCAAGGCGGGCTTGGAGAGCGAGGCTTTCTCGAGCGAGGAGGGGTCGGATAAAAGAGCATCCCCCACTAAGGGAGAACTCGAAGAAGACAGTGCGGCGGCGACTGATGCGTGGAAGAACGAAGCGCCCTCGGCAAATGACGAGCCGAAGAAAGGTGGCGATGCCTGGTAAACATAGCTGCTGGACCAACGAAGTCATGGCATGCGCAGCATCGAGCAGGTACTGACCGGATCTATGTGCTTGAGCCTACCGAGCTCAATGGCATTTTGAAAGCCGGAGATATGAGAGAAGGTGGCTGATGTGGACCACGACGAAGCCCAACTGGATATATTATACACAACGTGATGGTAATGTGTTGCTAAATCTAGAGGAAATGCGCCGTGGGGAGGTGGAAGTCCCCGATGTGCCGTGGGTTTTGTGTACTGTGAGCCTGTTTGTACTGCTCCAAGTCCAATGATGCCGCAGGTACTTGTACAGCGAAGTAGCAGCTACACGAGGTTATATAGTGTACACACGTGCATACTGTACATGCATTTCTCCATTACGTTCACTCTCAGTCCATTTTCGGCCTGCACCCGACTTGAACCTAGCGGGCGTGGGGTGGGATGTATGAGCGTGCGTATGTACATACCTACGTGCCAGTGGTTATGTACCTACCTAAGTTGGTGCAGAAATACACCCGGGGGCCTAAAGGAAACCCCGTCAGGAACGGCAGTTGTACCAGGGGGCGATCCCGCCTAAAGATAGAGCTAAAGCTGCAGCTCCCGTCCCCCCCCATGGGAACCTTCCCTGCATCAACCAACCCCCGACGTCACCCGCGGTTGTAAACCGTGTTCTATTCCAAGCGCGTTTCCCATGGGCGCAGGACGGTCAGAACACCAGACGACTGCGCCATTCTTCGTCTCTGCTCGTCTGCCTCGCCGCGAATCCACAGGCAAAGGCAGCTTTTCCCTTCCGGCCCACCCCCCATGTGAACAGCAGCAGCCATGGACTCCTCCAGGCTTCTAGACGTCGTGCGGGAGGCGCCGCTCGCGACCCTCTTCCTGGTGGCCGTGGTCTTGGGCGCAGCCGCGCTCGTCGCTGTAAGCCAACCCCGGGGCCGCGTGAGACGCAGCCGAGCCAGGAGGCTCAACTGACATTGCTGGGTGCCCGCAGGCCTACGGTTTCCTCCACGCCTTCGCGCCCAAGCCGCGCCCGCCGCTCCCGTCCGAGAAGCAGTACCAAACCACGACGGCCGACGGCCGGGTGGTGACGCGCCCGCTGCCGTGCTGGCACGACCGCTGGCTCGCCGAGCGCCACGAGAGCGAGACGCAGCCGGGCAAGGACGGCGGCGCCGGTAGCCTCGCCCCCCCCACGGGCGCCATCGAGCCGGCCCAGCTGCGCATGAGCGTCGTGATGCCGGCCTACAACGAGGAGGAGCGCATCCTGCCGGCCCTCGAGGACGCCGTGGCGTACCTCGACGCCACGTTCGGCCGCGAGGCCCACGGCCACGGCGATGGCGGCGGCAAGAACACGACACGGGCGCCCCTCGCGAGCCCCACGCTCCCCGGCCGGCGCTCGCACCGCAGCCACTCGCCGGCGGCGGCGGCGGCGGGCTACGAGATCCTCATCGTCGACGACGGCAGCCGCGACGGCACGCCGCGGGTGGTGCTCGAGTTTGCGCGGAAGCACGGGCTGCACGACGTGCTCCGGCTGGTGACGCTGGCGCGCAACCGCGGCAAGGGCGGGGCGGTGACGCACGGGTTGCGGCACGTCCGCGGCGAGTACGCGCTCTTTGCCGACGCGGACGGGGCCTCCAAGTTCAGCGACCTCGGCAAGCTCGTCGAGGGCTGCGACGACGTGGGCGACGCGGGCGGGCGCGGCGTCGCCATCGGCAGCCGCGGCCACCTCGTCGGCAGCGCCGCCGTCGTGCAGCGCTCGGCCCTGCGCAACTTCCTCATGCGAGGCTTCCACTTTGTCCTCATGATCCTCACGCCGCCCGCCACGTCGCGCATCCGCGACACGCAGTGCGGCTTCAAGCTCTTCGCCCGCGCCGCCCTGCCCCACATCGTCCCCTACATGCACGCCGAGGGCTGGATCTTCGACATCGAGATGCTCATGCTCGCCGAGTCGGCCCCCGCCGTGCCCGTGCTCGCCAGCGACGGCACCGTTATTGGCAGCGTGCCCGGCATCAAGGTCGCCGAGGTCCCCATCGACTGGCACGAGGTCGACGGCAGCAAGCTCAACGTGATCCAGGACAGCATCCGCATGGCCGTGGGCCTGGCCGTGCTGCGCGCGAGCTGGATGCTGGGCGTCTACCGCCGCCGCCTGACCTGACGACGCGGCTCTGCCCTCGTACGGGGGGGGGGGGGGGGGGGGGGGGGGGGGCGGAGAGCAAGGGACGCGCCGACTAGACGCGCGGTAGAATCACAGTGGTGTGTACGTACACGCCATACGACGCTTCGACCGCGTGCTTTTCACTCATCAAGAAAGGTTACGAGCGTGTGTGCCATTACCATTAGTTTTATCAGTATTGTGTCTGTCTCGTCTGTATGCGTGTGCGCGGTGACTCGTACACCGCGTAGCCACGCCCCGGCGCCCTCTTTGTGTGTGTGTGTGTGTGTGTGTGTATGGAATATGTACATGCTAAAACATGGTATGCCCAAATGCTATGATACGCGTCAACCCGCTGCGTGCCAGCCAGCCATGTGTGGTTGTGTGTCATGAGAGAGGCTAAACAAAACGTGTCCAACCCAAAATGGTCTCTCGGGGCTAAGGGGGCGTGGAGGGGAGGGAGCAAGGGAAAACCCAAAGCGTCGAGAGGATTAGGGGGAGAAGGAGGAGGAGGAGGAGGAGGAGGAGGAGGAGGGAGAAGGAGCGGGGGCCTATAACAGCTCGCGGTACATGACGGGCAGGAAGACGACGCAGGCGGTCCAGAGCACAGCGACGGCGCGGACCAAGACCAGCGGCAGGTTCCAGAGCCCCGTGTCCTGGGCGTCGAGCCAGATGGCCAGGAAGGCGACGGAGAAGAAGTGGTAGGCGAGGGTGAAGGGGCGGTGGATGAGGCCGCCGAGCATGCCGACGGGCTCGTCGGTGACGCCCTTCTGGAAGTAGCGGAAGCAGCCGCGGCGTAGCTTGGCGAGGTTGGGGTCGGCGGCGCTGAAGAGGCTGTAGAGGGCCATGGCCAGGACGTTAATGATGGCCGTCAGGTTCTTGCGGCGCCAGTGGAAGGTAGCCATGGCGCGGGCGACGGCGGCGCTGTCGCCGAGGTTGGGCAGCGGCGCCAGCAGGTCGGCTACGAGCACCACGTCGTTGAGGGCGACCGTCATGCCGCCGCCCGTCAGCGGGTGGCGCATGTTCATGGCGTCCCCGAGGATCACCATGCCCGGGTGCGCGTCCTGGCTCGTGGGCGGGAGCCACGAGTTGGGCATGCTGCGTGGGATCTTGTTGTCGCGCTCGAGGGCGGCGCGGAACGACGGCTGCACCGCCGCCGGCAGCTGCGGCAGCACCACCTTGGCCATGTAGCCCCGCACGCCGCCCTTGGCCGGCGTCGCCTCGGCGCAGTCGATGGGCACATCGATGAGCGCCCGCGTCTCGTGCGTGCCGATCTGGTACAGCAGCACCACCGTCTCGTCGCCGCACACGACGTGCCCGTAGCCAAAGTACGGCAGCGGGCAATCGATGAGCTCCAGCGCGTAGAACTTGGACCGCACCATGGGCGCCCGGCCGATGTACTCCTTCCGGAATGTCGACGCATACCCGTCGGCGACAATGGTCAGCTGCCCGAAGAAGAAGTCGGGCTCCTTCTTGCCCGTCTCCCGGTTCAGTGTCCGCGCCTCGACCCCCAGGATCTCGGTCGTGTGTTCGCCCTTGATGGTCTTGACCGCCTCCGTCTCGACCACGGTGATGTTGGGGTGGCCGAGGCACGCCTTGCGCAGCTGCGAGATGAAGCGCCCGTGGTGGAAGCAGCAGCCCCGGGGCCGTACCGTCGTCGCCGTCTTCTTTTCGGCGTGTGCCGAGCCGTTGGCGTGTCCGCGGGCCGGGGCCGGCGTCGGCGTCGCCGTCATTTCGTGCGTCTCGACCCACGGCGCCAGCTCGGGCCCGGTCCCGATCTTGGCCAGCTCGGGGAAGGCGATGGGCACCTCCTGGCCGTAGTTGATGACGTCGTAGCCGTAGCAGGGCACGGCGTCGATGCCCTCGACGCAGTGGCCGAGGCCCAGCTTCTTGAGCAGGGCGAGGCCGCCCGGCTGCAGCAGCTCGCCGACGATCCGGTCGGGCTCCGTCATCCACCGCTCGAGGAGCAGCACGCTGCGGTCCTGGTTGGCGAGCGCGAATGCGACCGCGCACCCAAACACGCCGGCGCCGACCACGACCACGTCGGCCTCGTGGAACTCGACTCGCCGCTGCTTGCGCTCGTCTTGCTTCTGCGAAAAGGAACTCATGGCTGGGGGAGGGGGCGTGGATCTCGTCGTCGGTAGTGGGCAGGATACCGCTCGGCCCCGAGGAGAGGGGGGATGTGCGAGGGGGAAAGAGAGTGTGCGTGCGTATGTGTTGGTTGGGGAAGGAGGTGGCGACGGCCGTGGATGCCCCCCTCTAGATGTAGGTGTGTATGTACCCAAGGCAAAAGGCCCCACCGGTTATGTAGGCACTAAAGGCAGGAGGTAGGCAATGTAACTGGCGCTAAAAAGAACGATGCGCGTGTGCCTGGGCGACAGAACCGTCTTGCCGGAGCAACAAGCCTGCCGAACGGCTAGGTTGGGACGTGGGGACGGTTGTGTAAGACTGTTTAGGTTGGCGGGAGAGGGAGAGAGAGAGGGGGGGGGGGGGGGAGGGGGAGTAGCAGTCGTCGTTGTCGTCGTTGTCGTCGTCGTCGCAGGGAGAAAAGAGACTTAACTACCTGTTGCCTGCGCAGGGAGAAGTTTAGAGAGCGAAAGCCACGCCTCGCGATAGTGCCATCATCGTTCGACATCCGATTCGACCTTTTCTGATTCGATCGCAACCAAAAATGCGCAGGGTCCAGGGTCGGCTAACAGGTACCTGCAAACACCGCGCCGCCCAATGTCCAATGGCAACGATCGCCCCTGAAGGCTATCGATAGCCCTTGGCCGGGATCGGTATAGATGCGCCACCACATGCCTGGGCGGACCCCCACCATCCGCGGCGGGCTCCGGGCTAGATTGATTGCCCTTGCACGCATGTGCTCGACCTCTCGCCCTCCCTCGTTTTTTTCTTCTTCCCAAAACGCCCCTCTCGCCCCCTGAAGACCCCCTTCCAAGCCAGCTCGCAGACCAACCCCCTTGGCGGCACGTGGCGGAACCCAGCACGTACATATGTGTTTAGATCGGTGCAAGTACTGAACCGCAGTGGCCTTATGGGGGGCCGAGGGGCCTCGTCCACCTCTATCACCGTGATATTGAATGCATTCAGCCATCCATCTACCATGGCAAGCTGCCGTACTGCTGTCATGAGCACTGGGTGCTCCCCTAGGCATACCCATTCAGGCGCCGTCCATAGCGCTACCCGTGCATTCCCCTTGTCCGTGGCGCGCCCGGGAAAGGCGAATTGCCCATCTTGCTCGTAGTCCATTCCTCATCGTCTGTATCCCCCAAGAGGTCAGGATGAGGGAGGAACACGGCAGCACATGCCGATCGTCTACACGCCGTCACGCCGGCCCGCAATCCCCTACCTGGTCAGATTTGCGGCTTCATGCATCTGGGTTCTTGATGGGTTATTTTTTATTTTATTTTCTCTATCATCCGAGGGCCATCACGCCTCGGCCGCAATCTGGGGCGGCAGCGCGTCGACGGCCGCCATCGGCGCCGCACTGGGTATCACCTCCTCCCGTCTCTGCATCTCCATGGCGGCCTCGCTCATGATGCGAAGGGTCTCGCCATGGATCATGGCGACTTCTCCGCGCTGCACAGCGCGACGCTGCGTCATGTTCGCGATCCCCTCGTCCAGAATCTCTCTCATCGCCAGGATGCGCTCCGAATCGTTCCATCGCCGGAGGTGCCGGCGTGTCGACTTGAGCAGCGTGAGCGCCTTGATGTCCTCCGACAAGGGACTGGACGGAAGCGCGTCCACAACCCAGCGCAGGCCTTTCGCATCGAGCGTTTGGTGGTATGCCATCAACAGCGCTCTGAGGCATTCTCTCGAGAAGCAGGGGTTCGAAGCGCCCGCCCTTTGCATGGCCACCGTGCAGAGCGAGATGGCCTTGGCATCGTGGCCGGACTGGGCCGAGATGATGGCCGCATGGGTCAGAACCGACGGATCAATCAGGATCCCCGCCGTTTCGAAGCGCGTCACCATCGTTTTGAGGTTGCTCATGATGCTTTCAAACGTGCCCCGGAACAGGTCCATTTCGGCTTTCAGGTAGAGTTGGACCGCCGCGGTGACATCGTAGCCTTGCCGGAATGTGGAAGTGATGAGATCGGTCGCTTTCCGCGTGCTGTGTTGCAGCGCCGCGAGAACCGCAACCCGAAAGCAGGCGGGGCTCCACGCCATGCCGTACCGCAGCGCGCGCCGGTATATGTACATGGCCTTGCTGGGCCGGCTGCACTTGAGCGCCTCGTGCATACTGGCCAGGACGTCGCGCTGGTCTGCAGATCTGCCGTGGTACGGTTTCCGGCTCAGTGATAATCTCAACGACAACACCCTGTGGCGGGTGGAGGGGCCGGGAGCTTTGGTGCTTCGAAGCGCCGCGCCGTGCATGATCTTCTCCGTCACGCCGTCAACGCAGCCATCTTGGAGTCGTCGTACCTCGGCAAACAGCTTCCTCACCCGCCAGAACGGGTAGTTCCACTTGAGACGGCAGTTGCGGAGTACGCCGTTGGTGAAAGCCGGTGTCAGAGCAAAGCCGGCCGAACTGCAGTATTTGAGCCACTCGACGAGCCCCCCGGCTTCGTGGAAGTGCCCGTATGAGTTGGCCACTAGACTGACCATGTACGGGTGCAAAGTGACGTGCATCTCCGAGATGAAGTACTTGATGAGTTCTTCGATCTCGGCCACGGGGTGCCCCTTGACGAAGAGCTTCAGCACTCGAACGAAGGCCTGGTCGTACGCCTCCTGTTGGTTCACTCTGTGCACCTTCATTCTGGCAAAGTCGTCAATCACGCCGTCCCATTCCCCGTCCTGTGCCTTGGCAAGGGCGAAGTAGCCCATGACGCCAACGTCGTTGGCCATGTCCGGAGACAACGTGAGAAGCTCGTCGCGTAGACGCCGGGCCGCGTCCAGGTCGCCCCCCAAAACAGACAGCTCAATCATGACTTTGTAAACATACTTGGGGTGTGCAACCCGGTCGAGAAGGCCCGAGGATGAAATCTGACCGAACAGGAAACGAGTCTTGGTCAAGTCGTGGTGGCGAGCCCAGTGGGCCTGCATCAGCTTCATTACCCAGCCCGTTTTCAGCTCAAACTTGCCGGCCTCGCTCATGATCGCCAGAACGCGCAGCATAGGGCTTGCCTGGGCGCCCCTCATTCCCTCTACCGAAGCTACCATCATCTCGACCACCTCGCGGAAGCAAGCCTCATCGGGTGCTGTCTTGCTGAAATTGCCCTTGAAAAGCTGCAGGACCGATTTGAAGTCACCATAGTTGAAGAGGGCTTTGATGGTCCCCGCCGTGAACTCGGTCGAGTCGTCTAGCTGGCTCAGGACCCGCCAGTAGATCTCGCGCACATGCTGAGGCTGGTTGTAGGCAAGCACGAGCGGGATGAGGACCCCCCCCACGGGCACGAGCTCCGGTGATCGCGAGGAGGGCTTGTCTTTGAACTGGACAAGGAAGAGTTTTAGAGCAATACGTAGCCTAGCCAGCCCGGCCGTCTGTTGGTTTGGGTCTGCGACCATTTCCGCCGGCGGCAGCGCCGATTCGATCACCGGAACGGGATCGTGGGCGTAATACGCTTCGAGATCGAGTCGACCGGACTTGGCCGCCGCCAAAAGCACATCCTGGGCATCTTGCCATCGGCCCCGCGCCTGGAAGTCTCGGCAAAGCGCAGCCGACAGTTTAGTCCATTGGTCGCCAAGACGCACGAAGACGGACCTGTTCACGGTCCCGTTGAGGAAGTCGGTAGCGAGTTCATCCAAGCACTCTGGTTCTTTCCTCAGTCGCTCCAGAAGGCGCGCTACCAGCACCGGGGGGTCGAGTTCGTCTTTCTTGTCGCGCTTGGGGGCAAACGTGCGTGCCCAGCCGCCGCCGTCTTTGAATCCCACGCCCTCCCCCGACGTGGGATGGAGCTTCAGGGAGCGGGGAAACGCGCTGGCACCATCTGGCCGGGGGTTGTCGGTTGGGTCCGGGGCCTCTCGGGGTCCAGGTTGAGCGGGGCCGCCCAAGTCGCCCGGCGGCTCTTCCGGTGGATTCGAGGAGGCCGAGTACGACCGCTTGGCGGATGCGTCGGTCGACGAGTGCCTCGCGGCCCTCTTCCCGGCCCCGAGCGTCGGCGTCGCGCCGCTGGGACAGTGCCATTGGATTTCGTCGCCGCGCAGAACGACGGCGTCCTCGGTGAGGGGCGCAATAATCTCGGGCGCGCCGTGGTACAGGCGTGACGACCTAATTTTCTTCTTGTTTTCGAGGGCGGTCTTGAGGGTGCAGATGCGTCGACGCCTGTCCTCCATGATCAGGCCGATGGCGCACGAGGTGCCCAGCGCCAGCCCGCGCAGGGCGTGGATGGCGGCCTTGGAGGGGACAGGTAAAGGCGGAGACATGGTATGGGCCACAATGAGCCATCTCGAGCTCCGGCTCAGGCGTTATCTCGAGCCCATGGACGGTGGGCAGTTCGCAGAGTTCAACGGGGGCTTGCGTCGGCCGGCGGCTGGTCGGGCACACGATGATGATGCATGGGCCGCCTCGGGTGCCGTCACAAGCAATTGTCGTGGCGGTCGCCGTTGGCGTGGAAATGTTCCCAGGCTCTGTAAAAATGTAATTCCGCCAAGCGGCCGCGATCCATACCGCCATCCAAGCAGGTCGGGTACAGGTACAGTACACGAGGTACCCGCCCGCCCGCCCGCCTGCACGTGGGAGCAGGTGGAGTGGGGCCTGGGAAACATCCCGACCGGCTGGAGCCGTTTGGGGAATTCGGGGCAGCGTGAGACAAGAGCCACGGCCATCCAGCACCTCCAGGCTTCCCACCGCCCTCGGCTACATGATCTTCAGCGATCCCGGGGGTGGCTGTCTGGCCAACTGCGCCCACCCTGGAGCTCGGCACGGACGACACCGAGGCACGGTACGTATGTGGCACCATGGTGGCACCCGAGTCGCCCAGGGGCCAGTCGTCTGGGTTCTTGCCCAAGGCTATATCGTTCGATGGATGCGAGATGCCCCCGGCTCCCTCGTGGTATTCCTTCTCGTCTATATACTCCGTCTATCCCTCGCTATTCTATACGCGTCTCTCCAAACGCTCTGAATGCTTTCTTTAGATGGGTGGTAGTGTACACGTAGTCGTACAGCCCGTGCGATATGCCCTCGACACCGCCCGGCTTCGTTCTGGGCCGACGCTTAGAGGGTGGCTTCGGCCGGGAACCAGCCCTCGAGGCGCCGCAATATGGTCTGGTACAGAAAGAACATGCAGCCGCTCTGTACGCTGGTCCAGACACCGCGGGGGCCGACACCCCTAAACCAGCCCCCTATCCCCTCCACTTGGTAGATCATCCGCAGTCCCTTGAACACCGACGACGTGTCCAGTGTCGTCGCCGCCGGTTTGGGCATGTGCGTGTAGGGCGACGAGGTGGATATCTGTCTCTGCTGCTGGTGCGACGAGGGCGTGCTCTTGGTATGCTCCTTGACGCCGGCTTTGGGGTCGACGGGCGCCGTGCGCTCCTTGGCCGCCGGGGGCGGGGGCGGGGCCGGCTCGATTTGCGTTTGTAGCCGCGTTTTGACGACATCGAGAGGGCATGTCATCACACCGGCCAGGCCGCCGCCTGCCATGCCCGTCATGATCTCCAGCGGGGTGCCGATCTCGCGGCTCTTCTTCCACTGCCTCGCCCAACTCTGGAATTGTTCGTAAAACATGAACTGTAGCGCCGAGAACGGCAGGTCGCGGTATAGCGTCGCTTTGTAGCCATGGAAGAGGGTGAGGGGGCCCTCGGCGCGCACGATGGTCCTGGCCGCATCGAAGGTTCCCCGGTAGTTGTAGCCCGACTCGAAATACGGGTTGTTGTAGCGTCCCTGAAGCTGCAGCCGTGTCTTCAGGACCTCGGAGGGCACGTATACTATCGAGGCCGCAACGTCGCCCAGGGCGCCTAAGAAGTCTCGGGTCAGCCATCATTTCTCCCCCCCCCCCCCCCCCCCCCCCCCCCCGGGCCTCCTCCTGCTCTCCATCTCCGGGCGGGGACAAGCGGCGCACGTACCGGCCGTCAGGTAGGATATGTGCGGCTGCACGCCGTATTGCAGCATCAGCTGTTTGCTCCACTCGTAGGTGCCGAAGAAGAGGACGGTGCCGGGAAAAGATCCCAGCATGGCCGGCAGCCACCCGCCGTACAGGCCGCGCCGTACGCCCTCCTGGCGCCATATGGTGTAGTAGGAAGAGCCCAGCGACGTGTACTTGGGCGGGAAGTGCGGGTCGCCTTGTTGTCGGGTCTTGACGGTATCGAGCGAGTGCATCATCATGTCGCCCGTGGTGCCGCCCAAGCCTCCAGCCAGCATCACCTGTACACACGCAACGGGTCAGCCGGGAAAAGGCGCGGCGGGACGCAGAGGCAGCCCCGGCCCAAGCGAGCGGCTGCACTGACCTGGAGCAGGGGCGAGCGCCTCTCCCAATCTCCATCCTTGGGGCTCATATCGTGGCGGGCAGGCGCATACGACGCGGAGACGGGCGGAAAGGTTGTATCGAGGCCACACGGAGGCCGGAGGCGTTCCCAATGCCCACAACCTGGTTGCGCCGACAAGGAGAAAGCGGCGACAGACCCGGGCGGGCCGGTGGGCGGCGCGTTGCGAGACTCGTGCGCTGGAGCACCCACTGGCATGTGCCTCCACACGGGCGGGAATGCGTCGGTCGCGGCGACGGCAAGGAGAGGCTGGGAACTCCGAAAATGAGCGCTGCGTCGGGCGGGAAGGAGGGGTGTAGGCGGGAAGCTGGGCGGCACTGAGGAAGCGAGACGGGTCGATGGAGCGACAGGTCGGGCCTCTTTCTAGGCCGATTCCCTCCTAATTTTTTGACGTTATCGGACAATTCGATACGGGCTACCTCAGATCTGGCCCCACATCGCCGTCGGCGCTCCCCCGGTCTGCCAGCCCGCCAATTCGCCGTCTGCCGGTCTGGCCCTCGACCCTTGGCCTCCCTGGCCTCCCGCTCCGTGCGTCCCCGGCAGGCAGGCCGCCGAGGGTGGATAACGCAGGCGGAGGCAACAACCTAGACAGCGAGGCCAAGCCTGTTTTGTCTCGCGCTCAGTGCCAGGTCTTGTGCCACCGTGGTTGGTAGCTGGGGGACGGCGGGATCCGCTTGGCTCCCTCTTCGTGGCCCGCGTGGCCGCTGAGTCACCGAGGCTGTACAAAACCACGACGCATACCTGGCACGGCTCGCCTCCTCCTGCTATGGCCGGCCCCTGATCCGCGCTGCCTGCTCTTCCCACCGCACCCTGCCGATTCTACGCGGCGGCCACACGATATGGGTGGGCCTGCCGATGACCAAGCCCCGCGCGATTGGCCCGTAGTAGTTGCTATCCAATGTCTGCTCCCCGTCGCCCTCAACCCAGATATGCCCCGGCGGCACGCGTACGTGGCTGACGGGATACGGGGGCTTGGTGGCGACCAGGTCGCCCTCCAGTCCAATGACCCGTTTGATCGCCGTCTCCTCCGGTGTGGTCGGGTTCCTGTGCCCCCGTTCTAGACCATGACGGGCGGACAAACACGTGGGGGATGGGAGGCCTACCAGAAATTGACGACCATGCCTCTCTGGAGCTTGTCCTGCGCATGGAGCTTCCAGAGGAAGACGACGTCCTCGGCCAGCGAGCGGTCCCTGTCCGGGTTGAAGAACGGGTACATGGAGGGACCGCGGATTCTCGTGACCATGAACAGGTTCTCATTGACGAAGATGACGGCCGGGATGCACGAGGCCATGACGAAGAGGTAGTACGTGAAGAGGCCGCCTTGTTGCACCCACGGATTGGCTCGCATCCGCTCCACCCGCGTGCTGAATGGCCGGGCCCGTGAAGAACGCGCCACCCAGTTCCATGCTGCCCTCATCGCCGTGGATTCAATAGGGGCGCGGTGTTGCTGTGTATCACGGGATGAGCTGGAGGACGAGGTCAAAGAAGTTGATGGGCTTCATTCCGTCGCGTTCAGTCCGAGCGCAGAAGTGGAAGCACTTCAAGTCCCAAATGCCACCTCCACCCCGGCGGTCCGCCCCACGTCATCCTAGGTGGAAGCAACCTCGTCCGAGGCATTGGGAATTCGCGTTGCTGTGCTCGAGACGTTGTCAATTGATGCCCCTCCGGCGTTGGGCCTTTTGAGCCCTCTCGCGTCTCTCGGCGCAGATTTACGCAAGCAATCTCGTCCGTTGGGCAATTCTATTGTTCTGGATTTCCGCGAGAGCGCCGTAGGTGTATATTCTGTAAGCTGACCTGGAAAGTACTCGACTTAACCGGCCTAACCGACGGCAGCAGGCCTGCTAGGCCCTGTTTCCAACCCAACCTGAAGATTCATCAACACAAGACGATTTTGCATGTTAATCCGTGCCATGAAGGCTTCTGTGTCGTAGTCAATGGCCCCTCGAAAGCTATGGTACTATCTCGGGCTCCTACCTCTGCACTCTTTCTCAGCTCACCCAAATCCTTTAGCACGTCATAATGGCGCTGAGAAATCAACCTCCCTCGTGGCACAACGATTGGCCTATGCGGTAAACTGCATCTTTGGTAGACATACATCAGGATGCCATTTGTAAGCACACCTTGCGCAATCTCACCGCGGGGTTCTTGGGAGAGCGATGATTTCGGCCGGAATTTCGGTCATGTTAGCTGGTTCTATAAGATGCCGACGCTCGCTGGTCTTGACATCCCCCCCAGAAGCGATACGAAACATCCCAATCACGCCTTCATTACGAAGGCATTGCACAAGTCACACCGAAGATAACCGTATCGCCCCAACGCCATGGCTCCCATCCGCACCGCTATCATTGGCCTCTCGCCGAATGCCGTCACGAGCTGGGCTGCCAACGCGCACCTGCCCTATCTCCTGTCGCCCGAGGGCCGTGCAAATTACCGCATCGTAGCACTCCTCAACAGCTCGGCGGCGTCGGCCCAGCGCGCCATTGAGGCGTTTGGGCTGGGTGCGGCGACCCGGGCGTACGGCGACCCGGAAGCACTGGCCGCCGACCCCGACGTCGAGTTCGTCGTATGCGCCACGCGCGTCGACTTGCACTACCCGACGGTGCTGCCCAGTGTCCGCGCGGGCAAGGACGTGTTCGTCGAGTGGCCGCTGTAAGTACTGCTCTCGAGCGTCCTCCTCCACCAATGCCTCCGATCCTCGAACCGTCGACTGAAACAAGTCCCAACACGCTCTTCGCCGATCTGCCAGGCTGTAACTAATCCCGGGGTTGGCAGGGCAGAGAACGCGGAGCGCGCGGCCGAACTGACGGCCCTGGCGCGAGAGAAGGGCGGGCGCACTGTCGTCGGGCTGCAGGGCTGGCTCGCGCCCGTCATCCTGAAGCTGCGCCATGAATTAGCGAGTGGCCGTATCGGCAGGGTGTTGAGTAGCGAGGTGCGGGCAGCTGGCGGCGTAATCGACAGGGCGGCTGTCCCCCAGGGTTTGAAATACTTTACGGAGCGTGCCTTGGGTGGAAATACTTTCACTATTGGCTTTGGGCACAGTGAGTCTGCTTTCTTCGGGAAACCCGGCACTTTGAAACCGAGTCCTAACCCGGGGACAAACAGTGCTCGACTTTGTCCAGCATGTGCTCGGGGACATTCAGACATCTCAGTCTCGCCTGCAATTGCAGCGTCCCGAGGTACGAGTGAAGGATTCCAGTGGCGACGTCATCGAAACGGTCCGGTCCGACGTCCCTGACTTGGTCTTTTTGACTGGTTCGATCCCAGCGTCAGAACGAGTGGCTCCGAATGCCAGTATCCATCTGAGATTCCGAAGCGGCCAGCCCTTCAAAGGGGAGGCACCGATGGTGTGGACCATAAATGGCGAAAAGGGTGAGATTCGCTTGACTGCCAGTGACGGGCCGAGCCTGCAAGTGACCGGCAAGGAGAACGCCCCCGTCGTCGAAGTCCATGATTTCCAAGCCAATACGGTGCAGCCCCTCGAGTATGACACCGATCGGCGTCTCGACATCAAACTCCCGGCGAGGAACATTGGCGCCGTGTACGAAGCATTCGCCGCTGGGGACGAAACCAAGTATGCGACGTTCGAGCATGCTGCAAAACGTCATAGCCAGTTAAGGGATATCATAGGAAACTTCCATGATGTTTAGGTTTTAGTAATATGTTGTCTTTTGGGGCAGGGGTACGTTTGAGGGAGTATATTGTGAGGCCGCTGCGAGGCCCAAGTGTGAAAGCGAAAAAAAGGGGAAATGCCCCAGGTGGGACTCCATCTTCCAGGGAACGCCATGCCATACTACCATCGACTACTTCAGTGCAATTCAAGCATTGGCGAACATGCCAATCACCATTCTCACTGCCATGCACACACCGTGGGCCACGAGAATGCCTTCGGCTCTTTCCTAGATTATAACAACTAGAGTTACCTAAGCCTTGGCTGTCTTGTTGGCCTCAACGATCTGCTCCAGTTAGCAACGGGCGCCTGGGAATCATTTGCAATGGCGGGACCTGCCTTGGAGATGAGGTGTCGCCCAACGGAAATTGTCTCGTCCATACCCTGTTGTCGTTGCCAGAATCTTCGGCCATAGTCAGCAAACGGTCATCCCATCAGTGAATTGGGGAGAACCCACGCTTCTTCGGGGGTTCCATGACCACGAATCGATGCCTGTCGGGCCTCTTCCTCCAGAGCAGCTCTGGTAATCTTCTCGCCAGTGGGAATATCTGGGAGCGGCTTTTGGGTAGCATCATCGCCCAAGGTCTCTTCGAGGAGAGACCTTCTCATCTGAAACCGTATGGCCCTCTCTTTCTCCAGGCCAGGGCTGGCCATCTGGTTCAGGGCATACCGCACAACGAACTGCGCAGCAAGATACAAGTGTTCGGCGCACAGGATAGAGAGCAGGAGTGCCCAGGCCGATATTCCCCAAGGTTCACCGCCTGGTCCCTCTGGACCCGAGTGAAACAGGTATACGATGGCGGCGCTGATGATGCTTCCGAACCAAGATAGAAACCCAAGGGCATTCAACCAAGGGCCGATAGAGTCCGCTCGCCATGGAATGGGGCGTTGACTGCTAAGGGTGATCTTCATAGCGTCGCCTCGTAATTCCACCCAGTTGTTGATGACGAAAGATACGGGGGCCAAAGGCCAGATAGCCGAGAAGAGCGAGAGGTAGCCTGGTACTAAGTCAGATCCTTGCCGTGGACACCGCGACCCTGGGAAATGCAACATACCAAATTGGACAACCATCTCCCGGTAGTCCACAGCTACGTCGTACACATCCAGCTCAGCCTCATTGCGGACGCGCGCCAGGAAGTCGGCCTCCTCGGGAGCATCAGCGGGAACAAGACCGCCCTTCTCATTCTTGTGGGCCATTTCGTCTTGCACCTCCTTGACCTTCCTAAACACTTTGCGCTTCGCATACGGAACCACAGTCTCCATGGCGAAATTAACGATCTGGGCCGTGACGGTGAAGTAGATGGTCTGCTTCTTGAGTCGGTCGGGGTTTATGCTAAAGCTTTGGGCGGTGATCTCCTGGTTGGCCGAGAGTTTCTCTACCGTGACCTTGAAAATATCCAGGTACGGTACTAGGAGATTGCCAAATGGCATATAGACAAAGGCCGTTAGAAACAGGGGCGTGTACGAGGTAATGAAGTTGACAACGAAGATCTTTTGTGTCAAGGCCGCCTCATGAGCTATGGCAATTTAGTTATCTGCCCATGTGGAACCAAGAGCGCCATGCTTACCGTCGTGGGTGTCATAGTTCTCCGCCTCGGTCAGCCGCCCTGCCAAACTGCCAAGGGCCGTAGACAATGTGGGTATCAATGCCGTCAGAATGATGGTGGGAAGAAATGTCTAGGCATAGTCAGCACCTCCAAAGCTCCTTGGGGTCGACTGAGAAGAGCCTCACAAGTATCGACTTGAAGGGGCCGTTGTAGATCTCGGCAATAAAAATCTCGATAGAGAAGCAGAACAGGTATAGGGCTCCTAGAATGAGGAGGCAGATCACGGCGAAGGGTGCCTGCAGGAGCTGAGTCTGAAGTCGCTTCTTCGTCGGATAGACTTTGACTGGCTCGCCCGTGACAGGGTCCGCAGCCTCGTAATCCCACTTGAACTGGGTACGGGGGAGCTGAATGCGTGACACGCCACGCACGCCCCACTGAACGGCGAGATCTACCTCCTTCTTCTTCCAATATTCAAAGAATACAACAGTCCACAAGGAGTTGACGAGTGCGTACAGCCACGAGTATTGGCCCAAGATCAGCCAAGCGCCGAATCCGAAAGCGGCCGGGAACATGAGGAAGGTGAAGTACGACTGCAGAAAGGCAAAGTAGAAGGCAACTTTCTCGCCAAACTTCTCGCGGATCTGGTCGACGTCGGCCTCGCTCAAGACGTATTTGCTGCTCCATTTCTTGATCCATTGGCGATTGAAGGTGTGGTTATGCAGCGGGAATATGGACTCGACGTGCTTCCACTGGCCCCTTTTGGGTGTGATGCCGGCGCCACCTTCGTTTTTCGGGTTGGTCATGAGCAGATACACAAGGCGCAGGCGTTCGGCGTCGACGATGGGCTCCTCCTGGAACACCTTTTCAACATCTTTCTCGGGGGACTTGGTTCGAACACCATACAGCCAGTCCTGCACTCGTTCGGTGTAGATCCTCGACTTCAGGTATCTCTCGGACGCGACTTTCACGAAGATCAGAATCGAGGAGTGGTCGATACCGCGGCGGACCTCGGAGGCCAGACCAACGCGGGTGATGGCTTCGATCAGTTGGGTGTATCCCGCTTCGGCTTCGGCCTGGGCTGCGCGGCAGTGTCAGTTGTGCAACGTGGTGAGAATGGGCTTCCCCGCCCCGCCCCGCCTCGGACAGTTTCGGGCACACCTTCAGGGGGGATACGGTAGTTGATCACATAGTCAACGCTGCCGAGAGCATACGTATCAGTAAAATGCCGGTCCCGTGCGCGTAGCGAAGGGGTGCTCACTTCATGTTGGTCTGGAGCTCGGGTCGGTGGCCGTCCGAGGCATAGAGGCTGCTCAGACTCGCCATGGTTGCCGACGAAGCGGTGGCGGGACCTGGGCGTGTCTTGACGGGATGTCGCGGCAAGGAAAAGAGGCGATCAATGCCTTGGGGACAGGAAGAAACAGGGCGTGCGGGTAGGTTGTAGGGCCATGGAAGAATAAATGCTGGGCGGAAGAAGCCGACGGGACGATCACGACTCGCCGGTGGGAAATCAAGCTTCCTGTCGTTCGAAGCCAGGGCAGCTGTAGTGTCGATCAACGTCATGCCGCAGACCCCAGGGAATGGTAAATCGATGACACCCTGGCGCCGGGCCCGTGCGTGCTCCAGCTCAGCATGGAGTGCAGGTGGGATGAGGGGGATCCACTGGTGGGCCCTGCGGTAGTACGGGTTGCGATGTGAGCAAACGGGACTATTCTGGTCTGCAGCTTCCCTCGAGCCCAGCTGGAGAGAAGAAGCACGCCTGCGGTGGCGAGTGTCGGGTTTGCCATCCGTCCTGTCGACACGGGCGCTCTTCTCATTCTGCGGAGGGATGGGCTACAGTGGATATCTACTTCTTCCCCCAACTGCCTATCGTAGTCGGGGGCATAGCGTACATGGACTTCCGTGCATGCATGCAGCAGCAGCTAGTCTGCATCATCTGCCGTTTGTATACAGGTACATGGGAATGGAACGTACTTGGGCGTGGACGGATGTATGCCCAGGCCACATGTCTTTGTGGCAATAACAACCACCGTCCCAGCCCCTGTTCTCTCAACCGTGGTACCGTCTCGTCGCCTAATTGGACAAGCAATTGCACAATTCACTGGCCCCTGTTAAACGGTTCCTTCAGTGCAGCGGCACCGTTGATCCGCCTGCTCATAACCAAGGATATTGGCCTGAAGCTTCCTGCATTTCAACCCCCATCTCATGCCATCTCATGATTCACCCCGCCCTTACTGACAGCGTACGTCTGTCTCACCGGCACTCCGGCATTCGTTTCGCAACGCCCATGTCCTCCCCAGCGGACTGAAATATTGATATTTGTCCGTCGACGGTTACGTCATTCGGCCGGCCATTGCCCCAAGCCATGGGCCTCCTACAGGATGTTGGCCTGCGCCGCCGAAGCCAATGGGACAATCCGACGCTTCTCGACGAGATTATCGAGTCCCCCTTGAAGGCCATCGTGGTGCGCTTGTACTGTATCATTCTGTGGCTCCGCGGCAGTCCTGTGCGACCTCCACGAAACCGGCCGCCCATTCGGGTCGTCTGCCTCGCGGACACCCACGAGGAAGTCGTTTCTAAAGTGCCAGACGGCGATCTTCTCATCCATGCCGGCGACATGACGAATAGCGGCACGGCCGCCGACATCCAAAAGCAACTGAACTGGCTCGCCTCCCTCCCGCATAGGCACAAGGTCATCGTCTGCGGCAACCACGACAGCTGGTTCGACATTAGGTCTCGCAGAGAGGAAGACACTCTGGCTCACCGTCAAGTCGACACCAAGGGAATGAACTACCTCGAAAACGAGTCCATCGCTTTGGACTTTGAGGGCGGAAGAAAACTCAACGTTTACGGAGCCCCTTCGCTCCCCAAGTGCGGCGACGACTCCAACGCCTTTCAGTACGAGATCCAAGACCATCCCTGGACCAGCTCGATTCCTATTGACACGGACATTTTGGTTACGCACACTCCGCCGGTAGGCTTTCCTTGCTTCTATCCCTATCGCACGTCTAACTCCCAACACAGAAATACCACCTCGACCTGGGCATCGGCTGTCCGGGGCTGCTCGAAGAAGTCTGGAGAGTGAAGCCGAAGGTTCACGTCTTTGGTCACGTACATTCCGGGCGCGGCAAGGAGCCCATATACTGGGATAACTGCCAGAAGGCATACGAGAGCTTCATGGCTCGCAGAATGCGAGGCCCCATTCGGGATGCTTTTCCTCATGGAGGCTGGCTGGATGCTTTCAAGATTCTTGTGTATGGCGGTCTTGGCATCATCTGGCAATGGGTCATGCAAGGCGGCAAGGCACCTGGAAGTCTCATGATCAATGCTGGCTGTCAAGATGGGACTAAGGGCAGGCTCAACAACAAAACGCCTCTGACCATCAACTTGTAACACCCTGACACCCTGATGCTGCCCGGCCTCCTGTGTTTGAGTGCCAGAACCTTGCTGAAATATATCCTCCCTCGGATCGAGTGGCGGGTCGTGAACGGCGTCAGGCACGCTGAAAACAAGTCTCTTGTTTTGAAATCTGTTGTAAAGGGAAACCGTGCGGAAAGGATTAACAAGAATTCTTAAGGATGTGTGTAGGCCAACAAAACCACCACGACACTGCACTCGCTTCGACGCCCTGGAATTGCAGACCCCCGAGACCCCCTCTCCCCCCCTCCTTTCTCGGGGGGCCGCCCCCGGCCTCGCCTTAACACTGTAGAGATCGCAGTCTTGAACCAGCACGGCTGTAAAGCAGACGCCCCCACGAAATAAGCGGCCTAGCCGCTGCAGGCGGTATTGGCTGCAGCGACATCATTCCCTTTATCAGCGTTCTTCTCAGCCCCCTTACCCTCTCCCTTACCCTTTCCCTTACCCGCGTCGTTACCGGCCTCTTTTATACCGGCGTCCTGTTGAACGTTCTTCATGCCGGCTTCCCTTCCGGCATCGTTTTGGCCAGCATTTATTTTACCATCGTTTTTGCCATTGTCTTTACCGTTGTTTTTGCCGTTGTTTTTGCCGTCGTTTTTGCCGTCGTTTTTTCCATCGTTTTTGGCATCGTTCTTTTTGCCGGTGTCCTTCTTGTTACCCATATTGGCATCCTGGGTATTGTTGGCCATCATTCCAGCGGCGACTTGTCCACACCCAGAAACGGCCTGGAAGAGAAGAGTGTTAATTCGAGTATGTTACGCCATATCCAACCCAGTTGGTCGGAGACCGACTTACATCTATCATGTTTTGCTGGTTCTGCTTGAGGCCTCCATAAAAACCGTCATTCAATTTCTTGATTGCATCCGCATCTTTGGCCGGATCCCCGGTCAGGCCCTGAGTAAGGTTGAGCTCCTGCAGTTGAGCATTGGCGACCTAAATACTTGTTTAGTGGCGCTCGTTCCCTTTGCTACCTCGACGACAGGATCGAGTTGAACTTACAATGGCCAGACCTTCTGTTGCCTTGTTCCCGAGTGGCGTGATGAGCTGGTTGGCCTCGCGAATGGCGATGCCATTGTTGACAAAAGCGAGAAGGTTTGCCTTCGCGGTGGCGAAGGCGTTAGCATCCACAGGTGTCTGCTGGAGCACCTGATCCACCTGGGCCAAGGCCGCCTTCTCATTCTTCTGGTCCTCGATGTTTTCCTTGATGCCCTGGGCCAGAACGAGGGCCGCAGCACAGTCCCGCTGTTGTGCTTGCTGCGGATCAGCTACCGCCTGTGCCACTGGGGCAGCTTGTATCAAGGGGCTAGTGATGGCAGCCAGCGCAGCGAGAAGAGTGACGAAGGAAGTCATTTTGACGAGACCGTCTGAGTAGAAGCCGTCGAGGCTGGACACGACAAAAGGATGAGCCGATGAAAGAGCGTGGGTGTATAATTCGGGAAAATTAACCCGGGGGCAAAACGCGCAAAACGAATGGATCTCACAGAGATCAAAGTTAGGGGAAAAGATCAAAGCTGTACTCCAGTCCTGCCAATCCACTCCGTCGAGACGGTCCCGGCATGATATATCTCCAGCTGAGCACCGACAGAGCGTTCGACTCTTGCTAAGAAAGACCGGACTAGGCATTCGGCTCGTCCCGTGTTGCACCCCTTGATACCGAAATGCTTAGCTGGACGCTGGCAAGTCGTACTACACAGAGAGCGTGACGGCCAGGGGATGTGCCTTTCGGCATAGCTCTAGGCCGCAACTCTAATCCGCTGAAGTTTCAAAAGGCTCTTCTCAAACCCACAACACCTATACGTGACGAGGAAATTCCCAGGTCCCGGTCCAATGGGTTTGATATGCAAGGTTCCAGTCCAGGATAACAGAGAAATCACTCGGGTGGCTTTGGATTTCGGATGAATAACCGCAACAGTCCTGGTTTCACTCGCTAGTCATACATGCCCTGGCAGCTGGTGAAGCATCACGGGTGCGTGAGCTGGGGATACAACAAATGCCCAACCGTCTCGTTAACCACTGTGGTTCATCGGATACACCGGATGGTACGTAACGAAAGAAACAGAGACTGAAAGTGACATCAAATGGCCGTGTGGACATTTTATCATTTCCCTTACTTCTGGCACCAAGCATGGCCGTCACCCCCCAAACCTGTAGCAAGGTCTTCCGACTCTGAGTTATACCAGCCGGCACAGGTAAGACGGACTGCCGAGAAACCGAATGGCCTCTCTTGGAAGGGATCCAAGGCATCTAGGAATATGCAGGAAGGGTTATCCTTCTTCGAAACTATGCACCTGACAAGCATGACTGATCTTCCTTGACGGCACCAAGATGAGCTCAGCAACGTAGCCTCTTCTAGCCGACATGGGCAGCTTACCGTTCCCAGTTTTCTTGCATCTTTAATTCCTCATTTCCGACATAAGAAACCTGCAAACCGACTCCGCCCTTTCTCCTATAAACTCGTTGCCACTAATCCTGATCGAAGGCAATCGAGTAATGCCTCTCGCTGATGGCGCCGTACCGTTAGTATTTGTCCTCTTGAGTGCCATTTTAGTTGCATCACCGTAGCAACCTTGATTGCAGTCACGACAACGTCAGGTTTGGCTGCCATCACCGCGGCAGGTACCGTAAGCGTCACCGTGTTCTCTCCCTAGGGAATACAGGATGAGAACGACCGCGTGATATTCGACATGGGTACGGCGGCTATGGCAGCCCCGGGTGTAACGATGGACCCTGACGTCGTGTCCCGGCCCGTAATGGCGGGGCTATCCGTGTAAGCCTCGTGAGTGTTATTTAAGTAAGACACCTGTGCTACATCCGTGAAGGAAATGCTGGTTCCGTTGAAAGGCACGCTGATGCTGTCCCCAAATGACACGTACGTCATGTTCCCGTACGGCACCAGCGCGGCATTTCGAGAAGGAGAACCAGCGGGGACAGGACTTGCGGCACAGGGCGAACAGGCCATGTTCATTGCTCTACAATACGGGAGAGCGATCAACTTTGCCGGCTTGGTAGCACGGATGGTTGTGTTGGTGGGTGTCATGGCTAAGGTGAGCGCCACAGCGGCAGTTGGAGGCTCAATGGGATGCCCAGAAACCCCAGGGCCGCCCGACCCTTCACTGCCGAAAGTTCCTTTACCACCCATGGCCGGTGCACCCGAAAGAGGCGCATCCTGGCTCAAATCGCCAAAACCTTCCAATAGGGTGTTTGCCGGAGCGGCGAGACGGTGCCTCGTGGTGAGGTTGGTTGTCGAGTAACAGCCCCTTGGCCTCTTTACCGCAGGGCTCCCGCGCATTGCCCCGGGCAGAGGCGGTCGCATGGATTGTTAGTGACTGAGGCCATTCCCAATGAGTTGGTACAGTAGAGAGTGCTGGAAACTTTGTCAGCTTTATTTGAGAGGCGCTTCTTCCGAAAAGTACATGGCCGATTTACGTTCCAAATGAACCTTCATACTTCTTATCTGCGCAGCTCGCCACGCACACCTCATTTTCCATGATGGGCAGACCGGCGGCGACAGACTACGTGTCGTTGCCCGTATCAGACCCAAAACAGCCTACAATGGCTAGGTCAGTACTGCTCGGCGGAGATAAATCAGGGGCTGGTGTCTGATCAACGAGAAGCGTGAACTCCTGAATACTGGCTACATTGCTTGTCCCCTTATCGCCGTATGTCGGCACCGCAGGGGGTATTATGGTGGTGAATATGATGGTTCTGGCCGATGCTGGCAGAGATATATTCACGGGTAGTCCCGTCGTCCTTGCGGCGATGCTAGAGAATGCTGCGGAGGTTGCAGGGGTGGAAGCCAGGTTGGGGAAACCCCCGGGGTCTCCTCCAGTGGCTTGTGGTAGTAATCGATATAGTTTATGTCCCAGAATCTATGCCGAGTCAATAATACTTGTCAGGTAGAACGAAAGAGATGCATACGCCCCTAGAAATGCCTCGGGATGACCAGCAACCCATTCTTTGCAAGTCGGCGCCAATGTATTGCACTGATCGGAAACGCCCCATGCGTTGGCTGCATAGTCACCGCATAGGTTCTTCACGTGGGCAGTCAGTAGACGTAAGCGCGAGGCTTTACCGAGTGTACTCACGATGTTTATTACAAGACTCATATTGTAGAAGAAAGAATCGACGTCGCAAAGGGGTCCGCCAAAGATGGCCGCCGGGGGCCCCCATGCTTTCGGATCCGGCACCACTATCGAAGCCGAGGTAATATCCCCAGGAAGCGTAGAGCGGGCGAAATGCCGGATTTTCAGCCAATCCGGGTCCCATTCCATGGCGTACACACCGCCGCCCTCACCGTTGAAGCTGTCTCCGTATGACGCCATGTCCGAGATGGGCGCAGCGTAGTTGCAACCAGTGTTGCCGGGCTGAGCACCAGGCCGTTCAGTGATGCCACTCTCTAGGCCATGTACCAAAGTCGACTTACCCCAGGACCACAGTCAACAGACACTTGCTCTCCAGAGAAGCCATTTCTCGGGAGTTGGCACCCGGGGGTCCTACATACGTCAGCTGATAGTGAGAAGTGAACGGACAGCAGCTTGTGGGCTCACGTGTGCGCGGAAATCAGATTCCTCTGCGCCGTGTTGACACCCTCAATGATATCGACCTCTCCACCGAGTAGCCAATTTGTGCCATTTTCGGCGTTGTTGAAAGCCCAGACTGGGACACAAGTTAGCTTGAGCCCCGGACCGATAAGCGTCCTGTGCTTACAGGCAGGCCAAGCACCGCAGGTCGAGGCGGGCATATGAGCGAAGTCGGCTATGAACAAACCATGAGTGAACCCCTGATAGCTCGTGAGTCTGACACTGGGCCTGCCGACGCCGTCTTCCGGGTAATTGTTCACAGAGTCAACACCAAGTCGGACGCGGTTGTTGTTGTTGACCGAGGCAAGCCCCTGCGAGAGGGCAGCGCTTTGGTTCTGGTAGCCGTGTATAACATCAGCTTTCTATAAGCTTGACCCGGTGGGCACTTTGGACCGGCACACTCACTTTACAAACCCATGACTGGGATCACTTCCCGTAAAGGAACTGAAGCCATCCAGCAATGCCTGTCCAGCGTAGTGAGTAGCGAGGGAATACGCCATCTCTAGAGGAAAAGAAATCAAGAAACAGGGATGGAAACCAGTGGAAGGAGAGACAAGAACAAGAGGAGCGCCAGATCAGCTAAGAGTATAAGACTACCCAGGAGCGAACGAGCTAATTGCGGCTATATAGAATGAACAGAACCATCAAAAGCGAACAGTCTTTCCGAGTAACGAAGCGGTGCCGGCAGGGCAGGACCTTTTTGAAGATAATCAGAGGTGTTTACTATTCCTGCGACCCCTTGTCCATAGTCTTGATTAAAATGATGGGATTCCAGAGCCAAGCGCGCGACGAGATAGTCCGCGAGAAGAATGCCAGCCGGACTTCGAATCCAGGCGATATCGCATTTCCGAGCCTGAGACACAAAACGCCCCGCCAGACGCACTATTACTTGCCTCAAGACCCAGGAATGTCATGCAAACAGACCATGTCACTGACTGCGAGGCTGTCGGGCCCGCGACGCGAGATAGACAGATCAGCATGTCTCAGGTCACTTTCATCGCGGCATGGCGCAGGTGGAAGCGAAAGAAGACACAGTGCGGCAGAACGAACGAGAGAGCAAATAAGCCGGTGATGGCCTCACACGGGAGCCCGACCGTCATTGGCGAAGCGAATGCTGCCAAGAGACTGCGCGAAACCCCCACTGGGACGTGGAGCTGTCGCTCTCGCGGGTCCAGCGAGGACTGGGCCGTTCTGGAGGACGTATGCAGACACTCGTTCGGCGGGGATTTCCATATATCAACGTACTCGCGGCCAACCCAGCCTCGTTTCAGCGGACGAGCTCAAGCGACCATCCACTTCTTGGTGCGAGTGCGTGCATACATGCGAGGGACCTTTTTGCGTAGCACAAGATCTACGAACATGCGCACGGCATGTTTGGTGGTCTGCAGCGCGACGGAGCACACGAACCGGGCGCGCGTGAGAGTCATTCGCTGGCAGGGACTCCGTACCAGCAACTACTCCGTAGGTACATAGGCTATTGGCCAAGCGCGACGTCATGGGGCCAACGGCCAATTCTCTCTCCCCTCCCTGGCATGTGAATGTGGCTTGATGACCTGTGGCTCTGCCCCAATGCCAAGCCCTTTCCCCCGAGCAGAACACCACCCCACGTCCGGGCCCCGTAGCGACGTGGAGAGAGGCCGGCCGAATGGTCGGCAGTCTGGGCCTCCAGGATGGGGAGACCCCTAGGCTACTGGTGGGAAGCCGGTAAAGCGGCCCTAAGGAACGGGTCTGGCGGGTATTCGCGTCGAGTTTACCTCGGCTCGTGCTCGGTCGACGGGGGGCGAGCAGGTGCGTGGAGGGGATGGTGTGAGATGTAATCTCGGAGACGTGGTCATTCTGCTGACCTGGATGAGACAGGCGAAGGGTTCCCGTGGGAGGGAAAGAGTGCGCTTTTGCAGGGCGAGGAGCTTAAACGCGGGAAGTGCTGGGGAAGAAGGAAGGCGGAGAGGCATCAGGCCGGCAGCCATTAAGACGACGGCCGTCGGCTTTCCGTCCTTTTCGTCGTCCACAACGTCCTCGTCGCCGCCGTCTCCTTCCTCTGCCTACCCTTCACGATCCCCCTCCGGCCAACCCTAGCTGCCGCTGCCGCTACCGCTACCGGAGGCACATACGTACATGCACCTGCTATACCGCGCACTAGTTACCTAGGCACGAGAGCCTAGGCTTGCGTAGGGGCAAGAGGCGGCACTCGGCTCCGGCTCTAGGTCACACCGCGGCTGTTCCCACCCCTCCCACCCCTTCCTGGTCACCGGCGTAGATCAGGTGCACGACTCAACTGCTCATTCGCCTTCCGTGCCGCCCCCCTTCCTGTTCTTATTCGTAGACCTTTCTTCACAAGCCAATTGAGATGTTGACATCTTTGGCCACCAGTCGGGCATATGCTGCGACGACGCTGCGAGGCACAGTGAGACGAGTCCACGCTCCCAAGGTATGTGTGGCCCGAACCCCCCCCCCCCCTGCCGCTGTCGTGCTGGTGCCGTGCTTTGTGGAGTTGCGACAGCCCGCGACAGGCCGTGACCTCATTGCCGAGGCTGTTTCTGGATATACCCGAATCCGCGACTCTGCGACTCTGCATCAACTTCGCCCGGGCAGACCACGGCGGCTGAAGATCCAACTCTGACCTCCCCCACGATACAGAGCAGTATACTCGCCATGGCACCGGCCGCAAAACGGAGCAACAGCTCGCTGCCCGCGGGTAAGTGCAGACCCCCCCTTGTGCTCGCAGCTCCCTCCCCCAACGCCCGCCGAGCGCTTCGTAGCTGACGGGACGGCACCGTGGCAGGCTATGCAGAGGACAAATCCAAGGGGCCGATGCTCCGCTTCCAGGACTCGTTGCCGAAACTCCCCGTGCCCACGCTCGAAGAAACGGCCGCGCGCTACCTCAAGTCGCTCAACCCGCTCCTGAGCCCCACCGAGCTCGCCAGCAGCAGGAAGGCCGTCGAGGAGTTCGTCAAGCCGGGCGGCGTCGGCCACAAGCTGCAGGAGAAGCTGCTGGCCAAGCGCGAGGACCCCAACACCAAGAATTGGATCTACGAGTGGTGGAACGAGGCCGCCTACCTGGCCTACCGTGACCCCGTCGTCCCCTATGTCAGCTACTTCTATTCGCACCGCGACGACCGCCGCCGGCGCAACCCGGCCAAGCGCGCCGCCGCCATCTCGACGGCCGCCCTCGAGTTCAAGAAGCAGGTCGACAGCGGCACGCTGGAGCCCGAGTACATGAAGAAGCTGCCCATCTGCATGGACAGCTACAAGTGGATGTTCAACGCCACGCGCGTCGCGGCGAAGCCCGCCGACTATCCGGCCAAGTACGACGCCAGCGCGCACAAGTACATCGTGGCCATCCGCAAGAACCAGTTCTTCAAGATCCTGCACGAGGTCGACGGCCAGCCGCTGAACACGTCGGAGCTCGAGGCCCAGTTCGCGCGCGTGTACGAGTTGGCCTCGCGCGCCCCCGCGGTTGGCGCCCTCACCTCGGAGAACCGTGACGTCTGGTCTGACGCGCGCGAGGTGCTGCTTAAGGCCTCGCCCAAGAACAAGGCCGCGCTCGAGGCGGTCGAAGCCGCCTCCTTCGTCGTCTGCCTTGATGACGCCGCCCCCGTCACCCTCGAGGAGCGCGCTCACGCCTACTGGCACGGCGACGGCCAGAACCGCTGGTACGACAAGCCCCTGCAGTTCATCGTCAACGACAACGGCACCTCGGGCTTCATGGGCGAGCACAGCATGATGGACGGCACGCCCACGCACCGCCTCAACGACTACGTCAACGACATGATCTTCAACAACAAGCTCGACTTTAGCAACCCCGCCGTGCGCTCCAGCCTGCCGGACCCGACGCCCGTCACCTTCGAGGTCACCAAGGAGGTGCAGGCCGAGATCGACCGCGCCATCTCCGACTTTCGCTCCGTCATCGGCCAGCACGAGCTGGCCGTGCAGGCTTACCAGGGCTACGGCAAGGGCCTGATCAAGAAGTTCAAGTGCTCGCCCGACGCCTACGTGCAGATGGTGATCCAGCTGGCCTACCACAAAATGTACGGCAAGAACCGGCCCACCTACGAGTCGGCCGCGACCCGGCGCTTCCAGCTGGGCCGCACCGAGACGTGCCGCACCGTCTCGGACGAAAGCGTCGCCTTCTGCTCCTCCATGGCCGATCCCAACGCTGAGGATCCGGCGCGTATCGACATGTTCCGCAAGGCCATCAACGCCCACATCGAGTACATCACGGCCGCTTCCGACGGCAAGGGCGTCGACCGCCACCTGTTCGGCCTGAAGAAGCTCCTCGAGCCCGGCCAGGAAGTCCCGGCCATCTACAAGGACCCGGCCTTCAGCTACTCGAGCTCGTGGTACCTATCCACCAGCCAGCTGAGCTCCGAGTTCTTCAACGGCTACGGCTGGAGCCAGGTCATCGACGCCGGCTTCGGCATCGCCTACATGATCAACGAAAACAGGTTAGTCCCCTTTCTCTCTCCGTCGCCACCCCTTGCCCCGCCCCCCCCTCCCCCTTCCTTTACCGGCAACCAAGGCCTGCAGCATTGGCCCCTCAGAAAGCACGCGCTGACCCGGGAACCACACAGCATCAACTTCAACATCGTCTCCAAGGGCCTCGGTAGCCAGAAGATGAGCTACTACCTGAACGAGGCGGCCGAGGACATCCGTGCCCTGATGAACCAGACGCTCGAGGCCCCCAAGGCCAAGCTGTAGAGGGTGCGGCCCCGGGAGCTCCACCAATCGGGCATCGAGGGTCGATCTCGATGGGAGAAGATGGGCTGGCGGTTTGGCCGTATTTGGCGTCCCTTCCCGAGGTGGGAGAGAGAACTTGGAATCATGTATGATATATAGGCTGCCTCCCCCGTGTGGCGCCATTTACTGCTGTTGGCTTATATAGAGGTCCTGTAGATTTCTCGCGGACTGCCTCGCAAATCGGAGTTGGTGGCTTTACTCAACGCAGACTCGCCGAGAGGCCAGGGAGTGCAAACTTTGATGCCTCTCGAAGGACCCGTGTCATGGCCATATGATTGTCAATCTATACGATGCTGGCTGTGTCTAATGGATAGTGACAACCCACGTCCAGGGCCCCCTCCAGGTAAATCCGGGGTCGCCATCACTCCAAGCGCAATGCAGGTTCGAAATTGATAATGCCTCCCCCAAGTAGTAGCAGGCTCAAACGAGCCTGGATGTTTCCCTTACCCCCCCCCCCCCCCCCCCCCCCGCTTCTTCTAGAACACCGTCCCCGCGGTGGCACCTCTTGGTCTTACACGCGTCTAGCCAGCCGAGCGACCCCCACCAGCGGACAGCCGAGGTCGGCCGAGGTCTCATCCCATCCATCCAAAAAAGAAAAAGTGCAGGCATGGTGACTAAACCAGCACTTAGCCAGCGTGGTCCACAATCTCGTTGACAAGCTCGCCCTTCTTCTCGTCAAAGTAGTGGCAGATCTGACTGGGCAGAGGCACCTCCTTGTAGTCGTCCTCGTCGTTGTCCAGGACGTTCAGGTTGATGCCGGCGCTCTTGCTGCTGAAGATGCGCGTTCCTGTGCTTTCCCTGCTCAGGTAGACGGTGGCGCCGTCCATCTGGTCCATCATGATGGTCGGGATGACCCCCATGACTTGCAGGGCAAAGTTGGACGACTTGACGACGTCGACGGTCGACACCAAGCTGTCAACGACAATGGAAAGTCGCTGAGTGTTCTCGATGGTCACGGCGTTGGCCTTGCCCTTGATGATGATGGTGGTGTGGTTGCACTTGGAAATGAGAATGGAGTGGGAGATAGACGCCTCGATCTCGATCGGTTCCGAGTGCTTGTCGAAGTTTTCCTGCCGAATTGCTTAGTGTAACCCTCCCATGTCGAGGCTCCGGGCCCGGTATCGGAGGCTACTTACAATCAACCACTTGTTACCGTCGAGCTCCTTCTTGGGGGGCTTCTTGACCCGCATGGCCTCGGGCTTGGGCTTCTTCCCGGGCGCCGGGCTCTTCCCTCTAAGCGAAGCATCGCGGTCCGGAACAGTCGAGTTGGACCGCAGTGAAGGGTTCTTATGCGTCATCTCCGACCTGTCGACCTTGCGCAGGCCCTTGGTAACGTCGGAGCCCTTGTTAATCTCGCTGAACACGGCGCCGAGACCGGCGCCGGAGGCAGCTGGCGCCGCCTTCTCCTCGCCGATCTGCAGGACGGGCGGAGGCCCGGGAGGAGGGGGAGGAGGGGGCATTCCGCCAGCGGGAGGCGGCGGCGGTGGCGGCGCGGCCGCCGAGCTCGTAGCCCCCACAGCCGGAACGCTCTTGGCGACTTCGGCTGCCGGCTGCCCCTGGGGGTTCCAAGTGACGCCGTTGGGGTAGTATTGTTTAACATATTCGGTCAAGTCCTTAAAGATCTGGAAGAAGGACTGGATCCACGCGACCTGCTCGGCATCCTTGTCTTTGAAATCCTTCAACACGCGGTTGCCAAAGAATTGGGCGGACCCCAGCGACTCCTCGACATGCTTCCAGGGTCGGTTCTCGACGGTCACCCAGGCGAGGACCATGATGCCCTCGGCGACGGCGCTCAGCTGGCTGAAGACGGGAGACCCTCGGTTGGCCTCTTTGAGGTCGACCGCGGCCATGAGGGCGCCGTTGATGGGCTTCAGGAGATCCTGGTAGACGGGCATCTCGGAGCCTGCGGCGTCGGGCTTCTTGGCCTTGGAGGCAATGAGGAGGAAGCGCCGCTGTTGTTGGAAGCCCTCGAGGACCTTGGCGGCCTGGTCGGCGATCAGGCCGCCGAGCTTGTTGCTGGCCTGGACATAGCGGTCGACGGTGGTGGCGATGAAAGAGTCGAACTCCTCGACCGACTCGGGGAGGGCTTCCTGGGGCGCCGCCTTCACGGTGGGCGCGGGCGAGGGGCTCGGGGAGGGAAAGGCGCCAGGGGTGGGCGTGGGCGTGTCGCCGGTGGGCGAGGCCAGCGTATGCGTCAGGGCGGGCACGGCCGGCGGCAGCTCGATGGTCGACGAGGCAATGTCCTCGAGGCGGGCGGTCGCGGCCTCGAGCCTGCGGCTGAGTTCAGTATACCAGGCAGCGCCGCCTTGGGAGATGGTGATGATGGGCATGGCGGGAGGAGGGGCGGGCGCGGGCGCGCGAGTGGGAGCGGGACATGACCTACCGCTTGATGAGCGTGGTCAGGTTGTGCATGTTATTAGTCGCCATCGCGGGCAGTGGCTTGCACGACGAGGGCAGTCGCGCTCTAGTTCGGCGGTAGTGGTGAGCGAAGGTGAGGATATTACGGGCGCCCAAAGGTTAGGCGGTTGCGGTTGCTTGGGGGGGGGGGAGAGAAGGGGGGGGTGGAGGCTGTCAGGAGACACGACGGGCGCGCAGTAGTGGCGGGCTTTTAGGTAGTAGCTCTGGTAGCAGGGTTGGTGGCGCTCAATGACAAGGGGACGGACGACGGCGGCAGAGGTGTAAATCCCCGTGTAGTATATCCCGGGCCATCTAGCGTAGCATCTGGGCGGAGGCCTAGAGACTGTCTGTCCCGTGGGCCACCTGCGGGTAGTAGGTACGAGGTAAACAACTCTTATTCAAGGCTCAAGTCTGAAAGTACGTGTGTATGTAAACATACAGGCAGGCCTGAGAAGATGGTTGGCAACTTCATGTGAATGCTGCCGAACTACTGCTCCATGCGCCTACCTACCTACTACTAGAACGCCCCCAGCAGCACATGAACAACCTATGTACCTCCACCTGTACCGCGTCGTATTCGGATGATAGTCAGAGAGAGAGAGAGAGTGTGTGTGTGTGTATGTGTGGGTGTGGGTGTGGGTGTTGGAGGAGCCTGGAGAGGTCGGGATGGACATTGTGACAGCCCCCCCCCCAGCTCTGGAACAGTCGTCATGTGCAATGACCAGAATTGACCTATTGACCTACAGGGGTGCTGCTCTCTCGGTAGTGGCCGTACGTCGTCGTCAGTTCGGGCTGCCCTCCGTTACCATCCAGCTTCCACGGTTTGATGGGCCACCTATTGTCAGATTCAATCGAGACGGGATGCGGGCCACTCGTCCAAGACTCCCTGTACCCGCCGGTCCTGAGACTCCCCCGTTCAGTGTTTCAAAGTACGGGGACCTCCAAAAAGGAACCGCATGCGCGGCATTCTCAGGTGTGTTGTTGGAACCCACTGGCATGCGCCGTGGCCCTAATCCATGGTGTACTTTGACCAGGCACCGGGAGGCTGTCTGACGCAAGCTTACAAACGGATTGCCCCTGATCTTGGGTCCCGACACCAGTGAACTGGACCCACTGGCCATGGACAGGCGGTTCCTAGTAGCTGAAGTCCTGGGTAGGTGGAAGCAGCAAGTAGGTACCTCTGCCCTGCATCCTCCACAACGTGCAACTTACGGTACGGGCTACGCGGCAACAACGTTAGGTGCTGCCAGCCACCCACACACACAGAACCCCCGTCCGTCCTCATCCGCGCCAAGCCTTCACCGATCCCAGCCTTGTCTTACGTTATCGCCCTGCCATTTGTCCACTCTGTCTCGAATGTGGGATCCCGCGGCCTAGGCTCTCTGCTTCACCTCCCGTCGGCCGTCTGGACCTGGACCTGGACGCGGCGTCCTTCTGCGATCAAGCTTGCAAGGGTGGAGGGTGGTGTTTCAATGCCTGCCGACAGCTACCCAAGTCTGCTCCTGTTCCCTTCGTGAAGGCCGACGCTGCCGGCCAGGAAACCTGCGTGTCACGGGACGACTTGATCATGGCCGCCCACATGGACGACCCCAGCGCCACCGAGGCCGGAGAGGCTGTTGTCGTCGAAAGCCAGACCATGGATTTTGTGACTATGGGCATGTTCATCATAGGTATGTGGGCTCCCCATTGCGCCGGGAATTTCCTTGTATCCAGATGCCCTCTTCTCAACAACCAACTTCGGGCACTCCCCGACCCCACATCGGCCGCCGACTGCATGGATTCCTCTAGTCACCTTGTGGCCAGTCGCCCTCGCTCTTGATCGAGTTGCTCGGCCGTGGTGGGTAAGTGCCATGCCAATGGGCGTATCTTCATCGTGACCCGTCTGGGTTTCAAGTAATCGCTTCGTTACCCGGGTCGCTCCAGCCACCAAACATACGAGACCCGCCCCTTATACTAACAGGCCCCATCATCATCATCAGACGACATTGAGTACCTACCCCCCACGCCGCCGGTGAAAGATATCCTCGGCGGCGCAGGGACATACTCGGCACTCGGGGCCCGGCTCCTATCCCCTGGGCCGCTCTCCACCTCGGTCGGGTGGATCGTCGACAGAGGGTCGGATTTCCCCCCAGCCCTGGACGAGCTGATCTCCACGTGGGGGACATCGGTACTGATTAGGGACACGCCCGATCGTCTAACCACGCGAGGGTGGAACGGCTATGATGAGCACCAGAACCGGGCCTTCAAGTACCTGACGGAGAAGAAGCGTGTCACTGCCGATGACTTGACCCCGGAGCTCCTGACGTCTCGCTCGTTCCACATGGTTTGCTCGCCAACAAGGTGCCAACAACTCGTCACTGGTATCAAGAAACGGCGCTCCGCCATGGTCACGTCCGAAGGCAACAGCCTCCCCAGGCCTGTCTTTGTTTGGGAGCCCGTGCCGGATCTCTGTACGACGGATGAGCTGCTCAACTGCACCAATACGCTCCCCATGGTCGATATCTGCAGCCCCAACCACACCGAGCTGGCCGGCTTCATGGGCGATACGGGCCTCGACCCCGAGACGGGCGAGATCAGCGCCATCGCCATCGAGCGCTCTTGCGAGCAGCTTCTAGCCTCGATGCCTCTCCAGTCCTTCGCACTCGTTGTCCGGGCCGGCGAGAAAGGGTGCTACCTGGCCCGCAACGGCGGCCGGAAACGCACCAGGCGGTCCACTGGGAAGCGCAAGAAGGCCTCCGCCATGGTTCACGGGAGTCTCCAGCTGGACATGGATATGGAGGCCCTCTTTGCCGGGCTGCTGCAGGACGAGGAGGGCATGGTGGCCGAGGCGGAGATCGAGGTGGACCCCGGCGTCGAGCGCTGGGTCCCGGCATACCACACCGACAAAGAGAAAGTCGTCGACCCCACGGGGGGCGGAAACACCTTCCTGGGCGGGTTGGCTGTTGCTATGGCCCGCGGCAAGAGCCTCGAGGAAGCGGCAGCATGGGCGAGTGTCGCGGCGAGCTTTGCCATTGAGCAGGTCGGCCCTCCCGTTCTTGGCACGGACGAGGAAGGCAAGGAGACGTGGAATGGGGTTCGGGTCGATGAGAGGTTCGAGGAGTTCAAGAACCGTCTGGCTTTTGGCTAACCAGAGCTGCGGGTGAGACGGGCGCTCTGAGAAACCCCCGCACTACCAGACGAAACCCCCTTCTCCATAAGAGTCGTGCTGCAGTGGTTATAGACGCATGTTAGAGCCAAAGGCGGATCTGATCATGTTCCATATTCCAGAAGCGAAAATAGCCCAAGCTTTGAACCGAGCTCACACCAGCTAGTATCTTGTTTTCGAGCCCTGAACCAGGCATCCGCTACTCGAACCTGCTGTTGGTTTACGGGCAGGCCAGGGTTGTATTATACAAAGCGAGGGAGCACCTAGGAAAAGGAGTAGGGCCCCAAGGGTACCTCACTACCTACCTAGGCACCTAGGTCTATGGTTGCATAAAGGTGCATCAGTCCGCCTGGGCTTGTGGACTGAGTACAGCAAAAGGGTTCACAGCCGCAGAACGGGGCGGCTTTTCTTTGGATGACCTTTTCCTCTTCTTACTCATGTTCTCCTTCGAGGTCTGTGCTGGCGAAACCCTCAAGGAGGCCTCTGGAATACGCAGCATGCCGGCGATGGTAGCAAGACAAGGCCGCCGGTCTAAGCGAAGCAGCAGGCCGAAGAGCGTCTCGGTCGTGGGCCATTCTGCTATCGTGGGGAAGCTCTGGAGTTTTCGGCGCAGCTCGTCTCTACCCTTGGAGAAAGTTGACTCTTCCAGAACAGCCATGACATCCAGCGTCTGCTTGAGCATCCTCAGAGAGTACAGTGCTGCTTGCACCTGGGCGGCGAAGTGGATCACGTCCCATCCATAGCGGCCGGGATGCCCGTCAAACTCGGCGGCTTCGCTCATGACAACAGTCGATAGCGGTGTCCTGCCCTCTGACGTGGACCATTCAATATCTTGGTACACGGCAAAGGCCAGCCATAACAGTTCCGGATCAGAAACACCCGTTTCCAGATGGTTGATGGTTTCCAGAAGCTGCTCACACCAGCCATCGACGGCTGCGAAGTCGGGGATGCTGAGTTGCCGGCCGCCGGATTCCGTCTGGAGCGTTCGGTATTCGATGAGGATATCCCGGCGATGGGGCCCCGACTTCTGGGCGACGGCGTAGGCCAGTGTTCGTACTGATTCGCTCATGGTCCACGCGCTCTTTCGGGCGTGATCCTCGATCATTACGGGCAGGAACATGGAAATTAGATCCGGGCCCCGCGGCGCGCCGTCGTTCTGCCGCTCCTCCTCGACCGGACCTGCCGTGCCGACGTTCAATGACTGAATGACCAGCTCCGAGATCCTAGGGTCCAGGGCGCTGAGCAAGGCAATGACAGGGTGCTCGGCCGATATGTATTCCTGTGGAACCAGGTGGTCCTCCAGGAATTTGGAGTAGGCTTCGTTGGCAGCCAACTCGGTTTCGTCGCTGCGTCTACAAAAGTCCAGTGCTGTCGGGACGCCGACCCCCCGGGACACCATCTCGAAAGCTAGCCTCGGCATCCCGCCGTGGCCTTGCAGGTTGAATCTGGCCTCTAACTCCCGTGCCGAGTATGTCGATGCGAAGAGGGCGCCCTCGCCATCGCTGGGATTCTCGCTGTCGGGCTCCTCACCAACGTACTCCTCACTGCCGGAATTTCCGCTGGCCGGATCACCGTTTACTTCCCAGAAAAAAGCGACAGAGCCGGATGGACCCAGATCTTCCAGCAGGAGATCGGAATCGCTAGTCAGCACGATGCCGCCGTTTGCCCGGACATCACTGGCGCAGTACGTGTCGGCCTCTCCAGGCACCACTTGCACCAGATGCCTGTACTGTTCCGACGCCCGCAGGATCTCGGCGACAGCCGGCACCAGGAAAGGATGTTTCGGTAGCCTGCGGGAGACGTGGTTCCGCAGCCAAGGGCTGATGTTCTGAAAGACATCCCTGAGAGGGGCGGGATTGCTGGCACGCTGCCGGCCGACACCAAAGGACAGGCTCGAGGTCGCAACGGCCATCCCCTTGGTTTGCTGCAGCAGCCGCGATCTCCGGGTCGCCCATTTCCTCGGAGGCAGGAAACCATCAAAGTAGATTTTCCTCCTGGCGCAGGTCAGCGTGGAGGCGCGGCAAAAGCGAGCAAATAAGCCAGGGCAGAGAGGCCCTACACGTTCACATTGCCGGCTCGGAGCCGGTCCAACCAGTTGATGAAGGACTGGCCGAGGGTTGCGTAGGGCACATGACAGAGTGCAGCGCTTTCGGCCGACTCGGGGCTCATCACAAGTTCCCATATCCTATGCACTAGGGCTGGACCGTCGACCACGACACTCTGGCCGCCGAGGGGGGTGACCTTGCCATACGGCCTCAGACCGGGGTTGAGACGCGGTATGCCCATCACGGGCGAATGGGCGCATGTGGTGGTGCTGAGATAGATGGCGGCCAAGGCCAGGCGAAGTGTGTGCTTTTCGTTGACTATTGGTATGTTTTTTTTTCTCGGCCCTTTGGTCTGGGACCCTGCAGGCCCGAGTACCTACCTCTTCTTAGTAACTACACGTATACGTAGAAGTACACGCAAAGTCAGGCAGCGAGATCTATCATTCGAACATCACCCAGTTCCTGCCATCCGCCTCCCCCCCACCCTACCTCGGGGTGCATACGCATACAAATACCGTGTGTGCTCGGGCTCTAAGACCTGTACCACCCCTCCAGTTTCTTCCCCCGATGTAACGCAGGTACATGGGATCTGACTAGAATTCCAAGCTTTGCTGGGCCATGCATTTCACTGCACCTGGCAGCAACCCCCGCCAGCTGGCACTGTCTATCATGGGAGAGTTGCTAGCGAGATACAGAAGCACTGTGAGCAAACTGGGCTGGGGTGCTCTAGCCCCGACTCTCTATCGACTCGCACCTTCTCCAGCTCGACCCATCCCGGTCGTGTCGACCCTCCCCACATTGGAGCTAGAGGTTTTTCCCTCCATCCCCTCCGTTCCGCAAGGTATAAGTTGCAACTTTTCGTCTTCTCCACTTCCCACCAGATTTTTCCACCTCGTCCGCGACGACTGGGACAGATTCTGCGTGGTCCCTCCCTACGCTCCGGCCGCCGTCACGCTATCTTCTTCGACTTCGTCATGCGGAACACGCTCATCTTCTCGGGCTCGTCATGCCCTGCCCTCTCGGGCAAGATTTGCGAGAACCTAGGCCAGGCGCCGGCGTCGGCCGAGCTGTCCCAGTTCTCCAATGTTCGTTGCCTCGGTCGCTCTGTCTCATCTCCCCCGCGCCTGGCTGACTTGGGCATGCAATCCAGGGAGAGACGAGTGTGCGCATCTTGACAAGCGTTCGAGAGAAGGATGTTTTTGTCGTGCAGTCGGGAAGTCCCCAGATCAACGATACCATCATGGAGCTGCTCATCATGATATCGGCATGCAAAGGCGGCTCGGCCAACAAGATTACCGGTACGTTGGCCTGCCCCCGGCCTGGCATCTATTGCTCTACCACGTCAGGGACTTTGCTGACATGGAGCCCAGCCGTTCTCCCTTACTTTCCCTACAGCCGGCAGTCCAAGAAAAAGTCGCACCGAGGTGCCGTTACGGCACGAATGCTGGCCAACCTGATGCACGTAGCTGGTGTCAAGCACGTCATCACCGTGGACCTCCACGCCTCGCAGATGCAAGGCTTCTTCAAATGCCCCGTCGACAACCTGCACGCCGAGCCCCTCATTGCCCGCTGGATCCGTCTGAACATTCCTAACTGGAAAGAGGCAGTCGTCGTCTCCAAGAATGCTGGAGGAACCAAGCGAGTAACATCGTTGGCCGACGCCCTCAAGCTGAACTTTGGCATCGTCACCACGGACCGCAAGCGCGCCGGGAACAACATGTCGGCGAGTCTCATCATGAACCACCTGGACAATTGTGACCGTCCGACTACCTCGTATGTCAACGGCAACAGACAGACGCGGCCCGCGTCCGAGGATGATGACCCCGCTCGTTCCCTGCAGGACAGCAACTCGTCGATGCCGTCTCGAGTCGTCGCCGATTCGCAGGGCTCCCCCCGTCGTACCAACGGCACCTCGGCTCGGGCTGATAACGCGACGCCGCGTGGGCGCTCATTGCCCACGCCGTCCCAGACCTCGCCCATCGACGAGCTAGAGGAGGAGGAGGCGCAGGACTTTACTGACGAGCGAGCCCAGGTCGTAACCCATGGCCGCTTGGTCCAAGGTCATATTGTGCCAGACGACTACCCATCCGCCAACCAGTCCGAGGCCGGAGGGGATGGTAGCCAGTCAACACAGAATATGGATGCCGAAGACCCCATGACCATGTCACATGCCTCGTCCTTCTTCGCCCCCGAGCCGCATGCCTTGGGTGGATCTGGCGACGTCGAAGCCTCCTCAGACGAGGAAGACGACAAGCTGAAGGACCCCAGACTGGAGCACATGATCACTCTTGTCGGCGACGTCAAGGACCGGCCTGTCTTCATTGTCGATGACATGATTGACAAGGCTGGCTCATGGATTGCCGCAGCCGAGACTGTGGTCAAGCGTGGCCATGCCAAGAAAGTCTACTGCATGGCCACCCACGGCGTGTTTGGCGGCGATGCCCTCGAACAGTTGCAGGCCTGTGAATGCATCGACCAGATCATCGTCACCAACAGCTTCCCCATCAGTGAACGGAAAGCAAAGAACATGAGTAAGTTGGTCATCATCGATCTTTCTTTCTTGCTCTCCGAGGCCATCCGTCGCAACCATTACGGCGAGTCCATCTCGCCTCTGTTCCAGCACATTGCGGACTGAGCATGGAGCTGTATGAGCAGCCGGCTCAGAGGACTGGTCTCCATGAAGCCTACTGTCCTGATGAGACCACGAGGTGAGCTTTATGAGAATAACTTGCACGGCGTTCCTGGTGGGCAAGCCTGGGACGGCGTCGGTATGCGGTTACGGGTATGGGCACTAGATCGATGAGCCAATTCAGATACCACACGACACTTGATGCCCGCGATGAAGGCGTCTGGAACCGTGAACAAGTCGACGCGTATGCATGCCTGCATCATACAGCACGCAACCCCCCCAGCGGTGCTCTCCACTTATGGAGAGCCGGAGCTCGACGTCCCTCTAGGACGAGCTCTGAACGGAACGTTGGCAGATTAATCTTTTACGATTCAAGAAGGCCCATTACTCTGATCGCATGGTCACTCGCCTTCGGGCGAGGTGAGTGATGGGCAAGAGAAACTCTCGTACATTCTCTAGTTTGACCATGAATGTCTATATCCTTCCACCCTTCCTTCCCAGGCCATATCCAGATCTACCCACCGCCCGTACGGGTTGCAAACGTGCACTTGTCAATTAAAGCATGAAACCAATACTCCTGCCTCGTGCCGTGTTTCCGCTGGACTTATGCGTTTGCCCATGCCAGCATGAATGGGCAAAGTTCGGCACCTCGTGCGGATCCAGCAACTCCAGCAGCTCTCCAATTCCTCCGACGCGAGTCTTGGGCCGACAATCTATAAGTGTTCAAAGGAGCGTATGGTTTGTACTATATGTCGCCGAAGCTCTTGTCTGCGCAGGCGAAGCCACGCCTAACCGGAATACAGCTCGCTGCTAAGCAGCCGGCCGATCTCCACGGTGTCATAACCATACATACGGGGAACGGGCGGTAGAACCGACGTCGAGAATTCTTTGCGCCACGGGTGCTCCATGTGCGACTTCCGAGATGAGGCCTTGGGGGCGTTGGCGTACTTGGCTGTGGCTTCGGCCGTGACTCTCGGGTACCGGAACTCCTAGGCCGGGTACGCGTTGGGAGTCATGGGGTGGAAGTGGTTGCCGTTGGAGAAGGCGAGGAAGATGTGGCGGCTGTTGTAAACGCCGCGGATGCTCGTCTCGGTGACGACATTGTCCTCGAGTGTAAAGGTGATGATGCAGATGTTGTAAAGGTCGGCGGTGATCTGGGACATAATGGCGGGCGTCCAGGTGTGCGGGAGGTGCAGCATCTGCCAGAGGTTGGCCTTGAAGGGCGGTAGGCCGGCTGCCGTCGTGTCGAAGAAGCGGCCGTTGAAGTGCTCGACGTACAAGCGGTGGCGAACGTGCCGCGGCTGGGTCAGCACGTGGTGGACGTAGGCGAGATGCTCCGCCTTGACGAAGGCCCAGTAGTCTGGGCTGTCATAGAGGCAGAAGGAGATGCTGCGCCAGTAGCAGTCGCCCGTCGGCTCCCCGCGATTGTGCGGCACCACGAAGTCGACGTCCTCGACCAGCGGGAAGCCGGCCTGCACCATGTACGTGCCGGGCCGCGTCCACTGTAGCATGCTGTCGTTCTCCTCTGGAACCCCCAAATACGCGGAACGCTCGAGCAGCTCCTTAACATAATGGACCGTACTGGGATCGGCCCCGATGTCTTCCCAATACTTTGTGTACTGCAGCTGAAGTCCACGGGTGGGCGAGGGATACCCGTCATGGCCCTCGTCGGGGTTCATGGTCTGATATCGAAGTCTCGAGCGACTTCTCGTCGCGCTTTCCAAGCCTGTGTTGTGGCTTGTCAGTCGCTTGGACCATCAAGGCCGGCGTTGGGAGGGAGGGGGGAAGGCTTAATACTTACGCGAGTTGATACCATAGAAGCTATATTTATTAACCACTCCGTTAGAGATGCCGGGGCTCCTGCTTGCTGGCCCGCTGCTGGTGGCCTCGCTCGTGTCTCGAGACGTTGTGGGTGCGCTGTCGTCATCGTCCGAGTCGCAAAGGTCGATCACGCTATCCTGGATGGGCTGACGCTGGCTGGTGCCCTGAGACGTGGATGTGATGACATCGTCGTCATCATCATCGATGATGAGAGGAGATTTCTCCGGTTTTGTGATGGCCTTTGGCTTCGTCGTCTCTGGCCGAAGGCGGCACTGGACCACTCGGACCCGGGTAGGATCAACGAGAGGGGGTCCTTGGATCTCCGAAGGTGGCTTTTGGGGGGCAGTACGGGCAAAATAGTACTGTGCAGCGGTCTTTTCCATCTTCTCCCTGGAGTAGAACCGAGTCGGGTGTCTGTCGTCTTGATGATCCTGGTCGACGTAGCCAGGCGAGGCGTCGAAGTTGGGGTCTAGTGACGAAGCCGTGATCGCGGATACGTCCGCGACTATCTTTGTTATGGTCGTATCAGCAGCCTCGGCCAGGATGTCCGAGAAAAAGCTGGGATCCTCAAGATTAATCTCTTCCTCTGTCACATTCGCAGTCGGTGCTGTAGCAGGGCAAATCTCAGGTTGACTTCCCAGAGCCAAACCGGGGGTTTGGTGACCAATCTCTGTCTGTGTAGCGACAGTAGGCGTAGCGACAGGAGCAGCCGCCTGATTATGATGGCTAGGGGTGCAATGAAAAGCCTCGCAGTCCACCTGCGTCTGCGTAGCCGCGGAAACCATCGTAGGATGGGTAAGGGGCTCGGTCTGGCAGCCTGAAACCACCCTGGAAGCTCCCAAGTGCCCCATCTCTGTCTGTGTAACTGCCGTGGTGATTGTGATATGTTCAAACGACTGGAGTCGATTGCTGTCTGCAGAGGTCCCAAAGTTCATGGGCGTCTGCGTGGCGGACGAGGTAGCCGTGGCAGGAGCACATTTTTGCCCCTGGCCACCCGAAGTGTTGGAAGTCGAGGGCATCAGGTGTGTCTTGGACAAATGGGCAGGTTTCTTGGCAGTGAGTGGCGAAGAGAAGGAGGCAGCAGAGAAACGAGCTGCCTTGCTGCATGCACCGGGTAGTTGTGAAAGTTCATTGCCGAGGAGATCGCGAACGCGGCGACCCAACTTGCCGTTATTGGCAGTCTTGGATTTCCGAATGTACACATAAATCCAGTTCGCAAGCTGTGCGTCCTGAGCCTCGCGTACTTGCTGATTCTCCTTTATGACGGGATTGAAGAAGACGCGCTTCTGTGCAGGCAGGACCGTGTCGGAAGACTGAGCCGGCTGGTATTGATTGAAGTCGCGTTTGGCAGGTGCTAGAATGGATGGGCGAGGGGCCGAAGGGCCCAAGTCTGGTCGAGTACGCTTTGGAGGTGGAGGGGAAGTAGAAAGCTGGGGGATACGAGCCTCGTTGATTGCATCCGACTTGCGCTTGGAAGATGCGGCAGTAGGCCAGCGAGGGAATGAAGGGTCTGAACCGTGTCGGGCACGCTTTAGATGCTGCGAATAAGTAGAAAGCGCGGGGGTAGGAATCTGGTCGATTGCACCCGCCTTGCGCTTGCAAGATGCAATGGTGGGAGAGGGAGGGGTCGCAAGGCTCGAGGCCAGTCGAGCACGCTTCATAGGACCCGGAGAAGAAGCAGGTGATTGAAAGATGTGCACCTGATCCGTCGTATCCGACTTCCGCTTTAGGGGGTGCGTGATGTCTGTCTTCAAGGGAGAAACATCCGCGGCCGAACGCACAAGCCTCTCGGGGAAGGATGGCGAGGTGATGGCGGGAACGGGAGGGCTGGAAGTCTGTGAGACAAAAGGACCACTCTCGGCATCCGACGAGCCAGGTGGCGGGTGCTGAGGCGGCATGGAGACGGTTCGGAATCCGCTGTGCCTGGGCAGCAGGACTGTGCCGAGAGGTTTTCGACTGCCGGATCAAAGAAGACAAAGAAGACGGGGAAGATGGTAGACCCGACGGAGAATCGTGCAAACGAGTCGAAGAAAAACAGGTTTAGTAGGGGTCGTTCCGGGTGTTGAAAGAAGAGAAGAACAAGCAGAGCTTGGGGAGTTCTGGGAGATCCGACTGCACGCAGAAATGCGATGGAGTGGAATAGGCTGTACGAGAGCGGTGCTTCAACAGCTGGGTCGACGGAGCCGCGAGGAAATAGACCATGCGTGGTCGTGGGATCGAAATTCAAGACGGAAAATGTCCAGAAGGCGGAAATAAAACCACCAAGATGATCGAAAATCCAGACCATGGCATGAAAACGAATTTCTTCCCCCACAATCAATGAATGGTGGATGAGGGTGGGGGAAATGGCGAGGTCGCGACTGATTGTTCGATTGTTGCCTGGCCTGGGGTGTACCAGCCAATCGTGAATGTTAATTTCACTCCCTACGATCATACAGTAACAGCATCGTCTATCGTCGACGCGAATCACTTTCCGTTGCCACCGCCTGGTAATTATCTGGGAGCATCCGTATGTCATGTCACCAGCCCCTTTTCCAGACAGGTAAGTGCCGTCCGACTTGAGCAGGTACTTCAGGCCTCCGAAGCAAAATACCTATGGCTACGCCATACCAAGGACTCAGGAAGATCATACTTTATAACTACCTGTACGTACTGTTCCAGTACGGCATCTGAACAAGAGCCTGCCAGCTCAACCCCCCCCCCCCCAATGTCCTCATCAAGGGCGTACAGCATCCATCCATCTACCCAGACGGGGCCCCAACCCCATGAATTTCACCTAGCAGTTCGGCAAATTGTCTTTTTTGCAATGCGTCGTTGTGCAATTTGACATCCTCCAACAGATCTTCAGGGGTTGAATTCTTCCCCGTCGACTTGATGATCCGCCAGGCGCGACGAAATTCATCACGGATGGCCACAATGCCATTATGCGTCACAGTCCGCGCGACGTTGTGTTCAAGCTCGAATGGATCCTCGATAGCAAAGAGGTAGCGGTGACGCACTTCCTTGAAATCTTTGGGCTTGGCCGGCTGGGCGTCTGACTTACTAGCAACGCCTGAAGACGTGGGGAACGCTGGAGGCACCTCTCCTTTCGCGTCGAAGCCAACCGGCGCCGGGGCGGCGTCGTGTTGCGCCTGAATGACCGTCTTGGCCGATACCCATCCCTTCTCGTGCTTGCTCACTAGACCGCCGGGGGTCCGCAGACTCAGTACGTCACGTCCCCAGTCGAATCCTCTCTTTTGTATGGTACTCATCAGGTTGTTCTGTGCGTAGTACTCGAAGAAGCCCCTGAGCAAAACGCCGATGGAGTCACGATTGTGGTTCAGGCCACCCTCCAGCGCCAGTCGCTGGATTGCTTGCTCGTCACGCCAGAACCGGACGTCGCGTCCTTTGCATGCCGTGATGCCTTCGAGTCCTGCGGGCGGGCCATTGGGATCCGACTGCGCGAGCAGTTGCAGGTTGGGGCAGACAAAGGGCTGCACAATGTTGACCAAGTAGTGCAGTACCATGAGAACGTACCCGTAGCTGCTGAGAGTCCCGCGGTAAGCCGTGTTGATACCTCGAGCTTTTGCCCAGTGCTTCACAAACAACACCATGGGCCGCACCCGGGGGTCGCAATACGAATAACATCGGAGTAGGAGTGTATTCTGCAACGCCAAATCCGCCGAGAAGTTGATGTCACATTGCACTCCTACTCCGGACTTGGGGATCTCCAGTTTATCGTTGTAACGGTCCCTGGGTTGATTCGGTGCCAGACGCGAAGGACTCGGCAACTCACGAATCCGCAAGAAGGCTGGCCAGAAGCTGTCGGGGATGCATACGCTGTAGTTGGGTGGATGACAAGGGCCCGCGGGTATAGAATCCATAGGGGTAAGGCCTCCTTGGAGTATTGAGATGTAGTCCCAGATAACGGGAACATCGTTTTCCTCGTAGAGCCCATGCTCAAGGGCTCTTTTATACTCTTCCGCAAGGTGGAGACTTTTGTGCCTGCGTGCAACGTGCACCAAGCTTTTTTCAGCACCATTCGACTGGACAAAGTCTCGCACGGCCTGGCGAATGTCGGCGTTACGAATGCCTGACACATAGTAATGCATGATGTCCGCCTGCGATGCCGCGAGTGCTTGTTTGATCCTGGTGGCTCTTGCAAGGTAATCAGCGGGTGATTCGAATTGATCTTGCTGGAGTTGCATCAACTGAATCAACGGTATTTGCCGGAGGCGTTCGACAGCCATGTGGAGATCTTTGCTGAAAGACAAAGGATTCGTCCCGAATGTGCGGTTTTTCTGTAGATCTCCCCAGGCACTGACATGTCTCACATGCGCCTGTTGAAACTGGTTCTCCTGCTCAGGCACAGCCAGAGACTCCCAAAGCATGACGAGACGCTCCCCTTCTACCAGATTGTAGACTCCTTGGAGGTTCCTGTAGTTTGGCATGGATCTACCGGCGGAGAACGAGGCAAACGCCTGGACGCGATTCTTGAGTTGCTGATCGCGAAGACCGTTAACGAAGGCGCCGCTGACATCGTCAAGTAGCATGAAGTCTGCCTCGGTGAAACCGTCAACGTTCGACACAGTGACGTCCCGCCCCTTCATACGTCGTAGAGTCCGCTTGGCAAGGCTGTAATAAGTTGAAAGAGACTGCTTTTCGGACTGTTTGAGTGAAGCCAAAGGATTCGACGAGTTCTTCGCGGCTGCATCCCTGGGTTGAGTAATGTCTGTTGAGGGACCTGATTCCCCTTTCGGGGCGTCTGCTAGAGACCTGTCGGCAGCAGCTGCTACCGGGCTGTCGAGATCGTCGAGACCAATCTCATCATCGATGGGGTCCGGCTCATCGTCTACTATGCCTTTCTCCCACTTGGTGCGCTCCTCCAACATGTCATGACGGAGCTGTGTGGTGGGCTTCTCGCACAGTTTGATGATCGGTACACGGGTTCGGGTCAGAAGGCGAGCCCCAAACCCGGCCTCAAGCAGGACTTTCTCGACCAGCCGGGGTATGGGCGATTCTGGCGCATCCGGGGCAATGAGCGAGGTGGGCGAGAGGAGTCCAAGATCCATATCGGCTGCTTTGGTAGCAAAACCAGAAGAGAGACTTCCGAAGCACTTCAGTTGTACACTGCAAGGATCAAATCCATTGGCGCCATTCGTGACGCGCTCATGCTCGTAGACGGCGTTACGACAGGTTTCCTCGACCTTGAGGCGGAAGCTCTCTTTCTCAGCGATTTCACTGTGTTGAATCTCGGCGGCGTCGACTACAGCAGCGCAAAGCTGTCCGAGAAGAGCAGCTTGGGCAGCCAATTCTTCTGGGCGAACGACATACTGGCGGTGCCCAGGCACGTTATACAAGTTCGCCTGCGCGTTTCGAGACGGCCGAGGAGCAAATGCCTCTGCCGATATCACGTTGACACCGCGTGGGGGGTTCTCGGGTCGCTGCGGCTGTTGCCGTCTCCAATCATGTTGATTCTGGGTGTACGTAGGGGATGCCGATGGCATCTGACCAAAACCTTCCCGGGGACGGTGCTGATGCCCATACTGAGGATTGCGCACTGGCGGAACTGGCGATGCGTGGTCCCGAAATCCTGGACGCGGTCCCTCGGCACGTGAATGGACGGCTCTTTGCTGGAAGTCGGGGCCTCTCCTGTGCTCGCCAGTGGCGGGCGGGGGTCGCCCAACCCTGGGATCGATGGGGATGCTGATTTGGGCGTTCATCTGCCGCCGTTGTGCTTGATTCGGCCGCTTTCGGCCCGGCCTGGATCCCGGCGGTGGATTTTGAGGGCCATCTGAGCCATGTTCATGGCTGTCACGGACCGCAGTGGACATATTCTGGGCTTCCCCCGGGTTGGCAGAATTGGTCAATATGAGGTCGCGCAGTTGAGCCTCCAGGGACGGCCCATTTTCAGAGTGGGACTGCATGGTGCACTGAGTGCTGTTGCTACTGACACACCACGGGAAGATTTTCTGTGGTTAAGCAGCAGGTAGCTCCAAGGAGGCCGGCGGACCGGACGGAAGATATCAAGGCTCTTAGACGGACAGGCTTTGACAAGCAGGTCCTATGCGGCCCATAGCCTTAGTATCGGAGTCGCTGCCGTGTCGCTGCCGCGGTGTTGCTGCAGCAATGGTGATGAGACGCGATGCTAATCTGGCGACGACGATGGATGTGCTCATGGAAAAGCCGGAGGTGTAACCCGTGGTTTCTGGGATTTTTGATTGGACGCTGGATCTGACATGGGAGAGCAGCTCATTTATGGCAATGCAGCCCTAACAAACGCTCTGGATTGCGGGTGAGTGACGATGGACTGGCTGTGGCTGCGTGCAGTCTGGCGAACAACGAAAGACGGGCTTGCCACAAAGGTAGCGGGGCCGATTACTATGCCGCGTATACGGGATCCAGAGGGAGGAGAGATGGATGCCGAGGCTGAAACCAAAGAAGCCCGTTACATCGCATCGCCTGTTCAGGTATCATGAGGCTCTCAGCTCTCACTTCAGCCTTGAGCAGTAGGCAGGCTTGCAGGTGGGAGGGCTGTTGGGAACATCGGAGCGGTGGAGTCATGGAGGGGATTAACTAGTCCGTACTCCCAGGCGATTGCTGCTAGTGCGCTGAGACGGGTACATCAGTGTACTCCATTCCTCACCCACCTCCCTAAGAAGAAGATACAATATCAACCCCTTACACCCAGATAATGGTTATCAGGCTAGCTTTCGGGAGCCACCTTCTTGAACTCTTGTTAAGCCAGCAGGTCTGGTTTTCGATGCAAGGAGATGTCCTGTTGTGCCGAAGTCCCTAGGCAGAGAGGAGGAGATCAGTCCACTATGCAGGCACCTATAGCTTTACTTACTCTCTTTGCTACAAGGAGCTCACGGGAGCTCTCCAAAAGAGTTTCTGATCAGTTGCCTCACTTGAAGAAGTTGAAGCAGAGCTCAGCATCCAGAAGAGGGACGGGGCTGTGCTTTGTCGCTAATGCTGCCGGCCGTTGTTCACTTGAAGGCTACTTCCTCGAGGCACCAACTCGTTTTCTCCCCCATCTATTTATTCCCTCTCCATTGCAGCTTTTCCACCCCAGTCCCAGGCAACTAAAGCGGCACCTGGGCGGCAGCTGGACAAGTACCGCGAGGTACCCTCCCCTAGTAGTTTGGTGCATATGTACATGCACCCACCCATTACATCAGGACAAGCCCAGCCAGGTCAGGCCAGGTCGAGTCAGTGCCGCATTCGTCCGTCCCGCCCCATCCCATCTGTCCGCCATCCATGCCTGCGTGTGTCGCCGCGCCCACGAGTTTTGGAAGATCGAGCTGCTCCCGTTCGACAGCCTGTCCGACTGTCGCACGCCCTCTTCACGGCCGGCATTGTTCGCACACAATAGCTGCGCGCCTCCTTCTCGAGCCTTTGGATTGTCGCGTCTTGGGGCCAGTGTTTACGCTTGGTTGACATCACCAACAGCGACTTTTTCCGGGCCCGTCTTGCTGCTGCCTTCCGCTCACCTCCCCCAGACCAGGCTGCTCTGGCTGATCGCGTAACCAACAACCGCTCGTATCCCCCAGTTTCCCGTCCCTTTCCGTGTCGAAACTATCGCCATTCTGCTGCCTGCCATGAGCGCATTACCTCCTGGCGGCCCGAATGGCCAGAAGCCGACGCCTCCGCCCGGTGCTGCTCCTCTGCGCAAGAGAAAGCCTCCGCCCAGCAGCAACCCTCTCGTCCCGCGCCAGAAACCCAAGCCGCGTCCGGCAGGAGTCCATGCCCCCGGAACACCAATGCATGCTGCAGCTTCTAAGAACGCCGCCTCCAATGCCAAAGCTGCGCCCGAGAAAACCGTCCAGCCTCGCGGCATCCCGACCATGCAGGAGATCGAGGCCGAACGTCGAAGGAACGATGGTTGGTCTACGCCTCTGCCAGACGGTGCTGAAGAGTTTCCTGTCATCTTGACCAAGAAGGGCCAAAAGGATGGCTTACGCTTTCACGTCATGAAGCTGGCGCCCCCACACCACAAGGACCGGCAAAAGGGCCTCGACCCGTCAAGCCAGGAAGATTTCGTGCGCCCTGTAACCCTACACCGGCGCGATCCCAGACAACCCCCACCCGGTCGCGAAGTCAAGGTCGAGGAAGTTGCGGAACCTACTCCCGAGCAGAACGAGGAATCTCAAAAGCTGGCCCAGATGAAGGCAGACCGCGAGGCACAGAGGGCTATAGACGACGCCCAGAAGGCTCCCGTCATGAGGGACAACGCTCCCAAGAAAAACCCGAAACAAAAGGAGAAGAAGCCCGGCACACAGGTTCACTACGGAGCGCGCACTGAGGCGCAGAAGAAGCAGAACGAGATCCGCTACGAGGAGGCTCTGCCCTGGCACTTGGAGGATGCCGATGGAAAGCACGTATGGGTTGGCCAGTACGAAAACCCCTTGTCCGAGTCCAAGGTTGCCCTTGCCATTCAGAACGGCGCCGTCCAGATGGTCCCGCTGGAAAAATGGTACAAGTTCATCTCGAAGCGAGCCAACGTGAACGCGCTGAGCATCGAGGAGGCAGAGAAGGTCATGAGCAAGAAGGCGCCCGTGTCCCGGTGGGCCATGCGAGATGCCCAGCGAGAGCAAAAGGAAAAGGACAAAGCCGAGTCTCGCCTGATTGTCAACGGCGCTGTCAACATCAAGCAGGAGAGCGCCACATTCCGCTCAGTATCTCGCCGCGAGGTTCAAGACCACGACGACATCGATGTTTCGGGTGATGAGTTCCAGGACGACGATGAGACTGCAGGTTTTGAGCCTGAGAGAGACGAGGACTCGAAGGATTCGAAAGAGCGGGTTCGCCGCGAGCAGCTCGGCGCCAATTTGTTTGGAGATGCGGATGAGAACACGGTCGACAAGGAAGAAGCCAAGGTCAAGAAGGAGGAGTTGGAGAGGAAGCTCTTTGGCAAGGACCTGAAGAAGGCCCTCAAGAGACGCGACAAGCAGTTCCAGTATGACAGTGATGATTCGGAGAGAGAGCGAGACCCCTTTGCCAGCTCGGTAAGTACCGGTTCATCTTGGATAGCAAGCCCACCACTAATCGTTTCGAAAGAGCGAGTCCGACACGGACACCGAAGACGAAGAAAACAAGAAGGACGAGGATAAGAAGGAGAAGGACAAGGATAAAGAGAAGGAGAAGGACAAAGAGGATGGTGCTGGATCCAAGGGCAGCAACACCCCCCAAGGCAAGAAGTCGGCCAGCTCGGGCAAGAAGGGCAAATCACTGAAGCGCGCCGGATCACCAGGCGTCTCCGACTCGAGTGGCACCGAGTCAACGCGCAAAAAGAAGGCCAAAACGGGGCCCAGCTCTTCGTCGCTCGCCGGCAGCCGGAGCGGCACGCCTTTGCCACGACGGCCCGGTCCTGGCTCTACCAGCGATGGCGAGGCTACGGGGGGTGAGATGTCCGACGGCGTCGGGGGCAAGATGAAGAAGAAACAGAAACTGGGCGGTAGCCATCTCAACACGGGCACGAATGCCAGAGGTACGCCATCGGGCTCGCGGGTCGGTAGCCCTGCCCCTCAGGGAGCGCGGTCCCCGGCTACGCCTTCCTCGGGCGAGCCCATCACGGGAGCCGAGATCGTCGCGATGCTTCCCCCCCAGGGTGGTGTCACGATCGGCGCCCTTCTCGGCAAATTCCGCAACCGAGTTGGGGACGAGCCCGGCCTGATGCCCCGTGGTCAATGGATTAAGCTGGTCAAGGAGCACTCGACCTACGATCCCACCACCAAGCTGCTCACCAGGAAGGCATGAAAGCCGCACGGCCCATCCCGACCCATTGCACAGACCAGTCCGCGAGGGTTCCACGTTGGGCTAGCATGCCTACTGTCGTTACGAACCCGTTGGGCGTAGCAGGCGCTCCAGGATGACTGAAACCCCCCCCCAAAGCACGCGCAGCGCCTTGACTGCGTGTTATGGGAGTTTTATATACCGATGGCGTCACTTTCCTGTTCTTCATATGCAGCTAGCTGCTTGTCACCCGCAGGGGAGGGGGGGGGGGGGGGGGCTATATCGATCTGTCGGGGGCCGCAACTCCGATGCCGTGGCGGGCAGGAGTCTGTTCACGCCCAGGAACCAAGCATATATCGAAGTAATAATAACCTTGGTGCCCCACGTTCACTCATCCATCTGCCAGTTGTAGTCGAGCGTCTTATTCCGCTCCACCCTGTTGATAGCCTTGAACCTTTCCATCTCAAAACCGTTGCTCCTGTCTACGCCATCCCACCTATAGCCCGGCCGTATGCCGTAGCGATTTGGAGGTGCGGCCCCCTGGTATACCGGCCGCCCCTTGGTCTTCTTCTTACCGCCCGCCGCCGCCGCGCCGCCGCCGCCACCTTGGCCGACGAACTCGGCCATGGTGTCACCCCACCGTGACTGGGCCTTGAGCTCGGCGTTCATGTCCTCGTCGTCGGCGCGGCGCGCCACACCCTTGACGCGCACGTCCTCGAGCTCCTCGCGCCGCTTGCGGGCCTCTTCGCGCTGGACCTCGCCCTTGAGGGCCTCGAGGGCGGCGGCCTTCTTGGCCTCGGCCTCGGCGGCCTCGCGGCGGGCCTCGGCGCGCTTCATGCTGATGTCGACGCGGCGGCCCGTGGCGTCGCGGTAGACCGTCTCCGCCTCGGCGGCGTGGGGGTGTTGCCGCTCGTAGTCCTCGCGCTCCTTGCGCTTCCGCCGCTCGAGCTGCGCCGACACGGCCGCCGCCGTCTGCAGGCCCGCGTGTGTCCCGTCCGACATGGTGACGACGGGCGCTGCGTCCTCGTCCTCGTCCCGCCCGCCACCCCCCGCCGCCGCCGATTCCTGTGCCGCCGAGCGGAGTATGGCGTCGGCCGCCGCCTTATCGTCGTCGCCGCCGCCGCCGCCCGGCGTCGCAGCCGCCGCCGGCACCGGCGCCCCCACCGTTTTCCAGGTCGACTTCTTGGCCTTGCGGAACTCGGCCGAGGTCCCGGCCACGGTGGCGGGGCCCTCGTCGTCGTCAGCGTCCCCGGTGGCGTGCGCGCGCCGCCACCCCGCGTCCTCGTCCTCGTCGGCGATGATGAGTCCAGCGTCGGCGCCCGGCTGCTTCTTCTTGCGCTTCTTGGTCGACGACGATGACGGTTTGGGGTCCGCCGTCAGGTACCGCGTCGCCAGGTACGAGGAGAGGTCCGAAGGCATCTTGGGCGGGTCAGCGGAGGGGGGTGCTGTGGTTGTGGCCGCGGTTGCGAGTTTGGCCGCTGTCGTCCACGCGCGCGCGGTGGGTGGGCTCGGCGTGTCCCCGGCGACGATGGGGAAGGGAGAGGCAAGAGCAGCAGGGGCTTTGCTCGTAGAGTGGCAGGTGGCCGGCTCAGGGCGGAGAAGCGTTCGTTCGATGCAGGGCCAAGGGCGGCGTCACGGTCGGGCTGCAAATAGAGGTAGCAAGTATGGAGTGTTGGCGGATTGTCGATGGTGATCAACTTTCGCGGTAAACTCTTATCTTATCGCATACGCGCGCTGGCACCTCGAGGATGCCACCGCGCCTGCTTCGTAGGCAACGGGCCGTGGGGTGGCTTGCTTTGTCTTCTATTGATGCATATCACTATCAGTCTTTGGCGCAGGCCAAGGTGATGGATGGGCTTGCCTCTTGCCTGGGGAGGTTTGGCCGTCGCGTCCTGTTCGGGATACTCAGGCTGCCAGGTTCAGCTGCCCGCTACGCTACGCGCCAGCTGAACAGCGTATGAGTGTCAAAAGCCGCGCAACTATTGCACTGGCATTACCTTCCCCGTGTCGCGAGAGCCGTCATCCACAAGACATCCGAACGATTGTACCTATGCGAGCCACTCTAATGAAGACCCCGCGGGGATTCGGGAGATGTTCTTCCCATGGCCGCGCAGTATAGTACGCAATGATGGGGACGCCTGGTGCTCCCGTGAAACTAACCGAAACGGCAATCCTCCTTCGATGCCGTCTACTGTCTCCGGTCCTGGCACCGTAACGTGGGAATTAAGAGGCGCAACAATCGCCGAAGGGGGACTCTCAGGCAACGGTGATGCACTTGGGTGACGTCACCTTCCCAGCCCTATCATCGGCCGACTTTCCCCAGTCCAGCCCGGGCGAGAACGAGGAGCGGCATTCCTTCTCAGCTCCGCGACTGGTTGCGACGGGCGCTTTGTACGTTTATGCCTCCTCCAGCCACAACACGCCATGATACGAACAGGTGTCTCGAGGCTCGTCCGGACCCAAAGCCGGACCCGTGACGTCGTCGAAGGCGTCCGTCTCGTGTTGGGGGTCTTGTGTGGTGGTCCGACAAGCGCCAAACCAAGGCGATGATGTCTTGATGATGGTTCCTGTTGGCTGGCCGGCAGCGAGGGCATCCAACGATCAAGGCAACTAACTGTCCAGACAGGTACTGGGGCATTGGTCCTTTGCTCATCTTGCCATCCTTCCCCAGCCGCGTCTGCTGCTTGGGCCCACGCGGGTAACAGCTACGCGGGCGTGTCGGACACGACGTTTCGTCACATGGGGCCAACAAGCCCAGGCGCCCTCTGCCAGGAACAAAAACAAACCGGTCATCGGCCCAGGACTCGCCAAGGGCTTCAGGACGGGGCTGCACGGGGTGGTGTCATGAAAGTGGTCTTGTGACACTACGATAGCCCCCATGCGTCGTTGGTTGGAGTGGTAGCCCATCGTTATCGCTGTCCATATAAGGGGGGGGGGGGTTCTTATTGCCGAGGTATTCATTCCCGTTCCTCCAACCCCCCCAAGTAAGCGGGAGTACGTACGTACAGTAAAGTGTCTGGGCACCTGGGACAACGGACTCTCTAGCTACCTAGGTACACGTCGTATGCATCCAGGGATGTAGGCATGTACCTGTATCACATCCACTTTCACGCCTGCCTGCTCTTTTTAGGGCGATCCGACGCATGATCTTGCGGGAACTCTCCATGGGCCATATGTGGACAACGCAGGCACGGCAGGACCGGAGCTTACGCACTCGGGCGCCACAGGGGAATCTGGGCTAGCCGCGCGTTGACTGTTCATCAACAGGAAGCCGGACGACAGGGGAGGGTGGAAGGTAGAACAACGGGGAGGACGGGGAGGACGGGGAGGACGGGGCCAGGGCTATTTCGGTTATCTTATCGGCTTCGAGCCGCTGGTGGACACGCCCCGAGAACCGTGCTTGGCGCCATCGGAGCCGTGTGACTTCCCACGTTACCATGGTCCAGGTAGTCTCACTGACTGACCCTCCCCCTCCCCGAGTTGAAGTCGTCTGCTGTGGTGTGCTGTTTCGAACACGTATTCCGTACGCTGGACGCCGAGCAGCTGTCTCCTATTGTGGAGGTCCTATGCCAATACCCCTGGGCCCGCGCAGCTGAGGCCCGGCTCGAAGTCGTCACCGAAAGTCGACCAGGACGGGCGGGCTGGCTGGATGAGGGCATCCGGGTTGCTTGTTGTACGTACCTTCTGCCCACCTCTCCCTCCCTCCCTCACGCAACCCGGAGGGCCGACATGTTGGGCCTGCGCATCGCGTCGAACGGGGCAATAGCCTTTCCTCCCCCCTCGTGCCCACCCGTCCGCGCACATGGGCAATCCCATAGGCTGTCCCTTATCGCAACATGAGCCTGGCGGGTTTGGGATGGATGGATGGATGGACCGGGGCGGGTGGTGTGGAAGGGAGGGGGTGGCCGGCATCAAATCGCAAGTGCTCAACAGCAGCACGTCTCTGGTCGGGCGAGGTCATCCGGGGCTTTCCGGGGCCCAGCAGTCCCGAGTATGGGGTAGGGGATGGCATCGCGTCGGCCTGCCTGCGTGCCTATTGAAACCCCGGGGGCGTTGGGATAGCATTCAACACGGCGATGATTCAACGTCCGTGGCGCGGTACTTGGGGGGTGGAGGGAGCTAGAGTTACAAGCTACCAGCGACTAGAGGGCCGACTCGTCGACAAATGATAAGGCCGACTTGGGTGCACGGGTTGGAGCTCACGCCCAGCCGAGGCCGCTGAGCAGCGAGCTAGGGACAAATCGTGCGCCAGATTGGCTGATAGGCCCCGGAATCCCAAAGCCGTACCTGGGTGAGCGGTATGGGCGAGAGCTGAGGGAGCCTGGCTAGGCTGATGGATGCCTCATCGTGGCACGCTGGTCGATTGTTGCTTGCACCCGACGGCCGGCTACTCAAGAGGTACATGGGCTGAGACCCGAAGAGCGGGCAAGCGGGCAAGCGGGCAGGCGGCCCCGTCCTCAGGGTCTCGAATCCGACCCCTATGCACAGCGTCTACCAGCCCGCCCCGACAGTCATGGGACCGTGGTAGCCGCTGATGCCATCTTCAAGGCGGTTGGCGAGCGTGTGAAGGGGCCCCAGTAGGGGTACGAGTGCCACGGGCGCACGCCTGGCCTTGCCTTGGTTTCGGGCGTGCGTGTCTGCCTCGGAGCACGTCACCTCTCCTCTAGTCACACCCACGCACCGGGCTCTTCCCACGTCCACGTCCACGTCCACGTCCACGCCCCCCCCTTCTCCGGCTCCATCCTCCGTGATAGGAGCAGTAGCAGCAGCAGCAGCAGCAGCCGGTTGGCGTCGCGATAGGAAAGGTACCACCGACCTGCCTATTTGCCTCTTACCTACCTCGGAACAAGACCACCACCACCCCCATTGGCCAGGGTGCCCCCAGGTTGGTGCTGCTGAATTACTTACATAATTCGGCCTCGACCTCCATTCGCCCGCCCCCCCCCCCCCCCGTGCAACCCCGTACCCGAGACGGGCATCCTTGGACGGACGAGGGCCATGGATGGAGAGAGGGGGGGCAATTAAGAGATAGGTACTTCTGCGGGCTACGCTGCCCACAGGCCACCCGCTCACGCGCCTGGGGCAGGAGAGAGACGGGAGCCAAGACCATGGAATGCTGTCCCCCCGGGCCTCGCCTGCGCCAGCGGGCAAGTTAGCAGACACAGGGCAACCCGCTAAGTCGCATAGCAACTGGGCTAAGCTCGACGCCATGGGGATGCCATGATAAAGAGAGCCCCGATGGCCCGCCAGATGACTGCTATGCGCTCGCCCTGGCTGCTTGCGCTCTCTCTCTCTCGCTCTCTCTCTCTCTCTCCCTTTCCCTTTCTCGCACTGCACGCGGGCCTGCATACATAACCCAACAAACGCCCCCAACAAGCTACCGCTTACGGGGAACCCAACCCGGCGAAACAACTACCTCTGTATAATCGCATTCCAGCCTTCCTCTCTCGACCCTATTGTTCCCTGCGACCCCCTGCTTCGCGCCTGCTGCTACCCGGTCCGGGCTAGGGAGCCACAATCCCCGGGCTATCGATAACACCTGCGCGATCGCCGTACAGTCACCATTCCGCGTCCCGACCGAGGCCCCGTACCAGCGGCTGTGTACGGTACCGCTGTCTCAGCGCTGCGTCCTATACGTCTGAGTCACCCGGCCAGAAGCAGCAACAGCACCCGGGCTCTGCCTCCTTGTCTGCCTGCCTGCATCTGTACTTACATATCCCGCGCTGCCTGCTTCTCGTAGCTCAACACCATCACACACCAGCTGCCAGTCTTGGACCTGACATATCCAGTCCCACCCCCTTCCACTCCCCAGGCCAACAACAACGGCCCAGGACCAAAGCCCAGAGCCACCCACTTGCCCCTTCTCCTGACGACAAACGCCCCTGCACCTGCAGCCTGCTTACGCTCGTCATCCCCCGTACCAAGCCCGAGGGATCAAAGCAGCTGCCCTTCGCAAACAGCCAACCTGCTCGCCTCACCCGGCCTTATCATCCCCAACGCCGTTTGTACCTGGCTCGGCCGTGTGACGCCATCAGCTGTGCCATAGCCTTTCCCCCCGCTGCGCCCGCCGACCCCCGATCCCTTTGCTCCTTTCTGCTCATCCACTTGCCTCTCTTTTCCCGTCGTCCTCCCTCGTATCGACTTCTCATCCATCCACCACCCGTGTCTTCGTAATAATCCTTAATCGTCTCCCTTCCACACACCCAGCGTCACCTGTCCGCGCTTCGTCAGCAATCCGGCAGACCCGTGCCCCCAGCCAAGATATAAGCCTGCCAGAGACGGTGGCTTATACCTCCTTCCACAACAACCACCCCCTCAAGCCCGTACCAAGAACCATCACCATGGCTTCGTTCCAGGTAACCCGCGACCTGCGAAGCGCTTCGCAGGACCCGAAACGTGCCAAGGAGCACACTTCCAAGTGGGCCCGGGGCACCCGACCCCCTCCCGGCGAGAGGCTCGACATCTTCAGCGATTTCAACAAGCGTGCTGCTGAGCCAGCCGGGTCCCAACGCACCAAGGCCAGACCTGAGAGTGCCTGGAAAACGTAAGTCGCGCCCCTCGGAGAAAACGGCAGTCGTGGGCGTATCAGTTCTGACTTGTCCAGCAGCCACTCAGTGCCGTCGAGGAATATCGTCAAGCCCAAGATGTCCTGGGACTTGCCATCGGGGCGCGTGCGGGCGAAGGTGTCGGCAATGGAAGAGCTGGACGACTCGACCATGACGCGCTCTCTTCTTGACATGCTACCCTCGCCGACCATGGTTCGTCCGCAGCCAACGGCCCCGTCGGATGGGTTTTTGTACAGTTTCGATGCGACCGACACCCCGGGAAAGCCTCTTTCCCTGGACATCTTCGTCAAACCCAACACCAAGGAGACGGAAAAGCTTGTGGAGAAGGAGTATGAGATCGTCGACTCCAACGGAGACGAGCTCAGGGGTCGGAAGGCTCGCTTGCGCAACCTCCGACGTCCCAACCAAGGCGGTGCCTCCGAGCCTGACGCCGTCGAGGATGAAGGCTTTGAGCTCGTCTAGTTGCGTTTCCGCGTAGCGGCCTGTCTGCAAGCCGTGGTTCTGCTGCCGCTGCAGACAGTTGCACGCCCCGCGGGGTTGGCTGAGGCCTTTTTGGCAATGGGGTTAGCATTTCACGAGCGCAGCACCAGTCCAGCGAGCGTTTAGACCAGCGGTCGATGATTGTGCATGCCAGCGCCGCCACGGTCGTCTTCCCTCGTGGACGTGGAACGCTGGTTCGCCTTCTTTTCTTTGGTTTCATCTCATCCCGTCGGCGACATGGCTGAGGGCAGATTGGGTAGCAAGCGTGGTGCTTAACTCTGGGCATGGGTTTCTGTCCGGGGGAGGACGGCTCGGCGCTGGACAGTTTGACGAATTTGACGATACACAGCCCGGAGGGCTCTCCATAGACGTTGGGGTTTTGGCACTGCCGTGCGTATGCATTGGTGTTTTCTGCATCTCCTCGTAGCGGAATAACCGAACGTGCATTTCCAAACCTCGGCCAGTTGTTGGCTTGTCATTCACGAGTGAAGCCTTTCCGACAAGGTGATGGTGTGAGAAAGAAAAATGGCAGCAGATGTGTGGGGTGGTGGCGGCTGCAGCAGCTCTTTCGACTGTGCCCTGCTTTTTGAGTTGAAGTGGTCCGTGCGCAGATGACAGAAAGTGCCCCCTGATGATTGGCCTTTAGACCGGACTTGGAGAAACATAATCTCAGTACTACTCCCTAACCCCCGGAGTAGGTGCTTCTTAGGTATAGAGACGGGGAGGCTCGGGTCGGTAAAAAACCAAACAAACCCGAAATTCTATGCGCTATAGGGTCCCTCTGGGGATTTGGTGATCGTCGCAGCGCACTCTACGAGCCAAGCACTCGACGCAGCCATGTTCTGAAGTAGCAGACCCGCCCGGAGACAACCATCGATTCCCTGCCGATCCGGCATCGTATAATATGGTTCATCAAGCCGAGGCTACGGGAATCTTCTCTCGTATTTGAATTTGTCCCGTATTCGTCTCATATGCCCCTCCACCGCCCCCCCCCCCCCCCCCCCCCCCCCCCCCCCCCCCCCCCCCCCCCCAAGGGAAGGGGGGCGTTACCGACGAGGTTCAAAGGGGGCGCAGTTCTTCTCCCAGGCCTCGTTACACACGCGTCGCATCAGCGCCTTGGGGGCCTTACGCCCCGTCATCAGCTCAAACGCCTCGATGGCCATCTCGCACACGACCTCGAGGCCGTCGACGACTACCCACGATGTACCGCCGGCTTCCCGGATGCTGCGCATTTGGTAAATCAAGGCGGTCACGAGGGGCTCGTAGGCCAGCTGCCACCACGTGGGTTAGAGTCTGTGATGGGGATTCGGGAGTGGGAGGGGCCCTCAACCATACCTCGACAACGACGCCTCCGGTAGGGCTTTTCAGCCATTGCGGAGGCAGTCGGAACTCGACCGTGGCATCGTGGAGGTCGCCGGCCGAGGCGACGCACGACACGATCATGGTCGGCTGCTGGTAGCCCGCGGGCCACTCCTGGGCCGCCGAGTCGAGCACCCGGCAGATCACGGCCGAGGGATCCTGGGGTCGCACAAGCCGGTATTGCTGCGCCCACTGGTTAAAATGCTCTGCCACCGTCTCGGCGTTCGCCCGGGTCCGGTTATAGATGAAGATCTTGCGGCAGCCAAGCTTAATCAGCGCATAAATGGCGGCCCGCGCCATGCCCCCGGCCCCGATGACGAGTCCGGTCGTCCGAGACGGCTGAACAGCGTTCCGGGGACTAATGGCACGGCGCAGACACGTAGTAATGGCGCTCCAGTCGGTATTGTCACCGTAAAACTTGGACGTCGCGCCGGTCCTGTTGCGCGCGTTGGCGTGGTCCAGGATCGAAGAGGTATGGCCCCGGAGAGGGAGAAGTGTATTGACAGCGCCGATGGCCGTCGCGTGCGTGCTCAGATGGTCAACGCGCGACAGCATGGCCACTTTGAAAGGAGCCGTCAGACAGGCGCCTCCAAAGTCGGGCTCGCAGCGAATTCGTTCGACCTCGTCTAGCTCCGTGCATTGCCGAGCGTCGAAGGTGTGTGGCATCATGAGCAGCTCGTACCCAGCCCGGTGCATAGCCGGGGACGCCGAGTAGTAGACCTTGGACCCAAGGGTATAGAACTTGAGCGGTTGCAGAAGCCCATGGCGAAACATGTTGCGTAGACAGCCTCGTACCGTATTCACCCCCGCGAGATGCTCGCGGGCGGATGGCGAGATGGCTTCATGGCCCACGGGAGCAAAGGTCAGTCCTTGCGGATTGCCCGACGGCCCTTTTGCGTCGAGAACATCGTTAACGGCCCCAAAGACCGAAAAGTCGTATGTCACCACCACAGGCTTGGGTTCCGGGAGCTCATCGATCCTTTTTAGTAAAGCGGCGCGGAGCGCATCGTCTTTGTTGCCGGCGCAGAAGCGGGCAAAGCGCACGACGTTGCAGCCCAGTGCTTTGGCGTTCATGTACCGTTCGGTATAGCTGTCGTCCGACCACATCGGCGCCGTGAACCCTTTCAGAGTAAAGTTGCCAATTATCTTTGTCCTGCCACGCATACAAAGGGTCTGGATTATTAGCTGTTCGTCCCTCTCCAAGTCCAGGCTGAGATAGTCGACCCCTAGTCTCAGCCCCTGTTGTAGGAGCTTTAGGTCTTCGGCGTCCCTTTCTTCGGGAGTCCTTTGTCGTTCCTCTCGTGGATTCTCCTCCACGTGGTAGATTATGGGCAGGTCCATCTTTCGGCGGATCAATGACACCTGCATTGCGATTGCCTCCAGAAGGTTTTCCGGCCATGTGTCGATCACCAACTCGACAGCATCTCCACCAGACTCCAGCCTTTCGAGGTCTAACCCCTGGTTTAGGAGATAAGATAGTCGCAGTCGCAGAACGAAGGAGTACAAGCGGTGCTCTGGGGGTATGGCGTTGATCGAGAAGGGGTTTTCCACCCAGGATTGCGTCGCACCCCGTCCCGTAATCAGGTCGAGGAATTTGGTAAAGTCTTCCTTGACTTGCAGGAGTCTGGCCGAGCTCGTCGAAACCGATCTAATACAGGACTGGGACTCCAGGCTGTCTCCGCCATCCAGCAGATTGTAGTACTCCAAGTTGGTGCAGTCGCGGTGCCTCCTGTCGGCTTGCAGAAGCTTGTCTGTCTCTGCGGTCGGCAACTTCAGGATCTTGCATATCTCATTCCTCTCACGGTGGACGTAGATGACGGGGTTGGTTTCGGAGAACTGCCGCAGTATCTCCTTGGTTTCTTTTGATAGAATACCCAGTCCGCACTCTATGATACAGTTGGTCGGGTGCGTCTGCAGAACCTGGGCCAGTGTAGTGGCCATCTGGCTTTGGAACGCTTCTTTGCCGTACTGCTCCAGGAACTTGGCTCGGTTGCACCCCGTCGCCTGCTCGAAGTAGTGGTCCTCCGTGAGAAGGCGGCGATGCAGATAGCCGGCGCCAATGAAGCCAAGAGTCCGCTTCCCAGCGCCGCGGCAGCCCACAAGCACGATGGAAGCGTCGGCATGGAAGACCCGGCGATTGAGTAGGCTGGGGTTCCGGGGGATCAGACTGTCTGCCGCCATGAACGATGCATCGGAAGAGCCCATGTTCGCTACACCAAAGGCCCGGGTGATCATTTCCGGTACGGCGAGCGATGTGATTCGCCTGGGACAGTCTCAAGTAGCACCCGCGGCCTGGAACTGCCCAGCTCGCTTTGCGTGGCTCTCCCTATGAGACGGCAAGGCGGTTCGAAAAGCGCTCTCCGTCGGACTTCTCCAAGTTTTCTTTCCGGCCCATGGGTTGCTATGATCGAGCCTGAGGCATGGTTGACGATGCGTGGAGGCCCCCAAAAGCATCGGTGGGTAAGAGGGATGGCGATGTTCTGGGTGCAAGGAGACGGAAGCGGGTAAAAAGGCCCGACCGAACTTGGGGGAACGCCCGAGACGCGTTGGCTTCACCGGGTCTCAAGCACCGTGGGCTCCCTACCCCGGATAATAATATAGGAAGAATGAGAGTCAACCAAGGGCTGGTATGCAAAGAAAGTGGGCGAGACGGGCGATCCAGGGCGCTGGCAGGCGGGCATCGGCAATAGAGTCGGCAGTCGTTGCAATCATTCGCCCTTGGACCGCGTCAAGCCACAATTAGCGGGGGAATGTGCAAGCCACCCATAGCCACACGCTGTATATAGTTACCTTAACACGACTTAGGTAAGTAAGTACCCAAGTACTACCTCTACTTACCAAGTGCAGATCGATCCCGTTAGACAGTCGGTCGTGCCGCCCATGCTCGGCTCGACCATTTATTACTTGCTCTGATATCCCCGGGTCCCATCTTTGAGCCGACGCAAATCTATAACCTTGGCACGAGGATTGGGGTCCTTGACTGGCTGGCTGAACCCCCGTTCTGTCCTGCGATAGGCACCTGCTCTTCGGGACGCGTCACGACGAACACCGCCCGCCCTCGGAGACGCTGCGGCATAAAGGATTTCTACCGAGTGAGCCGCTCCGCGTTACAGTGGCACGCGCAGACCCGCGGCCTCCGCAACCACGCAAAGGCAAAGTCACTGCTAGCCGCGTGTTTGCTTCCTGCTTTGTCTGCTTGCTTTGCTCGTACACGCTGCGCCCGACAGTGCGTCCCAACCCCGGCCCCTGAACTGGGAATACCTCGGTGGTTGACTGCTCGGGGCATCCTTCCACGCGCCTTTATGACCTACTCGAGGTAGCAGTGGCCGGTAATGCGACTCGTCTCAGCCTACTGATAGGCGGTCGACGGCTATGAGTGATGGTGAGGCTGAGGACGGGCGAAACTCGAAGAAGCGGAAGGCGAGTCGCGCTTGTGACCGTTGCAATTCGCAGCATCAGCCATGTGACAACGCCGTCCCCAAGTGCTCGGTTTGCGAGCGTGCGGGCAGCGACTGTACGTACGACCGCCCGGTCCGTAAGCGCGGGCCGCGGACCGGCTACACGGCCCAGTACGGAGAGCGTCTATGGGGCCTGGTGCTCCAAGCAAACCCGGCCATCGAGGAGGCCGTCTTACAGATACTAAGTGACCGTACCCACGACGACCCGGCCACAACGAACGCCGACTACTTCAAGGACAACGCCCGCCAGACAGAGCTCGTCAGCCACTTTAATGCCAGTCGGCTCGGCAAATTTGTACGGACCGGCCAACTGCCGGAACTGGACCCTGTCTCGCGCGCGCAAGCGCCGCTGCCGCCACCCTGTCGGAGAAGCGAGCAAACAATCCCCCAACCGAGCTCGGGCCAGGGCAGTATCCCGGAATCGGCCTCGCCCTCCTCCTGCGAACCGCGGTCTAGGAGGGCGACGTTCTCTGGCCTCGCGAGGATGGACCCCATCGTCAACTCTCATGGACTACCCCAAAACCCAGGCGATATATACACACTGAGTGACGATGTTCGGAAGCTTGGATCCAGCCCTGGCCATGGGCAGGGCCGCCTGAACGGGGCGAGGTCCACTGGACACCCCCTCTCATCAGCGTCTTCGTGGCAACACATACAATCCCCTGCGGCCTCCGTCACCCCTGCATACGACCGGAGCATCTTTGAGGATTCCCAAGATGGCACGCCTATGTACCATTGCCCTATGGCGGTCCCGTCACGGCCTGGACTTCCCACGCCGCAGGTTGCCCAGTACTCAAGCCACACGCCTGCCACGGAGCGAACCGAAGCAGAGATCGAACTGGACTTCCCCGACCCAACTCAATGGTGCGTCCACCTGTTCTACGCTCATGTCTTGTTGAAAACCGACAGGCTATGATATGATTATTGGCAAAGGAAGCAAGCCAGCTAACGCCCGATAGGTACGATTCAATACCAACAGACACCCTGCTCAACCTTGGATTCGCTGGTGGTGAGGATATGACCGAGGACTTTTTTGCCATATGCGAGAACCCCGATCCTGTGGACACGGCCTCGCTGTCTCCCAGCCAGCAAACCGAGGATGAAGAGACCGTCTGGCGACGTTTGGTAATGCGTGGGCGGTTTGTATAGGGTCCGCAAGGAAACATGGGTATACAAGGCTGTGACCCGTGGCGTTGGGCGATTGCGTGCAGTTTGGTGCAGTCCGAAGTCCCTGTCTTCGTGTCAATCAGTTTGGAAACAAAAGTCGCAAAAGTGCAAGGCTCGCCAAGGACCGATAGGACCCTCGCTCACTCCAGTCAACTGCGATACGTAGAGCTGTCGAGATTTGATCGTCATGGGGCAACCCGCGGTACATAGAGAGCTTTCAAAGGCACGTGTCGGTTCCACTCTTATGTATGGCGAGCTAGATTTCCCGGCCCTGGCCTTCGACCATACTTGAACACGTCAAGGGCGCCAACGTGCCGAAGTACCGGTCGCTGGTCAGCTCGAAAAAAGAAATGCGTCCTAGTGCTCAGTAGACGCTGGTTTATTCGCCAGATCCGTAAGCTGAAATCCCAGGCAGCAATTTAGGAAAAGAGAGAGAGAGAGAGAGAGAGAGAGAGAGAGAAGCGGTGTTTGCTGCGCCTCTGTCGTAGCGTCTGTCGCCTTCTCGCTTCGGCTCTCGCAGGGAGGGAGCCTATGTCGGATTTTCGCGACTCGGCACCAGAAATAGCTGGAGTGTTGCTCCCGCAGTCTCCAGCTTTCCCACCCGTTTGCCTCCATGATCCGAGTAGACCCAACCGATTTCCAGCCTTACTAAAAGCAAAGGCCGGAATACCGATAAGGTGCTTTCTTTTCTTCGATAACCCCACGAGTCGGCCCAAGACGGGGGGAACAAGAACGGAGTCATGGCCGAAAAGGCACCCAACACCACCGGCCCCGTTCGCCGTTCAGGGGGCCCGGCCTCGCCATCCTCCAACGCCAACCACCGTTTCCCAGATCGACCCGACCACGACAGAGAGGCGTCAGCGGAGGAGCCGCCACCCTACTCAGGCCCCGCGGGCGCTTCGTGGGACTCGCAGGGCCCGTCGGTGGCGGCGTCTCGGGGTCCTCAGGACTACCCGGGACTCCCCGTGCTCGACTATCGGCTTTACTCGCCCCCCATGTTCGAGCTATCTGGAGACGGCACCACCATTACCGGAAATGCGTCCTACCTATCGGAAAACGCCAAGGCGCTGTCTGCCCTTGTGCGCTCTCTGGCCTCGGTCCCCCCCAAACCCCAGATCCACGTGATTGGGACCCGCGGCCGCAAGGTCGATTTCGCCCTCAAGATGAACTTGATGAGTCTTCTCGTCCCTCAAGACCCGGCTCGTCGGGCCGCGTACCTCCGGCTGGTCAAGCCGGACGAGCAAGCGTACCGCGGCGGGTACCAGCCGTCGTTGAAGCCTGACGTGCCCGATGGGAGTCTCGAGGGGTGGTGCCAACGATTCATTGACGACCAGTCCAGCATCAAGGTCTTTACGCTGGAGCGCGTGGTTTCGAATCTCGATGCCAACTGGCTGGAGGGGCAGCTCCGGAGCCTTGTCGCGGCCACGGGTTACAAGGGGGTCGTCAACGTCCAGTTCCCCGTCACGCACGCCAAGGTGGTCGTGCAAAACCCGGACAAAGTGAACAAGTTCTTCACAAGCGTCTCTGCCCTGTTTACGGGTAAAAGCAGATACGAAGTCGCCAAGTCGGTGTGGCCCTTTGCAGACCGAAAAAGTGGCGAGCCAGGCCGGGAGTGTGTGGTCCAGACCGAGAGGGTCTGGTGGGAAGAATGGAGAGACCCAATCATGTTTGCGCTCACGGCCAGGAGAAAGGGCTGGGTTACGAACGAAGACAAACTGGAATGCATTAGTAAGTTCCCACACGAGGCGTGACGAAGCAGTAGTTACTGACCCCAGTGGCCACAGTGGAGAGCATAGGCAAAGGCCTGGGGACCATAGACTGGGGACCAGACTGGGAATAGCCGAGAGCGCGCTGCTCCGATAGAATGCCCACCCGTCCGGCCTCCCTGCGGTCAGGCCAGAAGCACCAGGGTCGCGGAATCCACCCGTGCCGTGGGGAGGAGGTGTAGCAGTAGCCAGGGTGGCGCATCCGAGCCTCATCACATCAAACAGGCTTAAACAGGAAGCCGGCCTTGGGGATCATGGAGGCGCTCGACGAGGCCTGTCGAGCAAACTGGACGACATGCACGGTGCAGACAGGGGCAGAAGCCAGCTTTCCGGCTCCGTGGCTGGTCAAGAAACCGCGGGTGGACCGACAAGCGAGACGGCATTCCTCTATGCCGTCATGAATATGCCCCCTCCCGGCCCTCTCTCATCACACGGTAGCGTTGATAGCATGTAAGGGATGAAGCCGTTGGGGTATGGCTGCGCAGCCAAGATTCGGGGCGGAGGCGAGCAAACTCCGATGGAGCCATAGCCTGCGGACGGCCGTGGTCTGCGTGCAGCGATACAGTTCCCGGGCAGGGATAATTCACGGACATCGACGATCCACTGGCATTCCGTGATAGGAACCAGGAAGTCCCTATACCGCCAAGGCCGTTGCCATCCATGGAGGGGGTTTCAACGTGTAGCCCAGTACCGCGGTCGGAGTCCCGAATGCTCGGCGAGAGGTATAGGGTATCCGAGTTCGGATCCCACTGCAGGAGCATCGATGTCCGAGGAAACGAGCATCCCCATCCGCCGGCCTCGCTGGACGGGTATTTAACCACTTTCACTGACGCCACCCGTCTTCAGCATCGCCGTTCCTACGCACCCCCCCGGCGGAAACCAAGCACGAGTATGCAGTCAGTCGAGATGCATGCTGCCGATTACACCACGGAGACTGTTCATGGGGAACGGGTCGCAGGAGGCGTATGTTGGAGCGCCGCGTCCTGATTGATCACCCGCGATGGCTGACAGTGAAGCAGGGTATCGAAACCGATGTCGATGGCAAGCCGACCCGGATCGATATCCAGCAACTACGCAGCCGCATCCCGCCGCACTGTCTCCAGCCCTCGACCGTCGTATCGCTTTTGTATGTTGCTCATGACGTGGCCATCTTCCTGGCCCTGCTTCAAGCCGCCCTGCACTTGGAGGCCCGGCTCAGCGACACCCCCCGCGTGCTGCTCTGCTACGCCGTGTATCCCTACCTCGCCGGGCTCCCCCTGACGGGGCTTTGGGTCCTGGCTCACGAGTGCGGCCACGGCGCCTTCTCTGCGAACAAGCTGGTCGCCCATCCCGTGGGCTTCGTCATCCACTCGGCCCTGATGAGCCCCTACTTCGCCTGGCGGTCCAGCCACGGGCGCCACCACCAGTTTGCCAACAACTTGGAAACAGACCTGAACTAGTATGTGCCTTGGAGGCCGTGCCTGTGTGAGACGTTAGCAGCTGACGCGGCGTCCACAGCGTCCCACCCCGCCGCCACGAGTACAAGGAACTCCTATCCAGCAAGACGGCACTGGAGGACATCGCCGAGGACGCGCCCCTCGTAGTGCTGCTGAGGATCTTGCTGCAACAGGTCATCGGTTGGCCCTGGTACTTACTCACGCACATCACCGCCGGGCCCCGCAGCTCGCCCAGGCCATCACGGGGCTGGTGGGACAATAGTCACTTCTTGCCCAGCAGCTCCTTGTTCCGACCCGACGAGTTTTGTAGGAGGCCTGTTATTCTTCCCCCTATCCAGCACCCAGCCCACGGATGCATGTTCCCGTTCATGATCCTCGGCCTCTTGGGCCGCCGCACAAACCCGCACGCTACGCCCCCCAAGACCCCCCAACGGATCGGGTACTGATACCACGCCGTGTAGGGAGCATCGCGGCCTCGGACGCCGGCCTTGCGGCGGCGGCGGCCGTGCTGTACGCGCTGGGCCAGCGGTACGGCTCGTCGGTCCTCGTCTGGACGTACATGCTGCCCCTGATGTGGGTGAACCACTGGATCGGTGAGCCTGCCCTCCTCTTCGTGCGGCACGCACCCCGTGGAAGCTGAGAATGGGACCCGCAGTCATGATCACCTACCTCCACCACACCTCGCCCTCTCTTCCCAAGTACACCCCCGAATCCTGGACGTACCTGCGGGGCGCGCTGGCGACCGTGGACCGGGACCCGGGCCCGGTGCTCCGGCACCTGTTCCACCACATTGTCGACTTGCACGTGGTGCACCACTTGTTCCCGTGCGTTGCCGCTGCTCCTCCCGCGCCCGTTGTCATCCTCGCCGGGTGCCCGAGAGAAAGAGAGGTCTGACCCATTGCTTACAGCCGCATCCCACACTACCACGCCCAGGAGGCCACCGACGCCATCAAGCCCCTCCTCGGCGGCTACTACCACGTTGACCGCAGCTCGTGGTGGAAGGCGCTGTATATCGCCTTCACCCAGTGCCAATGGGTTGAGCCCAACGTCGAGAAAACCGCCAAGGCGGTAAGTCGACCCTGGCCGTTTGCCGTCTGCTTCCCGGCCCCGGTCTTAGCTCGGACCGCACCTTCAGACGCTTGCTGACTGGAGTCGGATAGAAAGTATACCAGAGCGCCCAAGTTGCGGGTAAGAAGGCTTCACAGCAGGCCAGCGACGAGGATGAACGGGGCATCCTCTGGTACCATCCGGGGCCTATGCCGCGTCCCGCCACTTCGATGCGCGCCTGAAGCGCTGCCGAGACTGGGGGTCCGCCTATTTTACCTTCTTTCTGACCGGTCAAGCTATCGGAGCCGCTTCCGGGGACTCGGGGATGCGCATCCGCTGCGTGCGCAGTGCGGCATCTTGCCTCGATGAGCCCACCATTTCCTTCGCTGTTCCCCTTTCGACCCGCGCATCGCCGGCTTCTCCTTTCGTCTTGCGCCGGTGAAGTCCCGCCGGGCCGCCTTGTTTGGCTCGCTCAAAGTGCCGTTTTGTCGTTGCTCCCGAGGGCTCTCTGTCGTTTCTTTCTGGCCGCAAAGCAGGATGCAGCTTTTACGTCGCGTACAGGCATCTGTGGCCGCGGGTTGCTTGGATGATAGTACACCCGTGTGCTCACATCATGAAAAAAAGGAAGAAAAAAAAAAGGGGGGGGGGGGGGGGGGGGGGGGGGGGGGGGGGGGGGGGGGGGGGGGGGGGGGGGGGGGGGGGGGGGGGGGGGGGGGGGGGGTAATGAGCTCCCCGCCTTGGCTGTCGTTGTCTTGCAGTCCAGTTCCGGAATGAGTAGAGAAAAGTTGCCATTTTCGGCGGGTCAATCACACCAGATGAGACAGCCATACCGATCAACCGTATTCACTAGCCTCCCCAGGGCCCCTTTATATCCTACTTATGGTTGCTACTAACACCAGTTCCAAAGACCGTGTCTATCCTAGCTTTCCGGTCCCACACCACGACCCCATCGCTCTTCCGCTTGAAGTACAGAATGCGGTGCTGGGGAATGAACTCCTCGTCCGTCTGTTCCGACTTCCACAAGTCCAACGCACGCTCTTTGGCGCCCAGGAACCTGTCTTCGTACCCAACAATGAAGTCGCCGCTGTCCATCTCGGGATCCCAGCGAATTCGGTTGATGACATCGGCCGACGGCCGGAATTTACCTTCGTAGGCCGGCCGATCCACTGTCTTCCGGACAGATCGCTTCGACTTTGCCTTGGGTCGCTCCGTCTCGCTGCCGGCGTCGTCATCATCGACAAGGTCGTCCTCCTCTTCGTCCTCCTCATCCGAAATGTCGTCTCCCATCGTGTACTCGCCCCACTCGCGGTCATCTGCCTTTAAGCCGCCCAACTCGGTCTGTCTAACAACAGAAGCGCTCATCCAGCAAGTTTTGGCGTCAAAGTATTTCTCGTCGCCTTGGATCTGCTCCTCAAACTTTTGGAGAGCCGTTTGGAGAGAGCCGAGAGCGATTTTGGCATCCTCTTTGGACATGGTCGCGGGCGCGGCGGATTCGAGCCAGTCCAGACCTATCAGATAATAACCCTGGTAGTCCTTCTCCTCCCGCGAGGACTCCATGTCGACGAATCGCTTAGGCCATATTCTGGCATGCAGTTTAGGTAGACGCCTGCCCAGGTCTGCGTGAAGGCTCGTTAGGTTATGTCGACAGGGTTTGGGTGCAAAGAGAGAGAGAGAGAGAGAGAGAGAGGAAGAGGGTAAGACTTACCGACAAGCAGCATGACACACCTGGACTCCAGCCATCCAACGAATTGGCTTCCCTTGGCGAGAGAAACGCCCCAGAACTGAGCGTCGATCTTGACATAGCTTTTGTAGGCTTGTAGGAACTCGCCGGCCTCGGCACCACTACACTGGTTGCCTAAAAATGCGGACCAGGTGATTCCCTCTTCCGACAACGTCTTGTCCGCCCGTCGAAACTCCTCGGCGATGGTTCTCACAGAGGGCACCGAGGCGGCCAAAGCAGTATTGAGATTCGGCGAGTGGAACCCGAGGATGGCCAGGGGCTCGCGCGCCGTCCGCACGTATCGGAGGCGTTTGTGGAAAAATGGATCAAATACCATCTTGCGGCCCCAGTCGAAGTTTGCGTAGTGGTGGAAGAACGTGGTCAGGATTGCCGGTACAGCCACGCTTGCGCCGTCGCTGGATAACAGCTTACACACCCGGGACAGCATGACGGATATCTGGATCCCATTGAGGTACCCGAACTTGCCAGCGTAAATGCCCCGCTGTTTCGCCCAAGCTTTGATGAGATGGTAAGCAGTTCGGAACGCTGCAATTTCGGGTATGGTCCTGCGCATGTAGAAGAGGTCTCGGATTGGCTTCAATTTGGCGAGTGTTTGGGTTGATAGCGAGAACACCGGGCTGTTCGCAGGCAGGCTCATGGCTTGGGGCCAGGTTTCAGCAATGTAGGTCGATGGGCAGTACTGCAGATCCATCTTGATGCCTCTAACTTCCAGCTCCAGCATAGTGCCCGAGTGGGCTTGGACCCGCCTCAGGATTTTGATGTCGCTCGATGCTGCCTTGCGCAGTCGCTGAGTGGCGAGCGCAAAGAATATCCTCGAGTTAATGGGACCGATAGCGAGACAATCGACATCTGAAGCAGCCGTCCACACTCCAAGTCCGTATGAACCAACAGGAACGACCACCATGGACAGCTTAGGTCCGTCGTTGTCGCTGTCCTGCAGAACGGAGCGTAGAAGGCCCAAAGCTTGCTCTCTTTGCTGCATTTCCGTCTCGGTGGGGAAAATACCACGCTCGTCCAGGGCACTCTTTAATTCAGCGGAATCCGAAAGTGACCTAGGACTGGCACGAAGCTGGACCGGAACCATCAGTCTCGCCATATCCTCTGCTGACCCATCATTCGCCTCGGGAGTCAACTTCAAACAACACCGGATTCCCCAATGATCGCTGCCGGGGGTGACAGAGAGGCCCTCGGGAATTGCGGGATCTTGTTCGAGTGCTTCGCCGCGGTGAGCATGTCCACCGGGGCTCTGACCGAACATGTTGAAGTCAACAACCGAAAAGAAGTCACGGTCTTTGACGAGGATTCTGTCGTAACGCTGTGGTCTGTTATTGAACCCGCTTCCGACGATCTCCGCGGCCAGCACGTTCGTCGAAGGGTCAAATGTTGCGCCTCCCTCCCCCTCAAACAGTTCGGCATCCACCCAGCTTGAATCAACGTTTTCGAGCCGAGCCAAAGTCCAGGTATCTGAGAGTCCCGATTCCGAAAACATGGTATCCATCTGATTGAGGTAGTTCGCTGTCTGTGGCGATATGGCCTTCTTTTTCAGGGCGTTCTCAATGGTGTAAATACTGGTGGTGATGTTGAAGTCGCCGGCCAGCACCCATGGGTTTGGGGCATGGTAATTGGATAGATAGTTGAGAATGGCTTGTAGCTCAATCTTCTTTGTGGCTACAGAGCCATCTGTGAGGCCGCATGTCAGGTGAACCGCTGCGAGGATGACTGGAATGAAAACATCCTCTTCCATTTTGCCGACTCTGTCGAACTGAATGACAACGGCGCCTTTGTGTTTCCGTCTGAACGAAACCCAGTCCCATGTGAAGAGCCGTTTGCTCAGCACGACAACGCTAAGATGACTGGGGAGGGGCTCCATATCGGCCTGGTCAGGGGGGCCACATGTCGTGAAGGGGTAGTGTTTCCGGATCCTGTCGTCTCTCAGGAGATAGCAGAGAAAGTCGTCGGTAACCTCTTGTAGGACAAGCACATCTGCCAGTGCCGATCGCTCTAGCATGTTCCGGACGACAGTTGGGTATCTCGACGGCGAAGGGGGGTACTCAAACTCAGCAAGCACATTGTAACTAGCAACCGCAAGAGTGGAGGCAGCTTGCGGTTGCTCCTTTTCTGTGTCTTGTGAACGGGCCGGTTCCCATTTGCCTTGGTGGGTGAACTCGAGGGGATATCGGCTCAGTGATCCTGTCTCTGTAACGGCCTCGTACTCCGTGGATGAGCCTGCTGTATTCTCGGGGTCGTAGAAGGGCCTCGGGTCGGCAGACCTCGTGAAAGTAAAGTCTCTGAGATTGATGGAACCCCAAAGCTTCATTTCGCTGGTCACCTTCCCATCAACATGGCGTCGCTCTCGCAGGAGAATGGACAGCTCATCCACTTCCCATTGAAAGGCTGGCAGAAAGTTGGCTTTCTGTAGGAGAAAATGATGCCACGCGGATTGGATGTCCTCAGTTTGTCCCACGGTCATATGCGGCTGATATGAACTTTGCGGCAGACCAAGCGACTCGAGAATTGTCGATCTTAAGCTTTGCAGCTGGGAGGAGCGGCTCTCGTCACTGTCCTTGATGAAAATGGTGTTGTCATATCTGTGGGGGAAAGCATCTGCGGCATCCAAGCCAACATTAAACGGAGTTTGGCCTTGTGCTCTGAGATGTGAAAGAATTAAGCCGGCTGCTTTGGAGAGATCATCGCTCTCAACAAAGGGGTACTGGACATTGATATGTGGCGGCCACTTTTCGTAGCCCTTGTCGTACAGTGCCCGCAGCCTGTCAATTGAAGCCCAAATATGCCGCGGTGGTACAATGCACAAAGCCGTATCGTGTGAGTCTGACGCGAGCGTGGCATGCCCCGGTTCAAAAGACGTTTCCTGGGTTGCCATGGTTGTGAAGCCTGACCGGCGTCGCTTGGTGGGGATGATACGTCAAGGTATAGCGGCCGGCGACAAACGGCGAGCCCTTGGCGAGATGTGGACAGCAAGTATTCGAGGTCGAGTTCTTTGTATTGAACCGGATGAATCGACCAAGTTGGGCACAGGATCTCTTATAGAGCCTCATGAAACACGACGTGCCTTGCGGTGCGTGTCTGCCGGGGAGAAGCTGAAGGCCCGCATTTTGACGGGGCGGTGCGGTGGTGATGCATGAGCCCGCCGGGGCTGAGCACGGGCTTCCATGGCGACCTACCTGGTCAAAGCAGTGGCTGAATTACGGCATGCGACGTTCGATGGCAACGCCTTGCCTCTTCGGATTGCGTAGAGACAAATCGTTTGGGGCGTTGAGTCAGAGCCAGGGAGCATTCACTTCAAACCTCGCTCGGGGTGACTCACAGCGTATAAGGGACGCGCTACTGTCCGAGACCCACGAAAACGCATCCATTCAGCGCAGTGGGAGGTTGCTTGAAGGAAAGCCAGTACTCCGTACAATCCAGCTTAATTCTGTAAAGTGGGGCGCCGGTTGCCTCAATAGCCTCAACAGCCTCAGCTTTCTTAGCTAATACGGCTGATGCCCCAAGCTCTGTCCATCAAGCTAAACGCCCGCCGCCTGTTGTCTTTGTGAGGGTCCCTGTTCTGCTGGTAAGGGCGTATGTTTCAGGCGAGTGTGCTATCAGATACATCAGCATCGACTTATCTATCGTCAACAGTACCCCGCGGCGTGCTGGATCGCAGGCCGCCGAGCCATGGCGGCGAGGCGATTCCAAGCGCTGGCAGCTCGATATGCCCAAGCCCGGGCAAGCATAGCTACCTACAACAACCAACCATTGAGGGGTCAGAAGACCTCGCCTATTTTGTAAAATCTCTCAATTGGGACATATGCGGCAAATAGAATGGCATGTAAGGCTTCTTAGTCGTCTATCGATTAAGAATATCCATCCCGCCGGAATGTCTCCTGGGGCTTAGGCAAGTAACGTTGTCTTTAGCAGGTACCTACTTCCAAGTCTCACATCGGGTGTAGAAGGGTCGCGGTACTGGGGTACTTGGTCGGTAGCCTCAAAATCAATTTAGCTCACTCGTACTTGCCCATTCATTAGAATTAGTGATTAGATAAGTAACCGTGCCCCACCTGGCCCAACCGCCAACGTCACTCACTGCCTGCCGCGCGCGCCGTAGAACCCTACCTAGGTAATTGAGGTTGTCTGATCGTGTCACTGCTGTGAGGGCATACCCGGTAGGCCAGCTCGAGTTTGATTGTTTCGGGAACCCGCGTATTTGAGAAGTTGTCTGTTCCTGCCCGCGAGTTCATCCCACATCACAGGTCCTAGGCCATCCGTCGTCTCCCTCGGAAACCGCCGCAGCAAAAGCCACATCATTGGAATCTTACCACCCCACCTCCAACATGACAGAGATTGTGATGAGCCAGACGCCTCCTATCCTCTACGGTCCGACCGACAAGGAGAAAAAGTATGACCGTCAGCTGCGCTTGTGGGCGGCTAGCGGACAGTCGGCCTTGGAATCAGCGAACCTGTTGCTCGTGAATTCAGGCTGCGGAACGGTCGGCGTTGAGACCCTGAAGAATCTGGTGCTCCCAGGTAAGACAGCTCGCTAGCCGCCTCGCTTAGGGAGAGCCCGACTAAGGCCATCGCAGGCATTGGCCGCTTCACCATAGTCGACGGCGCTGTGGTGAAGGAGGCGGACCTCGGCGTCAACTTCTTCCTCGACGAGAGCAGCCTGGGAAAGCCCCGCTCGCAGTGCTGCACCGAACTCCTCCAAGAGCTGAATCCGGACGTGCAGGGAGAATGGTTCCCCAAGGAGCAGGTAGGAAACCCTCGGATCACCATAACCGAAAGCAAGTACGAGCTGACGTGTGCTTAGGGATCTGTCGACCTGGCCGAGGTCCTCTCCAGCACGCCGACCTACACGCTAATCATGTACACCATGCCCATACGGCCGGAGGACCTGGCCGTATTGGAGGCGTACGGACGTGAGAACCACACCCCCTTGGTTGCCATCCACTCGAGTGGGTTTTACTCGTATTTTCGCATCAGTCTGCCGGGCACGTTCCCCATCGTCGACACGCACCCTGAAGCGGAGAAGACCGTTGATCTCCGTCTGACCAACCCTTGGCCGGAGCTGTCAGAGTTCGCCAAGGGAATGACCCAAGACATTGACCATTTGGACAACCATGAACACGGCCACCTACCTTATGTGGTCATACTGCTTCACTATCTGGAGAAGTGGAAGGAAACCCACGATGGCCAGCTGCCAACCGAATACAAGACAAAGCTGGCCTTCCGAGATGTGGTGGCTAAGGCTGCCAGAACCAACAACCCAGAAGGTGGAGAAGAGAATTTCGAGGAAGCCGTGGCCGCAGTCAACCGGAACATCAAGCCCTCGAGACTGGAGCCGAGCCTAGCAGAAGTCTTCAACCACAAGCTGGCCAATGACGTATGTTGCCTCCTGTCATAGTGGTTGTGGATTCGGACTGACGTTCATAGGCCGAGAGGCAATCCTCGTTCTGGGTAATAGCCGGCGCCATCAAGGCCTTTTACGAGCGGCATGGTGTGTTGCCACTGCCCGGAGGTCTACCTGATATGAAGGCCCAATCGAGCGTGTACGTCAAATTGCAGAGCCTCTACAAAGCCAAAGCTCGGCAAGATGCCCAGGAGGTGCTAGAGCTGGCAAAGGCCAACTCTGGTGGCAAAGACATCAGCCCGGCCGAGGTGGACCTGTTTTGCAAAAATGCCTCTTTCGTCAAGCTAGTCAATGCGACGGAGGAGGGCCGAGACCTCCGCAAGATCTTCGGTAACTTGTTCCTAAGCCCCTCGCGTGCTTCGCTTAGTGGTGCTGACGATTGTCACAGAGCAGGAGAAGGCCAACGATGGTTTTGCCGAGGAGGCCATGTTGCCCCTGTCCCTCTTCCCCATCTACCTAGCTTTGTCGGCTACGAGCCACGACGCAACGGCCACGGCTGACCAAATCAAGACGACGGTGGGCGGCTTGGTGCCAGAGGCTGCCGACGATATGCGAGTCATGCAGGCTTGCGAGGAGGTTGCCCGTGCCCGAGGTGGCGAGCTGCATAACATGTCGGCCCTCACGGGAGGCATGGTGGCGCAGGAGGCCATCAAGATCATCACGAAGCAGTACATCCCCATTGACAATGCGTGCGTGTTCGACGGCATCGCCAGCCGATGTCAAGTACTCCGCCTGTAGGGGGTGGACCCTGGGGGGAGGGTCTCGGGCAGGGGGCGGGCACCCTCATAGGACGAGGTCGACAGTCGACCGGCGTTGGTCGTTGTAGATCCGGCGCGGGCGGGCACCCCTTTGGAGACAGTGCAGCGATATTGGAAGACCTAGGGCCTTGGCAGGATGGGAATGACACGTCCGCACACCCTCTCGAGCCGTCGTGGCAGTGGCTGGTTGCCTCTTCGGACCGCAGGCCCTTGCAGTAACCTCACTACCACGGGCAGCCTGTTAGAGGGGCACGCTGCTGGGCCGAGCCCCTGGAGGCCACTTCTATAAACGAGCTCTTGGTGGCCGGACCCCGCGAGTGGAATCGTTGTTTGGTCGGATGAAATGGCATGAATGGCTGGATCTGGGGTACATTAGCCACGAGACGCGCTGCTGGCTGTCCCCCTTTATCCACCACGTGGGACGCCAATTATGGAAGATCCCGCTGAAGAAGATACGAAAAAAAGCGCACAACCCGTCGCAAAGTCTTGACCCGTCTCCAGCACACACACACGCGCGCGCGCGCGTCGGTGATATCGGGTTCTTTCTCCTAGTGTGGGTAGCCTAACTGCTTACTTTATTTCAGGTACAGAGTATCATCGTCCCCCCAGTGGATCGCCCGGGTGCGGCCCTCTCCAGAGCGCGTTGCCCGTTTGTGGCAGTGGACTTGGCTGCAGGATGGCAGCTTGGCTATATACGGCAAGAGTATCACTGACTGGCGGGCGGTGAGACACGCAATATGTGCTGTCTGGGTGGGATGTGAGGCGGGCGAGCGTAGGCAGCGTGTACTTGTAGGTATCGCCTGGGGGGTGAAAAGGCAGCTCAAGCCGCGTGCGGACCAAAAGTCCACCCCGAACAGGCGCAACTCAGCCTTGCTGCGTGCTGTTTGGAAGAATAAGCGAAACGATCGGCCTCCGTCGCTGACGCTGCGGCAAGTCGTCGCCCCAGCGGGCAGGAAACGACGATCGGCTACGTGAAGCGCGAGAGACAGGATGGCGTTTGGGACTCGCTTGTTAGATTAAACTGCATACGCATACAGCACCCCAGAACACATGACTCCAGCAGGTCGCCGCAATAGGCACACCAAGCATGCATCTGTCATCTCGGGGTCAGCTGGCTGGTACCTCGCTAACCGCAGCCAGTCGCCGTCGCCCAAGGTTCGCCCTTGCTCTCTTCCCGTCCACCGTCCACTGCGGCGCGTAGCCCATGACGGGACGAGAGGAACGTCGGGCACGTTGCCCAGCCCTCACACAGACCGGCACCCAAGAGGGAGACTGGGAAGTGGAGTAGCTATAGGGAATTTCGGGAACGCAAGCGAAAACGAGTCATTATGCAAGGAATGACCAGGCGTATCGGCTTTTCCATCAGGCCGTGCCGCCACGTGGGGACAGTTGCCGATCCGCGACTTGGTTTTGCGAGGGACTGATTGCCTACCTGGGTGATTCTGGCGGCAAAGCCGATGCCCATCCAACCACGGTTGGCTTGTTTGGCCTAGCCCACCCGTTCCGCTCTCGAGAGCCTCCTTGGCAGTCGAGAAGCCCGCTCCTATCAAGCCGAACGTGTGGGGCCGTCCGATGGCCCAGGGAAGACCGTGGAAGTCGCAGGGGAACACGATGTGGCTTGGTGGCCACTCGCTTGGGGGCGTTGGGGGAAGGGGGGGGAGGGGGAGAGAAGGTGACGAAGGCTGGCTCGTCGTCATGGCCGAGCAGCCGGATAATTTACCACCGTGCGGCGTTAATGTATGTGTAAGTGGTCTGTCAGCTCGGGTCGACTTCCTCGAGACGACAGCAGTGGAGGCCGGCGAAGCAAGGTAGCGCTGGAGCACGCGGGAAAAGCACCCGCTCTTTCCCCCCTCGAGGTTGGATTCTTTCGTGGCCCGAGTCTCCTCGCCCTTGCCTTTCGCCGACCCTCTCCCGTTTTCCCACTCAACATGCATGTTCACCCCCGGGCCTGCGAAGGCTCCGGGTCCCGGGCGGTGGCCTCTTTGGCTGGCGTGGATGGGTTGGTGGGCCTCAGCCAGCCCCGACGTTCGGCGGATCAATGGTAGCATATCTAGGTGACGGGCTGGCAAAACGGCTGGTGTAGTATCCATGGAGAACTTGCCCGCATAAGGGAAGTGTTTGGGTGGCAGCACGCACCTCGAGGTCGCAGCAAAGAAGTAACGACGGTAGACAAGCCCGGAGAAGTCCGGTTCTTCACGCCCTCGGCCAACCAGAAGCCGGCACCGGAGTAAGGGAGCTGGGGGGGGCTCTGCCAATAGCGGCAGGACTCCACGAGGAGCAGAAGGCGCCAAGAAACGGTCAGGGCATCAGTACGTGCTCGAAGGGGAGGGGGGGTTCGTCACCGTGCCTCGACCTGGTGGATGGCTACGAGCTCCCATAGATCTAGCTAGGTAGGTTCCCGTCCTTCCTCATGGGGCATGTGCATCTCGCACGCAGCCCGACACCGGGGTACTTGGGCGGCTTTGGCCTGCTCCATGTCACCTGTGCAGCACAGGTCTGCACTCCACAGTCTACCGGGCTGACAGAAACAGCACCGTCCTGCACCGCAACCGTTGGATGCAGAGCAGCACCGCCTCTGAATCCATAACGACCACTCGGGCAAATTTGGCGAGTGTGGGGTGCGCGCGCGCCGTGTTATCGATCGCCGACGCAAGTCACCGCCACCGCCGCCGCAGCAGCAGCCGCCGCCGCCGCCGCCGCCAACGGTATCGGCAGGAGGCTGGGAGCGAGGACAAAAAGAGGGAAAGGAAATCGTAACAATCTCCATTCCTGCCCAGGGTACCATGGATGCCAGAAGCAAATCCAGACGCAACGCGACGGGGGCGCGGCCTTGGCCCCGGTGGTACTCGCGCGGAAGACGCCCACACAAGAGGCGGCTGCGACTGCGTGGCAATCAAACGGTGCATGCGCGCCAGGTGTTTTCTGGGGACAAGACGGGGCGGCAACCGCAGGCCCAAACGGTCGAGCCGCTCGTCATCCCATCCTCACGCCCCATCGCCATCCCCTCCGTCCTGCGTGCTTGTCTCGGCCTAATTTGCCCGTCGGTCTGGCGGGTAGCGAGCGCTCTGGTGACCAGCAGCGCTGAACGTATGGCACTACCCGACTCTGCCGCGCCCCGGCAGCCAGGCTTTTCCCATGCCAGGGGTGCCAGGCCCTGCCGGGCGGGCGGGCGGGTATGGACGGCAGGGGGGCGTTTCGAGTTTCCATCACCACGCCGGCGTCCATGCGCACCTGGGCACCCGTGGTTTTTGGCTGCCTATCCGCTGCCCTGCTGCCTCCACCGCATCGTCGGCTTCGCTGGTTCAGATGAACCGATGCCGTAATGGCAAGGGGGATACCAGCCAGCCTGAAGCTTAAACATAGGTACGGCTGACGCGCCCGCAGCGAGACACCAACGATCGACCGATCTGTCGCCCCATCAAGACCGGCTGCCGCAGTTCGCTGCCGGCCCCCCCCGGCCCCCCGTCCCCTCCCTCCATCCAGCGGCCTGGAGGCCCTGCCCGTCAGCCCGTCAGCACCGCTCCAGCGCTCTTCCCTCGACCTTTGGCCGGCCGGGGCGCCGCATCTTCCTGGCCGAGTCTGGGCTTCTTGGCTCCCCAGCGGCCGATACGAATGGCAGGGCCTTGACTCGCGCTGTGTGGTACAGGCCATGGCCTTCGGGTTGTGCCCTGTCCTCTCCGGCGACTACCGCCAGCTTCGTGATCCCCGAACGCCGCCAGGGTTCTCGTGGCCTCCATCCCCATGTGTCGTAGATGAAGATTGTAGATTTGCATTCAGGAAGAAGCTCCAAGTCCAGTCTGGTCCGGCCTGGCCCGGATTCGCCCGAGTGCGACATATGCCTGTCCGTCCTTAGGGGACCGGCTCACGTGGAGTGCGTCGCACCGCGAGGATCGGATCGTCGCTCCCCAAGGCACGGCCAGAACCACCAGACGTGCCAATCGCTGTCCCAGATCTGTCTAATCATAGCACACATGGGCTGGTTCTATTCACGCATTGTACCTACAGGCTACGGCCCCTTCATCTTGTCCAGCCTATCAACCCCGGCCTGCGGCCGCGTGGGCAGCACATCCCATGTGTGCTGTGCGGCCACCTCACAGCGCCATTTGCCCGTGGCTGCGAGGTCGATATTAAAGTCTGATCATGAGGGGAGGAGGAGGGGCTGAGCGCGACGTCAAAGTCGCCGCCCCCCTCCATGGGAGTGGTTATGGGCATGGTACGTACCGCGCTCATATATGTATACCCATGTGCAGGGTGTTGGCCAGTACGCAATGGGGCCCCTGCCCGGGGTGCCACGAGCAGAAGCAACACCGGTACTCTTTTGCCTCATGTACCGGGCCCATGTAGGTATAGTATACGGTTTGTACCCTCCATGGGCGTTGGCTGAACCCCCCCCCTTCCGGTGTGCGGTCTCGGATACCTGGCCGACGGCGCCCGCGCCCACCGTCCTCGAGCACCGCATCCAGAACAGGCCACCCGGGTGCCAAGCTGGCTGGGGCGCTCGAACGACGGCGACGACGACGACGACACCACTGGCTGATTCTTCAGAAGTGTGGCCCGGCTTGCTCTTGTTGAAGAAACGGGACCCAGAAATGTGGTGGGGGCCTTTACCGCCATATGCGGGGCACGCCGAGATGGAGAACTGGACGACCAGATTTCAAACTGCCGTATACCCAGCAGCCCCGGTGCGCAGGACCCAGAACGCGCTTAGGCAGAACCCGCAACCCAAGCAAGCAGCCTGACTGGCAGGCATCCCATGGCAAGCAGGGCAAGCAGGGCCAGCAGGGCCAGCAGGGCCATGCCCAGCCGAGAATCCAGTTCGCCAGTGCCCCGTCGAGCGAGTCCAGTTTGCCCATTATTCAGGGGGGGGCCGGCAGCTCGGGAGCTCGGGGTACTTGCTTTCCGCTGGGATGAATGCCTCGTCCGGCCACTGAGAGGCTCAGGTGGCCCCTACCCTCGATCCGCACGGCGTGATTTGCCAATCAGCGGTTTTATCCGCGCCCTTGCCCATCTCTCAACTGCCAGAACGGGCGAAGCTACGGCCGGCTGTGACCAAGGATAGTTATGATTTGCCCCCTGTACCTCTAGTCCACAAGGGGCAAAGCCAGGGGGGCACCTGCCAGGATTTGTAGAAGCCCAGCACGCTCTGCGCGACTTGCACGCTCATAGGAGGACTTTTCAGCGCGGCCGTGCTTTCGTGCCTACCGCACTCATGCAAGACGCCAGCGGTACTTGTTTAGATCTCTCCACCTTTCGGAGGCTGGAAGAGGGGGGAGGGCGACATCAACCCCAGTGGAAAATCGCATTCCAGCAGCCACAGCGCGGGCACCCGCCCCCAACATCTTATGTGAGCAAGCCGCGACTATTTCGACGACATGCTATGGTACCCTCACGCAGGCCAAACGGGCCGGCCTGGGTACCAACACCACCGGCGGTCTACGCCCCCTGTACCGATGCCTCTTCCTCCCCCTTGCTCTCTGCCCGGCTGCCCGGTTTTCCACTAATCTTTTGCTCATTTCAGATATACCACCTGGTGGGGGGCGGGCGGCCAGGCATAACATGGCCAGGCATAAGACGACCTCTACCTCGATGGGTTCAGAACAGAGCCAGCTCGGGGTGACGGCTAGGCAGGGTACCGCACCGGCACGCACCTCGACTATAGGTGAATCATGTTATGCTCACGAGCCGAGCAGGTACCAGCAGGGGCGCCGGTTTACCTACCTACCTACCCCCTCCACTTGGGCACACACACACACACACACACACATGCGCGCGTACTCACACACACTCACACACACTCACACTCAGGCGTCCGCGCGCATCGTACATGCCATGCAACCATGTACATATACGTACACACGCGGCATGGATCTCCACCTCCTTGCCTCATCTCAACTCTACTTGTACTTTTGGCCAGGCCGATGTGGTGTGTGGAGCCGGGTGTACAGGCAGGAGTTCTTCCAGCTCCAACCCGCCATATCGCCACGTCGATGTGGGCTGGCTGGGTACCCGCCGAGATCCCCTCATCTGCTGTATGTGCCTGGCGGGAACCAGGGCCTCAGTGCCATCCCTTGCTCCACGCGCTTCTTGTCCAAGCTTCCGTCCCGAACTCCCCAGATTCTTCATGTGCCCCACACCAAGCGAGCGGCTGCGACGCTGCACAGGGAGATATATAAGATGTTTACCGTTTCCCACCTCTCGAGTGCCGGCCCAGCATGACCCATTGACGAGTCGGTCAAGATCCATTGTGCTTCATCAGTTCATCGAACGGGCCCTGCACTTCCTTGCCCAACCCTGGTTCCTCCTTTGACCCTTTGGCTCTGCTGTTCGGTTCTCCTGCAACCCGGCCGCGGCCATGGCACCGTCTATCCCGATTCCCACGCAAGGGGGGATGTTCCACACCTGTCCGTAGGCCCGGGTTCTGGTCCTGGAGTGACGCGGTTGCTGATCTGTCGCAGTCCAAGGCGTGACCCCTAGAAAACAATCCACAGACTCGTCCGATGGGGGCAAACCCAACGGAAGCTGCACCGCCAAGCGCATCACGACACCCCATGCTTGCGCCGAATGCAAGCGGAGGAAAATGTGAGTCTCGTCACGGAATGCAGTGCCTGATGGGCCCCTGACCAGGCATCAGTCGCTGCGATGGCCAGCAACCCTGTGGCCAATGCCTCTCCAGCCGGGCTCCCAAGCGCTGCTTCTACGACAAGCACCGCCAACGGGTCATCCCTTCGAGGAAAACCCTCGAGGCCCTATCACAGTCGCTGGAAGAGTGCCGCTCCATCCTGAAGAGATTATACCCCACCCACGAAGCACAAGCCCTCCTGCCTCTGTCACGGCAGGAGCTGCTCAGCCTCCTGGACCGCCCGACGGTCGACACCACCAACGGCCTCCCCTCGCCCCCGCTTCACACCTCGCCCCTCTGCCCCGAGATGGGCTCCCCGTCGCTTTCGGCCAGCGATGGTCTCGGGGGCCTGGAGCAGATGCCCGCCCGCGATGCCGAGTGGGACGAGGAGCGCCGCGGGCGGGATGCTATTCCCGTCGAAGCCGACGACGTCAACGCCCTCTCCCTCTCCATGGACCGCCAGGCCTCGTACCTGGGGGCTTCGTCTATCAAGGCGGCCCTGATGGTGATGCTCAAGGTCCAGCCCGGCCTGCGCACCTCGCTCACGCCGCCCCTCAACAGCGTCGAGATGGCGCACAACCTGCCCATCATGAAGCAGAAGGTGTCCACCTTCAAGGAGCCGCAACGGGTGCCGTGGTCCTGGAAGGGCCAGACGCTGATCGACGCCTACTTCAAAAGGATACACGTCTTCGTCCCGATGCTCGACGAGGCGGCGTTCCGAGCCGACTACCTGGAGGGGCAGAGGTTCGACGCCGCGTGGCTCGCCCTCCTCAACATGGTGTTTGCCATGGGCAGCATCGCGGCCATGAAGTCGGACGACTACAACCATTTCAACTACTACAACCGGGCCATGGAGTACCTGCCCATGGATTCGCTGGGAAGCAGCCACATCGAGACGGTCCAGGCCCTCGCCCTGATTGGCGGCTACTACCTGCACTACATTAACCGGCCCAACATGGCCAACTCGGTGCTGGGCGCCGCCGTGCGCATGGCGAGTGCCCTGGGGCTGCACCGCGAGAGCCTCGCCCACGGCCCCGCCAACAGCAACAGCAACGAGGTCGCCGCCGCCGAGACGCGGCGGCGCACCTGGTGGAGCCTGTTTTGCCTGGACACGTGGGCCACGACGACCATGGGCCGGCCCTCGTTCGGCCGGTGGGGAGCGGCCATCAACATCCGGCCCCCCGAGGCGGGCCTGAGCGCGGGACGCGACTCGGCCCAGCACGCCGGCATCCTCCCGCTGATCGAGAACATCAAGTTCTGCAAGATCGCCACCTCGATCCAGGACATGCTGGCCATCTCGCCGCTGCTGGGCACCGAGGACCGCTGCGGCCTGGACAGCCAGCTCGTCAACTGGTACGGCAACCTGCCGTGGCTGCTGCGGACGACGGACCCGTGCGCCGAGCCGCTCTACATCGCGCGCTGCATCATGAAGTGGCGGTACCAGAACCTGCGCATGCTCCTCCACCGGCCCGTGCTCCTCAACCTCGCGAGCAGCGGCGCCTCGCACGCCACGGAGCACGACATCGCGGCCATCGAGGCGTGCCGCGACCTCGCCAAGCAGACCATCGAGGACGTCGCGCGCGAGTGGACGCGCAACCAGATCAGCGGCTGGAACGCCGTGTGGTTCCTCTACCAGGCGGCCATGATCCCGCTGGTCAGCCTCTTCTGGCAGTGGGACAGCCCGCGGGTGGCCGACTGGCAGAAGCAGATCGAGACCATCCTCGAGCTCCTCGACGCGATGCAGGACTGGTCGCTCGCGGCGCGCCGCAGCCGCGAGGTCGTGTGGAGAATGTACGAGGCCTCGCGGCAGCTCGAGCCGGGCTTGCGGGCGCAGAGCCCGCTGCAGCGGCTCGTGACCGACGGCGGCATGCTCATGGCCGCCGACGGCTCGGACCTGCACATGTCCCCCATCGGGCTAGAGCCCGAAGGAGGCTTTGGCGGCATGATGGGCCTGCTGGACCAGCACGGCCTGTGGGACCTCGACGGCATGCTCTGGGGCAACGGCGGCCCCGAGGACCTCGACTTTCCCCAGTTTGGCACCGTCCACCCCAGCGGCATGATGCCCATGGACTACGGCATCATGGCCGGTGGCCATCACCCAGTAGCCGCCGGCATCGACGGCGCGGCGGCCTTCACCTTCGCCCACTGAGATTGGCCCGGTTGGGGGGGGGGGGCCAGCCTGGGTAGGGGTTCCGGCTGTGCATAGATAGACTGCTCCTCGGGGGAGGCGGGCCAGGGAAAAACGCAAACGCACACGCGCGCACACATACATGCGGCGACGGATCCGGGGTAAAACGGGCGAGGGGGGATGGGCAAGTACATGTGCTGTGGGGTGACCCAACAATGGCACTCCACGGCGAATGAGCATCTGTGTATTATGAGGTACGATGTACGAACAGGGTCACCTACAGAGTAGGACTTCGGCCAGCTTGGCCAAAAAATTCCATTCACATGCCTTTTGGCGTCTGAGCAATGAGCGTCCAGCGAACCCTCCTTCCCGCGCTACTGTGACTGTTCAGGGGAGACAAGCAAGACGATCTTCATGGTCGGTCTGCTCTTCCGAACGTGGTGGGACCCTTTGCCCCCCGCCCCAAAAGGCCTTGGGGCGGTTCTCTCTCCCGGGCAGCGTCCCTTTCCACCGACTTCCCAAGGGGGGGAGACTCCCGGGTTTGCGATAGGAGCCAGGCTGCAGGTAGGCGCCCGACCAGCCGTCGGGGGTCAAGCTCAATGGCCGACGCTGGAAAGGAAGTGGATATTGGCGGCCGGTATGACGATCACGGCTGGCGGAGAGGGTGTAAGGGGGGGGGGGGGGGGGGGGGGGGGGGGGGGGGGGGGGGGGGGGGGGGGGGGGGGGTGGGGGGGGGGGGGGGGGGGCGGGGGGCGGACGGGAGGGCCGGTACGAAGTACTTGCCCTGGGAAGTGTTGCCTCCTCTAGAAGAGCTGTACATAGTGAGTAGACCAAGGAGCCGCCGGCCCACGGGTGACGGGTGGTTTGCGATAAATCCAGATATGGGTCTCCGTCTCGGAGGTTTTGCCGATGGCGGCTCTTGAACCGGGGGTGGTGTCACGGCAAGCCAGCAGTACTTGGCCTACCGGAACGTATGTACCTGGGTACAAACAGCCGGTAGCCAGACAGCCCTTTGTAGGCATTGTACTTCAGTCGGCGCACCCGCATTGTGTGTGACCCTCGGATGAAGTGTCAACAGACCCATGTCTTGCATGAGCTACGGTGGCGGGGCTGGGGTAGCCAAGCAAGGAGGTGATTGGGCGGGACGAAGGGGACGTCTGGCCGTAAGGAGGTTGCCGCAATATGGGCTGTCGGGCCGTAGCGAAGAAAGTGTCTGCTTGGGGAGAGGGAAAGGCGGGCTAGGCTGACGAGGGCCGTCATGGTAGTGGCGCTGGAGGGACGGGGCGGTACGTAGTACCGGCCGCCAGTCCCGTCTCTGGGGCGCGATGTGACGGCGGGCTGCGACGCCCATGACTCGACGGCGGCAGCACGTCCGGGGGAGGGACGATGCCGGCGTACCGCCACCCAAGCCGTACCCATGCATGTACATACGTACAAGGCCACCTAGACAGAGAAAGGTACCCAAGGCAGAGATGACCGGGGGGGGGAGGGTTGACTCAGGCACGGGCACATGGCCATGGAACCACGTCTCGATGGCCCGGCGCGGGGAACGACACGATACCCTTGGAAGGCCTAGGGCGCGGCGCAGGTCGGGGAGCCACTTGTTCTGAGATGTGACCAGGCGGTTGGAGGCAGGTAAGGGAAGAAAAGAAAAATCACGAGGTCATGAGGACCCAAACGAGGGGCTCCTCGGCTCCCGAGGCTCGCTACGCTGCCTGGGAGCGCCCGGACACACAAGCGAAGCGCCAAGGGTGGCATGAGGACGACGACGTACGATGAAGCGGGCGTCCACTGCGTCCGCTGCTGGCACCCGCCGTCGTGGTTACCAAGGGAGCGCGACACTCGTCCCGTCGCATCCAGACTGCCGGACGGGCGCCTTGCAATCGCGTGCCGGCTCGGATGGGGATGGGGATGGGGATGGGGATGGGGATGGGGATGGGATGCGGGGACGGTGGATCTGGAGCAAATGGGGGCAAAGCAGCAACAACAGCCCCAAAGGGTGGGAGACGCGAGCGAGGGCGGGGTGTTTACGAAACCGGGGGGGGGACCCGCACATGGCACGGGCATGAGCGTCCATGGCCGGTAATGGAATGCGCCTGTGGGCAGGGAAAAAAGAGAGAGAAAAGGCTGCGGGGTAGCATCATTCACAAACCCTACACGTACAGTGCCGCTGTCGTGGCACGAGCATTCGGCAATGCGAAAAGCACGAGACCACGACGGGACTGCGAGACGCAGGGGGGGGGAGCTGGAGAGGTTCTGCTTGTCTCGCGCTCTCCCCCTCCCCCTCCTTTGATCTCCGCGCCCCGTGCATGTGTGCGTGTGTGTGTGTGCGTGTGTGTGTGTGCGTGTGTGTGTGTGCGTGTGTGTGTGTGCGTGTGTGTGTGTGCGTGTGTATGTGTGATGGGCGGTTGCATTTGTGGCTTGATTGATTTGATGCAACGCCGATGGGAGCGCCACAGCACAGTCGAAGTGGAGAGAGGCAGGGACGGCGCTGCTGCCGGACGACGCTTTCGGGGAGGCTGCCCGTTGCCCGTGTAAGGCGACACGGCAGAGTACAGCCAAAACACCCCATGGGCACATGCCCGCCATGCCCGCCATCCCCATATAGCTCCCCGCCGTCCCTGGCCTGCCTGTAGATGAGGCGAGCGCCTTCTGGTCGCACCGCGCCCGTGCCGGCGTGTCTCGACACCTACACAGGTACCCGTCGCAGCTACGGTACCACCGCAGAGGCGACAAACCGGCTGGCACCCCGAGGTCTAGATCGTGCCGCCATTGAGCCGGCCCATCTCCCTCCCTATATTCACCAAGCCACATGGCATTATAGGGACGCGCCGGGCTTGCTTGTCTTGCTTCGCTCCTACCGTCCATACCGCCGTCGGGTTGCAGTGGCTCCCGAGCTCCAATCATGACGCGGTGTACGGAGTAGCCGGTTTTCTTCGGCCCTGTCGGCCAGCGAGCCGTCGTAAGGACCCCCTCATGGGCCCAACGCTGGGTGAAACCGCCAGATGGCAAGCTATATGGACGGGCTGTGTCCGCCAAGCCGTCGAGGCCTTGGAACGATGCAACGCTTCCCCAGACTCGTTCGTCGTTTTTGCCGGCCCCAACGCAACCCTTCGTCGCATCGACCTGGACTGTAAGACTGCCGCCCCTAGCATCGTGACTTTCTCCCCTCCCACTTGCCCCTGCGTTCTCGCCCTCCACGGGAAGAAGCGGTCCGGGGGAGGCGGGCAGCAAGGTCGGTGATGCTAGCGTGGGCATCGTGCCTCGGCTGCCCGCGCCGTCTCGAGCGCCTTGCCTGGCGTGGGCTGTCTGCCCGTTGTGCCGGCCGTGGCCGGATCGACCGGGAGAGAGGAGACCCTTGTGCCCTCGGTTCATCCATGCCCGAGGGGGCTTTTATCGCTTTGCGCCGGTTGCGATTGGGCTATAGTCTTGGGGGAATTCGAGCCGGTGTCACACCACTCCTTCATCTTCAAGCCGCCGCCACCGGAGCCTGGGCCAGCCGTTGTACATATTATACCCCCCGAACATGAGCCTGGTCCTTCCTTATTACAGGCGCCGCTAGGCCCGGTATTCAGCTTTACCAGCCGCTGAACCGGCTTTGAGCTATGTATGATTGTGGACTAGAGTCTCCCACGCAGCGCCTCAGCGCAAGCCATCACGCAGCCACCCGCGCGGCGGATGTCAGAGTGCGTCTTCCGCTGGCTCTCCCTTCGGTCGGAAGCACTGCATTGTCGCATGGCTTTCATTACGGGCTGACAGCTGGTGCAGGCGGTGCCATGACCCTGGAAAGTCACAATATATAGGCCCATGTTGCCGGCATCCAGCATGTCTTGCGGAAAGCCGCTGCTTCATGCCGCCGGCGTGTTCACTGTGTACCACAGCATGCCCTCCTGCCAGCATCCGACGAGCCCCTTGCCTGCTCAACACCAGAGGCCAGCCCGCTGGGCCACTCCGGTGCCAACTCGGGATGCTCGACATCCGAAGTAAAGGGTCCCTGCGTATGGTAATACCGGTACATGCATGCCTTGCTCAACCGCATAGAAACCCACTATTGTTCTTTTGCCTCCGCCCAGTCTTGTGCACGATGGCGTCGAGATTTGCCACTGCAGCCAACAAGGGTGGGTGTCACACCTAGGCTTGGGGGCTATGGCAGTTTTCATGCACGTTCATTTGATTGTACTGTTGCCTGCCCTTGTTGCTTGATGGTACAACCTCGGTCAACTTGGTGCGGCGCAGGGCTTCAGTGGTCACCCAGCAAGTTACACAGAATGGGAACATCGAAAAGGGGCGAAACGCCGGGGTAGTTGCAGGAAACCTAAATCCCTAATACTCTTTCTCAAACTTGGGCGATGGTATACGCTACGGCACCACTCGACCCGGTCTCTGAGGTCCAGGGACTCCCGCCTTGATTGCCTCCCAATGGCTACTACCCTACAACATGCCCCTGGGCTTGAAGTCATGGAATTATGGACCCATATCCGAGTTCATGCCATAGCGAGGCAGCCTGTTGAACACGCAAACTTCTTGGGGCTGGCTCGCCTACGTTATCCATCGATGATGGGGGTCGGCTGCCAATCCAAGAACGAGCTCGCGCACCTGCCATGGCGCCGTAGGAGATCTCATACTCGGATGGCTTGTTGCGTCCTGCTTCCACCTGAGGTCGTGCTTGATGCAGTCTTTCTGGCTATGGCATCACGCTGGAACCTTCATAGTCCATGTATCCGCCAGGCACCTGTATCCGCGATACTAGGGGGGGGGGTGGAAGGGCCATCTGTGTGATTCCACCGGGCGTGAATGACTGTAGCCCTTTGAAAACACTTCCTTCCTATACTGTCGCACACTGGTATCCACTTGTTACCTTCACAAATGTAGCTTCTATGAGCTAGATCGCCGTGGTCGTCCCGGGTAGGACCAGGTTACTGTAATGAAGAAACGGACCGGTGCAGGAGCAGCGCGATCGACCGCTTCTCACACCGAGCGTTGGATTCCCACCTGTCTCGCATCGGCTGGCCAGATATCTAATAAGCTAACCGCATGTTTGTGGGAAACACATTGTCATGACGCCGTTTCATGGCATTGCTGCGCTCTGATGGCCCGGCCTTTGGCCATGAGCACAACTTGGACCGGCCCGCCTTCTGTCAATCAAGTCACTTCCCCAGCCGAGCAACCGCCGTGTTCCATGCTCCATGCCCGTTACTTCTGAAGCATGTAGAGGTTTTGGCGAGGCCAGATAGTTTACGGAGGCACAGAGTAGAAATAACAGTACTGAGGAACTCGGGCTAGCCCTCACTCAACAGCACCGGGGGGGGATTGGCCGCACGAAGCGATCCCATTTGGCTTGGGGGCAAGCGCATTCCACAAATTCAATGCCTTATTCTCGAGATAGAGTTCCAATTTTCGAGCGTTGAACGAGCAAGCGCAACTCTCTCGAATCTTTGGCGACCATACACGGCTGCGACCAACATTCGTACAACATGAGCGAGCAAAACTCTCTCCAACATGAGCCTATATCATCGGCTGGAGACCAAGAAGCTAACAAACGGCATAAATGAAGCTGAACCATCATTGAGTCGCTGCTCCCATGGCTTTCAATACTTCAGTAAGTAGGGTCTGGTTATGGCGCTTGTCGCCATATGGAGCTTGTTCCCCCTAGGCAGCAATATGATTGTAGTGCTTTCCCACCGGTTTTACCGGCATGCTTGCTGCTGGGAGACATGTTCAGTTCGTTCTTTTAAACAATTTGGCTCATCCGATGTCAATTTCATAAGTCAAAAGGTTAATGCGTCCTCGACTGGCTCCCGATTTCCGTTTTGGTGCGTCAGAGAGGCCTCATAAAGACGACATTTAGAAGACGATAGTTGGGTTTCTGTTGTCCCGGCGTCTCTGATTTGATCCACGATGCCCTTAACGCAAAGACCAGCCTCGGACCTTTCATACCGATGAGCAACACTGACGTGAGGGTCCAGATGGGTCTTTGTTCTCAGCTAACCCCTTGTTAGTCCTGAATCCGACATGCTTGGTGCTCAAGGAACGCTCAGTCCTTGCCGACGGTTCGTTGAGTCTTTGTAAAGCGGACAGATTCAGTCCAATGACAAAGGGGCGAGGCATTCGTGCCCCCCTGAAAGCAACTCTGCAAAGCCACAAATAACCCTGAGATCAGGAACCTTCCTCGCTAGTGGTTACGGTTGTATATACCCAGGCTTCAAAGAATTTGACCCCCCTCTGACACCACCTGGTGCCATAAAATACATCATACACTTGTCATCACGAACGTATTGGCTCTTCCCTCTTAGTCGCTGCGTCAATGACTGTCGAACACTTACGAATCGGCTGTCAAAGACCACTAATGAAAAAAAGTTCACTGCAAGCCTTCTATCACACTTCTGACGGGAGTGCAGCCAGAAGAGACACCATGATCATCCCCTGGTCCAGCTTCCGGCGCGCCGAGAGCGCAGGAGATTTGCCGCTCTTCCGGTATATTCGACCGGAGGTCACCAAGCAGGCAGAGAAACCTATAGCGAGAAGAACCTTAGGGTGGTTCAGCACGGACGCGCAGGGGAGACGTCATACATCGTGATAAACCTCATCACCGAACCCGACGGGGCTAAGGGCCGGCCCGCGACGAGTTCTACTTGCTCAACGCGAATCTCTACGAGCAAGCACGCAACCCATCCAGCATTGGCAAGCGCATCTTATCGGAAGGGCCAGATGGCAGCTTCGAGTTCCCATGATCTCTACCACTCCCGTCCTCGTTCATTGGCCATCACGAATCCACAACCTTCGACACTCCCCCAACGATGATTTGGTGGCTTTAGTCGCAATGCCTATGCGAAGCGAGCATGCGCCTCGGAAAGACGGCCTTGAATTACACCGAGGGCCAATATCATGCCCGCTGAGTAGACGGCATACTTGCCTGAGCAGTACGTTCTCGGAGCCAGTGGTACAAGAGCCAGCCTACGAAGGCCAGCGAGGTGCGGAGAAACGCATGCGCAGCCATTTGATAACATGTAGATAGCGGTCCCGTCGGGCACAGCTGCATTTCTGCCGGAGCCGGAAGGGTGGGGATGAGCTGGTCGTGTCGATTGTGAGCAACACGTCCCCGGGGAGCTTCCGGCTCCGGTGGTCCTTACGGGCCACGGACGACGGCACGGCTGGAGTATAGACCGTCCAAGCGCCAACAGTGCCTCCGTAATGAGCAGCCCGCTCGGTACACTGTTGCCCAGATCGTCCTTGCGGGCTGGTCGTTTGCTCGCAGGCGAGGGGAGACTCAGGCCGAGGCGTGGTCCTGAGCCCGCCGCCAGAGTCGCCAATATTGCGGGCGGAGAGGTTCTCGATGGGTGCCATGTTTCGCCGGGAGGGACCCGGCCTGGCCAATCACAAGATCAAGGCCCCCCGGACTCGACCACAGCAACGGCCGAGAGGCAGTCATCCGACACGATCCGGGCAAACGCTCTATCTAGTGTGTACTATCCAGGGACCAATGCCACGAAGGCGGTCAGGAATGTCGACCCACCGAGGCCCGAGAACTAGGTTTGATCAGGCAAGTGCTTGCGTTGGCCAAGCCCGAGACTCTCTTCAACACGACTCTTGTCGGACTCGGGCAGGCAATCAGCCGGGGCACGGTCGTCTACCCGAGTTTCGGTATGCCGAAAACAAGCAGGAGGGCGCCATCTGATTCGCCCGGCTCCCTGGGAGGGTAGGAGGAGCTGGTGGGCATGGCCGCTTGCACCAACGCCAGCCCCGATGCCGGCGTCTTCGGAGGCTTCCCCGCCAGGCCCGCTGGTAAGTGGGGAGGACGCCGATAACGAGCAGTCGATGCAGAGCGCCAAGGCGAAGCTGCACTCTCCCTCGGCGGCAAGGAGCAGCCAAAGCGCACTCGCAAAGGGGGGCTTTATCATCGCACCCGAGTCCGTCCACGACCAGCTGGCCGATGGTTCCGGGCGGGGAATGCCGGATCCGGTGGGCAAGCCGAAGGCAAACGTCGCCCAGCCGTGACCCGGCACACCAGCTCGGCAGTGAACGCTGGCATGCCTCGACGAGTCCCTCCTGTGCGCGGTTTTGGTAGCCGGACCGGGCGAGGCACATACTTCCTAGGTATCCCCTTTCAGATCAGCGGGGTAGCATCCCGGAGAGGGCCGACCTTCTCGTCCCTTCCCCGCAGGAGGGGGCCATGGGCCGTGCCGGAACCGGGTGGACTTAGAACAGCCTATAAATCTCACTTGGCTTTCTTTCCTGGGTTCCCGCCCTCGATTCTAGGCCCAAAAACAGCCATTGCCTTGCATCATGGGCCACCCTCCAGAGTCCGCTGTGCTTTCCCGGCACTTGGGGCACAAGTTCCTAAACCTGGCCAGGGCCAAGGGCATCCACTTGGAGATGCAAGATGGGCATACCATCATCGACGCTTCAGGCGGTGCCTCGGTGGCCTGCATTGGCCACGGCGACGCCCGGGTACGGGAGGCCATGATGGCACAGCTCGACAGAGCGGCCTATTGCTCGACCATCTTCTACACCACCGACGTCTGCGAGCAACTATGCGAAGAGCTCGTGCGTTCCACGCATGGGCACATGTCGCGCGCCTACATCGTGTGCTCGGGTAGGTGACCGCCAGGCCCCCCGGAGCCAACCTGGCCGATTTCTTGACTGATGTACCGTAAAGGTTCCGAGGCGATGGAAGCGGCCATGAAGCTGGCAAGGCAGTACTTCTTGGAGAAAAGCCAGCCAGAGCCCCACAGGGCCAACTTCATTGCCCGGAATCTCTCATACCACGGCACAACGCTGGGGGCCTTGTCCATGGGGGGCCATGTGGGACGGCGCGCCAAGTTCGAGCCCATGCTCTCGAAGAATATCTCGCACGTGTCGCGGTGCTTTTCGTACCGAGATGCCGGCGCTGACGAAACCGACGAGTCGTACGTGGCCCGGCTGGTGGAAGAACTGGAAAGTGAGTTTCAGCGGGTCGGGCCGGAGACCGTCTGCGCCTTTGTTGCCGAGCCCGTGGTGGGGGCAGTAAGTAAACCGCCGTCTATCGCCAGGATGCCGAGGTGTATATTGACGGATCCCCCGCCCCCTAGGCCTTGGGCTGCGTGCCTGCGGTGGCCGGCTACCTCCAAGCCGTGCGCTCTGTATGCGACAAGTACGGCGCTCTCCTGATATTGGACGAGGTCATGTGTGGGATGGGTCGCACCGGCACTCTGCATGCTTGGGAGCAGGAAGGAGTTGTGCCCGACATCCAGACTATGGGCAAGTGTCTTGGAGGCGGCTATCAGCCGATAGCCGGCGTTCTGGCCAACCATCGAGTCATCGATGCCTTTGCCCAGGGCAGCGGGTGAGTTGAGCTCTGCTGGGGGTTCGTCTTCCTTGGTTGGGCACCGGCTAACGCGATGTTGCGACCAGGGCCTTCGTCCATGGCCATACGTACCAGGGGCATCCCGTTGCTTGTGCGGCCGCTCTCGAGGTCCAGAAGATCGTCCGAGAAGAGAGACTGGTCGAGAACGTCGCGAAGATGGGCGCGCTGCTGTCGGACATGCTGACGCAACGGTTGGCCGGCCACCCCAACGTGGGCAACATCCGGGGCCGCGGGCTCTTCTGGGGGGTCGAGTTTGTCGCAGACAAGACGGCCAAGGAGTCGTTCCCCGTCAAAGCCAACGTGGCCATGGAAATAGCCGAGATGGGCCTCACCAAGCCCTATGGCATTGCCATCTATCCGGGGACGGGCACGGCTGACGGCATAAACGGAGACCACATCATCGTCTCTCCGCCCTACACCGTCAGCGCGGCCGAGGTGGAGGACATCGTGCAGAGACTCGAAAGGCTGGTACGGGATTACTTTGGAGCGAAGGCTGCCTGACCGCCGGGTTCGACCGTTGGATGAGAGAGCTCCATGTGCGTTTGGCAGGACCACGGGGTAGCGTGGCGAGCTCTGTGTGGGACAACTGGAGGTTCTGCGGGACCCTCCCGGTCGCTGAGCATTACGGATTGCGACTTAATTCACACAGCCTAGCAAGCGGCAGAATGGGGGTTTCAGAGGGCGATCACGCAATGAAGAGATACCGAAGCCCGAGATTCTGCCCCAGCCCACTGCTACCATGCACTTTACCGAGCAACTCGGCCCGTCCTCAGCGTCGTAGTCGGCGGGTGTTGCCTGCAGGCGACGGGCTGACGGCCGCTCCCGAGAATCTGGTAATGGGGGCCGTGCGGGCGCTCCGGGGGTTGGCCCCGTGCGCTCCAGCAGGTTAGCAGCCCGAAAGATTACTGGAACCAACCTAGCTATACTCTCTACATATATGAACATACATGACATACACCGGGCCATGCTTCTTGATGGCAGTTGGCCCCGAGCATTCTGGGGAGAGCTTACCGGGCGATCATGGGGGGGGCGCTGGCTACGTTGGATACTTCATGCTGGGAAAGCAACTCCTAATCGTACATATGGGATTTAGGTATCACCTACCCACTGTGTAAGGTAATGCGAACGCTGTGGAGCTGCGGCCACAGGCCCTCCGGCTGCGCCTAATCTAGCCCGGTACCGTCCATGTCCCGCGCCGACTCCAGTTGATCCATCCTCTCCATTCATCATTCATTACCCTCCACCTCTGACCCTTGCCTCTGATTGTACTCCATCGTCCACCACCCCCTCCCCGGCCCCCCCTTATCTCCATTCCGTCCGGCGCGACACACGGCGACACGTACTACCGAGACACGTGGGCGTGCGTACGTACACAGCGCATACGCCCCCCCCCCGGAAGCAAGCAGACTGCCCTCCTCCAACACCACTTCGACTACCACCGCCGCCGTATCGCAACCCCACCCACTGTGCGTCCGTCCGTCCTGTCCGCCTGCTCCCTAGCCAGTCGAATCGCTCGCCGGAACCATGGCCGTCGGGCTGGCGACTAGCCGTCACGCGGCCGACGAGGAGGCCCGCGCCGAGGTCGATGTCCTCAACTCGCGCCTGGAGAAGACGGCGCAATTGACCAAGAAGATCCAATCCTGCCTGGGTCGTCTGGAGGCCACTGGAAAGAGCGTCCGCGAGGTGTCGGGCCCCCTCAATGGCGAGACCAAGAGGCTTCAGTTGCTGGGAAACAGTGAGTCGCTCGCACCCCCTGCACGACCCCCTCGCGCGCCCGAACATGCGAGCTGATGACTTTCCAGACATCGAGGCCGTCATATCCGCCATCGAGCGCCTCCGCCAACCTGCCGACTCCAAGAATGACGAAGAACAGATCATCCGACAAGGTCCGGAGAAGGCCGGCCTGTCGAACTACCTGAACTCGATTCAACGACTGAGCAAAGCCTTGTCCGATATGCAGACATCGAACCTCCGAGCGAATCAGCAGACCATGACCGATTTGCAGCGCATCATCAAGACCGGCAACAACCAGCTCGAGAGTCATTTCGACCGACTGCTGCGCGAAGAAACACCGCGCTCTCTGGAACCTCTGAACTACATCACCAAGAACAAGCCGTTCCCCACTATATCGCAGGACAAGATCTCACGGTTGAGCCTGGTGAACTCGTACGTCGCCGGCAGTGGCAGCGCGGGCGATAACCCCCTGGTCAAGATCTACTCCGAGATACGCGGCCAGTACTTGCAGCAGACCTTGGTGAACCTCGCTTATGCCAGCGTCAACACGGCCAAGAAGAAGAGCTCGGATGCCATATACAAATCTGGCACGAACGGCATTGGCATGTACGCGCAAGCACTGGAAGGCATGATTCTCGCCGAGTACGACAACATCTGCAGCATTTTCCTGCGCCAGGATTGGGCCACGGTGCTGCAGCTGTCATGTCAGATCCCGCTGGTGGAGCTGGCGCGCACCCTGCGCGAACTCAACAACCATATCAAGACTCACTTGAGCACCGACTGCTTTCTGGCCTACGAGATTACAGAGATCATGTCCAGCTTGGCCTCCAAAGTGGAGGAGCGGACAGGGGAGCTCAAGGGGACCCTGGCAGCCGCTTTGAAACCCGTACGCGAGACGGCTAAGCTATCTCTCACCGAGCTCCTCGAGAACACGAAGCGGAATGTGGGCGCGCTACAGGCCATCCCAGGAGACGGCGCGCCGGTGCCCATCGTTTCGGAGGCGATGCAACGCCTCCAGGCCATGGTCGAATTCCTGAGGCCAATATCCAGCATCATGATCTCGCTGGGTGATGGGGGCTGGAAATCACTGTCCTCGGCAAACCGCAGTACCGACGCGGTGCCGAGTCTTGCCTCGTTTGATATCACGGCTGACGGGAATGAACTCTTCGCCCACTATTGCGCGGACACCATCGACGCGTTGCTCACATCCCTGGACCAGAAAGCCCGAGTGCTACTGAAGGGGAAATCGGTCATCGGCGTCTTCCTCGCCAACAGTGTCTTCATCATCGAGCGTATGACTCGGGAGTCGGAGCTGGCATCGCTATTGGAAGGCCGACTTGGTGTTTTGGAGACCTGGCGTAAGAAGGCCACGGCATTGTATACGGACGCCTGCAAGGATCTTTCGATGCATCTGTTCGACGTCATCCACACAAATAAGACGCAACGCCCGCCTTCGGGCGCCAACGAGTCGGCCTTCGTCCTCAAGGGGCTTAGCAGCAAGGACAAGGAAGCCATCAAGGGTAAATTCACGGCTTTCAATACTGGCTTTGACGAGCTGGTTAGCAAGCACAAGACCTACAACATGGAGCGCGAGGTCCGCCAGATGTTCGCCAAAGACGTCCAGCAGATGCTGGAACCCTTATACAACCGTTTCTGGGACCGGTACCACGAGATCGACAAGGGCAAGGGCAAATACGCAAAGTACGACAAGTCAAGCATCGCTGCCGTTTTTTTGACGTTGTACTGAAGCCCCGCGGTTCTGGCCACTATCGTTTTGGGGGAAGGCACTTGCATCAAAGCGCGGATCTGTACCAGCGCATGATGTGATAATCAGGCCGAGGCCACGAAGCACCGGCCAGGGGGGAGCACGAGACCAAGGGGGTGGTAATATCAAAGAAGCTAATGTAGCAAGGACGGGCGTAGGGAGTTTGACGAACTGGTATGAGCGCCTTTTTGCTGCGGGATGGATTGGGGCTATGGGGAGAGGAGGTGAATATTTTGTAACACTATTTATTAGATACCCTTTTGGGGCTGGGCGCCCAGCCCGCTACTGAGGCATACGACATTGCGAGGAGCAGACTGACGGATTCGGCAACTGTGGATGGCCAGCACCGTCATATGATGGCGTAGCGAGGGTCGATTGCAACCCAAGTAAGTTGGATTACCCGCCCAGCCCTGTGACTACATACACACATAGGCCTCGGTACTATTGCGGCTACATGGGATACCATAACGGTGGTAGATGGGGCTGCTTACCTGACGATCCTTGCCCCCCACGCAACCGACCAGCAGCCGCCCCGGGCACATATCGTCTCTGACACCTCCGTCATCCACAGATCCACCCGGACCGCTGGTGACCGCGCTCCCCGCCGTATCTCCTCCCAGCTATTGCCGGCTAGTTCCTGTCAGCTCGAACGCCAAGTGCCGGGGCGTGGGCGGGCGCTCTCCAGCCAAGTCCACTTCGGTGCGTACCGCAGGAGGGGAGGGGGGAATGGGGGCTGAGGGTGGTGATCCGCGCACTACCGTCCAAGGGGGTAGAGGGGCCAAAGGGCCGTAGCTCACACCACGTGGGCTGTGGAAGCCGGTGAAGGCCAGCCACCTGCAACCTCGCTTGCGGCCTTTTCTTCAGCTCACGCCATCCTCGTCCCAGATGAGGCACGCGGGGCTCTGTACGTATGGCCCCGTCCCCGTCCCGGACGAGCGAAGAGACCAGCTGCCCCCCCCCCCCCTTCTCCCTTCACCGCGTTCCCGCGAGGGGCGTGCGTCTACAGGGTCCTGGCCCCTCTTCTGGACCTCCCTGTAGCGGCGGCGAGGCAGGCAGACAGACAGGTCTTACTTGCGGGCGAGGAGCCAGGGGTGGCGTGTACACACGCGGCTTTGCTCCCCCCGTCTGTGCCTTCCCCTGGGCCGGGCGACAGGACGGACCCGCAGAGAGGGCGTCGTTACCACGGATCCTGACGGACGCGACCTTCTCTCGGACGCCGGCAGGGTTACACGGCATGAACAGGCGACCTCTGCAGTAGTCGCAGCAGCGGCAGCGAGGTGGTAAGTGTATACGTACGCCGGGCAGGGGTGCGCGATATCTCTCTAGCTTCCTTCGGTAATCAAGTTGGCTGGTTCGGCTGACCAGTGATGATGGGCTGCTGTTGGGTCTTGAGACCAGGCGTCCTGGCTGCCTTGCCGCACGGGCCAGGGCCGGGCAGAAGGCAGGGCAGGGCCATTGGTCGGAGGAGAACTGGGGGAAGCTGTGATGCCACGACTTACACACAGGCGTCCGTCTGCTGCTGCGGGTTGGCTTTTCGTTGCCGTCGTCGTTCCCCAATGGGACGGCGGCACTACTACCAACAGCTTGACTCTGCCGCCCAACAGCATTCATCCAGGCATCTCGGATGGGCCCCAACCCACGGGGCATGGATGCCATCCCCCTGATTGACGTACATGATATAGTAGATGTGCAGCACCGCTGCCGGGCCATGGATACGCCGGCAGGGCTCGCGCATGATTGGCCCACGGCGTTTGCTCCTTTCCTAAAAGGTACGCCCGGCAGGGGAGGGACGCGAGGGGCGCCCCCGGCCCCGTTTGGCTTGCCCCGAGAAAAGGGCGACCGAAATAACGATGCAGGCACCCACGCACAGATCCACCAACACGACACTGCCGTGTTCACACCCGCTCGCTCCCTCGCAGCCGCGGCTGTCCAACGCACAAGCGTACGCCTGGCCACCGGAAGCTTCCTGCTAGGGACGGGCATGGAGACGGCCGGGCGCAAGCGTGCCTCGTGTGGCGGGGGAACGAGGGAGCTTCTCCTGATGGGCCACGCTGCACGCATAGGTTGCTGGCATTTGGCCGGTCGCGACTTGCACCGACGCTCTGCCGGCCGCGGGCACTCGGTGCCTGGCCGCACAGGACCGACAGGACGCGGCCGAACAACGGGCAGCGCCGATGATGCCGACATACCCGGCTGACCGCATGGAGAGAGAGGCGGGGAGGCACCGACCATGGACTTCCCTCTGTGCAGCGCTATCGGCTGCGGTGGTGGTGCGAGCAACCACGGCCCTGTCGATGCGCCGTGGCCATGCAGGTGTCGAGGCTGCAAAGGCGAAGGGACAGGTACACGACCAGGGGCTTGGAGGGCACTCTAATGGCACACCTCACGTGCGGCCTTTTCTTCACCCGGTTCGAGGACGAGGAAAAAAAAGGGTTGGAGAGTGCAGAGAAAGGACAAAAGAAGGCGAGAAAACTTGGCCCTGTCCGTCCGTGGCACATGGGCACGTACCGGCTAGTCTGGGCAGGCGCAGATGCAATGCGCGTCCCGGGGGTCAGGGTCTTATTAGCTGCTGCTGCAACTTCCATGGTGGAGATGTCTATACTCGTCGTAGCAGCAGCAGCAATACTGGACGTGCGCCTGCACCACCACCACCACCACCCATGCCCCGGGCGTTTTGCGGCTCGTACAGGAGCGGGCACATACACGACAAGGCCCCCTGCTACATACTGTACACAGCCGGGGTCCAGGCAGGTCCCCCGTCTGCGATTGGCCTGCTCGGCCTCGTCGTGCGTCCAGGTATCGACTTCCAGTATCTCTGGCAACCAGATCTTCCGCTGGTATGGGCCGGCAACTTGGGTAGCGAGAAATGAGAGGTGCTGCCGCCGCCCTGTTGCTCCCTCCTCTCCCTCCCCGCTGGCGGCCAGTATCTTTCCGGATCCGGCAAAGCAAGCCCCGTCTTCGTATACGCCGCGCTCCGACGCCGTACATGGGCATTGCTTAGGGGAGTAAGCGAACCGTCAGCCGGTACCCCCACTCTCTCTCTTTTTCGGCCTCTTCGCCACCCCTCCCCCCGGCGGTGCCCGTCTTGTTGCCGACACCTCATCGTGCTCCTGGTCCCAGCCGGGCTCACAGCGCGGCCATTGCGCCGGGGGGTATGGGCAAGCGGGCGGCGGCGGCGTGGTGAGACCGAGATTCGGGATGACAGCCCCAAGACGGGCAGAGAATACACATTGCAAAGAATCGTCGTTTCTCGGACTCGTCACGATACATGGGGCAGACGTCATGGCGAAGAAAATTGGTATCACGTTATCATTCATGGCCGACGCCTGCTGCGCCGCAAACCCATGCTGCGGCCGCTGACGCCATCGTTGATGCTGCTCCAGTGCAGGAAGAGGGAAACCCAGGCCCAATCATGCCGGGCTGTATCTCCATGGCCCTTTCCCGCTTCCTGCAAAGCTCGTTTCCCGACGTTCCCATGCCTAAATGGCGCAATCTGATGGTGGACGTCGTCCTCGCGACAGAAACCGTACTGGGTAGCCAATACGCCCCGCCCCCGATGCCCCATCATGCTCCCGTGAATCGCCAAGGACCTGGCCTGCCCTGCTCTGTCCTATCGCATCTGGCCCCCATCTGGGATGAATAGCCCGGCCCGTTTCCTGAACCGATGTGGGGGGAAGGCCCCCTCCCGAATGTAGGAGAGACAAAAAGAAGCGAGGAGAAAGTCCTCTGCGACCCCCAGTACGGCGCTACCGTGCTGCTGTAAGCGGATGGCGGGCATCGCGCAACGTTCGGCGGTCCCCTGCGTCGATCCCCGTCGTACGAAACCCCGAGAGTCCCAATGCGGGTTTCCCGCCTGCTTGGCCGGATGCGCCGCGCCGGGCCAGGGCACGGGCGCAGCTGATCATAATGACATGTTCCCCAGCGGGTGCTGTGAGATACGGCCGCGGTGAATCCAGGGCGTGTTTTCGTGGGTGTGTGTGTGTGGGTGTCTCGGCGGCGGTGGGCACCGCTCGCGTGAGGGGGGTAAGGGGGAAGAAAAAGAAAGGAAAGCCGAAAAAGGGAGCACCCGCACGCAAGCGGGTGGGCCGGGGGAGGGTAGCGTCGTACTGTTGCAGGGCTCCGGACTATCGATGCAGGGCCGGCGCTGATACAACGCCGGGACGTAAGCGGGTGCAGGCGCCACAGCCCCGGCAGCAGAGGCGAGGGAGGAAAACCCGAGTTGCCGCGGGAAAAGGAATTCCAGGTTAGAGCATCTCGTCCCGTCGTCTCCGCCGTCATCGTCGGCGCCGTCTGTCGATGGCTCTTGAGCCTGCCGCGGGCGATCAAGAGGAGAAATAGGACGACGGCAAAGCCCAAGGCCGGTGGTGGGAATCAAGAAGCCCCGGCCACGCCGGTTTGAGCCCCGGGAACCTGGGACACAACCTCCATACCCCCCAGAGGTACAGGAGGAGGCTCCATGGTAGAGAATGGAAGGCTGTGTGCCGGGTGGCCTATCAGTTGGGGCAGCGGTGGCAGGCGTAGCTGCTGCCGCAGTAGTCGTGGGTGCCAAAGTCCACGGCCTTGCAGCAGAACGTGCAGCAGTGGTTGACGAGAGGCTGGTGCTCCTTGACGGCCATAGCGACAGTCGGCGGTGTAGGGATGGGTAAGCCGGGTTGGAGTTGTGCGTGTGAAGAAAAGGGTTGGGTTGAGGGTATACGGCGTGTATCAGTGTGACTTGGGGCGCACGAGGAGAGGGAGGGAGAGAGAATGGGCAAGTATTCGAAAGAGGCCGAAGCTTGGTTGTTACTGAGGAGGTCTTTTGGATCACGGGCGAGGGGGACTGGTTGATGGTGTGGGAGGCGGAGGGGAGGGGAACCCGATGGTTTAAGTATGCTGTGCCCGCCCGGGAAGCTTGATGAAAGTGACGATCTCTTCATCCCACGGTTGGCAGAGCCGGTGGCCCCCCCCCCCCATGCCAATGTGATGTGGCATCCCATCCGTCTACCAGACAAAAAAGTAAGCACATACTCTACTAGCCCGGCCCAGTGAGCAGGTACTTGCGGCCTGTACATGTCGCGCGTGCGTGCAACATGGGCATGGCCTCGTCGATGGACGGGGGAGGATGATGATGGGACGGGGTGGACGGGCTGCATGAGGTGACAGGGCGCGCCAGTCAGTGCTCCCCAGTCCCATCCATCCCATGTACGGGCGGTTGTACCAGTGTTGCCAGGGGCTCCTCCAGCCTAGCCGGCGCCAGCCCAGGGCCTGGGGACCGCGAAGGGCCGGCCATCCATTAGGCAGAGCAGGCAGGCAGGCAGGCAGAGGAGGTACCTCATCAATCTGATGGGGAGGGAACATGGTTAAATTTACCTAGCACCCCGTGGAGACAGCCAGGCCCGGGAATGTACCTGCACGGCCTAGGTTACAGGCCTAGTGGCCGGGCCAGTGCCAAGCGCCAGGTCCGACCGATTGGGCTGCACAGGGCATCGGACAGACCCATGCATGGGCAATCATCAGCAGAGGCTTCCAACGCTTGCCTGGCCTATCCCCCGGTCCCGTTCTGTACCATGCGGCCGAGCGGTGTGGCACCACCGGCGGTCACGAGCTCTCCTCTGCTCGAGGACCGCCGACGTGGTGCTGCAGACCGCCCGCCAGAGCCGGCCAGAGACTGCCAATGGCACTCGCCCGTTGGGGGGGCTGCTGCCCTTCACCTCGTGTAACCCAAGTGGCCGCTGCGGCGTGTGCAGTGTGGTGTGTCCTGTCGGGCGAGCACGGGGTGGCGTCTGTCAACCGGTTGTGTTGTGGGCCGAGCAAGTATTTTCTTCGGCGGGTACTAGACATCATCCCCTGTATCCATGGCCGTCTCGTCTTTCCGATTCTGCTGCCGTCGGGGCCGTCTGGGGGCGCAGAAGAGTGGAAGGCAAGGACCAGAAAGATTGAAACTTCTTCTCCACTGCCGCCCCGAGGGATGGGCGTGCTGCAGAGACGCCCTTACCCCCATCATCTATATGCATCGCTGCACAGACCCCGGCCGCCAGGACAGGCTGGCGCATAACACTGTCCCATGAAGCAGCCTGGATGGCCGGCTCCCGTGCAGTCACTGTCTACCTGGTACACATACGATCGTGCGGCCGAGTGGGATCCTGCTGTATAGTTGGGCAAACAAAGAGGCACCTGTAGGGAGGACGCCGAAGGTGGTCAGACTCCTACCGAGATACACCCGCCTTCGCCTCCCCGAGGAATTTCCTCACTCTGCCGCCGCTATTCCAGCTGCCTGCCGAGGGGACTGTGTTATCTCGGTTCAGGGTGCTGCGTCTTTCCTTCGGCGCCCCGCCCGGCCTGCCTGTCAACGTTCTAAACCTATCCCGCGCGAGGGCACCTAGGCTTATTAGGTGCCCGTAGGACAACCTAGGTTCAAGGGTCCAGCAGGATAGGTAGCTGCTGGGGGTTCTCGCTTGCTGCTACATCCCTCTTCATGCTGCGGCAGAGAGGGTCGTGGGCCGTGGGCCGTGAGCCATGGCCCTATGTATGCATGTGTAACAGCCTGTGCAGCCGCACTGACTGACTCGGAAGAAGACGGATCAACGACGACGCCCACGTTGGATGGCGGCGGCATGTTTCGTTCCAGGCGGCCACGAGGCACGAGACAGACAATCTCGGCCGCCCCACGGCAAGCAACGAGCTTACACAATGCGCCGCGGAACGGACCAGGGGACTGGCTGCCACCTCGCCGGTGAGCCAACAGCCTGGCATCCAGCGGCAGTCCATACGCGCCGCCTCCAGCAGGGGCGCTTGGAGAGAGGAGAGCCAGCTGGCCTCGAGTCCCGCACGCGCACACACGCACACTCGAGGCTCTTCCCCGGGGGGGGGGCGAGAGAGAAACCCTTTTGATTTGCCCACGGGCTATCATGTGCTGCTCGCCCGTGGGCAGGGCCTCTGGACGGTTGCAACTGTTGTATTGGTCGGCGAAGGCCCAGCACATTCACCTAGTATACACACAACCAGCTAGCTACACTTGACAGGCTGGCACCCACCTTACCTGGCACACGTTTCTGACCTAGCCAAAGCCAAGCATCCCGCCCGGCTGCGTAGGCGGACCGAGTATGTACAATCCGAGAGGGCTTTCCAGGCCTATATTCGTACGTGGGGGGGGGATTGCGCCGAGTGCTCACTGGCAACAAGGCAATGCCGAACACCCCTGCTCCCCGAGGTCCGGGCGTAGGGGCCCTGGGATCAGACACCCGCAACATCGTAGCTCAGCCCGTTCAATGAATGGGCAGATGCAGTCGGGGGGGGGGGGGGGGGGGGGGGGGGGGCTGAACGTTGAAACAGGACCCATGGACCAACACGTGGGTAACAGTGGGACTGCAAGTTAGAGGGTAGGTTGCAATAGGATCCTGCCTCTAACCTGCTGCCTATTCTGACCCAGCTTCCAGGGCGCCCGAGAGCCGGGCAAGACGTCTGCTGCACAATGATGACAGTATGTGATGCCGAGGATCGGTGCGAGTCAACCAATCTCCCGCGCTAGGTCTGCATTCCCAACAGGCGGTGCATCGCACTGCACTCCCCCATGCTGCTGATCCATGTCGGAGAGGTCCCAGCCCCGAGCTGCTGGTAGACACCGTCTACTCTCTTACCGGTCCTCTCTCTGTGGCACGACGTGGGTGCTTCCCACCGAGACGACAGGCTTAGCTGCGTGCCGTTCCATCCGCACTTCCATCCTCGCCGCGGCGAAAGGGCCGGTGTGCGGGCTGGCGCGAAGACAACTACCCAGAGCATCTCTGGCGTGGGATGTACCCGTGCCCGTGGCCCCCGTCCAGTGCTTCTGGTTGGCTTCAGAGCGGCCGAATGGGAGCTGGTCACCCGAAGCTATTCGCGCCGTGACAACCCTACGGCCAGCGCATGCTCCATGTGTCGGACGATCAGGGCCCTCCGGCCGTTCCACCTGGTCCAGTGCCCTCTTGCTAGCCCGGGCCTCCATCCGTGGCCTTGCGAGCACCAAGTGGGCGGTGCGATGCGCCGGCCGACTTGTCCCCCCCAACCCGGGCAGCGTAGCTCGCGGCACCCGCCCGTCCACCACGATGCAAGGCCCCGCGCGCCACCTGCATGCAACATGATTCTGGCATGCCGGCTTCCTTCCTTCCTTCCTGCCTCGTACTCAACCCGGCGGGGTTCGGCACCCTACTCTCCTACGCACACGGTTTCTTGCCATCAAGACGCCGTCCAACCTGCGGTCTGATCGCGGTACATTCAGATAGGGGTTCTCGGCCATGGACGGACGGCAAGGCCGAGGGCGGCTGGTCCCACTGGCCTTGCGCTTGCATCAATAGTCGCTGTGGTTGGGCAGCATAACCATCAGTGCGTGCACCTCGGCTCAGAGCCCGCATCCCGGAAGGTTTCGGTCTGTCGAGACAACGGCACAGACCAGAGGGTCAAACCCGCCGTGGTTTGCTTGCCTTCGTAACCATCGGCCCAGCACGCCCGCCGGAGCCGTGGATCCACGGTCAGGGGTACTTGAGCATGCGTGCCTACCTATGTGGATGGTTGGAACCTGTGCCGATCCAACGCCCCATCCCCTACGTGTGTGGCATCTTGAAGCCAAGGCCCCCAGCCTACATACATGCATACATACATACATACACGTACCGCAGCTGTACGACAACAGCCATGCCCCTCCCGTTCGACGCGGCTGTCATGGCAGGCCCGCCGTTGCGCCCGTCATTGGGCAAAACCGCATGGGCGAACCCCTCATGCGCATCAGATAATGCACCCTTCCCCGCTGCATGCCACTGTATCCGATCTGCACCTCTTGCCTTGCTGTATGTATGTCATGGCCCGCCATCGCGGACCCAGGACGGCATATAGCGCGCGTCCGTCCACGCTCTCTCCCTTGCTATCCACAACCGCTCCTGCTGCGACGGCTCCCATCTGTACCGGGCTCGTGACACCCCTCAACACGAACGACGCCCACCTCAACTGTGGGTCGAGCACAGAGCATCCATTCCCTTCCCGTGCGGATGGATCCCAGGTACTGTTCGACGAGGTAGTCGAGGGGCGGTCTTCTCTCGCCGTCATCTTTACCCGCCGACGCCGGCTCCCTGGAAGGCGGCCCCTTCCGGGCTACGGGGGAGGCCGTGGGAAGGAGCCCTCTGCTCGACGCGAGGGGCCTGACGACATCTGCCGGTTCCAGCGGGTGCTTCAGATGTTTCTAGAGGCCGACTCGAAGCTCTGCTTCCACGCACGCCAGCGACGGAGCCGCGCGACGGGGGAAAGCCGTCGAAACAACCCGGGAGACCGGCGCTTGGTAGCACCACCCCCTTCCATTCTACTGTCGCTGTCACAATCTAGCGCTACCACACCCGCTCCAGGGATAGATAACAAGGGGGGGCAATACCGGGATACACCCAGGTCAGATGCCAGTTGGTGCCGGGGCTCCGAGTGCTGGGCGACGAAGCGAGCACCGGAGAATTCCAACATGGTGCACACCCGCTCTCTTACGGCGTGGGGACGGTCAGAAACAATCTGATCTAAGGTTATCGCGTCACGTCTTTGCCCCTTTCCGGTCAAGAGCCACTCCACACGCAGCGTTCCGAGCAGCGTCCATCCCGTCACCTCGGCGGAGTCCCCATCATTGGGATTGTTTCTCTCAAACATCCCGTAGTGGGCGTAGCGTAGCCCTCCCTGGCAGGCTCCCTGGCCCAGCAGCGACGTATCCAGTAATTCTTATTGCAGTGTCTGGAGAAGACAGACGCAGAGGACAAGGTCCTTCCCTCCAGCAGCAATAGCCCACGCTCCTCTCGGGGCCAGCTGGTTCTCTCCCCGGCAGTGACTCACCCTGTGCCCGTTTCGGCAGGACCCGGCCAGTTGGTCTGGCATCAATGCAACGACAGCCGCCCCGAGAGGGATTGGCTGCCCAAGGGTCGCCCAAGCCGGCCATTTCTTGATGAATCAATGCATTGGCGAGCAGCCTTGCGGAGATGTTTGCCTGCGTACCAGCCTGCCACGCGACTGGACGACCGACCGGCCCACGGTTATGGATTCCAGATCATGCTGTCAACTTGACAGGTCGTTGTTTCCCCCGCAGTGTGGACACCGTCATGCAACCCCCCCATCCATAGTTGGACGACGACGACCCAGCTACCCTGAGGTCGAGATGCCTCGGTTGGGCGGCGCCGGTGTCCCCTCCTGACTGCATTGCCGTGGCACCACAATCATCCAGATGCCGGCAGATTCGAGTTTGCCCGAGCCCCGGCGCGGCGGGGATGCCCATTGGCGATGACGGGGATCGTTGACGTCCGCCCGGCATGGGGGGGGGGGGGGGGGGGGGGGGGGCGAATTACGGGGCGCAACCACGGGCTCGGCTGAGGGGCAGAGAAACGTTACGGATGTGCTATGCACCGGACTGCTAGATGCGTTTGCGGGAGGCCCTTTCCCGATCTTCGGTCAAGGCGAGTTCATGCGGGAGTCCATATGCCCGGCTCGGGACCGCGGGGCGTCGTCGTGTCATGCCCTGATGGGTACCGGGGGGGGGTTAAGACAGGGCTTCTTTCGTCCGCGACCAACCGCGGCGGCCCTTGCCCGTCTCGAGCCGCTGCAAGCGATCCATGGGACCGTGACGGGGAGCACGAGTGGGCGCAGACACCCCGGGGCGCGAAATTTGCCAATTCCACTGCGTCCATCTCGGAACCCAGATCGTCGAGGTCATGCCAACGCGCTCGGCTTCTGACCGGCGATCTGCTTCCAGAAGAGCAATGCCCTGTGTCCCTCCGGAGGCACCCCGTTGGGGCTTCATTGCGGCGATCGGCGAGTAAGTCTACGTGCTTGGTAAAAGGGGTCGCCTGCCCATACGGTACACACTTCGTCCCACCCGGAGACATGGGGTCCCACCCTAGGGGAGCGAGAAAGCCTGGATGGGGCACCCGTTACTTTTCCGCCAGGCTTGGAAGAGTAATGACTGCCATGCACCAAATAGGTATCGGCCTAATGCGGAAGAGGGAGAGGGTTGTCGTGTGGATGAGGCGAGAACCCTTCGGAGACCAATTTATCACAGACGGTGGCAAGTAACTCAAGATCGCCAGGGTTTTTTTTTTTTTTTTTTTTTTGGTTTATATACGCTGGCAATGCTGGCGTAGAAGGCAATTCATGCACTATGGCGTTGTTTGCTTACGTGGAGCTCACATGGCACAGCTACGAAGGCGGTGGTCCCGGGAACTCGGTAATGAACATGGGAGGTGACACTGTTTCATCCACATAGAGCCCTGGATATCCATGTCATGGTTGAACATCTGTAAGAGGCCAGTATCTTCGTCCTAGTGCCCCTACACGTGGAGAGGAGAGCCAGGCCTTGCTGGCAAAGATGGCCGGAACGAGCTACCTAGCTCTTCCTCGTCTATTTTTCCTTCTCAAAGACGTTGTACAGACTGCCCACATGTGGCGTAACCTCGACAATGTACTCGTCTCCCTCCTTGAGGTAGGCAGGGGGCTTCTTTCCGTAACCCACGCCAGCCGGTGTGCCCGTCAGAATGACAGTGCCGGGGGGGAGCGTGGTGCCCTGCGACAGGAAGCTAACGAGTTTGGAGCAGTTGAAAATCATGTCGCTGGGGACGCGTCAGCAGACCAGCCGGGGCCGGGTACGCAGCAAAGGGAATGGTGGTGACGCACTCGAGAGGGGAGCTCTGGGTCACCTCTCCGTTGCGGAGACCACGGAGCGTGAACTTGCTGGGATCCGGGACGACGGCCGAGGACACCAGGACGGGGCCGATGGGACAGGAACCGTCGAACCCCTTGGAGTAGCAGGCCTGGGTCTGGGCCAGCTGCGCTTTTCGGCTGGAGACGTCGTTCGACGCCGTGTACCCCAACACGTACTTCAGAGCGTCGGCCTCGCTGACGTTCTTGCAGGCCTTGCCGATGACGACGGCGAGCTCCGCCTCGTAATCGGCACAGTCATCCTCCAGCGTGTGCTTGGGGATCACGGTGGGCGCAGGCCAGGGATCGGCGAGCGCGGTCGCAGGTTTGCTGAGGGGGGGGGGGGGGGGGGGTTGGGTCAGCGGCGGGGGGAGGCGCTGGGCACGAAGTCTCGGGGTCTATCGTACATGAACATCATGGGCACATCAGGCAGTTGCATGTTTGCTTCCTTGGCGTGGTTCACGTACTGCGCATTGGGGCTCGTCCATTAGCCTCGTCACACGCGGGAAGGGGGGACACGGGCGAAGGCCGCCAACGGGGCGCGGGAGGGCAGGGGGCACACCAACATTCAAGCCGATGCATCTGATAGAGCCGACCTCGGATGCGGCGAGTGGCGACAGCACCCGGGAGATGGCCTCGACCTGGTCGGTCAACGACCCCGGGTTCAGGGCAGAACTGCCGCTGAACACCTGGACCTGGACCTCCTCGCCATTGCGCACAGCTTTGCCGACGTCGACGCGGCTGTCGACCGGCTGGCCGATCAGCACCTTGTCGTCCTGTCCTTTCGGGACGAAGCGGACGAGTCCTGGAGGCCGCGTCAGTCCTGGGGCCGCTCCCTGCCGATACGGGCCACTCACGTTCGAAGGACATATTGCTGCGTGGTCGGTTCTTCTTATCCCGCGGCTGTCAGAACGCAAAGGCGAAGAACGGTGTATCGAGCAGGCTGCGGATCGCGAGCTGATGGAGCGGAAGGTCGGCGGTGTTTCTAGGGCCCCACGAGGCGTTGGCTACCGAGGCCGGGAGCCGTCTGGGAACAGCAGGTCCCGGGGCTACTTATGAGGGAGACGACAGGCAATCCGCACAGGGACTCGGCCAACCCAGTGGCTCGCCGATCCCCGGGCCACCCGCGCCTCCCGGCACTGGGGCAAGAGGAGTAAGACGAAGGAGGGCGGTGCCTCTCGCTGTGGTGTCAGCCCTCGTGCTGCGAACGGCCCACCATTCCGAGGTTCCGTTGACGGGCCTGTCTACCCCGCATCACCGCCCAAGGCCGGGTGTTCTGGCCACCACATCCCACACCGACCAGAGGTAGAGTTCATCCCCAGGGCAGGGCGCCCGGATGTCCGGCGGCGGGGGCCGGATTTACGGATTAAGAGATGCCAGGCACCTGCCTCCTCACCCACCTGGGCACTCCCTCCCGCCGCCATGTCGGCCTGCGCAATCCCCATGCCGACCGTGGGCCTGGCCGTCTCTACGCGCGCCTGCCGTTGCGAGGCGTGGACTATGGGCATTCGGCGCAAGCCTGCCAGTGCGGCTGCGCCTTGCGTCGGCATGGGGGGGGGGGGGGGGGGGGGGCTCGCAACGCCAGCGGACGAGCGGCGCACAGGCGCGCGGGGATCCGTCCGGAGCGACACCCGAGGCGGGTGCGTTCAGGGTTGGACGGCCGCCGGGCGGATTCGGGACCCAACCTTGGCCACCGGGACCCCCTCGCGTCGCATTGCCAGTACGCACCCGAGGGCGCGGCCAGTCGGGCCAGTGTGCGGGGCGACACGGAGACCCTCGCCCACCACAGCCCGCCGGCGCGGAACGCCCGGCCCTTCGTGTCTTGGAGCATGCCGCCAGGACCCGACGCACACGAGGCGGCCGAGTCCCGCGGGGGTGGTGGCCGGCTCCGCGGGCCTTCCAAGCAAGCGCCGACCCGTTACCACCAAGTCGTGTGCAGAGAAGCCAACGAGGGCGAAGGACGGCACTCCTGCGGTGTGGCAGACGCAATCCCTCCCGGGGGTGGCGCAGGTTGGGAAGGCAGGCCAACGACCGCCGCCGTACAAGCAAGTCTGTGAGACACGATGACGCCGGAGGCGCGGGCAGGCGCGGCAACCGCCCTGGAAGCAAGGGCTGAGCCAGCAACAAAGAGCCGCCCTGGCAATGCTGGTCGCTTGCGCTTGCTCGCCTGGGTAACTATACCCGCTCCCTGTAGATCTCGGCACGGCGATCCCCTTGCTCGAGCCCATGCAACGGTGCCCGGGGCCCAGCACGGCGGAGCGGCGGCGCCGAGTCCGTTCAGACCAAGCGCCGGAGGACGGTCGCCGGGTTATGCCGGACACCTGTAGTGATCGGGAACTTCCCTACCCGGATCCGGAAGGGCTACCTTCGAGCAAGCGACGGGATAGGGCCCCTCTGAGCCTGAGGTCGAGCGCAGCCTTCGACAGCCCATCCAGCCCTCCGGCATTCTACGGGCACAAAAGCGAAATGCAGCATCCCGGCCCACCGTGTCACTTTGAGTAACGATCTCATATGCACGGGTTCTTCCCCCGTCGGCTCGGTACCGCGTACGAGAGCGCCATTTCAGCCCGCCTCATAGACATCCCGCTCCACTGCTTACCCGGGCATGCTTTGCCGACCCGAAAGGGCGGATGGCATGCCACGCATGGGATGGCATGTGATGACGTGGAAAGGGGGGAGATGTGTTGGTTCGATGCCCCCTTGCCGCCCGAAATCGCAGGCAAGGGCATGGCCGAGAGAAAGTAGTACGGTCGCAGCCAGCAGCTGGCGCGCCATCTCGCCCCAACACTCAGGCTGACACCCAGGCGGCCAGCGGCGGCGGCCAGTGAGCGAACTGGGCGTCCCCAGAGGCGCTCAGCTCGCCTCGGCACCGGGCTACCAGGCACGCAGCCGTGCCAATCAAGAGCCAGTGCCGGCGCCATCGGGAGCCTATACAGTACACACCTGCACAATGTGTTGGGTTCCAAGCAGGCGTGGGATGGATGCCCCATCATCCCGTGGCCCGCCAGAAGCCTTTCTGCTGTTCCTTCCCGTACTCGCAGATATCCTCACTCTCACGGTGATCAGTCTGGGCGAGGCCGACTATTTCATCCGAACGCTGTTTGCGGCTCCCCGTACACCCACCGACCACTGCGTGGCGGACGTTCGCTCCGGTCCGGATGTGAGACATCCGCTAGCCGTTCCTCTGCTCCCAGTCCGCCAAATCGCTTGGCTTCTTCGACCGTATACCACCCGTCTCCATCGCTCGAGCCCGCTCGCTGCGCATAGTCAGCCCCCGAGATGGCAGCATCCGCCTCAGACCCGACCACCCAGGTGAACGCGAACCACAAGCCTGAGTATGCCACCGAAACTCCCGGTCCGTCCGGGGTATCGAGCGATGGCGATGGAAACGAGCAGCTCGAGCTGCCTGACCTGAGATTCTGGCTCTTGACTCTGGGGTAGGCCTCGCCCCTACCCACGCCTCCCGCGTCCTTCCCGCCGGGCTAAAGCCAAAGCAGCCTCTGTCTCGGCCTCTTCCTGTCCTTCATTGATACTTCCATTGTCGCCACCAGTCTGTTCTCCATTGGCACCGATTTCGCTGACCTGGATTCGGTAAATTGGGTCGCCTTGGCGTACACCTTGTCCTACCTCGGCTGCGCCGTGTTCTTCGCTCGCGTTTCAGATGTCCTGGGCCGCCGCAACGCCTTCGTTGCGGCCTACATAATTTTCTTCGCCTTCTCCATCGGGTGTGGCTTCGCCCAAGATAGTAGGTGAACGTGTCGAGCCTTTCCCACATTTATTTTTTACCCTCCGCACCGGCGGCCATCCCCTTGATTTCTTTTCGAAGGGGGGCGGGGGGAGTCGTGGCATTCTGCTGGTGTTTTGTCCACAGGGCGCCCGGAATAAAAACCACACTGCCTTTAAGACATGGAGGACTTTGGCTTAGCTAATCCAGAGTCCTATAGTGAACCAGTTGATTGCTTGCCGGGCTCTGCAAGGAATCGGTGGCAGTGGTATGCAGCCCTTTCCGGCGCTGGGCGTTACCACTTTTTCCACTCGCTGACATCGTTCGTTCGTACAGGGCTGTACTCTCTGACCATGATCATCCTCCCTGAAGTCAGTCCAGCAAAGTTTCGACAAGCACTGGGCGGCGTTATTGGTATTGTGGTCGCGGTGGGTGGAGTCCTAGGCCCTGTGCTGGGTGGTATGCCTCCCCGCGTTGAAAGCCCCTTCCCTTCGAAGGACAAACTGACAGATAAATGGCCTCAGGAGTTTTAACGCACTACGCCACTTGGCGTTGGGTTTTCTGGATCAAGTATGTGGTGCCACGCGTCGCGGTTACACGGCACAGGTTCGCTGACATGCCGACAGTGGCCCGATTGGCGCAGTATCCTTGGTTTTATTCTACTGTACCTGGCCCAACGCCGAACACCTGCCGGGTATGCAAAGGAGAAAATGGACCGAGCTCGATGGCCCCGGGTCGGTTTTGCTTGTCGCGGCCGCGGTGCTCGTCGTCTTCTCTTTCCAGAACGCAGCCCGGACGGGAGACGACTGGTCTCGGGCCGTTTTCCTCGGGCCGTTGCTTGTCGGCCTCGTCTGCTGGGCGGCACTGGTTCTGTGGTCCATGTTTGTGGACCGACGCTGGGGCGACAAGCTCGCCGCCGCGTTCCCCATGCGGCTGATGCGAGATCGTATCTACGTCGTCGCCATTCTCAGCACGGCCTTCCTCGGCTTCGTGTTCATCATGCTCGTCTATGCTTTTCCGCTTAGGCTGCAAGTCGTGAACGCGAAGAGCTCCTTGATGGCTGGCGTCCTGCTCCTGCCGTTGCTAGGAGGCAGTGCTGCGGGATCTGCCACCGCCGGCGGGGTGAACAGCAAGGCAAACTGGATGTGCGAGACTCTCGTGATTGCAAGCAGCGTAAGCAACTCTCTCTCTCTCTCTCTCTCTCTGATGCCCCTGGCGGCATGGATGCTTCGGCTCATACGCCGGTTACACTTGGTTCCCGGGTTTCGAACTTGCGGCGATTCGACGCTCCACGAACAACAGTCCAAGAACACTACTGACTCCCAAGGGCATAGCTGATGACGCTCGGTTGTGGACTGCTGTCCACACTCTCCAGCGGGAGCGCAATCGAAGCCAAGGCGCTCGGGTTTCTTGTCTTTGTGGGCTTCGGATTTGGGTTGTCGGCGGCCGCTTCTACGATGCTCGCCACCACACAAGCAAGTATTCCGGACCAAGGCATGTGATACCAAGACTGTTGGCAACCGAAAGACGGACGCACTAACGTGTGTCGGTAGCACCGGCGCAGGGGGTCCTTGCCCAGATGAGGATTCTGGGCGGCAGCATGGGCATCGCGGCGTCGTCGGCGATGCTCGCCCAGACGCTACGGAGCCAGCTCGCTGGTGTGGTGGACCCTAGGCAACTGGCTTCGCTCGAGCACAATGCCAACCGCTTCACGGATGGCCAGATCGCCGCCATCAGACAGGCGTACGCGGATGCGTTCAAGAGGGAGATGCACGTGTGTGCCATTGTGGCTGGGGTGGGAACCGTGGCGGCGTTGGCCGCCTGGAGCCGTGATAGGACGTCGCTGTCGGACCGCCGGGACCAGAGCGTCCGGGAGGAGGCAGCAAGGAGGCAGAAAGCCAGCGGCGCAGAGTGAACCGGCACCATTCCTCTATGCCGGCATGCAGTCGTGTGTACCTACCTCTCCGTCGATGCTGGGATAACATGGGCATGCTGATGACGGTAGGACGGGCCAGCCGGGCTAGTTGGACGGATGGACGGATGGACCTCCGGGGCAGACGCCGTTTCCCATTGCTCAGACGAGCCACCGCAGCGGTCTCAGAACGTGGGCCGTGTCTTGCCTTGCGGGTGCATTTGCGTGGTGCCCTCGCTGGCACCATATAACGGGCACGCCTTTGCCGGCCTCCGTCCAGCCCTGTGCCCGTGGATCTGCCGGTTAGTAATCGGCGGGTGGTTGTTGCCTGCCTGCCTCTCTGGCTCTTGTGTAGGAACAAGATGGTGGCGGGCGCCAAGGCACACACGGCGGGAAGCCAAGCGATGCGGTTGCCAGCAAGCCAAGTCCCGCCCCTGGCACGCACTTGTGCACCTCGGACCACCCGACGTGTCGCAGATGATGGGGGTTGGCCAACGGGAATGATGAAACGTTCTTGGCTGGCCTGTGCTTTTACCCCCCCCTTCTAGAAAACTTGAGACACGGCGGGCTTCGGTAGCGCTTGACGCCAGGCGGCCGGTACGGGCCTCGCTTCTGATCAAGTACCTATCGTATGTGCTTTGGAAATGAATCCAATAGGCCTTGGCCCGATCAGCCCTCCCAGGGGGGGAGATGGCATGCGGAGGTGGACGGGCCCTGAGCGACGGCCCCTTTAGCTGGTAGGCTAAGTACCGAAGAGTCGAATCGAGCCGGGGCCCCTATCCCTCCACCCGCCCCCGGGGCATGTCCCACAGGCTCCCTTGCAAAAGGGAGTCGATACTTTGCCACTCAGGAGAGGTTCTGTACATGTTCGCTCGAGTCGCTGGCTAGTCCTTCTCGCTGCCGCCTGCACCTGGCTACACGTAGGAATCGTCGCCATGAAGGAGGCCGCATCAGGGCGCCATCCGAGAAAGGAGAGTGCAGTGAGAGGCGCAGGTACACGGGATGCTCACACACACCGATCCCGTGCAGGGACAAGCGTGGGTGATGGGGTTTTCATCTGCGTTCTCGTATATTAGTCTTTGCTCCCCCCCCCGGGGGCCAGCCCGACAATGGCAAAGGCACGGGTAGTATGTACGTATGCAATGCAGGGCCGGCAGACAGGCAGAGAGCCAAGTATGTACGTACATGTGATAGATGCATGTAGGTGGTGTCGCATACCGGTGCCCTGGTATTAGGAAACCTAGGTAGGTAGCAGCAACGGGCCATGTACCTCTTACCTACTAGCAAAGCTTATAACATAGCATCTGAGTCAATGCTGGGATATAGACGGCTCCTTGCCTCGGGTCGCCCAAGACTTGCAGGCTCTCCCCCCCCCCCCCCCCCCTCTCTCAACAGGGACAGCTGGAGCTTGGGCATGGGTGACGGGACGGGATGGGCAATGGGACGCCCGATCCACGCACTGGAGATGCCCAGCTGGACCCTTTCTGATTGGGCGGTAGCGCTATCCCGCGCGCAGAACCATCCCAAATTTACGACTGAGCTGGACACCCTTTGGTTTTTTTTGACGAACTGTGGCCTATCTGTCCCCGTACTTACCTCCGTGCCGACCTGCTGATACGTCGTGTCCGATCCGGCCCATCTCCGACCTTCGTTCTCCATCCCGCTCCTTTCTGTACCCTATTCCCGCCATCCACACCTCGACCTCGCTCGGTCGTTGCGCTTCCATGGGCCTGTGATCTGGAGCCGCCGCCATTTGTGTCCACGATCCTGTAGGCGCTGCCGTTGCGCGCCGCGCCCCCCCCATCCCTTCCCGAATCGGATCCCCCTTTCCCCCGTGGCGGCCGCGACCGCACCGCATCCCCCCCCCCCCCCCTGCGACCACCCGCGCCCTTGGCTGTAGAGCCTTCGGCCTCTCGCAAGACGACGACAGCGCCCGCCGCGCGAACCGCCTGTGGCCAAGTCGACGCCCAGCACGCCCCGAGTTGGCTGCGCCCCGGCGGCCGTCGACGACCCTTGGATGTTACCCTCACATGCATCGCCCAACGCCTCCAAGATGATGTCCCGGCATCACTCGGGGGCCTATGCCAACGGCTACCCCCGGCCCAACACCTTTGACATTTCGCCGCACAGGTTCGTCCTCTCTCCCGCTCTCCCGTTGGCCCTTCTCGGCTTGTCCCCCCCGCCCTCTTCATGGCCCGCCTGGCTGACCCGGCCTTGCGCCTGTCGCCAGATTTCAGCCGCGCGCCGCGACCCCTGCCACCCGCCGTCGGAGGAAGCTACTGGTGCGGCTTGCGATAATCGCCGCCGTGGCCGCTCTCTTCGGCGTCTTCGTCTGGCCCGGCGCCGGCAGCTTCGTTTCGATATTCTCTCTCGGGCTCCTGAGCGCCAGTAACGACCCCCTCCTCGACACGGTGCGGTACTACGACCTGTCCAACGTACAAGGGACGGCCCGGGGCTGGGAGAGGGAGGAACGTATCCTGGTCTGCGTGCCCCTGAGGGACGCCCAGGCGCATCTGAACATGATGTTCTCCCATCTGCACAATCTCACCTACCCGCACCACCTCATCGACCTCGCCTTCCTCGTCTCCGACTCCAAGGACCGCACCATGGAGGTTCTGGTGGAGAAGCTCGAGGCTCTCCAGGCGCACGAGGACCCCAAGCAGCCGTACGGCGAGATCCAGATCATCGAGAAGGACTTTGGCCAGAAGGTGAACCAGGACGTCGAGAGCCGTCACGGATTCGCAGCCCAGGCGAGCAGGCGGAAACTCATGGCGCAGGCACGTAATTGGCTGCTCAGTGCTGCCCTCCGCCCGTACCATTCTTGGGTCTACTGGCGCGATGTGGATGTCGAGACCGCACCCTTCACCATCCTGGAGGACCTGATGCGCCACAACAAGGACATCATTGTGCCCAGTAAGTACCGCGACGGAACCCGCTTGGTGCCGTGGCAGACGGCTGATGTATTTCTAGATGTTTGGCGCCCCCTGCCCGACTGGCTGGGTGGCGAGCAGCCGTACGATCTCAACTCTTGGCAGGAGTCGGAGACGGCCCTGGCCTTGGCTGATACGCTCGACGAGGACGCCGTTATTGTCGAGGGTTATGCCGAGTACGCTACGTGGCGACCCCACCTTGCCTATCTGCGCGATCCCTACGGTGACCCCGACATGGAGATGGAGATTGACGGCGTGGGGGGTGTCAGTATTCTGGCCAAGGCCAAGGTTTTCCGATCGGGCTGCCATTTCCCGGCCTTTAGTTTCGAGAAGCACGCCGAAACCGAGGGGTTCGGAAAGGTAGGACTGCTCTCCTGGATCGGAGCCGGTCTCGCATCCTGCTAACGTGGTGGCTCAGATGGCGAAACGCATGCAATACTCGGTCGTGGGTCTCCCGCACTACACCATCTGGCATCTGTACGAGCCCAGCGTGGACGACATCAAGCACATGGAGGTAAGTCCCCCCCCCCCCCCCCCCCCCCCCCCCCCCCCCCCCCCCCCCACACCGCCGCCGCCGCCACTGCATAGCATCGTCCGCTGACGTGCTGCTGTTGCAGGAGATGGAGCAGGAACGCCTGGCCAAGGAGGCCGAGGAGAAGGCCAAGGCCGAAAAGGAGAAGAAGATCAAGGAGGAATTTGGCGACTCTAGCGCCGAGTGGGAAAAGGACAAGTCGGAAATCCAGAACCTTGCCAAGGAGGAGAGCCAGAAAGGCTCACCAGAGGAGCTGAAGAGGGAGGGGAGCGAAAAGAAGACCAACGACGACACAGCGGCCGGCAAGGCCAAGAAAGCGGAGTCTTGATGATGATCCGCCCTACATATTTGCAGCATCATTTCACACGAGCCGCCTGGCAAACACCTTGGCCCGGCTTTTTGGCGCCCAGTACGACGGGGACGACTGGGCTCGCTGCCCGGCACAGATCCGGGAACGGTACCCGGTTACGGCGGTGTCTTGGTTGTATAAGACTTCAGGCGCAAGAGAAGAGCATCAAACCCCACGTTCTCGTGTACAGGAGGGAGCCCAGAGGATGGTCACACAGATCGGCGTTTTCGGCATCATCGCAGGACATCAAGGAGCATTAAAGGCCAGGCTGAGGAGAGCGAACCGTGTTTGTATAGCTGTTGGACGCCACTGGTTAGAGATTCATACCTAGTACTGCGCCCTGGGTTCGCAACTGCAGAATGTCCGCCTGTAGGCCGAGGCGCAAATGCTGTAGGACCTCTTAGAATCGATGCCAAGCATGGACGGGCTCGGTCCATGCCCGTGCGAGAGAGGCAACGGCCGTGGGTGGTCCATCTCTCATCCAACATGCGTGCCAATAACAGCCACGGGCATGTGCCTGCCCATGTTCTGGTTCCGGGGTTTCTCATGGCGATGAAAGCTTCAACAGATTCTTGCCGCCGCATCTGAAGTCTACAGACCCACGCAGGTCCAGAGGAGGCCCCCGTGGCGGCCACTGCTGGATCAGGGGTCAATTGAGGGAGGGATCACCCGGGATGCTTAGCGGCCGTCCCTGTAAGCCAATGTAATGTGGCATCTTCGGAAAAACATGGGCTGGTTCCGCCGGGTCTTGACTGGATGCGAGTTTCCACCTTGGGGGTTGCTTGGGCTTGGGGGGCCCTGGCGAGACGGGAGCCGCCAGCGTTTCCCGTTGCAGTCGGGAACGCGAGAAAGCAGCAGCTCCAGTTCGGTCGGGTCCCCATGACGATCTGGCAATTGTGCTACGAACAGGTTGTCAAGAGCATTGACGTCGACCCGAGCGGACCGAAAGATCGCTCTACCCTGCCGTCCAAACGCCGTGGCACCCGCTGTGCTCCCCAAGCTTCCGGTGCAGCTACTCTGTCCCTACTGCACCTGCTTGGCGTGCATCTACAGACCGCCGTCTGCGCATCGCGTCGTTACCGCCGCCTCGATCCTGGCAGGCGCAAGCCTCGTTCGTACTGACTTAATCTCGCCCCCAGAAGCAAACTCCAGACAGAGAGCTCCGCAGCGCTCTCGCCTCTCGCCCCTCGCCTCCGTCGCTCTCCCCCCCCCCCCTCCCATCGATACACCACCGCCACGGCGCTACCCGACCCCCCGCGGCCCAGCGCGAACGTGAGGATGAACCGAGATGCACAGGACCATGCTGCGCAGCCACCGCAGCTAGGCCTCGGGCCGGCAAGCCAGCACAAAGACCTCGCGACCGCGACCGCGTCCGCCAGCATGGCCGCCGGCATGGCCGCCAGCAACAGGGCCCAGGCCCCCGGCGCGTCGTACCGGAGCCGGCCCGTGTCGGTCGCCGTCGACCCCGTCTCGCTCGTCATCTCCGAGTGCATATCCGTCACCTCGGTCATGCGCAAACATGCTCGCTGGGCGCATTCCTCCGTGTCCTCGATCCTCGGAGGGAACCCGAACCCCGTGCAGCTGGGCCCCCCAAGCCCCATGCTGAGGCCCGGCAGCAGGAGTTCCAACACGGCCTCGCCAGGTGTCGATGCTGCCCCCGAGGACGTTGGCGCCGCCAACCGCTGGGGTCTGCGCGGGAAGAAGGGGAAGAGCATGCAGGACAACCCGCTGATGGCCGGCTTCGGCCGGCTGCGGCACGAGCTGGCTTCCTGCAGAGGTAGGACACCCGGCTGGCCTGGCCAAAGCATGCAGGGAGGCTGACAGGAGCAACAGACATTACCCAGTTCGACGCCGTGGCCCTTCTCGCGCCCTTCCTTCAAGTAGTCCAGGCCAGTGCAACATCGGCGCCCATCACGACCCTGGCCCTGAAAGCCATCCGCAAGTTCCTATCCTACGGCTTCGTGGGCCCCGAATCGCCGCGCTTCCCGCTGGCAATGCAGCATTTGTCGACGGCTATCACCCACTGCCGTTTCGAAGCGAGCGACTCGGCCCAGGACGAGGTCGTGCTGTTGATGATTTTGCACCTGATGGAAGACATGATTTCGGGCCCGGGCGCGGGCCTCTTGAGCGACGATAGCGTCTGCGAGATGATGGAGACCGGTCTCACCATGTGCTGCCAGTCGCGCCTGTCGGAGCTCCTGAGGCGGACCGCAGAGACGTCCATGGTCAGCATGTGCCAACACATCTTCCAGCATCTGAAGCACCTGGAAGTCGAGGCAGGCGAGGATTTCGAGGCTCTCGAAAAGCAAACCAACGGGGACATGGCATCCGTAAAGATGGTTCCTGCTACAAACGGTGACGCCGTCATTGCTTCATCGGAAGCCCCCGCCGCCACCGATCACGATAGTCAGGGCCCCCAAAACCCCAGCGACGTGACCGAGCCCGAAGAGGTGGCCTCGGAAACAGACTCGGACGAGGCTGAAATCAAGCCTTACTCGCTACCCAGCATGAAAGAGCTGTTCCGAGTCCTCGTGGATTTGTTGGACCCCCACGATAGGCAGCAAAGCGATACCATGAGAGTCATGGCTTTGCGCATCATCCATGTTGCTCTCGAGGTGGCCGGCCCATCCATTGCACGGCACCCAGCCTTGGCCGTGGTGGCCGAAGACAAACTGTGTCGCTACCTTTTCCAGCTTGTCAGGTCCGACAACATGGCCATTCTGCAGGAGTCGCTCATTGTGGCCGGGGCTCTGCTTGAGACATGCCGCGGCGTCTTGAAGCTGCAGCAGGAGCTGTTCCTGTCGTACCTGGTGGCCTGCTTACACCCACCCGTCGAGATACCGCGAGAACCCGGCATCGATCCTTCTCTCTATGAGGGGATCCCACAAGCGCCGAAGCTTGCAAAGCCACCGCCATCCCAGCCTAGCAGCGGCCGGGCGACACCGGTGCAGGTCAAGGACCGGCAAAAGCTGGGCATGGAAGGCGGTGCGCGAAAACCCGATGCGCGTCAGGCCATGGTGGAAAGCATCGGGGCTTTGGTGCGCATGCCGGGCTACCTGACGGAGCTCTTCGTCAACTATGATTGCGACACGGACCGCATGGACATGTGCGAGGACGTGATCGGGCTGCTCTCGCGGAGCGCTTTGCCCGACTCGGCCACCTGGAGCACCACGAGCGTGCCGCCCCTGTGCCTGGACGCGCTGCTTGGCCACGTTCAGTTCATGACGGATCGTCTGAACGACGAACCGGCGCTGGGCGGGTATCCTGACCCTGGGCAGTTGAGGGAGCAGAGGCGTGTGAAGAAGACGATTATCCAAGGCGCTAACCGGTTCAATGAGAAACCTCACAAGGGCCTGGCGTTCCTGCAGTCCGAGGGCATCATCAGCGATATGGAGGACCCAAAGGCCGTCGCCAAGTTCCTCAAGGGCACGACGAGAATCAACAAAAAGATTCTCGGCGAGTTCATGGCCAAGAAAGGAAACGACAAGGTGCTCTCCGAGTTCCTAGAGCTGTTTGACTTTACAGGGATGCGTGTCGACGAGGCGCTTCGCCAGTTCCTCGAAAGCTTCCGCCTCCCCGGAGAGTCGCAACTGATCGAGCGAATCCTCGCCGTCTTCTCTCAGAAGTACATCTCAAGCGATGTGCAGCCCGACTGCGCCGACGCCGACACTGTCTTCATCTTGACATACGCTATTTTGATGCTCAACACAGACCAGCACAACCCCGTATTGAAGGGGAAGAAGCGCATGGTGATTGACGACTTTGCTCGCAACTTGCGCGGCGTCAACGGCGGCAAGGACTTCGATATCGAGTATCTGCAAGCCATCTTCGACACCATCAGGACCAACGAGATCATTCTCCCCGACGAGCACGACAACCAGCATGCGTTTGACTTTGCCTGGAAAGAGCTGCTCCTGAAGACTGGAACTGCAGGCCCGCTCATCCTCGTCGAAACCAACGCCTTCGACGCGGACATGTTCGCCACAACCTGGAAGCCGATCGTATCGACACTCGCTTACGTCTTCATGTCGGCCACCGACGACGCCGTCTTCTCTCGGATCATCACAGGCTTCGATCAGTGTGCCCAGATCGCAGCCAAGTACGGCGTGACCGAGGCACTGGACCACATCGTTTATTGCCTCAGTCGCATGACCACGCTGGCCGCCGAGGATCTTTCTAGCACGTCCCTGAACACGGAAATGAAGGTTTCCGATGACGGGGCCAGCGTCATGGTCAGCGAGCTGGCCGTTAAGCTCGGCCGAGATTTCAAGGCACAGCTCGCCATCATCGTTCTTTTCCGTGTTGTGACCGGCAGCGAAGCCGTGATTCGCAGCGGCTGGGAACATGTGCGTTGCACTCATTCCTCCATCCGTCCTCTCCATGCTAATCAGGCTGCAGATTGTTCGCATTTGGCTGAACCTCTTCGTCAACTCCCTCATTCCTCCCTTCTCTTCTAATGATGCCCAGCGTTTCTCCATTCCCCCGATACCCCTTCAAAACCCGTCCCAGGTCATAGACAGAGCCGCGAAGACGGTCGACACGGGCCTCTTCTCGGCCTTATCATCTTACATTTCAAGCTACGCTGCCGACGATCCTCCTGAGCCTTCGGCAGAGGAACTTGAAAGTACCATGGCTACCGTGGACTGTGTCAAGGCCTGCAGCATGAGCAACGTGTTCGGCAACATCTCGTAAGTACCTGACGTCTGGACAAGTTTGCCGAGTATGGCCCTGATCTTCTGTAGCGAGCTCCCGGCATCGGCGCTGCAGCCCCTGCTTGATGCTCTCCTGAACCAAATTCCCGAGGACGAAAGCTCCGGGGTTCCCGTCATTACCGTCAAGCAGGACAGCATGCCTTCTTCGCCGGCGCATCCTTCCAAAGCCGCCAACAACCAACCGGTATATGACCCCGCCGTTGTCTATGTCCTTGAATTCTGCACGGCCCTCGCTCTGAGGGACGACCGCACAATCGAGCTCCTTGGCAAAAAGGTGTCCGACGTCCTCCAAGCGGTGATCCGCGACTCGAGTCGGTACCATCCCATCCTGGCTTCTCGTGCGGCCTACTACCAGTTCAGCATTTTGAATGCCAGCTATGTGAGTGTCGCCCGGCGTCCACTGGGACTGCAAACCATCCGTCTGACCGAGTCTGCCAGCAACACGACTTTGTACGAGCCCCAGTTCTGCTCCACACAGTGTCCAGCTGGAAGAAGGACACCTTGGCCAAGACTGCGCCATTGGTCCTGGAGGGCCTGAAACTCTGCATCAGCCAGCCCGGGCCGCTCCGGAGCGAGATCATGACATCGCCAGACTTCTGGGTGCTACTGCGCACGCTCGCGGCCAGCTCGGGGTCCGCGCCTGTGGTTTTCGAGATTCTCGAGGGCGGGGTTTCGGGCAGCCCGTCGGCCATCATAGCCGACAACTACGAGGCGGCCATTGCGCTCCTGAACGAGTTCGCGACAGCGGCCAAGGTGGGCGCGGTGGCGGAACAGAAGAACAGCGCCGGCGACAAGCGGCCTCGCAGCGCGCGCCCCCCTAAGAAGGAGGCACCGAGGTACGTCCCGAGGCATGGCTCCAAACAGGGCCGCCACTCTACTGACACGCTTCCGCAGTGAAAATGCCGTCGTCGCGCGCGGCGTCAAGGCCGTCAACATGATATATAACATGATCGCGCGCATTCCCCACCTCATGAAGCAGTCCCACCTAGAGAGTAGCGAAGGTAGGCCATGTGCCCTTCCACGGCCGAGGCGGCGTGATGCTGATATTTCCACCAGCTTGGTCTGCATACTGGCTGCCCATCTTCCAGGCCCTCACGACGCAGTGCACCAACCCATGCCGCGAAGTCCGCCATCTGGCGTTGGCGTGCCTGCAGAGGTCTCTGCTGTCTCCCGAGCTCACATGCAGCGACCACGAGGAATGGACCGCCATCTTTGGCGAGGTTCTGTTCCCGCTCATCTTCAAGCTGCTGAAGCCCGAGGTCTACCAGTCGGACCGCAACGGCATGAGCGAGACGAGGGTGCAGGCCGCCTCGCTTCTGTGCAAGGTCTTCCTGCAGTACCTTGTTCTCTTGTCCAAATGGGACGGAATGCTGGACCTCTGGGTCAAGATCATCGACATCATGGACAGGCTTATGAACAGTGGCCAAGGCGACAGCTTGGTAGGTGCCCGTTTCCCCCCTCCCTTCCGATGGCGACCCGCCCGCGTCGTGCCAGCGGCTAACCAGGTAGCAGGAGGAGGCCGTGCCCGAGAACCTCAAGAATGTTTTGCTCTTCATGTCCAGCAGTGGCTACCTTGTGCCCCCCAGCAGGGACCCCTCGCAGGAGACGCTGTGGGTCGAAACGTGGAAACGCATCGATCGCTTCCTGCCAGATCTGAGAAATGACCTGGCCTTCGAGGAAGTACCGCCGGAGCCCGAGAAGGCAGCCGCTCCTGCGACCGAGCCCGAAGCCAAGGCCGCCCCGGACCTCCCGCAGCCAGGGGAGGGGGAAAAGGCGGCCGACGCCTAGGGGAGGGCGCCGCGCCCTGACCCTGGCGATGGGCGGGGCCGTGGGCCGTCCGGGCGTCCTCGCCCGGGAACCAGACGCGCGAGGACGATGCGGGCGGGGGGGGGGGCGGCGTGATGGGAGGGGGCGGGGCCAAGTTATAGAGTTTCTTGCATTGCCGGTTATAACGCCAAGGGGACAGAGAAGGAGTGCATGGTAGAGTCAGTCGCAGACTGATACGGCGTCTATACACCGGCCCCGTACGGGCAGGAACGCGCAATTTCCCGTCAAAGCATGGCGATCGTCTCACAACACGCGGGTGGTAGTGCTACGGCAGGATCGGCTGGTCATTTGCTGCCGAAAAGTGGGTGTTGGGTTAGTGTCTAGCGCCCGCCCGAGACACAAAAAACGGTAGGCTTGCTTCTCCTGAATTCCCGTGGGGATGGAAATGAACGGCACGAATCGGGATGAAGAACCTCCAGATGCCCATTACCATTTAGACCATGCCTCGCATCTATCTCGTAAAGTGTAAAAGGGGGGAATCTAAGGGTCAGGCCGCAGCCGTCCGTCGCTGCGTGCCGAAAATGAAATAAAATCAAAACATAGGAAGACAACAAGCCTTTCGCGGCATCCTCCCCGCATCGCACCACAGGATATCTCAAAAAAAAAACCTCGCCAAGATGGACTCTCCAGCTCGAAACCGTCCTTCTCCCCCACCCACGGATACAGGTACGCCTCTCGTCTAGTCCTCGAAGAAGCGGACAATCTCCTTGAGGTCCTGAACACCCACGCCGTGGCGCGGGTAGCAGATGTACACGGACTCGCCCACGACACCAAACTTCTCGCGGAACGAAGCCTTGTTGCCGAGGCGCAGGCTCTTGATGATGAGCTCGTATGTGTTGGCCAGGAACTTGGCGCGGACGCCGCCCAGGCGCGCCCCGGGCGTCAGCTTCTCCGAGACGCCCGCACCAAAAGTAACGTTGCCCGTGACGGCCGACAAAGCCTGCTCGACGAGCACCTCGATGACGCCGTTGGGGGCGCCGGGGAAGTCGAGCGCCCACTTGACCTGCCAGCCGTGGCGGGGCGCAAGCTGGGCCAGAACCACCATGGCGAGCACCTCGCCACCCTTCTCGGCTGTGAAGTAACGCCTGTGCTCCATGTCGACCCAGGGGCGGATCTCGGTAAGATGGACCTGCTTGCCCTTTTCACCGCGCGATGCTTTCCAAGCTTCGATGGCCTTGTCGGCACGCGCCTTCAGATCATCCGTGACCTGGACTTCCTCAATGTCAACGCCCTCCCGCTCGACACGGCGAAGGTTGTGCTTGAAGTTCTCGGGCTGGTGGTGGTGATCCGAGTCGACACGCTGCTCTTCGGTACAGCTCAGGGTACGCCACTTGTGGCTCTGGGCCAGCACGTGTTGCACCTCGTGCGACACCAGCATCCAGATGGGCGTCAGCTTCTTCTCTTGGGTGCAGTACTTGATGAAGGAAGATATCACTTCGGGGTACTGCGTCTGGTCGCAGAGCGGATCACCAACGACCATGGCGAAGTGGTCCTGTCTGGCCCAGCCCACGGCAGCGCCGGTTTCGTGGCGCCAGAGCTCAAAACGTTCGTCCAGCCAGGATGTATTGGAAGCATCGCCGTAGTTTGCGATGAGCTTCTCGAGAGGCGGAGGCTCGGTGAACAACCAGTGCTTGGTCGTATCCGCTTCTGGGTGCGGGAGTCCAGGGGGCTTCGTCGGGAGCGACTTGGGGTCGCGATGGAACATGGTGGCATTCCTGACGTCACCGAGGTTGAGCAGAAGGAAAACCACCCGCTCCAGACCGAGTCCTGCTCCGCCGTGGGGTGGCGCTCCAAGGTCAAAAGCCGTCAGGTACTCGGCCATGTCGTCCTCTCTTATCTTGGCCTTCCGCATACTCTCGCGGAGCAGCCTCGCGTCGTGGATGCGCTGACCACCGGTGCAGATCTCCTGGCCGCGCAGGAATATGTCGAACGAGTTTGTGAATTCCGGGTTGTTGTCGTCTTTGTGGGTATAGAAGGGCCGGGCGTTGGCAGGGAACTTGTCCAGAATATACAGGTCGGTGCCGTACTTTTCCTTGACCAGCTGGCCCAGTCGGATCTCATCGCGGGTCGAAAGATCTTCCATCTCCACCTCTCTGCCATCATCGCGCAGCATCTGGATGCCCTCGGGGAAGGGGATGACGGGGGTCTCATCGAGGACGACGGCGTCCTCGCTCGGCCACCGCTCCCGCACGACCTGTAGCTCGGGCATCGCCTGCGCGGCCTTGATCATGGCCTTGAGCGTCTTATCAATCACGGCCATGAGCTCGTGATAGTCACTGTGGATGCCCATCTCGATGTCAAGACCGGTGTACTCGGTCAGGTGGCGATGCGTGTTGGAGTTCTCGGCGCGGAAGACGGGCCCAATCTCAAAGACCCGGCTCATGTCGGCTGAAATGGCCATCTGCTTGGCCAATTGGGGGCTCTGGGCCAGGAAGGCGGTACGGCCAAAGTAGTTGACCTTGAAGACGGAGGCGCCACTCTCGGTGGCGGCGGGCTGTAGCTTGGGGGTCTGGATCTCGAGGAAACCATCGGCATCCAGGGTCTCGCGGAACTTGCGCACGAGCATGGAGCGGATTTTGAAGATGGCATGGTTCGAGGGGTGGCGCAGGTCGAGCACGCGGTTGTTGAGTCGGGTGTGAAGGGCCTCGGGAGGCTCGTAGTTATCCCAGCCGGGCAGGTTGTTGGCGGGGTTGACCAGGTGGATCGAGAAGATGTCGACCTCGACATTGTGGTTGGTGGCGGAGCGGACGGCCTCGGGGGCCTCCTTGAGCTTGCCGCGCACGTGCACGAGGGACTCGGGGTGAAGGCGCTGCACCCAGCGGACCATGTGCTTGCTCGTGTGCGTGAGCACGCCCTGGATCGAGTGGGTCTGGTCGCGCAGCAGCAAGAAGTCGAGGGCCAGGGAGATGCGGCGCTGGGTGTGGATGCGGGCACGGAAGGCGACCTCGGTGCCTATGGGCATCTGGCCGACCTCGGCGATGGAGGCGAACTCCTCGGGTTTGGCAAGCTCGCCATAGCGTTCACGCACCTCGGGGGCTTCCTGCTCAAGCGCCTTCTCGAGCTCCTCTTTCCGCCGCGAGTCGACGCTGGCACGCTCGCGGTGGATACGCTCGCCCTTCTCGAGCTTCTTCTGGTGTTTGTCGACACTGCGACGGGACGACGACTTGCCGGCCGAGGAGGCATCGTCCTTGGCGGGGTCCTTGAGCTCCTCGGACTTGGGGCTGTTGGAGCGCAGACGCGAGCTCAGTCCCTTGAGTGCGCTCTCGAGGGACGCAGGAGCATGCATATTGCCGGTAGGAGGGGCAGCAATGCCAGCTTGTGCGGGGGTGGAGGCGAGGGACAGGTGGGCAGGCCGACGGTCAGACAGGGCCGACTGACGGGCGGAAGGGGGGATGGGGGAGGCGGGATGGGGGTGGTCGGGGATAGGAACAGAGGAGGAAGGGCGTCCAAGGCAGAGGAGGGATGTCCGAGGCGTCGCTTTTTACATGCGCACGCACGGGTTGCACGGGAGGAGAAGCGGACGAGGGCTGGAGGGGCGGGAGTGACGGAAGCGAGTAAGCAGGTTTGACCTAGTGTGCTTTTTCTCCAGCGTGTGCCTGCAGAAGCAGCCGTAGGCCTGCTGACGCTTGTCCGGCACCGCTGGAAGCTTGCCATTCCGTGCCCAGGCGCCGAGAGAACGCGGTCGGGCTGGCTGTCAAACGCCGGGGCCGTCGCCCATGTTGTCTCTCCCTGTCGCTTGGGGGGGTTGTCGCCCGGGCATCGAGATGGGCCAACGTCATCCCGCGCCTACGGGTTAAGCCTTCTGCTGGGCGTGGATCCGGACCCGCCTTTCTGGAGGGAACCGCATCCAAGCATTCTCGCGGCTGATGGCGTCCAGGGCGCGAGCAGGGGGGGCAAGAGGCATGGCCGGAGGTTTGGCTCCTGAGGGCCTGCCGCCAAGTCGCTTGGACCGGCCGATGAAGCGCATTCTAATCCGCTCCTGGAATCCCTCCCATCCCATCCCTTCCTCCCACGAGACGCCTGGTAGCTGGTGCCGCAGCAGCACTCGCCGGGAGGGAAGCCAATCGGATGCCCCATTGGGCGGGCCCTGCCAAGCGGGCCTACGGCAACAGGGATGAGGATGGATGGATGGATGGATAGCGGGGGCCATTCTGAACAGACCGATGATAGCTGGACGCTGGACACGCTTTCGGTAGGTTGGCTGTGGCTTGACGAGCATATGGCGACCCTCGCTTCTCTACTTGCCCAGATGCGTACGCACATAGCCCCGTCCCCCTCGCTGCTTGCCGTTGGTCGTAGACATCCGTTACCCTGTCGCACTACGGGCGACGGTACGGGATCCCATGTCCCCTCTTCCAACCCGTGCGTGTGGGTGCGTGTCTGTCTGTCGGCCACGCCTGCGCCCCGCCTAGCCACTCACGGCTGGAGAGGGCCATCCAGCCCTCCCGCTCGTTCCAGGCCCCGCATCCACCATTGCCCACTTTACCTGCCCGTTCCTCTATGACGTCGGTCTCCTCTCCCTTGAAACCGCTCATCACCATCCCGCCTCTGCCCGCTTGCTCCGGCCCCGTTGCTGCACGACCATCAGTCAGCCAGCTTCCCAGGCCGGGCCGGCGCCCCCCATCTCCCATTTCCTTCCGTCACATGCATATTCAACCATGCCCATACGCGGTTCGTTGGCGGAACTCTGGCTGGAACCACGGGCTCTTGTTGCCACTGTTTTCCTCGGGGCCCCACTGCCATCGTGATATCGCCAACTGCGAGATTAAATTCACTTCGCTTTCCCCATGTGCCGCGGGCTGGCCTGCGTCGTTCATTCCCCCGCCGCGGGCCTTCTAACCGCAGCCGCCCCCATTGTCGGTCCCAGCCGACGAGACGCCCCTGTTGCTCGCTAGTCTCCGGGTGCTGCTCGTGCTGCTGGTGCGCGTGGCGCGATGCCCCGGCCTGCGCCCCGATCCACGACAGGGAGAACCGGGCTAGGCCACGACTGACATCATCCAACCCTTCTTGGCACCAAACCGCCTGCTCTTTCGAACCCCCCCGACCTCTTTTGGATGGGGTCCCTCGCTATATACGCATCTGCCAGCCGAGAAGTGACGCTCTCTATTCCTTTTCCGCACACAGCCCAGCCATGTCAGACGGTGCCCGACCGCCGCCGCTCCACGCCCGCTCGACTGCCTGGTTGACCCGAAAGTTCTCGAGCTCCAGCCTGCGAAAGTCGGCCAGCAGGAGCTCGCTGAAGCCCTCGCCGTCGTCGCTCCACCGCTCGAGCTCGTTGTTCTCTTCTCATAAAAAACCAAAATACCCGACGTCGTCGCCGTCAGCCACCAGCCTCAATGATGTCGGTTCGGGCAGTGGGCACAACTCGGACGGCGACGATTATGTCAACCCCCTGGAACAGGGCTCCCGCTGGCTGCTATCGGCCCGGGCCTACGCCCTCCGCCAGGCCGCCCATTTAGGCTTCAGCCTAATGAACTTCTCAGCCTTAGCACCTAATTCGATAATATGGCTCGATTCGACCCTGGGCGATTTTACGGGCAAGGCTAAGATCAAGGTTGAGATCTGGGCACCCATCCCGCCGGGTCAGTCCAAATCCAAAGACTCTAAATCCAAAGGGCCCGGGGCCAAAGAGCCCGAATCCAAGGGGCCCCCCTCCCGCGAGGGACAAAGGCGCCCCGGTTTCATCAATTTTCACGGCGGCGGCTTCGTCGTTGGTCAGGCATCCGACGATGCGTTTTGGGCTGGTGCCGTGGTCAAGGGGCTGGACGCTGTCGTCTTCTCCGTCAACTACCGCCTCGCGCCCGAGTTTCCTTTCCCCAACCCCGTGGAAGATTGCGCCGATGCCATCATGCAGATCACGGAGCGCGCTCCCGAATTTGGCGTCGACCCCGACCGCATTTTCATATCCGGTTTCTCGGCCGGCGGAAGCTTGTCCCTGGCCAGCTGGGTCCTACTCCAGACGCCTCTGCGATGGGGCTACCAGCTGGCCCACGTGAAACCACCCCGCATAGCCGGTTTCGTCCTCTTTTACCCGTTATTAGACTACACCATCAGTCGGCCCAGAAAGCGGACCGGTTGCGTGAAGCCCGACCTGACCCTGCCTAAGAACATGACAGATCTTTTTGATGCATCCTATCTGTACCCGAAACGGCCCAAGGAAGATCGTGATGACCCCAGACTCTCCCCTGGCCTCATGGCGGACGAACAGCTGATGGATCTCCCGCCTGTCCACTTGTGCATCTGCGAGTATGACATGCTGCTCGCCGAGGGCCACAGCTTCGCGGACCGCCTCAAAGACGCCGGCAAGGATATCACGGTCCGGGTGGTGGAAAGAGAGAAGCACGCGTGGGACAAGCCTCCACCGCTGTGGCCCAAGGAAAGCGTGCACGTGGAATACTCGCACGCCCAAGACTCGGTCCGGAGGTGGATGTCGGGTGACGCCAACGACACTGGCGATTCCAAGGGTCCTGACGAGTCCAGCGGTGCTGGCGGCTCGAGCAAGGCGGATCAAGGGAAGGGCTCCGAGCTACCTACCGCCAAAGAGAATGACGGTGCCGAGCTACCGTCAATCAAGGTCGAGGAAGCCTGAGGCCCAGCCGAGGTATATATGGAATGACGGGCCTGGGCGGCGAGGCGTTTTGGGTGCGAGGAGTTTCGGCTAGAGGAAGCGGCGGCCTTGTGCCGCTGCCGTAGAGGGAGACGCAATACATCGAGGTAGCTTGGCTACCGAGTGGAAGGGGGGAACGATATACGACGATATCACACTGAAAGAAAACATTTAGAGGGCTCGTGGATTCCCCAAGTACGTCATCATACGTCCAGTAATGCCGACTTCCGTGAAGATGGGGGGGGGCCTGAGCACTCCGGCAGGTGTCCCAAGAAGCGGATGTTCCGCTATAAGGCGCACTGGATCATCTTCGGGCCGACGAGCGGGCGGCGCGGCCACGTAGGGCCCAAAGCGAGCGTCCATGTGTGCCATGTGTTGTCGTCTCCGTCTCCCATCCCGAGGCCATCGGTCGATCTTCACCCGCGCGCTAGTTGAAGGGCTGCGTCGATCGGTTGGCGTCAGCGCTTCCACGGCCACCCCAGGGGGGCCAGGCCCGAGTTTGTCCCGGGGTAGAGGGCACGAAGGGCGGCTGTTCACTTACACAGTGGGTGACGGTCTCGGAGCACCTGGTGACGGTGTGCCAGTTGGTGGAGTACAGGGTCTTGACGAGGGTGTAGCCGGGCATGCGGCCGCCGGCGGGGGCGGTGGCGTGGGGACCGGTGACGGGGCAGGTCGTGGTGTAGACCTCGACCTGGCTGGTGACGGTCGGGCACTCCGAAACGGTGGCCGGGCAGCCGACGACGCTCCTCCACTTGGTCGTGGTGACGGTCGAAACCGTCAGCTCCTCCACGTGGCTAGCCGTCGGCGTGCCGGCGGCGCTGCCACTGAGGCTGGCCGTCATGCTGGCCATGCCGTCGGCGCCCGTCACGGTGACCACGGGGAAAGCCCGGGACGCCGTGGTCGCGCCGCCGGGGGTGACGCACTTGCAGGCCGTGCGCGCCGGCCGCGCCCGCGAGCGCGAGTGCGCCCATGGCCATGGACTTTGCGTACATGGCGAAGAAACGAGGTTCCGGGTAGGGAGGGTAGGGGGGGGGGGGCGGTCTGGGTGCCTACTTTGGAGAGGGGGAAACCAGGTTGTATATATGGACGCAACGGCAAGCGAGTGGGGGTATGGGTTCAAGGGGGGAACGAGCAACGAGCGACGGATGGGTACGAAGACACACGGGGAGAGCGGCGGTGCTAGGGTCCGAAGAGAGCGACGAGGGCGTAGGACCACCCAGGGGTTTGTGTGCGGGCAGAAAGGGAGGAGGCAGGACGCCCGCTTTTGTACGCAACCCGGCGCACCCTCGCCGGCTCTTCCTCTCCTTCCCTCCCTGCGCTCTCGTCCCCGCGTCCGACCCGGGGCCGGGGCATGGCCGGCCCCTGCAACCCGCGCCGCCCGTGAGGTTGCGGCCGCGTCTTGCCAGGCGGGCTCCCTGCCGGCGGGGGGGGGGGGGGGGGAAGAGCCCCCTCCCATTTCGCTTCTCGCGGAAAAAGGACCGCAACGAAGGGGGAGCGCGACGACCGGCAGTTTGCGCGCGCTGTGCCCTGCCGGCACGGGCGCGTGTTTGTTGGCGGCGAAATTGGCACGGGCCGGGACCATGTCGTCGGTGTCAAGTGTCCGTCGCACTCGATGCAGCACCACCACGGCGCTTGGCCTGCATCGGACCTTGTGACAACCAACTGCATACCCATGCGGCCTTGGCAGGGGGACGGGGGGGGACCGACGTGCCGACTGGAACGGCTCCCTCGCTATATTGCTCTCCAATCTCCCGCCCCCGAACACCGGCAAACACCCGCCGATCCGTGGCGTTATATGGATGCAAGGCAGCGGGGGGGGGGGGGGCAATACAGGCACGCAAAGTCCCGGTACGGCTGGAGGCGTGAAGGCGAGAGGTAGGCAGTCCAGCGGTAGGGGCAGGTATCTCGGCTCGTTACTACGTACATCATCACAGTGCTGTCGCCCCAGCTCATGCAATACCACACATCAATGGCTCGCCATCCAAACGCCCCGTGTCCATCCCGCCGTCACGTCTGCTGCCTTGGAGCAGAGTGCAGCCCTGTTAGATCTTGTAGACCACTTCGCCATCCGTGTACCTGCCATCGGGGTCAGTTTGATTGTCAGAGGGGCCTAGAACCCTACAGTGCCACTTACATGATCTGGTTGGCATCGTCCATGCGCTTGAGCGCCTTGATCGCTTCTCCCCGGCTGAAGGCACCCCCTTGTTGGCTGCCTATCCGGCTGTTGACGGCCGTGATGACGGCGCCCACATCCGCCGCGTCGTCCTCGAACAGGTCCGTGTTCAGCAGCTGTCCGAGCGTGGTGCGGAAGGTAGCCAGCCTCTGGGCGCTGATGGGCGTGTCCAAGTTGAGAGCGGCCGTCTCCGAGGCAAGCGCCGCTTCCTCCTGCGTCTCCTCTTGCGACTGCGATTCCAGCTGTGATGACGGCACCGACGAGGCAAACGAGAATTGCGATTGCGAAGGCGCCGCCGCACTGGAGCTCGAGGGACCACCGCGCTTGCTGCGTCTGGGCGTCGCATCGTACAACTCCTCTTCTTCCTCCTCGTCCGGCACATCCGGCGCTGGTGTCTTCGCCGCGGCTCGGCGAGCGCTGGCCTGGCTGCGGGCCGAAGCCCGCGCCGATCGAGAAGCAGCTGTACGGTTGGAGGAAGCCCGGGTGGTGCCGTCGCCGCCGTCGTCATCATCCGAGCTCTCTTCGCTTGACGAGTCAGACTCGACGGTCCGGGTCCGTCTTCGCTTTTTCCGGGACTCGTCCTCCACCACCTCTTTGAACAAAGCAAACCGCAAGATGCCCTCGGCCGCAAGCGCATCGCGCTCCTCTACCCGGCTGGAAAGACGCGCCTTGGCGTGGGCTGTTGATAGACGGATGATGGTTTCGAGGGTACGGACAGTCAGCGGCGACGTTCTCCGCTGGTTGCCCTCCATCTCGTCGTTGCGAAGACCGACATAGATGTCGGCAATCCGATCCGATGCGGCCTGCGTGAGGACAGGCTTGATTCGTGTCTTAGCGTATTGGATGTACTTTTTCATGAACGGAATGCTGAGCACCTCGTGACGCTTGTTGGCGCCGCGGCCGGTCGTGACCGTGACACCGGCATGGAGCATGGAATCGAATTTCTCGTAGACCTCGGTCGGCTTTTGCGTGTCGCCCTGGGCTTGGAGCGCGACGCCGAGGGCCTGGGAAGTGTTTTCGCGCACCGGGGCGCCCTCGTCGGCACCGGGCTGGCGGTAGCGATGCATGCGCAGGACGTGTTCCGAGACCTGGCGATCCCGCATGTCCTCAATGTCGTCGGTCACGACAAACAGAAGATCGAAACGGGACAGCAGCGAGTCGGGCAGCGCAATGTTCTTGTGGGGGTCCTTGTGCGGGTCGTACTGGCCGAAGATAGGGTTGGCAGCCGCCACGACGCTACAACGGGCATTCAGCGAGGTGTGAATGCCCGCCTTGGCAATGGTCACGGTCTGCTGTTCCATGACTTCGTGGATAGCCACTCGGTCGATATCGGACATCTTGTCGAACTCGTCGATGCAGACGACGCCGCGATCCGCCATGACCATAGCTCCGGCCTCCAACCTCCGTTCGCCGGTCTCCTTGTCCGAGGTGACGGCAGCCGTCAGACCAACACCCGAGGAGCCGCGACCAGTGGTGGCAATGGCCAAGGGCGCCGTGTTGAGAACGAAGCGCAGCATCTGCGACTTGGCCGTCGAGGGGTCACCAACCATCAGAATGTTGATGTCTCCCCTCAGGTGGGTGCCGTTCTCCAGGTTCTTCTCCATGCCGCCCAGAAGCATGAGGAGTATGGCCTTCTTGATGTAGTCGTGGCCGTAGATGCTGGGGGCAAGCGATTGCGATAGAAGGTTGAAGAGGTTCTTCTTCTTCGCGATCTTGTTGATGTTGCGGATGTCGGTGTCGGTGATGACCGCCGAGGCTACGCCGCCGCCGGATTTCGAAGAGAGGAGCACGATGTTGTTGGCCAGGAGAACCGTCTTGAACAGAGCGCTGCTGTGGTTGGTATTCCGGTTACCCAGCGCCCTGTAGATGCCGACAAGCTGAACGCGGTCGCCAGGCTTGACCCTGTCCACAAGATCGTCGTCCAGAATAACATCCACACCGCGAGGCAGCTGGCCAGCAGGCGCCCGCTCGGGCATCTCCTGGATGGAAATGGTCTGGTGGTCACGGTAGGTGCAGAAGCCGTACTCGGTCAGGAGCGGGTTGCCCTCGTCGTCCTGCTGGGGGTAGACGCTGGACGTCTGCACGCCGTTGGTCATGGTCTGATCGCGGTACTCCCGGAAGTGGAAGATGTTCTTGTTCTCGTTGTAGTGCACACTCTTGACGACCTTGGGCCGGATAAGCGAGGTCCGGGTCACGATGCCCTCGATGGACACCATGTTGTTCAGGTGGTTGGACGACAGGGTGCGGGGGTTGCAGGCGTGCAGGCCGAAGCTGCCGGCAAAGGCGCAATAGTAGAGAACATCGGCGTCCGTCTGGTCAGGGCGGGCATTGGGTATCGTCTTGACGATCTCCTTGAGCGCATGGTTGAAGGCCAAGGTGTGGTCGAAGGGGTCGAGGAGAAGACCCTCGGCCAGGTCCGGGTTGTGGTCGCGCACGTGGTCAATGTTGACAACAAGCCGCCTTTGGTTCTTCTGGAGCATCAGGATGATATCGGAGCGGTAGCTTCGCGCATGCTGGTCGTCTACCGAGGCCAGCGTCAGCCGGACTGGCGGCGGTGGTGGAGGGTGCTGAGGGGTGCATGTGGGAACCTACGAGGGTCGAGGAATTCTTCGGCCAAGCGGATGCGCTCCTTGGTCGCCTCATCGCGGAGCATTAATGCGTCCATGGTGCCAGACTGTCTGTCGCAGTTGAGCCTCGTGGTAGCGGGAGGTGATATTGCGGTAGGACGGCGGGAGCAGACGTTGTCAGTCTGTCGCCGGGTGGGTTGCGGGCGGGCGACAGCAAAGTTGGACGGGGACGCGACGCCTGCAGGGCGATGAACTAAAGCATTGGGTGAATTGACGACCACGAAACGCGCGACGCGCTTCTCCAGCGCGCCGTGGACGCGTTAAGTGCTTCCCGAAGCGGACTAGCCTCCGCCTCGTCGCCATTCGCCAGCACGAGGGGCAAGAGTAGCCCCGCGCCGCCCCGCAGTCGCAGCATCAGAAGAGGCTCTGGTGCTTTGAAGAGAAGGGAGGAACCGTCGTTGACTCCGGGAGTCGGGATTCCGTATCGGCCTGCCACGAGGGTTTTTATGTGCATCTATACATACTACTGCAGTTATTGCACATGGGCATCCCGGAAGCCCCCTGTGGGCTCTGCCCTCGCTGTCCCTCCATACCTTTCACCGAGTTGGAATTGGCATCCGCTCGCATCGTTTGCTGGTCGGGCGAACCCGTAGCCTTGAAATCGCATCGATCCGCCTCTTCTGGCAAGCATTATGATATGACGGAAATTTCGCAGAGGTTGCTTCGCTTGCTTTCCCGACCAGGCGGCAAACCAGAGATTTTGTGTTTTGCCCAAGCCAAGTTCAATTGGTTGCCGGGTCCGGTGTGACTCTGACCCTATGCTGCATTCCCAAAGTCACAGAGTGCAGAGTGATGAATCAGAGGGACTTACTGGCAGATAACCTCGTCTGGGCTCGCCCTGGCGAGCATGCAAGCGCGCAGCAACTTCTTTTTTTGCCCCCCGGGACCACTTTGGTTTTCCCTCGGCCTTTTGCATAAGGCTGCATGAGCTGCGTGCCAGCCTTCCGGAGCCCACCAGCAACGCATCCGCAGCCCGTCGCGCTCAGCAGTCGGACCGCATCCTATGGGCATCTTGCTGGGTACCGTTGTGTCTTGCGTAGGGCAATGGGCATGGCCGGAACGAGCATGCGGCCCTCGGTAAGCTTTCCAGGGGCGCAGGAGAGGAGGCATGCATCCGCGTGTTTCCCAACCATCCGGACTTCACCACCGACGATGAGCTGCGTAGGGAGTCAGAAAGGCGGCATCCCAGGCGGGAGACGAGAGAAGAAGGCGCCTGCGTATAAATAGGCCCCGGTCTGCGGCCCCAGGTGGGCATTTTTGCTTGCCTTCCATCAGTAGCCACCATGACGATCACGGGCTTGCCTCTTTTGCTTTCCTGGGGACTTCTCGTGACCACAGGGCGTGCCGCCCCGTCGCCCGAGCCTGCCGCCAGCGGCACGGCCACAGCACCCTTGGCAGCATGCGCTGCCTCTATGGACGACCAGTTACCCTCGCCTACGCCTTCGGATTTCCACTTCAGCGGCCACATCAGGAGATACTACGTCGCCGCCGAGGAGGTGGAATGGGACTATGCGCCGACTCAGTGGGACAACTGGCTGGGGGTTCCACTGGAGGTGTCCCCCCGCGCGCAACGGGCGGGCGCCGATAGGTTTGGTACCAAATGGCTCAAGGGCCTCTATCGCGGCTATACCGACAGCTCCTTCACCCAAAGAACGCCCCAGCCGCCCTGGCAGGGCACCCAGGGCCCGACCTTGAGGGCCGAGGTCGGCGATCTGATCGAGATCATGTTTGTCAACAAGCTGACCGCCGCCTATGCGACCATGCACTCCATGGGCCTCCACTACACCAAACGGAGCGAGGGCTCCAACTACGCAAACAACACTGTGCCCGGCCAGAACGTCGTCTTGCCCGAGAGCGAATCGGTACCGCCCGCTCGGCCGGGCCTGCCCCCCGGTATCCCTCCCGGGGGCTGCGTGGTCTACAAGTGGGTAGTTGGCGATGCCTCCGGCCCCCCGGCTGGCGAACCGGCCAGGGTAAACATTCCGTGCTGCCCATCGAGGCCGTAGTCGCACCAAAGACTAACGAAGCGAAGGTGCACAGCTATCATTCCTTTGTGAGCTTGCAAGAGGACAGCAATGCCGGCCTCCTTGGCCCCTCCATCGTCTATGCCAGGGGACAGATGGAGCCGACCATGGCCCGTTACCGCGAATTCACCCTGCTGTACATGATCTACAACGAGGCTGACTCGTGGCTCTCGTGCCAGAACCGAGCACGTCTTGATTCCGCGGGCCGTGGGGACCACCCCGGAGCAGGTGGTCCCGCAAACGACGGCGGGAACGGCCAGTCTTGCGAGGCGGCCGGCCAAGTGCCTGAGCTCTGGCAAGGCAATGAGACGGTCTGGAGACCCCAACTGACCAACCTCCAGCAGGCCGGACACTTCCCAGGGGCGCCTCATTTCCCCGCGATGAATGGGTATATCTTTGCCAACAACCCTAAATTCGAGGCCTGTCTCAACGATGAGGTGATCTGGTATGTCAACGCGTTCGGCAGCGCCAGCCACGTATTCCATATGCATGGCAACGGGTTCTCGTACCATGGGTTCAACGAGTACGCCATTTCCCTCAATGACGGGGTGGGCAAGACGCTCTATATGAATGCCACAGGTAAATCTTCCACCGCGCCAAGCAAGAACCCGCCGTGAGCTGACCGACGATGGCAGGTGGTGGCATTTGGCAAGTCCTCTGCCACGTCGACCGCCATCTATCCATGGGCATGGAGTCGGATTATCGGATCTATTACGAGGGGGAATGTCCCTTGCCTCCTCTTGGGAACCCAACCCCCAGTGTTGTAGCTTGATCTGGGAATTGCAGGGAATATCTCGATGGTGGCGAGCCGTGTATCGCACGGGGTTCCCAATGACCGCACTGCCTCACTCCGGAGTCTCATTGATAAATCTTTAGCGACACCGTCGAGATCCCGCACTAGCTTTTGCAAGAGTGTAGTCGAAGTCAATATAGCCTATACACGTTGCTCACTGCCTGGCCCCGGAATTATTTTCAGAGTTGAGCATGTTCCTACGTACTTACCCACCTCGTTAGGTTTCCTATCAACTGGCTCTCCTTACCATGGTGTATCGTAAGCGTGTCCCTAACCGCCTCATCGCTATGGAGTCTTATACTGAGGTTTTCCTCGATGGGCGATAATACTAAGAGCAAGATGGAAGGGGCGTTAGCAGGCGGGCTACGTGTTTACCTAGCCAAATTATAATACTGCCACCGTAGGAAGGAGAGCGGGTGCGCATTGCCAGTCTTTTCGTGATGCTTAAACAACCTTCCACCCCCTATCCTATTTCCTTACGCTCCCCTTCCCAATATGAAACTATCGAGAGACACCTCATCTTTGCAAAGGCAATGGCAAACAGTCAGAGGTACATTCATTCTGAAACCCCCACAGCTTGGCTACCGTTCCAACGAGGGGACTGCCGTGCGCCCCGGGCTCGTGACCGACACTCTTTCCCGCGCGACCTGTCGATCCGATAGACCACATGGACATGGCACCGGTTCGTCCGCATGGCCCAGCACTTCGAAGCAGGCACCCAAGACTTTCTCTACTCGTAGCACCTCGAGCGCAGGCCAGGCGTGCGCACGGCGGCTACAAAGAGGCCAAGCACTGGCATTCTTTGATCAGGTTCTTACCGTCTATGGTGTTTTCCCACAGGTAGCCGAGTGCATTTGCGTCGGTGGCTGCCAACGCCGGCTGCGCCACTCTGCCACGCGCGCGTCGCCGAGGTCCTGCGCAAGACGCTGCTGGCCTTCCGCTACGTCGACATGGCACTCTCCCTCGAGCCGGACGCCGTGGAATTCGAGGACGCCCAATGCCGTCTTCCAAGTCGACAAGGAAGAACAGGAGCATCGATTCATTGGTGCTCACCAAGTGATTGCTTTAGAGTGGAGAAACCTAGGGGCTTGAGGGGCGCCGATAGGAGCCATGGATCGACCCGCTCTGATATACAGCGGGCTGTGGGATTCTACCGCATTTAGGAAGGCGGTTTGATGGGATCCTTGGGGACATAATATGCACCTGGTAGCGATTTGCGGGCAGGGTAGTGAGCGGTCCTCGCTTTCTTCAGGGGCAGCCGTCAATTCATCATTGTCATGGTACGTCATGCACAGCATCCACGGCCAGGCACACGACTATGGCGTGCAAGGTAAGTGTCCGGCACTGTGCTTCCTTCAGCTCAGAATGAATGCGAGACATAGCGCCTACACCGGTTGCTTCTCGTGAACAGTTGCTGTGCCATGTTGCTCTGCCGCCAAATCCTCCTTCTCGTTGACGACGATGTCTCGCATCGCAGCATCCTGATTACCGTAAAGACCGATTCTGTACCACGGGAGCTCGAAGAGGCGGTTCATGCTCTCCAGGTCGCGGCCGGCCGTCTCGGGAATGGAGAACCACACCCAAAAGCCACCGGCAATGGTCACCGCCGCAAAGAACCAGAAGGTGCCCATGGGACTGAAGCCTCCCTGGGAGGGAGGGAGCAGCAGGTTAGGCACCGCGCGGGAATTGCCGTACTGGTTGACGAAGTGGAACGTCATGGACCACGATGTGGCCAGGGCGCGGATTCGGAGGGGGAACAGCTCGGCCGTCAAGAGGTACTGCATCGAATTCCACCCGAGAGCCCATCCAAAACCGGAGATGTAGATCATCGCGATGGCCCCGTAGCTAGCCCGCTTCTGGCCCCCGGATAATTCGGTGCTCTCCTCAACGCCCAGGCCCGGTACGGCGGTAAGGAATCCTCCAACGTATACCATGGCGATGGACTGGAGGGTGATGCCCAGCAGCAGAGCGCGCTTCCGTCCGATAACGTCGACCAGGAACAGAGCGCAGAGAAGGGCGGCGACGAACTTGATGATTCCAAAGACAGCCGTGACCAGGAGCGACTCGTTCTGACCTGTGATGCCCAAAATCTTGAAGAAGTCAGGGGCGTATAGGGTGATGGAGCCCGCACCAGACCACTGAGACATGATCTGGGTCATGGTCACGAGGTAAAGGCGGTACAGGTTGCTGGGTACCAAGAACATCTCCTTGAGAACACCAAGCAAGCCGGCTCCCTTGGTGGCCTCCATTTCGGTCTCGTGGGCCATCTGGATGGACGAGATCTCTCTCACCACGTATGGATCATCCATGGGCAGGTGTCGCAGACGCGCCATGTTTTCCGTGGCCTTTTCGATCTTCCCCTTCTTGATGAGATAACCTAGGGGATGTAGTCAGGAACAGTGTCGCGGCGCAAGAGGGAGACGGGAAACGCACGAGGTGACTCGTATTGGAAGAAGCTCAGGATAAGAATCAAGCCGGCGAAGATGATGTGAACGCTTGTGGGCGCCAGCTGGGTAGGGGGTGCTAGCGTTAGCCATCATGGCGTTTGGGTGATCTGCGAGTCTGATGCTTACCCAGCGAACATGCGTCGAGTCCCCCAGATTCAGCTGGGCTCCGTAGTTGGCAAAATAGGCCAGAACAATGCCGATGTAGACACAGCCGGTAAAGATGCAAGTGCAAAGGCCACGGACGGATGCGGGAGCGATCTCGGCGATGTAGACGGGGCCTACCACACAGGTTTGGCCGACACCGAGGCCAGCAATGAAACGTCCAGCATACACAGCGCCAAGGCTTCCGCTGTTACCCATGAAGATGGCAATGCCGATGATCCAAAGAACGCAAAGCTGTCGCGTAGCCCAAATCCGGCCGATCCGATCACAGACCAAGCAAGCGCTGGGAGGGGGGGTGGGGGGGTTGCTGTCAGCCATGGGGGTTTCGTCAGGGAGAGAGGCGGCATAACTCACATGAGTGCGCCGCCGACTGAGCCAATCTGGACCATGGCCGAGACATTGCCCTTGATGTTGGTCCGTTCAGCCTCGGTATAGGTGTCCAGGTGAATGGTTCTCTGGAAGTCTTTGGAGTTGAAAGCGCCGCTGATCAGGCCCTCGTCGACACCGCGGGCGGCGCCCAAGAGACCGAAGGAGATGACGGCGAACCACAGACGCCAGTTGAAGACGCCCTTGGGCTCGTTCAGGTCCTTCAACCTGAAGATGTTGATGGGTTTCTTGACGCCTCCGGCCATGATTGCGGTGAGAGGGGGGATCAGTGCCGAGCTGGTTGGGTTGCAACAACGCAGACGGAGACACGGAGAGCGCCGGCGAAAGGCGGCCTTCTTATACAAGCGGGAAACACTTACGGCCGCAGAGCCCGGGTCGCACAGCATGGGCTGTCTTCCAGGCTGTACCCAAATCTGCCCTCCCCAAGATGCTCTCCATAACATGCCCTGGGGCATGCTAACCCCCACCCGAAGGATGGTACCAAATCGTCATGGGGCGGCTGCTGCCATCCATGCAGACCAGGGTAGCGGCAAGAAGTCCGACCCCGGCCCGGGGGGTCATGCAGGGAAGACCACGCCGTGATCCAGTGTTGTCATTTTGTCTCGCCCAGCCCAGAGCCGATTTGCCCTGCCAACGTGCCTAGAGCCCCAAGGCCATGCGGGGGGCCGAGTATCCGCAGGGGGGCCACGGTTCGGGGGGGTGTGCGCGTGACGAGGTGGCAATTGCCAATAATGCCAAGCAGGCCTCGGGGGCGCTCTTGGAGATGCTTGTGTGGCCTTGGGGAAGCTTGACTGGACAGAGCCCTGCTTGGCCGCCGTTTGGGGGCGACCGATTGGCCGGCCGGCAACCCTCACGGGCGCGCAATTGCGTATGTGCTGGCTTGAACAAGCAACACCTATGGCACGACGCATCGAAGAAGCAACGACGAGGCTGCCCATGCTGGTAGCGAAAAGGAAGCGGATGGGCGCCGACCCCGGATGGAAACCATGGGGGTTTCCTGGGGTTTCCTGGGGTTTCCTGGGGTCTCTTGGGGTCTCCTGGGGGCCGAAGCCGCCGGAGACCAAAACTTTGCTAACCTTTACTTCACAGCAGGGAACAAAACGAGGCATCTCCGCCGTGTTCGGTGGGCCTGGTCGGGAAAGTTGCGGGGTAAAACCCGGGGTACTGGGACCAGTCACTACCTGTCCACGATGGTGCAAATGGGTCCTCCAGGCGGAGTTGCCCGCCTGCAGGGGCCACCGTTTGGCCGTCATACGAGATAAGAAACCAAAGCAGCAAGGACGCCGACAGCCTAGCCAGTCAGCCTCGACCCTACCAGCATCTCCAGGGCCGAGGCTCGCTCGCGACCCGCCTCTGCCCTCGACAGAACGTGAAGGGGGGTGGGGGCGGTGTGTCCACGCTCCCGCTCCCGCTCTCACCTTTTTTGCAAGCGACCGAGACGCGCCCATGCCCCGCCGGGAAGCCGGCTTTCCACTGCGAGGGGCCGTCAGGGTATCGGAAGTTGACCGAGCAGTATGCTTTGGCAGAGCTTCAAGGGTCAGTAGGGCCACGAGGTCCCTCCACCCCCGCACTCGCCCATCCATCCCTTTCGGCCTTGATCCGTCTCTTGGGCTGGGGCCCTGGGATACGAGCCCTGGGTTACCGTTGCCGGTGTTACACAGGGGGGGGGGGCGTCCAGCCAACATCTGGTCTTGGATGTGGCCACAAGCTGAATTCATCGATTAATAATATGCCTGGCCCTGAGGGCTGTTGACGGGGAAAGGAATCCCTACCGCCACCCAACCTCGCAGGGCCCATAAGCATCGACTCTCCCGTCGGCTTTTGCCACTTGTATTGGTGCTCTTACTCTTTCCCCCCTCGTGGTGCTCTCGGTTCTTCATCCGCGATGGCCTTTGGAGGGTTGGCAGCGATGCGGAGGATGAAGCCACCCGGCTTGTAGTCATTCGGCCTGCCGGTTTTGTACCCGCGTGCGATTGGGATGAACTGAACATTGCCACCCAGGACAAAAGAGTGCATGTAAAACACATCGGACAGAGTGCAATTATAGCCACGCCACGATCCACTTGTGGGGATTGGTTCTACAACTGCATTACATGAAATTCAAAATAAAAAATTGGCCGCCAAGGAGGATTGACTGGGTGAAGCCTCGAATTCCGTCTCGCCTTGGAGACTATCTTCCTACCTAGGTCTCCTAGCGTAGGCATCCCGCCGTGTCGGAAAATTGTACCTTCCCTAAACGAATAGGGCATAGGAAAATGCGGTAGCTTTGGTGCCCCTACATTGCTTCCACCACGGTCCATTCAGCAGCCTGGTTGCATTGCACACCATGTTGTCGCGGGAGGTTGACAGCAGAATGCAAACGCCACTTTTCTCAGAAAGATGACTTGGGAGAAAGACAAAGAGGAGAGGTAGAAAGAGGGGGACACGGCCCTAGGAAAGAGCACCCGGGAGCGGCACTTAAGCCTTTCTAACACCACTACACCATAGGACCTCTTACTCTCGCTATAGGGACAACAACCTAGGCGCTACACATACATATCTCCAAATAACAAGCTGCGCAGTGCGCTCCTAGCCATTAGTCCCCAAATTTTCCACGTCATACTCCAATCCAAGGGACTCCAATCCAGTGAGTTTTCACATTGAGGGTCACTTAATGAGTTGCATGGGCTCCCAGCACGCTTATCCCTCTATGAATACCATAACGTGTCGAGTCTGTGCGTTAAATTACAATCCAATCCCCTGGACAAACGAGGCTCAGGTGAATAATAGCCAGCCTGAATTTGAGAGCTGGTTTCTGTGAATGCGTAGTTGCCGGGAGACAGAGAGGACATTGGGTTCTCTGTAAAGAAACGTATTTTAGATCACGTAGCTGCGTGTCGATAATCACGATTTTCGGTGAAGCTCCTCACAGGCGGTTTAGTTACCTCCGGAATATGCCAGACCTTCCATACCACCCGCCTCTTGGCCCCTCGCCGGGAACTAACCAGTCGATATCGAAGAAGACTCGTGTCTCTCCTGGAATAGATTCGAGCCCGATGGACGCAACCCAGCACATGACGATGGGTTGAGCTATGTCCCATTCTTTTTCCCCCTCGAGGGGCGGGGCTTCTCTGTTGGTGATATACTTCCACCATCCTTTGGAACGCTTTCGAGCGGCCATCATAAACTCTGGGCTGGGCCAGTTATTCGGCGAGGTTATTCTTTGCGGTCTCGATAATGGGCAGCAGGAGCATTGATAACCAGCCAGCTCTGTTCGGTGGTCCAACGTGTGCAAAGTCGTCCTTGCGAGAACCTCTTCTAGGATGATTATTGATCGATCCTTTGGTTTCGAACCTTTATCTGCGGCAGCGAGCTAATATCCAAGGGGGTTCCATACCCGGGGAACCCCCCCAGCAGGCGGCATCGACGACTGGGGGGAGAGTTGAACTGTATTGGCCGTTGGGCTGTCCGTTACCATGCCCACGCCGGCGAAGTCCCCCAATGTAACCGATGTGTCCCTTACTGCTGCTGCCTTGGCACCTGCAGAGGTGTGGCGGCTCACATGGGATGCTTTCGAAGTCCTGACGTCGCTGGGCGAGTGCGACGTGGTGGGGCGCGAAGACGGAGGGTCGGAATAGGGATACCATCCTGGACAGTTGGATGCGTTGCCGTCCTGGCGGCCTTCTTTTGCCGCTTTCCCAGTTATTCCAGTTGAACGGATGCCATGCTGCAGATCCGTTGTACCTTTATGATGCTGACAGTGACGAGGTCTAAGGAACGAATCAGGGAAGGTTCCACCGGGCCGGGCCGGTCTAAAGTGCAGATAGGCAGCACTGGTATGGATGCATCTCTCGTTACGGGCAGGCCCACAAACAAGCCGTCCCCTCGAGATTCCATCCATGCCTCCCCGTGCGAGTGTATCGCCCATTCTGCGCACCCGATGCTGTGCCACGGGGCCATCGGACAGAAAAGCTCGGCCTTGGTGATGTGGGACGGGCGGCCATGGCAATCATCTCCCTTTTTGGTCTGGGCGCATATCCGTGACCCATCGGCGGCCGCCGCGCTGTCCCGGCCCTCGGGGGCAAGAGCCGTCTTTCAACCGCGCGTTAATCGGCACTGCACCAAGCCAAGCCCACGAGACGCGCCAGGCGGAAAGCTTTCTTGTGGAGCAAGCGCTGCCTGGCCGGCCTTGTACGGCTTGCCCGCGGCGCTCTCATGCACGCGTTGGACCACAACTGCATACCAAGGTATGCCGGTCACACGGGAAGCACGCCAAGGCTCCAACGGGGAGACGGAGGCGACCGGGTGGACGACGCGGGTGTGAAGCAGTCGGGCGCGTAACGGCTGCCCGAATGGTCCATGTGCATACATGCGGCAGCAGGCCGGCGGGGCGTGACTGGGTCCAGGGCTGTTTCTGGGAACGGATGGGGGAGAAGAGATGCAAATGGGATGAGACCAACACACCACGACCGTCTTGGTTGCTTTTCTGTCCCGGGCTGCCATTGGGTACCATCGCTGCGGTTCGGCCGGCCAAGACCCCGGGCACAGTGTGTCAACGGCTTTCCGCCGCCATCGAACCGCGACTCACCACCTACCGAGGCGAGGGTGGACCTGCGCAGCCAGGAACGCACACGCTGTCGGCAGGGTTTGTTTTATTCCCTTGCTTTGAGATCGGCCGGGCGACATTCCCGTACCGACGGCGGCTTAGAGCTCAAATCTTGACTGCCCGCCCAAGGTTCTGCAGCGGAAGGCAACGCCTTTGCCTCTACTCGTCACCCTTGTTAGGTTGGGTTGGGGGGGGGGGGGCACCCGAGGCTCTGTACGCGATGGTGGGCTGGTCGAAGTTTGCTGCCGGTATTAAAGCGACCCTTGGTGCGCACGAGAAAGAAACCCCCTGCTTGCGCCTCGCCGCACCATTCGTTGGTTCTCGTCACCAACACTGCTTGAAGCTGTGACAGAATGCATTGGACAGCTCTATGCCGCCTTGGTGATCTCGTGGCTGCGAGCTTTCCCGGGCGTCGCAGAGACGACAACCGAGTGGCTCCTGGAATGGAGTGTGAGGCTTCGAGGCCACGACAAAGCGAACAAGCTTATGAGCAGCATCAGAGTGCCTTCTTTCGGGAATTGCCCCTGGAGATCCGAAAGGCGATCTACCACTACCTTTGGGCACGCCACGGCCAACAGTTTCATTGGTACACGGACCAAGGTCATCATCCAGCGATTGCCAGATGTGTGATGAGCGAGCTCGACGAAGACGATGATTTGATTCAGAAACAGATGGACATGGTCCACGCGTCACCGTTCCCTGACGCCATCAAGGCCATCCAAATGACCATGTGGCAGCGAAGACTCACTTCATCCTGGGGCCGCCGTCACTGGAGGTGTGAGGAGAGGCTGGAGACCGAAAGCCGCCGCCGCCTGCGGACCCCCCATTTCATGGCCGCTATCCTCGTTTGCAAGAAAATGCAAGAACCCCAACCCCGGGTACGGTGAAGAAGTCGGCGTTGACAGTCTCTTAGGTATCCCGAGGTCATGGAATCGATCTTCGAGTCCCATACTTTCCTTTTCAGCGACCTGCCGACCGCATGCACCTTCTTCGTCTCGCAACCTTCACCATTTCTCCACCACTTACGCGACATAGACATCACCTTGGTCCTCCCCTTTGCCGACTACCACGACTTTCTCCAACCCCGCGCAGAGGGGAGACGCGGCGGGCTGGTATCGCTCATGAGCGCCCTTAGCAACATCAATCTCCGCCATCTCCGGATCTCGTTCGATGTCAGTGACCGGAAATTTTGGCGTAAGGTACCCGAAACACGCATACTGAGCGACTGTGCTGCTTTGCGCGTTTTGAAAAGCTTCGTCGTTGAGCTCCCTGCGTCACTACGTCAAGCGGACCGTGCAGACCAACAGCCAGAAGAAGGAGAGGGCCACTTCCCGTTTCATCTCCGGCGCCAGTCTCGACTGCGCTACCATGAAGTTTGCCTCGATAGGGTTGAGCGCCTTACTTGGAACTTCTCCGACAAGGCGGGAGCTGGTTGGGTCAGTTCGGATTCGATAGCCTACATGCCCAATCCGTGGTCGGAGCAGCAACTGATGGCCTGACATGGAAAAAGGACCAAGAAGGATAAGGACCGTTGTTGTAATGAGCTGTCCAATGTGTGCAGTTTTTCGGTCTTGAATTTGGCGTTGAGGTCGACGCCGGGGGGGGGGGGGGGGGGAGGGGCTGATGTGACCAGCAAAACCACGTCCACCGGTGGAGAGACGAAGCTGGCGAACACACAGTGCCAGCCAGCTCTCCTGTCGCGGAAAACCCAAGCGCGGTGGTCTCGCCTTTCTCCTACCAGCTGCATCTGCCTGCTGACAGGCCATGGGATTGGCCGGGAGCCGATGATACCTTGTGCGTCTAGCCTATAGCGGTCGCAGAGTCGGTCGATATCCATCCACCCGCATTCTCCCCGTGCATCGACCCATGCATGAATGGATTGCTCGGGCACCACCCGCCCGTCTCGCCCAGACATGCTGTGTGTGCATGCAGACAACAGGTCCTTGACAGCGTCGCATTGCGTCTAGATGAGCGATAATGCAGCCACTCACGTCGCGACCTCGGCCGCATCGTGGCCCAGAAGGTCAGCCTGGCTCCTCGTAGCCGCGACGATGACGAATGCGATCCCGGCAAACGGCGCTTAGCAGGCCATCCTGTACACCCACGGTCACTCGCCCCGGCAAGAAGGCGGGTCGTGCACAAGCCGGGCGACCGACGTGGATGTAGACACGAGGCTCATGTTATAATGCCCACGACGGTCTCCGGCATGGGCTGTCTCTGTCGCTCGAAAGACGCTATCTCAGCCAGCGTCCTCGCCCAGCGCCCAGCGCCCCGTGCCCCTCGCCGCCATGTTCCCCCCGTCACCCGGCTTCACCTCGCCCGGCATGGACTTCGCCGGCAGTGCGGACCCCCAGCTCCAGTCCGTCTTCTTCGGCCGTCTGCCGCGCGAGATCCGGGACATGATCTACCACGCCATGTGGGAGGTCTCGGGCCGTCGACAGCATGTCTTCGAGACCGGGACCGACACGGCGCTGGGCCATTTCCCCTGTGTCCTGGCGCCGGGAGAAAAGGACACGCGCAACGAGGATTTCGAGGCGCTGTGGAACCGACAGCAGGAACGGCGGCCCCGGTCTCTCGTGGTGGACGCCCCGTGGGCCGAGAGGATGGCATCCCCGTGGCACGAGCACTGGAGGTGCGAGGAGGCGATGCGTGCGAGCCGGGCTTCGGGCCGCCCGACGGGCACCTTGTTCCTGCCGAGTCTTTTGGCGTGTCGCAGGATGTGCGTTTCCCTCTCGTGCTCGGGGCCGGCCGCACCACGGATTGTTCACTGACGGGGTCCACAGGCATCAGGAAGCATTGGATTCCATGTACGCGAGCACGACGCTGGTCCTCACGTCGCTCCCCCTGGCGCATCGCCTTTTTGTCGCGTCCCCATCTCCGCACATGCGGCTCCTCCGCTCCCTGCAGCTATCTCTCGCGGTTCCCTACGAGGCGCTCCACGTACGGTTGTCGCACGAGCCCCACGACCGCTGCGCGCCTTGTTCGTCGCCCGTCCTCCACTGGGCCGAGCTGTGCACCGTCATGTCGAACCTGGCGCGGTTCGCGGCGCTCCGCGCCGTCGTGTTACGGCTGGACGTGGCCGACGACAGCCGCCAGTGGTGGGAGGTGCGGGAAAGCTGGGCGCTCGCGGCGGTGCGCGGCATCCTAGCGCGCTGCCTCGTGCTGCAGCTCCCCGAGATCACCGGCGACGCCGAGTGCCCGCGACCGTACCGGTATTACGTGGCAAGCGACACCTCGGCCGTGGCGGGGGCGGGGTCCTCGATAGCGGCCCCGTCCCCGGACGCGGTCATGACCCGGGCCGACGGTCGTCCCGCTCCCTTTCAGCAGCTCGAGCGGTACGAGCGCCGGCGCTGGAGGCGGGATGGCGACAGTGTGAAGCCGCAGCTCGAGTTCGCCGTCCCCCGCAAGCACGTCGTTGATCGCGAGAAGAAGCGAGACAAGGCGCTGGCGCTGTTCCGGCCCCTTTTCCGGTCGTAGGGCTGCGGGGATGTGGCTGCCGATTTTGGACACAAACTCTCCATCGTTGCATTCTGCAAACGGGCGTTTCCTCATTTCCTTTCCATTGACCTTCCGAGTAAATACTAGGGCCCCACCATGCGTCACACCGCGCTTCCGTTGAATTGAGAAGATGATACATGTATTAAAAGAAACCTGCCACGCGCCGGACCCAGGATGGCAATGAGCGCGGCTGTGATCAAAAGAATGTAATTAGGAGGAGTAAGCGATCAGGAGTTCCCTCGGGCAGTGTGTTTCGACTAGGGGGCCATGCCTGCACCGTCCCACTTGCCTGCCATCGGCCGTTCAGATATCACAAAAAGAGGGAAAGAGATGTCGCTCCGGGCGTGAAAAAACGGCAAGGAAAAAAAAAAGGGCGGCACGCGGGCGCTGCCCGGCATTGCCACGCGCATTGGCCGGCGTCGGTCCTCGTAATCGCCGCTCTCACGATCGGCAGCCCTGACCTCGTCGGTCTCGTCATCGTCGCCGGGGGTGGCGCCGCCGTGGATGGCCACGGCCCTCGAGACTAGCAGGCCCAGCCGTCGGAGTGGAAGGCCATGAGGTCGTACCACTGGATGACCGCGCCGACCAGGAAGGCGAGACTGCCGAGGAAGTTGGCCCAGGTGCTGTTCACCGGGTCGCCGAGGAACAGGTAGGCGCCGGTGAGCATGAAGCCGATGGAGCCGAGGAGGCTCCAAAAGGCGGCCTCCCAGTTCGCGGTGCCAATCTTGGGCGCGTACCAGTGATCCTGGGCCGCGATGGTGAGGATGAAGTTGGCCAGGATGAAGAAGCTGGACCCCACCGTCAGCGGGGCGAAGACGACGAGCATGGGCGTCACGGGGTCCTCGGGGTCAAGCACGCCCGGAAAGCCCGGGGCGACGGAGACGGACAGAATCAGGCCGCCCAGCATCTGCATCAGGCCCAGCCGGAAGGGCAGCCGGCTCACGACGGGCTTGGCCTCGCGCGACCAGCTGCGCGGCCACCACATCCAGTTCTGGTCGCCGAGCAGCGCGGGCTTGTAGACCTTCTCGCCGGCGTCCCCGACGTGGGCGGCCTCGAGGTCGCGCACGCGGATCTCGAACTCGCCGCGGTCGGCGTTGAAGGCCACGATCATGGCCCCGATGCCGGCCAGGAGGAACATGAGGGCGCCGAGGGCGGTGCACAACGGCACGGCCAGCTCGAGCTGCCGCGGGAACAGGTCGTCGGGGTACAGGAGGCCGTGCAGCTGGAAGAAGGCGCCGAGGGTGAAGACGACGGAGCCGACGACGAAGGCGATGGCGACGATCCAGTTCATGTCGCGCACGGGAAAGAGGGTGAACATGCGGAAGAGCTGGTCGACGAACTCGGCGGGCTCGTCGGCGCGCCGCGGCACCTCGTAGGCCTCGTGGACGTCTTGCTGGGCGCGCTCCGTCTTCCACTCGGACCAGTCGATGATGGAGGGCCGCCGGGAGCGCCGCTGCGACGAGGCCGACGCCCGGGGCGGGTTGCCGGTCCTCCCGGCCTGCGAGATGGACCTCTGGACGCCGGCGGCGGCGGCGGGCGGCGGCACCCGCGACGCCCGGTAGGACGAACGCACCGATTGCGAGGCGTTCATGGCTCTGCTCGTCGTCGTCCGGGGATCGTATTAGGGTTCTGCTGGCTCGACCTCCAACTTCCTTTCCTGCCCCTGGCTCTCTCTGCCGACAGCGTGCTTATCGGAAATAGGAAGGAGGAGCGCAGATGGGGCCGGCCGATCGACCGACTAGCGAGCGGTCTAGCGACCCAAACGAGTCAAGGCACAGTTATCGCACCAAACCCTCCTCGGCCAAACTCCCTCCCCAGACGAGATGGCGAAGAATGGCCGACCCAGCGAGCGAACGGGGAAGCGGCGGGTATAATCACAAGGCCCCGGGCCCCGAAAGGTAGAAGGGCGAAGAAGACGGGCCGGGGGAACAGCACCTAGCACGAATCGAGAGGAACAGGGGCTAGCCCGCCGCGCGATGCGGAACGAAAAGAAGAAGAAGAGGGGAAAGGGAAAAGAGGGCCAAAGGGCCAAACGAGCAGAGAAGGGAAACGCCAAACACAACGAGGCCGGAAACGACCCCTTTCACGTCTTCGCGTCACGTCAGGCCGGCCGACTTCGTCTCGGCCGCCCCTTCGCGGCTGGGGCTGGGGCGGCGACGGGCGTCTATATAGCGGCCTGTCTCGCCCCGGCGCGTTTGAGCGTTGACAGACAGTGCGGACCGTCTCAAAAATAAGCATAACAGCCCCACGGCGCGAGGCGCGGCTTGGCGTGGGAACAGCGGTCGATGCTGCGCCCGTGACGCAACCTCAACCCACCCGGGCTCGAATGGTTCCGTCAGGAGCCCAAGGCTTGGCGCACTGGGATTCTTGCTGTGTTTCTGTGTGGGTGTTTCCCTTTGCGCCCCCCCCCCCCCCCCCCCCCCCCGGGCCAGCCTGTGCGTGCGTCGGCCGAAACGCCAGACCGGCGCGGTTGTCGTCGTCGGGTCCCTTAGCAGCCAGGGCGGAGGAGAGAAAGGAAGGGCCAGATGGGCCCGGAGACGTCGAGATGAGGCCAGAAAGAGAGGGCCCGGCCCAGACGACGACGAAGACGGCCGAGGCGGCTCATGCGGAAACATGGGGTCTCCCGGGGGGGGCGTGTTGAAACGGTAGTTGCCGAGTCTCCACCGGCCCCCGTCCCGTCCGACCCTGAGTCTTGGCCATCTGGACTGCCGCTTTCGGCAAGGAGTCGAGCTCGATACTACAAATTAACACAAACCGTTTCTTCAACAATCCCCCCCCCCCATCCCTTCGTTCCAAGAAAGGTTGCCATCACCACCCTCGCAGCCCCCCATGCTAAGTTCTCTCGGGCCGTCGGAGACCGGACTGCCAGCCCTCAAGCGAGTGAGCCTGGCGGTGGGCGGACGTAGCCCGCTGCCGTAGGGCGGGCGGGCATATAAGATGAACTAATATGGCAGGCCACCTGCCTATGACCTGCGGCGGTCAAGGCAGCCAATGCAGCGGCGGTAGCAGAAGCAGCACTGCCCTTGTCGACGAACTGCAAGCTTCAGACCCGACGTACGCCTCCTCTTCCTCCCCTCTTCCCCCCCTTCTCCCTCTGACACACCCAAGCCTCCTTCGCCCTCTCGGCCCGCCGTCCGTTGGGTCTTCTAGGCAAACCATGGCCGCGAAGGCCTCAGTGTCCGCCGCTGCCGACGCGGGCGACCGGTCGAGCAGCCCGGAGCCCCCGAGCCTCGCCGAGTGGGACCTCGAGAAGCTTGGCAGGGAGCGGCCCAAGGCCTTCAAGAGCGCCTGGCATGAGCTTGGCTTCGTCTCCGTCCTTGGCTCCAACATTCTCGCAGTACGTTGTCGGCGCCCCCGTCCCCGGGAGAGAGAGAGAGAGAGAGAGAGAGACGACTGACCCAACCCCGTGCGGCACTATAGGAATTCCTCATCAGCGGGTTCAACGTCCTCCTCCCGACGCTCCAGCAGGAGGCGCACTTCCGGGCGAGCGCGCCAAGCCAGGCGGCGTAGACGTGGCCGGGCTGGCGTGGATGGCCGTCACGGCGCCGGCGGGCGGGTTCGCCGCCCACTACGTGGCCCTCGTCGCCGTCCGCGCCCGTCAGGGCCTCAGCGCCGCCGCCTTCCTGCCCGCCGGCATCCACCTCCTCGGCGCCGCCTACCGGCCGGGCCCCCGCAAGAACGCCGTGTTCGGCCTCTACGGCGGCTGCGCGCCCCTCGGCTTCTTCCTCGGCATCCTCATAGGAGTCTTTGTCTTTGTCGAAGCACGCGTCGCCCAGGACCCCCCTTCTTCCGCTCAGCATCTTCTCGATCAGGAATATTGGGCCGCTCTTTGTTTGTTCGTTTTTTTGCTTATGGTGCCTTTGGTATTTACCTCTTCTATGCCAGCTTCTAGTGAGTTCACCACCGGCAGCGGCCCTTCTTCTATGAGCCAGCCCGACTAACATGAGGTTTCAGTATCGAGAAAGTTCTTCCTATACAATCGCTCCTGACGGCGCTCTGGTTCGCTCCGCTTGCCGCAGGCGGCATCGTCATCGGCGTGCTGGGAGGATGGGCCCTTCACCGCTTGCCTGGCACCGCTCTCTTCGGTCTGTCGTGCGCGGGCTTCCTCGTCTGCAACCTGCTCCTGGCCTTGACACCCGACAGCCCAAACTACTTTTCTTGGATCTTCCCCGCTATGATATGCGCCACCGTCGGCATTGACATCATGTACAATGTCAGCAGCGTCTTCATCACGACGAGCGTGCCCAAGAACCAGCAAGGCCTCGCTGGGGGCTGCCTTAATGGGCTGCTCTACGTCGGCATGAGTTTCTTCCTGGGTTGGGCCGACGTTGCTACCGCCAGCAAAGTGTCGCTGGGCGTCCGGGAGAGCTTCAAGACGGCCCTGTTCCTGGGCGTCGGTCTCGCTGGCGCCGCGGCCCTGGTCGTCCTCGTCTTCATCCGGATCGGCGAAGCCGGCAGCGAGTTGACGGTTGAGGAACGCGAGGAGAAACAACAGCGCGAGGAAACCCAGCGTGAAGGCCGAGGCGTGTTCGAGGAGGTTGCGGCACCCGGAGAAGCCGGTCTGACCCATCGCGGCCAAGAAACCAAGACTGGCAGCTCTAGGTAGCCCGGGAAAGGGGGGGGGGGGGGGGGGTTGGTTTAGAACGCAAAAGAAATGAAGCCGTATCCGGGAAGACGATCTCTCAGACAAGGAACAGCTCCAGGCCCTTTTCACGGACCCTCTGAAGCCACGACCCGGAGGAAGCCGGGTTCTCCCAGATCTCTTGAAGCAGTAAGGTGGCCTGCTTAACTGCCCAAGTCTGCAGCAAGCTGTGGAGGTGATGGAAGATGTCCAGGACAATGGCACGGTGCTTGGCGTCTTTTGCTTCGGCACCCAATACGAAGGCCGGCCAGAGGATGCCTTTGAAATGGCCGTCATGCGGCGGGATGCTGTGTAGGTGGAAGATGGCGGTGTCCAAGATTTTGTCGAACTTGGTGTGGCCGGCCAGAGCAGGAAAGGACCGCGCGGCGTATATGGAAATGGCACCCTTGTAGGATTCGGCCAGATGGGTTCTCATGGCCCTGGAGGACTTTTCGGGATGGCGTTCGGCCCACTGCGGACACGAAAAGCCCACGAGACGACGGGCGATTTCGGCGCTGTCGCCTTTATCGATGGCATACATGATCCCGAGCAACTCAGCGGGGCACCCAGTCCAGCTAGTGCCCTCGGCCCTTTGCAGGATGGCATCCAGCTCCGGCTCGGTGAACAGGCTGAGGACGTCGGAACGGTATTGGTTGCTCAGTGTCGAGCCAAATATGGACAGTCTCGGGACGAGGTTCAGAAGGCGATCGGGATCATGGAGAGGTAGGGAGATGGACTCACATGGCGTACGTCTGCTCAAAATACTTGCCGAAAAAGGAATCCCAGCCGGGGGTGTTCCGCCGCGCGCTGATCAGGGTGCGCATGGCCGACAGGTGGTAGCGCCACGACTGCCTGCCCTGCTGCTGCAGAGCATCGTTCCAAATGAACAGGAGGACCAGGGCAACGGTCGAGTCGCGCTGGTCTTGTTTCGATATGGTTTGGCGAAGGCCCTGTAGAGCCTTTTGTTCGTGGACCAGGCCGGTGACCGTAATCTCTCGCTTGTTTTCGGCAGCATCACTGTTCTCGCTGGAGTTGCCACGGTGCGTGGCCGACAGGGCGAGAATGACATGGCCCAGGGCTTTGTTATCCGGTATCAGGCCGACGAAGCGCTTAAAGGGATTCTCGCTATCGTAAATGATGCATTCACTACAGCAGCGATGAAGAACTGAACCGGGTCTCAGCGCGTGTCTACGGATGTCGAAGGCGCCGAGGGGAGGGGGCGGTGGGCGGATGACGGAGGACTTACAGTACTCAAGGTGACGCAGGTCCGTCTCGCTTACCTGGCCGTCCATGAGCCGCGGCTTCAGGGCGACATCGGTCGTCGGGTTCGGTTTCGGCGGCGGCTCGATGGGCGCAAAGGTTGTTCGCCCGGCCATTTTGCCCCGGCTGGCCATGCCCGTGACCCAGACGACGGGCTTCACCTCGCCGTAGCCCAAACATTCTCGTCCCGACTTGATGCATTTGATGCAGTTCGGCAGGCGCGTATCACAGACGACCCGCCGCTGACGGCAGGTCCAGCACGGTCGGTTGGAATAGTCTTCGCCGGGACATACGTGCTGTATCCACAGCTTCATGGTGCACTACCTGAGGGCGGCGGTGAAGAGGGAAGAGGGCGACGGGGTGAGGGGGGCGCCTGGAGGGGCGTCGAAGACGTGTCTCCTTGCAAAACCCGTAACGCGAGAATGAGTCCCCCCTTCGGGCCGAGGGTAGGGAGTCGATGACGAAGGGAACGGCAGTCGGAACAATAATATAAAGCAAACGTCCCGTAAAAACCAAAGGTGGTCAGGTTAGCATGGTAATGGAGGAATGGCAGGCATGCCCGCAGCGGGAACCAGGTCACCCCCAACGCTCACTTGAAGGATCCAGGGCACCCACTCCGGCTGGGATCCCCTGGCCCCCCCCCCCCCTTGGCACAGCGTGAGAATGCAATTGAAACGGATCACCCTAGTTGCCGACGCGGCTGGCACCGTTGAAGAATGCCTGCACCGCTTTTCAGCTGCCAATAGTCCGACCACCCACTGGTAGCACGGCGCGGATGCAAGGGTAGCCGCCGTGATTTCACCACGGCAGATAGGGATCTGCCGTGAGAACAGAAGGGGTCGTGGGCTCTTTCGTTCCCGCCCGAGGGCTCTGTGAAGAGGGCGACGCCCCGGGGGACCGAGAGGGCGGGCGCCTCTCTTCTTCTCGCTCCATGGTGTCACGCATTCGCCCTGCCTCCAAGCAGCTAGCCCCTGGCCGGAGCCCACCCGACCCTGCGTCTTGCAGTTAAGCTCATGAGCATCGGTGGGTTCAAGAAGGGACCGCGTGGTTTGGTTTCTCTGGTGGACTCGCTCCAAACGTTTCGGCGGGCCCCCGGCTGCTCATTGGCGTGCGGCGCGCGCATGGTGGCCGGACGGGAGCCTTCTCGAGTGCTTGCGTGGGTGGCCACCGAACCGCCGCGGCCATTGGATCGGGCCGACAGCCGGGCGGGCATTTCTTGGGGGAGGGAGGCCGCTACCTGCCGGCTATTGGGCCTGCCCGACCCACGGCTGTTGCCATGTCATCTCGCCCCGGCCGGGGCGGCGGCGGCGGCGGCGGATGGGCTGCCGGCGATGGCATCGCGATCTCCAACGTGGCGTGACCCGCGTGCGGACATGGAGGAAAGGATGGGCACGCCCACTCGGCTATCGCAACAGCAGGCTCGCGGGCCAGGCAGAGCGAGACGGCATTGAAACGGCACTGCCTGGTCTGCTCCCCACTGGCGGGGCTGGGAGAGAATATGCTGCCGCTCGGGGGTCAGGAATCGTCGGCCTCCGGCTCGACAGGCCATACTGGACTGATACGCATGGGGAATGGCATGAAGTGTAATTGGATCCTCCCTGGCGCGTGGTGTGGGAGGGTGTGGCTGCGGGAGGAAGGCAAGGGACCCTTGCGCGGGGAACCAGACAAGCCTCCAGCTGCTGCCGCCAGCTGGTCCAGTTGGCGAGGCTCTCCGAGGCAAGAGCCCCCCCGCTACCAATAGAGCGCACAGCACGACCTGCTGGAGCCTGGACTGCCGACATCCATCCCTGCCCCTTTCTGCTGCTTCTTGCAAGGTACGTGAAGTCCTTATCGTACCTGCTTAGGTATCTGTCTACTTGGGGCGAGCGAATGGGTCTTTTTGTAAATCTGCTTGTGGATCGTATCGATGTTGGGGGGGGGGTTATGCGCATCCACTGCCGAGCCCCTCCTCTGGACAGGCAGTCTCCATTGATCGCGTCCATGTGTACGGGGCGATTAGAAGAGCGTCCCGCCCCCTCCCCCGTGATCGCCCATGCCCTCGCTGACCTTATAAGTAGGTAGGTACCTGACACGCCGGATAACAGGTTGCCCTGGCTGTCCAGTTCCCGGGTTGCCGCCATCGCACGATTGGATTTTTCGAACCCGCCGGGGTTTGCGATTGTCTGGGACGCCGTCCTGACTCGTGGCAACCCCCCCCGTCCATCCATCTATCGGCTTGGCATGGAACCAAGGTTGCATGCCGTGTCAATGCCCCCGTGTGCTTGGCCAATACATTGTGCAGGCGTTCGCCGATTACTGCTCTGCCCCTCCACCCTCAAGGTTGGAGAAGGAGAAGCGGATGATTGCCGGCGGCTGTCATCTGGATGGGACGCCCTACGGAAACCCACGGGCACAATGTCAAGGCTGGGTTTCAGACGCCATCTAACGAAAATGTGCAGCAGCAACAACCCACGGGCCCAAGACGACATGAATGCGTACGCGTTCTGTGCAGCGGCGACGCCCCAGCTCTAGGCAGTGGGGATTCGTGTATTCGTGCCAGAGATGGAGACAACCCCATCAGCCAGTCAGGCGCATGACGCAGATTAAGGTTGAAAACGTTCCCGAGCCAGCCCCCGCTCCGGCTTTTGCTCCTCGCACTACATCCCTTGGCAGGTTTGGGGCCTTCAGCAGGCTTCCTTGCACGTGTACGGGAGCTATGTACTTTGGGCACTTGGGCTGCCGTGGTCCTCGTGTCGATACGGGGCGTGCATGTCTATACACCCTGCCTGCAAAGCAGCATGGCTGTGCGAAGGGGTGCGCCGCCCGCCTGGCCCACTCCTGGCAACTATGCATGGGTGCCTTCTGCTCGGGTCCGATCCGATACGATGAAAGGAAAAGAACCTCGAGTTGAAGCGGCCGTAGTAGGGCTTGCCAGTCCCAGAATGCCAGGGGATACCGGCAAGTCCATGACCGATTGTTACAGTATACGAATATCGGGGAAGGGGAGCCTCATCTAAACCCCTTGCCGATTGTTTAACACACAGAAGCGCACCCGTGGAAACCCAAAAATATACCGCTTCCCAACCAGCACCAAACGCCAGATGATGCATGGGGTGACTTGGTTCATTGACCAGTCGCGACGCAGCCATCTAATGTTGCGGCCTCTTGAGAGCTTCGCGCACCGCGGGGAAGCAACAGCGTCGGCTTGGCCTCTAGGCAAGACCCGGCCCTCCATTGGCATAGAGGCCCTGCCACCTCTCCTCCACGCCAGAGACCTTCGCCCTGATGCTTTCAATCTCTCTATCGAGCTCGTCGACGTTGCGTGTCAAAGCGCTGACCTCCTCGAAGCGTCTCGCCCCTGTGGCCGAAGTGATCATGGCCTGCACCATAAACTTCTGCTCTTCCAGCACCACCAGCCGCTCGCGGAGGTCCTTCTCCTCCGTCTCCAAAGCCGAGACGACGGTGCTAGTCTCGCTGGTTTGGCTGGCCGTGTCCAGATACCCGTCAGTGCTATTGTTCCTCAACGGGCTGGCCACAGGGCCGTTCGGCAGAAGCATGCGCCGCGAGGCGGAAGACGACGAGGAAGCATGTTTCAGCATGCGCGGCAGGTTTTTCAGAGGCAACATGTGTGCGTGAAGAAAGGCGCTGGCTGCCTGGTAAACCGCCTTCTGCAAACACTGCTGCGTGGGACTGTCGGTCTTGAGGTCTCGAAGGCGCTTGGCCGCCAGGTCGTATTTTGTGAAGCTGTCTACGAGCCGCTTGCGCAGCTTGGACGCCTCTTGGATCTGCGCATGGGTGGGCGATCTGTTCTCGTCCTGCAGGGGCAGCAGCGCCCGTTGGAAATTGGGTATGAGTTGCTGGATGCCACGCTCGAACTGCCGTAGTGTTTCGTATGCCCGTTGGTCCGGTGGCTTGTGGGCAATAGTTTCAACAAAGTCGCGCTTGGCAAATATAGTGGATTTGCACTCCCGGCACATCCGTATGTCCACACTAATGGAGCTTCCGTCTGGTTTCTCCGACGAAGGCGCTGTCGGGTTCGCCACATTCAAGCCCACCTCTGACGAGCAGCCCGTCTGTGGGTCGGCGCAAACGACGCGACCACATATGCGGCAGTGATGCCTCCTGAATGTCCACGATCCGAACTCCTGCTGGCAGTAGGGGCACCTGGTCACCTTGGCGTCGTCCTCCCACGTGACAACCGACTGCTCGATCAATTTCCGTTGGCTCCTCTGCCCCGACAGCGATGCCATTGGTGCCAGCAAGCCTCCGCTGCCGCTGTTACCAGCGTCTCGGATCTCCTCGGGCGGGTGGGCCAGGAGCTGGGTGATCTTGGTTAGTCGTTTCTCCAACCTCGAGATGTCCAACGTCTGTCTTTCCACCCGCTTCTTTCGCAAGGATGCGAATCCGTCCCAGTGGTCCCTCACAAGGCCATGGTGGTCGTTGTACCCCTCTCTCGATTTGTAGCACGTCTCACACACGCGGTACCAGTATCCGCGGGCCGGCTCGTGCGCCGCGGACCTGGACAGCTTCATCTGGTACATGGTGTGCACCTCGCAGAATAACCGGCCGCATTTCCGACAGTTGATGCAGCCATTCACGGCGCCAACTTGCCGGCCACATGACGGTTCAGTGCAGGCATCGTGCGGGCCCTGTCGCTGCCAGTGGGACTTGTGGATGATGTCGTCGGGATCAAAAGGCATCTCGGGCAACATCGCCGGAGCCTTGGGCCCCGAGGGGGCCATCGCTTGCGTGGGGGGCGGCACGCTCTCGTTCGACTCGAAGACCTCGAGGCCACGTAGTTTCTGGTTGATGAGGGAAAGCGGCTGGAAGCGTTTGGCCTTGTTGACCTGCTTATCGAACCAAGTCCTGACCTCATCATGCTGGAAATCGGCCAGCTCTTGGTGGATGTCGTCGATATGGCGGTTCAATTGTAGTAACGTCAACTGAGAGGGTTGTTTAGTACGACTGCCTACCACGGGTGGAGCCCCCCCCTATATGGTCTTCTGCACCGGCAGAGGCGGCAACTGACATACCATCTCCTCGTCGCATATGGGACAGACGAGCCGGTTACCCGCGGCGGTGCTGCTGCTCGGGCCCCCCAGGCTGATGTTGGAGGCGAGGTCCTGTCCGAAGCTGGGCAACGGGCTCGACGCCTCTGGCGACCCGGAGGCGGGGGAGGCGACCGAGTCGCCGATGGAGCCGATGGACAGGGTGCTATCGGAGGGGGCGTAGGGACTCGTGGCTCGATGGACCGAGGGCGATGCGGCGGCCGCGGTCGGCGGAGCGAGCAAGCCCTTTCCGCTGCCCAGGACTCGGCCGCCGCCGAGTTTGCGGCCCGACATGACGTCGGTTCAGAATCTCTGCTAGTAGTGGGCGACAGGCAGAAGTTCGCCGGCCATAGTCAATCACTCGACGAGACGTGCAGCGGAGGTGGAGGGGCAGCGAGCAGCGGTCGGTCGGTCGGCGTCAACGGTAACGGTACGATTCGGGGGAAGTCGATGCCTGGGGATGCGGTTGGCTGGCTGTCGTCACGATAGGAGGAGGAGGAGGCACAGGCGGGCAACGGGCCGGCTGGACAGGCCGAGCCACAGCTCCAAGTCCGAGGCGTGGGATCGAGGGGCTGTCGTCGGCAGGCTAACAATTATCGGAAGCGGCTGAGACGGGTGACTAGGGTAGGTATTAACGTAATACAGGCAGGAGCTAACAAATGCAAGCGTGTTCGGTTGGTTGGCCGACCCAGGTAGCACCAAATGCGATGCGACTGGGCTGCTTGATATCGAGATTAACGGCTGGGGGGGTCGTTCCATACCACAGCAGCAAGTGTGAGCTCCTCGGGCTGTCGTGCGTGACGTGCGCCAGGCGAATAACGGATCGACGTCTCTAGATTCTAGGCACGTAGCCGGAGACTGCGTGCCCGTCGACGAGGACAGCTGACCGGTTCCTCCTGCTGGATGGGATGCCGAACAGCAGCAATACGCAGTGACATCGCCCCCGCACGGCAAGCTGATTGTTGGCCTTGGCCTAGGGGGCCGGAGACTGTGGTGAGGGCGCTGAGTTGAGACAGGAGACAGGAGACAGGGAGTCGGCGGGGGTAGGGACGCCGGCCGGACGGTTGATTGGTAGGGGGCCCGACGTGTAAGGAGTGGGAACTCTCGGGTACATAACGGAGTGGGCAGAGGGTGCCTGCAGGGCCACCGCTGGGTACATGTGTAGGTACATAGGCACATCCCTACATTCGTTCATCATAAAAAGATGTATCCAGGGGGGGGGTTTTTAGCAAGTTGATGAGCACAGAGAACAGGCGGGTGCGAGCACTCGTCGTCTGGTACCTAGGGTGAATCAACCACTTGAAGTCATGTACTTCACATGCATATTGCGAGGGACCGAGGTAGTGATCAAGTGAGTGTAAGATGTAAGTAGGGGACGTGATGAGAAGTACCTTGAGTATGTACATTAGGTACCTACCCACACCTGTAGATACATGTGCACGTAAGTAAGTAGGCAAAACCCAGGCCCCTCTTGATGCCTACCTGGCACCCGGAATCGCTGTGATAGACCCCACCATTAGGCGCCTCTAGCTATCAGTGGCTGCTTCCCCACGCTTGCACGTCTTATCGGGGGCCGTTCCCACGCGCAGGCTGGCGATGGCGGACCTGTGTATTTTTTTTCGTCTCCCATAGTAGCGATCTCCATTGTCATGGATGGCAAATGGGATGCGCTGTCGGCGGGTTGTGCACCGTGCAGGCCGTCCAATCTATAGTACCCAGAACGTAAACATGGGGATGGGAACTTGACGAGATATTGCGACACCGCCATCCACTGAGCGGTCACAGTCCCCCCCCCCCCCCCCGACCCCATTTCCGTCCGCCGAACATCGCCATCCACTCCATCTTCCAGATTGTCCACCTCCCCAAGTACCCGACTTTCCTACCCGCCTCCGGCCTGCGTGCCCTACCTCCTTCGTACCATTGACGTCCCGTCGCAACCACGCCCCTTGGAGAGAGCCACCCGGCGATCTTGGCCCCTCGGCTGCGCAAGAAGTAAACATGGCGGAGAAGTTCCCCGAGGTCCAGGGCGGTGGCAGCTTGATACTGGCATGGCAGATCAAGAATAAGCAAGTCCTGGTGGTGGGCGGAGGCGAGGTGAGTGTGACCCGGCCCCCGGGCTGTTGTGCCGCGTCCCGTCCCCCTCGGCTTCCTGCCATACCATGACCCGGCCGCCCCCGACTGACGAGCGCGACGAACCCTCCCCCCAGGTGGCCGCCGGCCGCATCCTCAACCTCCTCAACGCCGACGCCATCGTGACCGTCATCTGCCCGGCCGACGGCCTGAACCCCGAGGTGCGGCACCGCGTCGCCCACAAGCAGGTCACGCACATCGACCGCAAGTTCGAGCCGGCGGACCTCGAGACGGTGCCGTCGCCGGCGACGCCGGCGTCGCCGCTGGGTCCGCCCGACATGGTGCTGGTCGCCGTCGACGACCCGGCCGCGTCGACGCAGATCTGGAAGCTGTGCAAGGCGGCGCGCATCCCCGCCAACATCGCCGACGTGCCGCCCGAGTGCGACTTCTACTTCGGCAGCGTCCATCGCGACGGCCCGCTGCAGATCATGGTCTCGACCAACGGCAAGGGCCCCCGCCTCGCCGCCAGCATCCGCAAGTTCATCGGCCAGTCCCTGCCCGCGGGCGCGGGCGACGCCATCGAGAAGATCGGCATGCTGCGCGCCAAGCTGCGCGAGCTCGTGCCCGAGCCCGAGGAGGGACCCAAGCGGATGCGCTGGATGATCAAAGTGAGCGACAAGTTTACCTGGGACGAGATATGCACCCTGAACGAGGAGGACATGGAAAACCTCCTCAAGTTCTACAAGCCGGGCACCGTTCCCGACTTGGACACCCTCAAGGCCATGAGGGGCGGCAACATGAGCCCCGAGGACATTGATGTCTTTGACGGCTCCTTCGGTTTTAGTTTGGGGTTCTGACGCGTGCTACCCAGCCGTGGATTCTATCGATGAAGCCAGTGTATCATATTTGTACTTATGCACATCTGGATATCCAGGTACTTATGCGCCATCTTTCCGACGTTCGGGGCAAGTCGGTTCAAGCTGCCCGGGGAAGCACTGGCGGACGGCGTATGATGTGTATAAGCATGTGCACATGGATCCCCGTGCTTTATGCCATGCGATCGCGGAGTGGCCACCATTGTGCCACTCTCGTGCTCCCTCGTCGGCCATGCCGCCATACCAACCAGTTGCCTGCCGAGCTGTACGCCACCCGCACTATGCTGCTCCGCCGCCGGGCTTCAGGTAAGCTCTATCTGCCGCCGGACGTGTCCCCCGTGGGATTGGTCCTAGGACAAAAGTCTGAGCGCCTGCAGCGCTTCGGTTGCCATTCCTATTTGTCCGTCGTATTGGATTCGTCTCCAATGAGGCCGCGTAACTTCCAGCAAGTGACGAGGTGTCCTTTGGACGAGCCTAGCACGATCACGCTTCCGCACATCCGCGAGCCGGGGCGCAGGCTGCCGGGCACGTCTTCTTTGAAATGGTTCATGGTTGGCAAACTAAAAGTGCAACTGGCAATCTCCCCCATCCACGTGTTCGCGAATGCCCCGTGGCCGAGCCCCGTGCGTCCACCCGGGCGCGCCGGGCCGGGCCCTTTGTAGTCACGTACCCTCGTGCGCCCGTTCGCCGTCGCCGCCCGGGGGCACGGCCTCTTCCCACCGGGCGCGCAGGCCGTCCTCGACCTCGTCGTCGGGGGCCCACATCCAGCGGCCGAGGGTGGCCTTGGCCTCGTCCCAGGTGCGGATGCCGAGGAGGCGCGAGGCCAGGCGGAACTTGTCCTGGCACTGCCGCCGCCGGGCCTCGGCCTGGTCCAGCTCGAGAGCGGACAGCTTGCGGATGGCCGAGGCGTACACGTGGATCTGGAAGGCGGTCCAGAGCCAGGCGCCGGCCAGGTAGCGGTCGTCCCGGACGGCGGCCTCGTTGAAAGCGAGGCCGGCGTAGGCGCGGTCGAACATGGGCCGGATGATGAAAGGGTCCATGTTGTCGCACGCGAGCAGCTGCTGCAGCTGGTCCCACAGGTTGACGTACTCCCGGCCCCGGTCCTGGCCGCCCTCGGCCGCCGACGCGCCCGGCGGCGTCTCCTTGTCCATGACCCGGAGCGCCTCGAGCATGGTCAGCTCCCCGAGGCCGTCGATGCGCTGCATGGCTTTCTGGATCGGCTCGAGGTTGTGCCGCAGGTCCATCCTCGTCTCCGGCTCGTACGCTCGGGGCGTAGTGCACATCTTGATGAGCTGGTTTACGGGGGTCGTCACTTTACAGACCAAATGCCTGCGGGGCAGTGGTTAGCCGAGGGTAGAACACGGACAGGGGAGGGGGGGGGGGGGGGGGGGGGGCCACCGGAGGACCTCACATTTTGGCGATTGCGCAGGCAAGTGACCGTTCGGGCGAGAGAGGTTGCGAGCATCGCAAGGCCACCAGCTTTCTCAGCCCGACTATGTGATACCTCGCGGCCTGCGTCGCTCCCAGGAACAGCTGGCCATTGTGAGCCCGGAATCTCCTCGCGCTCGGGGAGGACTTCCCAGCTTACCTCGACGATGGCGAGACTCATGACGGCAGACATGGTTACGTCGTCCACTCCCGGGGAGGGGCTCGCGAGCCGCCGGTTGACTTCGCTGATGACCTCGACTTTGTTCTCGATGAGGGCACGCTCGAGGCCTCGCAACGACCCCGTGCCCCAGAACAATTGACCAGCCATGACCAGCAGGCTACAGCGCAACAGCAAGGGTTGCGACCACGCCCGCATGAGGCCGTCGGACAGCGACGGGTGGTTTCTGTGTTCATGGTGGGCCACTGATTGCGCAGGCTACCACGTCAGCAAAGAACTCCCCGAGAGCCCGGGTCGCCCACTCACATATGCTGAATAGGTGACGGGACTCGCTTGTCATCTGAAGGGGGTATCCCACGAAGTCGTCCACGGGTAGTATGCTGTAGGATATCTTGGGTTTGATGTTTCGGAGGCCGGGCGCGGGTTCTCGTTCAGGGCTGGATGCCGGCCCGACCTCGTAGTCACAGATGCTGCCGCGTTTCGCGCAGGAAGAGCTGCCCCCCGTCGTTCTGTCAGCGAAGTGCGGTGAGGTAGGCTCGGCATGGCCCCGTGGATGATCAAGCCAGGCAGTACGCAGGGGGGGAAAGGGGGTTTCTGCCCGTCGCTTGGTGCTCCGGAACCTCGATACATACCATTTGGGCCTCTGCTCGTCGCACCGGATGTGTTTCACCTTACACGTGCCACAGCTGCTCAGGGGCGCCCCTTTCGTCAGCCGCGGAAACCCGCCTCCCCCTCCCCTCCCCCCCTTCCCCCCTTGGTTTTGCTTGCGCTACGAGCGCATCACTTACCCTCGGCGCGACCTCTTATGGGCCTTTCGCTGTCGCTGGTCGGGTCTTATTTTCCTCGGCATTCTTGGGTTCGGGTGAATGGAGAGATGACCCCATGCGGGGGGAGGGACCCGAGGGAGAGGCCGAGCTGGGTATTTGACCACTTTATGGTGGCAATCGGAACAGGCCCTGGCGGTGCACGTACTCACGTATGCAATGGGCATGCACCAAGTCAAGCTGCGAGTAGCTTCCCAAAGGATTGGCTCTATTGAGGCGGCGTGCAGAGGATGGCTGTTCATTCGTCGCGCGTCACCGGGGGGGGGGGAGGGGGGCCGGAACTGGGGCCTGGATCTCGGATACCTACCTGCTCTCTGTATCCCAGCTGAAGGCACACCTGCAACGGCCCCCCCTCCCCATCCACATCACTTGATTTAAACGACCCCCGTGGCATGGTAGCACTCATCGATGCAAGGGCGGCGGGAGCCGGTGCGATCCCTGGTCCGTGGTGCCTTAGCCGACCGCCCTCCCTGCGCCTCTATACAAGCGTGTGCGTCGTACTTCTACATGTCCCAACCGGGATTCGGTTCCTGCTCGGGTGCTCCGCCCCGCTGCTTAGGCACACTTTCCCAGCACACCCTCCCATGGCCGCAGCGGGACCATGTCGGTCTTCGGCTTGCCCACCTCTCCTTCGCTGTAGTTGCCGCGAGTCCAGCAGGCGACCTGCAGATCCGCGGGCATGTGCCATTCGACCTCGCGGCCCGAGAAGTTGAGCACCACCAGCCATTTCTCCCCCCGGGCGCTGGTTTTGGTGTAGGCGTACACCTGCGGGTGGCGGAGCGAAAGGTCCTCGAACACGCCGTACACGAAGGCGCCGGCGTGCTCCTTGCGGTCCTTGAGGGCCCGCTGCCAGAACTGCCAGACGGAGAGCTGGGCGCCGTCGTTGGCCTTCATCTGCGCCTCGGCGTTGATGGTCTTGTAGTCGTCCATGATGCGCATCCACGGCTTGACGCCCGTGTCGCAGAAGCCGGCGTTGTCGCTGGCGTCCCAGTGCATCGGCGTCCGGGAGTGGTCGCGCGCCTTCATGTCGATGACGGTCCGGCTGTGCCTCAGCAGCTCCTCGTTGCCGGCGTAGAGCGCCTTGCACTTGTTCCAGTAGTTGATGGTCTCGATGTCCTTGAACTCCTCGATGCCCCAGCTCGGCGAGATGTTGCGAAGCCCGATCTCCTCGCCCTGGTAGACGAAGAGCGTGCCGCTCAGCGTTGTCTGCATCAGCGCGAGCAGCTTGGCCGAGATGTGGCGGTACTGGTCGCTGTCGTCGGCGTACCGCGAGATGGACCGCGGGTTGTCGTGGTTCTCGATGAAGACCGAGTTCCAGCCGTCCCGCTCCGACATGACGCGCTGCCACTTGGTGATGATGGTCTTCATGTCCGTCACATCCCAAGGCCCCAGCGCCATCCGGACGTGCCCCTTGTCAATGTCCACCACGTCGAAGATGAAAATCATGCGCAGCTCGTTGGACTCGGCGCCGACGGTCCGGATGATCTCGTCGGGGTCGCTGACACCCGGCATCTCGCCCACGGTGATGGTGTCGTACTTGCTGAGCACCTCCCGGTACATCTCGCCCAGGTAGTCGTGCAGCTTGGGCCCGTTGACAAAGTACTTGAAGGCGGGCTGGTACTTGTGGCCGGCGCTCAGCACAACTTCGGCGTCGGGGTAGGAAGTCACCTTGGAAATGAGGTTGATGACGTCCATGCGGAAGCCCGAGGCGCCGCGTTTCATCCAGAAGTGCATCACGTCCCACACGGCCGCGCGCACCTCGGGATTCTCCCAGTTGAGGTCGGGCTGCTCGGGTGTGAAGAGGCTGAGGTAGTACTCGCCCGTCTTCTCGTCGTAGGTCCAGGCCGAGTTGCCCTCGCCCAGGATTTGCGCCCAGTTGTTGGGCGGCTCGGGCTTGCCATCGGCGCCGATCGACTTGGGCTTGCGCCAGATGTACCAGTCCCTCTTGGGGTGGTCTCTGCTGCTGCGGCTGTCCAGAAACCAGGCATGCTCGTTGCTGGTGTGGTTGACGACCAGGTCCATCATGAGCTTCATATCGCGCTTCTGCAACTCGGCAATGAGATGGTCCACGTCTTCGAGGGTGCCATAACGGTGATCAATCGTCTTGTAGTCGGCGATGTCGTAGCCCATGTCGGCCTGCGGCGACTTGAGGATGGGCGACGACCAGAGCACGTTCACCCCCAGGGACTTGAGGTAGTCCAGGCGGGAGATGATGCCCTTGATGGTGCCCCATCCCGAGGTAGCGCCAGGGTGTGACTGGAACGAGGAGGGGTAGATCTGGTAGACTACGGCCTCTTTCCACCACTGCGGCGTCGCGAACGAACCGGCAGCCGACATGGCGAGGGAAAAGGCCGTAGGCAAGCTTTTGGCCCGTAGGATCAGTACCGAACCGCACCTCGGGGGCGAGAGCGGAGATGGGGTGTCGTAGGACGAGAGGGAGACGCTTCGTCCGGACACTAACACGGCACGCGTGGACTGGTATGGCGGTGCGGAAGGGCTTAACGTACACAGAGCAAAGCAGATACGAGGAAGGAGAGCAGACAGCGAGAGGAAAAGAACACGGCGCAAGGCGCGACTCAAATACCGCCATGCCAGACAATACACGCCAGGTTCGCTATGGCGTATCTCCCCACCGAAGCCTGGGTACGTGGGGGTTGAGGGGGTTTCTCCGAGAAAATGACCGTTTCCCACCTTCGAACTGCCCCGCGCTGCTTCGTTATACCCTGTAGCCTCCGCCCCCGGATTCGCTGGCTCCCAGCCTATCACGGCTCGTGGTCTTCACCCATCGCACGCAATACCTAATACCTGGCTTGAACCCACTCGGCGGCGGGTTTTAATTTAGAATCTCCGCCCACATCCACTGCGCGACCAGGAAACCACGTCGCGCGCTTGCGAGTTTCGGCAATGTGGACAACGGCGAAATGCGTGCCTCCGGAGTTATGTCATCAACAGCATGCTCACGCGCATTACCCCCCCCCCCCCCCCCCCCCAAAAAAGTGCCCGGGACGAGACCAGTTCGTCAAGGCTGTCGTGTTATTCGTGTGCTCTGCATAGAAGTAGTGCGCAGATGCTGCGTGTTCCCGCATTGCATGTGGCCTGATGCCGCGCTTTCACAAGGGTATCAACATGGTGTCCTTCACATGCCTAGGCGGTCCGAGTGCCCAGGCTTCCGTTCGACCCAACGCCCAAAAGTGCCAAAAAGAAATTCAATCTCTACCAACCACCGTGGTGGCCGTGGTGGCCGTGATGTCCATGGCCGTGGTGGCCGTGGTGGCCGTGATGACCGTAGTCGTGGTGGCCGTGATGGCCGTGGTGCCCATGATGGTCATGGTGACCGTGATGGTCATGGCTCCCATGGTGGCCGTGGTGGCCGTGGTGGTGTTCGTGGTGCGAACTGCCGTGTTGCGACCCCCGGCTTGATCCGCCGCTCATGAAGCTTCCGACGCTTCCTAGCAGCCCCCCCGAGCTCCCTTGGTGTCCGCCGTGCCCATAGGGATGATGCCCCTGGTGGCCGTGCTTCCCTTTTCCTTCCAGCTTGTTCTCGATGACGTTGGCGGCAATAGCGCCGGCCACACTGCCCAGGACGGTGCCCAGGGCGCCTTTGCCGAGCTTGTGGCCGATGAAGCCTCCAGCCCCACCGCCAGCGAGTGTGGCGCCAAGGCCTCGCTCGCCGTCCTCGCCCACGGCACCAGGGGCGGCGCCACGCTGGTCCGCGTGCGGATCGGCCGAATGCGGTCGCGCATAGGGTTGCTGGCCGTGGCCGTAGTTGGGGGGTGGTGGCGCGTAGCCCGCGTCAGAGTGCGCCGAGCCGGGCCGGGCATGCTGGGGGTAGGGTGCCAGGTGAGAATTGGAGTACGCGGGTGCGCCGTACGGCGGCTGGGATGGATATGGCGACGGAGCCTGGCCGTACTGAGGCTGCGGGGGGTAGGCTTGGGGGTACTGTTGCGAGCCATTACCGCCGCCCCCGTTGTAATAGTCAGCTGCCGACATGCTTTCCGGGTCGGCCTGGGTCCTGGGTACACGAAGCGGGGATGCAGCAGAGTGTAATGGGATGGGGAGCCCAATCTTCGGTACACTCGGAAATTAGAAGGCGAAAAGTTCAGGAATAGGCGGGCAGATATGGCGACTGGGTCGTGCGAAGTAGAGAACCAGACCGCGGCACCTGACCTTCTGGCTGGTGCCAGGAAGCGGCCGGCCTCTTATACTCACCGCGATCAGACTCGTTTCCTTACTCGTGACGAATCAGCTGTCCTTTTGCGCACAAGCTCGTAGCCGGCGCAGGAGGCTTACGCAAGAGGAGTGGAGGGGGCTGAGCCGACGCCCTCAGGCTCCTCGGCAGGCGACACGGCGGGAGGCGAGGGGACCCATCACACAGACCCTCTCCATACACGGCCCGGTGGACGTGGGCTCGGGTTTCGGATAGGCTCTTTGTTGACTTTGGCTCTCCCTGGCGAACGTCAGAAGGGCCCGGTCAGGCTGTCTTTGGTGGCTGTGTGGGGGGGCGGTGCTTGGCACGGCTCCATTTGGTTGAGAAGGAAGAAGCCGCTAGCAAAGCACTTCAGACCCCCATTGGCTTCCAAGTGCTGTTCGGAGATGCCGTGCTTCCGGGCGATCATGACAAACAAGCCTTTCGCCCCGACACAGCTCGTCGTCGTGCGCACGCCCAGCACGCCCTGTTCGGCCCATCTCCTGCGTGTCGCGAGGGCGGTGCGCAAGGCATCAACCCCCCTCGCGGGGTGTGCAAAGATTCGCGCCACCGAGAGGGGCCGGGCCAGGTTTGGCGACATGACCCCCGAAGTACATTTCGATGCAGCTGTCGGCGGAACAACCAGTCGCGAACGCCGACGTCGGAACCCCCCAACACCCGCGCCAGCAGACGCGCTCTCCAATAACGGGGTGCCTACTTGCGCAGGTCGGCACTTGCTGTGGGTGAGAAAGTAAGCACGCAGGTAAGTCCCTACGGTGTACACGGGTGCTGACAGAAGCGGACGAAGGGGAGGGGAAGGAGGGCAACGTATGCAAACACCAAGCCAGGTGCTCCCGCGGGTATCCTGATCCTGGGTGGGTAGGCAGGGACTCGGAACTGCACACCGGGGATGTAATTCAGCCATCGGGATGCAAGGAGTTGGATCAGACTGGATTGGGTCGTTGTTCCAGCGACTATATGCATGCCGAAAACGCCGATGTCTTGCCGTGACGCTATCGGTGACCTGAGACAGATGACACCTCGGCCCCCCTCCCCCCCTCCAATGCACAGGACATGAGAATGTAAATGCACCACAATTCAAGGGCCGGAAAAATAAGGAAAAACTCCAGCCTCGGAAAAACAACTCTCGCGGAAGACGCCCTGATGGATATATACGCCAAACAGCCCCGTTCATAAGCACCAACATGCGAACGTTCACTCGTCAACATGGTCAGTCGTTAGAGAAGTAGCCGGCGCCTCATACCTCGAGAACACCATTGCTTCCCCGCCGATGGCTGCGCGGCAGTGGAATCTCGTCTTCGGAGTCCGAGCTCTCAACTGCAGCCACCCGGTCGAGCATGCGCTCGATGTCATCGTCCTGCAGGGGCGGCCTTGGCCGCGACGGCCCGCTGAGGCCTGCCGGTACCGACAGCGGTGGCCTTGGGGCCGCGCCGTTGGTCTTCCGGCGGGGCGTGTCCCGAATGGGTGGAGAGCCGTGGGCGTCATCCACATCCATGTCGTTCGCGTTGCCTGGGGACTTTTCGAACCCCACGCGTTTGCCCTGCGAGTCGTGCGTCTGTGGCCGCCCTGTTGGTAAGCTTTTCCGTATGTGGCTTTCCGGACCTGGTCCCAGGCGGGAGCCAGGGAGCGCTGTCCTCGGCGCCCCTGGTGGCCCGCTCCGCGGCTGCGCAGATGAATATCCATGTTTTAGGTTGGCCGAGTTGCCGGGGCTGCTCATAAACACCAACGTCTCCAAGGCCTCCTGTTCTCGGACATTCTGATGAGGAGAGAAGAGGATCGGGTCCAGGTTGGGCGTTCTGCTAAAGTGCGCCCCGGGTGTGCTCTGGAGAGGGCTGGGCTGGGCCGGAGTGTGCGGAGAGGCTTGGTGGGGGTGCGAGAGGAAGGTGGGCGTGTATCTGGCATTCGAGCTGCGTCTTGCGTTCGGCTTGCCCGACTGCCGCGGCTGGATGGGGGCGGGGGGGGCCAGCATCGGCGCCTGTGGTTTGGGCGGTGATACGGCCGACGGCGAGGCCTTGGTGTCTGTGTCGCGCCAGAAGGCGTCGTAGGGGCGGCCTAGGGCATGGGGGTTGCCGGGGCTCGTGCCCCCGTGGGAGGCGCCCTGGCGAGCGGCGGCCAACGCGCTTCGGGGGCTCGCACACGCGCCATGCCTTCCGTGCAGGGTAGAGGTACTCGACGTAGGCGAGGCCAGCTGCGAGGCCAGCGACTCGACCTCGTCAATGGAGTGGCTCTGCCAGCCATTGTTGACCTTGAGCATAGCGTAGGACAGCTTGGTCTTGAGCTCGGCGGAGAGCTGCGGTGGGTGGGAACGTCAGCGTGTTGCCACGCAAAGACAAGGCGAGGCGAGGCGGTTAAGGAGAGGCGGGCCACATACCTCGCTCATTCGGCTTGCCGTGGTGGAGGCCACACTTACTGCACTTGGGTTCCGCGAATGGCGCGCCGTGCGGACGGGCGACATGTCGGAAGCGCCCCGCGTGTGTTTGACAACGCCGTCGGCCATCCTCTTGCGCGACACGCCCGTCTCGGCGATCTTCTCCTGGGCGGCCGCCAGTTCCGACAACTGCAAGAGCTGGGACTCCTGGCTCGACGCGTTCCCGTTCCCAAAGGCGGCGCTGCTGCCGCTGTCGCTTTCCGGCGGGGTGAAGACGCGATCCGTGTCCTGCGATGCGGTCGTGTCCTGCGACTCGTCGTTGCTGAGGTCGTTCGCAGTCGGGCCCGGGGCGGCCGGCTGCGCTGCTTTCTGGCCCTGGCTCGGGCTCGGGGATTGGCGCGGTTTCTGCGGCAGAGGACGAGGGTCTTCGCCGAGGCCCTCGGGGCTCGCCATCTCGGAACGGTCGCCGTTGAGCAGCGACATGGTGGTGGGTGGATGGCAGCCAATAGCGGGGATGGTTGGTCACGCAGTAGGTATGTGGTATTGTCCAGGCCGGTAGCGGTCGCGTCGACTTGCTGGGGCTCGGTAGGTCGGGCTCCAAAGCGTGGGTGGGCGCGGGCGCGGACACGGCGGTCGCAAGTACCGGACCCCGTAGAATTGGGGACGCGCAAGTGGCACGGGAGGCAGAAATGGGATTTACTCGGGTCTGGCAGCCCGATCGCCAGCCGCGTGGAGGGTGGTGGTTCGTCTCGTCTCGTCTCGTTTTACCCGGCGTGGAAGCTGGGGCGGCGGCGCATTACTGGGAGGCTCCAAGCGCGATTCCGCGTCCTGCCAAATGCGGGTTTTCCGGGCGGCGCCTTTGCGGGAGAGGAGAAGAGCGGGCGAAGCAGTGCAGCCAACCCAACCCAACACGCGTCAGCCAACGGGCATGGACTGAAGTTCGTGCGATGCGGCAGCGGCCGTTCCTCGAGCGCGCTCGCCCCCCGGGCAGGTAGGGAATGGCTGTACCCGATGCAAGTACCTATGGATCCCGATGTACACTGGCACGGGTGCCCGTAGGCGAGCACGTAGCATACGAGGCATAGACTTCAGGCAGCCGGATTCAATCAATTGGCGGGAACGCCGCGAGAGCGCTACGAGAACGGCGCTTCGGGTACACTGTCCTTAGTGGGCGTCACGAGAGGGAAATGGGAGGTCGGACTCGCTTCCATGGGTCATGTCCATCCACCGCCGATGGAGAACTGGAGGCACAGACGCGGGAACGGGACCTCCAGCTGGGGCGGGCCTGGGCCGGGGGGGGGCTTGGGATATGATGCTAGTCGCCGGCAGGACGCGGGTGTGGTGCAGCAGCGCAACAGCAGCAGCAGTAGAGCCTCCAGCCTGTGCCCATCTGTCGCAGTCTCATCGCCGGGTCCCCCATCTTCAGGCTAGTCATTCTGTAGGCACATGTACCCAGGTCATCGCCTCGGTGCATATCGAGTTCCAGTGCTGTGTCCGCTGTGAATACCGGCCTCCGTTCCCTTCCATTCTACATCTCGACGACGGTGGTCGGACTCGCCTGCTAGCCCGCAGCCGAGAAGCCGCGACGCCTCCACCCTCAGGTCCCCGACCAAGGTTAGCCCAGCCGAGAATGGCTCGCTCACACGTAGGCTTAGGAACTTGGCCTAAAGCAAGGCGCGTCTCACCCGTCCGGCAAAGCACCCATAACCAGCACATGCGCTCCAGCCGCCTCCAGCGACGGAACCAGCGCCAGCTAGAAAACCCATACAGCGGCATCTCGAATAGAAACATTTATCTACGGAAGGATCCAGAGGGCACAGGCCAAGACAGGCGCGGCCCAACGTGTCTGCCGCGGCTGCGTTCCCCATTTGTTGCCCTAGGCATGCAGGAAGAAGAGGCAGGTCCCAAGGCGACTCGGTCCACCACGTCCGTCTCGTCGTCTCATCCCATCCCTCCATGGATCCCGCATGGTCACTGCCGCCGCCCTCGTCTTCAGATGAGAAGCGAGCTGGCGCCAGTGTGGGCAAGAGGAGGCAGGTACTCCCCGAGCCGGGCACGTCGTCTCAACCACGGCGCCCAGGAGGTACACGCCTCTTTTCGAGTTGTAGGTACCTACTTGCATGGATATCCGTGCCGTCCACCGCACCATCAGCATCTGAACCCTGTTCGCCCAACCCCTCCCCTCCCCTCCCCTCCCTTCCCTGCCTCCTGTCAAGAGGGCGGCCGCTACAACAGCGGGAGCGCGGGAAAAGCAAGCAGCGGCTCCAGCCACCCATTCCCTGAACCCACAGACATATTTCGCGCCATTTTCTCCAATCCAAATCCCCGTGCCCCAAACACGAAGTCACGTGCTCACGTAAATAAAGCATTAATTGCCCGCTGACTCAGCCCCGCTCAGCTCAGCTCAACGTCGTTTCACTCCCCCGCCGCGGGGGTGTGTCCAGCAGGCACCTCGTAACAAGTGTCGACCTCCCAGAGCATTCACGCGCGTGCCGGGTCTTCCAAGCACTGACACCCAACAACCACCAGGTTGCTAATGGGACCCTATTACGTATTATACCTAACTTGCAATTCCTCGGGCGCCCAGCCGGTTAAAAGAAACTTCCTGGGCGCACGCCAGGTGCTCATCAGAGGAGTTGGGTCTATACAACGAGGTCATATAGGGCGCTATATTGGCCGGGCTCATGCAGCCCTACCCGATTATAAACATACCCGGGCCCTGAAGAGCCCTTGACTGCATGCTAATCAGTCAACCCGACAGACAGCTTTTAGCTTCCCGAGTCCACTTCGTCCCCATCCTCAATCATTCTAACTTCGCCTGTCTGTCTAACTACTTGGGCACGGCAGGCCACATGCAATATCTCAGGCAGTTGGCTTTCTGTTATTGGTGCTCTACTAACGCCTGCGGTTATCTCTTTGCCAAAGGGGACCATCTTGGGCCCCCTCCCCCAATCAGGCGTGTCAGTTCTTCTAGACGATACAACAGTGCCTTGACGGAAATATTATTTGTTAGCATACAACTTCAGCCAGATATGCACAAATACTATTTTCTTGTGTGGAAGGCCAAGGTGGCAAAATTTGGCCAACAAAATACAGCATATGTATTTTGTATTTCCATGGATGAGAGGGCCTAATCAACTATCGAGGTAGCTGGGCAGTCCAACCTGTGATGTGGATAGCTGGTGGACTTTTCACTTGTTGAGGCACACACGCACATAGATATACCATTCCAGTGCCCTTGGTCGATTACTCCAGGCGAGTTCTTCTTATTCCAGAGCGTATATCGGGACATGATTAGTCAACGACCTGCCGGGTATTATTTCCTCCATATTAGGAAGTTGCGGTATTATATTTGAACCAACTCTGAACGTTGCGGCCACCTTAAGACTCGGCACGACACCTCAACATTGATCATTCCTCTTTCCGCTCTCAGACTCTCTAAACCATTGAACGCCCGCTCTTTGCCAACTCACACCATCAAAATCCAATCCTCTTCACGCCCACAACAATCAAATCGAGTTCCCACTTAGCACTGGAGGATGGAGAAAGAATCATATTGCGACACACCGAGGCTTCCTTCCGAGCCCTCGCCGGTACCCCATCCACCGACCAATTTGCCCGTTTCACCTACCTCGTTCCAAAGTTCCGACGGCCCGGTGCAATGGTCCCAATCCACGGGGCCAGAACGGCGCCGCTGCGTACAAGTACATGAGCTACAAAGCTGGGTCTCGCCCCAGACAGACATTGATCGACGGCTATTATATGAGCTAGTGAGGAAAGACGATAGGTTCCCTCAAGAGTACTGCCGCGCTGCAGCTGGCTGGGTTGTCCACCCTGGGTGCCTTTTCAACCTGGGTATATGGCATGAACTCCAGCAGCATCTCTGGAGTGAATTCCCGTGTGACTGGAAGGTCCCGTTGAAAGAGGCATTCACGAAATCGTTACAGTCAGCTCGTTTCGAAAAGCAACAACTGGATATTCCCCGAGCTACCCAAGCGGAGGTGGATCGAATACGCCGTGAGGTACAGGCGGATTTGGCCGCCAAGGACACGGGAGCACCTTCAAATCCATCCGCCAGGCACATCTAAGTCTAGCTGGCAGGCAATTCGAGTAGCTTGATGGGGAAGCTTTCCATTCGACTACCAGATGACGCACGCGTGTCTTTTCTGTGAATGTGAGGTGAAGAATGATTGATGAACTTGACGCTTTCCCCTCTCCGGAGCCACCTGCATCGCAACCAGCTAAGAAATTGGCGAGGGACTGGGCAATACCAACCCAAGCTCGTCAAGAATGCCAATCTCAATGACGACCCGAAAGTCAACTAGAATACTAACTAAAGCATCTTCAGCTGATCCAAGACCGGCCGGATGAAATAGCGATTGCCAAGCACGATATTGATGATAATCTATGCCAACACGACGTCACCAAGTCTTAGTCGGAGGAGGAGGGAGGAGACTCCCACATATTATATACACGAATAACGCTGTGGAAATACCGATGTAACCATAAGCCTTTCCGTCATTTTCTGCGCTCTATGAGACGACGTTTTGTCTCAGCGATGACCCCTTTTCTTTTGTTTCACCGTTTAAGCGGAGCTCTCAAACCTGACGATGCCCGCATCTCTGCGACCGCATGCCACCTATCACTCTACCATAAAGAGACGCGACATCCCCGGCCACAGTCGCCACGAGTTCTGGCCCCGTGCGAGACTCTTTCTTCCGGCCTCCAAAGGCATCATCCGGCAACTCGGGGAGCAAAGATGCTGTCATAATTCTGAGGGTCTACGGTATTAGAATGATGGTTGTGGAACATTTCGGCGGATCGGTTCATTTCAATCTCACTAGCAGCTTCGGCTTTGCCCATATCGACGCAAATTTGCCACTGCAGCCTGTGCCCGTTACACCCACGGCACTCTGTGCATAGCCCATGCGCCACTTCCTCGTGGCATGCATCCCAACTTCATCGTACCCTTGTCCCTTGATCTGTCTGCTGCTCGTCCCGACTACGGAATGGGGGCACCGTCTCTTTACTTTTGCTCTACTGGCGGCTGCCACTTCGGCTGTCTCGACGAAAGAGAGGACGCGTGGTACATTGCCATCGCACTCCCGCGTGACGACGATGTTTCCACCATCAGCACCCGCATAACCACTCAATCCACCCCTCGTGGCAAGCTCCTGGATTTTGAACTGATTCCACGGTGATACAGGACCACCAACAGCATCCGATAGTATGTATCCCCTGTCTTAGTCTATTCAAGCAATTTCCACAACGGCATTGTGTCTGTTGAATCTGGAAACAGGCTCGCTTCGCTCAAGTCGTGTGTAATAGGGTAGTGGACTCTGCCCTTAGTGGTGCTGGAAATCATGCCAAACTTGTAGAGCTAGTTTATATATGATATATCCGCAGCCGAGCCAACACCGTAGCCCCGACCCAGGACGCGCTACTGCTCCGTAGACTCCGGCATAATTCAAGAACCCACGCGTTGCTGCAATGGATATACGTGAGATCAAGATTGCTGCCCCAAGGTGGAATGATCCCGGATGTATGGTTGCGATTGAACAATGAACAGATACCCCCCGTGTAGAATCAGTGTCCTGTTAGAGAACGAATATGCACGGGTTGTTCTAGATTCCACCCGCTTGGTATGCCCCGAGTACCAGGTGGCCAGAAAACACCAAGTCACGCACACATCCCACACTGTGTGCTCTGCACAAAAAGGTTCGTGACGCTGGTTGATATGTGAATGGCGGCTTCCTTACGGATTGGGCACACCCACCCGCATCTACGACGCTGCCAAGATCCCAATTGTTTGCCACCAAGCAATGAAGACGGGAACCACGCGGACCCGGGCATGCTCACATACTCGCCCATGCCATGAGGCTCACTGTCAACAGCAGGTTGGCTTCTGCTTCGACCCTAGCACAATTATGTCCTGCGGCTGGGCCACTGCTTCCTTGCCACCGTGCCTTTGTTTCCATGCCAAGCCTCGCGGCTTAGGGTGGCTCCGATCGTCCCCACCTTACAGGGTCCGGGAACGACGGGGGTATACACAATATGCATGCAGGATCCGTATAGCAACAGGAGCCGCCGAGGGCCCAGCATGCCAGCGAACAGTCCCGCAATATGCAGTCACATCGTGCCGCGAGCATGCCCCCCGAGGGGGTTGGAAGGGCGACGGGATATTGCACTGCGTGCCGTAGGAAACACCGCATCCCCGGGCGGTGCTGGGCCGTTGGAAAAGGGGAGGGCTACAGCCCATCATGGATCCTGGCCCCGGTGGACAGCCGCAGCCCTGTCTTTTCCACTGCGGCGGGACTGCGCGCACCCGTAAGCTGACGGCAAGGGTACGATGAAGGGGTTCATATACAATGCATCGGGGAGCCCATCTCGTCAAATCGAACGGCAGCGACGCGTCGAAGCTAGGCTGGATTGGGGGTGCGTCCGGCCGCCCCTGCTCTTCAGCCGGCTGGGCCCTCGGCGCCCCCTACCGAACAACGTCCAAATGGATCCCCTTCATGTCCAAGGCCCATGTGCCAGCCGTGCGGCGCGTGGACGAGGAAGGACAGCCCCGCCGAACAAGGAAGGATGCATAAATATGCCCCGACATGCCATCGTCCCCCAGTCGCAAGGTGCTGGTCGGCGCGCCTTCTCTGGCTACACAGCGTCTGCCTTTCTTCTTGGCTACCATGGTGCGATCGCGAGCGTCCGCTTGTCGGCTGGGCGTATGGGGCCTGCTGGCCCTGTCCGGCCTGGCCCTCGCCGGTCCGGTGCAGGACGAGGCCGCCCACGAGTCGTACGACTACATCGTCGTCGGAGGCGGAACATCGGGGCTCGTCGTCGCTAACCGTCTTTCCGAGGACCCCGGGAGTTGGTGACCCAGGCACTCCGTCCCACCCGTGGGCTTCCCATGTGCTAACCCGGCGGCAGGGACCGTTCTCGTCATCGAGCATGGCTACCTCGACGACGGGCCTCTGACCAAGATCCCCCACGCGGCCGTGACCGACTTCCCCAACGCGGCCCTGTGGGGGGTCCGGTCGGCTCCCATTGAGCACCTCAACAACGCCACCTTCGGCGTCACCCTGGCCGACGTGGTTGGCGGTGGCTCGGTCATCAACGGGATGGTGGCCGACCGCGGCTCGAGGGCCGACTACGACGCCTGGGAGGCGCTCGGCAACGAGGGCTGGGGGTTCGACGGGCTGCTGCCCTACTTCCGGAAGAGCACCAACTTCACGCCTCTGCCCGAGGCCCTCGCCGAAGAGTACGGCGTGGTGAACGATGCCAGCGGCTACGGCCAGGGACCGGTCCAGATCGGATACCCGACCACCTGGTTTCCGGACATGCGGAACGTCACGGCCGCGCTGACGCAGTACGGCATCCCCGTGTCCCGGAAGCCCGAGACGGGCGACGCCGTGGGGCAGGTGTGGGCAGCCAGCACGCTCGACACGCGCACCGGCACCCGCTCGCACGCGCGCGTCGCCTACTACGACCCCGTGGCGGCGCGGCCGAACCTACGCCTCCTCACGGGCACCGAGGTGACCGAGGTGCTACTGGAGGGCCTGACCGCGACCGGGGTCGCGATCCGGTCGCGGAAGGACGGCCGCACGACCCGGGTCCTGGCCAAGCGGGAGGTGGTCCTCGCGGCCGGCGCCGTATCGACGCCCAAGCTGCTGCAGCTGAGCGGCATTGGGCCCAGGACGGTGCTCGAGGCGGCGGGGGTGGACGTCAAACTCGACCTGGCGGCGGTCGGGGCCAACTTCCAGGACCACCCCATGGCCCTGACGTCGTGGAGCCTGTCCAACTTGGCCTTCCCGGCCGAGAACTCGGCGGCCACGAACGCGACGTACAACGCGACCGCCTGGGACGAGTACCTCACCAACCACACGGGCCCGCTCACCTGGGCCCGGGGCGTCAGCGCCGCCTTCGTGCCCCTGGGCCGGGTGGACCCCGCCGCGGTGGCGTCCATCATCGAGGACGTCGAGGCCCAGGACCCCCTGGACTACCTGCCGGCCGTCTACCGGGACGACGCGGCGCTGGTGGCGGGCTTCCGGGCGCAGCGCGCCATCCTGGTCGACCACTTCGCGCGGGACGACGCGGCCGTGGCCGAGTTCCCGTTCGGCGGCTTCGCCATCGTCATGGGGGCGCTGCAGAAGCCGCTGTCGCGCGGGACCGTGGCGCTCAACGCGAGCGCGCCGCGCGGGCACCCCGTCGTGCACTACCACACGCTCATGAACCCGGCCGACGCGCGCGTGCTGGCCGGCCTGGCGCGCTTCATCCGCGGCTTCTACGCGCAGCCGCTCATGGCCGGCTACGCGCCCCGCGAGGCGCTGCCGGGGCCCGCCGCGCGCACCGACGCCGACATCGTCGCCGCCCTCGTCGGCGCCGGCGCCGTCCTCCCCACCCTCGCCCACCCCAGCGGCACCTGCGCCATGATGCCCGCCCGCCTCGGCGGCTGCGTCGGCGCCGACCTGCGCGTCCACGGCGCCCGCCGCCTCTCCGTCGTCGACGCCTCCGTCATCCCCCTCATCCCCGCCACCCACCTCCAGACCACCGTCTACGCCGTCGCCGAGAAGGCCGCCGACATCATCAAGGCCCGCTGAGGAAGGACCGCACGTGCGTTGGTGGCCACGCACGCCTAGGAGCGTCCATGGGGCAGCTGGATTACCCTCGCCGGGAGTTGAGGCGAACCATTGACTCTGCTTATATTGATGTACGAAGAAAGGTAGAAAACTGTAAATCTCATCCTGAAACGAGGGCTTGGCAGCGGCGAGCACCACTTGCGCACCCCGTCGTCGGCGCTCTCTCTTCACCCCCTCGTAATGGACCCAAGGCCTCGTTGTAGCCAAATGCCCCATGCTTGTTACGCACATCTGCGTACAGGGAAAGGAAGGTCGACTCTTGGCAGTCGAGTCGGTGCCACCGTCATGTTCGTTACCCGGGCCCTATTTGTGGGCAGGGTAGCCCCAAGGCCCAGACCCATGCCATCTAGCACGCTTCGATCAAACACTTCTTCTTCTTGGGCGTGAGAAGAAAGAACATGGCCGGCTCCATGTCGTCGTCGCAGAAGCCCTCGAGCGTGGAGACGCGGGCGTGCGGGAACGCGCGGAAGAAGCGCGCCGTCATCAGGCGCAGCTCCATCCGGGCCAAGTGCAAGCCGAGGCAGACTGTTGGCCAAGGGGGGGGGCGAGGATTAGTCACAAGTGGCAACACGGTGACCCCTTGGGAGGTCACTGGCCAACGGCGAACGGCCGCGGCAGACAGGAAAGAGGGGGGGGGGGGACACGAGACATACCCCTGCTCCCGCCCCCAAAGGGGAGAAAGGACTCCTTCATCAGCTGCGTCGGGGTCGCCCACCGCGACGGGTCGAACTTTAGAGGGTCCGGGAAGACGGCGGGGTTGCGGTGCATGCTGTACGCCTGGATGCTCACGGTGCTGCCGCCGGGCACCCAGTGGCCGCAGAGATGGGCACCCTCATGCGGGACCTACGCTCCCCCCTCGCCGTTAGCGCGCGCATCTACGAGCCGAAAAGCAGCAGCAGCAGCAGAGAGAGAGAGAGAGAGAGAGAGAGAGAGAGAGAGAGAGAGAGAGAGAGAGAGAGAAAACTCACGATTCGCGGCAGGCCCATCGGCACGGCCGAGTAGAGACGCAGCGTCTCCTTGATGACCTGGTCCAGGTACGGCAACGGCTTCAGGTCGGCGTCGCCGAAGGCGTCGTCGGGCAGGGCGGCGAGCTCGGCCACGAGGCGGGCCTGGACGTCGGGGTGGCGGCAGACGAGCCAGAGCAGGTAGGTCAGGGTGTTGGCGGTGGTGTCGGAGCCGGCAACGATGTAGCCCTGGGCGTTGTCCTTGACCTCCTGGAAGGCGAGGCCGTCGTCGCCGGCCTGGTAGAGCTTGGAGAGCAGCGTCGGCGGGGCGGCGGCGCCCTGCTCCTCGACGATGCGGTAGTGCCGCTGCAGCGACTCCATGGCGTACCGGCCCATGCGCCCCAAGTTCTCGACGGACCGGCTGATGACGGGCACCCTCACGACGTCGGCGAGCCGCACCAGCCACGGCACCGTGATCCGCAGGCTGCCCGCGAACGCCACCGCCTCGAGATCGCGCATGTACTGGCTCTTGGCTCCCGTCTCGAGCGTCCGGAAGGACTCGCCGAAGCTGAGCTCGCCGATGACGTCCGTCGCCATGGACAGCGACCAGTGGAACACGTCCTGTGCCGGGCACCCGCGTTAGCCGCCGCTCGGCGCCCCCAGCATGGTCGCTTCGCCGGGGCCCAAGGGCCGGGGCTCACGTACCGTAGCGCCTCGCCTCGCCATCTCCTCCCTCATGCGTTGCACCGCCAGCCGGGCCTTGCCGTCCACCGTCGCCCGGTGGACCACAAGCCCGGATTCCGACAGGGACGAGGACAGCAGCCGCCGCATGCGGCGGTGCACGTCGACGCGGATGGTGCTGAAGACGCTCTCGGTGTTGGGGGACAACTTGCGGTAGAAGGGGCTCTTGTGGTACTCGCCCTTGACGGAATAGACGACCTGGGCCGCGGCCGTGTCCATGATGCTGGCCTCGTGGGGGCCGATTCGGACGAGGGGGCCTTTTGGTGTTTGGTCGGTTTCCCGTGTCGTCAGCCTGGTCCTCTCCCGCCGGCGTGGGACCCGGGGGTGCGGGCCAACATACCGTATTTTTCGTGGAGCTGGTGGACATATTTGGGCCGGCGCCCCCTGACTGTCTGGTACTTGAGCGTTGCGTCGGTCCATTTGGTGTACCAGGGGCCCGGAAGCCGGGCCAACGGGCCGTTCAAGACGCCGTAAACCCACTTCACAGTCGCATGAGCTCCGTCCGCTTTCCCCGGGTCAAGGAGGAGGGGGCCGCCGGCTGTGACTTACCGCGGCCGCCAAGGCCAGCACGGCCATGCCGGCGAGGGCCCGCCTGTCGCTATAGAGGGTCTCCATGACGCGAACGTCGCGGCCGAGTGGCTAGGGGAGGACTGGCTCCGGCGTTTCCAACCGGGGGGGGGGGGGGGGAGGTGGGCAAGAGGTAGGAATCTATGCGACTGAGAGCGCCGAGGCGAGAACCGGGGACAGGCGACGGGCGTCCAGGGGCTGCTTCATCCCAACTGCCCAGAGGTGCGACAAGCCGGGGTTTTAAGCCACGCCGGCTCGACCCGCGGCATGCTCGCTCGTCAGGATCGCCCCAGACCGTCCGGCTTGTCTCCATCCCCGAGGGGAGCTGGGCAGGTCGGCCATGCGACGGACCCCGGCAGCCCTGCGGCAGCAGTATCGCGGCCCGCGGCCGCCTTGGCTCGCGTAGCGCCGGCCGTCTGCGGGCGACGCTCCACCGCGGTGGGATCCAGCCGCCGACGCTCGTCACAGGGCCATCAAGGCGCCCGCGGCAGGGAGGGGGAAAGCCGACGACGTGCGACGCGCCGCCGTCTGCCGCTCGGGCGCTCGGCCCTCGCGCCTCTCCTCGGCCTTCGCATAAGCGGCCGCGCTGGCGGCCACGCGTCCATGTGCGCGGGTCTTGGTTGCCGAACCCCCCGCGCCCTCGTGCGTGGCCCGCGCGCCCATGCATGGCCCGCGGGGAGGCGGGGCCGCCTCGGCATCTGCCAATTGCCCGGCGCGCGCTCGGAACCCCCAGCGCCGAGGTGGCGTTTGGGTGCTTGCCCGCGCACGCGCGACTGCTATTGCTGGCCGTCCCGTCCATGCCCCGAGGAGGCGAAATGCGCGCGCGCTCTCTCTCTCTCTCTCGCTCTCTCTCTCTCTTTCTCTCTCGCTCTCGCTCTCTCTCTCTCGCTCTCTCGGCACCGCGCTGCTGCAGGGCGTCGGGGCGTGTGGCTTCGCCCGGCCTCCCCCCTGCAGCGCGCGGCTGCAGCGGCCGGGGGTGGTTGGCCTGGGTGTTTTGTATGGTGTCCGCAGAGGAGCGTTGCCGGATACCTGCACGGCCCGCCGCCCTGAAAACCGCCCTGATGAGGGGTCGCTCACTGGTGGTGCAGCCGCCGCTGTAACCCCCCGTCATCTGATCCGGCGCTCTCGGGGCACGTCGCGGCGAGTTGGGTTCCCAAGGCCCACCCGCAACCTCCTCTGCCCCCCTTCCCTGCCCTCCCCCCCCATGCTGTCGTCGGTCCTCGGAAAGCTACGCTTCTGGGGGCTGCCGAAGACCCGTACGTTCAACACTGGGAGCACCCACACAGGCTTGGTAGCAGGAACTGGACATGGCCGGCAGCTTGGGTAGCGGCCACGGCCGTGGAATTGCATCGTACATGGGTATCTAATATCTCATGGGGAGGGGTGTTTCGTGACTCATAACCCAGTGGCGCTGTCCTGGGGCGCAATCTAGGAATCTAATGCCGGCCTCTTTCCTCGTCCGACGCGCTCGCGATCTCTATGGTCGGCACCGCCTCCGTGTTCGAGACGACAATCTCGGGCGACCAGACACCCTCCCCGTGCCCCGGATTGCCACCCAGCTTCTCGGCCTTCTCGGCCCCGGCGACCTCGTCCGTGGTCTGGTCCGCCTTGCGTTTTCGGAATGCTCGGCCCACCCCCGAGGAGATGCGGCCCAGCAGCCGGTGCAGCGCGACGACGGGGGTGCCGACCGTTGCCGCCCCCTTGGCGAACGCCTCGTCGGGGAGCAGCCTGACCACCACCGCCCAAGGCAGGGAGAGGAGCGCCAGCACGACACAGATGGCCCACTGCACGCCGTCAATCGGGGTGATGGAGAAGGCGCTGCCACCCACGAAGATGATGGCGATCTGGGCGCCAACCATGATGCAGTTGATGACAATGAAAAACTGGTTGCGGTGCACCCCCTCGAAGATGTTGAACTTGTTGTCCAGGCGGCGGTTGTTGAACTCGTTGAAGATCTGCATCCACACAAACGTATTGAAGACCATGGTGTCGAGCTCGAGCATCTTGGCTTGGTTGGTGCGGTCGTATCCGAGGATCTCGGGACCGGCAAAGTGCAACACCAGGGTGACGGAGAGCTGCAGGATGGCCTGGCCGATGATCATCTTCCACATGTTGGTCGTGATCAGGGGCGCGCTCTTCGGCTGGGGCTTCCTGTCCAGAATGCGCTCCGTGGGCGGATCCGTGGCGAGCGCCAGGGCGGCGAAGGTGTCCATGATCAAGTTGACCCAGAGCAGCTGCACGGCCTTGAGCACCGACTCCATCTCGGGGTCGGACACGGCGCTGATGAAGGCCAGCAGCACGGCCGTGATGTTGACCGTCACTTGGAACTGGAAAAGAGTCAGCGTCGGGAGGTTCGTGCACCCCAGAGAAGGACCCGACATACCTGGAGGAACTTCTGGACAGCGTCATTCACCGCCCTGCCCCACTTCAGAGCGACAACGATGGAGGCAAAGTTATCGTCCATCAAGACAATCGAAGACGCTTCCTTGGCCACCTCGGTCCCGGCGACGCCCATGGAGAAGCCCACGTCAGCGGCCTTCAGGGCCGGCGCGTCGTTGGTGCCGTCGCCCGTGACGGCGACCGTCTCGCCCAGGGCTTTGAGACGCGTGACGAGGATGCGCTTGTCCTCGGGAGACGAGCGCGCGAGGACCTGGAGGCGCGGCAAAGTCTCGTTCATCTGCTCCTCGCTGAGCCTTCGGAAGGCCGGGCCTTCCATGATGACGCCGTCGGTGTAGATGCCGCATTCGGTGGCGATGGCCTGGGCCGTGACGGCATTGTCACCCGTGACCATTCGTACAACCACCCCCGCATGCTGCGCCTTCTTCACGGCCTCGGGCACGCCAGGCCTGACGGGGTCCTGAATACCAACCAACCCGAGGAGCACGGCGTCTTCCAGCACAGCCGAGAGTTCTGCGTGTCCATTCTCGCTGTCGATGCCCGCGGGTGGCCACGCCTCAAAGTCGCGATAAACGAGGCCAATGGTTCGCAGCGACTGGCGCGCATACGAGTCAATTGTGGCTGTCAGGGCGTCCCGGTCCGATTGGGCCAGCTCGCTGGTGCCCAGGTCGCTCATGTCCGCCCTGGAGGCGCAGCAGCTGAGAAGGATCTCCGAGGCGCCCTTGACGAGCAACCGGTAACGCCCGGACCGCAGTTTGAGGACCGCGCCCATGCATTTCTTGGAGGAATCGAAGGGCATCATCTGAACCACCGTCTCGTTGGCCCGGGTCTCGGCTAGCGACTGCATACCGAGATGGTCCTTGGCGAGTTGCAGCAGGGCCGTCTCGGTCTTGGACCCGATGAAGGCAGCCTCGCCGCCGTCCTGCCCCTCGAAAGCAGTAGAGTTGATGGCCACGGACTGGACAATCGCATCCTTCGCTTCCGAGGAGAGGGAAGATGCCCACTGCGGCAGGCTCCGGGTATCCGGCTTCTCGCTGTCCGGCTTGGAGAAGCTTGAAACGCCAAAGGTACCGGCGACGACCGTCATTCGGTTCGTCGTGAGAGTGCCAGTCTTGTCGGAGCAGATGGTTGTGGCATTTCCCATGGTCTCGCAAGCTCGGAGAACGCGCACCAGATTGTTCTCCTTGAGTAGTCGCGTGGTGGCGAAAGCCAGGGCCAGCGTTACGGCAAGGGGAAGACCCTCGGGGACGGCGACCACAATGATAGTAATGGCAACAATCAGGATGTCCATGAAGTCCGAGGCCTTCTCCGGTGCGGCGCGCGTGTCGGAAGGAAGACCGGCCAAGAAGCGGCAGAGGAGGACGAGGAACAAGAGAGCGGCGGCAGATCCGCCCAGCTTGGCGATCGCGACCGCGAGGCCCTCCAGCTTCTTTTGGAGCGGCGTCGACTCGGTTTCGGTGCGGACCGACATCATGATCTTGCCGAAGCTAGAGTGGACACCGACCGAAGTGCAGACAAAGGTGCCCATGCCCTCGAGGACCTTGGCTCCAGAGATGATGAACGGGTCCAAATTCTTTGCCGGGTGGCCGCTCTCAAGCATGCCCATGACCTGGTCCGCGCTCGTCTTCTTGATGGCATCGGACTCGCCCGTGGCCGAAGACTCGTCGCATTTCAGGTCGTGGCCGTTGATGAAGATGCCGTCCACGGGGATGAGATCACCCGGCTCCAAGTGCAGAACGTCGCCAACGAGAATGTCGTGCACGTTCAGCATATAGGACTTGCCTGATCGGATGGCTTTAATCTCCCTGTCATCCTTTTTGGCGTTCAGCTTGACAAATGCGCGTTCCTTCTGCCAGTCGTTCAAGGCCGCCACCACGGTGACGATCAGAATAGCGACGCAGATGGCAACACCTTCAATCCACTGTATAGGGGGCAGCGTTAGAAATCGCGCCGCGTGGCGGGTCTCCCGGGGTTTTCTCCCAGGGGGGCATGATACGTACATCGACAGAGCCATGTGCTTTTCCGACCGTTTCGTATATACCCAGCGCCAGGGATATCACCGCGGCGACGGTAAGGAGGATGATGACTTTATCATTGTAAGCCCTCCACATTAAGGTCAATAGACTGTTGGGGCGAAATGAGTCAGCAGTCGGATACCTCGACCATATGGAGATGGAACCACTCACGGAGTTGCTTTCTTGGGCGGCAGGACATTCTTGCCGTAGACCCGCACACGGTCCTGAAATGGCGCTGTTGCCGGAGCATCATTGGGTACCGTGCCCTCGCACTTTTGGACTTTTGACGTGGCCTCCTCAAAGGAGATCTTGGAGCGCACCGAGGTCTCGTCAACACTGAGCCCGGTGGTGATATCGGTCTGCAGCCCCCTTTCGATTCCACGCAGGCCACCCAGAGCCCGGAACGCCGGCAGGGACTTGGGGTTCAACAATTTCCCCAGCTGTCCCGGGCTGAAAGCAAAAGGGTTGTTTTCGACTGCAAAATCTTTTTCGGTCCCAGGGTCGGGGTGGAGAGCGGCTTCGACGTCGACGTTGTTGGTTGCGACGCTGGACGCGCGACTCCGGTTGCTGGGCGTGAGGAAAGGGTTGTTCCGGGAGGGTGTCGGCGTGAGAAAGGGGTTGGAGTGGGTGGAGAGTTGGGAGGGCGTGAGGGCCTCGTCGGCATCACCCGAGTGGGACACCTGGGTGCTGACAGAGAGACCAGGCGGCGCTAGATTGCCCGCCGCCATGGTGAAGAGAGACTCAAACGAAACGTATAGAGGCCGGGACGGCTATGGCAACGAGTATAGAGAGTGAGCGCAGAGCTGCGGGAACGAGCTGTCGACGTGCCGTGTTATCCGAACTGATTCTTCACCAGCGACCTGGGGGCCATTATACTCCAGCCACCAGTCGCCCCGACAAGCTCCCTCCCGGAGCTGGCCAAAGTGGACAAAGACAACAGCCCGCTCAAAGCGATGGCGCCATTGGCCGTCATGGACCGGGGCTGGCTGCTTGGCCCGCTGCCGAGACCTGCAAAACGTTGTACAGCAGATTGGCAGAGGCAGTGCAAAAGAGGGGAGGGTCTTGATGCTGTCGGGCCATTCGGAGGCCAGTGACGGTGGCTTACATCTCCCTGTCTTTGGGCTTCCGCTTGCCATCTCCCGTGGCGAGGGCTCTCTTTCTGTCGCGTTCATCCCTCGACCGACGTCAACAGCCCGCCCGCGAGGCGTGACGGAGGGCTCCGGCGCGGTGAAGCGTCAGAAACCGTTCTCCGAGACGGGCAGTGCTGGTTTGGGCTCGCGCTCGCCAGGGCCTAGCTTCTCGGCTGTGGCCTGGGAACGAACAGCGAAGCCAGGCGAGCTGCCTCTCCGCGCCAGGCCTCCCAGCGAGCCCATGCCCTGATGCCGGGGGCGTGTCAAAAGCCCGCACCCACGAGTGCCAAGGAACGGGTACCGCTGGGATTGAGGCTGTGTAAACCAAGTGTTGTCTCATTGGAACAAGAAACGTCCACAAAGTGGGTATTTCCCTTGAAGGCCGCATCTGGGCGGGTCGATGCGCTGGGGGGCGCGCCTGCCGACGGGGCCGCTAACAGTCTAGGCAGGTAACTTTAACCATGCGCCACCCAATCAGCCGTCGTCCTGGTGCTGGGCGTCGAGTACTTGGGTACATGCCACAGTAGTGTCTATCTCACCGATGCGCCTTGCGCCTTCCGCCTTTGGCCCTCTCCAGCGCGTAATCACGCAGGTTGCCGACGGGGAATACCGTGTATCGGACACAAGCACCGGCACGCCCAAAACTCGTCGCCCCAGCGCTCTGGATCTCCGGTCGGGCTGTATCCCCGCCCTCGCCACCCGCCCTGGGCGTGGCCGCCGGGTGCCGCAACCCCCTCCGCGGTCCAGGTCATTTCCAGCGCCCGCTGGGCATTGAAGCACGATCCTGACACGCCATTACGATGTGCATGTTTCCGCTTGCACGCACCAGCATGCCGACGGAGACCGCCCATGGTCTTCCCACCCTGGGAAACAGGGCCTGGATCCATGCCGATGCTGCTCCTGCCGTCCCACGTTGCCAAAGCGGATCGCCGCATGGGCAGCACGCATCGCCGGCCAAGACCCGAAGGCAGTGGCCCATCCCAGCCTTTGACCCCATAACGCCGGCCCAAGAGGTGCTAGCCAGCAGACGAGCGGGCTGATGATGTGAGGAATTCTTGGCATTACATACGGAGAGAAGTGTGTGGATGGCGGAAAGGACGGGCTTCGGGAATACCCAGGCGCTCTGAGACGTGGGATTTTTAAGAGCGCATCACGTGCTAGCTACCCAGACTCCAAGTTTCCCAGCCCGCGCCGTTGAACTGCAGCTGCAACAAAAGAATGTTTCAGCGGGGTTGTTTCGTTCCTTTGCTACCTGCCAAGCCAAACAATATATTGCCTGCCGAGCGTGGCGGAGCACCTCGGACCAAGGCCATCCCGATCTGAACATAATGACCCGGCAACGGGGCTGGGGAAAGGCCTCCCGCCCGAGGAGAGTGAGCTGGAGCTGATTCAAATCCCTGCTCATGACACCGAGATGTCGGAAAGGAGCCGGGTCAGGAGACGACTATCTTGGCGTTATCACGTCGTATAGCGGCCAAGATGAGTTATCCATGTATGATTGGAATCCGGACTGTATGGGAACGAAGTCAGGCATGCCCCGATATGAGATTGCGGGCACATCCATGCAAAACCGCCCCGTGGGATCCACTCCCCCTGGAGGGATTTTCGGGCTTTCTGACACGCCACGGATTGCTCCGACTATCTCAATACTCCATCACGTCTTGGCCCGGCCAAGTACCCCGGATCATGCACCACTGCAGCAGCTCTGCTATATCCTCGCTTACTTCCTTGCCCCGCGGGATCTCATGGCCTCCACCGTGGTTGTAAATCTTGCGGATGTATGGGTCACACAGCCCCGCGAGCTGGACCGACGCCGGTAATCTCGGGTCTTTTTCCCCAAAGACATGCACCGTTGGTATCCGGATCTTCAGCTCCAGGGGCACCTTGTTCAGGTTTAGCCCGAAGCAGTCATCTGAGTCGAACTGCGCCCTGCGCACTATTGACGCATAGTCGGTACGTTGCCACCTGTCCCTGGTCACCTCGGCCGTCGTCTTCTCGAGGAGCTGCTTCTTGGTGCGCAGATCGAGCGCCTCCACCTCCGCGGAGACTGAAACCCCGAGGTCCTTCAGCACCGGGATAGGCACACCACCACAGATGAACATGGCGAACTTGAAAGGGGGCGGTGCCTCCGGCACGTACCATTGCTGGTAAAGCATGTAGCTGGAGACCAGGGCACAGCCCTGAGAAAACATCATGGCACCGTCATAAGGCCCACCCCGCTCCAAGACGTCTTGAAGCCAGTTGTGAGCAGCCCTGATCCCCTTGATTCCGGTGCCCTCGTAGAAAGCATAGTGGGGAGGGTCGTAGAACAACGGGGTATCCGGAGCGGGGGGTGATGATTGCGGCCCGTCCACAAAATCAAATTCAACGTCCGGGTCCAGTTGCTCCAGCTTCAGCCTCAGGGAAGCTTGATATCCGTTAGCAACGGCGAATGGGCGTAGAGGTTTATGGGGCGGTGATAATCTATATCATGCATACCGGTCTGGGATTTGAAGATGCGTCCGCTGGTGCCCTTGCCATGCAAGCAAAGGATCTTCATCGTGGAGGCTGGCCGGGTGGAGTTACCTACAGCAAAAAGCACCGCTGCGTCGGTTGGATTTGGTTTATGGTCACTTGCTAGAGTCCACAGGTGATGCCTCTTCTCAAAGTGCAGATTCACGTCCATCTCTATGGTCTTTGAACTGCTCAGGCCGGACGTCCGGCCGTGTCGGAGCTCCGGCTGGTGCCGACTTTTTTCCTACGAACGACCGAGGACGTCATGGAAGCTTCGTGGAATTACCAATCCGAGCATCGGTTAACTCTGACTTTTTCATCCTAAATCATCTTTTCGGCAAACTTTTCGAGCCCGTCTTCAGCCCCTGAGGTCCCAAAGCTGGGCTTTTTCTTTTGGCAGGCGAATTTCCGATTATCCGCTGATCAAATGTCCTTTGGGAGAGACATTCTGGAGCTCGTTCCCGAAGCCAGATCAACTCGCTCAGTCCCGATTGTCGGAAATCCGTGCGAGGCCGCCCGCATTGCCTCTTTCGGTAACTGCCAATGAGGCCGCCACTTACACAGCCCATTTCAGCACCGCCCCACACTAGTCACCTAGATGCCCATTATGATACGAAGTTCGCCTCTTCAACCCCCCAAACTGCTTGCTTGTATGAATTGGCCCTGCCAATTGCACTCTGAGAAAGGATGAGGTATTTTCTTATGGAGACCTATGAGGTTGCAGATGGCCCACGTGTCCGGCTCGTAGGCCCCCCCAGCCTCTGGACCAGCCCCCAATAACGTCTCATTGGGTATCTCACGGGCTAACAAGGCCACCCATCGAGCGTTGAAACTGGACACGCCTGTATTTGTGGCGATGAGAGTGACGCGGTTGGGCTGCCATGGCGTGGGCGCAGTCCGGGTATCCCTGGGCAGGTTACGCACCAAATGCCTCGGATCCGGCAAGCGAAAGGACCAACGCCCTCTCGCTCAAAGACCTCCTGATAGCAAGGGAGGCCTCAAAGGATGTCGTTACCTTATGAAGTAGGCTGTGCTTTCTTATCATTATAGATGTCTTTATGATGTTGTGGTCTTTCCACAGCCGTGAATCATTCTTTGCACCTCTCGATCTTTATTGGAGAATACTGTTTCTCTGGCCAGAACTCCAAGCACACTCGCTTGAAACCGCAACCGTGTGCTGTAAAAATAAAAGATTAACGATGAAGGGGATGAGATCCAGAGTTATCTCCAGTATCTTTGATTGATCCGGATAAACCACAGAAGATTCCAGAGCGCTCATTCTTCGCTGCAGCTAACGTCGGTTGAGGAGCCCGCTTCGAGCTGTCTGTCGGTAAAATTTCCATTTTCCCCTTTCGATTCATCGCAGGCCCGGAACTATTGCATCTCCATCAGGACCTGCGTAAGTGGTCCCGAAACAAGAGGATATTCCCTTCTTCGCAGCCGTTTCCTAGGCTTAGGGTTTAAAACTAAATTATTTTCTATCAAGCTCACTTTACCTCTTCTACACTATTATCATTTCATGTTCCCTCTCTTCTCTTCTTCTTTCGGCCCTTATCTTGCCTCTCTGATTGCCTATTTCTAACGTCAGGGCGCTGTTCGCGCTCACGAAATCCGATATCGGGTTTGCTTTTGTGGTGGGTACTCTTCCTAAATTTCAATTTGCACCTGCCACTATATCGAGTTTCGCTGGTTAGTATCTCTCTTTCCAACAAAGGGTTTCTCCCATTTTCCCGCACCGTAATATTTACAATTCCGACCAGCAATCGGAGGTCATAATGTAAATCATCTATCCCGTTGCCTGCCTTTTGTCCCACCTTTCTTTTTCTTCTGCTCCTTCTCTACCGTAAATATTAAAACAGACAAACCCCAGATTCTATAGGTCCAGTGGAAAGATACGGTCATTATGTCGATCCTATAGGTAGTAATCGTATATAAAGCGGTGTAATAGAAACCTTCAATCAAGGTCCAAGTAAGCTAGTTAATATAGCATAAAGCCTCTGAGTAGTAGCAATTGAGTGTCATAGTATGACTATATAGAGGTAAAAAGAATGAATATAATAGCAGATGTTGAATCTCTTACTCTATCTACTAAGTGGTCTATGACACTCGTTTTACAGGGTGCACCCTGTTAATTCGGGGCTCCCTCATTGGGTCACTTATGACTTCCTGGTCCTGTCTTAGTATTCTTCAATTTTATGAAACTAGCGCTCGGTGGTGCACTCATACCGCATTGTGAGCACCATCTTTTACTATAATGCGTTGATGTAGTGTAAAGTATTGTGAGGTTCTTCGACATCACGCCACGTAATGCAGAGTACTGCGTTATCTTGGTACCAAAGCTAGTATCATCTGCACGAAAGTTTAGCTTGATAAAACGCAGCGCGATACTGTATTCAGCCAGCAGACCATTGCTTGAGCGACCACAGATTCCCTGGAGCTCAGAAGCCAAGACATTTGAAAATCAAACCATTCTTCCTACACTATCTTTCTGACGCATACATTGGCTCCAGCACCAGTGAACCGAGGTGTTCCCCAGAGCCATGGGGGGCCAACAACAAGGTACCGATCCATCTGAATCAAGAGGATGGCGCTCTCACGAGCTTGATGATGATACTATCAGGCCCTGCCTTGCTGGCTTTGTACTCAGCGGTCGGATACGCCGGGTTTGACTTGTTAGACACCACACGTGCTGAAGACGCAAGCACAGGAGGACATGACGCTATTTCACGGGCACCGGAAGGGAAGAGTCTTTACAGGAGCGGTGGAGCAGGCTCTGATCGAGTCAGCCATGTATCCTGCAACCGCCTGTATGATGTACAGTTAGGTACTCGGCATGGAGGAGCAAGTGAACATCTTTCCCAACAGATACGCCGCTCGTATTCACTTGCAGCCGGTCTTGGCGGAGAGTATCTAGGAGACATGCGTGGTTCCGACTGCTATACGCAAACTGCCTAAAAGCCGAGGCGGACGTAAACCCTCCCTCTTTCAAGGCAGTGCGGCTTCATCCATGTTTCGAACCAAAGTACTGATCCACTGGACGGTCTTGATGTGGGCCTTGACGCTTATCTTCTCATCGACGGTGTGAATGTTTCCCAGACCCTGCTGCTCGGGATCCCAGCCGGCAATGTAGCGGAAGATGTGGCGAGTCAAGTCCCAGTAGTATCGCCTGCCGTCTCGAGTCAGTAGTTGTTTAAACCGGGTGTGTTGGGCAGAAACCAGGAATCACAGCAGAAGAACACAAGGAAACCGATCGGGGAGGCGTGATCAAGAGGTCCAAAGGTTGTCTACTCACGTGTCCGTGTTCCCCGTCGACAATGAAGGGGCCATGAAGATCTCCTCGTTGTAGAGAGCGCGCGTAGTGCCAGAGATGATGGCGTATGGTGTTACGGAGTCGACGTTGGTGGGGGTGACAGGCGCGGGCTCCAGAGGCTTGATGGCCTTCAGATTAAGCGAGGAAGCGGTTTCCTCGGCGTCATCGAAAGCATGGAGCGTAAGGTTGTATTTGGCGGCGATGGTGGAAGCCAGCTTGGTCAGCCTCTCCTGGACGTCGGATGGATGATCGCCAACGTTGACGCGGTGGTTGATGGTGGCCGTAGTGCGTTCAGGCAGCGCATTCGACTTGACGCCTCCGTTGATGACGTCGACAGCCACCGAGGTGGTGAAGAGGTACTTCAGGGCGTCGCTCGACTGCGCAACCTGCTGCGCGAGCTTGTGCTGGGCCCCGGGGGTGGCGAGCAGCTTCTTCCACTCGGGCGGGAACTCTGGGGCGTGGGCAGCACCGCACTGCAGCAGGCCGAGGAACGGGTTCTCGGGGTGGAAGTGCGGCTCGTAACGGTTTGCCTCGACCAGGGTGATGAGCTCCGACATCACGCCGATGCCGTTGTGGGGAGGTGGGATGGAGGAATGGCCGCCGGGCATTCTCACGATGACTTCCACGTCGACGTAGCCCTTTTCGGCCACGGCGGGCATGGCGAAATTGGCCCCCCAGGAGGCGCCGACACCGTTGCCCTCATCCACGATGACGGCCACGCCGTCCTTCCCGTACCGATCGAGAATGGCAGGCGCCAAATGGCCAGCGCCCTCCGCTCCCGAGATCTCCTCGTCAAAGCCAAAGGCGAGGACCAGGGTCCGCTTCGGCTTGAACTGCGCCTCGATGAGCAGCTCGACGGCCTCCAGCGTGCCGACCAGGAGGTTCTTGCAGTCCGACGCACCGCGGCCCCAGACGGATTTCCCGTCGTAGTGACCGCTGAAAGGCGGATGCGTCCACTGCTTGACCGTGGCGGCGGCAACGGGCACGACGTCCTGGTGGGCCATCAACACCGTCGGCTTGAGGCTCTTGTCGGAACCCTCCCAAGTGTAGAGGAGGCCGTGCGTATTGACCTTGTCGAGCTTCAGGGTCTTGTGGACCAGGGGGAACGTCTTGTCCAGATAGGCGGCCATGTCGTACATGATGTCCCATCTGGGGTCCTCGCCAACCGGACCCAGGTCGTCGAAGGACTCGCTCGGGACCTGAATGGCGCCGGCCATGCGGACGATGGTCTCATTGCGGAACTGGGACGACTCCAGGTACGCGTCCATCCTCGCCAGGGCGTCGCTTCCTTTCGGCCGCAAGGGTTCCACCTGGGGACACTGGGCCTCGAAGGCGACGGGCTGCGCAGGCTGGCGCCCGGGGAGGATACCGACGGGGGCGTGAAGCCACAACAGCGCCATCGTCCCAAGAGCCAAGGCGAGCAATGGAACCCGGCGGCCTCGGCATTTGGAGCGCGTGGCTCCAGGCGCCGACGGCGCGCTCGGCTGTGTAAGCGGCAGCTTCTCGTGGGTGGCCATGAGGGCGTGCCGAGAAGAAGCAAGACGAATGTGGAATGGGGCGACAGACAACCAGGCCTCTCCAGGAAACGAAGAGGGTGGGAAGTAGTTCGCCGAGAAGGTGAGAAGGCGAGGCCCCTCGGAGAGCCCCGAAACGGCCGTTATCGGCATCCTAACATCGGGCGATCAGCCCTGTCAAGTCCCCACAACCCCAGCACCTAGACTGGAAACGGCAGGTGGCAGCATGATCAGGAAGCCATCGCCACGCGCCAGGTGGAGGGCCGGTTCCGATTCCTACAGGCCTCAGCCATGCCTGGAGAAGAGGGAAAGCAGAATTAGTGGCCAAATCTATTTTCATCATCACCATCATCATCACCACCACCACCATGACGAAGTCTTCCCCTCGCCATCCTTCCTGTCCAACGACAGAATCGCCTGGCTCACCAAGTCCACAAATGCCTCCTTCTCCATCTTGATATCGGCAAAATGCCATTCATCCCGGCGGGCTAGGGTTGCCCGGGCCTCGTTGCTGCTCCGCGGCTCGGGCTCTTGCTGTTCCTCGTCGCGTTCAACCACTCCCCGCTTCGCCCGATGCGGCCGTGGTACGATGTCGGCCACTGCGGTGAAGTACTTTCGGCCCAGCATCTGCGCCATGTTCTTGAACCCTTTGTACCCGAGCTTCGGGGGCTGTATCTCAACAATGGCCCCGGTCCCCTCCCGCAGGAACATGGTATGCGTAAGCCCAGCACCGTGTACTCCGACCAAGATGTCTGTATCTTGTGCTATGCGGATCTGCTCGGGGAAAGAAAGGGCACCGAAGTCGACCGACTGGACTCGAACGCGGGGGAAGCGGACGCGCAGGGCGTCCAGCTTGGGTTCTTGGTCAAGGAGCTTTCGTGTGCCCCGACGGTCAACAAACGTCAGCACCAAGTCTCTTTCCTTGGTTCGACCCCATCCGGCGGGGATGCCGGGCCTCGGCCCGGTGGCCCAAGGGATATGGTAGTGCAGCAGAATGCGGCGAATGAACGTCTTCAGCGTTGGGGCTGTCCGGCAGTCACGGTCCTCCCAATCGTTCTGCCACATGGGGTTGCTGCCGCCGGGAAACGGGATGATCAGTGTGTTCGGGGTGGATGCGAATGCCTGAGCCGCGGTGGCATTCTCCATGATTGCCTTCAGACGCACAGGCGCCTGGCCGCTGAACATGGACCACAGATCAAAGAAGGGACCGTCCTCGTTTTCATCCAGCAAAACGACTTGGGTGCTGGGGATGTCCTCGGGCGCGGAGAAGAACGGGGCGGCGACAGCCCTGGCGCCACTCATTGGGGTGTCCTCTCGGCTCATTCGCAGGACGTCGAGGGTCAGGGTCATGGACCAGAGCTCCATGAGACTGTGCCATACGTTGTTGTGTCCCTCACGCTTGACTAGTAACTTGATCGGCGCAGGGCGCTCATCGTAGGGCTTCATCTCGGCAGCTGCGTTGATATCTACTGCCGGTGGTCCGGTGCGCACGTCGACGAACTCGTTGAAGATGGTGGCGGGTCCTGTCTCGTACCAGTAAGGCCGGAGCTGGTGGAAAGCGATCAGGCCGGATTCCGTCTCATTCTCCGAGGGCAGCCGAACGTTGCAATCCAGTTGAAACCTTCCACTCTCCAGCATAAGCGGCGCATTCTGGCCAACACAGAGGGAGTCCCGGTCGCCGTTGGGCTGCGTCCGGCTATGGAAGCAAGTCAGGCGGGAGGAGCCCGAGGAGCAGTATTGGATGCCATGTTGGCGGGTGTCGTCGAGGTACTTCGTAGTGAACCGGTCAACACAATATGCGGGGGCTTCTTGGACGTCGGGCTCTGCTACGGCTTCATTGTATTCGGGGGGGGATGGTAGGGGCCCGGAGGTGGCTGGCGCTTGATTGTGGTGAATGGGAGCTCCCGAGGGAGCCTTCCAAAAGCGATGGGCAAGGAAGAAAAGTACAAAAACGGGCAGAACGTACAAAATCCGTAGGGGATTCGCAAGAAGTGAGTGCCTGAGCATTGCGAGAGCAAAGATCAAAAAGATCATTCCACGATAGGGCCGGGAAAGGCCCTGGCAGGCGGGAATAGTACGTGCGAGGTCGACCTGTTAAATCAGACAAAGAGGGGCGCGATGGCCAACAAGCCACCCTCAGGGGCGAAGCAGGTCGGCTGGCAGGATGTTTGCTTACGCGCGCTTAATTTCTGCTCGTCTGCCCTGCCTGCTTCGACAGTAATATGCCAAGCAGGCCCTGTCAGCAATGGACAGGGGCATAGCCGCGTCGGACCTCCCAGACCCAAGAGGACTTCGGGAAACAAACGAAAACCCCGGCGCCTGCGGCGGGTGTGCGATTCAGCCCCTGTTGGCCGCCGGGGTCCGGAGTGGGCGGCAGTAGCGGCAGCCCTGCCGTAAACCGAGCCACGTATGCAGGAGTAGACTGGCAAGTGTCTCATCCAAGTCCTCGCGGGAGCCGATTTCGTCTTAGTGCTGTGATATATTCTGGCATTCTTGCAGCCGTACCCGCTGTGTTGATTGGATTTCAGCCGTTCCCAGACCCTCGGGTCGCAGCGCCCAATGAAAAGTCCCGTAACACCGACCAGAACCAGGGCCTGGCGCATAACAATGGAACCCGGAGGAACCTATTCTCCTCTTCACTTGTGCAACAAGCGCCCTGGCTGCGTGAGGCCCCAAGCGCTATAGGCGGGGACTTTGCCCGCCCATCAATACCTCTTCCGGGCTCTTCTTGTGTACATGGTTCCCCCCGCCGTGAGATGAGTGACAGAGATACCTGGCATGTCTATGGGGCTTTACGCTACCCTCCGCGGAATATCCGCGACGTATCCTGGGCCATGGTTAGAGCCTGATCCAGTTCAAATACCCGAAGGCAAGTCGGATTCCCGCCCAGTACCGATTCAGGTCTTTGCCGCTCGCCCGTAGCCAGATCACGGCCTGCGTTTGCGCTCGCTAGACAGCCGAGTGAACATACACAGATCATGAACCAAAAAAGGATGACAACGGGATATGCAGAGGATGGTGCGGGGGGGTGGAGAGGCGAACTGGAGTTGCTTGAATCCAACAGGATTACCAGGCTGAAGTGCTTGTTATGGTCTAGCCCACAAGCCGACCCATGCGACCATGCGTTGCAGCACCCGTATGAGGCCACAGGGCCGGATACAGGACACCAGAGCACTCGTCCCCTGTCCGGTAGGCAGGTCTTTTCCCTCATCCTTGAAATCTCTGGTGCGGTCGTGGGAGCCGCTACTTTCTTATGTACATGGGCACTGTAAGTCATTTCCCCCAGGCCCCGGGAGGCCCAGTCCTCTTCCTAACCTTCGGACCTCCTCGCTTCAGAGTTCTCCTTTGCCAGCAGGCTTCCGCCCGCTCTCGTTGTCAGGGCTGAATTTGAATTTCAACTCAAGACGTACTGCATCTTCAAGACCTCTTTTATATTACTTTACTCGCCTTTCTATCAAGTGAAATGCGGCTGGGGGTTCTTCCCTTCGTCGGCGGCCTTTGTGCAGCCTCTGTTGCTTCTGCGGCCGACTGTGCCCCAAAACCCATTTCTGTCGGCGTGGGTAACGTGACCTTGCCCAACGGCGAGGCTTCAAGGGGGATAAAAATGGCTGTGGGTGAGCCCAAGCAGCAATTTTCTCTCATGCCACAGTGGTTCGTCACCATTTTCCCCAGCTCTACTTGGCCATCAGCTCCCAGGCGGTGAGCTAACCCAGGAAAAATAGGACGATGAACAACACTATGTTGTACGGTACCAATGGACACTGCGAGCACCAAGGGCACGACTGGACGAGGGCTGGTTGTACTACATTCAGGGGCGGTGCCTATGACCAGACCATATCCAAGGCGAGCAAACCTGCAACGTCAGACACGCACCCCGTCGACGGTCGGCCATACCCAGACATGGAATTTGTCTCCGATACGTTGACAGTCGGCAACAACTCTCTACTCGACTTCCCTTTCGGCATTGCGAAGGATTCATGGGGCGAACAGGCGTACACACCCCTCGCGGCCTTGGGTCTGGGCTCAAACTCAACATTTCTTAATGTTCTCAAGAACTCGGGCAAGATTGCCTCACGAACATACAGTCTATTCTGGGGCCAGACGGGCCGCGACCAAGGTTCCCGAATGGACGGATCCATCATCTTCGGTGGCTATGACCGAGCTAAAGTGGGTGGCTCGAAGTTCACCACAGGCCGTTCCCCTGACCCGAGCTGTCCTTCCGGGTTGCTGGTCACCTTAAGGGATATAATGCTGAATTTTCCCAATGGTACTGACATGAGCGTCTTTGATGGCTCCAAGTCCACCGCCATCACGGCTTGCATCAACCCAACTATCCCAGTCTTTCTAAGAATCCCTCTGGATCCTTATGTGAATGCCTTCTTGGACACCAGCAGCGACGGCGAGATCGACATTTTCAAGATGAAGAGAGCGACGGGCATGAATTGGTGGAATCTGCGATACGCGCCTGGAGTCAAAACGTGAGTGGTATTGCATCGCCTGGACTTGTGTTCTTGGCTGACATGACATGTGCCAGATATGACGGCGATGTTACCGTGTCTCTGTCGTCAGGACTCTCCGTCCGCATGCCGAACCGTCAATTAGTGGTTCCGGAGGTCTCGATTGACCATCGCACCGGAGAAATCATCTCCAACAGCACAGGCCCCGACCTCCTTATCGACTCCATGCAAGATGTGAACTCCAACGACATGGCATAATTGGGAAGCTACTTCCTCTCCATCGCTTATTTGATGGTCAACATCGACAGGGATGAGTTCACGCTCTGGTCCGCGAACCCTACAACGGAAGAAGACCTCGTTGCCGTGGACGAAATGGGCACCGAAGTCAAAAACATATGTCCCTCGGGTGCATCAACTATTGACAGCAACTCAACAGAACAGACTAGGCCTAATGCGGGACCCGAAAACTCCGAGGAGCAAGCCTCGTCGGAGAACAGCGGTATTTCGACAGGTGCCATTGTTGGGATTGCTGTGGGCTGTGCTTCAGCCCTGGCGTTCATTGGCCTGGCTATCTGGTTGTTGCGGCGTAACAGAAAGAACGACGCCATCGAACTTCACGCGAACACGCATGTTCAACAAGAGAAGACAACATATCAGCCATATGGTGTACAGTACACGCAGCCGACTGAGATGTATGCAGAGCCCTCACGCTTTGAGTTGCACCAGAATGAAGGGCATGACAAACATCGTCAATGGGAATTGCCTGGGTAGCGGTTCACAAGGGAATGTCTCACAACATCTTGGTCATGGGGAGGCTGGCGGCGAAAAATAACCTGGAGCCAGTGACAGATATCAAATTACTTTCTAATGACATAATATAGAAGCAATGCAGTTGTTTTAGTAGAGGCCCTTAAATCTCAACGAATATCTGAATACAAACCTATAGCAGACACATTCGCTCCACTGTCTGGATTTGGAGGCGCTTAGGACGCCTTTTGCTTTAGTTTAGGCTTGAGAGGAAGGAAAAATAGCAGGATGGATTAGGTCAACGATTAGAAGTAGTGGGTATCGGTATATAATGTCACAGCTGTAGAATAAAGAACTACCACCTAGTACCTGCTGGGAGGCTTTCTATTTTATGCCCCTCTATATAAGAGGCATACTGAAAAACGCGGCTCGACGTCTTGTGGAGCAACGCGGAGCCCGGTGGTGACGCGCCGCCCGCCGGAGCCAAGAAGGCCCAGGGGCTCGAGCCCATGATGGGCACCCACTGCGTAGCCGCGCTTTTGCTCACGGTCCGGCTCATACGACAGAACCCGGCCGCCATGATGTTGCTGATGAGCCCGATGTTGCACCAAATCAGTTGGGGCACATACACGGAGCTGTTCGCCGTTCTGGCATCTGAGGTCAGCCACGAGGGCGCCAGCTGCAATGTCCTACCTTGGGGGCGCGTGCACAAAGAGGCCAATTGCCTCCGAAAGGAAACCCCAGAGGCGATGAAGCCGGAGGCAAAGGGCGACCGGGACTACGGAAACAAACTGTGGGATTGGTAAGATAACCCATGGGCACTGAAGAGGTGACTGGAGGCTAGCTAACTCGGCCTCTCACCCCTGGAAAGCCATTACATCATCCAATTTCGATACCAGTTGAATTATGGCTTAGAGATGAACGTACATACTGCTTAACCGTCTCCTAATATTTTTACAGCCTCTATAATAAACAAAGTCGGGATATGATTCAGTTCCTACATCAAGGGTTACCCAGATTATTTGTTCTCTATACGGTGTTGCATTTGCCGGTTCTTATTCGGCGGTTGTCGGCCATTGCGTTTATAAACAATACACCAGAAGGTCAACCCCTTCCATTTAATACCATGACGGCTTTTTTAATCCAGATCGCTGGACGGGTTGACTATAAGAGTCGCAAGGCATCCGTCCAGCGCTACTGTGGCCGATGAAAGATAATGAATGAATCTCACAATGAAATTAGGGAAGCAAAGCCTTGTGCTGCGAAGATGAGGTAGGGTAGTGGATGGTGCTGTGACGAATGCACTGCATACTCTAAGTAGGGTATTAATAGATTATGACTAAGGACAGGTAGAAGGGAAACAGGACACATTACATAGATTTCTATATGATAACCCCCCTCTTATCCATTGACCTCCCATCCTTCGCCTACTTATCGTAAACTCGTCCGGAAATCTCCCGTAATTCGCAGGCCTGCAGTTATTGGACTACGCCCGTGAGGCCTGCTGTTTCTTTGAACCCTGAAACCGGCCATTCTACCGTGGATACTCTTTGAAGGTCAATCAGAGGACGTGATATGTTGTCGTACCCTGAATCATTACTTAAATCATCGGGTCGGGCCCCGAATGGGGGCTTTCTTACGCTCACAGCAGTCTTTCCGGCGACTCCTGTAGTAGGCAATGCAGGCTGGTGGGGGCTACCAATCAGGACGTCGATTTGGATGGCAGGTTTCCTTGGTTTGTGTGTCTTTGGTAGATCCATTCAAGATATCTGGTACGGCGGGTCAGTCTTAGTGAGTCGTGTCAGCCGCATAGAAGTAACAATTCGAGCAACACTACAGCCGCCCGGATAACGGCAAGCTGGACCCAGTTTAAATAGGCCCGTCAAGGCAGCCGGGTAAGTACGTGGGTAGATATATTGGCCAGCTAAGCTCCTCTTAGCGACAATCCCGACAAGTGGTCCGGACTAGGTTTCCACAATGCGTACGTACCCATGGGCAGTTATTACCGAAGTCTTATCTGGAACCTTTCTGTTGTATTTAACTGAGCATCTTTACAGCCACCCTGGCAATACACCGACGCTTTGAACGACATACCATGATTTACAAACTGGTTAGTGTTCCAGTTCCCCACTGTCAGCTTTGTCGACTTTTCACTTTTCAGCTACATATACAACCTGCGCATCTTCTGTTCTTTAGTCCGAGTCAGCCATTCCTCATTCAGTATGGCTACCAAAAACTTGAAGAGCGGTTTCAATCCTTTATCCGAGCCCCTTTTGGCTATAGATGAGCACCCGAGCCCCGCCCAGGCGATCCTAGGCGGTGCTGCCGCGCCTAGATGTCACTGTAGGCGTGACCTTGGTCCTTCCAGCGCCCCCCGGCGCCTTCTGCTTAGTCGCTTACTGTATGTCGCGTCCGTCCTCACAGAGTACTCTAACTATGGCCGCCGTCATCTCTGACTGAAAGTTTCTAGACCGTTCGCTATTGTTAACGGCGCGTTGACCTTGTACTTGGCGCTGCCACTGGTTACAGATATTAGTTCGTGCAAGTCAGCCGAGGTGACCCTTATGATACTGTGTACGCTATCGTGGCTTCACTGGGTGACACTGGTCGGTATGGGCGCTATGAAGTAACAGCTGCACAGGAACGCCGCCGAGGCGGCCTTTGGGAAGGGCTGCCTGCCTTGAAAGCCAACGAGTATTTATAGAACCATGTATCTCCAAAACGAGCTACCATCTCGTCTCTACCTAGCCTGAAAATTCCGTCAAAACGAATACCAAATCTGGCCTTCGGCCCGTGGAAAGTCCTCCAACCGGCGGTCTCAGCTGAGATCTCTTGGATACAAGCCGTTTGCGTACTTTAAATAAGCTCCCCTACGGTCGCCAAGCGCACATAGGAGATGCGATCACGGGCGTATAGCTCTGTGTTAAACGTGACCAATAGGCTTCTAAGTTAATCTGATATCAAATATTAGAACGGATAAACCCCAGGTTTAGGACTTCTAGTGGAAAGACGCGGTCGTGAGATCGATCCCATAGTAAGACAGGACCAGGGACTCATAAGTGTCTAATAAGGGAGCCCCGAATCGATAGGGTGCACCCTATAAAAAAGTGCTATAAACCACTCAGTAGATAAAGTAAGAGATTTAATATAGGCTATCCTATTTATTCTTCTCATCCTTATATAGTTATAATATGATACTTAATTACTACTATTTAAAGGCGTTATATATTATTAACCGGCTTATTTAGACCTTAATTAAAGCTTTTTATTATACTCTTTTATAGATCCCCCTTTTTATATATAATTACACTTATAGGATCGACTTAACCACAGTATCTTTCTATTAGACCTCTAGACTCTAGGGTTTATCCGTTTTAATAGGTTATCCGTAGTAGAATAGAAGGGGAAGCTATAAAATAAGGGGTAGTGCACGTGAAGCCCCTTAATCAGGGTCTGAAAGTGGCAAGTGATATGTAACGAAGCCTCACTAAGGTCACAATCAAGTGTCCCATTTTGGACGCATGGTGGTCAAAAAGGTAATGAAAATGACATGTCTTCTATTCTTGTGCGTAAGCTATGAAGAGGTATATGGCACATATTTATGATGGACACCATGGGTCAGAGGCTAAGGTCCTCACTGTGGCTGTCCCTGGTCCTGTCTCAATATAAGATATGCTCTTTTCATTACCCTTTTCACTACCATGTGTTCACGATATAATGCCTAGTTATGACCTTATTGAGGCTTTGCTGTGCGATGCTTATCTCCTCTGGACCTTGATTAAAGGAGTGCACACACGATACTATCCATCTTACGGCTCCCCATTTCTACGGATTCCCTATGGGATCAACCTCACGACCGCGTCTTTCCACCAGACCTCCAGAACTTGGGGTTTGTCTACCCTAATATCCAAGACACCTAGGGCTACTATGAACTACCTTATGCTAAATTATATAGTCCTGATGAATAGCAACATAGAGCTATATAGGATGACCCTGTACGCCAACATGATCTTGAAATTTGAAAAAAAAAAAAGAAATGAAATAGATCAGTCGTGCGGGAAACTCCGGGAACTTGATATAGCTTTCTTCATTCGGCCTTTTGTTTCCAGTCATCCTTGATGGGCTTGAACCCTACAGCAACAAGCGCTCACATGCTTGTTTCTTGGCGCTTCCCCTCTCTGGCTGCTCGACGGTCTTGGCCCCAAGATTTTGGCCCCGTCGTGCCCGCATCTCCAAGGTGCCAAGCGCAGAAGTGAGGAAACAAACACCGTAATTCCCCACATTCCCCTCACTCAGATCCTTCCCAAGACGTGAGTGACCTGCCAAAAAGGGGCTGGGTACATGCTATCGGCAGGAAACGCACCCGAAAGGCGACCATGTTGAAGGAGGTGGCCGAACAGAACTCCATAAATCCATTGCCGAACGCGACGAGGATAGCATGGCCGGACCCCCATCGGACAGCTCCGACATTCGGGTGGTTGGGGGCTTAACAGACACTGCTACCCCGCGCATTGGAAAGAATACTAGATATGAGATATAAAAGGCAATCCAGTAATCATCATGCGTGCTAGACCAGCCACCACCTGCACGTGTGACCCGGGCTAAACCGTCGACTGCCGTGATGATCCCAATGACAAGCAAACCAATCTCATGGGCCTGTGCCTGCTTGTCTAGCATATCGTTTGCCGCTGCGCAATCAGGCTCGCCTCTCCCTGGGCTCAGATATGGGGACAATTGGGCGCCTACTACGCTGGACAGCGATATAGTGGCCCGAAACTTCCCGGATGTTGATATTCCCCTGCTATCGCCGGCCTTCTTGAATCCCGAATCGGTGCCGGCCGGGTTTGCGAATGGCACTGCGGGCCCGACAGATGATATCGAGCTTGGTGAGCCCCCTCCCTGCAGCCGTGATGGGGGCTTTCACGCTGACCTCCCCGCCAGACTTCTTCATCCGCTCCCTCGCCCGCAAGAATGACTGGATGTCGTATGAGTCGGCTGACTTCTTGTCCGAGGAGGGCCGCGCCATCCCCTACGTGTTCCTGTCTCTTCCCAAGGCACAGAACACCACCAAGCTTCGCGTCTACCTCCAGGGGGCCATCCATGGAAACGAACCGGCCGCGGACCAGTCGATTCTCGCCCTTCTGGGCAAGATGGATGCGAACCAGACCTGGACGGCGTCCATCCTGGAGAAGATGGACATCAAGATCTTGCCTCGCTACAATGTAGACGGGGTGAATTACTTCCAGCGCCAATTATCGACGAATCTAGACCCCAACCGCGAGCACTTCAAGCTCATGCGCGAGCAGTCTCGCAGGATCAAAAAGGTTGTGAGTGCTTGGAATCCTCACATCGCCATCGACGCGCGTAAGCATCCCATTCGGCCCAGAACGGGGAAGCACCCAGCTAATACAGGCCTCTCAGATGAGTACACAGCGCCATCGGTCTACGGTGGCAATTACCAGCATGGCGCCGATGCTCTGATTTCGGGCGGCATCAATCTCAACATCCACCCGGAAATTCGCAAAAAGGCGCTCGATGTGTTCATTCCGGCTATGGGTTCTGCGTTGGAGTCGGCCGGACTGCGCTGGGAACATTATGTGACCGGCAGTACAAACAGAGAGCCGGGCTCGAAGATCACCTTCTACCAGGCCACCACGGACTCGCGAACGGGAAGAAATGCCGTGGGGCTGATGCAGACCATCTCCTTTCTGCTGGAGACGCGCGGCATCCGCATCGGCGGCCAGCACTTCCAGCGCCGCGTTGCCACGCAACTGATCAAGATGTCGACCATCCTGGAGACAGGCCGGGACCAGTTCGACGACATCTACTCCACCGTGGAACGGGCCCGCAAGGATTTCATCGACAGCGACGACGACATCGTCGTCACCGACAGCTTCCCCCTCACCCGGCGCACCTTCACCATGATCGATAACCGCAACGGCAGCGTCGTCCAGGCCCCCGTCGACTTCTACCAGACGACCCCCTCCACCGCCAACCTGACCCGCGCCCGTCCCGAGGCCTACATCATCCCCCGGGCCTGGGCCGACGTCGCCGAGCGGCTGGAGATCATGGGCGTCGAGGTCGAGAGGCTGGACCACGAGTTCCGCGGTCCCGTCGAGGCGATGGCCGTGACCTCCTCCAAGCTGGGCAAGAGCCTTTACGAGGGCCATGTCCTCAACACGGTAACCACCAAGTCGTACACTCGGGAAATCGTCCTGCCCGCTGGAAGCTTCCGAATCAGTACAAGACAGGCGAGTGCAGCCCTGGCATTCATTGCCCTGGAGCCGGAGAACGTTGATAGCTATGTCAAGTTTAGCATCATCCCCGTCACCGAAGGTGATGAGTATCCTGTATTCCGGATCCCTAGGTCTTGAAAGATGGCAACGCCGACATCTTCATACAATATTATTAACCCAAATTTAGAGGAGCCTGGTTCGTTTTAGTTGGTTGCGATGGTTATTATGTAACGTCGTTTAGGACACAACTTGTCTGGAAACAATCAAGACTAGTTAGCACGTTAGAGAGTCAAACCAAAACCACGGTTTCATCATCTAAGACATATTCACTTCACTGTATTTCCCAGACCCAGGTCAACACGGGGGAGGAAGGGAATTACCCTATCCGGATAAAAGCCAGACCCAGGGCCATTGACCTACGACCTCGGGTTCTGGCGCCTTTCTGGCGTTGAGTTCGGGACAAATGGACATTAGAGACAGAAATCTACGATAGGCAGATGTACGTTGAGAAGAGCAGGCATGCCACATTCAATCGTTGCTTCGGAGGGAGCTTGGACTTTTCCCAGGTACATACCATACCAGCTCCGAACAGCCCCTGGAATTGTTGATACTCTTGCAAACCTCAGCTGTGGAGTATTCCGTCTTTCTTTCTTGCCATATTGCATTCCACGATTCACCAGAAAAACAGTGATACATGCATCTATTCGGTCCGATCAGCTGCTCCGTCCCGCGCCCCGTGACCTGGCCGGAAATGGCGTTCTCACTAATAGATGCAGACGCTATATTCGTCTCACGAGAGCTGCCTGGATACGCGGGGATGCCTCTACGCAGAATGCAGGTCCGGTATCCGTCTGCAAAGGACGATGTTGCAAGACACGAGAAAATGCAAGAGTTCGCTACCTCTGTTGCCAGCCCTCTATCTGGTATGCGTTCTGTGCCCTTTGGCCCAACCGGATACACCTACCCCGACGACCCCGGATGTGGTCATTCTCGGAGAGGTTGAGTAAAGAGCTACGGACCATCAAGAACGGGTGTCTGTGACCACCTGGCATTCGTGTTTGACTCGCTTGCACTGTATAGCTCACTTTGGCTGCGCCGGCCCTGGAATATGTTGGCAACCGCGCCCAGATTGACGTGGGGTTGCCCTCTGTTGTGTTCAATGGATCGCGACCAACCGCCTGCGGATATGGACGGGTCTGAGGCGTTTAATAAGAAATGCGGCCTAATGGAATGGACACTAGACGTACCACTGTGGTATGAAGAAGAGGGAACACCCCGAAAATCAGATATAAGAAGGTTGAGTGGTCCGGGGACGATGGTAGCAGAGAGTAGAATCATAAGTGCGGCCATAGCAGTATGTATTAAAACCTTCACAATCAGGCCCTAGGATGAAACTCGTATATTTCAGTGATTATCTGACGATTTTGGCACGATCCACGCGGTTAGCTCTGTGCCAACTCTACTTCAAGAGAAATTCCCTGTTCAAGCTTATGTGTCATGAACGTTTTTATAGGTTCAGGGGGTTTCCAGGTAGAATAGTAATCAAATTTAAAACTAAAGACCGTATTTCTATAAGCCCAGATACCCATGAAGAGCCACCAAATTCCAACTCCAGATCCCGCCGACGCTATGATGCCATGACCGGTCCCAAATGACAATTAAGGAATGACAGAAAGGAAACTCGTCCGCCTCTCAGTTTCGCAAGGCGAATAGCCAGGGATGATGCTTTACTGGCCCTCGGGCATGCCCTCGTCTGCCTCGTCGTTGGAGTTCATGTTGTTGTGGTCGTCGTGGTCCTTGCCATCCTCAGGCCGGTACGGCTTCTCTTCGTGATCGTAAGGAGGGTACTTGCCCTCGTACCACTTTCCATCATCGAAGCCGGTGTCACAGCCCTCGTATTTACAGGGTTGCCTGGAATGCCGTTAGTATAGACCCCCACAGTCCTGAAATAGGCAAGGGAGGACTCACCAGCTGCCATCGTCGTTACGCTTCGACGGGTACTTGCCCTCGTACCACTTTCCGTCGTCGTAGCCAGTGCCCGGCCCTTCATACTTGTTTTCCCGCCTGTGCTGTTAGTATATTTCTCCAGTTCTAAGATGGGCAAGGGAGGACTCACCAGCTGCCATCGTCGTTACGCTTCGACGGGTACTTGCCCTCATACCACTTGCCGTTGTCGTAATCAGTCCCCGGCCCTTCATACTTGTTCTCCCGCCTGAGGAATCGTTAGTAAACACTGAGTCCTGGAATGGACAGTGAGAAACTTACCAGCTGCCATCATCGCTACGCTTCGAAGGGTACTTGCCCTCGTACCACTTGCCGTTGTCGTAATCAGTCCCCGGCCCTTCATACTTGTTTTCCCGCCTTATATGCTGTCAGTATGTTTCTCCAGTTCTAAGATGGGCAAGGGAGAACTCACCAGCTGCCATCGTCGTTACGCTTCGAAGGGTACTTGCCCTCGTACCACTTGCCGTCGTCGTAGCCAGTGCCCGGCCCTTCATACTTGTTTTCCCGCCTTATCTGCTGTTAGTATATTTCTCCAGTTCTAAGATGGGCAAGGGAGAACTCACCAGCTGCCATCGTCGTTACGCTTCGACGGGTACTTGCCCTCGTGCCACTTGCCGTCGTCGTAGCCAGTGCCCGGCCCTTCATACTTGTTTTCCCGCCTTGAATGCTGTTAGTATACATCTGCGGTACTGGAATGGGCAGTGAAGGACTCACCAGCTGCCATCATCGTTACGCTTCGACGGGTACTTGCCCTCGTGCCACTTGCCGTCATCGAAGCCGGTGTCACAGCCCTCGTATTTACAAGGTTGCCTGGAATACCGTGAGTATGCATTTCCAGTCTCAGAGCAGATAGTGGAGGACTCACCACTTGCCGTCGTCGTACGGCGTGGGAAGGGCGAGAGCAGAGGTTGCTACCAGGGCGAAAAGGGTGAAGGTGGAACGCATGGTGAAGGTGTTGGAGCGTATGCAGGGGTTGAAAATAGGAGAGTGAGAAAGGAAATTTGGTAGGATAGAAGAGGATGGAATGACTGGTGATGAGATGATGAGATGGGGAACGAGTCGGACTTGGGAACGAGGAATCGGGGTTTCTTATACTTCTACGAGGTCGTACGTGTCAACCATGCCACGGCTCGAGAGATGCACATTTACAGATACTCGGTTTCCTCGTCGTATCGTGCCGAGCAGATGCCACCCATTCCTGGCGATCTCACCCGCGGGGCTTGGCTCTGTCCTGCCCGGTTGGAGATCAAGTCAGCAAGGCCGGGCTTGCGGCTTAGGGCTGACGGGCAAGGCTAGAAATGCGGCCCAGCTGGCATGGTTGCATCCCGCAGGACACACAACGTCCGAATGATCTCATCCTACGTTGCAATGAAAGGTCTTGTTTGGAATTGCTTACAGACCTCGTCTTGCCGGGAGACAGAATGGGCATCATGTTCCAAGGTTCGACAGTGAGAAGGCGGCGGCGAGGAACTAGCATGGCGGGGCAGGCCAGGGTCGAGACCACCAAACGATGCTTCCCTGGTGCGTGAAGCCGGCCTGGGGAATCGACTTGACCGACTGCCTTGTCGCCTGGGGACGGGCGCACGCGCCCCCAGCTGAACTCGGGAGGAGCCCATCGTGCGCCCGAGCCACCCGAGGTCAGTCGTGTCCCGCTGGCCCAGCCGGCCGTTTGGCACCGTTCCGGTGGTGGCGGTGCTGGGGATCCCGATCGCCCCGGAAAATAACCACGGCGTTAGTGCGCCTCGGGCCTAGCGTGCGAGGCTGACAGCCCGGCCGGGCAGGGTCGAGCTAGCAAAAGGCGGCCATGGATGCTCAGCTGGGCTTGGCCGCGAACCGCGCGAGCCACGAGGGGGGCTGAGGGAAGGAGGGTCTCTGCGTTTTATTTTTGGCGTCCCGGGCTCTAGAGCATGCCGACCCTGCCTCTGGCCTGTCGAAGCCAGGCCACCAGCATGGCCATGAACTGGCCGTCCTCCGGCCGCCCGCCCCACCGGGCCATTCAGACCGCGTCCCAGCTTTCGCGGCGGCCTGCATGGGGGACGCCGGTAGGACGTGGTTTGCGGGCCCGGCGGACGCGAGGGGGGGAAACCTGCAGTGGGAAGCACAGCGTCGTCGCGGCTCGCGGGTGTGCGTGGCGGCCTGCAGCGTGAGCGGGCTCGGCGGGCTGCCCCATGGTATGGGCTCCGACCCTGGGGAGCCGCCATGCGTGCCGACCGAAGTTGCACGAATGCGTCGACTGCACGACCTCGGAGCCACGGCCGTGGTACCCAGGTGTGTAGCTGCGGTGTGGACGCGTACTGGGGAGAAGCCGAAGCCCCCCCTGCGCGGGCGTGTGGCTGGCTGAGCGTCGTCGTCCCGGCAGGACGGCCTTCAGATGGCCGAGAGTGGGGGATCAACCATCGGCAGGCCGCCCTGCCGTGGGGAGCTCGCAAATGCCCTCCTGGTCGGCCGATCGGGGCCGAAGCCAGCCAGGACGCAATTCGCTTGCGTACGACGGCGTCGTCCCGTCAGCTCGCTAATCCGCACGCACCCCGACCGCCCACTTTTCTCGCTTGCCCGTCCGGTATGCATACCAAAAATGTCCGAGTGGCTGGGCGGATTGGCAGCCGGTGCTGAGTGAGGACGAGCCCCCAGGACGAGGCGATGGAGGGGCCACCGTCTCCATGTGCCCATCCCTTTTGCGGTACCCACCAAGCTGCGCAACCCGGCGCTGGCGAGCAGCTGGGCTCGGGAGGGGGAGCGGATTCCATGGATCGATCTCTACCGTGTAGACGACAGGACCAAACGAAAGGCAACGTGACATCCCCCCCCCCCCTTGCCATTTTTGCCTGTATCAGCCCGTCCGCCCGCCGAGCGTCGCTTTGGAAACCCCGCTATCGGGTTATCGACCCCCTCCGTTGCATATCTGCCCTTTTTTTTTTTTTAATTCCTCGTCGCCATCTCCCGTCCCCGCCCCCGACCACCCATGATGAGCGCGCCGGGCACCACCCCCAAGGACCCCAACGACGCGCCGGCCTCGGCGTCGCAGGCCGGCGGCGACCTCTTCGTCGTGAAGCCGGTGCCGGGCGCGGGCATGGGCGCGGTGGCGCTGCGGGCGATCCCGCGGGGCACGCGCATCCTGGCGGACGCGGCGCTGTTCGTGGTGCCGACCAACGTGACGTCGGTCGACACGATGAAGCAGATCATCGCGCTGGGGCTCAAGAAGGCGACCAAGGAGCAGCAGCGCGAGTTCCTGACCCTCGACAACGCCCACAAGCACAACGGGCCCCTCGTCGGCACCGCCAGCACCAACGTGCACCCCATGGGCGGCGCCGGCGCCACCGAGGCCGGCCTCTTCCTCACGGCCTGCCGCATCAACCACGGCTGCATCCCCAACGCCCAGAACAAGTGGCGCGCCGACATCCGCCGCATGACGGTCCACGCCGCCCGCGACATTGCCGAGGGCGAGGAGATCACCCTGACCTACCTGCCCGGCATCTTCAAGCACGCCGACCGCCAGCGCATCCTCAAGGAGCACTTCGGCTTCGTCTGCCGCTGCCCCGCCTGCGCCCGCGACCCCGACGCCATCGCCGCCAGCGACGCCCGCCGCGACGAGATCAACCGCCTCGATGAGCTGCTGGGCGACGGCAAGCGCATCGTCCAGCACGCCGACGAGTCGCTCCACGACGTCTACCGCAAGCTGCTCCTGTTGCGCGAGGACGGCATCACCGACGCCTCCATCTCCCGCACCTACCACGACGCCTTCCAGATCGCCATTGCCAACGGCGACCAGGCCCGCGCCCGCGTCTTTGCCGAGCGCGACTACGAGTCCACCGTGTCCTGCGAGGGCGCCGACAGCCCCGAGGCCCGTCGCGTCCAGGAGCTGGTCAAGAGCCCCAAGAGCCACCCGCTCTACAGCGGTAAGATGCAGTGGAAGCAGGGCGTCGACAAGGTCCCCAAGGAGCTCGGCGAGGCCGAGTTCGAGGAGTGGCTCTTCCGCCTGCCCCAGGGCGGCCTCAAGCCGTGAGACGGGCCCGTCTGACAGGGCTGCCCGTGTCGGGGGAGCCTCGCCCTTCGGTTTGCAAACCGTATCCACACTCGAGCAGCATCCATAGCGAGTCCTGCTGTGCCGGGCGCATGGGAAACCGGCACCAGGTGTGATGTGGATCGTGGTAAGAATCAGCGCTATGCTTCTGGGCCTATCATGTTATATACTCCTATAGCACCGCAAGAGCAGGTGTCCCAATTCGCTGTGCCTCCCCCTTGCCATGTCCCAACGCCAATTCTGACCGATTGTAATGATGCGCCGCAAAAGGTCTATGTGCTTGTTTCTGACGCGCCTGTGCCACCCGAGCTCACGCAACGTTATCGCTCCCTTCCCCTTGGACCCACTCCGTCTCCGCCATGCGCAAGGCCTCGTGTACGTCGTGGACAAAGTGGTTGTCGCCGCCGATAAGCTCGACAATACCACTGCGCTCCATCAACCTCCGCACCGGATTCGTCTTGGGCGGTGCCCTGCTGAAGAAGACGCGAACGTGGCGCTCCCGGTAGCTCCTTACAATCTCCTCCAGAACCTGGGCGCCGGAACCGTCGAGTGACGTCACCCCGTGCACGTCGAAGATCACATTGCTGTTGCTCTGCTGCGAGCGGAGTCGCGGTAATGCGGGGTGGACATTGCCCCTTCCATACAGCTCCAGCCTCCGGAGCCTGTTCTTGAGGTCGCCCGTGTTGGCAAAGGTCAACGGCTCGGGAATCTTGACAATTAGGCAGCCCTCGATGAACTCGAGGTGTTCCGGGTGCGCTTCGGCATTAGCAAAGCGGTCGGTCCCGGGAATGCGTCCCAAGATCTGGATTCGTGGCCGCGTAGCATGGCGAATCACCTGAAGCAGGGACAGCCCGATGCCAATAGCAATTCCCAAGTTCAGCGAGAAGAAGACGGTCACCAGAAGGATGATGGCCATGAGCCACAACTCTGTCCATCCCCGGATGCGGACAAAGAAAGAAATGTCGTGGGGCGCTTCCTCAATGAGGGACCAGGCGACGACGATAATGAGCGCCGAGAGGACGGGTTTCTGGAGAGTTGTCAGTTATGACCGGTGCGCAACCAAGCTGCCCACCTACCGGAATGTAGTAAAACCACGGGAGCATGAATGAGATGCACAGCACGGTAATGATGCTCAGGAGGATGGAGCTCATTGGGCTCTTCCCGCCAGTCGACTTGTTCACTTTGCTTCTGCCGTAGCCACCGAAAGCGGGAATCGCCATGAAGCAGGATCCGAGGAGGTTAGCAGTACCCAGGGCGATGAGCTCCCTGTTAGGACTCAGCTGCATGCCTTCAATTTCCCCGCTGCCGAGGCTTTTGGCCGCCACCGACGACTCGAAAAAGCCCAGCATGCCGATGAGAAAAGACGTTCCCATGGCCTCACGGATGTGCGGTGCGTACTTGAATTGGAAAGGGTTTTGAAACCGAAACAGCCGGCCAGAGGCTGCTTCGACACTCCCAAGGATTGCCACGCCCTGCTCGGCCCATCCCAGCTGCCACGTCAGGACGGCGGACAAGACCACAACAAAGAGACGATCCGGAAAGTAGGCGACGCTGGGGTATTTCGGTTGCAGTCGCTTCTTGAGTTCGCTAGTGGCCGGGGTGAGAGGGGACTCATGGAACACTGGGGCTCGAGGCGATACTCACCGAAAGATCATGATGACAGCGAAGCTGACCACCCCAATCACTGCCGACAGGGTGTGTGCATTGTGCAAGTGGGTGACCACAAAGCTCAGTTTGTCGGCGGTGCTGCCGTGCTTAACGCCTTCGGCGACCTTAGCGGCGTTACTCAGGCCCAGGACGGGGATCAGCTGGTCGATGAAGATGACGACGCCAATGGCCGAAATGAAGCCCCGGAGGAAGGGTCGGCTGAGAACACTATCCAGGAAACCCAGCCGACACGCGCCCATGGCGAAGACGGTGGCGCCTGCTATGCCCACGGCGATTCCCGCCACCTTGGCGTTCATGACGCCATCGTCGTCTTCGCCGCTGCCGTGGCCCACGTCGATGCTGTTCTTCACAATGGACCCAATCAGCAGAGAGCCGGCGGCCTCGGGGCCGACCACCATCTGCGGGCAGCTTCCCAGTATGCCGTAAACGAGGGGGTTGAAAACAAAGGCGTACAGGCCGTTGATGGGAGGAACGTGGGCTAGGTTGTCGGCGTACGAGAGCGCCATGGGCAAGTACATGGACGCCAACGTGACGGCCGAGGTGAAGTCTCCCTTCAGCCACGTCCAGTTATACTGGCGGATCCAGATCAGGCACGGCACGTAGTATGCAAGGTACATCAGCGGCGAGTCCTTGAAGCCGTGCTGCTTTGCCAGCGCGCTCGAATTGGCCATTGTCTTGCTTTTCACCCGGGAGGAGAAGGTCCTCCGCCAATCGGGCCGCTTGCCCTCGCCGGAGCGATCCGGCCCCTCCAGCAACCCCGCGTCTACTTCCGAGAACAGGCCGATGACGGCGGACGGGCTCATGGGGCGCGGCGAGAATGTGCCGTGGCCGGCGGACGGCGCTGGGTCGGCGTGGAGGAGCGACGTCGTTTCGGAGGCCTCGTTGGCCGTCGTGGTGGCGCTGTTGCTCGGGCCGGCCGCGCTGCCTGCAGTGTCGCGGGGGAAGAGAGCGCCGACGTCGTATTCGCCGCCGCCGCCGCCGCCGTCATCGTCGTCGCATTCCTTACTCATTGACGAGGAGGACATGGTGCTGCTCTGCCGCAGGCCGCTCGGGGTGAGGGGCGCGTGGTCTCCCGGCTGGCGGGAGTTGGTCCGCAGAGGAGAGGGTCGAGCGGGCGCCATGGCGACAGATGCGCGAGGTCGAGAGAGGGGGGCGGCAAACAATATCGGTGGAATTGCGCGTGCGCTCGGCGAAGCGCGGTTCACAGCAGCGACGAGGATCGGATGCGACGTTCGACGCAACGCTGTTCCGACGTAGGCAGATTACCAGCTTCACAGCGCCGGGGTAGGAAAAGCGAGAGTTGGTAAGCCCGAGAACGCCAAGAATGTTGATCATGGGAACGAGGCCGTTTTTTGGTCCCAATAGCCGCAGCGCAGTTTCCAACCGATGTTCGGCGGCAGCCGAGGTACCTGGTGGCCGGTAGCAACCGGGTGGGCAGGCGGGTGCGTAATAGGTAGGTACTTACGACTGCTGGCCGATCTGGGATGCATTTCGTCGCTCGAGTTAGCGTCGTCAGGCTCCGCAGGCGGCATGTAGCACTACTGGCTACCTAAGATGGCCTCCATGACTTGGAAGCACACGCGTTCCATTCCATCCTTGCTCACATTCTATCCCCTGCAGTCCTGCCGCAGAGTCAGGGCCGTCCGTGGCGCTTTTGGGTTTCCCCGGCTCGTGACGCATGCTGATTGGAGGTCCTGAATCGACGTCTCAGTCCGGCTTCGGGTCTCCGTGGCGCGCGTGACGTGAGCTTGGGGCGAGAGAGCGCGCACCTGATGGCGGCTGTTCTTGGTGTCGTGTCCCATGTCTCGCTGGTCTCCGTTCCACCGCCATGTAGCCAGCGTCGGTATATACTTTGACCCGATCACCGTTTTTCGGTCGCTTAGAGCGATTGTTGGGGGCCACGGGGGCCAGTGCGCCAGCGCCTGTGTAGCTTCCAAACTTTTCCTAGTCAGCCACTCTTCTCATCCAGTCTCGTCGTCAGTGTTTTATACCTTGGAATGTAGATAGATGACTCGGGCCGGGTCGCGCCGGGTGCTCATTCCCCCATTCCATGCACCATCCCCGGTTCATCTGTGGCCCCTGCATTAGACGAAGTAGAATCATAATACCTCGTCGAAACGAGGGGGCGGGGCTGTGCTCGCCAGCACCCAAGGGCACGGGATAGAGTATGCAGTATCCAAAGACTCTTCGCCCCATGCTGGCTATCATTGTGGTTCCCCTTGGGATCAAGATGGCTCAAATAGCCATCTAGACACTTGGCTGGGGCACTTTGCAAACGCACACCCTCACAAGGACCCCTTGTCATCACCGCTGCATACCCTATGATCGTGGCATACATGTGAAGCTCCCGACGCTTCTTGTGCGGCTGATAAGCCCCATCTTTTTGACTTTTGCTGCATTCTGGAATCCTCCAATGTCTGTTGCTACCCGTCTTCTTGGTCGTTTTCGCCGAGCCTGCTGTGCCGTGAATAGCACGGACGCCCATGCTTCTAGCGATAGCGACGATCTTCAACCCGCCTTCCGTCCTGCCAGTACTGCCCGTAGATCATCCCAAGTGAGTCGGCAAGGGCAGTTCATTTGTTCGTATTTTTATTGATGTTGCGTCATCCTCTGGACGTCTGCGCCGATGATCTTGAATGCCTAAATCAGCAATGTCTGCAGCTCCCCCATGGAGAGCAAATCTGGTGAAACACCGCAACTGCGTGCCCTCCATGCACTGCTGGTAGGCAGAGAACTTCCCAAGTGACTTCAATATCTCTTATGACTGTGCATACTCGTGATGGGTGGTATCTTGCTCCGAGCCCGGCTGATTTCGGCCCACATGTGGCCACAAACAGAATAGGAAACAGACACCACTATTGCCTTTATAGCAATCGCAGTCGCTACTATCTCTGTCATCATCGCTTTGCTCTATAGGCAGAAGCTGCGAGCCCATCTTTATCTGGCAATCATAGAAATTGCGAGCGCGTTGAGCCAAGTCTCCTAATACGTAAACAAGGCCGCTGGTAACATCAGTCGCATCTACGATTATGCAGCACTAATCGCTTATAAAATGTTGTTAGACCGTTTTGCTATCTTCCATGGTCCGGGAAGGCGTCGCATGCTCCCCGTGTTTGACTCTCGGATCCGCATCAGCTCTCTAAAAAGAGCCAAGTATATAGACAGAGTGAACATGAGCGACGTTCATCTACTGAATCCTCGAGAGCAGGCTTGTCCCCATAGCTCTAGGGCATAATCGGGCGCCTAACATAATGGCATGGCACGATCTTTGACTTATAAACTCCCTTTTAGTGGCGTCCACTATAAATATATGCTATAGACCCCTTCATAGCTTACAAATAAGAATATAAGATATGCTATCTTCATTATCCCCTTCACAGCCATACATTTAAGATATGGTATTCAGTGGTGACCTTATGAAGGCTTTATTACACGACGCCTGACTTTTTCAGGCCTTGATCAAAGGCTTGCACATACGAAACTACCTATTCTATGCCCCCCCCCCTTCTACGGATTGCCTATGGGATCGACCTCTCGACCGCGTCTTTCCACCAGACCTCCAGAATATAGGGTTTGTCTGTTCTAATACCATCGCTGCTGATGATCTTGAGTATTTCTACTAATGTTGCTCCTTCGGAGAAGACCGTCTTTGCCGACGCTCCTGACGCCAGCTAGCCAGCCAACCCACCATACCGCCGTTGTACTACGCGAAGGGGACGGAAAAGCAGATCCAGAATAGCGAGAACCAGTGATGACTGTGAGTGACTTTGACATATCCGGACCGCACCATACGCCCGTCTTAAACCCTTATTCATTCAGCCTCCGCAGTTCCCTTCTTAGGCACACTATAATCTCGTGTCCGATGAGGACCATCCTCGGCATGCTGCCCTTTGAACCCCACACCTTGTCACTAGACCCTCGGCTGACCGTCTATGTCGCTAGGATCTGCCTCAAAGCCTTCCGAGAAAAAGACTATAAATATTAACTCGCAGAACGGATCACATTCCAAAGCATATACTTGTTCCTCCACGAGCACTGCCATGGTGCCGTCTCGGCCCCGCCTCGGCACCTTATCAGGTTATCATCCCAACCTCCACCATACCACTTCAATAGAACCGCAGCTCCCACATGACTGTCTTCTTTTTACTCTTCGTGTTTCAGCGTATAGAGTTTCGACAGGGAAAGCTTGAGGCTGGCCATTTACCGCTCTATTGAACGATAAAGCTATACGTGAGCGTCAGCGTATCCCCTGAGACGGAACTCAAGGGCCTTAAGGAATGCGATTAGCTGCCACTTGCTTTTCCCTATACTAGCCGATAGCTTGTATTCTGACTACCCGGAGTGCTGCAGCCTTATCACACCTGCCTACACCCCGCAGCTATGACGTTATTCCGCGCTTTCATTAGAATCACGTCAACCACCCACTAACTAGTAGGGCGTGGCAGCTTACTAAGGGCAAAAAGAAGCGGCCTAGGTCGAACTCAACCTTAACTAAATTCCACACCCATCCTCCAGGGCGACATAAGCGATTCCTCCACACCTACGTCCAAAGTCGGCCGCAAGCCCCGAATACTCGGCCTCCTAGACGAAATCTATGCCAGGTCTCCCTCCATCGTAGAGTAATCATCCGTCGATGTGGATAGGGGAACAGGCGAGCCTGCTCGATCCTAATATAACTTGCGATTCTAGCGTTAGATAATAAGACAGGACTAAGGACTCATAAGTTTCTAATAAGGGAGCCCCGAATTAATAAGGTGCACCCTACAAAAAGAGTGCTGAAAACCACTTAATAGATATAGTAAGAGATTTAACATATATTGTCATATTATTTCTTTTTACCCCTATATAATTATATTTTGGGATTCTTTAACTATTAGAATAGATAATCCCTAGGTTCTGAGGGTCTAATAAAAAGACGCAGTCGTTAAGTCGACCCCATAGGTGTAATCGTATATAAAGGGGGGGCCATAAAAGAGTGTAGTTGATGCGTGGCCATGGGGGGTAGCTGGATATTGAGGTGCGAAGTCCATGATAGGAGAGATCCTGGTGCCCCACCTTGGACTGCACTATAGCTAGTTTCCCACGCCAACGGCCACTTCGTGGCAGCCTGACCTAATACATCACCTTTTGTTTGACCTCATCTGTTTTTCATGTCAGTAGTGGAAAACTTTGACCAAGGTCTAAGTGAGCTAGTCAATAGGACATAAAGTCCTCAAATAGTAGCAGTCGGGTGTCATATTAAGACTACATAATCGTGAAAAGAATGAATAAGATAGCATATGTTGAATATCTTGCTCTATCTATTGAGTTGTTTATGGAGCTCTTTTATAGGGTGCACCCTATCAATTCGGGGCCCCCTCATTGGCCACTTATGAGTCCCTGGTCCTGTCTCACTATCTGCATCGTTCTTTCTAGAGGCAGAGGACCTGGCCAGGGCGCGAGGTGCACTCTGAGAGCGCTTCTGTCAGTATATCAAGGAGCGCATACACAGTTTCGGAGAAAATTGACGTACTGCCATTGTACTTGTTGCCAGCGCCGTCGATCCAGTAGGAGCACTTGTTGTAGTGAATGGTCTCGGTGTTGGCGTAGGTGCACGCCTCGTGGACGTAAACTGAGGGGAGGAGAAGCAATTAGTTTCTTTACTGCTTGGACTTTTTTTGGACAATCATCCCCTCTAATCGTCGTTGGTGGAGGCGTGTGGGCTATGGACTAGGAGTTAGGGTACTACTCACTGCCCCGGATGGTGTAGAAGCGGTTGTTAGCGACGCCGTTGGTCCAGGCGTGAGAGCCGGTAGCCAGGACGAGGGCGGCCGAGGCGATGACGGTGGAGAACTGCATCTTGAGGGTGGTGTGGTTGGTTCTTGAGGAAGATATTTGAGAAGAGGTGAGTGTGGATTAGATGTGTTAGCTGGATGGTTGTGAGTGAGGATGAGTGATGCGTATCTCGGGGGGTGGCAACCCCTTTATATACTCGTCCCGGGCTCGTTCCCAATCTCAACGAGCATCTTTGGCATACTAAGTACAGCTGTACCTCTTGTTTAGCATAGTGCCTGCTATCCAATAGAGTGCGAAGAAACGGATATGGAATGTCTAAGGGGGCCCTACGGTTCGCCGCCCCTTCCTCCGCACTTCCCGCCCAATCAGAAGAGTGCTGTGCTATACGAGTGGAGGAATAAACGGGCCGCATATGTAGATATGCTTACTGCGCATATAATTTTTCGGTCGATTATCCATTATCCCATAATTACCTTATGACATGAAATACACAGCACATCAAGCAAGCCAGAGCCAAGCCCGCGTCTAGGACTTACTAGAAGGATAGCGCAGGAAAACATGATGTGTAGCTATGTGGTGTTGCTACCACCCATGCTTGTGTCGGACATACAAACTGGCAATTGGGCCCTGTAAGCTCAAGCACCCTGTTACGGCCTGGCAGTTGGTGCCCTGCAGGAGTAGCCCTTATAATGCAGAACTGGACAAAATGACTCCAAAAAGTAGATCATTCCCGAAGCTTTTTGCTTTATGCCTCAGCGGGGAGTTGGTCCAGACGCGCTATAACACGGCCTTCTGCGAGCCAGCCCCTCAGCGCGCCACGATTTCCCCGTAAAATCAGCAAAATCGCTATACATATACGCGCGTCCGTGGCTTGCTAATAACCCAGCCGGACCCAGATCCGGAACGAGGCCGATTAGTCGACCAATCAGGCAATCAATCAATAATTCATTGATTGAACGTGCCAATCACAAAGTGTAAAAAGGGCGCCGAGCTGAATAAGCTGATTAAGCTGATGAAAGAGGCCTAGACAAGCATAGCCCCTACGCCCCCGCTCCGGTCAACTCATCTACACCCGTTTTGCCGCACGTTTCCGCCCCAGCCCACCTTTTCCTACATTGATGTCGTATGAGAAACATGAGAGGACGTCGAGCCCCTCTTAGCGCGCCACGATTATACACCGAAATGGAGGAAATCGTCAACTAAATATCTCATTATATTTATGTCTACATATAAAAGATTTATGTATTTTATATTCTTTGAAAGAAAAAGTCGGTTTTTAAAAAGAATGATGAATTCTTTTATATGTAGATATAAATATAATGAGATATTCAGGTGCAGATTTCTTCCATTTTGGTATAAAACTCCGGCGCGCTAAGGGGGTGGCTCGTTGAGGGGGTGGTGCGCTAAGGGGGTTCGAGCTTACTTTGTATGACGCGTTCGCGTATTGCCGAGGCCTAGAGACGTATCGTCAGCTTCGCCAAGAGAGGCGTACCTTACGCTAAGGAACCTGCTGACCTAAGACTGAGAAAGACGCTCCTAAAAGCGCTCCTCAGCCCAAGCAGCTGTTGCTTTGTGGGTTAGCTTAGGGTATTGCTGGCGATACCAGCGCCGGAGTTCGCGCCGCTGCAAGTCAGTTAGTTCCCCGATGATTGCTGAGCCTCTTGCGGTACGCTACGATTAGTGCGAGGTGGAAGGGCGACGTGAACTTAGGGGGTAAACTTGTCCCCCTACGCCGGTAGAACTCCGAAAACACCAGGGAAAATAGATCGTGAGACCCCTTGCACCACCCCGGCAACCTCCCCTAGCAACTGGATAATTGAGGGGGTCGGCTATCCAGTATGCAGTGATCCAGTTACTCACCGAAAATAATTGCGGAACGAGATTTCCATCCACTCACTAGGGTAACTACTGTACGTCGAATTTGCTTGTGCACTTCCCGGATTAGAACTCCTTCCAAATACAGTGTCGCGCCAAACAGGCTACGATCATTATTATTGTCCGTACTCCTAGCGACCTATCTAGGTCATGAGGGCCCCCTTCCTGTCTGAGCCTAGGAAAACCGTTCCAGGCCGACGTCCGGTCGGATGAAAAACCTAGGTTCCGCTGCGTTGATCCGCTTCCTTCTGCCGTCTGGCCTGCCATACCAAGATCGGGCTCAGCACACCCGCTTCCTAGATGATAGGTCGGTTTGCGAGCTGGAACATGTAGCCTGCCCGAACGAAGTAGCCATCTCGCGATAATTCCGGCCTTTCCTGGGGTATCGAGCATCCTATCCGTATCTACTGGTTCTCCCAGATCCTGGACGAGCTGCTCTCGCCTTTCTCTCTCCCTTGAGCAGAAGACAAGGATGTGCCGAACAGTTTCTCTGCCTTGGCCACAGTCGCACCATGGGCTATCGAATCCCAAGACCCTTCGTTTGAAGAGGAAGTCTCGCAGCCCAATCTTGCCAGTCCTCGCCTGGACGAGGATCGAGCTCTCAGCCTTATGGAGCCCCTTGTGGAGCTTGAGGACGCGCCTCCCGGCGAACAGCGGCCACCCGCTGGTCCGCTCCATTCCTCTCCACTAGAGCGGCTAACGACGGCTGCTGTTGTTCCATGACCACGCGGAGGCTAATGCGCTTACAGCATAGAGGGGCCCGCTCGGTGCCGCTATTCGCAGCTCCCTCGCGGCCCTATCTGGTATATTGCCCGAAACCCGGCATCGCGTGTCTCGAAGGACATTCGTGTGACGATTGTGTCGTCCGCGCGGCTTTCTCAGTCCTACGAATCAGAGCCCCGGCCGGCGGCAGGCATTAGGCTGGGCGTTACTTACGTATGCCCAGCGATGTAAGATGAAGGCCCAAAACGGCGCGGACGAAATTTTAGCCGGCCCATGCCAGTGCTCTGCTGCTTTTATTTTGCCTGCAATGTAATGAGCTTCACATGCAAATTTCCATTCTTCCAACCACACATGGCTGCTGGCTGCCGCTACATCCGACCTTCCATTTCAAGGCGGATCTTACCAGCCAAAACACTCAACCTCACCCAGCTCGGATGCCCCGTAAAGTCAGCAGGAACATGGCCACAGCATCAAACTAACGAATCTTGTTCAAACATGCAAACATGAAAGACGTCTATCTTCCATTTTCTTATATTCGCCTCGAAACTGTTGTTTACACCATCGGCACGGTATTCTGGCTCTTCGTTATTGGTACTGTCACACTGTTCGTGCCATTCTTTATATACAACATCGTCGACCCGGCCATGCGAAAAAAAGGCCAGCAAAACCTTGAGAAGGATCTGCTCATCGTCTTTCCGGACCGTCAGATGGAAGAGAGGACTCGCTGGTTAGAGACGCAGCTTCTCGTTGCCAAGTCGAAGATGGCCGCAAAGAGCCAAGAGGCGGGGGATCGTTCGGATTCGGTCAAATGATATATCGAGGCCAGCGAGGCCGTGTTTGGGGGGGAGGGCACATTGGGCTCTGTGTGGCGGAGGGGGATTCACTGAGTGCCTGATTGGCTGAGGTAAAATCCAATGTCCAAAGTCGTTCTGCCACACCGCAGCAGAAGTCTAGCCTTACGAGCACCGTGTAGGATTTTCCCCTCTCGACCCCGCTACGTTCACATAAACCTCGAGTGTGTCTACTTAAGACTCAGCGAAGGGAGACGATATGCCGCGCTTATAAGGGCTATATTTTCGGTATAGTGTTAATGACCTCTGCCACATACAGGAAATAATGAAACGGTTCATCTTATAATGAGATAGCACTAGAGAGGCCGCACAGGATTACAGTAGCCTCTAATCAAGGGATTTTGTGTATAAAAGCGGCCGTGGCACTCGTTCCTGTAATTAGACATATACAGACATATGGACCTTGTTTTTTGCCCTTGAGAACACCTACTTATTTGCACACACGTTGGAGTCCCTAATTAGGCCACATTCCTTATTGAGGACTCGTTCCTGGCCTTGATCAAGGACCTCCACCACTTAGCTTTAGGATATCTTACTCATTTTAAAAGCATCGACCCGACGACCGCATCTTTCCACTGGAATCCCTATAACCTAGGGTTTGTCTGCTTTAATAACAGTCTAGAGAGGTCAGGAGCCGCTTAAACGAAAGTGCAAGGTTCAACCACGAGCCAACTCGGCGGCATTCCGAATCATTGACGACATGAATTTCTTCCGCGCAAAATATTACATGAGTGGCCGGCCCATTTCGGAAGCCAAAATGAGCCAAATTGACCAGAAATATCGCATCCGTAATTTGAAACCAAATGGGGCAGCTGATAAGGCACGATTGGCGATCCTGGGACATAGCCATGAATTTCAACGGAGGCTGCAGAACCGGAACTAATTGTATGTCCAGGTTAACCAACATTTCCACTTTCATTTGCTTAACCCCATCCCGAATCGTCCGGGACCTGATATACATCCTGGTGGTGCAAGCCAAAAAAGGCTTTGGACGCGCACCCTCTTGATGGCCGCAGGAGCCGTCCTTGTCCTGGTCCTTCTCATGTCGTACTGACACAAGCTGAGACAGTGTATCGGTCATACCGTAGCTACACTCCTTATATGGCGAACCAAGCTTGCCGATACGTAGTAGAGGCCGGGGGTAGGCTTGCGCCTGCCGCCCAGGATAAGAAATGACACTTTGCGAATGCCTATTCCGTGGTTTATACCCGTTAGTCTGCTGTGTGAGGCAGATACAACGGTAATACCACGAAATATGAGGGCGCCCAGGAAAGCAGGGGAAGAAAATGGCGAGATAAGCGGCATCGGCCGGGATGGCTCCTCATCGATCGTTTGCGTGGATTGAATACGCGGGACGGATGATCGCACCCGACACTGATACACCGGGAGTATTGACCGGGCTATTAGGTGAAGCAGGCGTCTTGGCGCGCTCCGAGTCTTGACAAAAGAAATAAAACTTCCCCCCCTGATATTCAACGAGGAATGCGATTTTGGTCTCATACTGCCTTACATAAATCTTTTGTACAATGGACTTGGTGCCCCGTACATTTTCAGCTTCTCAGGTGATGGGGTCATGGTGCAGCGACTTGTAGTAGATGGGAGACATGAGGACGCAGATGAATGTCTTCGTTGACGGCGTGGCCGCACATCCCGGCTTGCAGCACAAGTTGTTCGAAACAGTAAAGAATGACATGTGTTGGTACAATCCTCGCCTTTGGTTTTCTACACTTCGACCGTACCGTTAGATCCAGCAGCACCAGCAAGACGTACCGATATTCCTACGCTGTGGTCTGAATTTATGGTAATTACCTTTCTCCGAGTACCAGAAGCTGCGATGAAACAAATGAAGCAGTTTGCGTCAAGGTTAATCTTGCTTGACCAGCCCTTTAACCCTGTTCTTCAAGTGCCTCACTGGAGACCTAATGTGCGCGATACCTTAGTCAACCCTCAAGATATACACAAATTTACTCGACCACACACACTTCGGGCTCCCGATACTGTGGCCGAACGCATTCGGGAGGACCTGACGTCTTTGGGGACTCTCAAGTATATTCTCACTGAAACCATAAAAAAGGCAGAGATGAACAGCATGGATCAAACTGACAGGACCACGAGCCTCAAATGAGATCAAAGAGCAACACCAGATCCAGTAACAGTTTGGCCAACCCCGTGTACTAGAAATACTCGGATACAATATACAGCACCGGATAAACTAAAAAAGAGATGCAATTGTAGATAGAGGCCCATCACACTTGGCCTATGTCCCATCGCATTTTGGCTCTCCCAAACCAGGCAAACATCTTGGTTTTACTCGGCATGGCTTTGGATATATCAGCGAGCGCATCTCTTGATATACCAGTCAATATACTGGTTTCAAAGATCCGCCATTGTATCATCAGCGGTCGTCTCTTGGGCTTCTATGCATGTAAAGCGAAAAAGCCAAACATTGAATCGACACATGCTTACGTACCCATCTCCTACTTCTTGGTAAGTACTTACGAACGACGCAGAGATTGAAAACAAAGCCCACATAGAAATACTATCTAGGTATAGCCAGTTATTGCGTCAGCCGGGAACCTGATTCGGTGTTACTTTAGACCGCCGACCGGCTGATCTCGGGTCGACTAGGGCATTGCGTATAACGTATACTTGTGTCCTCGCCTCCTTTTCCCCGTATCTTTCAGTCCCGCACTTTTTGAGTTTCCCCAGAGTTGTCTCACTTACGAATCCGTGATGTTTGTGCTTACAGTAAGGCGTCATTATGTTTTAGGATGTAGCCGTGAGCTTCATCGATTGTCGCAGTTTGAATTTCGGGAGACGGCAGCCTCGCTCCTCCCAAAGGAAACATGATGGCTGCTTGCCACTGCCCTTTCCGTCTTGTTGTGACGCGGCGGTCTCGTTCTGGAAGAAACCTGGTTAGAAAGCCCAAGATGGACTGCCATGATGATGCCCATGGTGACTGGCATGCTCAGGTTGCCCGCCACGTCTCGACAATCGGGCAGTTGTGTTTACTCGGTGGCCAGTTCTGGTATGGAAAACAAACGACGGGCCTTGCGTAAACGTGTGTGCTAAAAGACGGTGCTGCCTACGCCTTGTTGCAACCTATGCAGACGATCTTCGGTCATCTCGAAGCACTCGGGCAAGCCGGTCGCGCTCCACTCGCCACCCATAATCAGCTTGACCAGGCCCGGAGCGCATGTGAAAATCCGGGCCATTCCTACATGCGCGTTAGCCACTATGCAAAGAAAGGGGAACCGTGGTCCTGTGCTTACCGTGGCCGTTGAAACCGGCGCAGACCCAATTGCCCGGCATGCCGCAGACGCCCCCGACGAAAGGCACCGAGTCGGGCGTCATGGCTAGGATGCCAGTCCAGCTCTGCTGCAGGCCCTCGCCCTCGCCGAGTGCCTCGCGGGCGCAGAAGGGGAAGCAAGCCTCGAAGTTGACGAGGGCGTCCTCCTCCACCTCGGGGTGGACAATGCTGTCGTCCGGCACCAGGCGGCTCTCCGACGCCGCCTTGCTGATGGTCGGGCTGTTCAGCGGCGCGCCGAGGATGAGGACGCCGTCGGGCCGCCGCTGGGCGACCGAGTAGAAGTGCTTGAGGCCGTGGCGCAGGGACATGGTGCTCGCCAGCTTGTTGGGGCCGTTCAGCGACGGCGGGGGGAAGAAGGCGTGGGCCTGGGCGCGGGTCGGCGTGATCAGGCGCGCCAGCCGCGGGAGCAGGTGAGGCGCGAAGGCGTTGGTGCAATGGACGACGACGGGCGCCGTGATGGCGCCCCGTGGAGTGCCAATTTCCCAGAGCGTCGCTTCTGGCGTCGAGGAAGCCGACCTCGAGAGGCTTTGCGCCGGGCAATGGGTGTACAGCCGGGCCCCTTTCTCGATCGCCTGCGTTAGCAGCCACTGCGCCAGCTTGGCGGGGTGACTCGAGCCCGCGGGCCACTCGTAAGCGGCAACGGCGTTCACAACGCCCGTCCGGCGCCGCGCCTCGTCGCCTTCGTGGAATTCAATGTGGGAGACGTCTCCCCCGGCGGCCTGGAACTCCTTGAGGGACTGGGCGTTGAAATCGGCAAATTCCTGGGTGAGGCAGACGTCAAAGGTGGTGGTAGGATTGAAGTCGCACTCGATCTGGTGCCGCCTCACGAAGTCGTCCACCCTCTGGAAGACGAGGCGCTCGTCGGCGATGATCTTGAGCGCCTGCTCAGTGCCATGTAAGCGTTTGTAGACCTGGAACCCGCGGAAGGCATCGGGGCGGACATGCCCGGCGTTCCTCGAGCTGGCACCGCTGGCAGCCTCCCTCGCTTCCAGGATGACGATGGCGGCAGGCGGGATCCCCTGTTCAATGAGCTCGAAGGCGGTCAGGGCACCCGAGATGCCGGAGCCAATGATGACGTAGGGGGAGCCGGCAGGCACCGTCTCTGTTTGGTTCGCGTTGAGATATGGGAATGCCCTCGTGGTGCGCTGCCAGAAGGACAGGCAGGGCTGGGGGACGGGCAGGTCGATTTGTTGCTCCACCGGCAGGGGCATCGTTTGTCGACACGCTTGGCCGCAGGCGGAGACGCTTTCGGTAGGACGAAGCGAACACACGGGGGCGGGACCGACTTCCTGGCAATTTGACCGTGATATAAAAGACTCGAATTACTAATGCAAGAACGGATGCCCGCGAGTGCCGTTCACGGCTATCTTGGCGGTGTTGATATACAATATGGGGGCGGAGGGAGAGGTCGGCACGCGCCCCGACGTCGCCTCGCCGTCTCTTGCGATGCAGTGCAAGTGTGAAACCAAGCTCGTGGTGGCAGGCCACCTGCCTGAATGCATCGCTCGTGTCCAGTCCACCATCTGCCGCTCCCCCCCCCCTCCACCAAAACTCTGTCCACGGAGGTGCAGATCGAGCACCAGGGTACTCGGGTGAGGTGAGGCTGTTGGTGTTCGTTGCCCGCTTCGCCCCCCCCTCGGGCTCCCCATCCAGGGGCGATGACGGGCACGATGGTGGATGCGACGAAGCAGATGCGCCCCGGTGGCCGCTCCGACAGCGGTTCTTGGCATCGGGCCTTGGGTGAGGAACAGCTTAGGCACCTGTAATTTTAGGGATAAAGTTACGGGGGAGGGGTCCATCCCCACCAGATAAGTAGCGCCAACACGCAGGCCCGCCTGTGACTCGTGCGTGGCTGGAGATGGCGGGGTTTTATTACCCAATGCCAGCGGAGTCGGCTCAGCAGCGGGCGTGATAGCGATAGATGTCGGCACCTCTGCTATCTCCGTCTACGGGAGGGGGGGCAAAGTGCCACCCGCGGCAGCGGCTGGGAGGGGGATGAGCAGCCGCCGCTCTCGCCGCTCTCGCCAGCCCGTCGGCCTGGTTCCCGGCCCCTGGGGGAGGGAGGCCGAGCTGGCGGGACGAAATCTTCTCGTCTCGCGCAGTGCGGGATTGCCCGGCTCCATCCCTCCCGTCGCATACTCGGTCGCCAGCCTGCGTTTCGAGGCTTCCCGTCCGTCTATCCATCTGCTGGCCCGCCTGCCAGCGCCGAGACTTCAACCACCATGGCTTTCGGTCGCCTGGCTTTCACGCAGGACCACAGCCATGAGCGAACGCCGGAGGAAAAGAGCCTCGTGAGGCGGCTCGATATCTTTCTCATGACCTTTGGCTGCATTTCGCAGAGTGAGTGCCCTCCACGCGCGCGCGCGCGCGCGCGTCCCGCCCCGGGCTGGGAGAACCGGCCACCGACTAACATGTGCGCGTGCTTGTGGGCAGTCATCAAGTGTAGGACACGGCAACCTCTCCAGGTCACAAACCCCTTGCTGACCGCATGGGGCCATAGACTTGGACCAGGCCAACCTGCGGAATGCATACGTCTCGGGCATGAAGGAGGATCTCAGCCTCTATGGCAATGAATTAAGCCTGTACGTTCTGCCCGCTTGCGTCCCTCGCCGCGTTGGCTGAAATGGCTTCACGATGCTAGTTTCGAGACGTACTTCAACGTGGGATACGCCCTGCTCCTGATCCCTTCCCAGATCATCCTGACCTACGTGCGCCCGAGCCTATGGCTTCCGGGGCTGGAAATCACTTGGGGGGTTCTGACGGGCCTTTTCGCTATCGCCCACCGCGCCGAACAGATTTACCCACTGCGCTTCTTCCTCGGCCTGTGCGAGAGCAGCGCATGGCCTGGCATGATGACACTTCTTAGTAAGCCCGAGAGAAGCCTCGTCGCAGCGGCGGCCGAGACAGACGGAGAGAGAGAGGGAGACCAGGACTCGCCGCTAACCGCTCCCGTGTCCAGTGCATTGGTATACTCCGACAGAGCTGGCCAAGCGCATGGGCTTCTACCACTCGTGCCAGGCCGCGGGCTCTCTCATGTCGGGCGCCCTGCAGGTCGCCATTACCAACACCCTGCACGGCTCGGCCGGCCTGGCCGGCTGGCGGTGGCTGTTTATAATCAACGCCATCATGACGGTGGTTGCCGGGGCGCTCGGCTTCTTCATGCTCCCCGATGTGCCCAACGACCCCAACCCCCGCGCGTTCTGGTTCACGAAGCGGGATGCACGCATCGCCATGGAGCGTCTGGAGCGCCACGGCCGCGCCGAGCCCAAGAAGATGACCTGGGCGGGTGCAAAGTAAGCGCTCGAACCCACAGCCCCGTCCCCCCCTGCCATGGACCGGATGTGGAAGCTGACCAACCTTCAGGCGTACCCTCTCCAGCTGGGTTGTTTACGCCGTTTCCACGCTTTACATCGCAACCGTGCTGGGCTCTTGGGGCTACGCGTACTTTGGCCTGTTCCTGAAAAGCTTGAAGAACCCCGATGGATCCCCCGTGTGGCAGGTCTCGCAAGTGAACGCCATTCCGATGGGCGGCAGCGCGATCAACATCCTATTCGGTGCGTACCCAGCCAAGCGGTCCTCTTGATGCCGACAAGATATATCTGCTGACAAGAGCTAGTCTGGATCTGGGCACTCCTGTCCGATCTGCTCAGGACGCGGTGGACTCTCATAGTTGCCCAAGGTTAGTCCTTTCTCTCTCGCCCTCCCTGGGAGCGCAGACCGTCCTGGTTAACCGTCGCCCAGCTCTCATTGGACTTGTGCCCTGCATAGCAATGTCTATCTGGACAACGCACCCGGATACCACACCAGTGGCCACGGCTTACGCCAGCTACTTCATCTCGTATACGTGCCTCGGTACGGCGCCTCTGATTTTCGCTTGGCTGTCAGACCTGTAAGTTTTGGTCCAAGTCCACCGCGACGTTTGCCCTGTCATACGTGAGGGGGGGGGGGGGGGGGGGGGGGGGGGGGGGGGGGGGTGGGGGGGGGGGGGGGGGGGGGGGGGGGGGGGGGGGGGGGGGGGGGGGGGGGGGGGGGGGGGAGCTAGAGATGAGGCAATGCTGCCTGAGGCGTTGACGAGCGCCCGGCTCCAAGCTATCGGCCTGGCTGGTCCACGATCCCCCAGTACCACCGGTGGGACACTCCATAGCTCGCCCGCTGATTCCGCCACAACATAGGCTGCCGCAAGATCCCGAGTCGAGGACACTCATTGTCGGCATCGCGATCGCGGTATATTACGCTATTTCCTCGTTTTCACAGGTGCTGGTCTGGCCCTCCAGCCAGGCTCCGTTTTGTAAGGACACCCGGCCGGCATTCCTGCGTGCTGGACTCCCCTCGCTGACCCCCTTTCCCCAGACAAGTACGGATGGCAGTCCGCCATCGCACTCTGGGTCCTCGTCATTACCGCCACTTGCCTCCTCCGCTTCATCGATGTCCGGTATCTGCGGTAGGTTCTCCCCGTCGCCCGGCAGTCAGGAGGCAACGCTGACGCCCCTGTCCCCACAGCCCCCAGCGTGAGGCATTCCATGCCACGCTTATTGAGAGCAACAAGATCGATGATGCCGAACCTGCTGCTGTCGACGAGAATGCCGGGAAGGAGCCCAGAGCGGTCGCTTCCGCGAGCACATCTGCCTGAACCATCTGCCGTCACCGTCGCTGTGGTCAACAAACGATGCGTCAGTGGCAGCAGCGCCGATCGTGTCAGATCGTCTGTCGAGGAAACTACGGCGTGGTTTGTTGGCCATTCCACGGACCGGCTCTTGTGGATCCCGGCTGCTTCGAAACACGACACCTGGTCTGTTTGTGAAGTCGGGCAACTCAAACCGGACTCCCAGAGCTGGCGCTACCCGCGGAGACAAGCCACGGGGGCCCCCTTGGGTTGAAATACCCGAGGTGGATCTTTCGGGACGAGGGAATCCATCAACCTAGTTAAATTCAGTAATTGTCTACAGCCAGTCCATGCGGCCCTCCTGTCTTCTATCCGGGTAGTCTTTATTGACGAAGCACGCAAGTTGCATATACTGTTATGTTGCGGCTCGCTCGTCTCCTCAAGTAGGCATTCTGTCACCCCCCCCCCCCCCCCCCCGGTGTCTCTGGCGGCAGCTGGTGTAATACTTTGCCGCTCAGTATCCGGGCGACCTCCCCTTCGCCCATCTTGGGCACGCCGCTGCACACGTGTTTGCCAACCGGCCGCAGGCCGGCCTGACTCATTATCGGGTATCAATCCCCATCGTTCGCGCATGCCACGGGCTGAAGAATCTAGACCCAAATCCCGATGGCCTATGTGCTTTTCCCGTGGTGTGTTCGAGCAATGGACGACGGACCGGACAAGGGCAAACAAGCGCTTTCCGCTTGAGTCAGTGGGTTCATGTTGGCTCGCAGAGCCAGAATGGCGAATAGACAATTCCTGAGAGCAGCGCGGCGCCATGTTACTCATGACGGCGGCACCTGGGCCAGTTTGGCTCTGGCGCCCTTATCGCTATTCCAACCATGGGCCAGCCTCCACCCCATCCTCCCACCACTTCCCGGGGGGGGCAGAAAGACCACCGACCTCCCATCTCACAGCATGCGAGCGTACTTCGGCGGGTGGGCCTTCTCCCAGTCGGCCTGCAGATAGCGCAGGACCAGCCAGGCCTGCCAGAACTCGAGGTCCTCGTCGGGGTCGGCGGCGCCGAGGTCGCAGGAGCCGCCGGACCAGAAGGCGGCCGGGTCCGAGGCGGCGTGGCGCCAGCTGTACTGCAGGGCCTGGACGACGAAGCGGGCGGCGTGGTCGAGGGGCGTCCAGTGGTCCGCCGCGGCGGCGGCGCCGGCGGGCCGGGTGAAGGCCGCGTTCTCGAACACGTTGCGGGACCGGCTCCGCTCGACCAGCGCGTGGAAGTCGACGGCGTCGACGCCGCCGCCGCCCCGCGCCCGCGCCTTCTTCAGGTAGCCCCGCGCGTACTCGTCGAAGAAGGGCCGGATGGCCGGCCCCTGCGTCAGCTTCTTCTCGAGCTGCGCGACGGCCTGCCTGTCCGTCCCGGAGCTGCGGCCGGCGTCGTAGTTGAGGAACTGGCAGAGGAGGGCCGGGTTGCCGGCCACGGCCTCGGCGGCCGGCATGGGACGGAACGGCACCATGAGATATCCCTGGCTCACGCTGGGAAAAGAAACAGGCGATAGCAGGCCAGCAGGCCCAGGTCCGTGTGCTATGTATGGGGTGGTGAGGGACGCAAAGTTCGGTCACCGGATTATGGGAGGGCTTGGGAATCGACGCGCAAGGGAAAGAGAATGGGATTGTACCCGGCGCGGGCCGAGGGCAATAAGGCGCTATCATGCTTGGGGGAGAAAGCCGCCACAAGGCGGTTTGTCTCACAGTAACACGCGAGGCCAATCAGTATGCAGGCTCGCGCCAGTGGGGGTTATCGACAGCCAACCGCGTCCTCGAGTTGCCCGCTGCGGTGCTGCAAACCCGGACTCTATGCGGGAACCCGGATTTCGACTCGGCAAAAAGGGGGCTGCGTGACCAATGGGCGGTCCCGGCCAACTACTCCAGTCGCGAGAAAGGCGCCCCGCCACAATTACGGGAAACAAGCCTGTGCAAATGGCCCAGCCAACACGGGCTCGGGCGTTTGTGCAAGAGCTGACTCTCTGTGCGCTACCCTCGAGCTTCTGCTTCGTTTGTGCGCCCTCCCTCCCCCCTCGAGCGGAACCAGTATGTCAGCGCGCGCGCAGGCCAGACGCCCTTACGCCTTGGGCGACCGGAGTCGGATATGGACAGGGAGATTGTCCTTTGGGGAGGATAGCCCGACCACAGAACGGTAGGTGCGGTCTCCATTCAGAGTCGAGGGGGTTTCGTTGGTTTTGCCTCTGCATGGGACGTCAGCTATCGGTCTCGTCGTAGCGCCAGCCAGGGCAGCTGACCTCATCATATCCCATTCCCGCCAAGCACACTCCACATCCATCTCGCGAACCGTGAAGAGCAGCGTCATACGAAGCTCAATCAAGGCAACCTCCTCTATCATCATCTGGAGTTAGCAACGCCCTAAGCAAGGTGTTCGTGCGGGGGGTCTCGGAGCGCCCTTGCGCCAACACGACGCAAGCAAAGAGGAAAGGGGGTACAGCGGCAAGGATCCGTGCTGACGCGGGCAAGGACAATGGCTACTTACGCCCAATGCAATTCATAGGACCGTACTCAAAGGGCCGCCACGCGTACGGGGTCGGGTGCAGCGGATCGCCCTCAGGGGCTAGCCATCGCTCGGGGACGAACTCGTTCACGCGCGGCCAGTGGTCTGGGTGGTAGTGAAGCAGGGCGGTTCCCGTAATCGTCGCGAATCCGTGGGTGGGGTAGCGAGAGCCATCCTTAGCGACGAAGCACAGGTCGGGTGAGCCCTCTCGGGCCGTGGCGGCAATAGGGACCAGACGCAAAACTTCCTTAATCACGGCATTCGTGTAAGGCAGGGCGTTCAGGAGTGACGGTGTCTCGAGCACAGCCTGACGGGCTACCGCGGGGTCGGGGCCGAAGACTTTGTCGTGCTCGGCACGTAGCTTCTCCAGGACCTCAGGGGCTTGAGACAAGTAGTAAAAGGCCCATGTTATACTGGTCGCCGTCGTATCGTGGCCCGCGGCGAGAAATTGAACGGTGAGACTCAAAACATCGCGGATATATTCTGCAGACGAGGCCGAGGTTTTAGTGATACGCGACTCGTTGTTGAGCTCCTTTGTCGCCAGTTGGATCTGGACGGGGTTTAGCTTGCAGCGGCATCATTACAGGACTTGAAGACCCACTTACCACTGTCTTTTGCGTGGTCGCCTGCTCTGCCCCGACCTGCCTCAGGATCTGGGGCATGAGGAGCTTGCGGAAGGACCGGTGGCACTTCCAGCCTTCGTATCGCCACAGGGGGTTGAGCCGCCTGGGCAGAGTCCGCAGGTCCTTGAACATGAAATGCCGCAGCAGCATCGTGCGAAGCGTGGACTGCAGTTCCGTGGGCCCTTCGGTCTGCTCATGGAGACGGATGCCCCTGGGCAAGAATTAGCATGTACGCACGGGGGTTTGCGCAAGCACCCAGGGCGAACAGGGCCAGTACTCACAAAGCCACGCGGCCGATAATGTCAAACGTGAGGTCCACCGACAACGGCAGAAGCTGCACCACCCGGCCCCAATCGCCGTGCGGGCCGGCCGCGGCCTTGAGCCGATCGGCGTAGATGCCCACCTCCTCGACAAATGTCCCCATGTGAGACTGTAAGTTCTTGGCCGAGAAGCCTGGGTTGAGTCGAGATCGCCACAGGCGGTGCAGGCTGCCTCCCCAGTCGGTCAAGCTCCTTCCGCCGCATAGATATTTGACAAGATGCTTGATCATGCCGTGGCGCGGGGCGCAACGCTCTTGGACCAGCTCTTGGCACATGGAGGGATCGACGAGAACTGCCATGGGCCCGGCCATGGGCCAGGGGTCGAGGTAGATGATGGGCGGGCATGCCTGGGCCGAGGGGAAGTATTCTCGCCAGTGCTGCACGATGTGAATCTGGATGTAGTGCCTATGGGCATCTTTCGGGTAGAGAGAGCTGATACGGCCGAGGACCTTGAGGTGACCCCAGAGAAAAGAATGCTCGAGGATGGGCTTCGGGGAAACCTGGTTAGCAACGGCGGACGCGAAGGCGGTGCAGGATGTGGTCGCTTAACAACGTACAATGCCTTGGGACCGGAGCTTCCGGAACCTCATCCGCACCTGATAGCCTTCGTAGAGAGAAAGCACCAGGCTGGTGCCGATCAGAAGCAGCGCCGCCTTGGCCAGCGTGGCCACCAGGGACCAACGGTCCGTCGCCTCCAATGCACGCCACAGCCCCATGGCGAATGGCCAGACGACTCTAAAGTGGGAGAATGTGTCGAAAAGCAAACTTTGGGGACAAAGCTGGCCGGGCGACTTCAAACACGCAAAGAACTTCCGAGATGCCCAGGCCGGCCTTTATCGATCGTGCCGGGCGAAGCCTCGGATTTGGGACCGGGCGGGTAGAGGGAACTGCCAGGACCGCCTCGGCGGGGCTGGATCTGCAGTTCACGATCTGTATACGCAGTTCGGCAATTGGGTCGCGCTACGCAGCCTGGGCTATTCATGCTCGCTCGGGTGGATTCTGCTGCGGGTTCGGAGGAGCAGACTGCGAACAAATTCTGTACGCTTGGGAACCAAAGCGCCGGCGAGCCAGCCTCCCCACGCACCCTTTTCGGCCCCTTTTCATTGGCGAGCTCCTCCAGGGCTGTACTTGAGTACTGCGTAAATCCGAGATCCTAGGCCGTTCCCCATCGAGCGGCGCCGGCTTGACCGTTGCGGGTGTAGTGGAGCCTAGTTTGCTGTGGTAGGGAACATGGTTTCACGAAGCCCATATTAGTACATGGCATCTGCTGGCTGGCGTTGTACCATCGTCATATTCGTCTATCTATGCATCGTGAGGGGGCTGCCCAGCACGCCGACCCGCCGCGCCGCGGCCACCTGCTTTCGCATCATCTGCATTTGGGACTGTGGACAGTCGCTTGGGGCTTGAAATAGTCGTGAAGCCGTCGGAGACTGGGGTTCGAGGCGCGCATGCCGACTTGCCTCGGGGGACCCGGATCCGCAGGACGCTTCTCCTGCCGGTCTGCATGTGAACGGTAACTGAGGAGACTGGTCCGTTTACCCCCCGTGCTTCCCTGCTTCTCGCGGCGACTCACTTCGACCGGAGGGCTCATGCCGCTATCTGGGTGGTTTCGAACCAAGGCATTGCGACCTCGCAAGGATCGCTGCGAGATGGAGCGCCACAACTCCTCCCGGTGCCGTCGGTCCTCTTCAACCGCTTTCTGGATGAACTTTTGGTAGTCCGAAAGCTCGGGAGGAGCTTCAAAGGGATCGGAAGCGAGCTTGTAGGAGTGGTGAGTCGCGTGGCGCTTTGCAGGCACCGTCGTCGGGGGGGGCTGAAGAGGCGCGATGCGACACCTGCCCTCCTCCCCAGTGAGCCCGGCTACCTTCAGGGGCTGGCCCTTCTCTGCCCCTGCAGGCCCGCTCAATAGATCCCGAGACTGGGGGGTGACAAGCAATAGGCCGGGACTCGTGCCGGGATGCTCGGTCGGCAGTGAATCCAACACCTTTCTTGGGTCTTCGTCAAACGAGGGGAAGCGGGCACTCCCGTCCCTCGAGGCCGTCCGGGAGAAGCCATTTGCCGCGTGCCGCGGGACGTAGGCTTCGAGGGTCCTCAGTCTCGGTGCTTCAACTTCGCCTTCGGGGTGCTGGTCTGGCTTGGATCGGAGACGGCGAAAGCTCGACTTGGGACGCGGTGAGGGGGTGGCCTCGCCTCGGCCATTGCGATGCGGCGGTGCAACATCGGCTTCTTGAAACGCCTGGGACGGCGGTGGCGCGTGGGGAGTAGATGCAGAGTTCGTCTTGCTGACCGCTCGGTGCAGAATGCGCCTGAAGAGGCCCGGCTGTGGCTCAGACGACACAGCTGTCTCGGGCCCGGTGGGCTCTTTGGGCAGCTTGACCCGGAGTCGCAAGGCCGGCATCGTGTACAGACTGCGTTTCAAAGCGGCGCCATGGGCTCTACCAGTCTTGCTTTAGATTGGTTTGGATGTAGCCGGGGCTGGGCTGGTCTGGCAGGTAAAGGTCGACCCGGGCAATCGGGACACAGGGCAAAAGGGCCCATGATCCGGACCATAGGGGAGGGCCGAGAAGCAAGGGAGTGGCACGGAGCCTTCGAGGCAGGAAACCGACAGCCCAGGCGGAACGACGTGGTGAAAGTGGCGCTGACAGCTCTGCCACCACGCCGGCCGACGTCCTGTGGCGTGGTGGCCCATTGGCTCGCGGATGCCATGACCATGATGCAAGCCGGCATGGAAGGGAAGAAGCGAGTCAGTCCTGGTTGGCCAGAACGCCTACTTGCTTTACTTTCGCGGCAGGCCAGCTTGGCCTTGTCCCGTCCCGCCCTCGCAGTCCCCCGGGCCGGGGGCTGTCGTCTCTGGCCTCGGGCGCGGGATCTGGCCACTGGTAGTCGTCGTTGGAACAGGCTCGACATGCAAGCAGCCAAGGTGCCAAGAGGCTGATAAAGTGCTGACTGCCAAGCAGACCAGACTCGGGGAGTGTGTGGTGGATATCCCCAATACCTGTGACTAACTTGTATGTATCGCTTTGAGCGCGAAGACGGACCGGAGGTTCTTCCAGTCTCCACCGCCCCTTGCTTGTCCGCTTATTGACTAGGGACCCCACGGTACGGTTCTGCAGCCTGTTCTACTGTAGAGATTGCCAGGGATCCACCCAGCTCAAGAAGAACATGACCCTGGGACCACGATAGCCTCACCTGCCCAGAAACGAGCGTTGGTTGAGGTCAGCGGAAACGCCAACACCAGGGCTCCGCTCAGGGTCAACCGGGGCTGTACAAGGAGTGCGATGTACCGTTGTGTGCAGGCTCTAATTGCCGGTACTGCTAGCACTCTGGAGAATCACGGGGAAAGCATGTAGCTTGTTTCCTGCAGTGAATAATTGGCTACCTATATCGGAGGTGGTGGAACCTGCTGTCCGTGTCGGCGCTTAAAGGGATGTACTGTACCCCAGTACTTCAGTAGCTGACGTAGCGGCTGACTTGGCTCAACAAACCCGTAAAGAAGTCCTCACAACTGCATGTGGGTATCAGAGTTTGAGGGCGCGCGATGCGCCAATTCTACTGTCATGTCGTTTTGCCATCATTCTCCCATGAATCTGCCGGCTTCGCGAAACACGAGCAAGTTTCTTTTGTCGGGCAAACCATCCGACCCTAGTAGTTTAGCCGCCATGGCAGGCAGGTACTACACGTAGTTATGAAACGAAACAATGCTTTCTTTGCTTTCAGCAGCAATTTTAAGGCCTGCGAAGCGAAACCTGCCTTTCTCACCCGGCGCAGACGCCGCGTTCAGCCAAAGCAGTCCTGGCTTCGGCTTACCGGCATATCTACTGGATGGATGGCCCGCTGTGCCCCGGCGACCTTACATCAATGAGCCCAAGGCGCCTAGAACAAAAGAACGGCAATACCACGCACGCGCGAGCTCGGAATAATACCATCTGAGGGGGGGGGGGGGCGGCTTGATGTTCTGGTAGGGCCAAGTTCAGCATTTTGTTCCAAGGATGAGTAAGCAGGTCACTATCCATGTTGTCGGGAGAATATGTGCATACACCAACTTTGTATATACATGCGGGCGTTGGTGGGTAGGTGCTTGGTCAGATGTCTCATTCCATGCGCATGCATGTTCATAACTCATATTCCCAAGCACCTCAGCAGAGTCCCCTCACCAGCACCCTTTCATCGGCATAGGAGCCCCGCTGTCTCTCTCGTGGGACCTTTAAACCACGCACTTCCAGCTGCTGGGGTCCTTGATATCACCTCCTTGGTGGACGTTCCTCAAGGGGAATTTACAGTGCCCCCTCTTGTAGTCGACCCCGAGAGACTTGGTCCCGTTGACGTAGGCTGTGCCGACGATGGACTCGGGAGCAACGCCCTGCTCTACCCACTGAACCATGGCCATGAGGACGTTCTCGGACGGGTCCAGACTGGCCACGCTCTTGGCTCGCTGGCCTATGAAGGTCGCGCCTGGCCCACCAGTGCAGTGCCCCATTCCACTGATGCGGAAAAATCGATAGAACTCATCGAGCTCTGCACTGGGCTTGCCCATTGTGCGAGCGACGTGATCGTAGTAACGGTTGGAGTTGAGGGACGTAATTAGGTAATCCTCACCTCCGTGGTAGTGGAGAATCTTACTTCCACGGGAGGCGAACTTGGAAAGATCGCCGGACCAGGTCTCAATGGATCCGGGGTCCTTGTCATGGGCATGTGCCATCTGCTCCGGGCTGAGGTTGGACGTGTCCAAGTTGGCGTCATTGTAGACGGCATACTTGAACCAGTGGTCCGCATACAGGAATGGCTCCCTCGCGTAAAAGCCGTGGAGAGTGGCGAGAGCGCCGACACCGGGCTGCATACGAGGGTAAACAAAAGCGCCCCCGACACCGTGGAGATCGGCAAAGAGCTTTCGAATCGTCTCGGCCTGTTCCGATGTAATGCAGGTCGAGCTGTTGGGGTTGTTGGAGCCGCTGGGACACAGGAGTGCTTCCGGCCGGAAATTGCACAGCGACGCGTCTTCCAAGATGCCGTCGGCCGCACCGTCCAGGAGGTCGCACTGGTCCAGTATGGCTTGGTCCACGGCGTCCAGAGCAGCGCTGGGAAACCCGTCGGCACCGGCCGCGGCGAAGATGGGGTAGAAATGGCCAGACCAGGACGAGAGGTTGTTGAAGGAAAAGGCCGGGGCACCAGCAACGACACCGTCGAAGTTCTCCGGGAAGTCCTGGGCCATCTTCCAGCCCTGCCGTCCGCCTGTGCTGCAGCCCAAATAGTACGACTTGTCGTGGGGCTTGCCGTAGAAGGCCTCCGTCACCTGCTTGCCCACGACAACCGACGTGTGAAGAGCCCGCCAGGCGTAATCGGTCACCACATCCTCGTTGTTCAGGAAAGTCGCCCCGCTCTGGCCGCCATGGCCGTTGTTGGAGCCCGTGGCAGCAAAGCCGACGGAAGTGCCGTATCCCATCGAGTCATAATCAATGCAACCACCAATGCCTCCGTTCCCGGTGGCCAAATACCGGCCAGTCCAGTTGAGCGGCAGCCATGCTTCCATCAGCGTGGTGGAGCGGGCCGACGTGGCCAGGGTGATGGCGACCCGGCACACATCGGCCGGAGACTCGGTGAAGGGAGGCCCGCACGAGATGTCAAGACCCGGCAGGCTGATGTTGGTACCGGCCGCCAGGAACTCGGCGCTGGTGACAGTGGCATTGTCGATGTGGAGCTGCTGAGCCAGGTCGGCGCAGGCCTTCTCGAAATCGGCGGGCGAGGCAGTGCCAGGTGCCGCGCCCAGCAGGACAGCGACACCGATGGCGAGCAGAGAACTGGCTCCCAACATGATTGCGGTTAGCCGAGTGGATGAGCTGGTCGTCACGCTTCTCGGGGTCGTCTCGTTGGGGGGCGGGATGTCCCCTTTATAACCGCCATCAGGGCACATGGTGCATGGCAACCCCGGTTCGTAGCCAGCCTGCCCCTTCGACCCATCCATGGCCGAGCGGGTGTCCCATGGGGCTCCGCGTTCTGGCTGACCGTCATCGTCGCCGACGGGGGGCCACTCCTTAGCCCGAGGTGAAAAGTTCATCGGTAAATCAACAGGCTAGGCTCTCCGTCTGGCGTCCAGTGGGGCGAAGACGGTGCAACAAGGGATCGGGCGGCAAATCACATCCATCAGAGCGTCTCGTCGTGTCATTTGTGAACTAGTGCCTTGGAATCCGAGCGCGTCGGCGGCTTTGCTTGCCTCTCCCAGCCATGAACGGCACGGCATCGTGCCAGGAAACTGGGTGGAGAAGCCCATGGCGCTGCGTCGGGTTTCCCCGCACCGCTCATCGATGGTCCATCCCCAGAGCGGGTGTTACCCCGAGGCTGCACCCCCGCGGCTGGGTGGGCTTCGGACATCATCATCAAGCATGGCCCTGTCCAAGTCGAGGTGGGTGAAGAAGCAACGGACGCTTCTGGGTCTCTTGCGATGCCCCTTTGTGGTGCAGGTCGATCGCATGGGGCGACAAGCGGGAGGAGAGCGGGACTTCTATAACCCACATTTCACATAACAGCGGCGGGGGGGCTGGCGTACGTGTCAGCGTGGTGTCCCTCGGCCCCTGGATTTGAAGGCATAGCATGGCTTCTATATCCAGCTTGGGGGCAGGCAAGGGCATGCTTATGAGATCGATTGGTCACGACCGAGAAGAGCACACTTCGCTCACCAGACCTTATCTGGTTCCCTGCCGAGGGCAAGCGAAACAAGCTGGCTTTCCTATCTACAATTTGGTACCCATTGGCCGTCGGCGAAACCACATGGGTTCTCAGCCTGTCGGTAAGAGTACAACACTGCGCGTTGGACATCCTTCGGTCGCATGAGTCTCCATACGCCGCGCCGGGGACTGTAAATCAGCAACGGAAGTAGCGCTGTTCCACCCAGCGCTGCTCAAAGTCGGAGACCATGTTGCCAACGACCACGGTCACGTCGGGGAAGACCTTGGTCAAGCGGTGAATGCCTATGCGACCGGCCGAGTACGTCGCGAACACGATGCGGTTCTGAGGGACGCCGTGATCAACGAGGACCTGCACAGCCATGAGAGCCGAACCGCCACTGGACATCTGCGAATCCAGAAGAAGCACGGTGTCATGGTTGTGGATGTCGTTGGGGAGTTTAAGGTAGTGCAGCTCTGGCTCGCCGGTCCGCAAATCTGACTGGATGAGGATGCGACCGGTCCGGCAATCCGGAATTACCCGCCGAAGACTTGCCTCGAATGTCGCGCCGCCACGGAGCACAATCACGGCGCTGACTTCGCCCTTAGCGGTCAGGCCATGATACTGGTGTCCCTGTGGTGTGTTGATGGCCTTCTCCTGAAAATGAGCATTGTTGAGGGCCCTGAGCAAATGTTAAGATGCGCGGACGGACCAGGGGGGGGGCAAGAGCGAGGCGAGCCACAACTTACTGCTCTATCAAGAGGCAAGACAGCCGATCAAAATAGAAAACAAAATCCTCGCTGTTGGTGTCGATGTCCTGGATGATGGTGTTCATGCCTCGTAGTTGCGTAGTTTGCTTGAGAGGCACGACCCTTTGGGACAAGGGTTCGCTGTCGTAACCGCGTTCCAGGCTTTTAAGGGCTGCACGATGGCGCGTCGACTTTTCGAGGAGACTTCGCTCAATGTACTGCGTTACCATGCCTGGGCGGGTAGCAGCCTCGTTAGCTCGCTGCACCCGACCAAGTGGTTCTGGAGACAAACTCACTCATGGCCACTCTGTTCTCGACACCACGAGGGACGATGATATCTGACGCGGGTAGGTAGCTGTTAGTCGACCAGCCAGTACGGAGACTCGTCCCCCCACCGCTTCACAAACGGAGGTTTCAGAATGCGTACCAGCTACATTCTTCTGAGGCATGACGAACTGCACAAGGGACCCATCAGCAATGCCTACAGCTGGGAGAGAGGATCTGGCTCACCTTCTCGAAGTTGGGCTTGACAAAGGCAAACCACTGCTTGATGCAGCCTTCTACATCTCGGCCTCTGTCACGCACATCACGCACAACTGTAGAGGGCGCTGCCGTCAGCTTTGCAACCTTGGGGAAATGTGGGCCCGAAAACGCTCACTTCTTCTCGAGAGGCATGTGTCGGCATCGGCCTCGCAGTAGATCTTGGAGGTATGTCAGTGAGAGTACATCAACTCGACCAGCCGTAAGCAGCTACCCTCATGTCCATGAGCTCCAAAACGCGAGGGTCATGGAGCGCAAAGATGCCCTCCAAAATCAGAACATGGGGAGAGTAAATGACGGTCGACTTGTCCAACCTGGCGTGTTTTTCGAAGGAATAAATGGGTATCTTGGTTCGCTTTCTGTTTGGCAGGGTAAGTGAGTACCAAGCCTCAGCAGGGACGGGTAACGACAACCAGAGGCGCTTGGCCTGGTGTAGACTCACCCAGCTTTGAGGTCCCTCAAGCAGTTGACCAACTCGTCAAAGTCGATTGCCTGAGATGCCCCTGATCAGCATCGACAGCCCAGGCAGCCCGGAGGTCTAGAGACTCCAACCTCTGGTGCGTCAAAATCATACTCGTTTCGAAATGCCAGCCTGGAGGATGCATCATCGAGGGGTTTGTAAAACGAATCCTGGCACTGGTGAGCACTGCGATCATCTTTTCCCGTGGCACCGCCATACCATAGACATGATGACGACCCAGGGAAGGTTCAAATTGTTGACGATGGCATGGGAGAGGGTCGTCTTGCCCGAACCGGAACTGCCCGCAATGCCGATGATGCTCACGTCGGCCCACGGCGGCGAGTAGTGAGCTCGCTTGGCGATGGTGTCATCGCCCTCGCGGTGATCCGTGATGATCGGCGGGGTTCCGATGGCCGAGTTCATGGTGATCGAGGCCTTGGTGTTGTTTGGGTGGGGACAGGGAAAACCAAGAGCACCGCGAACAACGACAGCAAGCTTTGAACTGATACGATCGAACAAGAGGAGGGGGGGGGGGGGGGGGGGCGGAATCTTGGACCGCGGGAGGATGAGGATGGAGGTCGCGTGACCGGCCGCCTTCAAGCTGGCTAAGATATACACGGCACCAGCCGCGAGATAGCAGCGCCGGTTTTTCTCGGGTTGCACCCGATCTCCAGTCGGGTGGGAGGTTAGGGTAGTCAGGGGAACGGCTAGCAGAACGACGTGTTCTAAATGCCGTCGGGCGATCTGAGCGGCTTGCCGTCGGGCTGTATACGTGGACAGGACGTTCCAAAGGGCGGGCGAATATGGGATGGGGTGGAGGGTCTTTGGCTCTTTCACTTGCACATGCACCACACCCAAGATTCTGATTCACCAGCAGGTCCCGTCGTCTGACGAATATCAGCCGCTTGTGGAATGCACAATTCGGGAAGGTCAAGAATCATGTACACCCGTCTCTCGTCCTTGGGGCTTTGATTGGCCTAAGCTCCCCTGAAGCCCGAGCTCAACGGTGGGCTACGATCAGCAGACGGGCGGCAGTGGCAGCTGGATTGGACACCCTATCGTCGGGGCTGCAAGGGGACTAGGGTACCTAAATAGCTCACCACCGTACCCGTAGGCCAGCGAGGTCACTCAATGATGGCCCTGCCCCTGATCTGCATGCCGTCCACTCCTCCCGACAATAGGGTTGTTAACGCCTATGTAAAACAATAGAGGGATAGACGGACTCGGTCAGATCCGGCATGCCGCAAAAGGGGCGCGTCGGGACGGACATCTATGCTTGGGGAAGCACGTACAAGTTGTACAGGGTACCTGCCCGCGCAAGGACAGCGGACAGCATGTACTTACCTACAGTCAACCTCCCGCCGCCAGCTGGAAGGGGCGTTGAACCTGCCCCAGGGCTGCCCCACTGCCAGAGAGAAAACTGCCGCCAACAGTCCTCCGTCGTCAGCCGCCAACCCTTCCGACTTCACTTCTACATCTTCTTTTTTTTCTCCCCCATTCCCACCGTAAAATCGTCCTTCCTCCCTCTCTCTTCCCCCAACATATCCCCTTCGCGGCTTTTCGGCTGGAGGAAATGACGTGACAGCAACGCGCCCTGGGCAGAAGCACTCGTGCATTGTTTCTGCTTGTCGGACCATTGCATTCTAGACACCCATTGTCCTCGTCTTTCCTCTCGCGCCACCGCCCCAGGCTACGTGCTCGCCGTCGCACCCGACACGACGCGCCTCCCCTCGCCATCTAGACGGTTCGCAGAATACGGCTGGCAGGGGCTTGGATCGCCACCAGAAGCACCTCACGGACGCAACAATGACTTCGTCCGCGTCGACCGCCACGCCGATGAAGCATGACTTCTCGCGGCAGGTCGACGAGGTGCGCCTTCCCAAGAGGTATGTCACGACAAGCAAGCTACTCCCCCGTCCGCCCTCGTGCCACCTGGCTTTTCATGATGCAATTTCAATCAATGGGAATCTCTCTGAGCAACCAATGCGGAGAAACGATTTTATACTTCTTTTCTGATCCAAGCCCACCCTCCTCTTGCCGAGTACCCAGAGCTCTTTTTGGACGCCGCGGCTAACGAGACTTTCAGTGATATTAATGAGCTCATTTTGGACTACCTCACCATGGCCGGCTATCCCAACGCTGCCGCCAGGTTCTCTGCCGAGGCCAACCTGCGGCCCCAACAGGACCATCCTTCCATTGTTGCGAGACTCCAGATTCAACGTTCAATACAACAGGGTGATATCGAAGCAGCTATAGATTCACTGAATGAGCTAGACCCAGAGGTATGTTGGCACATGGTCGTTCTTTTCTGGTTCTCTCCCCCCCCTCAGTTTGCTATGATTAGAAACACGTTTTTACATGCACCACTCTTATGACCTTCGGGTCTATGGTGAGAAACAACCACCTTTAAATGAGCACCTCTCCCATCACCAGCTTGTCTACACTGTTAGCTCGGCCCTCCTCGACTAACCATTAGCCAGATATTAGACAAGGACCCGCCCCTGCACTTTGCCCTCCTCCGACTGCAACTGGTGGAAATCATCCGGACCTGTACGCAGAAGCCTGATTGTGATGTGGGCCCTGCCTTGGAATTTGCATCTGAGAAGCTTGGTCCCAGAGCACCTACCAACCCTCAGTTCCTGGAGGACTTGGAGAAGACCATGACGCTTCTTGTCTTTTCTCATGATCCAAAGACACTTGATCCATCGCTTGCAGCCCTGCTGAAGGCAGACCTGCGTAGAGAGGTGGCCGATGAGGTCAACAAGGCTATCGTGGGGCGCCAACTGAACCGAAGAGACGCTGCAATCCGCCACCTCGTTCAGATGCGCGCTTGGGCTGAGAACACTGTCCGCAAGGACGCACTCCACAGCCTTCCTGCACGTATCGACTTGGGTCTGAACGGTGAGGATGTCGACAAGAATGGGCAAGATGTAGACATGACTTAGGTCTGCCTGCGCCCGGAACAGAAAGGGTAATCATGATTTAATGGCCTATCGATGCAAGGCGTTCCGGACTGCCAATGACTGGAGGTCAGACGGCTCTATTGAATTTCTATGGTAAGGGTTGGGACATTTTGGCGTTCACGGTTCCCAGTGAGCGCGCTGGTTTAGTTGCTTCATCAGCAGAAAGGACATTCGAAATGGAGAGGGTTCAAATCAAAACATTCGTACACGATTCATTCAATCAAAATTGACCATTGCGTCCAATATGTACACGCTGACTTGTTTTGCTGTGGCGATGATTCCGTATGATGACAAACGTTGTGGTGGCCGGGTTTCGGGACAGTTTATGCTCCAATACAGCGAATCAGCGCCAATTGCGTACGCATATAAGGAACAGGGTAACTTTACGAGTAATTGGGCTTTCGGATGCGTCTCTCCTGGTTGACGGATGTATAGTGGCAGCTCGCGTTCTTGTGGCAGGGCTTTTGCCGCACAGCGTCCCTGAACTGATCGCAAATCGACCATTAGTTGTTGGCAGGCCTGGAACCAAGATGGCTTTCTATGTACATTCAGCTGCCGCTAGACTTTATAGACCGGTGTTCGCTACACCACACCAGCGCCGTCATTCTGTCCTGCACCCTGCGCTTTTGAAGCGCCTTTTTGGACCATCGGCCGGCCTTTACTTGGTCCGGATGTGCTTCAACTTCCCAGGGGAGTACAAAAAGTTGTTGGCGTAGGCCTTGGGGGTGAACTTGCGCTCCTGAGGTTCCTGCACAAAGTACTCGTAGCCTTGCTTCTCGGCGAAAGCAACAGCGTCCTCCTTGCACTTGAAGTTGAGGTGAGTTCCCTGCATGAAATCGGCAGAAGACTGCCAACCCATCAGGGGGTTCTCCCATCGATGGCCCTTGGCCAAAACATCCCAGTCCATTCGCCAGTGATGGGAGCCCCAGTTTCCGGACTGTGTGGCGGGCTTGCTCGGCTGGTAAATGCTGCATTTCGGGCGTCAGACAGCCATGACGGATCCCTCGCCATGGGGGCGGACCTACCGGACGGTTCGAGCCTGCAGCTCCATGGGCGCGCCGGACAAGACGGCGGCCGGCAGCACCTCGACATCCTCGCTGCCATCCTGGACCTTCTTGGGGACCGGCGTGTACGTTCTGCAATGCTCATCAGCCCCGGGCACGTAACCGCCACGCTCGCCCTTTCTCTACGTACGAGGTCGCCTTGTCGATGTGGGCGTCGTAGTCGGGCGCGTTGGCCGGTCTCACGGCCGGGGTCACGCCCGTGGCGGACGCCGGCATGGTCAGGCTCTGGCTCTGGCTGTCGGAGGACTTGAAGCGGCGCTGGGGAGCGGCGGTAAATGCCGGGCGGGCAGTGCGCAGCAGCTTCGCTGCGGAGGCGGTTCGAAGGGACGCCATGATGGGCTGCGCAAACCGGGCGTCGATGAGCAATTGGAGGTCGGGAGTGGTCGCGCTCTCGTCGAAGGCAAGCAAGCTGCTTTGGATGAGGTCAATCCGAGCTTGGGGGAGACAGTGGACGATGGCGGGCTGTGACGGGCCGGCCGACAGTTGGTGCTGTCCCGCGGCACTTCCCAATTAGCCGCATCGGCGCTAAGCGGAGCCCGGCGGGAGCAGCTTGGCTTGGTACTTGCGATCTTTTCGTGCTTTGGCGGGATTCTCGAACCTCGAGCTTCAATCCACCTCACCAAACCACCTCCGACGCCGTGTCACAGCCACTTGACTGCGTCTTGCCCGGACCAATTGTCTCCTGCACCTACGAAGGAACTCGCCCCCCACACAACCGCCAAGATGAGCTTCGTTTCCCGCCGGGCGCTGTCCACCCTCATTCCCCCCAAGGTGCGTATCGGACCCGTCAACGGACCTTGTGCCCGCTGCTGACGTTGCTCATCCAGATCGCTTCGCCGAGTGTACGTTCTGTCCCCGCCGCCCCTCGAAGAAGGGCCCGAACCCGTTCCTGTACCCGTTCGCTCTACCCAATGGAGCGCCCATGGCCCATCGCTGGGTGAAACTGCGCTTGCGACGAAAATAGCCGCGCTCTGGCCGGACCCGGATACCGCCCGATTTTTTTGGCTGTTGACTGATCGCGATGGAAAATATAGGCCATCGGCGCCGCCCCCGATGCCGTCCGCATGAAGCGCGTCGTCAGCTTCTACGAGAAGCTTCCCCGTGGCTCCGCCCCCAAGGTTGAGTCCAAGGGCTTCATCGGCCGTTACCAGGACAAGCACTTCGGTGGCGAGAACGCCTCCGCCAAGCGTACGTGATGCAGAACAGTCTATGCTTTCAGGATCCCAGGCGCAAGAGCAGCTGAGCAGGGGGTCCTGAAATGCGACTCCGAGGCAGGCCAGGTGCTAACCCACATCATGTAGCCATCATCCACGCCATCGGTCTCATCTTGGTTATTGGTTACCCCATGACCTACTACTTCCACCTGCGTAAGTGTCCCGTTCACTTAACCGAACCGGCGGCTAACGAGTAGCAGGCCACCACAAGAACAACGCCCACTAAACGTGGTGATTGATGGACACGATATGGACGACGCGGGTTGACTATGGGTTTGTACCGGTCTCAAGAAGAAGCAAAGCGTAGCAGAGCTTTTGTGTACTAGAAAGGAGAGATAATTCAATCCCCCACCCATATGGCACTCGTGGTCCACGCGACTTTGCTACTGTTTATGCCTCCCCCCTTTTGCAGCCGGCCGACTGGCGCTTGGGCTTGTAGCCATCTCTGACGGGGTTCTTGGCTGATTCGGTGAAGATACACCATGCTAACCAAAGCTCGTGGATCTGGGGCAGGCAAGCCCGCAATAAACTCAAAACCAGGCGCTATTTGGCTCTTTTTGTTGTCGAGGGTCACACGCTCCGTTCCCGACGCCAGCTAGTCTCGCAAATGTCCCTTTTGAGGGCGAGGGGCACAGGTGTTGATGGATATGCCGAACAAAGAACAGTGTTACACAAGAAGGAAGCTCCAGTCAGGTAAGGGGTGGGGTGCTCCCAAGAGGAGAACAGACATTGTCAGCAAATGGGTACCGGAAACTACATTTTCCCTGATTGAGTATACGTGTGGCAATGGCATCGGGAGAGACCGTGCTTCGCTAGCTTGTAGCGCAAATATACACGATCCATATGGTCTATGGGGAAATAGCTTTTGGTTGGCATAGGAGAGTCTCCAGTCGCTGAGCAGAGAGGCGCCCGTACCGTATCTCGAGTTGGTGCCGAGATAGCTGAGTGCAAAGCACTGGCAAGTATACTAATGGTGCCCCTCCTACACGTGTGAACGCTCGACAGGGCGGGGGCAGCAGGGAAATGATATTACGAAAGTCGCAGCTAACATCACAATATAACTACAACCTGCCTAGCCCTAGCAGGGGACCTGCCGACAAGGTGTACATGAGCCACCCTTGCAGCATGTGGCTGCATAGAAAGGCCCTGGCAGGACCGTGGAGAGAGGAAGGAGGCGACGTTCAGCACGAGAATGGTAAGTGCATATGTTCTCAGAAGACTATTGGAGCCTGGTGGCGGCTGGAAGGCCATTCACCCTCGTGCAGGAGAACCCTTTGATACAAGCGGCGGGTGGGTTGGGGGTGCGGCTCATAGCGCAGTTGCAGAGGGAGGGAGTGGGCAATGCCGTCATTTTGGGGGACTAGATGGGTTGGCCCATTTCCAGGCCGACTTCTTCTACCCCTACCGTTTTGAATGCCTGAATGCTTTGGGTCAGTAAGCAAGTACTCGAGCCGCTAGAATGTTTGCGTAACTGTATGCATTACCATACATACTTCTCTCCGTAAGTAGGTACTTGGGCAAAACGTTAGCATTTACCGTCCCGGGGGGCATCGGGGGTGGAGAAAAGACCAAGCAGCAATAAAAACGAGCAAACAAACCTGCACTCCCGGCCGTTCATTGCACTCTGCAAAGGACAACGTAGGTGCAAGCAAAGGCTCGGTGTCCCACCTTTTGGTCGGACCCTAAACTGCTTCGGGCCACCGGCATCTGAGCTTGGGCAACTCAGCCCGGTCTTCCATCTTCAAGCCTTCAATTTTGCGAAGGGACTCCAGCCGCAGGCGAGACATTCATTTGCTCACTCTTCCCAAAAGGACCTCGGAGCCATCCTAATCTCCTGAGAAGCGAGGACGACAGGAGACCAGCCCTAGGAACCGCCCCGCGAAGTCCGCGCGCTCCTCCACCTCCTTCGACATCAACTATTTCCCCTCACGCGATCCCCCAAAAACGACGCCCTGCCTCGTCCGGTCCGAGCTACTTGGAACTATTGTACAGACCTCCGCCCCTCCAGAAGTGAACACCTCACTTCCTGTGTTGGCCCATTTGTGCGACGACCAACCCAACCCGCGGACCACCACCATCGGCTTCGCAACTCCAAACCCAACCCTCGACTGACGATTGCGGCTGTGGACGATGGCTACTGAGGCCACCGCCGAGAAGCCGGTAGATGTCTCAGTAAATGATGCCTCGCTTGTGAGTATTTCCCCCTCGTCCCCTCGGTGCCTGGACGCCCGCCCTCCCGGACCGGCGCATTATGATGCGAAAGGCAGACACCACCCCGGGCCTGCGATGGTGGCCTGGGCTGCAAAGGCACCTGGCCGGCTTGCCTTGAAGCCAACGCACCTTGGGCGCGAGCATCCGCTTACCTCGCCCTCGACCTCCAGACTCCGACCACTGCTACCGAAGCGCCGTCCCACAATGGCGACCCGGGCAACGTCGCCCCTTCAGAGAACAGCCCTGCCCCCCTCGACGAGATCGCAAACAAACAGGTTACCGACATCCTCGAAGGATCTGCGATTTCGGCCGAGGTCAGTGTAAGCGGGGGCTCGGATACTGAAGCATCCACTGGCCGGGTCGCCAAGCCCACTGACGACAAAGGAAATGGGCGTGCATCATCCGCGGCCAAGAAGCCCACGAGCTTCAAGTCCGTCTCGGTTAATAAGACGTTTCTGGGACAGAAGGCTGCTGCGGCAAACGCCGCTTCGCGCCCCGAATCGGCTGCCTCCTCTACTGCCGTCACACCTACCGGAACCCCAGGACTTCAGGCGTCCAAGCTGAAGCTGGTCGCGAAGAATAGCTCCAACCTTGGCGGCTCGACAAAGACCTTGACCACAAATGGGAAATCCGCAGCTGCCCCAGATGCCAGCACGGTTTGGAACCGCAACCGACGTAGGTCATATACATCTCGTGTGGGTGTGATTTGTAGCTGCTGACCGAGAGTTCCATACTTCAGCCGTGCCTCCACCTGATACCAAGAAGATGTCAGACGAGGAGCTTATGAGCAAGTACGGCATACACATAACCAGTCGTCTGCGACCCGAGGACGAGGCTGGCGGTCAATCCAATTGGGCCGACATAGATGAAGACGACGATAACTGGGAAGCACCCGAAATCATAACGTGGACGGATGGGACCAAGAGCTCGTTACAAGCAGTCGAGGCCGCCTCGGCAGCCGCAGCGCCCGCGCCTTCCAAGGATCTCCCTCCAGCCGACAAGCCAATATCGCCTGCGCCCGCGCCCGCACCGGCACCGATGGCCACAGGGGCTCCTCCCCCTGTCCCCACCGCGCCCTCTGCTCCCTCCCCTTCGGTCACAGCTGCTCAATCTGCCTCTTCCACCCCGGCTCCCGCGAAGGCATCACCGTCGATCAAGCCAGGAGTGCTCGGCTCTGGCAAAGGCCTTATCCTGAAGGGCGCTCCCGAAAAGCCGACCCTGGTTGCCAAGGCGACTCCGAAATCGTCCGAGATCAAATCGCCGTGGGCCACATTGCCACCGGTGGAGAAGACCTCGCCTCTTGCAATGGATGCCGGCTTACAGCATCCTTCCAACGTCCGAGGATACCCTCCTCGCGATAATTACGGTGCTCACGGCGCTCACGGCATGCCACCGCCGCCCGTCACGAAAGAGATCGCTGCCGATGACTTCAGCAGAAGCGCTTGGAGAGAGGGGCCGGCCGGCGGTAACCGAGAGCTTTTCAACTCCCAGTCCGGCAGGTACGAGCCAGTCCACGATCGAAGAGCCTCCCGACCGGATATTTCACGACAGCATCCTTCGTTACTCCAGCGTCAGTCACACCATGATGCGCCGGGCCCTGCGGAGCCTTCCGCGGCCTTCCAAACCTATCGGAATAGCAGCCATGATGCCCCGCCTTATGGTCGGCGTCGCACATCATCCAATGTAAGCGGCGGTAGTGGCAGTTTCGCTGGCCGCCCTGGAAAGTCTGGCGATATGCCGCCTCCTCCGGCAGACGGGATGGCGCACCCCCCCGGGGGGTCCTCCGGCCCTGGGCCTGGGCCTGGGCCTGGACCCTTCGCCTCACCAGGCGTGCCGCCGCACGCCCGGCCTCAGGGCGGCCCTCCCGCATGGCAACCACAACCTTCGCCCAGTCAGGGTTTTGCGACACCCGATCAGGCCCCCCCACCTGCCCCCGAGGCAGCACCTACTTTGCCAGGCGAAAGTGAGGTTGAGATGCAGAAGAGGCTAATGCGTGAACGCCGTGAGTTGGCCATCAAGCGCAGGGTGGAAGAGGAGGAGAGGGAGGAAGCTGCCAGGAGGGAGCGCATCCGTCTGAAGCTCGAGGCCATGGGCCCACCCCCGGAGCGCAAGAGCACAAAGAAGGAACAATCTGCCGAAGGACCTACCGCGGTACAGCCTCGGGACACGGCGAAGCCGGAAATCGGCTCGGCTGACAAGCCGCCCGCGGAATTGGCAACGCCTCCTACGGACAAAGCAGACGTATCCGAAGCTGGCCCCAAACCGCAGCTCAACGGTCTTCAGCGCTCCTATCATGCCGATCGGAGTCAAAATACCTCTGGCCTCCCCACAACAAGTCAGCCCGCCACGTCGTGGCCCGATGCGCAACCGCCTGCCGAACGCCTGCCGTCCTGGTCCGGCGCATCGCCGCAAAGTGCCAGAAATGTTTGGGGGGCGCCTGGTAACGACCGTAGTCTCGGTAACGGGACCTTCCATACAGATCTTGGACACCTGGCGGACTCTCAACCTACGCAGCCAGCTAGCATTTCCAATCGCCCAGCACCCATCGGCCCCCCCCGAACCTCGGGTCAACCTTCCCAGGGCCGCAACGAGGCAGCTTCGGCCAAACTGCCACCCATTGGCCCACCCAGTAACCGGACCAGTCAGAGCCAGGCCCCGACTGGACGTCCTTTGGCTCGGAATCTGTGGGGTACGGCGACGATTGAAGAAAGCGATCGTGCCCTGCGCACGCAGAACCGAGAGCGTTTGGATGAGCAAATTCGGGACCTGGGCAGCCGCGGCCTGACTCTCGACGATGCGCAGGCCCCTCTGAAGGACACCTGGCGTCCAGTTGCACTTGATGAGGATGGAAAGCGCGTGACAGGCTCGGCGGTCACAAAGGTTCACGGAGAGCGATGGAATGCCGCCGCACCTCAGACTGACCGGCCTCCATCAAGCCGGCAACAGGAGCAAGCCCCTCAAGGCCACCGTACCCAACCCAAGCCCGCGCGTAGCGACATGAGACAGCCACCCATGGGGGGTCCCGGGGCTCAGGCCCAAGGCCGACCCGGCTCACGTTTCTTCCCTCACTCATCGCAGGACGTTCGCCTGGAGGAAAGTCACTCACATGCGAGGTCCAAGTCGCCTACTCCACCCCCGCCCACTATGGATGGGCATCCGGCATACGACGGCGACGCTGCGCACCCTCAGGTGGCACTCCCGCCTACGAAGCCGGTGGTCCGTCTTCCACCGGCCAGTCCATCCTCGGCTAAGCAACCTATTGCACCTCTGACGACCCCGGCGCCCATCGGACCGCCCAAGCCCGCTGCGCCGATATCTTTCGCAGCGGCCGCTGCCGCTGCGCCTCGTGCTCATCCGCCAATCCAATTCGGCACGCAGGAATCATGGCAAGACAAGATTAACAACCTTATGGGCCGCAAGCGAATTAGCGCTGCGGGCCCAACGGTGGTGGACTCAGCAAGCAAATCGGCTTTTGATGCCCATGGCCAGAACGCCGCCACTGTGTCGCTCCCAAGCCTATCTCCGGGCGCCTCGAACCTTGAGCCAGGTAGCCCCGTCACTAGCAAGGTCATGGCCGAGGATTGCTTGCACGAACAGGAAATGGGCTCCCTGCCTCCTATCCACCTACCTACCAAGGTCCCGGAAGCCATGAAGAATCCGGCTGAGCTGAACTGGCACCCCCCACTTGCGCGGTACCGCGTAGACTCTACCGGGGCAGAAGAACCGCGATATCCTCTTGAGTACATCAACAACAAGCCCATGATGCGGATGTTGATGCCGGGAATGGACGAAGCCAAACTACTGCCCCTCCCTCTGGGCTCTCGCAATCGGAGCAACCCTCGTCGCCAAGGACTTCGGGGCTCCCGGCATAGTTCACGAGGTGGCCCTCGCAGTGGCCGAGAGGAGGCCGGTGGCGGTCTAGGATCCGATCGCCCCGAGCGCTCTGAACGTTCCTCAACCAACCGAGGACGTGGCGGCTTCAGAGCTCGGTCAGACAACTGGACGCGCCACTCGGCGGCTCCGCAGACGGCTCAGTCTTGAATACGGAAAAAAAAAAAAAAGAATACCCCTCATGCGGTTGCAGGCGTCGACAAGCCAAGAGGCGGTAGCATCCCTACCCAGTCCGGTTACTGGTGGTTTACATTGACTGCCCAGGCCCTGGCCTTCGCGTATGTGGAAGTCTTGCAACCGCTTGCTTGACTTGACATTGACCGTACACCATACCGTCACACCGACTCGCTGTACTGCCATGGCTGTGGTAATGTGCCATACCATGGCACAGCAGTGTGTACAAGTAATATATTGATTTGACGATTCGCCCGGCACAGGGGCCTCGATGCTGGCATGGCAGCCTGACAGGCAGCGGCAACAGGAGCTTGGCCTTCCGGGATACAAAGCTCTGACATTCTGCCCCGACACGACTTGCCATGGCTCCGTCTTTTTTTTTTCTTTTTTACGTCCATCTCCACCTCGTTTGCGGCATCTCGTGGCATCATCGGACGTCCTCTGTGAGCCAAGGCGGAGGCTGGTCAGGGTGCTAAACCAAGGCGAGGGTGGGTGCGAATGAAGTTTGATTGGCGTCAAGGGGTTTGTGAGGGAAAAGTACTCGTTGCTCACCACCAGCGCTGATGATGGAACGAGGGATGATTGCATGCGGATAGATGTCCTGTGCAAAAGAAACGCCGAGTCGGACCAAGCAGCTGCCGCCATGATGGATGGGTGCTGGTCCTTGTGACATCCGAAGAGACATATTTGAGCTTTGCAGAGCAATGAGGCAGCGATGATTGACAAGTGATGCGGCCTATGCCTTGCTGTGATTCTTCCGAACGTAAGGGGCCGGGGAGTCGGTGTGGCGAAAGGGTTTAGGCCTGCTTGGCCTCCAAACTGTAATGCGGGAATGCATACGGACTGGGAACCAGATGCCCGGGCGGGGGAGATTCGGAGGGCTGATGTAAGCCGGCGTTCGCATCGGGATGTGCTGCAGGCGGCCTGGCAATGCTGAACAAGCCTGCATTCTCTGCCCCCGGGCCCACTCCACCGCCGCCCGCGTCCCCGAAGACGATGGCTGCATCCATCCTTTCGGGAGGGACAGGCCGGAGAGGAGAGCCGAAGGGGTGGGGGGGCCGGGTGGACAGGGAAAGGGGGGCAGGAAAGAAAAGAAGCTTATGCGTTAACCTTATACCTGGTGGGCCCAACTGCCGTCATCTGCCGGGACCTGTGAGGTTTCGGTGACGATTTGCTCCCCTCGATAGACCCCTCCGTCACTCCCCGGGCGGTAGAGAGGCGAGGGGAGCGGCCAGATTGTTCACGTAGATGGCGCATGGGGGAGGGGGGAACTGGTGGCGAGAGGACGCGCGACGGGCTCGACGGGGTGAAGCCTCCTCGAGACGCAGACCAGACGTGAGCTTATCCGGACGACGACAACGAGAACCATGACGCAGCACCCGCAAGGGGGGGGGGGGGGGGGGGGGGGGGCTTGCGACCCTCTGAACAACCGCGGCGGTGACTACGGCGTGATGTCATGCGTCCGAAGCATCCTGCCATGTTCTGCTGCGAGGCTTTGGCAGGTAAAGGCAATATCCGATTCTGTGCACAAAACGTCCCTTCGGCTCTGCACCATCCCTCCCCCTCCCCCCAAGTGGACGGCGAAGAGAACACCTGGGGTCACGGGTGAGGCGGGCGCAACATGTCACGGTGGGAGTCAACTGCGGGTCTTGATGCGGAAATGGTTCAATTAGGGGGGCGCGAACGCCTACCGAATGCACGCGAATGCCCATGCAGAGGTAGGCCGCCGTCCCCGTTGCCTGCAAGCAATGCCATGCCCAATGTGCGCCGTACTGTGACCGCCATGCTGATGTACCGTAACGCCGGACGCCTCCCCTGCATCGCATTCCTACCCCCCCGGCGCCGTCTCACGTCCCCGCTACTCGGCGGCGTCCACGTCAGCCAGCTGCCGCAGGCCCGTCTCCAAGGTCCGGCCCAGCACCTGGGTGGGAAGCTTGGAGCCGGCGCGGCGGAAGTAACAGCCCTCGCGATGGGCCGACGAGCGATGGCGCAGCTCGGCGCCCGGCCCGCGCCCAACCTTGAACTGGATGTTCCTCCAGTCGGCCAGGCATTCCCAGCAGAACTCGAAGCGGCACTTGGAGCACGTCATGTGGAAGCAGCCCTCGCCCTTGAGCAGCTGAACGCCGCAGCCCGGGCACGGCTTCGTGTGGCGCGCCAGCCAGTCCCGCGTGCGCGAGTAGCTGGGGTCGCGCTGCGAGTTGTACTGGGCGCAGCTGAGGCCCGGGTGCCACGGCGTCTGGCACGCGTAACACATGTCGAAGCCGCACTCGGAACACATGATGTGCTTGGGGTCCTCGGTGCGGAAGTCGGACAGCCGCGCCACCTCTTCGGGCTCCTCGTACAGCCCGCCCGCATCGCAGCCCTCGCGGAGGCACCAGCGGAATTTGGGCAGGTCCTTGACCGAGTTGATGGTCGCGTACCGGTCGTACTTGGCAAACACGTCGGCCGTCGCGAGCCGGCGGATTTCCTCGTGCGTGTACTTGTGGTCGCATTCGGGCGTGGCACAGCCGATGTTCCCCACGGCCCCGTAGCCGTGAACCTGCAGCTGCGTGGCGACGTGCGTCTCGAGACAGCTCCGGCATATTTCAAACGCATGCGTGCACTCGGGCAGGACTTCGCTGGTGGGGAATGGCTGTACCCGCCAGGTCCAATCCCCGCCAAAGCCCGACTTGGCCCTTTCCCAGCGCTGCTCGTCGCCCTCGTCAAACTCGTGGTACGTGTCGAAGCAAACCACGCACGTTGTCGCCTCTTTGCGACGACGCAAGAACTGGGTGAAGACCGGCACCACCGTCGCGTTTCTGCCTTTGGACGTGTCGACGGACAGCAGCTCCGGCGTGATGCTCCCAGCCGAGTCCAAGTGGGCGTCGTTCAGGAGAGGCCTCATCCGACCGTACCGGACCAAGCGATCATGCAGGACCTTGCTCCGCCGGAGTTGGTCCTTGTTGGGCAGAGGGCTCAAGGTCTGGAGAGCCGACCGCAGCTGGCTCGCCGTCTCGAACCGCTTGACGTGGCCAGGAACGTCGGACACGCCGAGGGTCCGGAGCATCTCGACAAGATCGGCCGTGTACTCGATGCGGAGATTGCGTCCGCACAGGGGGACCGGGCATTTCAGCCACGTCGACTGGTTCAGATCAAACCACCACTGCGTGCCAATGCCCGTGACAATGGCATTTTTCAGGCACGTCTTGCACACGTGCCGCCGGCAGCAGGGCGATAGACCCCAGAGGGGATCGTAGTCCGCAAAGGCAGACGACACCACGGCGGGGAACCGGCCCAAAACCTCGGACACGTATGATCCCCGATTGGATTCCTTCGCCTCTTTGAACTTGGGAAGATGGCAGACGGCGCACATGGTGATGGGCTGCTTGAAGTCACGGCCTGATAGGAGCACCTCGTCCATGGTGTTGGAAAACTCAGCCACTTGTCCGGGCGTCAGTGGGCTGTCCAGCGTCAGTGGCAGCGCCGACCCGGCCTCATCCTGACTCACAGAGGCTCCAGCAACAACATGCGGCGCGAAGACTCTTTTCAAGATCAGGTCCCGGAGTGTGATGGTGTGGAGTGCGGCGACGTCGAGCCTGGCTTTCGACGCCGAAGCGGCCTTCTTGGAGCCCTGAGGACCGGCCTCAGCCAAGGGCCGTGGTGCAGGGGAATCCGGCGGCGTGGTGGAGGAATAGCTGGATCCTCGGGATGGGGCCGCCAACGAGGGTTGGCGTTCAGGCGATCCCGGCGGTGTGGGTATGTGGGAGGCGCCGTGGTGCGCCGAGGCGGCCTTGAGGGCCTCTAGCTCGGCACGCAGGCGCTTGTTTTCGTCCTTGAGGGTCTGCTGCTCCTCTGGGTGCATGTTTGCTTCGAGCACGGCCCAAGGGTTGGCGGCAGCGCTCCAGTTGGGCCCAGTGTCACGTCCTTGACCCCTGGTGGGCTGTGAAAGGAGGGAGCTCATGACGACGGTCGACTCATCCGGGCCGTCTGCCGTATAGGACGAAAAGGATGACCGAGGCAGATCGCAGGTCGCGAAGGAAAGTGTGGATAGCCTCCCATCACTAGACGTCGAGGGTGCGATAGATACCCTACGACTGCCTGCGGCCGCCGACGACCCCGTCCGGGACGGGAAAAACACCGGCCGGTGCTGGCCGGGAGCAGATCCATTGTCCTGCGCTTCCACATTCGGCGGGCCTGGTATGCTGCCGACATCTGCGTAACCTTTCTTCAAACCTTGGGGCAAAGAGGTAGGTTTGGCAGCGCATGAAGGCATCGCGTCCTCATCTCCTGCTACGCGGCCTGCCATGCGTGCTGGAGGTGGGAAGTCGATGGGCGGCGGCGAGGCCACCAGAATGCCGCGTGTGTTCATGGGGATCTCAAAGGTGGAGAGCGCGTCCGAATACTGCGAGACACAGCAGTCGGAGAGAGTGTCTTCGTCTTCGTCTTCTTCTTCTTCCAGGGAGGGGTTAGATCCAACCGAATGCCCATGGTGGGATTCAGGAGCCGTGGACGCGCGAGGGTCCCGGCTCCTTGAAGTACGCCATCCCGCCCACGTAGGAGAGAGCCATGGTAGGGAGGATGGGTTGGTGGCACCACGGTCTTCAGCCCATCTATCCATGGTGACCTGCGAAGGTATCTTGGAAAGCAATCTTCCGAGATGGGTATGAGGTTGGTATGGATAAGGTAACGTCGGGGCGACGTCAAGCCAGGCAAGACAATGCGAGGGGGCCGTGGATAGGCAATGAAACGGGCAAACTCTAGGGGGTGGGGGGAGGGCAATCTTTCTCGTTACACGCAGCAGCGACGTACTCGATCGAGGAGAAGGGTCCCCAGGCTCAGAACCAAGTGATGAACCACAGCGAGGTGGCTCAGACGGGAATCAGCATAGGAGCAAACGATCACCGATGGGGGAGGAGGATAGGATTCCTGGGACGCCCATGCCCGTCAGCTCGATCGATAGCGCCAGATATACGGGCGGGTACCACAGCTGCAGGACTAGCCGACGGGATGCGGTCAGTTCTAATCGGATGCAATCATGAGGTGAAACCAGGCAGGACGAAACCAACTAATTACCGTGCGAACAGGAACCGATTGACGCAACATGGCAGACGAGGTGCATGCTAAGGCCGCCTAGGCCAGCAACGGCGTCGGCCGTCGCCAGCGACGTGGAGGAAACAGACTGACAGAGGTGTTGGCGGTGGCGCCGGATTGGAGGACGAGTCCCAAGAGGGGGGGCCAGCTTCGCCACTGGCTGGCGCGCGTGGATTTGGGCTCCTATGTCCAGTCTCGTAGTGTTCCTCCGCGCAGCCTCTCAGCCTCTACGTATGGGGGTCACTGGGTCACCATCATTCATGGTCGAGCCGGACGGCACGGTGACCGTCTTGCGCACGATCACCTGCATGACTCGGGGAGGGAACGGCTGAGAGGCAGCGAGGGCCGCGATACCTCGCAGGCCGGTACCACTATAGCACGAGGCCGCGCCAGGCCAAAGACCAGACCAGAGTCGTGCAGGCGCATCGCCCGGCGGCATTCAGCAGACCCTTTGGCTGCTGGACCGTGGTGATAGACAGCAGGGTCACACATGTATTCCTTCGCGCGGCGGGAGGATCGACGCGGCCGGGCCACGTGACGAAGGGTCCGATGGGAGGGGCAACCTGACGGGCATCACGCTGAGACACCCGGCCGGGGCAAGGCTGTGCGTGTCGCTGTGTAGCTCCAGTGGTACAGCTATCAAGCACGCCGGTTGCGCAAACCCAGGCGCGTCGCAAACCGAGCCGGCCCAGGGAGCGGCTGGCCGTCGAGCTCTCCCTCGTTTGCGCGCAATGCTGGCCCCCGGAGGGACGGTGGGACGGTGTTGGTGACAGTGCCGGATGTTGGACGACGTAGGAAGGCGGCCGGCAGGTCGCTATGTGACTGGCTAGCGACGTGTGTGTCTGCTAATGCCCCCGGCGGATGAGCCCTCTGTTGTGTCGGTCCGCCGTCAGGCCGAGTGCCCATGACGGGCAGCCATCTGCAAAAGATGCCCCATGGACGGCAACCGATAGGCTGGGGACTGCCAGGCGGGGGGTGCGATCCAGAAGGTAGGCGATCGGCTGTGAGTGACGGCCCAATGGTGCAGGGACTTGACCGCTGACGAGAAGGGCTTGGTTTGGCCCGGCGAGGTTGTGCATGTCAGGTGGCTCGGTCAGAGAAGTTGGTGGTGGGCGGGCACGAGACGAGACCGTTCGGAGTGGGTGCAGCCACGATCGGGCCCAGCGCAGCCCATGCAAATTGGATCCCACCCGGCCAGCCGGCTTGTGCTTTCCCAGGTGGCCCAGCGCCGAGGTAGCGGGAGACGGGCGGTTTCCATGGTGGGAGCAACGGCCACGACAACCACATACCGCGCCCCCGGCGCTGCCTCGTAGGCGCGTGGATGTGTGCTTGAAATACCTACATTCCAACGCACCCACCTCGTGCCGTTCACAGGGCAGCAGGCACTTCCGCGCCCATCGTACATTGGAGGCATCCACGGAAGACGGCGACCGGCAGAGCGATAGACAGAAGTAGGACATGGCGCGCAGCACTCGCCCGCTAGGCTGGATCCGGCCACGCTCCATGCAATCAATTAGAGGATTCGCGTCGAAACGCGCTGGAGCACGGCGTTGAGACGCGACTTTTGGCGCGGGGCCCCTCTTTCTCACAAATTCTCGAGCGCCCTGCCGTGAAGCCGTGCGCAGCCCCCCAGCGAGCAAGCAGACCAAGAGGCTTCAACCACGCCACCGCATCACCGAGACCACTCGACAGGCTGTCTGTCGCATACAGCACGAGCCTCTTCCTGCCCCTCCGAACCCGCAGCCATGGCGACACCCAGCGACGCCGGCCTCATGTCGGACGCCCCGTCCAGAACCCCGCGGCACCGGCACACCGAAGGCACCTCGTCCTCGGCCCGCCCGCGCGCGCCCCTGTCCGAGAGCCTGGCGGCGCCCAGCGACGACGAGGGCGACGGCTTCGCAGACGACCAGGTGCCGGGCCGCGCGAGACGGGCCAATGGCACCCGCGATATCCCCCGCGTCGAGGATCGCGTCGGCTTCACCGTCCAGGAGCACTTCGAGAACTTCATCGAGCAGTTTGTCGAGGATCCCACCTCGTCCGCCGCCCCGCCGACGTCCAGCGCCAGGACGACGGACAAGTACTACATCGCCCAGATTCACAGCATGCGCGTCAACCAGCTGTCGACGTTCTATGTCAACTACGACCACGTGGCCAGCTTCCAGAATGGCGGCGTGGCCAACGCCATCAACTCGCAGTACTACCGCTTCCTGCCTTTTCTCACCAACGCCCTGCACAACATGATTGCCAAGTACGAGCCGCAATACTTCAGGGAGCACCGTCAAGCGACCACCGCCACCAACCCTTCGACTTCGGGCCGTGGGTCCGCTTCCCAGACCGAGGGCAGCCAGGGCAGCAAGACGGCCAACCAGCAGACCGACAAGCTGTTTTCCATTGCCTTCTACAACCTGCCCCTGGTGTCTCGCGTGCGTAGTCTGCGCGCCCAGAACATTGGCCAGCTCCTCTCCATTTCGGGCACTGTCACGCGCACGTCCGAGGTGCGGCCCGAGCTGTCCGTGGCCACTTTCTCCTGCGAGGCCTGCCGTGCCGTCGTGCCCAACGTCGAGCAGACCTTCCGCTACACCGAGCCGACGCAGTGTCCCAACTTGGAATGCAGCAACCGTCTAGCCTGGCAGCTGGACATACGGCACAGCACCTTTGTGGACTGGCAGAAGGTGCGCATCCAGGAGAACAGCTCCGAGATCCCCACCGGCAGCATGCCGCGAACCATGGACGTAATCCTGCGCGGCGAGATGGTGGACCGTGCCAAGGCCGGCGAGAAATGCATCTTCACCGGCGCCTTGATTGTTGTGCCCGACGTCAGCCAGCTCGGCCTTCCCGGCGTCAGGCCGACGGCCGTCCGTGACGATCAGAATGCCGCCCGCGGCAATGACGTCGGCGGCAGCGGTGTCTCGGGCCTCAAGGCCCTCGGTGTCCGCGACCTCACCTACCGCCTCGCCTTTCTCGCTTGCATGGTGACGCCGGATACGGCCTCGCCCACGCGCCAGGTATCCGATATCGTCAACTCGCTTACGCAGGCCAATGCCGATGCGGCCGAAAGCGCCGAAGAGGCCCAAGCAGCCGTCCTCAACTCCATGACACCGGCCGAGATCGACGAGCTGCGGACAATGGTGCACAGTGATAAGATCTACGGCCGTATCGTGAGCAGTCTGGCCCCCATGGTGTATGGGCACGAGATTGTGAAGAAGGGGATTCTTCTGCAGCTCATGGGGGGCATTCCCAAGGCTACGGCCGAAGGCATGCAGCTTCGTGGTGACATCAACATCTGCATTGTCGGTGACCCCTCGACCTCCAAGTCGCAGTTTCTCAAATACGTGTGCTCCTTTGCGCCCCGTGCCGTCTACACGTCGGGCAAAGCCTCGTCGGCTGCTGGTCTGACGGCTGCCGTGGTCAAGGATGAGGAAACTGGCGAGTTCACCATTGAAGCTGGTGCCCTCATGTTGGCCGATAACGGCATCTGCGCCATCGACGAGTTTGACAAGATGGACATCGCCGATCAGGTGGCCATTCATGAGGCCATGGAGCAACAGACCATCTCGATAGCCAAGGCTGGTATCCAGGCGACGCTCAATGCCCGCACCTCGATCCTCGCTGCTGCCAACCCCGTGGGCGGCCGGTATAACCGCAAGGCCACGCTTCGTTCCAACATCAACATGAGCGCCCCCATCATGAGCAGATTCGATCTCTTCTTCGTCGTGTTGGACGAATGCGAGGAAAGCGTCGACAGGCATCTGGCCGAGCACATTGTCGGCATCCACCAACTACGCGACAATGCGGTCAAGCCCGAGTTCAGCACCGAGGTCTTGCAGCGATACATCCGCTTCGCTCGGACCTTCCGTCCCGAATTTACCGACGAAGCCAAGGCGTGCCTCGTGGAACGATACAAGCAGCTGCGCGCCGACGACGCTCAGGGCGGCATCGGCAAGAACAGCTACCGAATCACGGTCCGGCAACTGGAGTCGATGATCCGCTTGAGCGAGGCGATTGCCAAGACCAATTGCGTGGAGGAAATCACACCCGATTTTGTCAATGAGGCCTTCAGCCTGCTGCAGCAGAGCATTATCACGGTAGAATACGACGACGTTGAGATGGACGAGGACGACGAGGTGCCTGAGACTGCTGCCGATCTGGTTGCTGCTGCCGACGCTGCGGCGGGCGCCAGTGTTCAGCCCGACGAGGATGAGGAGATGGCCGACGGCGACGGAGCGGCAACCTCCCAGGCCAACGGCCCGCCTAAGAGGAAGGCGGTAATCACGCACGACAAGTACGTGAGCATGGTCAATGCCTTCGTCTCGCGCGTGAGCGAGGACGAGGCCAACGGCGAGAGCGCCGGCGTCGAGGCCGAGGCTCTCATGCTGTGGTACCTGGAGCAGATGGAGGACGAGCTGGACGACGAAGAAGAGTACAACAACCAAGTCACCCTCGCCAAGATGGTGCTGAAGAAGATGGTCAAGGTACGTACCGTCGCGCCCCCCCCCCCCCCCCCGCCGGTGCCGTTTTCCCCTGCATGCATCTGTACGTACTGACATGGCGGGCAGGATAACATCCTCATGGCGATCCGCGGCGAGGGTCTGATGGTTGCGGACGGCGACGACGCCGCGCCTTCGTCGGCCGCCTCGAGCAAGGTGGTTTACGTCCTGCACCCCAACTGCGCCGTGGAGGAGTACTGAAGCTGGGGCGGGGTGAATTAATGTGTGATGCCATCGAATGTCGAATCCATGGGAAGAGCGGCGTCTGGAGTTTTTGGCCCAGTAACACGCGTGTGCTGTGGGAGATTTGGAGGGGGTGTTATTTTGATGTCCTCGCCGGCAAAGGCGACATCACGTGGGATTTGGTCAATAGCATCTCGGCGTTCCTAGAGCGAGAACGTACTTAAGTGGCCTTCTGACGATCGTTTCTTGCCAGACGCTGATGGCGCAGTGCGGCGCTTGTCATCTGGCGGGGTGAACCTGGTTATCTATCGAGGGAAAGGCGCTGCCGCAGGACTACCGCTCATCGTAGGGGAATCAAGGACCATCCGCCGGCGAGGCTCCATTACGGCTCTCCCTTACCGCGGTCCTCTTTTGAGCAAGCTGCTGAAGCACGCGTCGTGGCGGCGGAGGTCTGCTTTGAGCCCGAGGTGGGACTTGGTACGACGGGCCAGGAAACCAGCGACGTCTTCCCGGCGCGCCTTAACCGCTGAAGCAGCTGACGGCCACCGGGCATAATCCCAAAACGCAGGCCGCCTCTTTTTAGATGGAGCCGTTGACTTGGCTACATTACTGCACGTGAGATTAGCTGGGATGCCGCGCTGGCCTCGCCCTTTGCCTCGTGGGTTGGCCGATCCCTAGGCGCTGCCGCTGGATGCAGGCGGGCAGGCAGCGCATCCCCTCGCACTGCACTGGATGCGATACGGGCAGCGGATTAAGCCACCCAAAACAGGTGCTCGCTTAGAGGTGCGCTGCCCAAATACCCATCCACCGCCTCCAGGAGAAGTCATCTCCACGTGGGAGAATAGGTGGTTTCCTTTGCTCAGTACCACTGGTTTGTAATTTCCAGTGGCCTCCGAGAGGCCTGTCCGGTTACACCCCTCCCCCCCTTGCTCTTCTGGTGCTGTAAAATAGTCGGATGTAACTTCAAGAGCCCGTAGGTTACCCGTATCCTGACAAGGTGATAGAATCACACCGTTGTGGGATTGGGACAACTGCCTGAACAAGGTTCGTATCGGTCTTTCGTCCGGGACCTCTTCCTTCAGAATCCGTTCCGAGATCCCCGTATTGCTTTTTCCCCTGCAGTAGCCAAGGTTTTGTAGATGAGTCATGCTTGGGTGTCTCTTCCTAGCAAGAAGAATTACTTGGCTAGCGTTGAACAAAGCAACGGACCCGAATTCCAAAATCACAGTTCCCTCCTGTTGATGGTCAGTAATGAATGATCCACATCGAATCACTGGCGTGGGAGAAGCATTGACGATAGCCGCTGACGCCCGACATCACCCAATCCAGGGGGCAGTCTGTCACGTTCAAGGGCATCGAGCAATCGGCTCGGGCGTACACTGACTGGTATCGACGAGGCTGGCGACCACGGGGTTGTCAGGCTATCCCGTCGGACGGTTGCGGGCCAAAACCGGCCCACGGTCTTGGACTCCCTCGCATGGATTGCAGCTCTGCTGGAGGTTTCCAATGGGAACTGTCCGTGATTCGCATCGCAAAGGCGGAAGCCAGGCAGGGGAGGGAATTCCGTACGGCTCCTGGGCAGTGATGGCGCCGCCGGAAGCGACTCCGAAGCCCTGGTTCGAAACCAATATGCTGCAAACCGCCATTGTCCCATTGCTCGAATATCGGCGCAATGCGCCGGAACACCGAGGGACCCGTCGTCCCCCAACAGATATCAAGGTTGTAGCCGTCTTGGACGTAACCACCGTTGAGACTGTCAACCATTATGCGACCAAGGATAGCAAAAGTCATAGCAACGTCCTTAATGGAGAGCTACATTGTGGAAGGAGGAATATTATCAGAGACGGATAATTTTTAACGAGCAAATAGCGATAGAGTACACTTCATACAGGGTACTTGGAATTTAGCGCCTCGCTTTACGTATACTGAGCAGAAGTACGTAAGTACGTATCTTGTTTATGAGATTTGATCTGTATCTTCCCTGTATAAAATAAAATAAGGAAACCTGTAAACTATGATTTAACTGCATTTAAATAACGATCTTTAATAAATCAAGCTGTACCCGTTGAATTCGCTATATGTAGCATTCTAGCCGAGTATTTTTGCAACAAGGGCCGATATAATGCCGCCAAGGGTAGCAGCGCTACCTGTGGTCTATCGACGAGGGCATAAAATATCCTGATCCCTCAAAGCAATATCCCTCACAACTATTCGACCCTTTCTTTCAACAGCATCAGGAGAAGCTGCGCCCTGAGCTTGGTGGTCACGGTGGGCTGGCAGAGAGTCCGCTCGGGGGGACCTGCAGGTTCATCCGTCGACGAAGGAACTTGGTAGTCGCCTCTCGACTAGCGTCCGAATGTGATATGGTGAAGGCTAGGGTTGAAGTGGAAAGAGAGATGGGATTCGGAAAGATCAGGTCCCAGACGGGCCGACCTGCAGGGATCTACCTAGATCCCTACTGATAAGGATAAAGTACCGACAGCTATCGAGGTCCCCTCCTGTCCACGCATCAGACTGCCTGCCCGATATCTACCCAGTATTTCCTTTATATTTCGATGCTCTCGAGCCTCCCTAAAGTAAAGCTCGTAACAGACGTGCCAGTGTCTCGTTGTGCCGTTTCCTTCAGTGCCGGGAGACTGCAATATGAAGAGTTGGTGGTGCCTAGGCTTCAAAATTCGAATCAAAACAGCCCTGTAGGTGTAGCTTGTGTACTTATCTGTCAGCTGCACAAGATCCTTTTTAGGAGCAGTGCAGGGTTAGTAATTAGTAAATGAAGCTTTAGATCACGTCTATTCCTCATTTGGTCCATTGTCGTCATAAAGTTTAAAAGCACGCTCACAGAATAAGTGGGCGAGAGCGGGAGGATCTCTAAAGCGGAAGGCCACCACTTAGGTGTGGCAACTGATGGAAGCATTTCGGAGCAGAGGTTCAGAGCATCATTACGAAGCACAAAGCAGTAAAATTCTGACATGTATCTGGGTTCACTTATACATAGAAGAAGCATCGTTGCGGGGTTCCGTTAACATTGGCGCCCCCGGGCGTTGCTTGAACCAATTCCGACAACACAGCTCCAAGGGACCACAATGCCCAAGCATACACAGCGAACGCCGAAGCTGACGGCGGTATGCTTAGTATAGTGACATACCATATAAGGATCGGATTTTAATGAGTTCTACCTCACCTCGCCAGGTACGGGACGAGAGGGGGGAGACCGAGGCATTGTTTTTATCGGTTATCGAAGCTTTTCATCATCCGGACGTGTGTGGTTCACAACCGGGAATTCGTAAACACAAGTGACTCCGGATCCAAGATCAGCGAACTCACCAGGGTCCTATTTACATCAGACGGGCCAGCAGTAAAAGTACAAAACTTGCTCACCCGTATAAGACCGATATTTGGTTCGCTGTAAACGGAAACGTTTGGATCCAATGTCTTTTCCAAGCTTAGGCCATGCATGTACTCCTTTCCTCCGGCTGTGTGGAGATTGGACATCTCGCAACGTCGCAGTGCGGATAGGGGTTGTGGAGGAACTCGCTTCTGTAGAATGGACTAGAGAAAAGGAATTGCGTGCTAGCCTTGGAGGGATGTTACCAAACGTAAAAAGATGTGAGGGAGGGTAGGTAGTCTAATCCCGCCTCACTTGAGCGGGGTCGACCTGGAAATAGGGATACGGCTCCGAGAATAGCTATCCGCCTTGGGCACTATGGTCTCAGCACGTCGGGACCGCTAGACAAGACGGACGCCGCCCCCTAGTCAAGGGAAACCCAGGGCGCATATCCATGCCTGGACCCGAGTCAGCCCCAAAGGCGCATTGGTATCGGGTGACAAGCGACCCCGGCGGTGTGTATGGTGGGTGCAAGCGTGCCAAATGGTAATGGCTGCCCTGGCATAGCTTCTCAGTTGGGATGTACGAGGCTGCATACAGCTGAATGCGGGGTGTGTGCACTGTTCCCCCTTAGCCCCAAACGTTGCTGCAAACTGGAGGTGCCTAGTCTCAAAATCGGACCAATTTCAAGTGCACTAGCCGTTGCTTAACCCGTCTAAGGCTGGTAGATTGCGCTAGGGTGAAGAGTTCCGTGAGGACATTGGGATCGTCTGCATTGTCTACTCAAAGAAGTCCCGGGGTACTGGTACCGTGGGACACCCAGCCAAGGAGGGGCTTAACTGATCCATGGGTGCTAAATGGCCGCGGTAGCCGCCTCCGCCAGCAAGTGCGCCTTGCCCTGCTGGCGCAGAGTTTCGTGCACGGCCGTGAGAACTTCATGGTGCAGGTGCTTCGGCGCGGCGACAAAGCCGCAGTTGTTGACCATCTTCCTGCCGGCGAAAAGATCAATATCCTTACCGTCTATATCGGTGATTTTGCCGCCGACCTCCTCGAACAGGAGCATGGCGCCAGCATGGTCCCAGATCTTGCCATGGCGGTCGCGGCGCTTGTAGACCCAGACGGTGACGTTGGCCACGCCAAGGGCCAGCGTGACCCAGCGCGGGACCCAACCGAGCAGATCGCTCCCCGGAAACGAAACGCCCAAGTTCTTCATGACGAGTTCGTGGACGTCGTCGACGCCCGAGTCCAGTGTCTTGAAACAGGTGACCGACTTGAGGCCGTCGCGGGGGGTGGTTTCGGCATGTGGCTCGACCCTGCGGCTCTCATCTCCGTCGCGGGCGACTAGGGGGCGAACATGGGTGCCGTGGCCTCTGACAGCGGAAACAATGCAACCCCGGCCAGTGGCATCGACCGTGTCGTTGGCTATCAGGGAAGGGGGATCCGAGGGTATGGTAGGGCAGCCGACAGCACTCATGACCTGTTTCCCGCCGTCCAGAAGCGCGACATTGATGGCGTAAGCCTGGCCCAATACGAAGGTTTTAGTCCCGTCAATAGGGTCAAAGACCCAGGTTCTCGCGGAGTTTGGTCCGCCCTGGCCCCAGTCTACCATCTCACAGAGCTCGTCGGTATCGGCCGGCAGTTTGCACTGCGACCGGGCCTCGTCATCATGGGCCAGCCGCTGGAGCAGTTCCCACACGCGCTGGAGCAGGACGGGGTTGCGGCGGAGGTCGTCGGAGGATTCCTCGCCGACGAACCGGTCGGCCGGGAAGGCATGGTGGATGGTGGCGGTGAGGAGGGCCTGAATGGCGAAGTCGGCGACAGTGACGGGACTCAGGTCGTCCTTCTCGATAACGCCCTTGTCCTCGGCCGTGATGACGGCGCGGCTGAGCTTGGCGGCCTGGCGGATGGCGCCAATGGCCGTTTGCAGTTCCTTGGCGTAGGGGGAGGCGTCCATGTCTACATGCAGGCCAACAAGGACCAACTCGGGGAGGGATTGCGTTCCAATGGGCACGACCGCGTGACCCGGCGGTGTCGCAGGTGCGAAAGGAGTGACGTGAAGTGAGGGGGAGATGGGATGGGGCCGAGCGGTTCGGGCTGGGCTGCTTCTTTGGTTTCCCGTCCTCCCGTTCTGCTTGTCTCGCGGCGAGGCTTCAGGAGATGAGTAATTCCCTAGGGATCATGGGCAGCCACGAATACTTTGTCATGGCGCGGGTGGCATGTGCGGCAGGTACCGCGGTTGGCGCAAGTGCTCCCGCTTTCCGGGGCAGTCCCGACCCATTTGCCTTCGGACAAAGCGACGCGAATCATTGGCCCGCTGGGTTGCATTGTGGCCCGGAGCCCCACCGCGAATGGCGACGCTCAGACCATCCAGCTTGCCATCCCGGTGCCATCCGGGTTTACGACGATGGATTCGTATGTATACAGGGCTGTCCCCCCCGGTTCGCGTGCCTGGTTGTGTGCCTGGCCTAGCTGGCGCGCCTGGCCGGATCCCCCTCCCTTCTCTATCCCGGCGGCCAGCCTCGCGTCTGGCAACAAATTCTTCGCGGCTTAGCGTACTGGTGCCCCTGCGTCCAACAGCTAGCCAGCCCACAGCACCCCATGTCTTCAAGAACCATAGTTAGCGATTGGCTGACTAGGGACGGTGATCATGGCTTATTGGCCTGGTTTGGTGGCCTATCTAGTATGCTGTTAGGTCAGTACGTCGGGCCCGAGCCAGCCAGGGCTGCTCCGATTGCCATGACTCGCCGTCTGTCATCACGCCTGGCCCATTTGCCCGCAGGTGCAGCCGCAGTTTGGCACCGTCATCTCCAGCCTGCCAGCTAGTCGGTCCCCTGCACGTCCGGCCAGATCTAGCACCGACGATCGCCCGGCTACTTACCTGGCGGGCGGCTTCGCAACCATGGTTGCGCGCAACCTTCTTCTCCTGGGGCGCGCCACCCGCGCGGAACATCATGTCTCGCCTATTCGTTCGTGCCTTTACGCACACTTCTCACGGCCGAAATCCAAAGACCCCTTCTCCGGGAGCCGTGCCACACTCGTGGCCTCGATGCTGCAAATCGGCAGGGCGACCAAGACGATCGCCTCCTCTACCATACGACCAGCATCCTTCGTGCTGGCGCTGCACAGCTGCATGCTACTGCCGAACGCCAAGTGCGTGCTGTGGTCCGCCCACTTCCGCCCCAGTGGCCCGTCCGTCGCCGGCATCGTGCCCCGCAAGCCATGCCAAGTCTAGCAGGCCTTTTGTCGCCGCCAAGTCGCATTCTCCAAGGGGTTCTCAATTTATTCGGACTAGGCCGTACAGCATCCCGGCCCTCAAGATTACGGCTGGTACCTTCTTGCAGGAATCCGTTTCACACCCGCCAGGTTTTATTGCCGGTAAGCCAAACCGGCAGGCGATATGGGGCTGGGATGCGGGAAAGCCCACACCTTCTTTAGTAGCCGCCTCCCCTTCTCCCCCATCCACCTGGCGTAAGAGGATGGGGCCAATTCACCGTCTTGTCTTCACACCACATCCTGTCGCAGCACCGGCAACTCGATCGAACCGCGTCTCCCGACCCTTGGGCAGCTGAAATGCGCGATACCTTGAGGGGTGCTTCCGTGAGCAGTTCACGGCCTTTGCCTGAAATCTGACTGCCATCTTGCCCACGACGAAACGTCGCTTGACACCATGGCCTCAAACCCGTTCGGCAATCCTGCCGAGGACTTTGTCTATTTGCCCATCAACTTGGACGAGCCAGTACCGGCGGCCAACCGAAAAGAAACCATGTTCGGGCTCATCATCAGTTTTCTGGTACGCTCTATTGCCCCGTCGTTCCGTCTTGCCAACGGTCTCTTACCCTGCCACCAGTTCCTCTCCTGGGTATGCTGTAGCCTGCGACTGTATACTCGTCTTGTCATCGTGCGTGCCGCTTGGTGGGACGATCTTTTCGTCGCGCTCTATCTGGTCAGTCGCCATTCCCTCCCATCGGTTAAGCTCCCCCTTCTCACAAGCCTTCCATTGCAGATCACAACCACGGCCGGATGTATAGCTATCTGTGTTTGTGAGTCACTGACCCGGACACAAACCCGACGCTCTGACTAATAGCTCGCAGCTGTACAATTTGGCTTTGGGCAGCACATTTTGAAGCTGAGGGATTGGCAGGTCCAATCGTTTTTGAAGGTACGTTGAGACGATGTCGCGAAAAGCGCGCCGCTAACCCGCCGCAGGCGTTCTATGTGTGCAATGCCACATATGTTACTTCGACAACCCTCATCAAGCTCGCCCTGTTATTTCAGTTCGTCCGGATCTTCCAGCGCGGCACGCTTACCCGTACCATTATCATTGGCCTCATCGTTTTTACCTCGCTGTGGGGAACAGCATACGCCATCATGGCCTGGATGCCTTGTATCCCTGTCGAAGCTTTCTGGCATCCCTTCGACCATGACAAGGGCGTCTGTTATGGCTTCGGGGCCAATAAACCCAGGCCCTTCGTCGCGACCTTCGAGAGCCATACCGCTGTGAACATGATCCTCGACATGGTTGTTTTGATCATCCCGGTGCCTTTGATGTGGAGGGAGAGAAGTAACCTTCCCGCTCGTCTGAGGCTCATGGGTCTCTTGATTATGGGTTCGATGTAAGTGCCTACACACGCTCCTTGCCCCTGCATCGTGAGCAGCGCGAAGCTCACACAGTTCCCAGCGTCATTGTATTGGCGAGCTGGCGTCTGCAGACCATCGTGAGCCACCAAGTGGCAACATGGCCGACGCGCGACCCGACCTGGTACGGCCCGATCAGCATTCTTTTGGCTGCCTTGGAGGTATTGGCTGCGAGTATATGCGCGAGCGTGCCCATTTTCTGGCCCGTGGTGACGAATTCCTGGGGCAAGATCTTTGTCACCAAGGAGATCCAGGTCACGTCGGAGAGCCGCTTCGCCGACGAGGTGGACACGGACGTCTTGACGGGGCACCAGCACAGGCGGTCGGGGAGCGACGGCAACCTGAGCCGGTCCGACCGGGACAAGACGGGTCACTACCGCGACTCCTATGTTCTGCGCCAAGTCGACCCGCTGCGAAAATCAGTGGAGCGAGTGCAGGTCAGTGCCTCGCAAGGTACTCAAGACGACGACGCCAGGAAATGGGTCAAGCTATGAATAATGTTAAGGATAAATTTTTGGATTCGAAGTTCGAGCCCGAAGTTCTTCTTTTTCTTCCTATTACCGTGCTCGCGATCGCGTCATCTGGAGGGGTTGATGGCGGCCCCGTCATATTAGTGCACTTGTGTATCGGTGTGACTAAAACCACGTTCATCTGCAGATCGTGCGTAATCGACCTCAGAGTTCGGCAGACGGTGCAACGTGGGCTGCCGCGTTGTCCTCGCCCATCACAGGCGCAGCTCTGTTCCTCTCCTGCAGGCACAATCGCCCCCCCTTGGGGCAACGGCCAGTCCTTTGGACACCCTGTCCCGGTCCTTCTTATCCGGGGATTGCTCTACTCTCACGGCCCGCAGCCGGCCTCCGGCCCGTGCCCAGCTCTGAGGCGAGGCCAAGGGCTGGCGTTCTGGAAACGTGCGCAGAGCCGGGAGATGTCGGTATGGAAATGAAAGGAGCACCGCAACGCCGGACCGGCCCCGCCGAAAGCCGCCTCGAGCGAATGATTGGATGCCGGAGCGGCAAACGCTGCGGGCAGCCCCAAGGGAGGGGAGGGAGGGGGCAGAACCCCGGCTGTATTCGTGCCTGGCTGGGGCGGCGGCGTCGTGGGGCCCGCGCTCACCACCGCCAAGGCAGACATCATGGACGGAGCGCGGCCACAGCCACCAACTGCCACTGTGTGCAGATCGCCTCCTCGGGCGCCATGGGCCGGTGTGGGTGGGCGGCGTTTCGAATCTAACCGCCCACGGGCGAGTCCCTGGTTCTTTTCCTTGCGGACGACGGCCCGCCCGGCGGCCATCCGCGGCCGCCCTTGCGGCTCCTGGAGCCGCCGTTGTCGCTGTCACGGCATCATAATAACGGACGCTCCGGTGTGGCCGGGCCGCCGCCCCGGGCTTCTATTTCTTCGGGAACCGTCCCGGCACGTTTTCCGATCACTTGACAACGCGGGGCTCGTGTGCGCCCGACTCCCTGCTGCGGTTGGGCGGCTCCATCCGCGACACCGCCGATCCCGCGGCCGTGGCAGCCCTCGCGGCTTTATCCGTCGCCCAGCGGGGATGCCTTGCAGACCGTGTGGGACATGTGCTACGCCGAGGGGGACCGAGCCCGGCGACGGGGGACGAGTGCCGGCACGTGGTCCCTCGATCTGGCTGGACACCTAGGGAAGATGACCGTACCTTGCTCCTTTGCATTTCTTGACGTCGGTGCCCAAATATAGTACACAGAATCGGTATGACAGCGCCACCAAGCTGCCCGGTACGGGTAAGGGGGCGGTCGTGCGCAGAGGTTCCCACTGATCCTACCAGTGCCATGACAGGGTGGGCGATGGGCCTGGCCGATGCTGGGCCGTTGCAACGCAGTTGACAAAGCGGCGAGGACCACGGAAGGGCCACAGAAAGAAAAAAAGTTGGAAGCCAAGGGGACAAGTGTGGAGGAAGCTGCAGTCACGAAACGCATCCATATCGATGAGCTCTATTGGCTGCATGGGTTCTGCAGGCCGCGTCATCAGAAAACCCTGAAAACTCCAACCTAAACACGTGGACGTGGGAGCCACATGCCATGGGCCGGTACAAAAGGTATCGTGCTCCTGTCCTTCCTCGTCCTTCAAAGACGGCGAGGCATCGATGGCTTGTGCACGCCCTTTAGTCGGAACCGTATTCCTCTTCGTAAGCCTCTTCGTACGCCTCCTGGTATGCCTCACGGGCCTCTTCGAGGGCCTCCTGCTCTGAGCTGCTGGCACTCGAGGAAGCAGCATCCTCAAGAGCCTTCTGGTAATCCTCCCGCGCCTCCGCCAGAGACGAATGGTCGCTCTCGTCGATTGGCGGGGGGGCGATGGGGGGGCCGTCCTCGTACGGCTGGGGCTGGCCGTATGGGTCACCGTATGAATGCTCGGGTGGAGGGGCGTACGATTGCGCCTGGGAAGCTTGAGCAAGCTCTGCCTTCCTTGCTTTCTCCTCCTCGTCATCGGAGTCATCTACATTGTGTTAGACATGGCGTGACGTACGCGCGCATCTGGTTTGGTGTGGGGCTTACCAAGAGCGTTTGCCAACAAGGCACCACCGACGGCCCCGGCTGCTAGACCTCCAGCAGCACCCAACAGCATGCCACTGGAGCCCGACTTCTTTTCCTTGTTACCGGAGTAAGGGTCGGTTCCATGCTGCTGGCCGTAGCCTCCAGGAGGACCGTAGCCGGGGTGGCCTTGGTAGCCTCCAGGAGGGCCGTAGCCAGGCTGGCCGCCGTAACTTTGGGGTTGTCCATAGCCGCCGGGGCCTCCGTAGCCACCGGGACCTCCGTAGCCGCCCTGTGGAGGAGGGTAGCCACCACCGGGGTGCGGCGAACCGTAGCCACGGGAGCCGTCCTCGGGCGGCGGCGGACCGGGAGGCGGAGCGTGGTAGCCGGGCGCCTCCCACTGGGAGCGACCGGTCGCCTTTTCGACATAATACCAGCGCTGGTGCTGCTGGTCCCACTGGGGGAGCCAGCCCTCGGGGATAGGAGGCTTATCACTGGGCGGTGAGTATACAGGACCAGGCTGGGCGCCGCCGTACGACTGCTGGGGTGGCACAGGCGGGGGGTAGTCTCCTCCGTAGCCAGGCGGCGGAGGTGCGTGCTGGTAGGACTGTGGCGGGCCAGAGCCTCCCGGATAGCCGGAGTGGTCAGGCTGGCCGTAGCCGCTATAGGCGCGTTGCTGCTCTGTGGTCGAAACAAGTACGGATTAGCCTCGGCGCGACCGGAACACCGGCACCAGCATGGAGGACCAGCCGCGTAACTCACCCGGCGGTGGCTGCTGCTGTTGGGGTTGATCCTTGTCCTTGTCGCCGCCTATATTCAAGTCTTCCAACTTGTCGGCGAGTTTCTTGAAAAACGACATGATGGGCGGCGATGAGGGGTGGGGTGGCAATGGTGAAGGAGGGGCTGATGCTGAACGAGATGCGGAGGGGGATGGTGATTGCGCGAGATTCCGAGGAAGACGCCAACTGTTTTATCCCGCCCACAGCCAGCGAGACCCGCGCCACGGCCGGGACGTCGGGCAAGGGAGGCAGCCTACCGCCTGGTGTGCTGCTGTTGCTGCTGTGCCCGCCCGCGACAGAGGAGAGATAGCAGCATGGGGGGGACCGTCGGGACGGAAGGGGTGTTGCCCTCCAGCAACAGCCACGGTGGCCCTCGCCTTGCGCCCTCCCCGCAGCTGTGCGACGATTCTGCACTCCACGTGCGCCGCTCGTTGCCTCCTTCCACCGGTGCCAAGCCGGATACGTGGCAACGCAAACGGTGCTCGGGTGCTGCCCCCAAACAACCGCGATAGGGCTCAGGAGCTCGTCGCCAAGGTCGTACCAAGCCCGAGAGCAGTCGTTAGTCGCGCGAGCTATGCGGTCTGACGACCATTGATCGCAGCAACTGCAACGTGCGACGCGCTCTGATTGGTGGCGGACGGACCCGGGCAGGGCCATCGTTCGCGATGGCACTAGCGGCTCTTGCGAGCAAGCCTCCAACTGTCTATGCCCCTGGACGCCCCTCCATACGCGCCCCTCTCCTGCCCTGCTGCCCCTCCATGATCCTTTCGAGCCGCCACCCACTGGAGCGCCGACGGCCCCCGAGGCCCTCTCCCCATCCCTGACGATGGCGCAACGACTGCGACGGCACCGAATTGGCCTAGGCGATCCCCCCGGTGCCGCTGTGGCTGGCCTGGCTGGCTCGTTTGCTGGGCTCCCGCATCGCCGCCTCGCCGGTAAGCAGGCAGGCGTCTGTCTGGCTAATCTTTCATATGTATGTATATACGTAGGCATGTGTATGGACCCCTGCGAACGGGCAGCCACTGCCCCGCTCCCTCCGGTTGCCTTTTACGTCTGTGAATCATTCCATGTTTGGGAATCCCGGCGGGCTGCGTCGCCTTTGCTGACTACTACACTCGCTTTCAGGTGGACCGGCCGTGAATCGCAACAAGATGCGTACTGCTTCTTTTGCTGAGAGCTTACGTGAGCTAAGTGCGGTGCATTCCACAGGGAAGCACGAGGTACCGGTGGCAGTTCTCTTAGTTAGGAGGTCCCAAGTTAGTGCGTCAAGTACTTACGTCGTGTCGGCACCGGGCTATCCATTGAGGTACCCGTTCCAGGGATAGGTGGCCAGGTGAGCATCCATCCCCACGAGACCTCCCCCCATATTTACTTCTTTTGCCCATTACGTTACGAAGCCCTTCCAACATAAGACCGACTCGCACATATCCCCCCCCCCCCCCCCCCCCCCCCCCCCCCCCCCCGGGAGCTGCAGCCGACCCCTCCGTCTCCGCCTGCGTGTCTGCGATCATCCATCGCATCTCCCATCTATTCGTCCTCCTCGTCCCCCTCTCACCTCATTTGCGCATCGTCCCTAGAAAGTCCACTCTCACCCCGTCCCAACTACCTTCGCCCGACCAAACAACCACAATGTCCTGGGGCGGCCAGCAAGGATATGGTGGAGGAGGATATCCTGGCGGGGGTTATCCTGGAGGAGGATATGGCGGCGGCGGCGGAGGATACGACCGACCCCCTCAACCTCCTCCGCAACAGTGGCAGCAACAGCCAGGCGGCTACAACCAGTATGCGCCGCCGCCTCATCCGCCCTCGGATCACTACAACCCGAACCCTTACGGCGCCGCGCCTCCCGGTCCTCCGCCTCAGCATCCCGGCCATTACCGGCCTCCGAACCACCCGCCCCCGCCTGGCCTCGACCCTTACGGCTATCCCTTATCCTCTCGACCGGCTCCCAACTACGACCAGGGATACGGTGGTGGCCACCGAGGTGGCCACCCTCCGCCCGCGGATGCGCCCCAACAGTTCGGCCATGGCGCCCCCGAGGGCTACACTTTCCAATACTCCAACTGCACTGGCAAGCGCAAGGCCCTATGTATCGGCATTAACTACATAGGCCAGGAAGGCGAGCTCCGCGGCTGCATCAATGACGTCCACAACATCTCGTCCTTCCTGATGGAACGATACAACTACAAACGCGAGGACATGATTCTCCTGACAGACGACAACCCGAACCCCCAACTTCAGCCCACAAAAGCCAACATACTCCGTGCCATGGGCTGGCTGGTCCAGGGGGCCCGCGCCAACGATTCCTTGTTTCTGCACTTCTCGGGACACGGCGGGCAGACGGAGGATCTGGACGGCGATGAGGACGATGGCATCGACGAGACCATCTACCCCGTTGACCACCTGAGCGAGGGCGTAATCATCGATGATACGATTCACGATGTCGTCGTCAAGCCGCTCCTGCCCGGTGTAAGGCTCACGGCGATTTTTGACTCGTGTCACTCCGGTACGGCGATGGACCTACCCTACGTCTACTCGACCAAGGGTGTTCTCAAAGAACCCAACCTGGCTGCCGAGGCCGGCCAGGGTCTTCTGAGCGCCGTCCAGGCCTATGCTTCAGGCGACATGGGCGGTGTTGCTAAGAGCATTATGGGTTTCGCCAAATCCGCGTACCGTGGCCAGGAGGGCTACAAGAAGACAATGGCGACCAAGACGAGTCCTGCAGATGTCATCATGTGGTCTGGCAGTAAAGATGACCAGACGTCGGCCGATGCCAACATTGCCCAGAAGGCCACTGGTGCCATGTCTTGGGCCTTCATCAAAGCTATCAAGGCAAACCCCCAGCAAAGTTATGTCGAACTGCTCAATAACATTCGCGACCTTCTGGAGGAAAACTATTCGCAGAAGCCGCAGCTGTCCTGCAGCCACCCTCTGGGTAAGTTCTGGCGGCCCTTGCAATATAGCGGGATATACCATGCTAACGTTTGCAGACACCGATTTGATGTTCGTCATGTAGTATGATGGACTTTGTTCCGCAAATGCAGCATCTTGGTATTAGCCGGCCTTGAATTCATGCACGGAGAGAACCTTGCCTTTTTGTAAGAGCCGGGCCCTCGGCAGAAGTGACGTAGGAATAATGCAACCAACGCCCGAGCAATCCCTCGCACACTGGTGTTAAATGCCGCCGAAGCTTTTCTCAACACGCATACGATAACGATTAAGATGGGCTAAGTAGTGTAGAGCTATGTTGATATTTTGGGAAATCGCGTCGGCTCCGTGGTCTGCACCAGGCTGGTTACAAACAACGCAGCCTCGCCACCTTGACACGTTACCATTTCGGGATACTGAATCCCACCTCACCAAGCCATGCGCCGACAGGTAAAATAGCCCGGAGTGCTCTTCTATGCCGCCACGCACCGGCCGGCAGAGTATCCGCAAGAACGAACGACGGCGGCGGTGCGTCGTATTAGGCGCGTCGTATGAAAAGGGGTATTATTGACTTGAATGCCGAAACGCCACCATCCTACTCAAAATCTGCGCGAGAGTCGGCAAAGCTCGACGTTAAGAGGGGCCGAAATCCTGCGTTGCTAGCCAGTCGCTCATCAGCAGGTGATGGGGCAGCTCGGCCGGGACGTACGGCACACTGGGCAGTCCGACCTGCGCTCGGCACCAGGCCACGCCGGCCCGGGCCTCGGGGATCAGCACCAGATGCGTGGCTTCGAGCAGCTCAGCCAGGCGGTGGACGAGGTCGGCGCCACTGGTGCCGAAGGACCACTTGTGGGCGCTTTCGCGCATCATGCGCTGGAAAAGCACGCCAAAGTGCAACAGGATGAACAGGGCCATAGGATCCTGCGCCTGCAGGAGCCTCAGAAAGTCGGCCCCGGCCATGGTGATGAGCGAGAGGCAGAAGCCGCCTTGCGCAAGCCCCAGCGCGTCGACCACGAAGCAGAGGCGCACCTGCGACACGGCCAGCCGATAAACCGAGACATCGGCGCAGGCGGGCGGCGGCGAGTGGGCGTGGGGCCTTCTCGCCTCGGCCGCTCGGCACTGCTGGCTGACCGAGATGAGCCGCTGCATGGCCACCCGCGTATCGAAGCTAAGCAGGTCGGCCGACAGCGGCTCGTGCAGCAGGCGTTCGACGGCCGCGCGGTACGATGCCGGGCTCTCCATGGCCCACTGCACGTTGGTCGGGAGCACGTTGTACGCTCCGAGGAGCATGTCAAAGTAGCTCCAGAACCGCTCCAAGACGTCCACGACGCCTTCGACCACTGGGAACCGGAACGTCAGCATGCGCTCGTCGGCCCGGGATAGGGAATCTGGAGAGGCATCTTCGCATACTGGAGAAGTTCACGTAGGCCGCGAACAGGCCCGAGTAGTGAAGCACGTGGATGTTGTCGCGGTCAAGGGGGGCGGGCCGCGCGCGAAAGCCGGCGCTAGCACGGCTGCTGTAGGCGAGGGCGGCGCAGAGATAGTCGGTGGCGGCGGCGCCCTGCTTCTGGTAAGCCAGATCGGTTGCGGCCATGGCGAAGATGCCGTCCAGGAGGTAGCTCTCCTTCATGGCGATCTGGGGCAGCAGCTTCTGCAGATACTCCTGGTCCTCGGGGATGGCGTAGAAGACACGCCACATCCGGGACGTCCAGTGGTGCATCAACTCCAACTCGAGCAAGCGGTTTATCTCGGAGCCACCACCGGACGGGGCCGGCTCCGACGGGCTGGGCCGCAATGCCGGTGCCGTCACCAGCGCCGGGGCGGGCGCAATGAAGGGCACGGTGGTAGGGCTTTTGCAGGAGGAAGGCCAGACGAGCTGGGCTCGGGGACTGCGCTTGCCCTTGGGGCCGGGCGATTTCGCGGACGACCGCCTCGCCTTCTTCCGGTTCCGGATCTCCTCGAGCTCCTCGAGTGTCGGGTAGAGGCATTCGACTTGACGAAGAACACAGTGACCGCATGGGGGACCTTGCTCGTCGCACTGCATGGCGGTGTCAGTGGCGGCGGCGGTGGCGGCAGCGGCAGCAGCAGAGGGGACAACGACAAGGACCAAAGCAACACCAGCTCCGGTCCGGACCGCGGTCCCAGCCCCACGCAGCGTCAGGAGAGGGGCTCACTTTGACATGTTTCTGCTTGCACGACCAGCATCCCTTCCGCGACTTGGTGTGAGATCTCCGCTGGTGCAAGCTGCTCATGGTGAGGTCGTTGGTCTTGGGCGCGTAGATAGATCCATGAAGCAGAGCCATGGCGAAACTCGGGGGGTCGTGGACAATAAGGGTCCGGCCCTCGGATGGGGGTTAGAGCGCTGGGGAGCCGCAGGTTCCATATAGCTGGGCTGATGCCCGCCGGAACACGCAGCGTAGGGCCTACTACTCCAGCCCCTGGTTGCGCATGACGGCCATCACTTCATGTCCTTGGCTCGCCGCTGTCCTACCGGATCTCAGTATACCATGTGCCGCGTGCATGGCCCGGCCAGAAGTACCACACGTCACCCACAGCCTCGGCTGGGACGGAGCAGGGGCAAGCCAGCCCTGACCAATGAAGACCGGCGTATAGTCGCAATGGGGAAAGCACTGCCATTCCGGTTGGTCCTTTTGTTTGGCGCAGCAGAGAGGGGGGGGGGGGGGGGGGGGGGGCGAGAGCTGGGTCGGCGAAGTACCACGCATGCAGGCTACCTGTGCTCTCCAGCAAGACCTAGGGGGTCGGTCCTTCGAGACGGGCCACGAAGCAGCAGGAGCTGCCTGGACTCGCTTGGGAGCTGGAGGGGCACGCCGCCGCCGCTTCGCGCTCGGTGCCTCCCTCGTGGCCGGTTGGACGGGGGGATTGGACGGGAGGGTTGGGCGACGCAACCGCTTTGCTTCGCAGATATGGGATGTGCGCCTCGTACGGAGAGGGCCCGTTCCCGTCTGGTACCAGGTCCATTCAACGCCCCCCTTCCCGTCCAGGCCGGGCGCAAGCGGGCCAATGGTCCCTTCAGCCCTATCGTGGTTTGTCGTCATACGGGGAGGCAGCGCTGCGCAAGCCGCGAGCGGTCGAGCAGCCCGTGCGCATCCACGGGAATATACTATATGCCCGCTCGTCGCCACGGCCGGGCGTCGAGCCGGTTAGGGCTTAGCCGGACGTCGCCCCCTTGGCTTCGTGGTCCTAGGGCCCTATATGCCCTGGCGGTGCCTCGACCCAGTCGGCTTGGCGCATGCAGGCTGTCTGCAGGCCAAGGCCGCTCTTTCGAGCCGACTACGCTTCCACGACCAGGCCCGTCCATCAAGCCCGCCGGCGTTCGGCGAGCTCTCCGGCGGCCCAGGCGACTGACCGGTTGACGCAGCCTGACGCTGCTCCCATCACGGGACACGGCAGCAAAGAGCGAGCGATGTCTCGTGCTGCCGCGTTGCCTATGCGAACCCGCGGCCGGGAGGGCAGAACCCCGCCAATGTGGAAAAGGAAAGACGTGCGTGCCAACACAGGCCGTACGGACTAGGGGCGGTTCGCCGCCGTAGAGCTGGCGTGCCGGTTCCGTCCAGTTGTATGTATGCCCTGCAGCGGCGCAGCGCAGCGCACAGCCGGAGCGCGGAGGGCGAGTAGTTGGGATGGAGGCAGGGGAAGAAGCACGGAAAGAACAGCTCCAGGCCTGGCCACGGCTGTGGTTGTGGCCGCCAGACAACTCCCGGTTTCTATTTATAGCGGCTACCGACTCGACGACGTGGCGACTGGCATTACCGTCTCCCAACGCCGGCGTTGAGAGCACTTGCGAGCAGAGGTGTCCTTGCAGATTAAGAGGCACTCGGCTATCTTCCCCCGCCATATCCCATGTGCCCAGCACACGGCAGAATCATAAGCCGCGAGGGCTGGGCGCCCGCACCGCCCCTTCCTCCCTCCACCCAGCCCTGTGAAGCCACACGAGCGGGCCCGCGCATCGCAAGCGGCTTCCTTGGGCCAACGGGATGGTCGGGTTGTTTCAGCCTCGCCCTTCAGCTAGACCGTCTGCGGCACGGTTAGCCGCCATCGGGGGCCCCTGCCGTGCTTTGTTTCCGAACCAGCATGCGAGGGGGGCCCTTCAGGGGTGTCGATTGGCCCGCGGGCTTTGCGGTTCGGGGCCGTCTCGCCGTCATCGAGGGCCCAGATTGGATCGGGCAGGAGAACGAGAGGGTACCATTCTTGCAGGAACTCGGCCGCTGCCGATTGATGCAAGACCTCGATGGAGAATAGCAGATGGATGAAGGGGCGGAGGATCCACCACAGGTAAGCACTTCTCAAGTAGGTTTCCAGGGCGTCAGGTGCTGGTTGTAGACCAACGCGGCACGGGGTTACACAACAGGCGGCCAAGGCCCGGGGGCGCTAAGGAAGGGCTTTCTCGGAGGACAAGGACGCCAGGAAATGCCAGGACCACTGCGTGAGGCACGTGTTTTGCTGCCAGTCCCTTTTGGGAGAAGGGGGGGAGGCGGGCTGTCATGAATGGAGCACACTTGATGCTGATGCTCGTTCCGCTCGTGCGGCTCCCACTGCGACAACGCCGCTTCTCGGGCGATGGACGTCACGTTGCCACCGACGGCCAGCAAAGGGTTGGTCCTGATTGTCCAGAAAGCAGGGCAAGCCCGCACCGAGACGGCCGCGGAGGAGGGAGGGCTGACGCAACGTGGGAGCCGCTCGCGCGGGGAGTGCTAAAAAACGGGCCTATAGACGGGCGCACAAGGAGAGGCGGGCGTTTGGGGTTACACAGGTGCTACGGCCTCTTTCCCCTTCTCGGGCATATCTTCAGAGGGCCCCTTTCCTCGTGTTGGAGCTCGTGCTGCTGCGGCCTATGCCTCTGCCGCGCCTCACGGCGGCTCTCGCTTAGGGGGGCCGGGGTAGGCGCCCACACCCCCTACCTCGCGCTATAACGCCCAAAGCGGAATGCTGGTGCTTACACTGCCGCAACGGCATTGGTCGGCATCCCTGTTCCTTCACGCCCCACGGCGACTACTGGGTTCTGCAGAAGAACGGAAGCGGAGCGCGTGTGTTGAGAAGGTTACACAGAGGGCTTTGGCCAACGCCTTCTTCGCGTATGCATTCCGAGGCGGACAGGCAATACTCTGGAGTTTGCCCACGGCCTTGGCCATGGCCCCCGCCAGCAATCAGCCCGTCTCCCCTCTCAGCCCAAGCTTGCCAATCCTGCAGGATTGGGGCGGCAGGCAGATAGCAGGTTTCCATACTCGTGGTGTGGCTGGTGGTATGAGTGCCGATACAGCAGAGAGGAAAGCCTCGTCGACAACGCTGGAGTGGCTCCGGGACCTACTGCCATCTTCTGGACGCCACAGGGGATCCATCACCGTGATGCGGATGCCTTCGCCGCTCGTCACTCCGACCTTGAGTTCGCTGGCTCGGTCTGCGAACTAGCCGTTAGTATTTCTAGGAAAAGAACGAATATCTCGGATTGGATCTCACGAGTACCACTGAAGGAGGGGAACTCGTACCCTTGCACAAGTCGAGCACCTCAGTAATCAGCCCCTCCAGCAACTGGATGGACAGCGTTTGGGATGGCCATGGTGTCCCGGGTTGGAAAATCGCTTCGGCTCCCAAGTTTTCTCTGGGGAATCGGCAGAGGATGGCCAGGAGGGCTGGTATCAGTTGCCGTCGAGCGAAGATCGGGGGAGGCGGTCGCTCTCAGTGAAACTCATGTCCGAGATGCGCCCGTAACCAGGAAAACCGACGGCTTCAGAGCGATGGTGACAGGATCGAGATAGAGGCAAACAGGAGCAGTCCGTTTAGTTTCGATGCAAGCACCCACGCTCCTTGGTCAGAATCATAGGAAGGAACGAACAATCTCTGTCCCCAGCCCGAACGGGCGGTCAGGACGGACCAGCCGAACAGGCCAAGGTCGGGGTCGAGCCGAAAAACAAGAGCGTGTCATGTCCCTCGGCTGGCCTGTTGGAAGCAGATGCTCGTGCAGGCCTCGAAGAAAAAACCCGCACGCCACATACGTCAGGACTACCAAGGAGATTCGAACATCTATGACTGGCCTGCTTTAGGCCCAGCCGCTCAGATCAAAGACCGGGACCGAGCCCCCGATGGAGCGCAGCACGACTTCGCCATGGCCGCCATACCTATGGCAAACCCCACCCTCGCCCAGTCGGAGGCCGTATGAGAACGCTGGATAGTAAAATAAGTCGACACCTGGGGCTCTCGACTCGGCGCTGGAGGAGAAGCTCTGGGGGGAAAGCAAGGAGTAGTATCAGGTCGAGTAGACAGCGAGTAGAAGGGCTCGACGGCTGACGGTTTCGATCCTTCCCCGAATTCATCCTAGGCCCGCCATCGAAAATGGGCGATGAATCCGACAGGGAGACACATGCAGCGCGCCTCGAAGTTCCGGCATGTGAGGAGGCCCCAAACAAATCGTGCTGCGGAATGGAGAAACGAGAGGCCCCTCGTCAGTTGGTCCTCGAGGATGAATGGGCCGCGTGCCTCTGGATCCGAGTTGCCGCCCACTATGCGCATAACGTCTTCTACCGCTCCCGCCAGGGGCGCGACAAGGTCAGGGCAACCAAGGCGGTGCGCGAAAGGGACGTGATATGCAGGCACAACAGCGGTTCATCGGTGGTGGGGCAGCGCTGAATGTCGCTGGATGGGGGTGCCGGGGAGAAAGAACGGGCGAAAGCTGCGGCACCCCTCAGGCATGGAGGGAGCCCTTCCCGTCTTCCGGGGAAGACGTTTGCCAAGATGGTGTTCCGAGATTCCCAGCGGTAGCTCTAGATGGGGGAGTCGCCCGACTGGACGGTCAGACACATGGACTTCCAAATTCTCCTCGACGCTGAAGCCAAGCTGCCCAGCCCACGCGGTGAAGATGTCTGCCGCAAGAGGCTTGTGTACACGCATTCGAGCGCCGCCGACCGCCAAGCCTCCTTTAATCGTCCATTCCCAGGAGGCCCCGCAGGACGCAGTGGACATTGTTCGCATCGAGGCCTTGGCCAACCCGAAAAGCACAGCTCACGATAGAGGCACGAATAATTGCGGCTTGGTCGATGAAGTGGACGGGGTACACATCGTCGTGTTTGGAAGATCCGCCATTCCTTGTTTCGGAGCCTGATAGCCATCCGGGAAACCAAGAAGGAAAGGCGACCCTGGTGAGAAGCCGGACCGGTTCTCGGCCCCAAGGGGACGCGCCGTTCATCGTGGTGAGGCTGGCGCTGGGATCCCCACCCCGCCTTTTACTCGCAAAAACCACGAAGACGCTTGACTGAAACTAAACACCATCAGAATAGCACGCCAAGAGCAGGTGCCATCCCGAACAGGCCAGGGAGGCAATGGAGATGAGCACCGGAGGGAGACCTCCCTTTTCAGGCCTGCTTTCCACTTTGGCGAGTCGCTTTTACTGGGATTCGGGTGAAATGATGAAAAGTCACTCGAGCCCGATCTCACCAGGCTTGGAACAGTATGGAGGATGCAAATGACAAGATCCAAGGTGGGTTGGCTGTCAGCCCGGGATTGACTGCATCAAGTACTCCCAGCGACGCTCTTCTTTCCTTTCTCTCTCGTCTGCGGCGACGGCTGCTTTGCTCGTATATGGCTCCCTTCGGTCCTGCGTCGCATCAATTTGTCTCTGCTTTTATGCTTCCCTGCGCCCAAGAAAGCGGCTTAATGATACAGGCGAGCTTTTATTAGAATCGTCCAAAAACCATACCACGGGCTTGCCGACGCCAGGCTGGAAAAGCACCCGGGTCATGATCCAGTACATGAGCACCGCAAGGACCCAAAACGCGGTATGCACGCCGTGCTATCTATGGGAACCTAGATTTCGAGAACCGGGAGAGCGGGGTGGGTGCAAGTGGTGGACCTCTATGATACTCCTGCTCATGATGAGCTCGACTCCCGTTCTGCTTTCAAGCTTGCCTTTTCTTGCTCCTCCATCCGCCACCTCATGCCGTGCTTCATGATAACATAGATCATGGGCAGTCCCGCCAAGTACAGGACCCCCATGATGAAAAAAGCCCACCCGGCTCCTATGCCATTGATCATGGGGGCTATAACTGCGCTGGCCACTGCGCCAGTCAGGCACCTCGTCAAGTTGTTGCTGGCCGTGGCCGAGCCCGCATGGCCCGGGTTCACGTCCACGATGAGCACGCTGGTGGTGTTGTTGAAGCCGATCAGACCAATGCCCAGCAGGAACAACAACACACACGGCACCGCGATGTGGGCGTTGTACTGGAAGGCCCAGCCCCACGCCATCACGACGGCAACGGAGAGCAACAACAGGGGGACGCTCACTTCCAGCCTCGCCTTCTCGATGGGAAAGTCGGCGAGGTCCTGCTGCTTCTTGCGCTCGAGAGGCACCCCCAGTTTCCTGCAGTGCCGCCGGTAGTTCCAGTTGATCAGCTTTCCCATGAGAAACGCCGAAACAATGGAGCCGCCTGCGAGAGGCAAAAACATCAGGCCCACCCTGAAATTGTCCAGCCCGTACGTGTCCAGCAGCAGTGCGGGCATGGCCGTCGAGATGGCATAAAACCCCGCGAAGACGATGGCGCTGGAAAGAAGGAGCAAAGACATCTCCTTTCCCCGGAGAATGGCCAGAGCTTTGAACACATCCGGCCTCTTGAGGTGGAGACTGCGCTTCGAGATGCGCGACGTGGTGAGCTCCAGTGGCTGGTCCCTTCGGGCGCGCCGGGCCTTGAGCGCAGCGTCCGCGAGTTGCCACAAAGTGCGGTAGGCCTTGGGGGGCCGAAGGCTCCCATCGTCGACGATATTGCGGCACGTCTCGGGCATGAAGGCGGCAAACAAGCCAAAGGCGGTCCCGGAGAGGATGACTAGGAACCAGAAAATCCATCGCCACCCCAGGAAGCGCGCGATCAGCCCGCCGAGGACCGGCCCGAGAGAGGGCGCCAGGATGGTGGGCACGGAACCAAAGGCGACGTATTGCCCCCTCTCGGCAGATGTGATGATGTCGGACACGACGGCTTGGCAGAGGGAGACGAGAGTGCTGGACCCGGCCGACTGCAGCATTCGCAGCGCTAGCAGGGACGCGTAGCTGGGGGCCAGGGCACAGCCGATGTTCGCGGCCATGTACACCACGAAGCATATGAGGTATGCAGGCCGCCTGCCGGTGGAATCGGCTATGGACCCGATGAACATGGGCGTGATGCCCTGGAAGATCTAGGGTGACCGTCAGCCTGCCACGTCTTTCTCGCCCGGGCTGCGCGGGTCCGCCCCGCCGCACTTTACCATGTAAGTGGTGACGGTCAAGTTGATCTGCCAGGCCAGTCAGCAGCTCATTCGCCCGGGACGCGCTGATCGTGCTGAAAAAGTAGCGGGGGTTACCTCGGAATCCGAGACGCCGAAGTCGGATGCCAGCACATTGAGGGCGGGAAAGTAGACCTGCGCCGTGAAAGGAGACAAAAATGCGCCCATGGCGGCGGCGAGCACGATACCCCGTTTCTGCCATGTCGTGAAGACGGAGTAATCCGGTCGCTCAGTTGGAAGTGTCTCGGCGGGAGTCTCCAGGTCGGGATCCAAGCCATCTTGGTCATTGGCGGCGACGGTACAAGGCTCGCCGCCGGCGCCCCCCGGCTTGGAGGACGTCTCCGTCATGGAGGCTCGATGGGAGTGGATCGTGAATCACAGAGCAGTGGCGCGTGTGAGACTGGAGGGAAGGCCCGACAAGAGAGAGAGAGAGAGAGAGAGAGAGGTTCGTGCTGTTGGACCGGGCCGCAGGACTCGGCTGTGCCATCAATCAATCAATCTATGGGCATGCCAAGGGTGAAGCAGCAAACCAGAACCCAGGCTGCAGGTTTTCGGCACTTTTATCTCCGTCCCCTGGCTCTGCTGCAAAGTCGGGTATGCACCACTTTCCTCTCGGCTGGCCGGACCCGTTGCGGGCACCGGAACCGAAAACGCCTACGGACGTTGAGAGCCCGGGGCTAGGAGAGGCCCTAAACACCGGTCGTGTCCGTCCCTTCCTCATGGCCCCGCCGCTGCCGATTCCTGCCGACGAGCCCGCCGCTTACGACATCGGACGGGCCTTGGGTTCGGAGCGCGATGCAGCTGACCGCTCGGTTAAGCTTCCCACCACGCAGGCCTGCAAGTTGGTGTACCTAACGGCGTGAGACGTAGAAGGCCGATTGCCTTCCCGCGCGTCACGCGGAACGGAATCCAATAAGTGGGTCTTGCTCTATACGTATTGCCTCCCGGGCTGCCACATGGAACGGGCCACCTCCAATTACAGGGCTCTTCCAGACGCCCCCATTGTTAGCCGCTCCCGTTGGACTTTTGGGAAGAAGGATTCTCCGGCAGCTGGCGCCCGGCAGGTACCTCGGTACCGCGGCAGCGTCCCCAGGGATGCGCTTAGCCTAGTGGAGATAAGCGGAATTGCTACTAGACCTAGCCGTTCACGGTTCTCAATACGTGTACCTCCCAACCCTGTACCGTATGCGCCTCACCCAACGCTCGTGTATGGGCAACTCTACAAGCCAGATATCACCATTCCTCCCGCTGCCGGATCCATACCGCCCAACACGAAGGCATCTGGACGCACTGCTCTGTGGGACATAAGTTCGTCGCCGCCACCCACGCTCTCCTCGCGCCCGCCCTCGCGGCCAGAAAATGGTAATGAGGCCAACGACGTGCCGAAACCGACCCCGACTAACACGCGAACCCAGAACACCGCCTTCAACAGCGCCCTCAAGCAGTCGACCGCCATCCGGCGCGACCTGTCCAACCTCAACGCGGGCGCGCCGCCGACGCCGGCCGCCCTCGGCTCCCTCTCGGCCTCGCTCACGTCCTTTGCCCGCACGCTCGACGAGTACGATGCGCTTGCGAAGCAGGAGCTGGTGGTGGCCAAGCAGGAGAAGGCCTGGGAGCGAATAAAAAACTTCCGGCACGAGCTCTCGGCCTACCGGGAGCAGGTCGCCGGCCTCAAGGCGCAGCGCGAGGACGTGCAGCACACGCAGAACCGGGCCGAGCTGCTAGGCCGCCGGCCGTACACGACCCAGACGCCCGAGAACCCCTACGCGCACGCGGGCGCCGCGGCGGCGGCGCCCGGCGAGGTGCCGACGAACCGCTACGGGAGCGGTGGCGCCGTCGGCGGCGGGCAGCTGAGCATGGGCAGCAACGACTACACGCAGGAGGCGCACGCCTTGCGGGAGCAAAACTTCTTCGCCAGCACCAACAACGCTCTCGACGAGTACATCCTCCGCGGCCAGGCCGTGCTGGGCGACCTCGGCGCCCAGCGGGAGATGCTCAAGAACACCCAGAAACGGCTGTACAGCGTCGCCAACACCCTGGGCGTCAGCGGCGACACCATCCGCATGATCGAGCGCCGCGCCAAGCAGGACAAGTGGATTTTCTGGGCCGGCGCTCTCATCTTCTTTGCCTTCTGCTGGGCGTGTCTGCATTTCCTCCGGTGAGCCACTAGACCCACGACCAACAGTCGGGGTGGCTGGCGCGGCGAGGAAAAAGCAATGGCGTGGGCTGCATGGTTTGAATTATCACGTCTTCAGCAATCATTGGTAGCGAGGCGTTGGGCGTACGGAATGCAAACTTGGATTTCACCCACCAGGCTCGACCTTGGGGCCTGGAGGCAAGCAGCCCATGCACTCGGCGACAGCCTCGGCCGTCTCCAGGCACGTAGGCTTTGGCCTCGCCGGCACCGTCTGACCGTCTATTCCATGCCGTCTATTTGCCGCCCCAGCCCTTGAGCGCAATGGTAAACAGCACGTCCTTGGTAGTCTGTATCTCGACGACCTCGGTGTCGGGCAAAACGTGGTTACTTGTACTTAATTGGCCGCCAAACTCGGTGGGCCAATCCTTGACATCCCATTCCAGGCCGCGGGTGCTGATGACACTGGGCTCCTTGATGGGTATGATGCCGACGTGCTTGCCAAAAACCTCTTCGGCCACGGTGGCCTTTTGCCCCCGATCCCGGACGTGGATACGGTGCTCGCCAGCCTTCAGCAAGAACGTCAAGCTCTCGCCGCTGACGAGGTAGACTCTTCCCTCTTTGTAATTCGGTGAGGCCTGGAACAAGTAAAGGTGGTGGAGCTGGGAGAGGCCCTGGTCTACGCGCCCGCCGAGACCGCCCATGCAGGCAATGTCGACGACCCCCTTGGCTTTCCGGATGTGGCGCACTGCTTTGGTAAAATCCGTGCTATACTGGTCCGACTCATGGATGATCTCGATCCTGTTCTCTGTCACTTCTTCGTAGTAGGCGCGTGTAGTGGGAGTAAGCGAGTCGAGGTCGCCGATGATGACGTGCAGGTCGCCCTGCATCTCAGGGTCAGGCTGAGTCCAGAGGGGGGGTGGCTGACCAAACAGCATGGAACATACAAAGGCCTCGGGCGTATGTTTTCCGCTGACACCTTGGCTTTGCAAGACCCGCTGGCCGGCATTGTATAGCTCGTTGGCGCCGCCATCGGCCGCGACGTGAAAGGATGCTGTGCTGGGTCTCAGAACCAGGGGGTCTCCGACTCGGCCCTGCCCTTGGCGAACTTACATATATGCCAAAGGCGCTTTAGAGTCTCTTGATCGTTCAGAGGCTGGTTGAGGATGATCAGAGCCAGTTTGTCCTTGTGTTTCGTCGGTACCGTCCCAGGCGACGGCGGGAACAAGCGGGCCGGAAACCACTCGGTCGGTGCCGCCGTGTCTGCCATAGCCTCGGCCTCTACTGGAATGGTTTTCAAGGATTTTGGTTGCAAAGATGCTCCTTTTCTTTTTCTCGCCTGCAGCCCCAGACAGGAGGGAATCGCAAACGGCCTCGATCTATACAGTGTCTGCCTTTTGCGACTTGACTCCAAGGGGGGGGGGGGGCAAGATTTCCGGTGGCACGATCGAGTGCTGCTAATTCGAGTTGAGGTGGGGCCACCTACCTATGTACTAATAAGATCCTAGGAGAGGTTTGTCGAGTGCGGCTCAAGAAAAGTCGGCAACCACGGTCCATGACCAGGTAGATCACTCTGCTCCGATAGCCCGGAGTAAGTGTCATGGGGAGCTGCTGCCCTCGCTTTGGTTCTGGATTCTCCCCACGCCCTGCCGGTACAGCCCTCGGCACAGGTAGGTTGCGTCATGTCAAGCCACAGACTGGTGAGATTTATGAGATGGTCTTTGTTCGACCATCTTGTGCGTATTTTAACCCAAGATGACCCAGCTCGCCCTCTTTCTGGGCCGTGACCCATGTACATTGCCTCATGTGCAGGTTCTTGAGGACAGGGGACGTGATGCTTTTAGAGTCGGATGCGGGCGCTTCCCATGGGTGGGTGTGGCCCGAGCTCCCGGAGATATTCGGCAAGGCGCGTCACTTTTCCAATTTTTGCGATTGGGTTGGGAAGCATGTTTGCCATGCGCTGCTTACCAAGCTACTTCCTTGACGACGCTTGGAGATCCTCGCGATAGCAGGCGCATTGTTGATTCGATTTTTCCCTAGACCGCACGCCTTCCCTTGCGTTATTTGTTTGGTCGCATTCACTTCCCACCATGTACCGGTCAGCTCTGCGGGCGACGCCTCGCGCTGCCCACGCCCTGCGGCCGACCGCAATCCGAGCCGTCCCTCGCCGATTCGCCTCCACATCCCCGGTCGACAAGAAACGGAGTTGGAAGAGCTGGGTCGTGAGATGGGGTTTAGCCGTGGGCGCTGTGTACTGGTACAACACCAGCCCAGCTTTCGCCGAGGAGCTGCAGCGTATGCCCCTGCACCACCTTCGCAACGTGTTCGCCGTCGTCTAACGTCGCTGTGTCTTGTAGCTTCGCGCGTCACTCCGCCACCGCAGTTCTCCGACGAGGACCTGCCGACCATTGAGGCTGTGGTCGAACAGAAAAGAAGGGAGGCTGAGGCGCGCTTAGCCAAGGCGGCTGCCGAGAGGCCCCAGGAGGAAGAGACAGCGACAGCGGCCGGCACCGATGCGCCGACAGGGCAAAGTGAAGGGCGTCCGGCCGTCGGAGGCCCCGAGGAGCTGGAGGCGGAAGCCGGCCAGCAGGGAGCCTTCAACCCCGAGACCGGAGAGATCAACTGGGACTGCCCGTGTCTAGGCGGTATGGCCACTGGTCCCTGCGGCGAGGAGTTCAAGGCTGCCTTCAGCTGCTTCGTGTTCTCCGAAGAAGAGCCCAAGGGCATGGACTGCATCGACAAGTTCCAGTGAGTTGCGTGCCGCCCAAGCAGGTGGGAGCAGGCTAACACGGCTTCCAGGCATATGCAAGACTGCTTCCGACAGCACCCCGAGGTTTATGGTGATGAGCTTGCGGACGACGAAGAGGGCCAGGCGCCCGGCGAGGCCGTCCCGGAGGCTGCTGATGCACCGACGGCACCGACAGAGGGCGCTGCCGCTCCGTCCACAACGGCTCCGGTGGCCGACGGCAAAGTTGACGTGCAGCCGACAGAGGGCGCTGCCGCTCCGTCCACGACGGCTCCGGTGGCCGACGGCAAAGTTGACGTGCAGCCGACAGCGGCCAGCGAGGCCCTGCCGGCATCGTCGGCCGAGGTGGCGAAGCCGCAGTCCAAAGACGCATAGATTACTTGACCTGCCATGATGATGGCCATCGCCGGTAGAAACCGAGCTGGAGCCGAGACACAGCCGGTGCGTAGACACAGCCAGCCCGGCCCGGCTGGACTTAGCATGACGGGCGGGCGGGCGGCTGGGCAGGTGAGGAGGTCGCGGGGGCCGCCCATGTACAATCACATGTATATTGTATAAGAAACGCCGCAAGTGACGGCTAATGCACTCTCTCCCCCGCCGGACGGCTGCGACTGCGTCGAGCGTCGTGCCCAGCGCCCGAGGCACCCATCTCACGGACAGAGACGACCCAAACGGGGGGGGTGGGCCGCCGCGTGAGCGAGTCCCGGTGCGGATCCACGGGTCTCAGGGGGCTGGTGGATGGCAGACCGGCGGATGCACGGATCGCCCTGGGCTTACGACCCGACTAGGCAAGTCGGCCTACGTCCCAATCAAGTGGCCGTCACGACTAAGTTCAGGTCGCGATCGCTGAGTCGCTACTGCCCAAGTCAGAGGGCAAGCAAGCAGGGACGCCCTGCGCTTCGACGCTTCCCCCCAGCGGCTCCTCCACCCCAGATGGGCCTTTCGGGCGCTGCAGGGCTCGTCTCGCTTCCTTTCCCACGAGTCCGCCCCGCATGCAGGCAAGCACACCTATGCTGCACCCCATCCAGCACTGGCGGGCCGGGGCTCTGGGCAACTAATCCGCCATCGCCAAAGGGCGCGTGTGGTTCCCGCCCCCGTCATCGTCGACTTCTCGCCTCTCTAGCTTCCCCGGCCTGGCGTGGCCCGGCCCGACCTGACTTGACCACTCCGATTTCTCGTGCCATGGCGAGCCACGCCGCCCTGTGACTCTGATCACACCTCGGCCTCTGCGTCGCCCAAGCCCCCCTCCCCTCTGCCCCGGCGTGATGACGACTGCCATGCGACCAGAGCCCGGGGGCCCGTCTCCCTCGCCGTTCTCGCCGCAGTCGGCCCAGTCGGCCCCGTCCGACAAGGGCGGCAGCCAGCCCGGCGACGTCGGCCACTCGCCGCCCGTCGGCCACTCGCCGCCCGGTCACTCGCCGCCCGGCGGCCACGGGCCTGCTGCCGAGCCCACGCCGAAGCGGGCGAAACGGGCGCAGGTCTCGCGGGCGTGCGCCCGCTGCCGGAGGCTGCAGAAGGGCTGCAGCGAAGGACGGCCGTGCCACCGATGCGTCCGCATTGGCCTCGCCGACGAATGCGTCGCTAGCCTCGGGGTGCAGCGCGGCGGTGGCGGCGGTGGCGGCGGCGGCACCAACGGCCTGGCGGGCGAGCTGGGCGCGTCGGCGGCGTCGGGCTCCGTGACGCTGCCGACCTTCTCGTCTCTGGACCTACCAACATCGCCGCAGGCCTTCACGAGCTTCCCGCGCGAGTCCTTCCAGCGCCAGGGCGACTTGCTGCCCGGCTCCGTCACCGACTACTGTACGGAACGCTTCTTCTCCCACCTCTGCCCGACCATCCCCATCCTCTCGCCCGGCTACGTGGCCACCCTCCGCAGCCGGGTCGCCGAGACGTCGGAGGCGGGCGTCGAGGCCTACTGCGTGCTCGTTGGCATGAGCGCCCAGGTCCTCGTGCAGGTCGAGGAGCCCGCCGGCCGCCGCTTCACCGACCGCGCCGCGCTCGACACCAACGCGTCCTACGGCTGGACGCTGCTCGAAGAGGCCCTGGCCGCCCATCGGCACCTCCCGCGCCGCTCCAACCCCAGCCTGGAGCACGTCCTCTTCACCTTTTTCATCTACGCCTGCCATGCAGCCCTGTTCCACCATAGCCAGGCCTTCTTCTTCCTCCGCGAGACCACCACGCTGTTCCTTCTACTCGACCTGGACTCCCTCCCTAACCACACCCGGACCCTCGCCAACCGGCTCTTCTGGGTCCTCGTCGTGTCGGAGCGCTCGCACGCCATCCGCTACCGGCGCCCGACTACGCTGCAGATCACCGCGGCAACGCCGGACCCGGCCACCTTGATGCGGGAGTGCATCGATCCGCAGGCGCTGGCGGGCTTCTGGTCGCTGACATCACTGTTCCGGCCGGTGGACACATCCTTTATCGCAACTCTCAATGGCGAAAGCGTGTCCAATCCTCCGTCATCCGCCGTCCTCGACAGCATCGAGGCGCACGTGAACAGCGCGCTGAACAGCTTCACGTCCGTCGCCCTCCAGACTACGCAAAGGGCGAACCTCAACATCACCCAACTCTGGCTGCGCATCATCGTCTGGCAGGTTCGCCTTCGCCTAGGCTACTTGACCGAAACAGCGCCAGCCTTGTCGAGCCACACGTATCACTACCCGCTAGAAGTCGCGCATGACCTGGAACTGAGCACTTGCAACCTCGATATTGACAGTATGCGAATTCACGGCGCGGGCCTTACGGAGAAGCTGTTCGACATAGCTTCGGTGGTCGTCAATGTGCTTGCCCGGGTTCCCATCGGCCTCGAAAAAGCCCAGGCCGAGAAGCACCTCGGCTACGTCAAGCGCCTTATCCAGCAGCTACCGGGCGGCACAACCGTATACGGCAGACTGTTGGAAAAACACCTCTGCGCTGCTCTGCCAGAAACGTACTCCAAGCCATCTGACAGTGCCACAAAAGCTCGGAATTGAAAGCTCCAAACCCCATCGCAGCTTTCTAAGACAGTGGTGAAATTACACGATCACGGGGGCATTGTATATACGCGTTCGTTTCCCCTTTATGGGCAAAAGCATACCGGTGTTTTGATGGTGCATTATGTAGAGTCTGGGGGCTGGCCATGGGCTCGGAGGCCGGAGCCCATCGCTTAGCCAACCTCTTTGTCCCCGGCGGCAACGTCTTTGACCCCCTGCACGGCATCCGAGTATGGGTCGATTTTGGTCCGCGCAAACTCGCGGGCCGGAACGCGATTTTGGAATAGGAGATCCAGCTCCGCGTAGGTCCTATCTGCGTGACACATTTCAGGTCAGACTGACTCCGTATGTGGACCGAGCACGGTTGACACAAACCTTTGGGCTCCGGCAGGCGGAAGTAGACCCAGATGGCGCTGAGGCCGCATGTGCCGGCCCAGAAATAGGCGGCCTTGGCGCTCCAGTTCCAGGCGGTAGAGCTGAGCTGGTAGTTGGTCATGACGTTGACGAAGATGTTGCTCGCATTGTACGCGGCGCGCGCGAGGACAATGGTCTTGGCCTTGAGCCGCGTGCTCGACAGCTCCGAGACGAGCGAGTACGTCACGGGGCCGACGGTAAAGTCGTAGACAAAGGTGAAGGCGATGAGGATGCCGCCTATGGCCCAGACGGAGGCGTTGGTGCCCGCAAAGGAAAGGGACCCGACAATGACGAGCAGCAGGAACTGGGCGCACAGGCCGCCGAAATGGATGCGGCGCCGGCCGACGCGGGACATGAGAAACCAGGAGCCCGCCGTGCCGACCATGCCCAGCGCGTACTGGCCCATGGACAGCGAAAAGGAGTTGGAGGGGTCCATGCCCGCCTGGGTGAGAAAATAGCTGAAGTAGCCCATGATGTTCTGGCCCCCCAACGTCTGTACAAGCCAGATGCCCACGACGATCTCGGTGCGGCGGAGGTCGACGCCCCGAAAGCAGTCGCGGAACTTGGTGCCCGCGCTCAAACCCTTCTCCATGGTGTTGGTGTGCTCGATCATGGCCAGCGTCTCGTCGACGTTGAAGGTGGCGTCGCGGCTGCTGGTCAGCCGCAGGAGGCTCGCCTTGGCCGCAGCCCGGTTGCCGTGGCGGATGTGCCACCAGGGGCTTTCGGGGGCGAACAGCACGCCGGCGAGGATGGGGACAGGCCAGACCCACTGCACGGCGAAGGGGATCTTGTACGCCCACTGGTCAGACCGCGTGACGGAGCCCTTGTTGACGGCGGCGGCGAAGAACTGCCCGATGACCCAGCACATATTGATGAAGGTGGTCAGGTACGGACGCAGCACCACGGGCGCAACCTCGGAAGCGTAGGCGGGCGTCACGGACTGGAAGGCGCCCCAGGGTATCCCTTGTGTAGGTCAGTCCCCTCGCTGTTCAAGGCCGTCTCTCGGGCTACGTGGGGCGGGGGGGGGGGGGGGGGGGGGTTGTTGGGAGGTGGGAGCGCCGTACCGCAGAGTACCTCGCCCAGCACGAGCACCTGGACGTTGGGTGCGAAGAACAACACGAAGATGAACAAGATCATGAGGACCAGACTGCCGATGGTGGTCGCCTTGTAGCCGTAGCGGTCCGAGGTCCAGCCGGCGAGGATCAGGCCGAGGATCTCGCCGGCGCGCGCGCCGTTGGACAGGCCCGACTGCCAGGCCGCCGACAGGGCCCATTTGCCCGTGGCCTCGTCGAGCGTGCCGAACTTCCGGTTGAAGACCTGGGAGGCGTAGAGGGAGGAGAGCAGGGCCAGGTCGTAGCCCTCCATGATGAGGGTCGAGGACAGCAGGACGGACCAGCCAATGGCATGGGGGTAGAGTCGGACGGCGGCGAGGAGGCTCATGTGGCGCTCCGAGTCGGCGGCGTGTCTAGCCTCGACGGCGAGCCCGGGCGGGGAGGTGGGGTCGCCATCGAGCCGCCCTGCCGCCGTTTCCGCGTGCAGGTGTTCGTTTTGTTGCTTTTCGTCCGCCATGCCGACCCGTAGGAACGGTATCGCATGTATGGGTCCCGGGGAGGGGGTCCTTGGCTGGAAGCGGGGGGGGGATGCAGAAGCCGCGGTGGAGGCTAGAGAGAAGGGACACAACTAACCTTCTGCCAGCAGGCTCTTAGAAGAGAGCAGTGGGGAACAAGAGAAGGGACGGGCGACTCGGGCAGGCCCAGGCCATCGTGGATGGGTTTTATGGACGACGCTACCCCCTCCGCACGGTTGCCAACCACGCCGAAAATTCTGGATGGTCGACCCCGGCCGCCGGGCTCCCTAGGGGCTCTGGCGACGACCTATCCTATGAGCAGTGGCAGTGGCGCTGGCGGGCGCGGGCCTGGGCCAGCCGGCCCAACCCGAGCTTGGCCAGCGGCCGGCCATGAGCAACAAGCACATGGCCAAGTGTTGGCGTGGGCCGCCATGAGCGTCCCCCGGAGCCCCAGGATCACGGGACGATGCGACGCGGCCCCAGGATGGCGGAGTTGCGGCCCTGTGGTTGGTGGCCCCAAGGCGGTCTCGGCGGCGGGGGGGTCGGAGCCGGGGGGCGGAGTTTTTAAGCTTCTTCGACCGGCTACCCAGGTACAGGACCACGGCATGCACATCGTCTGAACCCGCCCCTTCCACCCGCCGCGTCTGGGAGCGGGACGTGGCCGCTCTTTGGGGCCTGGCCGGGAGGGGCGCCCTTGGAGAAACACCCTGGGGCCTTCCGGCTGGGGTCTTCTCCCCTACCCCCCCCCCCCCCCTCATCGCCTTGGCACGCCCGCCTCTATCCAATCTATGGCGGCGTTGGGCTCCATGGCCGGCGAGCGAGTCGGCACTGCTGTTCCGTCGGCACGTCCACCCCGTCGACCTTTTGTTTCTCGCAGACGTCGCCTCTCCCCCTCAACTCTCCCTTCCGGGCGCGCCAAGCTGCCCCCCTCTCACCAAGCCGCCATGGTCACCTCAACGGGGGCTCCTGCCACCACCACCACCACCACCACCACCGCGGCGGCGGCCGCCGCCACCAGCAGCAGCAACACAGCCCACGGCGCCACCGAGGGCGTCCGCGACGGCCTGCACTACAAAGAGGAGAGCGGCCACCGGCTGGTCGGCAGCGAGCCCTGGTGGAAGTCGGCCGTCTTCTACCAGGTCTACCCGGCCTCCTTCAAGGACTCCAATGGCGACGGCTGGGGCGACATCCCCGGCCTCATCTCGGAGCTGGACTATCTGCTCGATCTCGGCGTCGACTGCGTGTGGCTCTCGCCCGTCTTCGACAGCCCGCAGACGGACATGGGCTACGATGTGTCCGACTACCAGAACATCTACGCGCCGTACGGCACCGTCGACGACGTGGACCGCCTCACCGCGCAGTGCCACGCGCGCGGCATGAAGCTGATCCTCGACCTGGTGGTGAACCACACCAGCAGCGAGCATGCCTGGTTCCGCGAGTCGCGCGCCAGCAAGGACAGCCCCAAGCGCGATTGGTACATCTGGAAGCCGCCGCGCTTCGATGCCGCCGGCAAGAGGATGCCGCCGACCAATTGGCGCGGCTACTTTGCCTGCCCGACCTGGACGTGGGACGAGCCGACGCAGGAGTACTACTTGCACCTGTACGCCCCGGACCAGCCGGACCTCAACTGGGAGAACGCCGAGTGCCGCGAGGCCATCTACCAGGACACGATGCGCTTCTGGCTCGACCGGGGCATCGACGGGTTCCGCATCGACACGGTGAACAAGTACTCGAAGCGCACCGAGTACGTGGATGCGCCCGTGACGGACCCGCGCTGGGACAGCCAGCCGGCGCCCGAGATGTGGTGCAACGGGCCGCGCATCCACGAGTTCATCCACGAGATGCACCGCAAAGCCCTCGCGCCGTACGGCGCCGTCAGTGTCGGGGAGCTGTCCAACATGGCCTCGCCCCAGGACGTGCTGCCGTACGTCCGGGAGTCGGCGCAGGAGCTGGACATGGTGTTTGAATTCAGCATGATCCGGCTCGGCACCGGCGGCGGCTTCGGCCCCAAGTACATCTACCAGCCGTACGCGCTCTCGACGCTCAAGGGCCACGTCGCGCGGTTCCAGACCTTTATCGAGGGCACCGACGGCTGGACCACCGTCTTCTGCGAGAACCACGACAACGGCCGGGCCGTGAGCCGCTTCGGCGACACGAGCACGCCGGAGCGGTGGGCCGCGAGCGCCAAGACGCTCGCGCTCTGGCAGGCGACGCTCACGGGGACGCTGTTCGTGTACCAGGGCCAGGAGATCGGCATGGTCAACATGCCGCGCACCTGGGGCATCGAGGAGTACAAGGACGTCGAGAGCCGCAACTTCTACGCCGACGCGCAGGCGAGCGGCGACGCCCAGCGCCTGCGCGACACCATGCGCGGGTTGCAGCTGCTCGCGCGCGACCACGCGCGCGTGCCCTTCCAGTGGGACGGCGCCCGCGCCCACGCCGGCTTCACCGCGGCCGCCGCGACCCCCTGGATGCGCGTCCACGACGGCTTCCGGGACGTCAACGCCGCGGCGCAGCGCGGCGACCCCGACAGCGTGCTGGGCTTCTGGAAGCGCGCCCTACACATGCGCAAGGCGCACGCCGACGTCTTCGTCTTCGGCGCCTTCGCCGCCCTCGACGCCCAGGACGACCACACGTACTTCTACGTCAAGGAGAGCCGCGAGGCCGTCGCCGGCCGCCCCGGCACCCGGCGCCGCGCCCTCGTGCTCATGAACTGGTCCTCCCAGGAGGCCCGGCCCGTGCCCGACGTGCCCGCCGTCCTGGGCTGCGCCCCCGAGCACGTCGCGCTGCTCCTGCATACGGGCCCGGCCACGGAGCTCGAGGCCGCGCGAGGGGGCGGAGCGCTGGGCGCACCGTTGCGGCCTTGGGAAGGCAAGATCTATGTCAACTTTGAGCCGTGAAGCAGTCGCCATTGCGGCCCCGTTGGGGTCTTTTTTGGGGGGGATGGGTCGGTCGGGCTGGCTTCCCGAGACCTGCAGTACATAACTAAGAGGATAGGAGATAGATGGGTTTCACCATGTATATACTCGTTGGCCATACTCCCCGCGTCGCCGCCACCCCCCACCCAGGGCGTGCCCGTCCATACCCATCGGGTCGTCCTGCTGCGATGATGTTGGCAAATCGCTGACGCCCGGGCCAGCCAAAAGGCCCATGCCGCCGACATTTCCTCTTGTCAATGACAAGGCCCCCATTCCCTTACTTACCGGGGTACGTACCTACTTGGTCAAGCTTCAATCAACCAGGCCCTTCTCGGTGTGCCTCCCCTGGCGCCACACAGACGCAGGCCAGCATGGCCGTATTGAGACTGAGCTTTGCCGCACGGGTGGTGCCCCCGCCCGCAACGGCGCCGATTGCCATCATTGCCATATATATATGGTGCCACCAGGGGGGGGGGGGGGGGGCACGGCGATAGGTAAGGCCTGTTCACAGGCGGAGCCGAATGCTAGCGGACAAGAGCGATACCGGGATTCGCTTGGAACACCAGCAGCGCTGAGCGATGTGGCCCCCTCCGCCCCCCCCCACCGCCCCGTCGGACGTTGTGGGAATCCAGTCCTGAGAATGGCTAAACCGAGGCGTCCCGTCGCCGCCTTGTTGTAATTTCGGATCCGCACCAGACCAGATCGCCCTTCAGCATGTCGTCCGCTGCTGTACAAGAAGCCGTACGTTGCGCCGTTCCCGACCCGGGCGGGAGAAGGAAGGAGAGGGGAAGAGAGGGGAGGGCGCGTTCGTTTCCCTGCTGACATGAAGCCGGGTCCCAGCTCGAGGCGCTGACCACCGCCGGCCTCGGCCACCTCGTGCTCGGCCCCCAGGACGCCGGGTACGACGAGCGCGTGGCGTCGTACTGGGCCGAAGGGCAGAAGATGCGGCCGCACGCCTTCGTCCGGCCCACGACGACGGACGAGGTGGCGCGGGTCGTGCGCGCGCTGGCGCGGACGGCGACGGGCCGGTTCGCGCTGCGGTCGGGCGGGCACACGCACTGGGCCGGGGGCAGCAACACGGCCGACGGCCTCACCGTCGACCTCGGGGCGCTGGACCGCACGACGTACGACGCGGCGACGGGGCTGGCGACCATCGAGGCGGGCGCGCGCTGGGGCGCGGCGCTGGACGCGCTGGGGCGGGCGGGCGTGTCCGTCTGCGGCGGGCGCGACGCGGGCGTCGGCGTCGGCGGCTTCGCCACCGGCGGCGGGCTCTCGTGGTGCACGCCGCGCGCCGGCTTCACCGTCGACAACCTCGTCCGCGTCGAGGTCGTCCTGGCCGACGGCCGCGTCGTCGAGGCCGCCGCCGCCGGCCCCCACGCCGACCTGTTCCGCGCCCTCAAGGGCGGCTCCGGCAACTTCGGCATCGCCACCCGCTTCGTCTTCCGCACGCTCGACGGCACCGCCGGCTGGGGCGGCATGCGCGTCAGCCCGCGCGAGACGGCGCCGCAGCACGTCGAGGCCCTCGTCCGGTTCACGGCCGACATGTCCCAGGACACGGCCTGCGCCACCGCCCTCTTGTTCGCCTACGCCCCGCACTTCGGCGGCAATGTGATTGTCCATTACGCCTGCAAGTCCACCCGGCCGCATCCCGCGCGCCCCCCCCCTTCTTCCCCGGTCCCTCATTCTGACGCGGTCCTCGGCAGTGAACACCAAGGGCGACGCCCACTCGCCCCTCTTCGAGAAGTGGCTCTCCGTCCCCGCCTTCATGGACACGACCAAGGTGTCCACCGCCGCCGAGCAGGCCGTGGCCTGCATGCAGCCCGGCGGCTACCACGTGCCGTGGAGGACGCTGACGGTCAAGAACGACGCCGTCACCGTCGGGCACGCGGCCGAGCTGCACCAGAAGTACACCGACGACTTCCAGGCCAGGTTCCCCGCCGCCGACGTCTTCGTCTGGCTTGCCTTCCAGCCGCTGCCGGCCTTCTACGGAAAGTTCGGCCCGGCGCACGGCGGCAACGTGATGGGCTACGCGGAAAAGGTCCGGGAGGACGCGCAGCTGGTCCTCCTGGGCATCCTCACCAAGGGCGCCGACGAGGCCGTGCGCGCGTACGCCGAGGCGCAGTCGCGCCGGTGGCTGGCCGAGCTGGAGGCCTGGGCGCGCGGCCAGGGCACGTACGTGGACTGGCTGTACCTCAACTACTGCCACGGCACGCAGGACCCGCTGAGCAAGGTGGGCGAGGACAACGTGGCCCTCATCAAAGCGGCCATGCGCAAGTACGACCCCACGGGCTTCTTCCAGTCGCGCTTCACCGGGGGGTTCAAGATGTCCGGGTCGAGCGCCGCCTGAGAGGAGGAGACGGGGACCGAAGGCCACTCGGCTTGGGGGCGGTGGGAACCGCGTGCCTCGTGGCACGTCGCGGCTCGTGATGCAGCGGACATGGGCCGTCTGCGGTTTGTGCGTAGACCATGCAGATCCCCAGGGTGCGGGACCATGATGACCCCTCCCCCGCGAAACGCGGCGCCCATTCCATGGCTCTGCCACCGCGCCCGCGGCCGATTGCCCAAATCCAGCCCGTCAACGCAGGCGGTGATGGTGACGCCTGCCCGAACTATCTGGAGCCCATTTGCAAGTCCCGGGGGCCGCTAGAGAGGGGGGCGGGGGAACAGCCACACAAAAGCAACCGTAACAGCCATCACGCTCCAGCTCCTCCAGCTCCTCCAGCTCCTCCAGCTCCTCCAGCTCCTCCAGCTCCTCCAGCTCCTCCAGCTCCTCCAGCTCCTCCAGCTCCTCCAGCTCCTCCAGCTCCTCCAGCTCCTCCAGCTCCTCCAGCTCCTCCAGCTCCCACCAAGCGGGTGCCGGCGAGAACCTGCAGTCTCGGGAGTGTTTGCTCCTAATCCGTAGTCGTGCTTCCGCATTTCACTGCCGCGGGAAGTGCAATAGGTACCGAGGCAGCTTTGTCGAAGCCCGCCCGGTTCACCAAAGCCTCCCCGTACCCCGCCGAAGTACCACTTTACCTGTTCCTCCAGGTGGGGTGGGGCGGTGCGTCATACTCCTCAGACGAACGGCCGGGCCAGCCCACGTTTGCTTGGAGCTCGAAACACCCAGGGCGACGGCGCCAACGACAGTGCAAACCACCGCTCGAGTTCGTCCTCCCCGACCAAACTGCCCCGTCCCTCCCTTGGGCGGCCCCTTCGTCCCCGCCCTCCGTCGCTCCTTGCCAGGCAAAGCGCACCCCCGAGAGCCCCCGAGAGCCCGCTCGCTTGTCCACCCGTCATGGCGACGACGCAGACGCACCCGGACCCGGCGCCGGGCACCAGGCCGGCCTTCATCCCGCTCGAGGCGAACCCGGAGCTGATGACGAGCCTGCTGCACAAGCTGGGCCTCAGCAGCGCGCTGCAGTGCCACGACGTCTACTCCATCTCGGACCCGGAGCTGCTGGCCTTCATCCCCCGGCCCGCCCTGGCCGTGCTCATGGTCTTCCCCGTCTCGGCCGTCTACGAGTCGCAGCGCATGGCCGAGGACGCCCCGCTGCCCGAGTACGCGGGCCACGGCGCCCAGGAGCCCGTCCTGTGGTTCAAGCAGACCATCCGCAACGCCTGCGGCATGATGGGCCTGCTCCACGCCGTCAGCAACGGCCCAGCCCGCAGTTTCATTCGTAAGTCCTCTCTCTCTCTCTCTCTCTCTCTCTCTCTCTCTCCCCCTCCCCCTAGCGGACCACACCCCGCACATGTCCACGCCTTGCCTTGCAGACAGAGGACGACGAGGCTGACGAGGAACCGCCCCTCTCCTTTCCAGAATCCGGCTCCACCCTGGACAAACTGATCCACGACGCCACGCCGCTGGCGCCGCAGCAGCGGTCGCAGTTGCTCGAGCAGACGCCGGCGTTGGCGACGGCGCACCAGGAGGCGGCTAGCCAGGGCGATACGGCGGCGCCCGATGCGCAGGATGACGTGGACCTGCACTACGTGTGCTTTGTCAAGACGGAGGACGGCACCATGTGGGAGCTCGACGGCCGCCGCAAGGGCCCCATCGCCCGCGGCCAGCTCGACCGGGACGAGGACGTGCTCTCGCAGAAGGCCCTGCTGCTGGGGCTCCTCAAGTTTCTCGAGCGCGAGGGCGGCGACATGCGCTTCAGCTGCGTCGCTCTGGCCGGCTCGCTTGATTAGGCGAAAGCATCGCACCACCTGGCGTCGGCGTTGGGGGAAAGCCTGCTTGAACCCTTGGATCCCTTGATGCGTCCTTATGTACTTGAATAGAGTCTCCGGTATGGGCGGTGGGTACCAAATGATGGCACCATCTGGCCGGCCGGCAGTCGCAGTTGACATCGAAGGCCTACTTGTAGTAGATGACAGGGCCCCCCAATGGGGCTTGGGAATAGACCAGCAGCCACACAATCATTCGGTTCTTGTTTCCGGCTCTCGCACTACTCTGGACAAGTCAATGACTCGGTTTATCTGTTACGCCTTGACGATTCTCCAAGTAACGCAATCGCATCATCGGCCTGGCAGCCGGGCATCTATCGTTGGACGATTCAGTTCCGAGTCCAATTCAATAACCCCATACATGCCAGCTCGACGCCTCGTGTCTCAATGAAAACAATCTGTCATTCCACGTCTAGCCACGAGCAACATTTCCCCGGTCGTTCAGTTGTTCTGCCTCTTCATTTCTTTCAGCAGGCGGTGGCCTGGACAGAGCGAGCCGTCAGAAGGCGCAGCCTGGATTCGTGAGTCGATACCGTGCGCGTACTTGGAGGGCATATACCCCAGAACCCGTATATCTGGCTGCTCTGCTATGTCAGGGAGCTGAGCCGCCTCCCGTTCAGGAGATGGCGGGGTGGGCGGAAGGGCGTCCTTTTTCTTCTTGCACTTGTTCGCCTTCTTAGCCCCTTTCTCTCTCTTCTCCCGCTTTTTCCGGGCACGCTCCTCCTCCTTTTTGGCCTTCTCCCCAGCCTGCTTCTTGTAGGCTCGTTCCTTCTCGGCATCGGCTATCTCCTTGAGCCTTTTCCACCAAGAATCTGGCTGTTTCGGGGCTGTTTCTTGTGGTTCTTCAGCCGGTTCGGCCTCTGTCTCCTTCTCGCTTTCAGACTGTTTACGAGCTGGTTCAGGAGCATCGTCAGTCATTGGAAAAGCTGCCGCAGGTGCTGATGGCTGCGGAATGGACGCCACCGTTGGGCGCCTATGTTCCGTGCCTGGCAGGGGCATGGTTAAGCAGGATATCAAATATGGGTGTAGCAGCAAAGTGGCATACCATTCGTCACGGTCCTGGTGCTGTCAGAGTCGTAACCCTTGGGCCCATTTAGTCCTTCACGACTTCTCGTCGATCCGATGGACGGGCTCGGTTGCGTCTCAAGGGCTGGCCAAGGCTCCGGCGCCATCTCCTGGTATGTTTCATCGGCTTTGCGAGGTTCCCCCGGGTCGTCCTCGACTGGTTCGAGGTGTTGGTGGGGTGGAGCTGGTCCATGGGCAAGGTCGTCGGTATCAGCTTCCGGAGGGTCCCCTTTCCATTTACACGTGTCGCCGGCATCGACGTCGCTGTGTACAAGATCGTCCAAGTCCGGCTCCCGCTCATCGCCTTCCCAATCACAGGCCTTCGGCGGTGCTGATTTCTTTGCGGCCCATCTTCGTCTAATGGATCCCAATTTAGAGGGCATTCCACTGCCTGATCTGGTACGGCTCGATGGGGCAGCGTCCGATGACGATCTCGGGGCCATGGACAAGGCTGTGTTATAATTGGGGTCCGAGGACAAGGCCGGGTTAACAGCGGGGTCCGAGGACAAGGCCGGGTCAACAGCGGGGTCCGCGGGGGCTTGGTTCATGTCTAGAGTATGTACTTATATATATCCAGAGTCGGTAGCCCTATCGAACAGAATGTCGGGTTGGCGAAGAACCACGCAGGCCCGCGAGTCAAGGAGAACCTATGTCGAGCCTTGAGGCGGTAGAGCAAGGGAAGTAGGGTTTGCGATATCACTGTTCAAGGAAGCTGAAGAGACTAGGTCGTGTCCGGGGAGTAGGTAAGAATTCGATACGAGCGATGCCAGATGGTGAGTGTCCGGGACACTCCATTCGGCAGATGGTGAAGACGTCCATCCTAGTGGCATCTGTTGGCTTTGCCAACTGTCGGGGTGGGACACTGCGAAAGGGCATGGACAACCTGCGCTTTCCGTCCTGCACGCCTTGTATCTGGTTCAAGGCGATTCTTCCCTTTCGGAAGGAGCTATTTACAGTAGCCTGGGTGTCCAGCGTCGAGCGGTGGAAGGGAGGAGAGGCGGCTGTGCAGAAACCAACCTGGGTATTTGGTTATGGTTAGGTAGGAACCTACCTAAGTACCTACACTCGGGATTTCATAGGCCGTATAGGGATATCACTACCAGCTCCCCGGGGACATCAACGGTTGCAACATGCCCATTCCGCGTAACCTAAGTACATAGGTATCCAAGTGCCCAGCGTTGAGTTTCCTTCACAGAAGAAGTTCTGCCTCTGGCAACTAAACTCGAGTAGCTTTCGAGAAGACCAGGAAAGATGCAGGACGTCTGGAGGTGCGTGTACTTGTTTTCTCTTTCCTCCGGTGATTACGGAATCTGCCGTAGCGTCTGGCGAACAGACCTGCCATGCCACGCCCAAGGAACAGCCAGAGATGATGACTTTTCTTAGACCATCACCTTAGGTTGCATGGTACACTCTCGCGAGTGGGGACCGTTTGATTGCTGGCCCAAGCCTGATCGTCGTGGTCGCATTCGACGCCCGTCCTTCCCTTCCCCATCTCTGCCGTGACATTCACGGTCTAGAAATTGGGTGGAAAATTACCTGCGCCTAGGCATGATTATCCACTGCAAAGACGGGGAGGGGAACGATGCAGGTAGTCTACAGCAGGCACCCCCGGCCACTTGCAATACTCAATTCTTACCGACTGCTCAGGTATGGCTTACCTACAAACGGGGAAACTTCCCGATGTCCCGATTCGGGCTTCCAATAACTTACCCCCCCATAGGGGCCCGTCGAAGCTCAGACGGGTAGTCGGTCATAAGAGAGAGGTATGGATGAATGCACGTCAGTTTTCGACCGATCTGCTACTACGACACAAGAGTCGCCTAAAATGACTTACCACCTCCACCCAGCACTAGCAGGCCGGACTGCCCGGCTGTCACACTGTAGGGTACCTCCTCATCCGATGCAGCCGCCGTCGGTCCTGTCTTGCCGAGCCCTGAAGCCACACGTCATGGCGCACGGGAGATGGGAAGGGGGGTTGAGAGCCAAGAGCAAACCTTACCGGATGTCGACATCTGGACCCCAATGGCGGATGGATGCACACAGTCCGACACCTCTCCAGGACACCTTTACATGGCCGCCCTCTCTGTTCGAAAGACGGGTGGCCGTTGCGGCATCTATCCTGCTGTCTCTCGGGCATGTCTCACGTGTCCCGCCAATGGCCGGCTCCTGGAGGACTGACTAGAGGGCCAACAAGATTGCCCTCCCCTCAGCTTCGCGATCGTGGTGCTACGAGGTGCGACCAGCCAGCCAGCGGTAGGAGCTAGCTAATGCAACGAGGCGAACGGGGCGGCCCAGGAACGAGAAAGGAGCAACGCGCCCAGCGGAATGCTGAAGGTGGCCGTTTTGTTGCACCCTCTCGTCCCTCGGCGTAGGACCTCTTCGCAATGGACCTATAGTCTGCGTGCATGCGTGTAGGGTGCCCTCCTGTCCGGAGGTTCAATGCTTCACATATCACGCGGGCCCTCGCCTCGTCCCCGGCGTCTCTGCAGCAACAGGGGTAGCGTTCTAGCTGGGCATCCAGGATGGAGGGATAGAGGGGCGAAGAAGACGTCGAGTAGCTGGTGGGCCTGGCTACATATGTCTGTACATGCATGGATTCCTGGTATGAGGAACCCTGACTCAATCGCGGGCGGCCTATGTGCTCCGATACCCACCCTGCCGCCATTCCAAAATGGCGTTGGAGGAACAAGTTACTGAGCCCCCCTCCCCCCCCTTGTTCTGGAAGGTTAGATGGAGCATAAGGAACCTTCCAACTTCCCTGCGGTATGGGCAATGCGCGACCACATCGCATCTGGAGCCGGAGGGGCTGCCTCTATGCCTCTCGGCGGATTCTACGACCACGGGCGAGCTTGTGTGTAGTACAGCGGCCAGCCTTCCAGCTGGGCAAGCTGGAATCTTATAGGTGCAAGGATGCGGATAGCTTGTTGCAGTACCTACCTCCCGCATTACTCACCATCCCAACCAGTTGAAGCTCTACCTATGTACTTGGCCAGATATAGGACCACTCCAGCCGCCGTCAGGGATTCATGCCGGCAGCCCGGCAGGGTACTTGAGCAGGCCGGCCGGCGCGCCCAGCCCAGCCCACCTTACAGCAGACAAGAAGAAAAAAAACCTTGTTTTCCCGGGTCGCTAGGTGGGAGGTGGCAGCTGAGGTTGGCGCGGCCCGGAGCTAGCATCGTGGCACACAGCAAAGCGGCCAGCCAGTTCGACGCCACAGCCAATGTTACTCCTGGCGACCCGGCTGCACTCGCACTCGGCCAGGGCCGGCTAGTGCTCGGCTCTTCTCTGCAGTTATATTGTGACGGGAGCGCTTGTCGAAGCGACGGCGTCGGGACTCTGCCTAACCAGCAGAGCAGGATGGATGGCTGGAGCTCGATGGTTCAGGGGACAAAGTCCCCGGGCATAGCCTAAGACACCTCCGTCGTTGCCGCTGCAGCCGTTGAATCTAAGCCGGTGGGTCGCGCAGGTCTTGCTCCCACTTCTTGGTTTTTCCCTCGCCGACCTCGCTGCTGACGACATGGGCTGGTGGGCAGCACACGGGTTCGCCGGTGTGGCCCGTTGCTTTTTGGGGTCGATGTCTCCAGCGGCGTCGAGACACATCACAAATGAGCAGCCGCCTGGGCATCGCCGTATCGTGGCGCTAGAGTCGTGAAGGGGGCCTGCAGCAGCCGATCGGCACGGGGAATGTATCGCCCAGTCGATCCTCCTCGCCGAGTGCCACCTACCTGGCACTAATTCTCCGACCACCAGCGCACTCGCTGACTGGCCCCACCCCCGGAGGGGAAGCAATGAGGCGCTATTGCTTTTCGCTAATCTCTTCAGCCATGTCGTCTTATTGTCGCCTATCTCGATGCCACTAGCCGGTCCCCGTGTTGTTCTCCATACGCTGGACCATGGGTTTTTTTTTTGTGTTTCCTTTTCGGCGTGAGATGCAGACACGGCGAAGGCGTGTCCGCGGCGCAGCCATATCGCCCAATCCGGGCCAGCTTGCTCGGCAATGGCATTGCTTCTTACATACTTGTACCCAGGTAGGTACGGTATCGCCGTCTATTCTGCCTCCTTCGGCGCACCAGCCTCTTGCATCCATGCCATCAAACAACTGGGTGTAGCATGAGGAGCCCCCTCCGAAAGAAATCTGGGCGGTGCTCCGCCGAACCAGTAATCCATGCCGTCCCGTGCCTTCATACCACTGCAAACGGTCACCTGCTACCCCAGCTGCCCCATTCGGAGGGCCCTGCACGGCGCCAGGACGGCAATTCTAGTGGTTTCGGTCGCCCGAGCGCCCGCCGGCCCAAACGGCCTCTCGTTAGGGATGGGGAGCAGGTGTTGGCCGGAATCAGCGTGGCGGCCGCGGGCTCGTCCACATGCAGCAGGCCGCCGGTCCCCGGCATGCGAGCCGTTTGTATGCCTGGCCTAGAATGCTGCTGCATGCATCTGCAGTATCCATACACTCACGTATGCAGCTGAGATGCGCGAGATGTAGTAGGTAAGAGGTAGGTAGGTAGGTGTACCCGACCTACATTACGATCCAAGCTCCAAACGACATCCAGCCACCCTCCCCGTCCGCCCGTGCCCTGCCTGCCCGTGTCCGTGCCGCTAGAAAGAAGCATGGACTTCCACTTTGCCCTGCCTTGCGCTAAGGAAACTTGTTCCCTCCGGGATACATCCATGGCTCCATGATGGATGGGTGGGCGGACGAGCCCTGCTGACACTAGATGGGGCGGGGCCTGTAGGGCCTGACGCAAAAGAGCAAAGAGAGAGAGAGAGACACAGAGACAGATAGAGAGAGAGAGAGAGAGAGAGTGTGTGTGTGTGTGTGAGTGGGAGCGGGCATACCCAGCCGGCCACACTTGCTGGACGGCACTGGCGGAATAGCGCGTTGCTGGTCTGGCTGGACCCGACGGAGGCGTGCATGGGGGATCCGAATGCCCACGGGTAGGGGATCCCGATGTGCACACGCAAACGCTTGCGCTGCGATGAAAGCAACATCTTGGCATGGTATGCAACTATGCTTCTCGCCAGGCACGGACCAGATCGACCGTCGTCCCTCGGGATATGGCATCATCTACTTCCCTACTCTACCGGCGCTGTCCGTGCAGGTCCCGTCCATGTTTCACGCGCAAACCAGAGGCATCCCGGTTTCCCTCCCCTACCCGTCTCCATCCACCCATCCACCCATCCACCCACGCATGCACATGCACACATACGCACCCGGCGAACTTCTCTCGTTCTATACATCGCAAGGTACCGGGTTCCTGCGCCGTCCCAAAGACTCAGCCAAGCTCCACGGTTCGATAGCCTACCCCTCCGTCCCCTGGACCTGCGGCTGGCCTGACCATGGTCCTCCTGTCGCCATGGCGTGGCTTTCTCGCCGGGCTTTCGTTTTGCTTCGCCTCCTTCCCAGACATCCTGCCCGCCTCTGCGCCCTTCCCTCTTCCGTATTTCTGTCCTAGGTCCCCCATCTCAAGGCCCGGCCGTGCTCCGCCCATCACCTCCCTCCGCCCCCCTCTTCACGGCTCGGTCGTCTTGTCGTCTAAACTCATGGCTACACGCGTCTCATCTTGAGACAGCCCACCGTCCTGCCTTTGAGCTTCTTGCTGGAGGGCGCTGTATCCTGGTGCCGCTTCAGGGCCAGTCAGTCGCCTTGCTGGGCGGCCCGAAAGTTGGAAATGGGTCTGTTCAGTTTCTTGTCGAGGAAGACCTCGTATGATCAGAAGAAATTGGCCTCGCTCAAGGCTCAACCGTACAATGCGACGATCGCCTCGCTGGCTCCTGTTCAAGGTATCGTGCGCCCTGGCCCTGCTCGTTTGTCCCTGATCGGCTCTGACTTGTCGCCCCCAGGAACCTACCCGGTAGCTGGGAACGGACCTGATGTCTTGGGTACTCGGACTGGAGGGCGCCCGGCATTCGACAACAAGGTTTACGAGCCATCCGCACCCACAGACCTTGCCGCACCACCTCGGTTTGTATCCGCATTCGGGGAGCATGACGTTGAAAGACCGCGCACGGCGCCCAGTCGGGATGGGACAGCTAAATCGTGGTCGACACGCTCGAGGACGAGCTCCTTCAAAGGGCCTCCGGTCTCGCTTCACTCCATCGGCTCGGCCTCGCGGATTGGCATCGATCGTCCGCCTTACCGTTTGCCCAACAAGCATCCCAGCCAGGATCGACCACGTCCACCCTACAGGCTTCCGGACAAGGTCTCTGGTCGGCCGGCGTCCACCCAGCCATCCCTGACCCCTCTCCACAAAAGATCGTCGTGGACCCGGAGTGGTGATGGGGGCACAATGGGGGGGTTTGTTGATCTATTGGACGCACAATCAACTCTGTCACCAACCGACTTCCGCCAGAGGGTGCGAGCGACGGGGGTACGCGACTATGGGGAGGACGTTGCGGACCGGAACATCAGCCAAAATAGTTTCCACCTTACCTCGGTCTCATCATTTACCTCCCTGCCGTCCAGATCCGATGCCGTCCCGAGAACGCCAGGGGGCGAGCAGGATACAAACTCACACTCTAGTGTCAAAAAGCGGCTCTCTTTCGGGGTGATTTCGAGGGCAAGGCCTCTCGCATCTGGGAGCACGGTCGTTCCATCAGAGTCGCTTGGTACACAAATGCCGGCTATCCCTCCGAGGCTCGCTTCGACAGACGCTTCAATCACGGCCAGCTTTTCTCCGACCAAGTCCGCCCAGAGGAGGAAGTCGATGCCCTTGCAACTTGTGACGTCCCTCACCAGCCGGTCCAGTTCGAACTCGACCTCGAAGTACCCAGAATACCCAACGGAAATCGACCATTTTCCTGAGGAACTCCGGAATAGGGGTAGGAATATGGCGGGAGCATCAGGCGATGAGATTGACGGGCAACGTCCTGGGGCACCGGCCTCATCCAGCCGACTGGCGGCATTCTATAACCCCCAGGACTCGGTGGTGCCGGTCAAACAGCGGGCCGAGCAGGCAAGCCTGCAATGCTCTGCTGAGCAGCCACAGCCCAGAGCGCAGGGCACTCCGCGACGTGACACCATTTCGCAAAGTAACAAACCGGGATCCATCCACTTGCCCTCAAAGAGACTGAGTCTTCAAAACCTACCGCCCTCGCACAGCCACCAGAAGAGCCTCGACAGTTCAAGTGCGGAACATCAAGCATTGGCCCAAAGCCTCGCCTCGTTGCCCCATCCAAACAACAAACACTTGGATATCGAGGATTTCATCCCAGAGCGCAGCGCCAGCCGAAGGAAGTGGTCTATGGATTCCACCACCGCAACGCTCTCGAGTTCCGCCTCTAATTCACAGCGGCCCCAGTCGCGACACACGGCCAACACGTCGGTCGACATGATGCCCTATGTCAAGGGAGCAAACCCGAGTTTGGAAACGTTTGATTCCCCCACCTACCACACGGCCTCAGAAAGCCAGCGTCGGGCCTCGCAGTACCTAGCGGCCGACTCGACCTATGATGGCAGACCATCTTCGGAGTTCAACATCGATGATTACCTCAGCTCGGACGAGGATGTGAACTCTCCTAAGGTCCCGCGCGGAGTCGGGGAAGAAGACCTTGTCTTTAGCAGCACGGGATATGGGTTCGGCGGTGTGGAGCTACCTGGCTTGAGCAATCCCATGGATTTCACGGCACAACGCCCCGCGGCTTATCATTTACCCAACCGAGGCGCACCCAGATACCATGAGGAGGACTCGCAATACTTTCCCGGCACCAGTTCCAAGGCCAAGGAAATTCGTATTTACGGTGTTGGTGGACCTTATCCGGAACCATGGGTTGACACCCGCCCTCGATACTCGCATGCGCGTCCCTCCAAGCCCGGTGTCGCTGCCTACAGTGGCACCGGGTACGCGGAGACCGATGATGATGGAAACGACACGGAGGAGGAACTTTGCTTCGACATTCCCATGAAGCGGCGCGAGCCCATGCAGTGTCCTCTGCCTCGGAAGGACCACCGCGTTGGCCGTAGGGACATGCCGGAGGAGCGAGATGCCGACGAAGACGACTTGTGTAACGTTTATCGTTTACGCAAGGAGACCAAGAGGCAGGAGCGCACGCGCGCTCTGCCTGGCCGGAGACGGTCCGAGACTGTCAAAGGCAAAGAAATAGCCCGCCGAGACCCTATCGGCACCGGAGGATCTGATGCCGATATTGAATAACGCGACACACTTGCACGCCACACCCCCTTTCCTCTTTTGAATTTCGCACCAACAGAATGGCGTTTGGTTTTACAATCGGTACACGCGGCACGGAACCACGACGCGCAGCGCCAGTACTGAATACTCCAATACCCCTTGATATTTTTTTTTTCGCTTCTTCTCTTCTTCCAAACTCTACCACATGGCTACTTCTGGCCAAACTCCTCATGTTTCCTAGCTTGCCATTTTCGAGGTTTGTATGTTGCCACGGCCAAGGAGAGCTGCCGTCGCGAGGATTGGTTGGCACAAAAGATATACCCCAGGTACGACGGTAGGCATCCTTGATGTTGCCGCCGTCGCGGCCGAGTCATGAAGCGACGGACTTGTTTTGTATTTTCTCCTTCACAGGCGGAGAGCCGTTGTGAATTCAGGCGAATGGTCTGGTCAGCCCCTATACCCACCATTACTTTGGTGAAACACCTTGTAATAATATTGGTTCGCCTCGAGTCTTTGGCCGAGGTTATGCAATACATCATCCACTGCTACCCTACCATGTCCCAGGCAGAAATCATGCAACCGTGTCACATGGGCTGGAGCGGAGCGTATTGATGACGATGATGCACGTTATCAACTACATGGTTCAGTATCTAGCATGAGGGCTCTCTCCGTTTTTTTTTGTGGCAGGCCTCATTAGTTGGTCACCCCTTGATCGGGTGAGGGGCGCCTGGATGCGGTGCGCCATTGTCCACGCCTGTCACGTTAAAAAAGATTCGGCTCGCTCGCTCACAAGGAGTTCGTACGCCGGAAACCTCAGTTTCGGCTTTTGGAGGAAGAAGCCCAAACCAGCAATTCATGTCACACTCGCTCTACTATCATCTGGTGCGCCTCGCAGCCGGTCTATGCCGCCCAGCCGTTTGTTTGCTCACGCATCGTCGACCTCTTGAGGCGTGCACCGGCACGCGAACTCGGCCTTGAACATGTCCACGGTCATGCTCTCCAGCTTGGTCGTGGCCGTCTTCGCCGCGGCCGTCTTGGCGTACCGGCCGCTGGCCGCGATGCCGGCGGCCACGACTTGGCCGTGGACCAGGACGCCGCAGACGACCTGCGTCTCGTTTACGCGGCCGCCCGAGGCGGCCGTCTCCTGCACCACGAACTTCAGGCGCGCGCAGCGAAAGTGGTTCCTGATGACGTGAGTGAGGTGGGTCGTCGGATGCTTGTTGGCAAAGGTGTCATAGATGCGCATGTCCGCGAAGTAGGGCAGCACCCGCTCCTGGAAGAAGCGTTGGACCTGTGCGTAGTTGAATCGGCTGTCGACGAAGAGGGCGCCGATATAGGCCTCGACGAGATCAGGCAGACACTTGGGCGGCTCGGCCGCCGACGTCCAGAAGTCGCGCGCGTAGGCCTCTTCGGGCCGCCCTGCGTCCACTGCCTCCTGCTTTGCCGCGTCCCGCGCCGCCGTGATGGCCGTGACGTAGCCGGCTATCAGTTGTGGAAGACCCCCCGACATGGACATCATGTGCCCATGGAACCCCAGCTCGACGCAGAGGCAGCCGAGGAACTGGTTGGACACCATGGCCATTTTGTGCTCGGTGAGCCACTGCGGGTCCGCGCCAGGAAAGCGATGGAAGAGGTGGTCGACGCAGACCATGTCCAGCAACGCATCCCCCAAGAATTCAAGCCGCTGGTAATGAGGGATGTGCTCGTACATGAAACTGTACGAGGGGTGGGTGAAGGCCGACCGCAGCAGCCGAGGGTATTGGAAGCGATACCCGAGCGTCGTCTCCATCTGCCGCGCCAGATGAATGTGGACGGCCGTCGGCTCCGCCGTCTGCCATCCAGGGAGGTTGTATCCCGCGTAGAAATCTTCAAACTTCTGCATGGTGTGCTGTTCGTGCGCAACAAACTTGGTCACGGCCTGCACAGCCAGGTCGAAGCGTCCCTGCTCATACGACGTGAGATAGGCGGCGCCGATCAAAGCCTCACACACATCGGCTATGGACTTGTCGGCAAGGACGTGGACATCTCTACCGGCTCCTTTCTTCCCAAGGATGCTGTTGATCTGCTTGCCCTTGGTCTGTTCGAGGCCATCGGGGTACCAGAGCCGCCGATTGAAAGACTTGGAGCGGATTGACTCTTCTAGCTTGAGCTCGAGGGCATTGTTGAAAAGATTCTTGTTGCAGATCATCACCATACGGTCGACGTGGTACTGGAACTCGTTCGAATCCGACTTCCGCGCGAAGAGAGCGATGGTGGTGCTCATTTTCAGAAATGAATCTCCGAGAAATTCAAGCCGCTCATAGTTATTACCCATACCTTTCTGGAAGTTGACCTGCTCCTCTGCATGGTCTGAAGTGTTGTCACTGTCCTTGGTCATGGCTTCCAAAGCGAGGTCTGGGCGCAGGTTCAGCCCAAGCCCCTGGCATGCTTCCATGGCGATGAGGCTGGAGTCTAATCTGTGGGCTATGGCCGGAAGGGTGTAGGCCATGGCAACGATATCTGCGGGCAGCTTTTGTTGTTCATATCAGCCATCCATTTCCTCTCACGTACCGGCCCATGGAGAAAAAAGTACTTACCGGAGAGATCTTCAACGTAGCGAAGCAAATGTAGCACCGGTTTATGCCACCGAATGGTTTCTCGAACTCGTCGAGGAGGTTTCGCCTGAGCGGAAGGTATTCGGCTTCCACTACCGCCAAATCATCCCTCTTTTCAATTCTGGCTCTGGCCTTGGACCAAAGACTAACGCTGTAGTTCCAGATATCAGTCGACTCATCCCTATGAGCCTTTCTCTGATTGTTGACCCCTTTGGGTGCACCCCGCAACTGGGCGTCACTGGGCTTCAAATTAGGGACCCGATTGAAGGTGTAGAATTTGCGTGAACCATCGTGTGGGTCTGTCACGTATCTGTCACGATAGAAATGATCAGGCCGATCTTCCGGGCTGACATCTTCGTGCGACTGCAGCGACACAAGACAATCCCAATCCAGCAAGCCACGGATACCTGCCTGGTACTGACTTACATCAGAACCGTGTCTGATAGCCACTGGTGCTAGATAGTACGGTAGCTTCTCTGGTTCTGGCTTGTAGGTCTTGCTGAAGACGTCTTCAAAGACTCGCAACGTGAACAAGGTCAGAAGATCCACGTCTTTGCTCGAGACGGGCATGCCGACTGGAACAGGGCTGCATTTGACAAGCGAGCTTTGCCCATTCCCGAAAAAAATTGGGAAGCTCGCAATTGGAGATAAAGGTGGCCGTGTCAACATTGCCAAAGGCTTTGATGTCCGGCCCAAAGCATCAGGGTCCACTAACCAGAACACGGAGACATGGAGTTGGTCAGGCAAGCCCCTGGTAGACCAAATATCCGGTTTTCTTCTCATCGGGTACTCCTCACGTTTCTTGGAACTTAGAGCAAGTTGTGCGTTCCGCATCTTGGGGAGTTGCTTGCTGAACGTGCTTTGAAGCCACTCGTTGATGTAAGCCTTCTTGCGCAGAATTAAACACGCATTGAACGCTGCCGAGCACTTTGCCACCTGCTTAGAGGCCGAAACTCCCCCCTGGACACTCTTGATGGGTGAATTGTCGGGAAGGATGACTTCGGCCTGGAAACTTTTCCCGACACTCTTCACGATGTAGTCAGCTGCTTGCGGTCCCGTTATGCTCGAATGTTCCAGTGACCCAACAAATGCGGCGAGAACCACAAGACTGCTCCTGTAGGTCAACTTTGCACCAGAGATTTTGTCCGTGTAGGTGCGCTTGGGCTCCTTCCTCAAGAAATAGTCCATGTCGAAGTCATTGCCTCTCAAGAGGCGATCGCTGGGCAGCGCAAGACAGAAATCCCGGAGTTTTGCCTCCTGCTGCCGACTCTCCATCATTCGTAACTTGTGTTCCTCGTTGTCGGCATCAATCATGTAGAAATACCTTGATCCCCGAATCCTAGCGCGTCCTTTGGACTGGATGTACTGAATCATGGTGTTGAAGAGATCGAAGCGAACGACCATGTTGCAATCAGGAACGTCGATTCCCTCTTCAGCAACGTTGGTTGCTACGAGGCAGTTGAGCTCACCGGTTCGTAGCTGCTTCAGTGCTTCTGCTTGTTTTGTTTGGCTCATGCTGAACTGCTCGCCGGTTTCATTTGAGCTGGATCCCAGCTACCGAACATGACCAGAGATCAGCATTGCTCATAGATTACCCTGCCATGAAGACATACCAGAGTGCCGGCATTGATGTGCTCGAGACCCATCCAGGGTTGCCTCAACAAGTCTACCAGAAGGATCGCTGTGAGGCGCTGGGTAACAAAAATGATGCATTTGTCGGTGTCGGGTCGGAAGCACCCCTTGAGGATGCGCTGCAGCGCCTCGATTTTGTGGGTAACATGTCCCTTCAGCATCGGATCCTGGGCATGGCTTTTAAGTAAATCCGACGCCTGTTGCATCAACGCAATCTCCGTGTCGATGGCGGCGGATATTCGATCTTCCGTTTCATGGCGTCTTGCGTTAATTCTACGCTCCGTTTTGGCTTTGGCCTTTAACATTTCATCTTGAGTGAGCAGCAAGTGCCAAGTTCGATCCGCGCACCATGTGCCAAGTTCCCGCGTACAGCCTTTTGCAAATTCGAAGACCTTCCGGAAGCATTCGTTGTGACCAATAAGGGCATGGAGATTCAGCCAAAGCGGTGTCCCGAAAGCAGTGGCTGTCAGCCTGTATTCCACGGGAATCTCTACATGAGCTGGTTGCAGCAGTTCGTGCTTATCGGGATCGACTGTCGCAATTTCGCTATGCAGCAAAGTTTCCAAATGGGTAGCAGCCAAGAGAAAGTCTGTTTTTGCGTCCACTGGGGAGGCAGTCATTCCGAATATGCGCGGCCTTCTTGCGTTGCGTTTCTCGGCGTCGGCATAAAAGTCCTTGATAATCCTAGCGTAGGGGTGGTTCTTTTTGGCATGGTGAGCCTCGTCAAATACCAGCAGATTTATCTGGTCCAGGGTGAAGAAGGAGCGGTGTAGGCAATCTTGTAAGACGGCAGCTGTACAGACAATGGCCTTGTTGCTTTCGAACTGGTGCTTCCAGAATTCCTGCCTGACCTCGGTGCCCGCCAACAGGTCCCCAGAAAACCTAGAGACGGGGTGGCTGAGGTTTGCCTGGAGAACGCGCCACTGCTGCTCGACCAGCGCGACCTTGTCGACCAGGAAGAAGGAGATTCGAGGAGCAAGGCCATTTTGTTGATCTATCAGATCCTGTGCGACGGCGTGCTTCATGAGCATCACGGCAATCAATGTCTTGCCCGTTCCTGTGTTCAAGACGGCTATGGTGTTCTTCTCTTTCGCTCTCTCGAAGAGCTCGACTTGGTATTCGCGGGCACTGTCGATGATTCGCTTGTCAGCGGGACCGACCTCACGAATAGCCTCATTCAAACTCTGGTCGTTGGTCTTTTGCTGCTCATCTCGTAGCCATGATTGAAACATATCGACATCAAGCCGATCCCTCTGTTTCACTTTCTCAGCCTTGGCCTTCACGCTGTCGGCTTCGGTGCCCTCTTCAGAGGCGCTATCGTCGCTTTCATCCTTGGGGCTGAGAACTTCCTTGTTGGGGGACCCATTCGTTTGGTATCCTGCGTTGATATCCATGTCCGGCAAAGCACCAGCGTGCTCACGGTTGACAGAAATATTGATTGGATCGGGTGGGAAGATTGGTGATTGCGACTGGGAGGGTTTGAGGGTGCCTGCCTGCTTTGGAGCAGCCATGAAACCGTATCGACTGTTCGCAGGAGGGCCTCTTCTTCCTTGCGCGGGAAAAGAACTAAAGAGCTATTTGATACCCGCAGTGATCATTTCCCGATCCTCCCTGGCGTGTGTTTGCTAGGATCTGGGGACAGGATCATCCAGGCAGGTACTTGTAGTAGGTGGGAGGGAGCGGTACTGGAGAGGGACTGGACCTGCGTATGCGGAAGTGGAAGACGGAGAAGTGCAGAAAACCCCATGCCGTTGAATACTCAAGTAACCTTACCTCTTGTCCATCTGGGAAAGGGAAAGAGGAGGCGCGGCATGGCAGGCGTCGCGTCCAAGGGACGGGATGCTGCAGGACCGCCCGGCATCACAAACAAATGGACGTTGCAAGCGACATCCCATCACACAACATTGTAAGTCTCTTCGAGTAAGAGGTAGGTGACTACTTCAATGCCAAAAACGATGGGGATAAAATTCACTTGAGAGTTTGACTCGCGCGAGTAGGAAATGAGGCAGGGTGAGTCGATCGTAGATGGGTAGTGGAAACCTTTCTTCATCCTCAACCTGCCAGCCAGACTTGCCTGTGTCGTACTTGCGTGCTCAGGCAAAAAGGGTAGAGGTGTCTCAGATGCAGGCGCGGATCGCAAAAGGCACTAACAGGCGGATGGGAATCTTGAGGAATGTATAGAGTACTTCTGACGTGGGCCTCCGAGAGCGCTGCCTGTCTGCAAGCCGTGAGTAGGCGGTACGAGGCCGAGCATGCGGCCCGTGCTCCGCAGACAGATCCAACCAGAATGCGTGCGCAAATAGATCCCCGCTTGATTCAGCCAAACGCCCATCCATTCATCAGAGGTTGCCATCCACCCCATGGTCCTGTCATATGTTCACAGTATCGCTACCAGCCTCGAACTTCGCCAATAGATAAAGTATCCCGCGGGCTCTCTCGTACCCCCAAGCCCGTTCGCCCTCTTCACCCTTCTTACTTGCCCTAGATCCAGCCGCACCGTTGCCTCGCTGCACATCGCTGCGTTGCGCCTGCCCCAAAAATGGACGAACCCAGGTCCCTGAAATCGGTTTTTTCCCAGGCCGAGGCAAAGCGGCTCACCTTGGAGGGCCAGTACGAGGCAAGCCAAGACGATCTTGCCGTGGCCCTCAAACTATACGAAGAGTGCCTGCATATCATCAACAAGGTGTCGCTTTTCAGCGAGAACGAGAGCCTAGAGGATCTCAACACGTCGGATCTGCCCTACCTCTTGGTGAGCTATCGGATAGCAGATCTGTTACAGAAGGTCCCCATCGCCTCCCCGCTGGAACGGAGGGTAGCCCTGAGAACCACCAGAGAAAGATACGAGCGGTTCTTGCACCTGCTTGACAGCTATTCCATCCTGTCCGCGTCAGACGCCAAGCTGCTGGAAATGTATCATGAAGACCCTGAGCGGTTCTCCACTATTTCTACCACCGACCCGGCAGCCCGTCGCAATGCTAAGATCGCGAATTTCAAGCACGAAAAGGAGCTGAAGCAGAAGCTGGAGCACATGCGGAGCTCGCCGCGCTACCTGGAGAACGGTGGCGATGAGGAAGCCGTGAGGGAGCTGTACCTGGCTACTCTGGCCTACTCTGCGCACATGGCCTTCCAGGCCCTGGAAGGCATCAACCGTGAGATGGAAATGCTGGCCCAGGCTCCCGTGCCTCTTATACCGACAACAACCACGGTGGAGGAGGATGAGCGCCGGCGCCGGACGTCTGAGGAGGCAAATGGGTTCTCGGAGAGGCTCGACTCGTCGCAAAGGCTACAGGCCTCATTCCCCGGGCCTATTCTGAGCAGAGAGGGCAGACCTCTGCGGCCGTTCACGCTCACCAGCTCACGACAAGATCTGCAAAAGGGTGTCTTCCGCCCAGGCCACAACCTGCCCACCATGAGTGTTGACGAGTATTTGGCCGAAGAGCGACGACGTGGCGGTATCATCGAGGGCGGGGGAGAAGCGAGTGGCCGGCCAGCGACGCCAGACGAAGACAACTACGAGAAAGCTGACGCCGAAACGATGAAGGCTCGGGAATGGGATGAGTTCACTGAATCGAATCCCAAGGGTGCGGGCAACACGGTGAACAGGGGCTGATGGAAGGAGACTGTGGATGGGAGGGTGCGAATGGCCTGGGAATCTGGCGGCGGGGGTGGTATACGATCAACGAGCTTACGCGCAAATGGCCGGCCGTGGAGCGAGGGCTTCATGGGTTTCTACCTCCCGCCCGTAAAGACAATGAGGCTCTTGGCGGCCACTCACAAGTGCCATGCGATACCCGACCTGGTAGAAAAGTACATTGGTAAAAGAGTAGCCAGTGGGGACCTGGGGGACTGCAGACTCCAAGTACGTCTATGCCCCGGGCCCAATGCCCAAGAGGCCCCGATGCACATAGCCGTTCATACCGGCCGGTACGGGGCCGCATGGGACAGGAGAGGGCGTACGCAGCCGGATTCTTCTTGCTGGCCCCCCAGAGGTCGGCAGGCTGTAAATCATTGGGATGTACTTACATCACAGCCGACGGTGGACCGGAGCTGGGACCTCAGCTCGAGAGTGCTCCACTTTAAGCCATGCGCGACGGCGACTGCCCGGTACGTGCCAGTCGAACGGCTGCTACTCACTAGCTAAGAACCCAATACAGGCAGTTGCTCGATACTCCAAAATCCCAAACCGTTCACAAAAGTCGCCGCGCTCTCCCGACCACATCACCCAGAACCTCGCGTTCCACGTCCTCGCCCGCTCTTGGTTGGCCATGGCGACCTCCGACCCCCTGCTCCTCCTGCGCACCAACATTGCGAGCAGCAGCACTATCGTGCCCACAGCCGCCGAGCAGGAGGCTCCTCTAGCCAAGGCCACGCACCTGACCTTCACCACGCCGGCGCGCATATCGCTGCCGATCGACAACCCGACGCGTTTTGCCTCGAATGACGCGCCCGTCAACCTCCGAAGCATCTACCTGGCATGGCTGAAGCGCGAGGTTGCGATTCCCGAGTACACGGCCTCCGTGTCGCAACTGAACGATGAGCTCGAGGGAGGTGCCAAGGTCCAGAACCTGGCCTTCGTGGAACGACTGGACCTGATTACCTGGCTCGAGGGCGCGAGCGAAGAGAGCGAGTATATCAAGCCGCTGGCGGGCGACACCGATGGAGCCGCTTCCAGTGCCGCCGCCGCTCTGGCTTCCAAGGGCGCCGCCGCCCCAGCCATCGGCGCGACGGTGGGCAGATCCGGCAAAGGCACCATAGATCCGCGCCTGGCCATTATCTACAACAGCGAGCGCAAGATGGGCGACCGTAACAGCGTGCTGAGGGGTATCAAGCCGACAGTACGCCATGATGCGGTCTCCAACCCACACGGTGGCAAACAAGACTGACAGGATATGTGCAGGACTTCTCTCACATTCGCAAACTCGCGGCGCCACTCGTCTCCAAGAAACTACAACCTGCGACCACCAACATCTCTTCCAACCCGGCTCTTGCCTCCCACCAAAAGACGAAGCGACCCGATCCCATCATTCTCCTGTCGCCATCCGCTTCTTCTCTCCTCCGCATGACCAACATCAAGTCTTTCCTCGAAGGGGGAAAGTACGTGCCAGCCGACAGCGCACACGCCGGCTCCAGCTCGAGCGCATCTATGCTGCACATCAACCGCCTGCTCAAGGAGATTGATCCGCACAGACCCATGCGCTTCATTCTCGTCGAGGGGCCGGAGCAGTTCAAACCGGAATATTGGAGCCGCGTGGTTGCTGTCTTCACCACGGGCCAGGCTTGGCAATTCAAAAACTACAAATGGAGCACGCCGCACGAGCTGTTCCGCCACATCCCCGGCATCTACGTAGGCTGGCGGGGCGACCAACTACCGGAGAACATCCAAGCTTGGGGGCACAGAGTCGTGGCCACGGGAATTGACCGCTGGAAGGAGGTGAACCCGACCGGTACCGACTCCAGCCGGTGGCGGGACCGTGAAATTGTTGAGCAGATCTGGAAGGCCATTGAGAACAACATGCGGAGCAAGGGATGGAGGCGCGACCAGGCGCCCACTCAGATATAAAGCGGCCTAACAATGGGTGATTTTCGGGCGACTGGCGTTGCATAGGTGCAAAACTTGGGCATCAGATAAAGGGGGGGGGGGGGGGGGGGGTCATCAGTAATCCTGCCCAGACAGAGGGGCTGGTTTAGGACGAGCCGAACCCTACTTGCGGTTACATGGACTAAGTGGCCAACGAGAATCCAGTCGTGATCAGTGACTTTTCCAGAAGCACTTTCGGCCTGTCTGCAGTACTTTGACTACTTACTCATTTCTCGATAGTAACAGGTCGTCGTATCAGAGATCATGCCAGCCAATCGACTAAAAAGAAGAAGCGACAGAGGTCGTGCTGGCCATTCGATATCCCAGATATCATGCCTTCTCAGGGGTTCTGGGCCAAGAACTGCCGAACCCAAACATGGGCTGCCGTCGTCGCCCTCGTAGAGACACGATCAAGACGATACCCCCCGCATAAAACATTTTCATGGGGCTGTATATATGATATGAATAGTTTGTCCAATTATACCCTTCCGGCAGGATCTGTTCCTTGCCTTTCACATAGTAGGCTAAGGGGCCGATAGTCAGCCGACACAAAGAATACCAAGCCTGGAGATCCCATTCAGAGGAATTCGTCGAAATGGCCATGTCGACATACCTCCTTATGCAAGAAAGAAAGAAACGTAGACTTCAGCTTCCTTCTCATCTTTACATCTGCCTGCGATCAGCCTTGCCCATATAAAGCTCCATGTGGCCCTATTTCCCCGGTTCCAGCTTCACATCGACGCATGTACGAGAGATAACCTAGGAAAAAAAAAGGGTTGTATTACATATTCTATCTGCCATGTTGGTCGTTGCTGTGTCTATGGTTTTTTCCCCTCTCAGCTCCGGTTGCAGTTCGATTCGAATCTCTACTCCCCCAAAGTAAAGCCTCCCGGCGGAACCCTCCTCGGGCCGTCCAAAGTTCTACGTGCAACGTACATCCTCGTATACAGATCATCCATGAGAGTAACCTCATTATTAGACAGCATATATTTGCCGATGACATTCAGCACCTTACAGTCATGACCACACCGCTTCCAAGAACACCTAGAACCTACTTCTCGGGCCGCAAGAACGCCTAAGCTAAGCCTGGGCTCGAGTCTCGAACGCTGAGTGCCCTTGCACATGCTCTTTCGTTTGGTTTCCATTGCCCACCCCGCTGGCATTCCAGCTCGTGGTCTCGTCTCCAACTTAACCCTACCGTGCAGTGTCCGCCTTTCCGGTCTGGTTTCCGCACGCCCCGTTGGGAATGATTCCCGAGGGCCGGCTGGGGTGTAAGCCCAGGATCCTAGCACCACGGAGATTCGTGCATAGGGTCGAGGGAAGGAAATGGGCAGAATCATCTCAAGCTCGTTACGAAACCGACTTTTGCCTTCGTCCTAAGACTGGGAATCCTCGCTGCCGGCAGTGGCTGCCGGCCCTAGCGCATGTATATGTACGTTGGCACATTCTTATAGATTCCAGTGGTGAAACGGCAACATCCATGCTACCTTCTCCGTGTCACGAGTCTGTTGAAATCAGGAAAATCATGACTCATTGATCGAACCACATAGAAGCCCGGTCTCAGCGATATGTGCCCTTGTCCAGCTGAAAGTGTACGCCAGGAATGGCCGACTACCCAGCGACCCGGTCCCCGGCTCCCCTGAATAGCCCGTTTTCCCATGACAATTCATCCGATTGCAGCATCCCTCAAGAGGCTAGGTTGTAGTGGGTAAAGCAGAGGGGAGGAGAAGCATCTCAGGAGTGACTGCTACACGCCGCCCGCTTTTTTTGTGGTCCGGCAAGACGCGCCTTGGCTAAGGGCACGGGAACATACGCAACCATCAGCATCCACGTCTCTTCCAGGATCATCGCTTCTGCTATAACTTGTCCACGCTGCTTGGCCTTGCTAGTTTGGGTCCCCGCAACCAGCCTGCTGGAATCCAGCGGGTCCGGTCGAAGGCCAAACCGACCAACTTTCAGGTCGGGCTAAGGGGGGGGGAGGGGGGGCGTTATCGTCGGCCACTTTAACCCGGCCGAGGCACTGCCAGGGGTCTCGTGATCGCTGCCGATCGAATACTGGCATGGATATCCAAGATGAAGGGTGGTCACCATGAGCTCTTCTGGTATGGCTTCAGCGTCTAGCCGTCTAATAGCCTGCAGTGCGCGGCCCCCCCCCCCCCCCCTTAGCTAGTAGAGGCCCAGAGTCACCCTATACCCTTATCAGTAGCCACCTTACAGGTTGCAGACGACAGTCCGTACGCGGCGCCATGCATCAAGAGTCAAGGGGCCGGCAGGAAGCTTAGCTATACATTGCCGTACGACGCAGCGGGCAAGCACGAATTTTCCGCCTGGGCAATTTCTGTTCGGACTCTTCCCCAGAAACCAGGGGAGGCCGGAGAGGAAGGTGGTTCTTCGCCCATCCCTCACCCCAAGACACGCGGCCCGGACCTCCCCGATTTGGCAAGACCTACACATGAAAGCTGAGGAGACATCTGTGGGTGAATACACATGGTCACCAAGGCTGATGGCCAGCTGGACGTCTACTTCCTGCCCCTCCTGCTCGTCCTGCATTTCGTGAGTCGGCTTGGTCTATTCTCAGGTCCGCCTGATGATGGCCTTTCCGAGGTGGAAGGGAGAGCGGACGACGGAGCTGGGGACCGATCCGGATCTACGGCCGAAAGAACAGTTGCGGGGAAGGGTGCACATCCGGCCGCCGGCATCCTGTGTTTCGACGTTAGGCTTGTGCCGGCAATGTTGGACACATGGCTATCCTTCCCTATACACACGGCGGGGCACCAGCAGCCGGTTCCCTGTTTGGACATGAAGGCCCCGAGACCCATGTTTATTTTCTTTTTTGGCTTTGGCCGGAACCTACTCCGCCTAGTAGTCTCGGGTTCATTTGCGTATCTGCCACCGAATAAGGGGCCCGGGGGGAGGGGTAAAGGGGGAGTAGCGGAGGGATGGTAGTGACGTCCATACGACTGACTCCTGGGCTGTGCTTCCTCCACAACCCGACGACTCTAGGGGCGCGGCGACGTGGAAATCAAACGAGGCGGGAATCAAACGACGTCGAATTCATCAAGCTTGAACGGCGACATGTACAAAGGAGGTGCGTAACTTGGCCACACATGCCTAAACCTGCCGGATTACCGAGACCACGGCCGCAAGGACCGACTTGGGCAGCGGCTTGCTAGTCATCCCTATATTTCTGCTCCCCCATCAAGCCGGAGAGCGGTGGATACGAGACCGCGGCTGGGTATTGTACTGATGCGCGGCACAAGCATCAGGCGCCTTTCGGGGGCGCCCTCTCCACCATATCCGACTCGCGGCACCGTGGCCACCACCAGCCCCGGCAAGTCGGTCTGGGCAAATAGCCGGGAGGAACGAAATGGCCGTCCTTTGCACACGTCGCCTGCGAGGCAGGGGCGGTTGGCCCCCCCTCCCGCCCCCCGCTGGCGGCCTCGCGACGTCAGGGCCGTCGGGGTTGAGAACGACGGACGGCCCGTAGCGTGACCGGGAATAGGCGGAGTGGCAGGCACCACGAGGGCACGTTGCGTCAAAGTCGCACCCCTTTCGGCACGGGCGTCCCGGCCGACAAGAAACATCCTCGGGTCCTGCAGTAGACACCCAACCCAGGCCCCGAAAGGGGAGGAGGTTTCTGCCAGCGCCCTCCCAGCCCGGCGGCTTCCGCGCCTCCCCCCCCCCCGCCGGAGCCTCGAAGGCCGAATTTCTGGATACCGAGGGGTCCAGGCGCGTAAGCGTCTCGGTCAGGCGTCGTGCGGGACGCGAAGCCGGAGGGGCCAGCGCCGAAGCAGCCAAGTGCGGTAGGACAAGCAAGGACAGAGCTGAGCGTGGGCAACTAACGCAAACCCAAGGTGGATTGCCTGCCAGCCGAATGCAGGCAATGGCTGGGCCATCATCGCCAGAGCCCTTCGTCTGAAGTCCCGAGAAAGCTGCCGAGGAGGGCGTGGGACGGCGGCTAGCAGAGCATATCTGATGTTAGTAGCGAGCCGGCGAACTCAAAGACGGCCAACGCCGCCAGCGATGCAGGCCCTGTCAGTCGAGGGCCAGCCTGCCCATGGATACCGCATCGCATCCATGCACCCGGCCGCCCAACGCGTCCTCGGTGAGCCGACGGAGCCAAGGGAAAACCGCGTCGAGTTGCGGGCCTGCCCGAAGTCGAAGCAAACACCCACGGCCATCCCGTCCAGCTCTACCCTTGCCGTCAGCAACCCGAGACCGAGGCCAGCCATCTTCACGGTCACGCGATAACGCTATGGCGCCTGCCAGCCCCCAAAGTACCGGGAACCATCCATCATGGCGTGTGCATGGCGGCGCCCTCCCTGGCTGGCCTGATGCTTTGCGGCCGCGCACGACGAAGGCGACCAAGGTAGCAGCAGCAGAGAGAGCTGGAGAGTACTTAGTTGTCCAATGTTTTCGTTGGTGGCAAGCGGCAGGGCGCTGACCTACTACTTATTAGTACGCACCGCCGGTAGCATGGATTTGCATGTAGGCATCGTCTCTTCTGGCTCAGCGGCTCCTTTTTCGACCGAGCCGTCACTCGGCGCACACGTATGGCAGATCACGCCAGTTCCCGGGGGGCCGCTGGGCATCACGGCCGTCGGACCAACCTCAGGGTCCCCGCCCTGGTGAGGATTTCCCGCCGCCAAGCAGTGAGGCAAGCCACCCGGCACTTGTACATGAAGTACATACCGCCGCCCAGCGCGCAGGAGGTCGGGGGGGGGTTTCCAATCCGGAAGGGTTTTCAATGGGACAATGTTGCCTGTCTGCCCTGGTGCAGGGAGCACGCTGCACCACCAAGCCGATGCGATGGTTTCCCGGCCCCGGGCAGGCGCATGCGACCGAACCACAGCAGCAAATCGGGCGGCCGGTCGGTCGAAACACGACGGCACGCCTGTCGGCCGAGAGCGCGGCACACATGCCACACCAGCAGGGCCTGGCAGTCGACCCAAGAAGGGGGCCCCAGGGCTCTCTGGCTGTCGCTGTATTCCGCTCCGAGGAACTCGTCGGTAGACCGTGGTAATATACGGGAGTACTGCACGACAAGAGTAGTCCCGATTCAGCTCATCAACCTGAAGACCGGTCTGGATACCCGGGGGGGGGGGGGGGGGGGGATGATATATCGGGAGCGGCACCGCGGCAGGCGACTGTCCAAGCTAGGTCGCATAGGCACATACGCACACACGCACACACACATATACATATACATAATGCACTCTGTATATCTGTAGATCGGGATACCTAGTTGCCCTGTTTTCTGCAAATATATGACCCTTTACAGACACATTGAAATGGGTAAATAATCGATTTGAGGGGGGGGGGGGGGAGGCTGGCGTTCGTGTGTGCGCGCCATGCCTACCGCCTTGGGGCTGGCGTGACTCGGCTAGTCACTAACCACGGTCCATGTGGCCATGTGAGTGAGGAGGTAACAGGACACCGTGGGCGCGGTAGCAACAGTCGTTGTAATATCAAGACGGGTTGGGGCCGTCGTCGTGAGGGCCATCGTCGCGGGGCCGTCCATGCCACCGCCCCTTTACACAGTTCAGTTCATAAGAGAGATTCACTAGTGCCCGCCAACAGGCCAACCGCTTTGGCGAGCAAAACGCAGGCATCCCAGGCCCAGCGGGGCTTGCCACGTGGAAGTTCACAGCCGTTGACCGCACGCACACCACACGACTGATCTGCATCGCAGCAATAGTGCGGGCAGGCACTTCTTGTCCTTGGGCGCGGGCGCGCCGTGGTGTCCGTCGGAGCCCCGGCTGGAATCGAGGCTTGTGGCCTGTCTCCATAGCCCGCGTCCAGGCCGGCCGACCCCTGGGCCAATACGAAGCCGAAAAGGTCGCTACAAACAGGGCTAAAGAGGCTCGGGGGCGTGCCTCCCACGCGCCGACGGCTGGCCCCAGCTACTTAGGTCTGCTTTCCAGTCAGACTGGCCTCACCAAGTAGGCCCAGCGCGAGCGGTGAGGCTCGAGACGGAACCGCTAGGGCCGGTCTGGGTCGAAAGAGACGTGCGGTCGCGGATCAGGACCCCAGGTTTGGGTGGTCTACTCGAAACCTTCGGTCTTCGCAGAATCCTGCTTGCCGGGATGGGATGAGCACTGGTCCCGGTCGGCTCTTTGCTTGGGCTGGTGATTACATAGTTGGCGTGCGGCCCTAGTCTTAGGGAGACGCCCTTACTCTGACTGGCTGGAGGAGGGGGGCCGAGATACTCCACGGGCACCCCAACGAGGTATGTACTATTATCAGTTCGTACCATGCGTGCCCATTCAATAAACCATCGTCGGCGACGGGCGGGCGGGCGGGCAGGTCAGGCGTACAGAACGTCCGAGGTTGGGCTGCATTGCGGGTGAGGAGGGGGTTGATCCTGGGCCGACAAACCCTCAACCCCAACAGGCATGCCCGGGGGTGCAGGCCACTCGGTCATGGCGACGTACACTGGTCGTTCGAGACCCCTCAAGCTCGCCCGACGGTAGAGGGAACTAACCGCAGGGCGGCATGGGACGGAATGAAGGATGAGATGGGTTGGGATGGCACTTCTCTCGGCGGCAAGGCAGGACAAGGCTAGGTCAGGCCCTGCTCGGCACCGTAGGAGCTCCGACACCCAGGGGACAGGGTAGAGACCAGACCTGCGACAGTAACATCCAAGACTGTCCGATCACACAAGACAACCAGCCAGCCAACCCTGCCGGGGATCGAACCCCACAGCTTCTAGAAGGCCGCGGCAAGCCAGGGCAAAGGCCGCTGTCACGTTTGATGTGTCCCCTGAAGGAGAGAGCTTTACTGGGGTGTGGGCAGACGTCGTACGATGGTTACTTGAAATGGGGCGTTTTTGGCAGATCGCAAAGCCCGAGTGAAGCAGCCTCCGCAGCCTCCGCATCTGACTAGCAGGGCCATCTTTGGTACGGAGAGTTTCGCGGTTCTAAGCCACCTCGGTGCCCCCGTTGTCGTCGTCGCCGTTGTCGTCGTCGCCGCCGTCCTGATTGATCATCGTCCAGGGACATCGGTGCTTGCGCGGATCCAGATCACTCCAACGGGCATCGATGAGCATGTGCAGCCGGGACTTGGCTCCTGGGTTGCTGGTGCTGACCAACTATGGTGTGTCCGAGTATCTGGGTGCGTATGATAACCCCTCCTGCTCTCGTCTCCATCGTGGCCCCCTTGTTTCCGTTGGTGTTGCCTGCTCTTTCAGCCGGCAGCAGAAGCAGCACCAGCACAGGGGTTCGGGCTTCCGTCGGTACACAAGGGGGAAAAAAGGTCTACCCGGCCCGGCCAGCCAACCAGAAGCCCTCAAAGGCGGCCAGCCTGCCACCTGGCAGGTACCTCGGTGCGGGTAGCCTACTTACACGCTCGTTTGATTGTCTTTTGCTGCTCAAGACCTTCTTGGAAAGGGGGCCTCGGATGGAGCATGTGTTCGTATGCTGAGAAAGCGATGGAACTCTACAAATACATGGCACATCCAGTGTGTCGATAGTCTACTAGTCCAGCCCATGCGAGGCGCTTCATGCATCGGACTGATGTGGCGGACCTGGGGCTGCATACGAATACAGGTGACACGAACGAAAAAGAGCCAAGAAGTACATATACCTCAATGCCTCGATTCGGGGTAAACCACATTGTACCTCCGTTCCGCACCTCCTAAGGATGGCTTTGAACGTGGGGGCATCATTATGTCGTCACTGACATGGAAGAGAGGCGGAATGAAGCCTAACTTAGGGGCAGAAGAGGGGAACAAGGGCCGGGGGGGGGGGGGGGGGGGGGGGGGGGGGGGGGGGGGGGGGGGGGGGGGGGGGGGGGAAAAAAAACGTTCCTTACGGCGATGAAGGTCAAGGGCTGCGCTGCAACGTGCTGACCGTCCACGGTTGATGCTGCTAGGCTCAAATTCACCAACTGGATCAGCAGGTCGTTTGTTCCTCCAGCACGCGTGGCTGGCAACCCCTCCCCCGCCCACTTTGCATCAGACCACGTGCGCGCAGGGATGCATCATATCCTCCATACATGATCGTGTTCAGAGGTTTGGCAGCAGGTCGGTATAGAGTATTGATTTGGGGTGCATGTAGACGTGATGCGCGTCGGCCTACTACTCTGACGTGGTCCTCGGTCGTCCGTGATGCAGTATGTGCTAGTGATGCCCTCTTCCGAGGTGTCAGAAGCATCTGCCATCTTTCCTCACATGCCTGGCCAGAAGGAGGCAACTGTATCCGTCGGGCCCTCCGTCAAGGTGCTCCCCTGGGTCTGCCTGGCCCCTGGCTGGTGTTCGTAGGTGGGTTGGCATGACAACCCAGGACGGCCTGTTGTAGCCCTGCAGCTGGGCAGGATGGAACGGAGATGTATGTACGATACAAGACCCAGCGAAGTAGTGTTACACACGCATATGCACTTCATCACACCACGATCGGGTTGGGAGGCACGGGTCTAGACCGCCGTGGCACACGATGTAGGGTTACGGAAACGGACATGGCGCACACCCACTCGCTGCTGCTCTCGTCCCCGGTCATGCCATCTGCTTCCTAGTCCCAGGGAGCGAATTGGCTGGTGGGTTGCCAGCGCGCGCAAAGAGAAATGACCTCGATGAGCTTCCGGTCCGCGTGCGAAATCCCATACCAAGGCGTCAGATTGTTTGGTTCGGCGGAGCACTGCCCGGGTTTCACGTGTTGGATGAGTTCTAGAACAATTCGGCGCGGCTTTTCCCACGCTGCCACGAGGCCTGTCCCAGTAACCCATACTTGCCCCATTGGCCCGCAGCAGTGGCAGCGACGACGAACCCCCAAGACGACGACGACGCTAAAGCAAACATGCTCTTCCTTGACACTTCTGCTTTCCCATGGTTTGCACCGCCTGAGCCGCCTGGTTTTATGGTACCATCGGATTCGCCGTGCCAGGCTCAAGGCCCGGGCAGGCAACACATGGCCGCGATGAGGCCTTGGCTACTATGGATGATGCCTGCCCCGAACCCCCAGTTGCGGGCGGCCCGGCAGGCTCCCATGACGTCGTGCACGCTGATCCGATTTTTTTTGTTTTTCCATGGACCAGCCAGCTCGAACATCGGGCGCTCCAACTTCTCGTGCTGCCTGGGCAGCCCTGCACTAGCGAAACCGAGCATAGGGTAGGCTATCAATGTGCGTGCGGAGGGAAAGACCTACGTGTTGGGCATGTGGCTGAGCAGCCAGTGGGCATAACAAATGCCTGCCAGCCGAGGGGGGTAGCAAAATAAATGACTCAACTATAAGGGTGTTTGGTGTGGCGTTGAGTCACTTTTTTTGTTACCCCCCTGCCAGCCGCGCTTCCTCATGCCTCTGCTGGGCTGCTCTATCTCAAGTTCTTCTACGCCCGCCTTTGTGGCTGGGGCTGTTCTCATGTATCCGAATTAACACTGCCGTGTGAGCGCCGGCACTTCGGCGGTCGTGGCAAGTCTGGCGGTTGCATGCTCGTGCACCACATGGTACAGCATCTCTGGGGAGCGACTATCATCCTAGGTTGTTTCGAAGCGGATCTGACACCGATCCCTCAGCAAGCCCGAACCTTTCGAAACACGGGCTCGTAATCTCGAGCGTTCCGCGCCACGCCATTCTCGGTTGCTTGTCCTCAGATAGATTCAAGCCACCCACTCAGGCGGGCAGATTGTACAAGGAAGAAAGACATGGATCACTGCAGCCTCCCCTTCGTGCCGCCGTGGCCACAATCTCGGCACGCAGTCTCGAAATATTTCCGAGCATCGGGCCCGACCAGGTATCTGCTGGTAATCACCGGGTGCCCCCCATACCGGTGGCTGATTAGAGGAGGAACAGGTAAGATACCCGAGCGATCCTTCGTAAACGCGCGTACGTACGTGTACTCTGTACACTGACTGACTACATGGTTGTACATACCACGCGACTCAGACCCGCGCGCCCAGGGGCGGCTGGCCACGAGGAGACCCTGTCTCCCGCCCGTCCATGTGCCAGGATGGCTGTCCCAACGGTCGATTCCTACCACGCATGTTCATGCCCGCCTCCTCACTTAGCAGAGGCGAACCTGGGTGGTCCGGAACGGACCAATAGGGCGAGCAGCTAGCTGAGTTTGTGTCCAATACGATGAGACACACAAGCAACGCCGGCGACATCGTAACCGCGATCCAGCGGTGTCGAGCCGCATGGCATGGGTGTGGACGCTGGGTACGAAACTGCAGTCGGTGCCTGCTATATCTCCCGCGCCCAACCAAGTAGCGGGAGGCGCTGGCCGACACAGACATCATCACGGGCCAGAAAAAGGAGTTAGATGGTCCGGTTGCATCGTATACGCATGTGCATACTACTAACTGCCAACGTCGGCATGGACATGAATTTCTCTTGCTTGCCAGACATTGGCCCGAGACCTAACCAGTCCGCTGGGAAGCTTCGTTCCTTGGACTTCTAGAAGTTCCAAACGGATCGAATTGCTGGGTGAGACAAAGGTCAGCCCCGCCGCTATGTCATCCATGTTCGCGGCATGTTTTGTTTTGGTTTTCGTTGCGAGCGCTCAGGCTGTCGTTCCTGGACGTGTCCAGCTGGCATCTCCACCTCCTCGTTGCCAGCCTGCGTACGCTCCATTAGCCATGTCTTAGCGCCGTGATAGGGATCATCATGGCCGACAGCAAGGGCGGGGCCCAGCAGAGACAGATTGTCACAAAGGGCGAAGCGACTGATCACTCGGGCTATTCTCGTCGTGGCGGCTCTGACGGACGGGGCGGAGTCAGTTCGCAGTTCCGCCCCTCGTGGTTAGCCCTGGCCCCAGCCCAGGGGGCCCGGCGGTCAACTGAGGCCAGTCCACACCGGCCCGCGCCCGACAACAGGAATTTCCCAGGGGTACAAGGGTTGCCACCAAGAGCCCGTGGGGCAGAATGTACATATGAGAAGTTTTCGTTGTCAGGCGCGAGGCCGGCCAAGTGGTGGTGATCTCGCCCCGCAAAGGCCTTGCCAGACACGGAAAAAGGGACCATGGCCAACAGACCAAGGTAGCGGACGGCCGACGACGGCGGTACCGATACGGGCGGCACCACATGCTCGGTAACGCGATTGCGCGCTCTCTCGATTGAGTACAGAAGTACCTATCCCTACATCTCTACCAATGGTACGGACCGAGGCTCTGTTAGGCGTTCGGTTTGCGGTAGTGAAGGCACAGGGTGTACCCCCTAACGGAATGGACGGCAGGGCGGGATAAACGCCACATGGTTCTTGCATTCATCGCGTTGTTCCGTTTGAAAGCATGGTAATTCGGTAGAGGACAACGGACCGGGCCTATATTGACACGTACGGCACAGAGCCGCGACGCCAACAGCCCAGCTTGTCCGAATGCTCAGCACCATTACCGACCTTTCCCCATGCGGTAGCCCCGTGTATGGCCCGGTTCATGCACTGGGCTTCTCGTGGCGCTACGTGCCAATATGGGCCACTGCTGGGAGGGTGGCTTCCGCTCTCATGGCTGCACGAGTACTGTGCGAGAAAGAAACGCGATTGGGTGCTCGTGCAGCGTACACTGCGGTCGTACGCCCCTCCCCCCCTTCCACGACCGATGGATTGGATGGCGCGCCCCGGGTGGTCGGCGATTCAGAGGGCGACCAGCTGTCGTACTCATTTCCGCTATACATGCAACTCTACACGCGAACAGACACGTTGTCGGGGTTCGTGACAATGCGGCGACGGCCCAGGTTAGTCGTCGTCGGCGGTACAGGCAGACCAGCGGCATACGAGGTGGAATTGAAGCAGGGCAGAAGCAGGCGTGCCTGTGTTTCGCATCGTACGGATTCATCTATCCATGGACCCCCCCCCCCCCCCCCCCCCCCAGCCCAAGCTGCTTTCCAGGCCCAGGACACGTTGCCAGAGGCCATTTGGCTTTGATGTCGACCCTCCGCCCCGTCCGGGACAGGGGGGGACGAGCCCAATTTCTGCTTTCGACACGTCCACACTGCGGTGCCTCCGGCTGGCTGCCAAGACACTTCTTGTGACGAGATCCAGGCGTGGAGCCACGCGCTGTGGACGGGGCGGGTGGGCACTAAAAGATGAAAAGACATGACCCATGCCAAAAGCGGTTGGGTTCCCTGAGCCGAATCCCTGCCAGCCACGCGCTGATCTGTCGGCCTACCACGTACAAAGACGCACCCTACGGAGCACAGTAACAGTGGCACGCGGTGGTGACGGAGGCAGGCAGGGAGGAGGGGAGGGGCAAAGGGGGGAGAGCTGTTTTCTCCCGGTACCGTTGCATTGCAAATGGAGCGCCTGAGCGTGGAGGGCCAAGGACGGGCTTGGCTGCAGGGGACCTGACTTATCACAATGTCGGCCAGGGCACAGAACTCCTGGAATGGACGGACTGGGGCGTGTTGAAGCATAATGGCCGCGCTCTCAGCCCAAGTGGGCGGCGCCGACAGGACGATATTGAGGTTTGCCCCCTCGGGCGTGTGATTGGATGCATCCGCCCGGGGTCGTCGCTTCATGCGAGCCAACCGCACGAACGACAACCCGAACGCAGGTTGATACGGAGTGTATCTATCTGCAGGAGCTACCACGACGTCGACGCCCACGTGGAGGAGAGGTGAGGGCCACACAGGACTGCTACTATATCTACGTCCCAGGCAAAAGCTTAGGAAGGCTCGGAAGGCAGGGCGGCGATCTCGGCAGGCCCGCCTGCCCGCCAATATCCCTTCCCTTTCCCGCCGAGACCTGTGGCTCTCCACGAGGACATGTCATGCACGTGGGCAGGAGGGCCGATTCCATGGTTCTCCAAGCATCGGGTGCACCGTTGTGCTTGTTTCGGGGTCTTGCTTCTTCCAGCACATGTGCGACCAATATGCGCCCGCCAAGCTCCTGTGTGAGCGTGAGCCTGCACGACACCTGCCACTTGCGTTCGGCACGAGAAGGTGGTTACACGATGCAGATGGTGGCTGTATTCGTACTGACGACAAGGATTTTTTTGTCGTTGTTGTTGTTGTTGTTCGCGGGGAGGGAGTCCCTAGACGACACGTCGGCGGCTCGACGCTGAGCTCCCTCATTCATTCCCACCCAGCTATCCGTTCATTACCTGTTGTTGCCCCTCTGGGCCTACCTCGTAAGCAAGAGATAGGTAGAGAATAGGGCGTATGGCTAGTTGTATGCGAGCAGCATTCCCTACAAGGCTCATGACCGCCTTGCATACTCGCGTACGATACCCACCCCCTCTTTCTCGGCAGGGGTGCAGTAGCCGCCAAGCAGGCCGTGTGTACTATGTGAGAATATTAATACACATTTGTTGATACATGTTTGTTTTCATACCTAGACGCACGCCCTGCGCAATCCATCCTGTACACCCAAACCTCCTTTCATGTACGTACAACACACAAGCTAGGCACTTTTCTGGCCATGCTGATGGCGACATCAGCGGTCGTCCCGTCAGTATCCTTCCGTACCCCGTTTGCCAATACGCCGGGGGGTCCATATGCGTGGCCAGGACGGGCTGGAGGGAAGCAAGCATCCACCACGCTTTGGGAGCTGGTGCGCACTGTCCGCAAGATGGATAACGATGACCACAGATACGTAATGGGATTGGGCATTCCTATGCGAAGCACTAACCGCAATGAGGATATACGTTGTATGAAGGGAGTGATAGGGAAGCACGGAGAAAGCAGAGGGCCTTTTGCCGCCAAGGCCGCAGTGGGTCTTCATGCCACCCTGCCCACCTATCCATTAACCAGCAATCCATTCTGTCACTGAAGGCCCTGAGACCGGCCCATACCTTCAATCCTGCCAGCACCCCCCCCCCCCCCCCATCTCCGGCTCATTCCCTGGAGATTTGCGCCTTGACCCTCCAGCCAGCACGGCTTTGCAGTGGTGCAGCGCCGTTGCGAAGCGGGCGCACCAGTCCGACGTGTTACGACTCCCAGCCCATGCGCCGGCTCTTTCTGCATCGACGCCAACGCGCGCAGAGCCAGGCGCCAAAAGTCATGTGGCTTGCGGTGCTAGTAAATAGAACCTATGTTGGTACCGTCTCTCTCGTCATATCGTCCATTTCCATGCATCGATCCCTTTTGTTCGGGGCGTCGTCGCACGAGGGGGTGCTTGCCGACAGTGGATCACACGTCTCGGGCACACATTCGCGCTGCTCGCTGCTGCATGCAGATCTCGTCAGACACATGGCACCAGGGCGCCAGGGTACGCACATGGGCAGCAGCCCACTAATAAGATCCCATCACCGCCACGCGAACCCAAAACGTTGGGGGAGGCGTGTGCAGGGCGGCAGGCCCAGGGGGGGGAGGGGGCCCTTCGTCATTCGCTGACATACCGTGCCCAGCCTGCCATCGCGTCGTGCCGAGAGCAGAGGAAAAGCCTACTCCGACTCCCGTCCCTACACACACGTACATGCCGTGCCGTTTGCATCGTCTGGCCGCTCCGGTTGGACCGGTGGCAATCAACCGCCGACCCTTCCTGTCCCTGCCGGCTCAACCGCCCAGGCCGGCGCGGGAGCGGACAGCCGAGGGGCATGGGCGCGACAGAGGGAGATGAGGAGAGGGGGCGGGTGTGCTGTATGCGCGCATGGCGTGTTGTGTAGGATGGGACAGGGCGAGAGGGGGGGGAGGAGGAGGAGGCGCTTGGGGGGCAAGAGAGCGCGTGAGTGATGAGTTGCGTCGGCAAACCACCCTCCGACCGACGATGGCCCACTGCAAAGCGATGGCACAAGTACCGAATACTGGACCAAATCGGTTAGGCCGATTGCGCGGGCCAAGGGGGAACGGTGGGCTCTGCATGTGGTGGTAGAGGGGCCTTGGTGCCCACGTCTACGTTACGACTACGCCGCGGGCGGGCGATGGCAAGTGACATGCATCGCTCGCGACGTTGGGGCGCACTGGAGTGCCGACGGGTTGCGGCGAAGTACATCCATCACTCCCTATTGCCGAATGCCACTAATGAAAAGTACGAGACCCAGTGCACGAGAAGGGGCGATGACAGAAAAAGAAGAGAAAAAAACAAACCCTGAGCGACCCCACCCTGCGCGTGCGTGCCCAGCCCACATGGCCACCCGCTCTCCCTGCGCCGTCGTGTGAAAACGAAGCCAAACAACAAGACCCCTGTGAAGGAGGCAGGGAGGCCGGCGCTGGGCAGGACAGCGGGCTCCGCAAGCAAAGCCCGGGAGTGGCAGACAGGGAGCGTGGTGGATGGAGGAGCAGCAGCAGCAGCAGCAGCAGCCATCTTTTTCTGTCGGTAATGGATTGTGGATGGATACCAGGTATACACAAGTGTGTGTGTGGCCTTGCGCACGAACCTTGTACGCAGGCCGAGGTGGGAAGCATACGATGATGGATGGGATGGATGAATGTATGGATGGGAGGGTGGCATGTACCCAGGCGAAATGTACAGGTTGGCGGTAGCTGTACCAGCACCCGTGGCGGGCGGTACTCCTCGCCCTAGGTACTCTCTTCATCCATCCCATGCTATGGTAGCCGTTCCACTATCCGCAGTAGCAGGGAGCCCCATACCTAGCCTATACCTAAGCCACCCTCCCCGGCTAGGCCCCATTCATGCTGTAGCGGTACCTTCTCGTACTTGCATGGACAAGTACCGCCCGCCATCCACCATCCATCCCATGGGATCCCTGATGCTAGCCCAGCCCATCCCGTTCCATGCCTCAATCAGCCAGGCACTAGCATCCCGACCAGCACTGGCCTTTAGGGGTGGGCATGCCCAGTTGCACACTACACTAGGTAGGGTACCCAGCGCCAGGTTCAGGGCCAGCCGCGGCAGGGGAGTGTACCCCCCGTTGGAGTGCCAGAGCGTCATGATGGGAGGCACCGCAATGCAGCCAGCGCAGGGCTGCTACTACCCCATTGATGCTGGGATGGCACGCAGGTAGGTAATGCCGTACCTGTAGGTACCGGCCGGGTCTACCTCTGTAGGCCCTGTTCAGAAGCCCCCCCCCCCCCCTCGTTCCCAGCCTGGCCCTCCGTCCGCCGCCGCCGACGCCGCCGCTGTTGCTGCCGCTCCTGCTGCTCTTGCTGCCGCCCGCTACTACTGCTACTTCCGCTGTTGCTGCTATCGCACACGCGCCCTCTGTTGCGCCGCCCCCTCCCCTCCCCCCGTCCGCTCGCTCTTGCTTTTATTTAGTGCGCATTTTGAATCAAGTCGATGGATCACCTTGTTTCATTTGACCGCTTCTGCTAGGGATTGTTGCCTACACTACGTACTATCCCCAGTCTCCATTTTCGACTTGGATCTCGCCGAACAACTAATCGACTGAACATTTCTTTCCTTCCCCCCCCCCTAATATGGTAGATGGCTGCTCGGTCTGACTTGGCTGTTCAAGAACCGTCACCTGGGACAACAGCAGCACGACTGCGCCGACCATCATCGCCAGCGTCATCCTCTGCATCTTCCACTGCCACCACCATCACCGGCAGCACCGCAGCCCGCACCACCTCCACGCCCACCCAGACCAATACCACTGCCAGTCCCAGAAAACCACCGAAGCTGCAGCTTGTCCACGACGCCGACGACCAAGGCCCAGCTAGCACCGCTCCGCCATCATCACACAACAGCACTGCATCCCTCGCCTCCTCCGGCAGTAGCAGACTCGCAGACTCGGCCGCCATTGATCGCAGAAGCAGTAGAAGCAGCAGCACCACTAGCAGCAGCAGCACCACTAGCAGCAACGCTATCACCAGCCCCAACGCTGCCAACAATCCTGCCACCAACAGCAACAAATCCTTCCGCCAACACCAATTGACGTCGTCGACCGATAGCTCGATCTCGTCCTCGACGCTTTCTTCGCCCAGATCACCGCGAACCAGCGTAGGCTTCTTTGCTTTCGCCTCCAACCTGCTTGGTGGTGGTTCCAACAAGAATAACCACCCCTCCAGCTCGTCCTCGCCAGGCCAGCCCATCACCACTGTCCGGGCCCGCCATTCCTCCTCTACCCTGAGCGGCTTTGGGAGGTTCTCGGTCGTCCTCGACTCGCCTACTTTCTCTTCCTCCAACGAGCAGACCCACCAGGACAAGCTGTCGCGCTTCTCGTCCACGTCGACGGCCCCGTTGCTACAAAACCCGCAGTCGGAATCTAGACGCGCCAGCAAGACGCCCGCTGCGACCGTGGCTGATCCCATATCCAGGCCGTACTCGTCTACGGACCCCAACCGCCCCCTGCCCATTCGCTTGCCTGGTACCGACGACAAAATGCACCAAACGTCGTCGAGGCTGCTCCGCATGACGGACGATGATCGGCCCTTCACCAAAGATTTCAAGGACCTGTTCTCGACCCTGATTGTCAGTTTGCTGCCTCTGTCAGCTCACCGTGTGCGTTTGACGCGCGTGGAGCACACTTTTCTCTCCGAGGATGCTATCAACAACCTCGGCTCCCTTAAATTCTCCCAGTCCAACCGTATGCCTGACCCCAAGGACCCCTCGCGTATCGTGACGACCACGACGACCACGACCTTTTCCATGGCCAAGGATATGGCAAGGTCGATATGCCAGCGGTTTGTCGACGCACGATTCATCCAGTCCGCCGACGGGAAACTGCAGCAGGTCTACACCATGAAGGGTTCCGTCTGGCAACTTACACCAAAAGGCGTGTGCGTTCTCGATCGTTTCTGCAGCAAAAACGGCATCCAGCAACGGCAGATCGGCGACCTGGTTGCCACTGGTGTCAGCCAATTGGTCATACTCGAGCGCGACGCGCAGTCGGATAAGATTGTCATGGACCGTGGAACCATGGAGGTCATCTACAAGCGGTTTATTGGTGCTAACGGTCTGAACATCAAGTCGAGTGTCAGTTCGGCCGACTCGGATTCGCTGAGCGACTACAAGGACGGCCTCACCGGGGTGAAGATTGCTGGTGAGCGCAAAATTGGTGGAAAAACTTACAAAGACACTTTCACTGGCAAGGCGTGCTCCGACTGGTTGATGGATTGCTGTACAACCGTGGACCGTCGCGAGTGCCACGAGATGGCGTCGTTATTCGTCGAGTACGAACTCATGGAGGCCGTCCAGCAAGACCGCGCCTTCATGGCCTCGTCCCCCTCGGCTGCTCTCTTCCAGCCCACCAAGAACGCCATATACCAAATAACACCGAGAGGTAGAGACGTTGTCAACGGAGCCGGAACCAGGGGCCGTACTTCAGAAAGCGAGGGCGTTGTGTCTCAGCGTCCCGGCATCGCCCGTGACTCCAACACGCAGCGTTTGGACAAGATTTTGAGCGACGCGGCGCTGAGGCTGTTGTTCCGTGAAAACCTGCGGGAAACGCACTGTGAGGAGAACTTGTCGTTTTACTTGGATGTGGACGAGTTCGTGCGAGGCTGCCGGGTCGCCATCCGGTCTGCCCAGAAGAACCCCAACGCCACCTCGATGGATGGCATTAAGGAGATTATGGCCCAGGCCTACGGCATTTACAACGCATTCCTGGCGCCCGGATCGCCATGCGAGCTCAACATCGACCATCAGCTCCGTAACAACCTGGCGACACGGATGACCAAGGCCGTCGGCCAAGATGTCGCCATGATCGACACGTTGCACGAGGTCACGGCTTTGTTCGAGGACGCCCAGAACGCCGTGTTTAAGTTGATGGCAAGCGTAAGTTGTCGCATGTGCTGTTCATAGCAGGCCGGGCATGGTGCTAACGTTGATTTCATAGGACTCGGTGCCCAAATTCCTGCGCAACACCAAGTACGAGCACGTCCTGAAGAGCTACGATTTCGACTCGATCGTCGTGGGTCCTGGCGGCCGGATGCCCGAGCGAAGCCAGAGCCGATCAAACCGCAACTAGGCCAGGCAAGCGCCACTTGCCCATTCACCGCCCCCCTCCCCTTTCCCCGATGATTGGTCTTGTCTCGACGTCCATACAGCGTACAATGTGCTCGCCAACCCGTTCCATTTCCCCCCACGGAGGCCGGGGTCGAGCGATTATACCCCCGCTGCGCCATCATATTTGTCTGCCGGCATCCACGCGTTCCAGCTGCATGCATATGGTGTTTTCATTCACGAGCGCGCTTTGACGACCATTTCGCCTGACACTAATACAATCATTCCGACTTGCTCATAAATATGTTTCTTTTTTTTTATTTGTTTCCTGGACACGGCGTTGGAAGGATAAACCAGCATAGAAGACCTCCATGATCGGCGTTTCCAACCTGCGGGTTCTACGGTTCCGTCTCTGCCCGGTATAACGAATGCGAAAACGGGTACAGAGGGCGAGCATAGTGGGCGACGGGCCCAGCCACACGCAGGGTGGCCTGGAGAGCGGCGCGATGGTGCCGAAGCCCTAGCGCCACGCTTGAGGAGAGGAAGGTGGACCGGTATGCATGTGGGAGCGTTGACGCGACTGGCGACGCGAAATACCGAGGCCAGCCGCGCAACGTGCCCAGATGGAGGCGGGATAGGGATAGCGCAGGAGCCCACGGCTGGGCGCAGCGAGCCACGAGACGATGGGCATACGAAGCGCCCGCGAGCCCCAGCGCCGTTTTTGAGGCGGTTGAAGAGGCGGCGGACTTGACCTTGCGGTGCCACGGCGACGGAGCTCGCGGCAGCTTGTATATATGACGTGCCAGGGCGCTGATTGCTCGATGTCAGCATATTGGCCTGAATGAAAAATTCACCAGCATTGCCATTGCACGGTGACGCCCCGGATTTCGATGTGACGCGGTCCTGCATTTCCCAGCCAAGGAGGCGACGACGCAGGGCAGGGCGGTGATAGTCGGTGTTGGGCGGATTACGGCACCCTCGGGTGGGCGGGTTGATCTGGTGCCTTTCACCACGTTCCATCCCTTGCTTATAGACCAATATGGCTTATTGCTGTTACTCTCCGGCGACCACTTGTGACCACTGGCGCTTCAAGCCATAGCTCCCTCTCTCCTCTGGCGGGATTCAAAGTTGGCTATCTTGGTTCTTCAGCACCGGGGCAGTCACTCGTATCCTCTGCTACTCCGTCTTCTACAGCATTGCCCGCCGGCTTTTCCCTCCATCTTATCTTTTCTCTCTCTCTATCTCTCCCCCCCCCCCCCCCCCCCCTCTCTCTGTGTGTGTGTGCCCCTATCCTCCTCTTCTCATTCCCCTGGCACCGCCGTCAGTTGGTCAGATTTCAACACGAACGCCACAGCCTTCCGGGCCGTCGTCGCCCTCTCCACTCTCTACGCCGCGCCGGCCACCTGCGCCTTCAACGACGGCGGCGAGTACCCCGTCCCGACTCTCGTCGGCAAGCCATAGCCAGCCCGGCCGCGCATAAGAGACTGGCACAGGAGAGGCGCTCCTCCATCCGCGAACCAGCGCCGGCCCATGATGCCAGCCACTGTCCCCCCCCCCCCCCCCCCCCCCTCCTCCCCCACTGCCTCTCACTAATTCGAGACAGAATCCCCAAGTGACCGAGTGTCCTTGCACGGTGACCATGATACATTTCTTATTTTTCTTTGACGCCCCCCCCCCCCCCCCCCACCTTCGTCCTCCTCGTAACCCCTCTCCTGGCGAGAAAGGGGGGGGGGGGGGGGGAGATAAGGGAGTATTCCACCCACCACACACACCGCCCTTCCCCTCTTCGTACAAGGCGCCGGGCCGAACTGACGAGGGGTGGGGGGCACATCCGACACAGACGATGGCGGTGAATACGTCGACGTCATGCCCCGCGGCGGCGGCGCCGTGCTTACGCGAACCGTCTAGGCTCCCGCCTCCGCCGCCTCCTTCTCCTCTAAGCTTCCCCACGAGGTCGACAAGGTGGGGAGAAAAAGATGTATGCTGGTGTACACGCAAACCCCGGGGGTAAAGATGGAAGGCAAGTCATGGTGATGATGATGATGATGATGACGATGCCGTCGGACAAGTTTGGTTCCAACAAGCTCACGAGAACACGCGTGGAAGGGGTTCGGGACGTGGTCTGCTGCGATAAGGAAATCGGAGAGCCCGGTGTTGTCCTGGTACCAGGCTGATTCCCCGGACTTTGTTAGTGGGATTGTTCTGCTCGCCCCTCCCAGACTGCGGTCGGTGGGTGGGGGGGCCTTCTGTTTGCGTGTTTGTAAACGTTTGAGCAAGGCTTTCTCGGTACATCCAAGCTGCAAGGTCCTGCCTGGCAGGGCCCATCCTAACCCTTGTCCCTCCCCGTTTTCCCCGGTTGTTGCTGTCGTTCTCGTCGTAATCTTGCCCCCCTCCCCCCCCCCCCCTTTCTCATCTTCTTTAGTTCGGCTCAGTGCAGCTCTCAATTATGGCATGGCCCTCCGCAAGAGCTTTACCCCCGTTTCGCCCCCGCCCCCCCGAATGCCACTTTGAGGCGGGGGGGGTTTAGAAAATACATAGTACGCCCCCAAGGGCCATCAATGCAGGTTTCAGACCCTGCCGTTGGATGCTCGGGCCCACGATGCCTCGTCGGTTTCGACGGAGACGCACAAATGCAAGCGGCGCCCGTAAAACCCCAAGCAGGCTCGGTGCGCCTCTACGGCAGTTCGACGGCTTGCGGCCGGTTCTGCTGGCCCGGCCGTGGCGCAAATGGGTCGTAGCTTCCGGCTCGCCTGGGTCGGGTCCTGGCATTCTGGGTGCCATAGCCGTTGAACTGGTCGATGGGCGGTATCTGGGGAGGGGCCGCGGCACTTGGGGTTTCAGCGGCCGAGCTGGGAAAGGGCCACTGGCCGGCCGCGGCGGACGACTCCCAGCTGTTCTGGTAGGCGTGGCCGAAGTGACCCGACGCGCGGCTGGGGGTCAGGGGTTCGGGCGTCAGGCTGGTGGGACTCAAGTCGGTCTCGCTTGCCGCCGCGCGGTGGCCGTGGACGGGCGCGAGGTTGGGATAGCGGCGCGGCGCCGCCGACGGGTTGCGGCGGTGGGCGGCGGGGCCCGCATAGGCCGACACGGCATGGCCGGGTTCGTTGGCGCCGGCGTGGTCGTCTGGAGAGCCCGGGCGGGCGCGGGCGCGCTCCGCCATGTTCTCGACGACCTTGGTGTGCGCCTTGGAGAGGGTCTTGCGCACAAAGGAGGCCATGAGGAAGTTGCAGCGCAGGTCCACGTCCTCGCGGATGTACAGCCCTTGGCGGGGGGCGCCGAGGCCCAGCTCCATGGGCTGCAGCGGCTCGCCGGGCAGCGTGCCGCCGACGGTCCAGCGCTCGCGGATGTCGGTGCCCATGGGCGCGTAGACGTGCGTCTGCAGGCCGTTGGCCAGGTCGAAGAAGGCGGCCGAGTAGGTGAGCTCACCCCGGACGCCCGGCATGTAGGTGATCTTGTCCGTCATGCTCCACCACCGGCACAGCCGCTCGTCCTCGGGCGCGTGCGCGGGCGCGTCGATGGCGTGCCGCTCGACGACCAGCGGGTTGAGGTCGATCATGCCCTGGTGGTTGTGGAGGAAGGCCAGGGCCAGCTCGCGCGTGATGCCGGCGGGCAGCGGCGTGATGGTGGTGAAGGTGGTGCGCTTCGACATGGTGGTGCGCCGGGGCGACCTCGGTCTCGCCGGGGGTTCCGCTTGCCCGTCGCCCGTCGCCCGGCCTAGACGTCGCAGACGCAGCGGCCGGGTCTGGATCGGACCGGCCAGGAACGGAGCGGAGGACGACCCGAGCCCAAGCACCGAAGATAGGAACCCAAGTGCTGGCGCCGGCGGTCGCGCGCAAACCCGCCGAGTATGCACTTCCCGCTGGTGCTCCTCGGGGCCGGGGGTGCTGGCGTTGGCGGCGCCGGCCCAATGACCTGGGACGGCCGGTGTTCGGAATGGGCAGTCAGGCAGGCAAGCAAGCCACCCACGGGCTCGTCTGGGCGCCTTATGCGAAGCCGCTGGCCATGCGAGGGAACGGGCGCGGGGAGGGAGATGCGGAGCTGCGGGCTGGGGCGTGGCGCCGAAGATGACGCCGGCCGGGGAGAAGGCGAAGAGAACAGGGAAGCAAGCGAAGCAAGCGAAGCAAGCGAAGCAAGCGAAGCAAGCGAAGCAAGCGAAGCAAGCGAAAGAGGATGTGCCCGTCGGCCTGTCGGCAAGGGTTGGGAATCCGCCACTTGGCTCGGAATACGGAAATCCTGAAACCGGCAAGTCCACCGGGCCGTCGATGTGCCATTAATCCCGGCTGCACATCGTCAGAGCGGGACGGAACGTGGGATGCGAGAAATGACTTGTTCGCGCGAGCGGGTCACGTCCCCTAAATTTAACCCGAGGCCATCCCCATACGGGGGCAGCCCCCCAGCGGGCAGAGCGCCTCTCACCACCTCATTCCATCGCGAGCCGCCCTTCGGCCTGTCGAAGGGGAGCCCCTAACCGACCAACTGCCAACGAGCCAGCCCCCGGCTCTAGCCTGCCTAGCGCCGTGCCGCATCCCCTCTACCATCTACGGATGGGCTGCACCACAACGCTGGCACTTGGATGCGGCTTACGCCCCAGCCTCGGCAAGCGCCCAAGCCACCGCGCCTCGACGCATTTCCCTCGGCAGGCCGCCTCCCGGCCACCAGCTCGTAGCCAAGTACTTAGATTTGCGAGCACCACCTGGCCAGGAAACCAGGGAGCTCCACAGCCGCCGGTACCTCCTCCAGGCTGATGTCGAGCTTGAACATCTTGCCCTCCAGCCCGCCGTGGGCCGCGTTGCTTCTGCCGCCGATGCCGGCCGGGATCAAGAGCCCCAGCGTTGCCAGCCTCTCCCACGCCATCCCGGCCACCCCTCGGCCCCATAGTCGACCGCCCGCCCCCAGCGCGAGCATCCCCGAGCCAGCCGACTGGATTCTCTGTTTCCCCATCTGCGAGCTGTACTCGTCGTAGGCCATGGCGAAGTTCACCGTGTCCGTGTGCGCCACGATATCCAGCCGCGCCGCCGCGATCAACAGGGCCAGTTCCAGGTCCGACAGTGCAGCCAAGACATGCAGCCGGGCATCCGGGGCCGCCAGCGCGGCATGCGAGCTGTGCGACGCCCCAATTTCCAAATCCAGACACGAGGCCGACAGTGCCGAAAGCGGCAAAATACACTGGGAGAGGAAGCAGGCCACCGACTTGGACGTGTAGAAGTGATATTCCAACAGATCCTGAAAGCCCCGCGTCTTGCTCAAAGCCTAGACACAACGTTAGGTCAAACCGGCCACATCGCTTCCGTCTCAACGTACCTCGATCTTTTCGTCCCAATACGCCCGGAACGCGTGCGAACCTTGGGCACGCGTGTCAAGTCCCTCGGCTTCCATGTCGTCCTCGTCCACCGACAAACCCTGGCGACAAATGTCCCAATAGGCTGGCAGGCTCTTCGGCAACGACAGGTGGACATATCGATGGCTGAACCGACTCTTGACCCGCTTCTCCAAACTCTCGACGACGTCGATCCTGGTGGTCAAGCCGAGCACCGCAATGGGCGCCTTACGTGCTTGCGCGATATCAAACAGGTTATATAATAGCGTTTGCCGCGCGTGGGTCGCGAACAGGTCGAACTCATCAATGATGAAAACAACAGACTTGGACGCTACCCCTTCGTCTTGTCCGGTGATTTCCGAGGGGTGGGATAGCAAAGCCAAGAGTGAAGCGAGCGTATCTGCGTAGTTGCTTGTCCGGTTGACCAGGTCTTCCTCAAGATCCATGTCTTTGCCGAGTTGGCGCCAGATCTCCTTGAGCGCCAGCTTGTCGTCTACATGAATGAACCCATTGAGCCGGATGACGTGAAACGCATCCTTGTTATCGACGGCCAACTCGGACACAATCGTCTCGACGAGCTGTGGCATTCAGTCAGTTGCAGCCCCCGCCGGAAAGGCACTGGCCACTTACATTGGTTTTCCCGCAACCCCTCGCCCCTATGACCATCATGGAATTGCCTTCCCCAGCGAGGACTGTCTGCTCAATTAGCTGGAATGTTTTTTCGTACACCTCGTCCAGCCCTTGCAGCTTAAGCCGCCGATGGCCACAACATCGATCGACCAACACACGCTGCATTGCCTGCAAATGCTGTTCAAAGTTGGGAATATCAGGTCGCTCCGCCTTTAGTGTTGGCTTCTCTGTTGCCGACGGAGACAGCGTCTCCTGCAATGCGTTTTCTTGTAGACAGTCCCGACAAAACCAATCGTCTTCGGGGATGACGGGGATCTCGTAACATCTCTGATGAAAGCCCTTGTCGCAGTTCTCACAGAACACGATCTGGTTGGAACGTGTATAGTCCGGCTTGGAGCAGATAACGCAGATTTCGTCGTCGTCGTCATCGTTGCCGCTGCTGCCTTTATCGCTCTCTCCCTGCTGCCGTTCTTCCTTGGCATATTCCCCTGCCTCCCCTTTGACTGGTTCTTCCTCGACCGCCTTAGCGGCAGCCGTCTCTCGAGATGGCTGCCTGACAGTCTTCTTGGGCTGTTCAGGGCGCGGGGTTTTGGCGGCCAAAGGCAAGTCCTCAAAGAACACTTCCTCGGTTGATTTGTCGCCATGGTTGCTATCGAACGCAACGCTCTTCGGTGGCCGCGCAGCCTTCTTGTGTCGAGGCGTCAAGATGCCTTTGGGGGGTGGCGGTTTCCCGGCCGACGCAGCCTCTTTACTTGGCTTTCCTCGCCTGAACAGCTTCACGGCGGGCCTGGCCTGATTATCCGTCTCCAATTCCGTAGCTGAAGTCTCCCGGTCTTGAGCCGGCGCGCCCTTACCTCCTCGACCGGGAGGGTTCTTCGAAGCTGCCGCTGGCTTTGTCGCCCCATTGACTTGTTTCATCTCGCTCGACTTTGGGCCGTTCCTCGACGGATTTCGGTTCACGAATGTGGTGGGCTCCAATTCGTCGCCCGAGTCGGGTACATCGTACACATTCTGCTGCTTTTGCGCGGGTTGCCGAGTGCGAGAGGTTTTGGGGGGCGCTCTGGGTTTCTTGACGGCGGGAGGCCGGGGATTCGCGTTGCTGTTTTCGTCGCTTGCTTGCGTCGGTTTGTCAGCCGAGCTTCCAGCTCGTGCGGCGTTCCTGCTTGGGCGGCTGGGTTCTGCATCTTCTACACGGGCAGCAGACGTTAAAGTCGGGACCGCTGTAGCAAGTCGACGTTTCTTGACCGACGGCGCCGGGACTGGCGCTGAAGGAGCCGGACCCGATGCAGCGTTGTCCTCAACATCCTGAGGACGAGCCCTCTTGGAGCGTGTGGCAGGCGGTCTTGTCGCCATGGGAGGCGAGCTGTGGTGTTATTGTATGCGCAAGGGTTGCATGGTGTAGAATGACGAAGCAGTCGCCGATGTATGCGGCTTGGGAAATAACAAGTTCTCCGTTGCTAGGAGACGTCACAAGCTGGAGCCACCGGAGTCGCGACGGAAGTCGCAACGCGATCGATGGGGTGGTGGGGCCGACGTCTAGCGGCCTCCAATGAATTGGCGTTCGGCCCCAATGGCCTGGGGTGGATCCGACCCTTACGTAGGCACTTCTATACACGGGCCTGCAGGACGTGTCGTGGAAGTGAGGATGATTTAAAGATGCGTCGAGCGGTGGTTTCTAGAGCCGAACGGGTCCAATACGATGTCGTATTTTGGGGTTGCATATGGCCAGTTACCTATGGTGGCCGATGTAAGAGCTTGGGGGGACCCGATTAGAGAAGTACTACTGGTAGCCCAACAGCGTGAAGACACCCATTGCCCCAGCGTGCCAACTACCGGGTCGGCTGCCGTGAGTGCTCGCCACGGCTCCTAATACTGGGACATCGCTCAAAACAAGACAGCCGACCTATCGCTGAGCCAGAGAAACTTACGTAACAAGCAACGGTGCTTCTCACAGCTTGGCGCGGTTGAGAGCCTCGTGGACTAGCTCGACAACTTTCTGGGCGCACCCAAACGACACTTGGTAGCCAAAACCCCCGTGTCCGTACGAGTGAATCAGGTGGACGTCATTTATCTTGTCCCTCTCGACCCGCGGGCCCCCCTCCCGGTATGGCCGCAAGCCGACCCCGTGGCGAACAATGTCCAGCCCCTTGATACCCTGGCCGTTGGTAAGTTCCGGCACCATCTCAACGGCGCGGGCCATGACTGCAAAGCCCCGGGTTAGCGAACATCGACGCGGGGCTGTGGTGTGTCGGCTTGGCTTACTCCTCGAGGCTATACTGGGGTCCGGCTGGCTTTCCCACTGGCCCTTCTGGTACGTGCCGCCCAGGATGGTGCCGCCGCCTGCCGCCCGCGTCATCATGTAGACGACCTCGTCGGCAGCGTCGTCCGTGCCCGACTTGACGGCCATGTATGGAGCCTCGTTCCGCACAACAACGACCTGGCCGCGGGCCGGGGCGAGCTTGTGGTCCATGACCCCCCCCAGCCGACAGGCCATGAGACCGGTGGTGTTGATGATGACATCGGCCTTGGCGCCCGTGTGGCTCATCGTGATCGCTTCTGAGATGTGTTTCAGGAAGCCGCGCTTCAAGACGACACCATTGGCTCGGCACTGGCCCACGAGCCAGGGCAAGTACAGCATGGTGTTGATACAGACGGAGCCGAATTCGCAGCCGGAGGCGGCGTCCTCTGGAAGCTCGTTCTTCGACAGTTCCCTGAAGTCGTCAAAGAGAGATTTGTACCAGGGGTTTTCAAGGAACAGCCCATCAAACGTAGCCCCACTGCCGCTTCTGAGCTTCTCCAAGTCTTTCTCCCTCCGGAAGACGCGTGATTCTTCCAGCCAGAATCAGTAGCGTCCTCTTGGCAGCGTAGGAGGAGCGGGCTTACTTTGTAGATGGATACCAGCCTCGGGCACCTCGACAGCCAGGCGTTTCAATTCATACCATGTGTCGCGTTCCCATTGACTCTCCACCGATGGCTTGAGGGACATCCTGTAAACGCGTCAACGCGGCATCCAGAGGGCGACCACAGGGGGCGGAGGAGGACGTACGGCAAGACATTGGCCCCGGCCCAGGGCGATGCGTACTCGATGTCATAGTCGCCAGGCATGTGTTTCGCGACAACCGTGATGGTGTTGGCAGGGTCTTTGGACAGGAGGTAGGCCGAAGTCAACCCCGACACGCCCGCACTGGGGCCGGATCAGTTGTGAACCCGGCGGGACCTAGAGCGTCCTACGTACCCAACTACTACAATGTTCGGCATGTTTTCGGGCGTCCAAGGCGAGGCTATCGATGCGTTGATGCGGGAGAAGTCAATTCCACAGGCTTCAACCACCACAAAGGGGGTTATTGTACGGGCTTGGCAGGACACGGAGGCAATGGACAGATCTGAGGCTGCCCGGCCTCCCACGTCTTATCTGTGGAACGGATGATGGGCCGTCATCGGCGGTGGGGCCTAGAGGATAGTGGGGGGCGTCTCCGCCTCTCTTCACGATTGCCTTTACATAGATCCATTCCACAGAACATCAGTGCCAAAACTCGAGAACAAAATCATGGCTATGTCGAGTTCCATTACGATTGCCGTCATATAACGCGTGTGATACTGTCGGGAGTAACCTGTGAGATACTGTCGGGAGGGATCGGCTTTCGCCCTTCCGTACTGTTTTCTCTATTTAGTACTGGCATGTCCGGTTCTAATTCATTTGTGTTAAGAAAGGATATTATTATTTTTCGTAGATGGTCCCTTTTTTAGAGCAACAAACACTATCCATACCTGGCCCAGATTCTCATGGGGAAAGGGATGCATTCGTCTGCCTTCCTCTTGGGATGTAGACAGTCCTCGGTTCAGATGACCCACAACAGCGGCAGACCATAAGACCATCCGAAAACTTCCCCTTTTCCCCCGGGGCCCTGCATGGCGGGATCGCGCGTTGCCTTGGCAATATTCGGCTGGGAGTAGACGGGAATAGACCCGCGACGTTAATTCAGCATAAGGAATGCAACTCTGTGTGTTGGTTCTGCAGAATGTCACAGCCGTCTCACCATAGCCATAATTATCGAGGTGCTTCCAGTCCACGGAAGCCCTCCTTGGCGCCGTCAACTCCGCCAACTCCGCCGACAAAGCCGACTCCAATGCCTACTAAATTTGATGTGACTGCCAAGACCTCTCTACAGAGAGGGGGACATGATAAGCGAGCCCAAGTTTAGCAGTCACAGTCTCTTCACTGGCCCGAGCCCGGCTGCTCTATCAAATTTCTACGGACATGTCATACGAATCATCTTTAAGACAGACTTACCTTGGAGCAGGCCGGGCTTCCGTTGTTTCGGTAAAGTTACCAAAGTACCCAACGGAGATCTAGAGATACGGTTCCCCGACGCGATGTCAGGGTAGCTGTGCCAATGTTCCAAGATTTCTTCGCTACGGATTCAAGCATGTGACGGCCTTTGGCAATGGAATACAAAGTGGGAGATCGACCGCTTCCTCTAAAGAAACCATAACGCCCGCACGCAACTGGGCAGTTGTTCCGTTGCTTACCAACACCCTCCAAGTCTTCCATAGCTCGCCGGGTTCATGCACGGATCAACAAGCGAGTACCTCTTAACGGGCACCCAAACGATGCACACGTGTCTCACTCGTACCCGCCCACTTAGGATTGGCCAGCGGTGCAAGTTTGCCAAGAAACCCCAAAACTTGAGGGAAAGGAATGTGGACAAACAGAGCGCTGTCCAGTCAGGCTTTCTTTTTCAGGCCTCGCGGACAACATCAAGGTGGAAGTATCCATCCTATTATACGAGAAGTTCCAGCGGAACGGGCCAAAACAGATCCGGCAGACCCGACAGACGGGGACACGCGAATCATCCAGGGGGGGGCTCAAAAGGCCCGGGACGTCCGGTTATCAGGGGGCAGAGACAGTGCCGATCCCAGTTGGCGCGTTTGGCCGTTGAAGAGATGCTTGGATTTCCGACACAACGGTACGCTTGCTGTTGCAGAAAGGCAACTATGAGGGGTATACCCGACGGGGTGGTGCTGCGGTAAAGTGTAAGTACATAGTAGATGTGCGTTATGTGGGTTGCTCGTATGCTTGATCCGGCCCCCCCTCGAGGCAGGGAACGATTGCGTAACACACTGCGGGCGCTGACCTCGGTCTTTGCGCCTTGCTGCACCCCTTCGTCTCGTTTGTGAGCCGTCACGTACATTGGTACGACCCTGTATCCGTTGGCGTTGGAGCCTTTCGATGGAGAGACAAGCGCGCCAAGAACCATGGATGCTCCGTTTCCGGATGCCCGGGTCCGTCAGCACGAAACAACCGACTTGCTAATGTGTGCGACTAGGTTGGTTCCATGCATACAGCCTGGGGCTAGGAATGCTGGTGAGAGGCCTTGTGATAGGGTCGGGTTGGCAGCTGAGAAGACGATGGAGTGCATCCTTGGAACCCCCGAGGGCGGTGAGAATTGGTTCCTGTTAGCAGTGACGCAGCCGCGCTACTGATTCGACGGCATCGTATTTCGCGCGAGTCTGCTCTCGGCGTAAGAGCTTGCGCTTGCGGGCTTTGCGGTCAGGAACGGGGGAGATGCCGGAACTCTTTGTGCATGCGCCTGCTGACGAGCTGCCGGGCCAGCAGGGATGTTGGGTTCCAGTTGGTTGGGAACTGCCCAGCTTCCCTATCTGTAGGTCTGCGCTGCGCGTCTTGCGTCGAGGCAAAGGCACCCTGTTTATCCACGAGTGCATAGGAGCCGGGGGCTTCATAGGCTGGCATGTGCTGCCGACGTTGGCGACATGGGTGTTGAAATGACAGCAGCAGTCCCTACAAAAGTCAAACCGTCGTACGGGGCCGTGGTGATGAGGATTTGCCAGGATAGCGAAGGCGTACCAGGTCAAGCGAAAGGGGTCACATTGCTTGCGGGGCTTTGTGGGTGACAAGCGGTCGGGTTCCTCAACGCACGACCAAGCCCGCGACTAAGGAGAGCCACCCCCGGCTGTGTCCAATGGCAGTAGGAGAGGGGGCAGGCAGACATCGTGGAAGACGCCGCCGACGAAGGCTAGACCGTCGGGGCTTTTGGTAGTTTCTCTCACGCACTGCAATGTACCCCGATACGGAGATTCCTGGCCGCGTACCGAGACATGGGCCAAAGAGGCCAGTATAGAGCCGAGCCGAGAGAGATGGGGGATTGATTGCCTGACCTCCTTCAAGACCAGAACTACTCACAGGCGAAGTATTCAAAATCTGCATCTCCCGTTCCCATTCTGCTTGTCGAAGACGGGGCCAAATCAACCACCTCGACCCCACCGTCCCAGATCCCTGGGCAACCTCTTAGGGGATCCATCCTGTGCCATCCTTGGAATGGACTGGAGCGGGGGTGACGTGGGCGCTCGGGCAGAGAGAAGCTTGGGTTGGCCGGGATGGAACAGGGATGGAGATGGAGATGGAGATGACTTGTCCTCGCCAGGGCTGCAGCTGTTGGGCGGGCTGGCGGGCGGACTGCATCTTTCTGGGCCTCGACGATGTAGGCGTGATGGTGGATGGGGTCCAAGCTGATCTCGCGGGAACAATCAGCAATGCCCGGGCCCCGTCGCAGGTACTTCTCCTTAGGGGCGCTTTCGTACAACGGACTGCGGGACTGGCCCGGCCTGGCCTCTCCCAGCCAGCCGGTCAGCTCTCATGCAGGCGGCATCCATCCCAATCCCACGGGACGACTGGGCCGACGTGTGTGCGCGTGTATGAAGCTGTGTGTGCGTGCCGACTGGCTGGGGCCGGTCTTTGCCCGAAAAGTCACTCGGCCATGGGAAGGCTGGCAGCCCGCCAGCGGCATTCCGTCATGATGGTACGAGACCTACATAGCCGTCCATCCAGGCGTGGCCGAGGGTCCAACCCAACACGGTAATAGATTCGTATTAAAAGGCGTTTTGGAGGCGGGCATGCTCGAGAGGGGCCGAGGCGGCCAGACAGGGCTCTATTTCCCCGTCGTTAACGGGAAACGGCCCCCAAAAAGCAGGTCCCAGTCGATCAGTGGCTTCGGTTTCTATACTGGGAGATTGCTGTGTGCCCGTGACTGTGTCGACGGCTTGTTGCTTTCGTGGTGCTCTGACAAGGCCTGCCCGGTGGAAACAAGTACCGGGAAACAAACGGATGGACGAGCTGACTCGCGCCCGCCACGGTCAGCGATCCGTCAGTCTGGTAACGAGAGGGGCTAAAACTGGATGGAACCTAGGCCAGGCAGCCCCGGGGAGCCCTATTCGCGCTGGGGTACCCAAGGCAAGCCTAGGGGCCACAGGTGCCGCCGCAAAATCACCCAGGCACAAGAGCCCCGTCGTTCCTGGAACCTCGAGGAGGAGCGGACGGGTACATGCACGTCCACCTGGAGCGAACGCACGTACTTAGACATTGGAACGTTCCATCGACGCCTGGCCAGCGAAACATCCATCCCATGTTAGCACGTAAAGAGAAAGGGAGCGAATAGCGACCGCTCTACGTACTACGTCTGTCCGTCCGCCCTCTACGCCCAGCTACACACCCACCTAGTCTGGGGCTCGAGGGCCGGAAAGCAGACGTTGTCGCCGCCGCCGCCGCCGCCTCTTGTGTATTAGGTAGGTACATGCAGGTAGGTAGTCGCAGCTCGTAGCCGTGGCCGTGGCCGTAACCCGCACAGGGAATCGGGCCCTGCAAGGAAGGACAGGCATTGTGTCCCTGGCGCATACCTTGACGAAGAAATAGTCTATTCGCTTACTTGAGGTACCTGCTCTGCTACTTATTGTGGCCGCTGCCGCCCGTGCCCCCGGGCCCCTTCCCCTCGTCCACTGTTCTCATTCGGCGTGGCAACAGCGGTAATAACAAAGAAGAACGACCGGCGTCACTGTCACCTCTCGCCTCTGGCGCTCGCGCATACCGTCACCACTCGCTGCCTTCTCGGCGCCGTCGCCGAGATCGAGCCCCGTCCACGCCGACATCGAAATTCACGGCTGTCTCAGCGTCTTCTCTGGGCGCCCAGCCATTCGCAGCCTATCAGCGCAAACCTAGCCGGTGAATCGACGATTTGGGCCCCCAACAGTAGTTGGCTAGACTATGCCAATTCCAGAGCCCAGCTCTTTGTCATATTAGCGCGCTCGTCACAGCACCCTCGACTTCGGGCGTCTGGTTTGGCACGCGGCTCGACCAAGCCAAGCCAAGCCTGCCTGTCTGCCTGTCTGTCTGCCTGCCTGCCTGCCTGCCTGCCTGCCTGCCTGCCTGCACATCCATCCTCCTTGCCAACCCCCCGCCCTTGCGTTGTAGAGACTGGAGATGGACGGTCCCGGCGTTGCTTACCCCGAAGGGGCCGGCAGCAGCAGAGAGCGCGGCAGAGACAGGCGAGGCCTGGGCAGAGTGCTTCAGAATCTCTCGCGGGTGAGGACGATCCTGAGGAAGTCGGGCGAGTCTCGCTCCAGGTCGGCTCCCACAGCCCCGGCCCCCAACCCCCAACCGCAAACGGTCGAGGCTGCATCGCCCCCGTAAGTGCACCCACGCATATGGATTCCTCTGCGTCTCTGCTTACCCGCGACCCAGGGCCACCCCTTCTGCAGCGCCGCCCAGGTCGGCCCCGCATGAGAGCGCTACCAGGATACCGCGCAGCCAGGTCGACGAGGAGCGTGCCAGGATCCTGGGAGAGAGGTTTGGCCTCAGCATCGATCCCAACGAATGGCACGCAGGAGAAGGACATGTGCTACGCGTGGAGAAGCCGGTCCGTGTGCGCATTCACAGGACCTGTCACCGATGCCAGCACACATTCGGCCCGGGCCATGAATGCCCCAACTGCCGGCACCGGCGTTGCCAACAGTGTACCCGCAGCCCTCCCAAACGCTCCGACCAGGAGAAGGCAGCGAGCCGGGAGCATCAAGAGGCTTTGGCACAGAAGAGCATCGAGCTCAACCCCATCATCCCGCATTATGGCTTCGCCGAGCCCCTTGTCTTGACGCGGCCGCAGCCGCGGACCGGCGGGGAGAACCACGTCTACAAGAAGACGCGCATGCGTATTCGGCGGTACTGCCACCAGTGCGACGCCTCTTTCCAGCCCTCGTCGCGCATCTGCAATAAATGCGGCCACACGCGCTGCGGCGACTGCGAGCGAACTCCGTGAGCGAACATGACCGACCCCGCTCACCCGGCCCATGACTGACAAGAAGGCAGGCAAAAGCGGACCAAGCATCCCACTGATCTTGCAGACCAACGTGGGGAGAACAGTGGTCGAATGTGCCACGAATGCCGTCAAAGGTTCCCCCAGAATGCCGAGGATGGCGCCGAGTGCGCCGAGTGTACACATCCCGCGTGCCCCTCGTGCCCGCCAGCCCTGCCCAAGATGGTCCAAGGGCCGACTGCCGCCGACCTCAAGCTGTTACATGAACAGTTGGGGGAACTGGATATACACTAAGATGTAGATGCCGAGGACTGGGATCTACCACTGTGCCACCTCTGGTGCCAAGGTCGCGATGAAGGCCATCGAACGAGGCGAACATGTACGCGAATGCGCGTGGCACTGGGGCCCCGGGGAACTAGCAGCCAAAGAAGTTTGATACCCCAGCCCACAGGGCTTCTTTTGTTCTGTTTCCCCCGCCGGTCACCAAGCCTGGCCAGGGGGGCTTTGTCGAAACAGCGACGACGGAGTGCTGTCTAGCCCACGGAGAGCCAATCTGATGAGGTGTCTGCTTACAACTGCGAAATGTGCCGAATGCTGTTACGCAAGGTGCATGCGCTCGCTCAAACATGCCGTACCCGCAGAAAGCACCACGCGTCATGCGAGCTCGGTCTGTCTGTTTCCTGCCGCCAGGATCTCAGGCAGTCAGGCAGGCCGGCTTCCAGCCTGATGCCTCGGTGAGACATATGATTCTCAAGCCACACTAGGACGAAATTCATATTGGTCTCGTGATAAGACTCGGCGCACTTCGGCCCAGCTGGCCGGCTCTTGTACGACACGGATGGTTCTCCCCCGGTTACTGGCCGTATGCGTGCCCGTCGGTCTGTCCGGGCCCCGCCAGGCGCGGGATGCCCATTGCCGACGGATCCATAAGACATGACGAGGGGCTACCTGCTTACGCTGCTATTTCGGACAGCCGCAGGTCCTCGCGGGCCAGCCTTCGGAACAGTTGCTACTGGGTCCATTTTATGTGCCGACATACAAAACGGGAGGGCTTCGGTAACGCTCGCCTTCAGTTTGGGCCTAGTACCGGCAGTTGGCGACGACGACGCAGATGGGCTGTTAAAGAGGGTTCCACCCACACATCGGAGGACGAATACTTGATTCACTGGCGGCGTGTCACGCCATCATGCAATGCCGCCCAAGGCAGCCCCGGAGAATCGATCTACCCAACGCATTGGGACGAGTCGCTAGCGTCAGGCCCGATGAGGCGGGACGCGTCACCCAGGCAGCCGGGCCAAACACATGGCATGTGAGCTGGCTGGCTGGCCGGGCGTCGTCAAAACCCGGGCGGGCCAGAAGCTGGGGTGGGCAGAATGGCTAGCGAGAACCGAGTCGCGCCTGGCGGATCCATCGATACGTGCAGTCGTCCCCAAGGCCCGGTACTATACGTCGCACGTCTTCTGCCCATCGCGGTTCCCATATACCCGGGGGGGGGGGGGGGGGGGGGGGGGGGGGCGGGGAGGGGCAATACAGGATCTGCCGCTAGTTATGTAGGGTTGGACGCCACCGGGACCGTGGGCGGACGCCAACAAAGGTTCCAATGCCCCTAGTTAGTGACAGGGACGCACATCTCGGCCCCCCAGCAAAACCTGGTAGCCGGCTCGGGGGAGGAAAGAAGAAGCGATTCACTCCATGACTGCCAATTAGGTGTGCTGAGCCATTCCTGGTCCCCCCCTCGGCCGGCTCGGATTCGAAAGTTTACGGGATACCGAAGCGAATTTAGCTCGAGCTCATCATATATCTAGCCAATGTACATATGCAATGATCAACATGGCCCCTGATTCTGGTGCTTTTAGTGTCGAGAATGGAGGTCTTCCCGTTTCAGTCCTCAGTCGGTGCCGTTTCTATGGGCGAACCATTCCTTGGGGGGGGGTGGCTGGTGGAGTGGCCGTCTCGGCCGACGGCTTGGCTGGCCCGGACTGAAAGGAGCTACTTCGCCTGATCAGACTGGCTCGTACGGAATTATCCCGCAACGATCGCCGGCGCGGGCTCGAGACGAACTCGGGGGCTTTGATCCGGGCAGAATAGCCCGAGGGTGTGTTAAAGTTACCACGTGCTTAGCAGAGGCCCCGGCCTCTCCTAGATCTGCCCCGGGTGGTAGCATGGATCCCGGCTGGTGGGGTTCCCACGCGACGGCCCAGTGTCTCGGTACCTGTTCTCTCTTAGCCTGGCGGCCGAGGCGAGGGCTGTGGCTGTCGTGTAGAAAGGCCTCGGTCCTCCTCCAATCGGCGACGGTGCGACCAGAATGCGGTGTGGTGGTACTGGGCTCGCTGGATACGCACTGCGCTAACGGAGCAAATTTCTCGAGCGTCCTAGAGGCTTCCCACCTCGATGCCTGGATCGCCGGCGTTGGCTTGAGCCCGGCCGCTACGGGGGATCACGATGTTGTCGCGGGGTGGCTTAGTAGGTACGCAGACGGTTGTAAGCAAGCCCAAAACGTGGGAACACACCATCGTCTCCGGGGTGGGCGGGAGCATTGCATCACCCACTATGGACACGGGCATGGCACGTTGCATTACTACCATTAGCAGTGACCTCCGGTCAACCCGCCACGTGCTCCTGCACAAAGCTACGGGGGGGTTACTGCGGCTCGGTGAGTTTCATGCGAGGCGCTTGGTGGATCAGGGTATCTATACCCCCCAGGACCCTCGGCCATTGGCGTAACAAATTACAGATCCACCAGCAGCGCCCATGTTCCTCACGATGGGAAGGCAATGGCCTGGGCACACTCCAGCTTGCAGGGCCTGGGGGCTTTCTCTTCGTCGGTGCTATCCCCGGGTCCCGGCACGGGGACTGGCCTCGCCTGCGCCACGGCATTGTGTGCTCTCGTGAGAAGTAGCAAGGAGGGAGCTCCACCAAGAAGCTAGGTGACTGACCCGGGTCAGACTTGGGCAGGACACCCAACACCCACCAACGAGGTTTTCGGCATGAATACCACTTCCGCATGGCTTGGACAAGACTGCATCCCGATTGAGCCACTGGGAACTACAGCGATGCATCGGCGACGGGGTTTGGCGAAGCATCAGGTGGCGGTGGTGTTGCGTCGGGAAGACCAGGTAGACATAGGTTGAGAGAGCAATACCCCGCGCCTGCACCGGGGGAAGGAGCTTTGGGGGCCTCCAGGGGGGTCCTACCAAACACCGGGTCTCTGGGTGTGCTCTGCAAGTGCCTGACTAGTGTACATCAGCACCTATCAACCCAGCATGGATGCAGCCACTATCCGGCCACCTTTCGGCTCCCCGTCCATCGGCGAAGCCTCCACCAACGTCACTCCACGCGACTTGCGAGACGCGTCTCGAGACAGCCCCAGCCATGACAGAACCGCACCAGCCCGGCCTGGCCTCCCAGGCCGTCCGCTTTGTCCTAGACGTCGCCAACCGACGCCATGCCCTGTCCAGGCTCGTCCCCGTCGTCCTGTTCCTCGCGGACGCCGCCCTCTGCGCCCTGGTTATCTGGAAGATCCCGTGTATGTTCCACGCCGCCATTGCCGGTGCTGCCACCACCACACAAGCGGGCCAGCCTGGGTACTGATGTGCTTTGTGGGCAGATACCGAGATTGACTGGAAGGCCTACATGGAGCAAGTTGCCCAGTATGTGTCGGGCGAACGCGACTACACGGCCATCAAGGGCGGAACCGGCCCCCTTGTGTATCCGGCCGCCCATGTGTACACGTACACGGCGCTCTACCACCTCACCGACGAAGGACGGGATATCCTCCTAGCCCAGAAGCTCTTTGCCGTCCTGTACATGGCGACGCTCGCCCTCGTCATGGCCTGTTACTGGAAAGCCAAGGTGGGTTTCGGGCCCCGACGGTGCCATTGGAAGCCGCAGTGCTGACCATGAATGCCTGGCAGGTGCCCCCCTATGTCTTCCCCCTCCTGATAGCCTCGAAGCGGCTGCACAGTATCTTCGTTCTGCGCTGCTTCAACGACTGCTTTGCTGCTTTCTTTCTGTGGCTCACCATCTACTGTTTCCAACGCCGGGCTTGGACCCTGGGAACCCTCGCCTACACTTGGGGGCTGGGTACCAAAATGTCCTTGCTGCTGGTGCTCCCGGCCATTGGTGCCATTGCCCTCCAGGGCCGGGGCCTGGGGGGCAGTCTCAAGTTGGCGGCCATCATCGCCCAAGTCCAAGTGGCTATTGCCAACCCCTTTCTACGCAAAAATGCCCGGGGCTATCTGTCACGGGCCTTTGAGCTCTCGAGGCAGTTCTTTTTCAAGTGGACCGTCAACTGGAGGTTTGTCGGGGAAGACGTGTTTCTTAGTCGCTCGTTCGCGCTTGCGCTGCTTGGTCTACACGCTGCCGTGCTGGCCACCTTCATGGCAACCCAGTGGTTCAAGCCGGCGCGGAAACCCCTGGCTGCCATCGTAACCCCCCTGCTCCAGCTTCGGTCGCCCTTCAGTCCGCAGGAGGAGCCGCTGGTGGCGTCCCGGGTCACGGCTCAATACGTGACAACAACCGTCCTTTCGGCCAACGTGATGGGGCTCCTCTTCGCGCGAAGTCTCCACTACCAGTTCTACGCCTATCTTGCCTGGGCCACGCCATATCTGTTGTGGCGGAGTGGCGCTCATCCGATCCTCCAATATGCCCTGTGGGCGTTCCAGGAATGGGCCTGGAATGTCTTTCCCAGCACCCCGGCGAGCTCAGGTGTCGTTGTCTGTGTCATGGCCACCACTGTGGCACTGTCCTGGTTTGCTGCAAGCCAAGACTCGGAGACAACCGGGCCAAACCAGGCGTCCCAAGCCAAGAAGGCCTCGTGAGGGTTTCATCTCAGCCCTCTTCCTCCGAGTCGGACGGCGGCATCTTGCCAACAGTCGACTCTTCGTCTTCCTCATCCTCATAGGAGGACTTTGCAAACTCGTTGGGCCTGCACTAATGGTCAGTCGGCTGCTCGGCTGCGCTGGATAATGAAGGCATGCAAACCAGTAGCTCTGCTTGCGCCACGCCTTTTCGTCGCGGACCACATTGACGATTTCGCCCTCGATCCTGGCCTTGATCTCGCCGGCAGGGTACAGGGCAACCAGGACGTAACCGCCGCGCTTGATCCAAATGGTGTTCCGGAAGCGATCTGCAAGCTCAACTATAGCCGTCTTCTGATTGGGCAGAAGGCAGCTGTACAGGTTGTTGCCCTCGGCTTTGGCAACTCGGGCAACTGTTTGGTTCCCTTCCAGCTGGTCCGGAGGAGTCATCGACTCCTCGGCGGCAGCGCGGACATCACGTTTCGGGCGGCCCATTTCGCAGATGCTCGGCACGACCTGTGGATCTCTCTCTGCGTGCGTGCGTGCGTGCGTGCGTATGTGTGGATATGTTTGGATGTTTGGGGGTGCGTGTGTATATGTGTTGAGAATTGGGCGTGCGGGAAAACGTTGAACTTAGTCAAAAGATGATAGTTGACATTTCGCCGGAGTTTATCCGCTCTTAGACTTTGTCACGACATTGACGGCCTTGGCTCACGACGGCCTGGCATTGTGTGAGTTATGGTGAGGCGCGCCGGGTACGATGGGGCATCAGGAAAGCTTGGTGAAATTCGCGAGGCCAAGGATTTCATGCTTTACGTGACAGAGCTTGTGGAAGTTGCTGTCTACCTAAGGGCGCGGTTTGAAGACTCCAAAGATGGCGGCCGGGAGAGCATTAGCCCGTCTCGGGGGTTCGAAGCTGGACGCGTCACATGCGTTGCGAGGACGGAGCCGCAGTCGAGCGACCGTCCAAGCCCCAGGTAGGGCGGCCGAGGGATCGACGTACGCACAGGGGGACCGGCCGCCGCGGGAGAAAAGGCCGGGCAGCCGAGGATGCACAGACGGGCGGCGCCGGTACGCGGAGACTCGCCGGCGCGCGCTTTCCGCAAAAGGGAAGAGCCGCCGGGGTTGGGCTCGGGCGGAGTGTTGGCGGAGTTCCTGCCCAAGGGATGGACGCCGGGATGGATGACTCGTCTCCGCCGCCCACCACACACACCACATGCCCTGTCCCATCGCCCCGGGCCAGCGCCAGTCCCCACACGCGGCTTCGATTGGCCGGGGCGAGACGCCGGAGCTGCGGGGGGAGGGGGAGATGGCCGGCCCTTCCTGGCCTGGTTTGCTGCACATACACGCACCCACACACGCACGCACGCACAGCATGCCTCTGGGGGGCCCCCCGGGTCTCCCCTGGTCTCCGATAGCGCCCGCCGCCAGCAAGGAACGCCCATCGTTCTCGTCGCGGGACGCGCCCCGGAAGCGGCCCTGTCGCGGTGGCGCTCAAGAGAGCGTCATCGTGCCGACGCCGGCGGCTCGGCCGCGCCCCTGCCGGGACCAAATTCGCCCTGGGTGCGCCCTTGCCGTTGGCCCGCCGCCGTCAGCGATTACAAATGCGTCCTCGCCCGCTCATGCCACCGCGGGTACAAAAACCGTGCCGGCCGCCCCCCCTCCGGCGTGCATGGCCGGGTCCCAACCCGCTCGCTAGCCTCTCTCCCGGCCGTCGTCTGCCTCCCCCTCCCTGTGCCCCGCCCCCGAACGACCCCCTTGGCCGTCGCCGTAGCCCTCTGCTAGCCCGCGATGGATCCCACCGTGTTGGGCGCTCTGGTCGAGGTCGAGCCCGCCCGGGGCTGCCTGCCCCCGGCCCCGGCCGTGCCGCACCCCGACGCCGCCGTCGCCGCCGAGGCCATCGAGATGCACCCGAAGCCGAGCCGCGAAGGGGGGCCGCGTCTGGTGGCACCCGGACCCAACGAAGACGACGACAACGACAACAACAACAACAACAACAACGCCACCGCTGCCCTCGATCTCGAGAGGAGCGCGCCGGGCCCGCCCGCCGCCGCCGAGGCCGTCGAGGTGGCCCCGAGCCTCTGGGACCCGCCCATGAACAGGTACCGGCTCGCCGCGTGCTGCCTCATGAACTTCCTGGGCGGCCTGAACGACGCGGCGCCCGGCGCGCTGATCCCCTACATGGAAAAGTAACGTTGTCCCCATGGCCGGGTTCCTTTCCTGTCTCGTCCCCGTCCCGTTTCGTTCCGCTGCTTCTTCCTCTCCTCCCTGGCCGCGGGTTGACCCGAGTCCTCCCCGATCACAGGCACTACGACATCGGCTATGCCGTCGTGTCCCTCATCTTCGTGGGCAACGCGCTGGGCTTCATCTTTGGCGCCCCCTTTATCGATCAGGTCCGAGAGCGCCTGGGCCGGGGCCGCACGCTCGCTGTAAGCAACCTACGCGGTTCTTCCTCGCCCCCTCCGGCAGGAACCCCTTCCCTCGTGCTCCCGTGACCCTTCGATCCGGCCGTTCCAGCCCGAGGGCGCTCCCGAACGCGCCCCGCGAATTCCGATTCTCGGAAGTTACTGACTCGGGATGGTGCAGTTGAGCATGTCCATCATGGCGGCTGCGTACTTGCCCATCGTCTGCACCGCGCCGTTCCCCCTCATCGTCATCTCCTTCTTTTTCATCGGTCTCGGATTCACCATTTGCCTGGCCATCGGCAACGTGTTCTGTGCCAATCTTCGTACGTGCCCCCCTCGTTGCCCCGAGTAGGTCGGCTTGCGGTCTAGGGCCGCGCCGGGGTCCCCTTGGCCTTGTTGGCGAGGGGCTTTGCTGACGGGGAGATGCCCTGGGTGGATGCAGGGGACGGCACGACCATGCTCGGCGCCATGCACGGCAGCTACGGGGTCGGCGGCACCGTCGGGCCCCTGATAGCCACGAGCATCGTGACGGCCGGCAACAGCGTCTGGTCCCGGTACTATTTCCTCACCCTCGGCTTCGCCCTCTTCAACCTCGGCTTCGCCACGTGGTCCTTCTGGGACGACGAGAGGGACACGCCGGGCGGCGGCGGGCCGACGGCGGCGGCGGGCGCCGGTCCGACGGGGGGGTGGCTGTCGGCGGCGCGGACGGCCTTCCGGCAGCGCGTCGTGGTGCTCGGGGCGCTCTTCATCTTTGCCTACCAGGGGGCCGAGGTGTCCATCTCGGGCTGGGTCATCTCCTTCCTCATCACGGAGCGCGCGGGCGACCCGGACAAGGTCGGGTACGTGACGGCCGGCTTCTGGGCCGGCATCACGCTGGGGCGGTTCGCGCTGAGCCCGCTGGGGGCGCGCTGGGGCGAGAAGCGGTTCGTGTACGCGCTCGCGGCGGGCGCGGCCGCCTTGGAGGCGCTCGTCTGGGGCGTGCCGCACGTCGTCGGCGACGCCGTCGCGCTCGCCGCCGTCGGCCTGCTGCTCGGGCCCGTCTACCCCTGCGCCGCCGCCGTCTTCGCCCGCAACCTCGGCCGCCGCGAGCAGGTCGCCGGCCTCGGCGTCATCAGCGCCTTCGGCAGTTCCGGCGGCGCCGTCGCCCCCTTCACCACCGGTCTTCTCGCCCAGGCCGCCGGCACTTTCGTCCTCCACCCCATCGCCATCGGCCTTTTCGCCGTCATGATGGTCTGCTGGTACGGCGTCCCGGGGCTGCGCAAGCGCACCGAGTAAAGCCGCCCGCCCGCCCGCCCGCCCGCCCGGCGCGGCCAAACTGGTTGGGCATTGGGTCCGCGGCATGGCCACCGGCTGGCGCAGGGGTTATTTTCGCCGCGCCCGAATGCGAGAGGGACCTGTTCCGCCTTCTCCAGGTCTGGTCGACCATTGCGGATGAGGTGTTCATTGTTGGACCGCCTCGCCAACCCCGGGCCTGGATATCTCCTGGGTCGGGCCATCGTGGTCCTGTAGCTCGGGTGCTGTGCTGCGGTCCACGGCGTTTGGGGTACAAACGAAAGCATTCATGACAGAAGGGAACTTGGGCCCAAGTCGGCACGGCGCAGGTTGTGCGCTCCATCTATTCTATTGAATTCGCTCTATCCATTTAAGGCCTTCTATCATCTTGAAGAATGTACTAGGCATGCCAGTCCCTAATCACGCGTCACTCTCGGTCGAAAGAACAAAATTCCGAAACACGTCGGCTTCTTCCGGCTCGAGAACCAAGTTGCGCAACTCCCGGGCCGCGTCGCGGCGTCTCAAAAGCGCCTAAATTTCTTTTCCGGTGGCGGCCTGCTGGACCGTCATCTTGCCGTCGACGACGCTCTGAACGATGGCGTGGATATTGCCGAAGTCGTGGAAGACGGTGAAGGGCATACCTTCCCTCTCGCAGTACTTGACCAGGTCTGCGGGACACACGGGCGCGGGTCAGCTTTTGTCATTGTTCAGGCCCCCCCCCCCCACAAAGAAAAAAGACTAAACTAACCTCGGCCGGCCTTGGCGAATAGCAGGTCCGTCTCGCGGGCGGCCGACAGATCGGAGACGCCATCGCCGGCGTAGAACATGACCGGGCGCTGGGCGAGGGCGGCGTAGGGGCGGATCTCGAGCGACTTGTCGTGGCCGTGCTCGCTGTCGTCGTGGTAGGCGATGTCCCAGCCGCCGTGGTCGTTGATGGACTTGCCGGGGCGGGGCTTGACGTCGTTACTGACGATCTGCATGTGGGCGACGGCGTCTTCGCCGACAAGGTGGGCGAGCAGGGCGCGAATAACGGGCTGCATACCGCCGCTCAGCACGACAACGGGCACATTGTTGGCGCGGCACCAGGCGAAGAATTCCTTGAACTTGGGGTCGAGCTGTACGTTGGCCAGCAGCGTGCGCAGGCACTCGTCAAAGGGCGTCTGCACACTATCGAGCATCTCCTGGAAGGAGTCGCGGAAGGTGCGGCGGCCCTCGAGCACGTCCCGGTTGCCCTTCTTGCGCAGCTCGGTGCCGAAGCCCAGGTGGTCTGTCAAGTAATCGTTGCTGTCCTGCAGCGTAATGGTGCCGTCGAAGTCGGTGAAGAAGATGGCCTTGGGGTTGGTCTGCATAGCGGGCAGGTTGCTGGTGGTGGTGGCGGACGCCATGGCGACGGCGGGCGAGCAGAGACGGTACGCGGAGAAGCCTGGGCCACCAAGTAGTAGTTGGGCGATGTCTATATGATCTCTTCTGTCCCTTTCTCCTGGTCGCGGCGAGTCTACCCAATGACGTCACGCGCGGAAGAGTTGCTCGGGCGAGAGGCAAGGGAAGCGGGCAAGTCTAACAATGAGAGCACGCGAGAGAATCCCGGGTCGGCGTGGTGTGGGGGTGGCGCGGGCGGGAGGGGGAGGAGAGAATGGAGAAGAGGAAAGGGAGAACGGGCCGGCGAGTCGAGTCGCAATATGGGCACCGTAAAGATGCGAAGGAGCGAGCAAGGCATGCCTATCACCCCATGGCGCCAGGTACGGTCGGTCCGTCTAGTGTCCGCCACTGCCCCGGGCCAACATGCCGCCGCCCGCCAGCCCAACGAGGCCAAGGGTTGATACCCGTGGCCCCTATGCCATTCGCCCGTCGGCTATAGTCGCCAGGGCGCCCCGGGTGCGGAACCCATCGCGCGTCCAGGCCAGGGGACAATGGGGCTGGGAGGCCGGCGAAGGCAGGCAGGCAGGCAGGCAGGCAGAGAGAGAGGGGTGCTTAGTATAGTAAGTACATGCCTACATGGATGGCGTAGCCAGAGTACGAAGATGCCTTGAGCTACCCCTCCACCCCTCCATCCCAGGATGTGGCCCAGTCTTGGGTTGATGGAGGGGGACATTGGACCTGCAGGGGACGCTTGCAGGGCGGGGCTTGGCGCGGCTCCACGGCCGCCAGCAGACGCAGCAGCAGACGCAGCAGCAGACGCAGCAGCAGACGCAGCAGCAGCAGCAGCCGCCACCGCCAACCACCAGCACTGGGCACGGGGACAAGGCCCCTCTCGCTACGTCGCTTTTCCCCCCCACCACGCATGCCGTGCGTGGTGAGTTTCGCGCACGTAGCCACGCCCAGGGAACCTCGCGGGCCTTGGCGTGCGCGGTGCTGTACCACGTCCTGCCCACCATCGGCCACGTTACGGGCCATCGGTGGTGCCGACTTTTCGGGGCCTGCAAAGGCCTAGGAGGTAGGCATGTACGTTGGTGCATCGGGAAAGGACTTGGGTTATGTAGTGTGGGACGAACGTTGCAACTATCAGCCGTGCTCCGACGCCGCCGTGCCCCCTCCGTACCTGTGCTCAAGCTCTCGAGGGCCGTGTGCCGGCGACGACGACGGGAAAACTTCCCACCACCCAACCACTCCTCCCCTCCCCTCCTCCCCTCCTCTCCCCCCCCCCCCCCCCCCCAATCACCGCCACCCACCCGCACCCATTCAGCAGCAGCAGCAGCAGCAGCGGTCCCGTCTCTTCAGGAGCGACTGCATGCGCTGACCGCCATGGCGCCCTCCCGGCTCCTGCCGCCCGTGCTCGGCGCCAGCTCCGTGGCGCGGCGGCTGTTGCTCGGCTGCGCCAGCGCCCACGCCAAGCTGGCCCTGCCCGCGCCGCCGCCTTCCCTGGCCTGGGCCTTCCTCGCCCCCTTTGGTACCACCACCCCCGGCTCCGTATCCCGTCACGTCCGCTGGTCCTCCGACTCGCGGTCCCCGAAACCACCCTCGCCGCCCGAGAACCCGAGGCCCAACTTTGACGACTTCTCCCATCTCGACCCGAACAACGTTCAGAACCGAGAGCCGCCCGTCCGCGCTTCTTCTTCTTCTTCTTCTTCCTCTTCCTCCCCCTCGCCCGAGTCCCCTCCTGCCCCCGGTACCTCCGGATCCCCGGAACCGTCTGCGTCCGAACCCCGCCCCGACCATGGCTCTTCGCCCTCGCCCCCGGCACCGGGGCCATGCGCCGACACCGAAGCCCCGACCTCCGACCCCTCGCTCCCCTCGTCGTCCCCCACCGCCGGCGCGCCCGCGGCGCACAACTTCGCCGCCTTCATGGACCGGCTGCAGTCGTCCCTCTTCCGGGCCTCGCAGCGCGTCAACGATCTGACGGGCTACTCGGACATCGAGACGCTCAAGCAGCGCGTCACGGGGCTCGAGGACGCCCTGCTGGCCGCCCAAGAGCGCCTGCACACGGCCCGCTCCTCGTACAAGGCGCGCGTCGCCGAGCGCGCCGCCACGCAGCGCGAGGTCACCACCCTGCTGGCCCGTCAGAAGACCTGGACCCCGCTCGACTTTGAGCGCTTCACCTCCCTCTACCGTGACGACTACGACCTCGAGGCCGCTGTCGCCGAGGGCGCTCGCGAGCTCGAGGAGGCCGAGCGCGAGGCCGAGCGCATCAACCGCGACCTGAGCGCCAGCATCCTGGCCCGCTACCACGAGGAGCAGATCTGGAGCGACAAGATCCGCCGCATGAGCACCTGGGGCACCTGGGGCCTCATGGGCGTCAACGTGCTGCTGTTCCTTGTCTTCCAGTTTGGCGCCGAGCCCTGGCGCCGCGCCCGCCTCGTCAAAGGCTTCGAGGAGAAGGTCAGCGAGGCCCTCGAGAAGCAGCGCGTGGCCAAGGACCTCGAAGTCGGCCAGGCCTGGGCCGGTGGCGCCGCCGCCGCCGCCACCACCACCACCACCACCACTGTGCCCCCTGCTGCTACTGCTGCCAGTGCCCCTTCTTCAGGCCCCGAAGTCTCCGACCCGGTTCCCGTCGTGGCCGAAGCGGCGATACCGGCTCCCACGCCCGGCAGCGCCGCCTCCGAACCGACCGTTATCACCGAGCCCGCGCCATTAATGGCAGAAGAACGGGCGCCCGTGTCGTGGCGTGAGGCCCTGTCCAGCCTGGCTCTCCTCAAGCAGGCCGCGCTCGACCTCGCGAGCGACAGGAAAGTCGCCCTCACCATGCGCGATCTCTCGCTGATAGCCCTCCAAGGTACTGCCGCCGGCGTGGTCGTCACGGCCACCGTCGCCCTGCTCTTTTTAAGGCGAACTTGAAAGTCCCCAACCCTCTGGACCAGCGGCACAATCCACACCTCACCATATGTAATCGAGATAGACACAAGAGTGTACAATAGACAGCGCCGCCGCCGCGCCCACCATGCGACACCTCGAGCTTCATTGAATGCCGCGTAGCGTGCTTGAGGCGTCAAATTATCATTCGTCCCTCTGTGGGATTCGGCCGTGTTGCCAAGCGTCTATTAAAAGGGAGACACAGAGATCCGTGTACCAGGACCCTGACCCGCCAGGCGCCCCGAGACACACATACATGCCCTGCCTCTCGCCTCTTTCCGCACTCTCATTCTTTTCCACTCGCCTTCTCGGCTCTCCTTCGGGACCCCCTCCCCCCGGCTCTCATCACACAAAATCAAGATCACTAGAGGTGGGACCCAAGATCTCTCGACATTTTTGCCCGTCGTGCCCCCTTCACATGATGCGCTACCCTGGACAGGCCGAAGCAGCGAATGACCTTCGTCAGCCCAGATCCCTCCAGGACATCCAAACGCCGCGCTACCCCCGCGGTCCGACGCAGTCGCGGCCCCGGCGCTCTTTCTTGGTGCGCCGCCTGTGAAGGCTCGACGCATGCCATTTGAGCGTTCTCGATGGCGAGGGATGCCGAACTTTGGGCCGAGACCGTTTGCGCTATGGCGTCCCTGGAGGCGTATACACACCCAATTCGCCGACGCGTACTTCGCGGTCGCTCTGCCTCCTTCAATCGAAGTCGGCTGTGTACGAGAAGCCGCGGAACTCCTCCTGCATGGCTTGCGACAGAACTGGTGCGAATTCGTTAGCTACACCCATGCTAAGGCATATCCAGCACATATGGGCTTACCTGACTGAACGGGCGTCAGCACCGGCGTAACGCTGGTGAACTCGGAATCGAAGTTGCTCGTATCTGTCGCGTTCTTGATCTGCGGCAGGAAAGGCGGGGCCACGCGCTTGTGGTAAATGTCGTCCCATACAATGTTGCGGAAGAAGGGCTGGTTCATAATCTCCTGGGCGTCGGTCGGGCCACTGCCGAGACGCTGCTCGGGCTCTCGGGTGAGCAATTTCTGGAGAATCGACACCGAGTCCCGCGGCATGTGGATGGGGTACAACGGCTCGTCAGCCAAAATGGCATCGTAGATTTCATCCTCATCCTCGCCTCGGAAGGGGGACTGCTGCAGAAGCATCTGATAGATCAAGACACCAAACGCCCACCAGTCGACGGCACGGCCATACTTCTTATCCAGAAGAATCTGCAACGCCTATTAGTTACCGGTCCACGCTCAGCGTACAAGCGTCGTCGCCGCCTTACCTCGGGGGCCATGAACTCAGGCGTTCCACAAAACGTGCTGGTCGTCGACCCGTACCACATGTCCTCCTTGCAGAGGCCATAGTCAGCAATCTTGATATGACCGTCCAGCGTCAGAAGAATGTTGTCGAGCTTGAGATCACGGTAAATGACACCGTTCTCGTGGAAATACTTCAAGGCCAGGCACACCTCAGCGGCGTAGAATCTGTACAAGTCAGCCGCGGTTCTCCCCCCCCAAACTGCATTGGCATTTCAACTTACTGTGCGCGCTTGGTGCCAAACTGGCCACGCTGAATGTGCAACATGAGATCACCACCACTGACATACTCCATGACAAAGTACACACGGGTCTCCGTCTGGAAACAGGCGTGAAGGTTTGTCAAGAAAGGGTGCCTTTCGCGGTTGGCAATCAAGAAGACTCTCTTTTCTGAGCGGATACTCTCCACCTCGTCGTTTTCGATGATGAATTCCTTCTTCAGGACTTTGATGGCATATAGTCGCCTCGACTTCTTGGTCTCAGCCAACATGACCTTGCCAAAGTTGCCCTTTCCAAGCACAGCCAAAAAGTTGAAGTGGTCCAGACCGATACGCTGGCCGGTGCCGGGGTCCGTCGCCAGAGGCAGTGGCTTCCTGCCCGACACGGGCACGCCCGATCCAGACGACGGCGAGGGCACGATTTCGGCAGCCGGCGCGGGTTTGGAGATCGGAGCGCTTTCCTGGTACATGTGCTGCTGAGGCTGCTGCTGGGGTGGCTGCTGCTGAGCGGGTCGTGACTGCTGCTGAAGCTGGGCTTGGGATGCATAGTTGTCGACGTTGGCATAAGCTCCAGGGTCGTACTTGGGATGCTGAGGAGAGCCATACGACTGTCTCTGGGCATAGGGGTCCTCCTGGGGGTCGGGTGTGGCATCGTATCCACCAGGGCGCCCCGAGGAGTAGTCTGGGTACGAACCAGGGCGACCGCTTGAGTGCGAGGTCAAAGTACCGCTCATAGCATGGGCGGCCGCCACAGCCGCAGCACTCGAGCTGCCCGAGGAAGTGCGATCAGGGTGAGAGGGCCGCGAAGGAGACATTTGTCCACCGTACATGGCCTTGGCAGCGTTCGTCGCCTCCTGAGAAGCATGCGAGCCCACGCTGCCTTGATACGAGGGTGTTCCAAAAGGAGAGCCGGGGGTTTCCGAGCTCGGCGTCGACTTGCCCCTAAGCGTCCTTTCGCTGAGCGACGAGACCTTAGACTGGCGCTGTTTCTGCGTCCGGATACCCTCAAGGATCTGGTTAGCAACAGCCATACTCATTCCGCAGAAATCGGGTACGAGGTGCACGCAGCTAGCGTGGGCTGTGGAACCACATTCTACAGACGAGTTAGCGGCCTGACCGACGAGCGTAGACGCGGAAGTAGTATACCTGAGCATCTTCGGCAGTTCTTCTTGCCAAAAGGCAGAATGTAACCACAGTGGCAGCACCAGTTGGCAGTGACGTTGGAAAAGGCCTGGAACCTGTGGGGAATACGGTGGTTGATTTTCTCCTCGTCCGGATCCGTCTCGGCGTTGGACTTGCTGATGCACTTGGTGACCACGCTCGAGTAGCATTTAGTGTGGCATGTGTACTTGCAGTCTTCGCACTGCATGCCGGCCGAGTATTTGAGGAAGTCGCCACACAAGGCACAGCGCATAATGTTGTAGAACTGGTGCTGCACAAACTTGTGTCCGAACATCTCGTGGACCTCTTCCTTCCTCTGACGGACGGCGCCCTTGCGCCCGAGACCGAGATCCACGGGTCGTCGATCCTTGTTCGTCTTGTCAAAGTTGAGCTGTAGGTGGATCTGACCTGACGGCTCCAGGGTAAACCAGGCATCGATGGGCTGGCTGCCAACCTGAGGCGCCGCCTGAGGGCCGAACTGTTGTTGTTGTTGTTGTTGTTGCTGTGGCTGCGACGGTTGAGCCATCTGCGAGGTTGGAGACCCGGGAGGGGGGCTAAACTGCGGCTGCTGGGCGCCCATGGGAAACTGGGCAGGGGGGGCACCAGAGTGTCCGACCCTATCGGCTGAAACCCAGCCCGAGTTGTTGACTTCGGCCTCGATCCTCTTGCGACGCATCTCCTCGACGATATCGGATATACGCACCCACAGCATGCCGATGGGTAGCGCGTGTTCGCCCGGCTTATCATAGACGGTAAGCTCGATCTCGTTGGCCTCCCTGACCTCGATATTATGATATTCACCCTCCCACTTGTCGTTCCTCGTGGCCCTCGTGCGCGCAACAATGTTATCCTCCACCTTGACTGCCACAAAGGTTTCGGGTCCGCGCGAGAAACGTGCGGTGCTAGCGTGATCCACGTCCTTAACTTGAATGACGCGGAAAGACAGCTGGCCGGTCAGGGGCTTTCGCAGGTTGGGCATGTTGATACTATCGTCGTCGGGCGAGTCGACCGACTCCATGTCGTCAATGTGAAGCTCCTCGTACCTCTTGAGGGCCTGTTTCAAGAGCTGGATTTTCTGCTTGCTCTCCACACGCTTGGCGGCGGCGTCGGCCTTGCTCTTCCGGTCACCGTCCATGCCGTAAAGCTGGACCATCTTCTCGATTCCCTTCAGGTACTGGTCCTCAACGTTGAGTTTGAACTGGATCTGCGAGAGCATGAGCTGGATGCGCGGGCCCAGGTAGGGATTGTCGTATTTGATCAAGTCCAGCTTGGTGAAGTTGGGCCGACTCTTGGGCATGCCCGAGCCGGGGCCCGGCGGGGCAAAGGGGTGCCGCGGGGGCATCATGTCGCCGTGGCCGCCGATGTGGCTGTAGTTGGCGTTGGCCGAGCCGTACGAGGAGCGATCGGTGCCGCCGCCCGAATAGCCGCTCGCGTCCTTGGGGGGCGGGGCGGGGGCGGGTTCGACTTCGCCGCGCAAGTCGGAGCCACTCTGAGGCCGGTTAGATCCCACGGCGGTCGAGCCTGAGCCGATGCTCATGTTCTCCATGCCCGACCCCATGCGCTTCATCTGCAGCTCCTTCAGCTTGGTCTGAAAGAACTCGAGATTTCGGCGGCCTTCTCGTATCTGCGAGGTGATCCGGGACTTGACATCTTCGTTGCTGGTCTGCTGGATCATAGCATTGGCGGCGTTGATGAGAGCTTTTTCGCGATCAATCTTCTGAGAGATCTTGGTCATCTGGTCGTCGTCGTTCATCTTGGCGGTGGGCAACGCGTCGTCACGCGCGGGACCAGATGCGAGGGTTGGGCGTGCGACGAGGGGGGTGGGGGTGGGGGAAAAGGGAGGGAAACGGGGGAAGTTGAGAGGAGGGAGGGAGGGAGGGGGAAAAACAAAAAGCGGAGTGGTGGTACGACGGGCAGCAGGCAGCACGCGCGCGCGGGAAGAACGGCTATGCTATGCCGCCGGAGAATCGCCAAAGGAGTGTAGGAGGGACGGGCGGGCGACTCTCGGTGACCATCAACAAGAAGTTCAATGGGAGGAAGAGGAGTCGGAGTCGGAGGAGGAGGCCGCTCGATCAGTCATGACACTAGGCCAGAGTAGGGAGCGAGGTTCGGTCGGCAGGATGGGTTGGAGAGTAGCCGTAGTGGTAGTAGGTGGTATGTGGAGGTAGTGGTGGTCGTAGTATGTGGGCGGGCGGACAGGGTATGTAGGTTCAGGCAGGTCGGCTTAGTTGGTTCTGGAGGGGTTTAGGCAGGAGGTATGGCAACCCAGGCAGGTCCCATATGTAAGCACCGCCGCGTGGGAGTGCAGCGCAGCAGTGCCGTCTTGCAGGGAGGGAGAGGAAGAGTGGACAGTAGGTAGAACCTCCAAAGCTGCCCGGCTGGATAGCGCCACAAGCAGAGAGCAGCGTACGCACGACCCGACCTCCTGCTGAGGAGAAACGGGAGCGCGAGAGAGTGGGGGGTCCGTTCTCCGGCAACGGTCCAGCTAGCAAGTAGGTAGCCAGCCTCCTTCGCCCAGCGAGCCTAAAGTCGGTTGTTGGGCGCGGTAGCGTCCAGTCAGGAGTCGGTTGGCGGCGAGTGTGGTATGCAACCGGTCGGTGTAATGTCGTCAGCGAGAGGGCGGACGGCGGGGGGTGTGGTTTCGCGTGCAGCCGGGAAGTTTGCCCAGACGGTTGTGCCGCTGCCGCTGCCGCTGCTGCTGCTGCTGCTGCTGCTGCTGCTGCTGCTGCTGCTTCTTCGAGTCTTTGTGGGGGTGACAGAGGGAGGGGTGGTCTTGGTCCTGGGCTTGGGAGGGCGACTTGTGATTTGTCACTTTCCCCCCCTCGCTCGTCGTCTGGCTTCCGAGGCTGGCGGGCGGACGGGTGGGTATGGAATTGCTGTTAGTAGTGGCCCATGGGCGCGCGGGCAACGAGACGGTAGAGGTGGGTAATGGCTTGCTCGGCCTGTCGGGATCCCCATGCGCACACGTCTAGCCCTGGGAGACGCCTGAAAGAGGTACGGATGCAGGAGCGGCTCTCCAGGCTCAGGGCTCGTTTCCGCGATGGGCTGCCACTCCTGTCGCGCGGGCAGAGGTCGAAGGGAACCGAGGAATGGAGGGGACAAAGGTGGGGAATGACGACGTCCAGGGGGGGGGGGGGGGGGGGGGGGGGGGCGGCTTGGTTGTTCTGATCACAGCTCGCCCTAGAGCGTTGGCCCGACTGGCGCGCTCAAAGAATGTAGGTCATGCCCGGCTAGGACAACGCAAGACGGAATCGGCTATCTGCAGGTCGGAGGGCATCAAGAAGGCCATGCAGAACACCAATCGCTGAAGGAGAAGGAGGGAAGGACTGGGAGATGGATGCTACAGGGTGGGATGACATCCCGTTCTAGGCGGTTCGCGCAAAGTCCTACGAAGGAAGCCCACCTCTTATTCGGGCGCACCCTGTATGTACATGATACATTCTCTCGGGGTGAGCTTGGATCCCTGTCCTGCTGTCCAAGATTTTACTTCATAGGACGGCGGTACCTATCCAAGTAGGTACCCTGCATACCAGTAACACGCGCGGTGACCGGCACTAGTAGGTATGTGCCTGGTGATATGAGAAGGGGAGAGGGCACGTTGGGCTGATACCCGACGCCAACCTCGACCCCCAACTGAGAAGGTGCCATGTCACAACAGCAGGCGTCCGTCCATCCGCTGATTCTTGCATGAAGCTCCTATGGGGAAATGTTTGGTGAAGGAGGCTAGGAGGAACTTGCAGACACGTCCTCGCATCTACGATGGCCATATGAGCAGTTCTCGCCTGGCCTCTCCAACCAACTCGTCTGGCCCAACGGTACACCATGGGCCTCCACTGTTCCGCCGCCTCCATCATCGTCATCGGTGGAAGCTGGAGCGCGAGGAGCATGGGCCATCCAGCATGTGTCCAAATGCGACTGATCACTTCCCCCTCACACCCCGACTCAAGTGGCTTTCACGCGTAGGGCTGGGCCGCGTTACTCACTCCCAGCCCGGTGAATCCGGACACTCGTGGTAGCATCGTTAAAGACGCGTCGGAGGTAGGAAGAGAAACCAACCTTGCAAATGACCCCTCGGCAGGCGAATATACGTATTGTGGGCCTTGGCCAGTGTCTACCTCGCACAATCTCAAAAGGGGAGGCTGGCGATTGGTACTTGGCAAGGTAAGTATATATGCAGAAGGTGCAAGTACGCCCACAGCTCATAGGTGGACAGCACGCATCCCGTAAGCCATAGTGCTGACAGCGACAGGTCGCTCTCCGCATGTGCTTCTCATGTCACACACCCACAAACCGACGGGATGGGGCTCTCCCACCTATTCCCATGATGTCCGGCAGGGGCACACATAAAGGAGACCGGACCCCAACCCTGATCACAGAGCCCTCGTCCTCTCAGCCAGCAAGTCCGAGGAGCTCTTCTTGCCCATAAGCTTTACCTGCCAAGCCCTTGTCTCACCATGTCGACGAATCACTTGGATTCTCTCTTGACCCGAGACCTCTATTTGTTGATGGTGGACACTCGCATCCCGTTCGACAAACATGAGCCCATCGACTATGGCCAGGCGATTCAGCGCACCTTCTTTGAGTCCAGCGAGGCGATGAAGGAACTGGGTCCTGTCGCATACCCGGCTCTGAAGGCCCTCGGCGACCTCGATCTGGACCACATGCCAAATCTGATGGAGTACCTTCCTGACCCTCAAAATTTCGACTTCCCGCTGCAGGCCCTCGGGCTTCAACTGTTGCTCGACCAGGCGCCGCGGTACCTGCTTACGGGCGTCGATACCAGATACACGTACGCACACTTCGGTGAGATCAGTGTGCGGTATTTGAAGCAGTTACAAACCCTGTCTCCCTCGCTGCACCCTGCGGCATGGGAGCGCTGGAAGGGATCTGTCTCGGTCGACTACTACGTCCTGACACGCCTCTGGTGGGGTGCCCCCATCGTGCACAGCGAGAAAATGGGCGAGGAGGCCCTCGCTTTCACAAATGCTACGCGCGAGTTCGTTGAACACGAGTTTGGCGTGCGCGATCCGTACCGGGACCAGCCGGACAAGCGTTGGGACCTCTACGGGTTCCCACGGATGCTCGATGAAGGCGGGCCGAAGAGTCCTTGTAGCGTAGCCCATGGTTGGTTCTGGCTGGCGTGCTTAATGGATGTCCATTACCCTCTCCTGGAGAAATACGGACGGTATCCATACCAGAATGAAGCGTTCGGCAGAGTACCCACGCCAGACGAAGAGGAATGGATGCAGGTTTCGGGTTGGTTTCGGCGTGAGGATCCCAAGGTTGCCGAGCGTATCAGGGACGACGTTGCGACCGGTCGGTGGACGCCACTACCGCCTGTGCATGCCAAGTACCGTTGAGGATATATAGATGTGGGAAACTATATTATGTAAGGGGTCTTGGTATGTTGCTTGAGCAGGTAGAATGGGGGCCCCCGCGAGACATTGCGGCTTTCTTTTCCGCACCTGAATCTGGCTCAAATAACCGTACATCTAGACGGCCCAAATTTCTTTCTGTCCTTCTCCTGGTAGTCGCCCCTCAGGAGCCTCCCGTCGTTGGACCCAAAGGTCGGCTCAATGAAGGCCCATGTCGAGTTACGGCGCTGTGATGACCACTGCTGCCCAGGCCACTTGTTGGTCAAGCTTGTTGGGATCTTGCTGGAATTTCTCGCGCAATGCTTTGGCTCGCTCGGGGCTTTCTACACTATTGCCATCGCTACCTTGACCTGCTAGCTAGGGATGGCACGAAGCCCCAAGGTTGCCAACTGGTAGTCCTCGGCCTTTGTTCACATGTAATAAGCCTTACTTGTATCTTGCCTTGCATAGGCCGAGTAACCCGGACAACCATCTGTAACGCATCATACCTATAGGCGGGCGTTTCGTGCCGTGCCCTTGTCGCAGACTGATCAAAAACACTCATTCGTACGACCAGCTACTTTTCCCAATATATCCCGAATGCAACAAGAGGGATACAGGCGAAGGGATCCCAGAGGTCCTATGCATTGAATGATCATCGAGGCTCGACAATATTGGGTCCCAGAGACAGGCAGAAGCCTTCAGGGACGGCGCCTGCCAGCATCTCGTCTCGGTTTTTTCTCCGACCAATATACTCGCCGGTCGAGTCAAGGTGGTTATTGAGGTATTCCTGTACGTCGTCAATAGCGCCATTGGCCATTGATTGCCGGAACTGATCCGGGGCAAGGATCGCCATGAGTCGGGAGGTTTCGTAGAACCGACCCCGTATGGCCGACTCATCCTTGGTGATATTCGGTAGAACAAGCACCCAGTCCACATATGTACCTGTTGACTGGCCAGTCGTGTCACGGAATGCCTTCTCTCTCAGTAAGGCGGGCGGTAGCTGGGAGTTGTGTGTTGGCTGTTGCTGGCCGGCACTTTCGTCCAGCCGATAAATGTCCCCATGGAAGAAAAGCTTGTCTTCGTCACCCTGCTTCGCAACAAATATGTTGCGGAGGACCATTGCGATTGGTAGGCCCTTGGGCCACTCTGGCCGAATCTCGTGGTCGCCTAGGCGCACTCTGACTGCCTCGCCGACGCTGACTCTTTCAGCGCCAAGAAATACACCACCTGCATGCTGTCTCTCAGTCGTAGGTGGAGGTTGGGATAATATGTTGAAGATGGAGAAAGAGTGGTCAATTTCCACCACGGCCTTCTTCGAGGCTTCGAGGCCAACCATTTCTTGCCTCTGCCGGTCATCTCCAGCATAGGCTGCCTGGATTTGCAGCCAGGGAGCATTTTGCATGCGAACGTTTTGAAGCTCTTTCAATCCCACTGGGGGAACGGAGAAAGCAAGGAATGGCCGCATGTCGGTTTCTGGTTTCATAAGGTCGTCGAGCTGTAGATGCAAGTGAGCTAAGGGCTTGACCCGACTCGCAGGAGCCATGTTGTGCTCAGCCGGAACGGAGGTGGAAAGTACAACGCCGAGACGCCAGGCGTTGCCATGTTTGTACCATACTACCTCACCCTCTCTGAAGATGATAGATTCTTCGGACCGGGCAGCTACATGCTGCTGCTGGACGGCCAGTTGCTGCTGCTGGGGGGGCGCTTGCTGCTGGGGGGCCAACTGATGCTGGGGAGGCAATTGATGCGGTGGGGGCAATTGATGCTGGGAAGTCGCCTGCTGCTGGGCTTGCTGCTGGGCTTGCTGCTGGGCTTGCTGCTGGGCTTGCTGCTGGGCTTGCTGCTGGGCTTGCTGCTGGGCTTGCTGCTGGGCCTGCTGCCGGGCCTGCTGCTGGGCCTGCTGCCGGGCCTGCTGCTGAGCCTGCTGCTGAGCCTCCGCTTGTTGTTGCTGGGCGGCCACTTGCTGGGCAGAGAGAATCGGGCCTTGCGGGTGAGCTGGAGAAGCCACAGCTACAGAGGCGGCTCTGCGCGATGGTGCAGCAGGCACTGCCGATGCCGGCGGTTGCTGTACAGCAGCTCTTGCGGCTGTAGAAGAAGCAGAAGAGGCTCTGCTCATTGGCGTGGGCGTGGGCTGGGCAGTAGGAGTCGCAGCTGGGGTGCCCGCGGCCGAGCCTTTCGAGCCGGGAGCTGGCGTTTGCTCAGCTCCTGCTGGAAGTACGGGCTGCTGATTTGGCCACCATGGCGGCTTCGTTTGGTCTGGGGTGCACAGCATACACGAACACTTTGTCTTGTCGTTGGTCCCGCCAAGAATCCATAGCAGATCTGAGCGTTGGTCAGCAGAACTTCCACACGTAAGGACACCGCTCTACGTACGCGGCAAGAAGTCTTTCGGGGACCTGAACACTCTGGGGCGCGCCCCATGGGGGTAGCCGTACAGGTAGTAGTCCACACGGGCTTTTGATTGACCCTGGTTGTTGTCGCCTATGAAACCCGTCAGTACCAGAGTGAGAAAGCCGGTAGCGTCAGCATACTGGTCTTGCAGCGTAGATGGTAATGCTGAGGCAGCCTTCGTAGAATGTATTGACGTTCTGCTGGTGGTTAGCCCTCCCCGTGGCGGTACGCAGGCCAGGTAGTAAAGCAAAGTCAAAACCAACCTCGCGCGCTAGGATCAAGCAGTTGGTCTCGCAGCATGCCGCCCAGTTTGGACAGCCAAAAGGTGACCTTCTCATCGTCCTCGGCAAGTCTGACGTGACTTTGGTTGTAGTCGGCCTCATTCCAGTTCTTGCCGTCACTGAGGCCCGGGGGCAGACTCAGCTGATAGACGTCTGGCTGGGGAGCCAAGGCACCGGGTGCACCACCTGCTGAAGCCATGATCCGGTTGGTGTGGCCGGTCCCCGCGGATCCAGTCAATCCAGTCGATGAAGCCAAAGGAGCCGGGCCGCGATTGCCCCAGGGTGAGTTGGCGTATCTGCTACCAATGAAGCACAGCGATTATGGTGATCGAGCTCCAGCGAGATGGAAACGTCCATGTGGGCTCGGAGTCGAGTGTGCATTCCAGACCTACCTACGGAATAATGAGTGACAGGACCTAATTGGTGGTTTCTGCGCTCGGGCCAGTCTGCCGTATCTTGTACCTACTTACTTACTGAGGTAAGAAGTACCTAAGCTTAAGTACCCTTGGCTCTATTCCTCCAGTTCCGTCCATCGATTGACTAATTGCAGAGGTACATGGTATTGCCCTCAGCTGTCTTGCCCTCGGCTGTCTTGCCCCCGTGGTAGTCATTGAAATATGAACAGTTCCTTCAGATCGTGAGACCGCTCGGTATCAGAATAGACTTACGTAGTCCGGATGGTGAGCTGCGGGTTTGGTAACAGGTGCGGATATACCGCCCCTGCTTTCTGTACTATGTGTAGAATATATTATCCTACCTTGGAGATAGGTATTTCGAGGATACGGAAGCTTAGGTGATGCTGATATTGCTATACCGCCCCCCTACTAATTCCCCTTGATTATTGACAGATTTCATCTTTGAGTTGGACCTAGGATTGAACCTCAGTAGCCCCGTTAACACCCACACGTCGCGTCTCCTCCGCCCATTTCTCATCGGCACCAAGCGGGTTCATCGGAGCAACGAGGGGCTCAAGTCCTTCGGCTGACCTGGAAAAGCACCCGGTGTTGATTCAGCAAGAGAATGGCACTTTTCAATGCGACAAAACGCCGGTTCTCAGCGCTGGCTTACTCACGCCCCTACCTTGGTGCTACACCGCGGACTTTGCGGAGCCTTAACACCGGTCAGCCACATCGCTGCATGTTCTAATACAGGCACCAGGAATTCCATTGGAGGGCCATGGCAGTTGAAGTATTTGGCGTCGATCTGGGTATATATAGACTAGCTGCCAAGCTTGAATAGACAGGCTGACGGAGTATCCGGTATCCTCCCACTGCTTGTCCCCTTGGCTTGCGTGCTCACGACCAAGTCGGTGCACACGGCACTCCCATGCCCCCAGAAACATACTCCTGCATTGGAACGGGTTACTCGACAGGTATCGATCACATCATGCCTAAGTTCAGTCATACCGCCAAAGGAGTGGAAGTGGTCCGGCACTACGCCGACCAGGTCCACGGGAGGACATGTAAGTCCCATACGCCAGGAAAGGCAACTTATTTGGGCTAACGAATCCGCAGTTCTCCTGACGGGCCCCAGCCAGGGCGGCGTGGGAGCCGACGTAGCGACGTCTCTAGCCCGTGGTTCTCCGGCCATGATCATTCTCATCGGGCGGTCATTTGCGAGAACCGAGACCGTCATCAGGGCCATCAAGGAAGTGAACAGCAATGTACGAGTCAAATGGATGGAAACAGACCTGGCATCTCTGGGGAGCGTCAGGCGAACGGCTGAGATGATCTTCAATGACGAAGAAATTGCCAACATCGACGTCGTTATCAACAACGCCGCCGTGATGGCCTGTCCCTACACCTTGACAGAAGACGGGATCGAACTCCAACTCGCAATAAGCCATACGAGCCACTTCCTCCTCACTAACATGATCATGCCCAAAGTTCTGGCCGCCGGTCCTGGAGCCCGCCTTGTTCTCACCACCAGCTCGGGGCATCGCGCATCCCCCGTCAACCTGGACGATCCCAACTTCCGTAAAGGCGTGTATGCAGAGTTTGATGCCTACGGCTCGGCCAAATCGGCGGTTCTTCTGTATGCCGTGGCTCTGAACCGACGGCTCAGGCCTCGGGGCGTCCTGGCCGTGGCCCCGACCCCGGGCCGCGTCGCTACACATCTCCAAGATTATGCGAAAAGTCTGAGCCAGGAAAGGCTCATGGAGATGTACGAGGAAGCCGCAATGAAGGTGTACGGCAAGTCTATGGGCGAGGTTGCGCGGGAGGAGCCCCAGAAGACGCTGGAGCAGGGCAGCTCCTGCACGCTCTATGCGGCGCTGGACCCCGACCTGGTCAGCCAAGAGGGGGTCTACATCAACCATTGCCAGCTCCGGACGGATCCAAGCGAGGTCAAGGACTGGGCCACTGATCCAGAACTGGCCGAGAGGTGCTGGAAGATGAGTGAGGCTCTCGTAGGCCAGACCTTTAGCTTCTAGTCGTCAGCAAGACAGCACCAGGCCCTGGAGACGGACAGGGAGCCTGGTACTACGAATTCGGAGCCGGAGAAGTATGTATGGATCGTCCGACCGTGCGCATGGCCTGCCTCGAACCCATATGAAATGTTCCGGCGGCCACCTTGCGGTTCACACCCAATGATTTGACGTGAGCGTGTATGTACTGACGTGCATATGTGGTGTACCCAACGTTGCCGTTGTCCTTCGGCTCAGAGAGTCTCATGTTTGGCGGCGGCCCCTTAAACCGCCCACTAGGAACGGCGAGTGGGTACATGTGTGCGGACAACACCGGCAAGGGCCAGGCTGGAGGATGAGGTAAGTTTGTCCCTTGAACGTCCACTACAGGAGGTCGGGCCTAGCGCCAATACGCTCGCTCGGTCCGCAGTCCGCAATCCCCACCGGCCTGCATGCGCGCCGCGAGGCCCATCGTTCCCCTTATAACACTTCTCGGGGAGGGGGGAACACTCCGGTTTGCGAGCTTCAAGATTGCGACGCGCCGCCAACATGTTGTCTTTCATCTTGGTGCAGAACCGACAGTGGGTAGCCCGCGCCAACTGCAGCCCTGCCGGCCGAGAGACTGACGAGGCGTGACCCGATGCAGAGGCAAGACCCGCCTGGCGAAATGGTATGTGCCGTACAGCGACGATGAGAAGGTCAAGCTCAAGGGCGAGGTGCGTTTTCTTCCTCTCTCCGACACCCCTCCTCGTGACGGACTCTACTGACGTGCGCCCCCGTTGCTCCTCCTCGCTAGGTCCACCGCCTCGTAGCGCCGCGCGACCAGAAGTACCAGTCCAACTTCGTCGAGTTCCGCAACCACAAGATCGTGTACCGGCGCTATGCCGGCCTCTTCTTCTGCGCCTGCGTCGACACCAACGACAATGAGCTGGCCTACCTCGAGGCCATCCACTTTTTTGTCGAGGTGCTCGACAGCTTCTTCGGCAACGTCTGCGAGCTCGACCTCGTCTTCAACTTCTACAAGGTCTACGCTATCCTCGACGAGGTCTTCCTAGCCGGTGAAATCGAAGAGACAAGCAAACAGGTCGTATTGACACGCTTGGAACATCTCGACAAGCTTGAATAAGTACAGCCCGAGGCAATGGACTGGCTGCGGCGCTGGGCTTGCTTGCGCGGTCGCCGGCAGCCAGACCAGCTGGTGGGATAGATGGGTCTGTACCTACAGATAGGGATGCCCTGGAGATGGAGCCTCTTCTGCGATGATTGGCATTGGCACGGCGTTTCCGGCGTTTTTCTCCCCGGTTGCACGGCACTTCGAAATGAGGGGGATAATTGGGCTCCTCAGGCTGCTGAAAGCTGGCTGACGTCGGGAACACCCACGCAGCCCTTCCTGTTCAGCAAACGGCAGCAACTTGGAACGGTTCTTCGGCCTACGAGTTCCCTGTCCACGCCAGTTAACTTCGAATGGTCTGTTTTTCTCTCGTCTGCTACTATACATGGGCCTGGTAGACTTTGCCTTTCAAAGGGAATGGTAAATTTGCGCTCCCAAGAAATGGTAAAGATGCGCGCCAGAGGGAATGTTTACGGTCCATTACGAGGCCAGTGAATCTTTCTCGGCACCTGGTTAAAAACGGAATACCCTGCCTTGTTGAGTATATTTCATTTCACACAGCCAAGCCAGCTCAGCGACCTTCAGCTCAGGGCGGCCTCTCGAGGTCCAGCCGATCTTGTCAGGCAAGGGACGGCTAGAGAAGACATCGGGCTCTGCTCAACGAAGCCTTGATGTCGAGCTCCTCTATCATGCCTGCTGCCGTCTGTCTTTCGATTGGGGTATTGACGATGGGGACATACCGCCCCGCAAACAGGCCAACAACATGTTTGCCATAAGGCGGGTTGGTGACAGTCCGCCATTGCTGGCCCTCTCCGTCGACGACCAGTGTATAATCACGCTTTCCGCCACGCTTTGACGCTTCATCCAGAATCACCTCCATTTCGGCAATACGGGCGGCAGTGTCCTCAGCTTCCTGGAACTGACTGTGAAGCGATCGTAGGAAGTCTTCTGCCTCCTCTGAAGCTTGCTTGAAAGTGCCCGGACGAGAGTCGTCAGCTAGACGATCGCTATGGATAGTAGGTCCATCAAAGCGATTTACAGCCCTCTCAAGTGGTTCAGATGGGGTGCTGGCCACCTTTGCCGGCACGGGGGAACTACCAATCATGAAATCATCGTTCTCGTAGGACAGCCTTCCGTCTGTTTGAAAGTCAAAGGCGAGTGTATCCAGCCGTCTCGGCTTATGGACATTTTCGTCATGGGTTTGGAACGAACCCTCAGGGCGGCAGCTTTCCTTCGAGTGCCGCCTCTTGGCCTTTTTGGAGACATGCCGTTCATGGCCCTGTGGAGACGGCTCCCGGGCAGCCGCTTTCGCCGAAGATGCTTTGTGCTTGCGTAGAAAACCCTCATGGTTATCCCGCAATGGAGAGCAGTTGCCTGGGCGGTGCGAATCGATCTTGAGATGGCTGCGTGGCTTGTTTCTTGTTCGTGTTTTTGACGACTCCGCCCGAGTAGCTAGCCGTCTTTGCTCATTCAGCGACCATGGCTGCTTGTTGCGCGGGCAAAGAGTTGCAAAGTGGTCGCCCAACCTTTTGCAGAAATCGCATCTGTAGTCGGGGTCAGGGGCTTTGTCAAAGTTGGGATCCAGATTGGTCGGGCAATGCTGGATCTTATGGCCTGCCGAAGTCAGATCGGGTCCAAAACAAACTTGCGATGCCCCGAACTCACCCTCCTGGTTGCAACGCTTGCAAACATACGTTGATGAAGGGTTCGCCGCAAGTGACTTTGAAACCTCTGGTTTCGATGCCTTGCTCTCATTTTGAGCATTCTTTGTGGTTTGAGGCCCACCAACGTTGCCAGGGGCCATGTAGCTTTCGGGGGATGATGAGCCGAGATAGATTGTCTCCGGTGTGTACATTCGGATCCGAGGACTATTATGACCACTCGCAGGTTGTGCAGCTGTACCATCATCTCCGCTTGTCCCTGTTTGGGCCTGAGAGGCCTCTGTGATCATGGAACCCGGGGGTAAGGCACCCCGCTTGCGCTTTCGTTCACCCATAGGTTCATCATTAGCACCAGTAATCTTCGGGCGGCCCCCGATGGTTCGAGTTGGGCCCGATATCGTGGGGCTACCATACGGTCCGAGGGACTGGGGTTTCCGTTGCATAGGTGTCGCACTACCCGAGTTCCGAAGGCTGAATTCGAGCTCTTCTTTGATCATCAAATACCGTCGGCGACTTGAAGGATCCTGCTGGTCAGCCCAGGCCTGCCAGTCCGTGAACAGGGATAGAATGCGATCTTGACCAAAACCGTGATTCTTGAGAGACGTGATCCATTGCTGTAGCAGGTATTCATCTCGAGTGAACGAGTCTTTCACGATCTGCTGGTGAAGCCATCCGAAGTATGCATCAAATATCTGGTTTGTGGTAAGGGAGTCGATGTGCCGATCCACTCGGTCTACAAGCGTCTCCAAGGACAACTCATCAAGGCACGAGACAGGGGTAGCCCCAGGATCGAATCTTGGATCCATGGTGGTGACTTGCTTTGGAGTCCCAGGCTGGTTGGGCGAAGACGGCATCAGCTTGGCCGAATTGCTGAGAGTACGGGATTATGTGCCTAATCGGCCAGTCTGCGGTTCGCTGTGGACCGGGTTTCGCTGCCTCTCGCACCAAAGGTACAGGCGCCTGGGGCGAACCTGGTCTGTTGATTAGACGCACTCTTCGTTCCCACGTCGAAGCCCGGAACGTAAATCGGTAAAAGACGAAAGAGAACAGGGCAAGTCGAAAGCGCAAGTGACTGGCCTTGCCCGGGGAGCACCAGCCGCTGCGGTCACTCTACGAATTTCCAACGGAAGGCGTGTCGTCCCAGCGTGGATATGATCGTGGGTTTGTTTGCAAGTGGGCGGCACGTGTGGTTCTGGGGAGAGGGGAGGCTGCAGTTGCATCAACACCGGGCTTCTTCCAATATGGACGACGCAGGCACCCCGCGGATTCCACCATACCACCGCCAGGTACACGTTTGGGGATGAGAAGCAAACGGGTGCCAGGAAGGCACGTCCATTCATGTGTCGTTGCCTGGCACCAATTCGGAACCCCTCAGGCAAAGCCCTTCATGGGCAGGCAGTACTTGACACCTGATGTTGTTTTTTGCTGCGACCTCCGCGGGTACTGTGTACATTCTCTTGGCTTATCTCCGTTTTGCGCCGCCCGGGGAATATTATAGACCTTGACTCCTACACAAAATGCCCATAGCCAGGTGTTACAGGGGGCAGTATCCAGTCCCTCATATGTAATGTGGGACTCGTGTAAGTATCGTCGGGTAGGAACGGTAGGCAAATGCTAGGACAACCATCAGCAAAACAAACGGAAAGGAACCAAGCTCCTTCTGGAGGGCCGGCCTCCACACAAGGCTTGACCGTTGGTATGGGATACCGCGAGCTGCGTCGCCCGGTACACGGCTCCAGCTACGCCACGTGGAATATAGAGCGTGGCAAGACCCTGCACATCCCCAGATCAATACCATAATACCTAAGTACTTACATCCCAACCCCAGTCCAGGCTCTGGGCAAGAAATGGGCACCGGGCATACCGTGACGAGCAGACTCATCGCTTCAAGGCAGCGAACCGCGCGGCGAGATCGTCCACACTGGGGACGCCATCACCAACCCCGCCCGTCCTCTCCGGCGTCTTCTTTGCAAGGCCCGCGTTCACCATCTTCTGGCGGGGCTTGAGCTCTGCTGCATTCAACGTGACTTTCGGCCGAGGATTTTCAGTGGACGGGCTCGGCGGATTGATGTGGAGGGGGGTCTGGGGGCCCAACGTTCGCGGTGGCGTGGCCTTGCTGAGGTCTTCTCTTTCTTGTGCCAGTTTGCTGTCGGCGGGAACCCCAGGCTCGACGATTTTCCGCGCTTGGTCTCTGCTCGGCCCGTTGTCGTCGTCGGCGTCATTGTCATCGTCTACGAATTTGGGAGCGTCGCCCGCGGGTCGTTTGGGCCAATCCACACCGTAGGCCCTTGCGATTTCCTCCAAGTAGCCAACCACGAGCTCTTCTCGGGGCGGAACCACACTCAGTTTCTTCACCACTTTCTCCGAGACCTTGCCGTCCGAGTTCTCCGTCGCCGCCATGACAAACTCCTTGCCGAACTTCTCTCCAAACAACAGTCGAACTTGCTGAAGCTCTTTGATCTCCGTCTTGGGCGCGGCGTATATGAGGCTCTTGACGGCCTCCTCGAGTCCTGGGTCGCACGGCGAGCTCTCGAGAAGGCCGGCGCGGGCGAGAAGCAGCTCGCAATACAGCTCGAGGATCTCGTGCAGCTCGGTAATGATGTCAGAGCGAATGATGTTCTCGACGCGTATACGGGCCGAGTCGACCTTGCCAGCCTCTAGCAGCTGGGCCATGGCGCGGCGCGCCGTCTTGGACAGCGACTCATCGCGTTGTTGCACCATGCGCAACCGCGCGACGGCGAGTTTCAACTGCACCTTGATTCGGGTCTGGGCCGGGAGGGCGCGTCAGCAAGGCGCATGCGGGACAAGACGGGGTGTATCTGGGTTCATACGAGAAGCGTCGCCGAGGCAGGCATGATGATGTCGGGTCGGCCGCAGACGATGGCGGCGGCTGCTCTGTCGTCGGTGTCGGCGTGGGCGGGATGCGAGGGGCCGGGCGCCTGAGCAGAGGTTACCAGGTATTCGTACTGGAGCCCTGGTGGTACGCTGGAGAGAATCGGGAGGGATGGGTCGCGATGGAGCACCCCGCTGTCGTCATTGGGTCTCTGGGGTCTAGGCGGTCTCAGCTGGGAGTCTATGCTCGGGCGGACAAAGCCTCATCCATGTCGCCACGCTCCACTCGTCCTCAAAATGTGGGAATGGAGCGGCAGCTGCTCTCGGCCTTGGGCAGCGACAACGATCAAACGTCAAATTGCTGGTTAGACGAAAGTCAATGCTGGGCCCCCCGTCCTTGCGAGGAGGCCGGCGCCCGTCGGGAGCCTATCTGCCCAGTGCAACTGCCTGTATACGTCAGGGCCCGAGATTGCCTCGATCGCCCAGGACCGCGTCGTTCTCGCCGTGCGTCCACCCACTCCGACCATCTCTCCATCCGTGCCTGGCATCCTGGGCGCTCCGGCCGTCAATGTGGAGGCTTCAATGTCTGGGCCCTCCTGCCTTACCTCCATCCATGACCTACCACCCATGCCATGCGTCGGTCGTCGCCGCAGTCCCAGCAAAATACCTGCCTACCTGGCTAGCCGGCGCGCCACAGCCGATATCGTCCAGACGCGCGCGCTCAAGTTTTGACGGGCCCCCCTGCCCAGAGTGCTCTGCTAGCACCCCGACAGAGGGTCGCTCTGCATGAAGTTGGCAATTGGGTACGGTCGTGCCGGCCGGCGACTTCGTGAGGCACGAATGACCGAACGCGTTGCACGGCCTGCAGCACCTGCCCAACCTACCCTGCCACACCGCTAAGGGGAGGGAGCATTCAGGAGGTGGCCTTAGATATCGCCCAGGTGAAGCCCGTCACTCAGCACCACATCACCGGCGTCCTCCTGACTGCGTCACCACAAGCTGTTGCCGTCAACCGCCCTGTCCCTCCTTCCAACCTCGCCGTCGCGCCCAAGTCCTTGTGCTTCGTACCATGTCTCATCTGGGTCTGCCGACTAGGAATATTGGGTTGGACTTGGCTGCTGCGCCGCTTCAGCAAAGATGGCAACACGCATTGCGCGGCGATGCAAAGCACACTGCCACGGCTGGCTAGCGACGATGCTGGCCAGTGTCCAGAAGGACAATCTGTGGCAGAAGATGCTCAAAAACACCATTTGCACCACCGTGGCCCTGATCATTGGCATCCTCCCCGCCGTCGTCGATGTCTATGGACGTCTGACCTACCTCGCGCCCATGACCACGGTTTTCGGTCACCCAGGCCGGCGGTTTGGCCAGATGGCCGAGGCTCTCATCCTCATTATTCTAGGGGCCGCGCTCGGTCTCGCCTGGTCATTGCTGGGACTCTACCTCTCCAGCCTTGTCATCGACACCCACGTGAGCGGGGCTTTCGCCATCCGCGCCGTCTTCTTCGCCATCGGTGTCATCTTTCATGGCGTCTTGCGCTCCTCTACCCCGAGGCTCTTCCTGATGGTCTTTTTCTTCCTTCTCATCAGCCTCGGAGTCCTTACGACTACCCAAACAGTTGTTACCGCCGCCCTAGCGTCCCGAGTGGCTTATCCCGTTCTGACAGCTGCCGCACTTATACTCCTTGTCAATGTGTCCCTGTTTCCCGAGACTTCGAGCGGTTTCCTGGGTAATTCGACTATCGAGACACTCGGCGAGACGGTGAAGTGTCTGGAAGATGCGGTCAAATGGTTCACATCCGACTCACTAGACAAGGAAAACGGGGCTGCGAACTCAAAACAGGGGCCCGACCTGGATTTACGGATGAAGCTGGTATCCCTGACCGACAGGAAGCCCAAGTTGAGAGCCAAACTTGCAGCTTCAAAGAGGGCTCAGGCGGAGTGCAACTTTGAACTCGTCTATGCTTGTCTTCCTCCGCGGTCTCTCAAGCCTGTCAGCACGAACTCAATGGGTCGATTGGTGCAGAATACGATATCCATCGTCAATGCTTGCGAGAGCAAATACGCGTTAGTGGGCGAAAACGACGACAAGGGCGCCAACAAAGAGGACACGGGCTCCGACGCCTCCAGCGATTCTAGTGATTCCAGCGACTCGAGCGACTCGAGCGACTCCAGCACCGACTCTTCTTCGGATGACTCGTCCTCCGAGGAGGATTCTTCGAGTCGCAAGAAACCCGAGGCCGCCCGAAAGAAGTTGAAACACCTCCGCAACCTGGAGTTGGTGAAACCACTCCGCGAGATTGAGTCTGGGGACATTGGACTCTTGGAACATATCCTGTCCCAGGTCCGGGCGCCGTCGAGGGCACTTCAGCAACAGATCCACGAGGCCCATCAAGTCATCACCTGTACCCTTGCCTACTGTTACGACGTACCTAAGATTCCGGGTGGTTCCCGTGCTCCGGACGGCATTACGCTGGAGGAAATCGATGTTCGTGTGGATGCCTTTGTCGAAGCCTTGTCTCAATTTGACAGGGACTCTGTCAAAGCCCTGGAGCATGCGGCGGCCATGGCATACGGAGATGACTACCAGGTCTGAATCCCTGGCCATCTCATGATTTCAGTGCCTGCTAACTTATTCTAGGCTGATATCATGCCGAGAATGGAGACGTTTTTGATCAGTTCCTTCCTGATCACCCTCAGACAAGCAGCATGCCAAATTCTAGATATGATCAAGCATTGCCGGGTGCTTGTGGAGAAAAGGGAAACGAGGTTCGGCAGAAAGAGACTCTATATGCCGGCAATAAGTTGGAAGAAGTGGCTCACAACCGGCGGCGAGCTGGATGTCAATTCCCTACCAGAACATGCGCGCAAAGAGGCAAGAGCCGGTCACGGCACCCGAGAGGACAAGCGTGGTGACAATGATGAGCTTGGATCCGGCACCCATGAGGAGCTTGCGCGCCAGCCCAATGACGAAGAAAGCGGAGGCGGCCAAGGAAAGCAAGCAGTTCTCCCCGAGAAGGGAAAGATTCCCCGGCGAAAAGGGCCGCACTGGTCAGCCGGTAGCGCTTCGCTTTGGCTGCGCGGGCTCGCTGCGGACGCGGTTGAATTCTTTGCGGATTCGGACGATCTCGGCTTTGCGCTCAAGATGACATTTGCGGCCTTTCTGATCAGCTTCCCAGCTTTTGTGCCCTCATTCAACGCATGGTACAATTCTGTACGTGGGACCTGGGCATCACTTCAACTTATTATCGTGTTTGAAGTGGCCGTAGGGACTTCGTTCCAAGGATTCTTCCTTCGAGCCTTCGGTGTCATATATGGTTGCGTTGCCGGTTATCTCGCAAACGTCATTGGCGAAGGGAACCGCGCTGTCATCGTTGTGGTGCTCTGTATTTGCATATTTCCTGCAACATACGTACACCTCGGCACGCCATATGTCAAAACAGGACTCATCTCCATCGTGAGCATGTCTGTTGTAGGCTTAGGTAAGTCAAGCATCCCCGACTGGCAGTATTCCAACTGACACAGAACAGCAACTGTCACACAGCCGAACAGCACCACATGGGAAGTTTTCGTAAAGAGACTCTGCTGCTTCCTGATCGGAGGTACCGTTGCACTCTTTGTGGAGATGACGCTGTTTCCCGTGCGCGCCAGAGACCGACTCGCCGAATCTCTGGCTTCGAGCATACAGCAGATCATGAAGATGGAGGCATCAGTGGCTGTAGGCATTGACAGCCCGGGAAAAATCGACTTCAAGTCCCATGCGCTGAGTGCCGACTTTGTCTCTGCCAAGGACAAAGCCGATGCTGCTCTGGTGGCAGCCCGGACGTTTTTGCCCTTTTGTCTGACGGAGCCCCGACTTAAAGGAAGTTTCCAGGGCCAGGCGCTGATCTACAATGAGGTCATTTATGTGCTATTTCAGATCATCGACCGTATGGACAACATGCTTCACCTTCGAAAAGCCTACGGAAGTGGTGTGTTGGAAGAGATACACGACAAGGTCCTGCCACACCGCCGGAACGTGGCCGCCAGTATTGCGCTCACTCTCTTCGCTGTTCATGAGGCCTTGACAACACGGTTGCCTCTACCCCAGTTCCTACCATCCAGCCGGGTGGCACAGTTCAGGTACATCAGCCGGGTCCGGGAAGTCATGCTGGAGCGAGCCGAGTCTGGGCCCGTCAGCCGTGCAGCCAGTGCGATATGGACCAAAGACGCCCGCCGCCCTTCGATTCCGCTCCAGGGCGAGGTCCTGAAATCCGTCACCAAACACAACTTCCTCTCGTGGAACGCAGGCTCGGCGGGCATGATAGAGATCATTGAATATCTCGAGGAGCTGGTGGACTTGACCAAGCTACTGGTTGGCGTCAACGCCTTCAGAAGCGGCATGCTGGAGCGCCCCAAGTTTCACGAATATATCGCGAAGATTAAGTCGCGACAGTTGGAGTCGGTTAGAACGGCCGAGACGGAGCACACGGTCGAGAAGATCAAAAGCGCTGCCAGCGATAGGATCCGAGGCAGGAAAAGGGGCTTCTCGCTTCGCAAGACGGATTCTCAAGCCAGCGGCGGCCTGCGGAGACGTCCGACCTGGGGGTCCAGTGTCGGAGGGGACGGCGCGGAATCCTTCACCAACGAGAACGCTGTTGAAGATCTGCCCATGAGTTTGCAACGCATCCAGACCAAGAGAATGGAGGACAGGGAGTTTGAGAGGTTGAGGAGGTCCAGCACCGTCGCATCGCAAGCCAAAGGTAAGGGCATACTGAAGGGGAAAACGTGGGGAATATGATTGTTTTGAGCGCAAAAGTCCCTAAGAGACCTGAATGATACCATACAAAAGAAGCGCTTTGAAATCAAAATGCGTTTGCTCCAATACCATAAAGACAGGTACTTGCAAGTGACGTTTCTTTTCTCCGTCGCTGCGGGTGTGGCGGAGTATATTGCCCACCACGATGGCATGATAATGCCACATTCTCAGCACCCGCGAGAGCCGGTATTTTGTCGTGCAAAGATGGAAATGATATATGATTCAATACAATACGCTGTCGTTTACTTGATCCATCCTCAGGCGTCCGTTCATACCTTTCTGGCAAGTCCAGACCCGGGGTCAAGCACCAAATAGCTACCTATGCAACGTCCATCCAGCCTGCTGATGGCAACACGCAAGCTCGTGTGCAAACTCTGATGGCCAGAGACTTTCGTATCAAGATTGGGTTGAGTTTATGGCAAGACACCCATCTACTGGCTTCTCGACATGATGAAGAGGATCTGGGGCACCAAAAGGAGAGCGAAGGCAAAGTAGAGGGCCATGCCAACGGCAAAAACCTTGACGTACAGCTTGACCAGGCGAATCCACGAAGCACGGGAGAAGGTGTCCCAGGCATCCTTCACGGTGACGTAGCCACGGCCACCGACAATGGCGGGCTCAAGCTTGCCCTGGAAAGAGCGGTCGAAGGGCACAATTGTCTCGTCCTCTTCGGGAAGCAGGGAGGCCTGGCAGCGTGTAAGGACAACATGGGCCGGGATGGTGAGGAAGACGGTGATGAGAATGCTGGTGATGGCGACAATAAGACCCTTCCAGCTATCGCCGTCGCGGGGGGTAGGGATCTCGTTGGGCTTGCTGGAGTCCCAGGTAGTCATGTGCATCAAGCGGGCCAGGAACCGGGGGAAGGCGGTCTGGATCTCGATGACGGCGAAGTAGATGCAGGTGGGCAGGGCGGTAGCCTTGAAGGCCGTGTTGTAGCTGGGCAGGCGTTGCCAGAAACGTTTGGGCGAGGGGGCCGAGATGACAATGTGCAGCCAGGCCGTGTAGAGGTGCACCAGCGTCAAGGCCGAGATCAGAGCGGCGGCGATCCTGGGGACGAAAGGCACGGCGCCCACGATGCCATAGACAAACAAGACACTGACGGTCAGGGCAACGTAGCAGGCCAGGCCGCGGAAGTAGGAACGCCAGCCGGCGACGGCACGGATGGCGCGGTCGGTGTCGCGGAGGCTGGCCGTGATCTGGCGCGTCTGTACACCGCGGGCGGCCTCATCGGCGTGGGGCGCAGCGGCGTCGACGACGGACTGGCCGTCGTCGTTCAGCGAGACGGGGTCGTAGGCCGGCGGCGCGGGGTCCTCGATCATGGCCAGAACGGGGAACAAATTGCTCAGAGTGTAGCCAACATAGATCAGCACGGGGACGACGACGACCCAGTCCAGCAGGACCAGGCCAAAGGCCCAGCCGGGGACGTGGATCGTACGGGCATCGCCGCCCTCTCGCGCCTGCGCGACGGCCCGCTTATAGACAGCGGAGGCGACCTCGCGATACATGGTGAACTGGCTTCAGCCGCGGGACGGGTCGAGGAGGTGGAGGGTCAGAAACAACGAGATGCGGGAAGGACGCAGTAAAGGGACAGTGCAGACAATGTCCGTGGAGGAACCAAGAAACGAGGCAACGGATACCGGACGGTGAGGAACAACGGCGCGGCCTTTTAGGAAGGGAGCGAAGGATCGGGCAGGCTAGGCAACCACGGTGATAAGCAGCGCTGGCGGGTGCTCCGCCTCCTTATGTGTCGCGCCGTATGGCCGCTCAGCCGCTGTCCACCACCCTACGCTGGATGCAGGCGCCGCCGTCGCCCGCTGCAGGGAAACGGCGCCAAGGCGTGGCAAGGAGATCCCGGTCGCAACCGACAGATCCGAAGGTGAAGTGCCCGGTGTTATGGAAGTGCGTACGTGCCTACCTAAGTAGACACAAGTGCAGCTTACGGGCGGACTGAGGCGGAAGCAGCGCATGCTGCAGGAAGGGGCACTGCGCACCCAGTGTTTGCCCCCAAGGTTCCCAAATCTTCACACAACATGACCATCCATTCGGGCCCCGAGATACGGCCTGCGCGGTCGCCAACTACTCCGACACGATGGATTCCGTGTCCCTGAAACGCAGCCAAACCGCCAGCCCCCGTACGGTCGATGATGGTAGAAGGGCCGAGAGCCTCGGGGGTTTCGTACCGAGACATCACCCCCAGGCTTGGGGCATTGCGGCTCCGGGTAGCGTACTGTACGGGCATGCAGGCTTCTACTCGTATCGATGTACGTACCCGCCTACCTATACGGTAAGTACCTATGCAGGTAGGAGGTGCTCAAGTAAGCACAACCCGAGACCCGTGGAACTGCCCTGCACGGCCATCGGTCAATGCACAGACAGGATACCTACGAGTGCTCAGTGGCCTCGGGCTTCGGTTTACTTCCAATGGCGTCTACATATCCATAAATATCCAACATGAGGCCTGGGCAGGGTGCGGAGGATAGGACGCTTACCTCCATACTAGACCACGAAATTCGGATGAGCCTGCAAGCAAACCGGGGTGCGGGCACACGCGCTTCATCCGCCCCACCAAACATGTACATCATTCCATAACTCTGGTGATCAGTACACACGCATTCATATTGACCCATGTGAGACCTCTGCCATACCAACACCTAATCCATTCCCTATACCCATAACGACCTTGGCCTTTGTCAAGTCATGGCAACACCCTCCATCCCGAATCTCCTATCCCTGAGAGGATCAAGAGGCGGTGGCCGTGGTCGGGGCCGCAGCCGCGGCGGCCCTGGCTCCGGGGGCTCGTCACAGAGCCATGACGCAATCATCCAGGGGACCGACACTGACGCTTCCGTCTCGCGGCTCAGCGCCGTCGATCTCGGCTATCTGCAGGACCCCTTTGCCGCCTATTTCGTGCAGAGCCAGATGGGGCCCCCGACCCGGAGGCTTCCCATCATCAACCGAGGTGAGAACCACAGGAGGGCGGCGCCCGTAAACCAAGGCGACGGGAACCGCCGCCCCCTCCCCCTCCGTTTCCGTCCTTGCCGCGGCGAGTGCTGAGGCTGGGCCACAGGCACCTATGCGCGGACGATGGCCCTGGACCGTCTCATCGACGCCTTTGTGTTCGACGGCTCCGGCATGGCGAAGCAGATCGTCTCGCTGGGCGCCGGGACGGACACGCGCTGCCTCCGCCTGTTTTCCCGGCCGGACCTGCCCGCGCTGGTTTACCACGAGGTGGACTTCCCCACCATATCGGCCAAGAAGCTGCAGACCGTCCAGGCCCACGCCGCCCTGCGCTCTGTCCTCCGGAACGCCCGGCCGTGCGAGGATGGATCCTCGTGGAGCAGCGCCGACCTGCCGAACGGCTGTGAGTACTGGTGCCACGGCATGGACCTGCGCGACTTGGCCAAACCCGAAGCGGCCGCCCTGCGTGGCCTTCGGGCGGATGTGCCCACGCTGTTGATCTCCGAGTGCTGCTTGTGCTACTTGGAGACGGCTGCCGCCAAGGCCGTGGTCGGCCACTTCACCGCAAGGCTTCCGCACCTGTCCATCATCCTATACGAACCGGTGAGACCGGACGACCCCTTTGGCAGGCAGATGGTGGCCAACCTAGCGGCTCGAAGGATACGTATGCCCGGCTTGGAAGTGTACAAAGAACCAGCGGACCAGGATGCTCGCTTGCGTGAGGCTGGTTTCGACAACGTGAGGAAACTGACCGTGGAGGACATATGGAAGACATGGGTTTCTGCCGAGGAAAAGGAGCGGGTCGACGGCCTGGAAGGCCTGGACGAGGTGGAAGAATGGAATTTGCTGGCGAGCCACTATATTGTCGCATGGGCCTGGAGAGGGGTGAGGTTCGATAGGTGGGCAGCCATATAGCGCAGCGGAGGACTTCACCCCCCCAACTTACACCCTGTACTTAATTTTAGTCACGGTGTGCCAGATGGAGATGCAAGAGGGTCTTTCGATCTGGCGCTTCGCTGATGAGGACATAACGCCGGATTGCTTTGGTATTAAAGCGCCGCGCAACGGCAACACAGCGTACAAGTATATGAATTCATGGAACGTATGTTCTCGTCTGTAATGTTGTGATGTTGTGAGTCCACAGCATGTTGGTGCAAAGTTACCACTGAGCCCTGTACCTCTCCAAACAACGCCGATTCCATAGGGTATTGTCCGCCCAAAGTAACGCCTGGAATTTCAACCCGTGTGAGCCTAAGATCTCTCAGCAGGCCCGCAATCTCTTGGTCCCCAAGGTACCCAGAGAGTGATGTAAATGGTGGTGTTCAAAACAGCTTCAGGTTGGTCCGTTGTTGCAGTTTCGTTCCATTCAGCATAGCTCGCGACTTCTTCGGTCTTGTCTGTAGTCGCCGGAAAGCCTCTTGGATGTGTCTGGACTCGACAGGAGTCTTGCCCTCGCTCGGCGGGTCAAACAGGCCCTGCGCTAGCTTGCGCTTCTTGGTGCCGGGGTTCTCGCCTCCGCTGCGCTCTTTCCAAAGGTCTTCCTGCTCCTTGATTTTGAGAGCCTCTTCGGTCAGGGTCTGCACCATCTCGAATGTTAAGAAACCGAGGATATCGACAATGTCGTCCGAGGGTTTGCCGTCTGTCACAATACCGAAGCCAGCCCACTCGCGGAAACGCTTGCCTTTCCGGTAGGTGAAGGACGCCTGGCGGTACTCAGACCACGTAACGTACTCCTCCTTGGTCATGGCCTTGGTGCGTTCGTCGGCCTTGCGCAGGCGCTGCAGCGTGATGACGTTCATCTCCTCCTCCTCTTCGTCTTCCTCGTCGTCGCGCTCCGGGACCTCTTGGGTGTAGAAACTGGATGGCTCCCACGGGAGCTTGACCTTGGCCTTCTTGTTTTTCTTGGTCGCCTCCTCGACCACGGGGCCGCCCGGCATGCCTCCCACGACGGGCCCGCCGGCTTCGTCGCCAACGCCGACGTCGACCTCGCCGCCCTTCTCGTCAGAGTCCCGCGCGTTCTTACGCACGTCTTTCCAACTAAGAAAGGTGCGAAGCCGTGAGACCTTGGGCGCGTCGTCGCGGATCTGGAAGATCAGGTCGTTGATAGTGATTGCGCGGGCGCCGCGCCGGGCAGCGAGCTCGGTGCAGCTGCGCAACATCTCGATGACTTGTTGGCGGACGATCTCCTCAATCATCGCAGTCGTATCGATGGATGGCTCTCCCGTCTCGCCCGAGACGTACATCATCTGCTGGATCTCCTGGCGGTATTTATGCTGCTTGGGGTCCGCCATGGTGGGCGATGGTGCTGTGGCGGGCGGCCGAGTGGCTGGATCTTTGCTTTCTGGGCGTGGATTGGCTGCCACGAGTACGTCTTCGGGCGGCGAGCGAGGTAAAAGCCAATATATCTATAGACCCAAAATGCATATAGATAGAGTGTGGGAGATCCAAGGAAAGGAGATCAATCGCGCGTTCAGTTGAAGATGGATACCTGCCGATGGATGTCATGGATGGGTAGGTAGGGTGGACGGGCAGTTTAGCTGAACACTTGCACCCCCGGAGCCCCAGCCGAGCCAGCTTCCATCCCTAGTGCTGGGCTGCTAGAGTACTGCATACATACGTGTATGTCGGTACTTACCTAATAAGTAAGCTAAAGATGCACTTGTCCTTATCAGGCAGGATGGCCCAACTTCAAATGATTTAACATCAATCCATCCATATTAACTACATTCATCCTGCCAGCTGGGTCTCGACCTCACTGATTACCCGATCGGGGTCATAGCATGTCCCCCCTCCCTTTGGCCACCCAGAGTTTCCGAAAACTGATCACCCTCGAGTCATCCCGCCCCCGATGCGTTCCGCGGTCTTCAAAAACGAAGTGATTCGCGTGCTGAATGCTTTTATTTGGTCGGGATGGCCAGCATGGTTTCTGGCCGACCGCGTGGATTGTAGAGCCAGCACTGGATGGGAAATGGTACATGTTGCCCGACTCTGGGAGTTCTTTGGTACAATCACAAAATTCTGCTTCCACGACCGGCTGCCGTGGTCCAGGTTAAGCAAATTAGAGGGGTTAGTTCGAGTGTTCTTGGTAAAATGCCGGGAGGCATTGATCCTGAGAGCCGGAAGAGCCCTCGCAGATCTCCTGCGTATTTTGTCGAATACGAAACGGCGGCCAAAGAAGGCCAACGTCGACAAATGCCGGCGATTTCGGACAACAAGCATAGCCGTGACAGGATTCCTGCGCCGGTTGCCACCCGTAACGAGCCGCAGTAAGTATGAACGAGTCAGCAGCGTTGTAGAGGGCGTTCCATGCGATCCCGCCCAAGGGGATATAAAGGCCAAACGGCTACTTCGTACTTACATATGGATGAGGAGTTTACAATCATGAAGCGTTTGAAGCTGCAAACGTTTGCTCTTCATGGTCAGGTCAGATTCTATATGGTGCCTACTGGTTAGCAGCCCCAGGCCTAACCGGCCTACGTATTTCCTATCCAATATGGCATTGTCGTCGGGTGTTGGTAAAGCGCCGAACAAGGAGTGGTAAGTGATTATACCAGATACCCCTTACAGAAGGTACCTACCTAGGTAGGTAGGTTGTACTTTTGCGGTGGGGGTAGGTGAAATAGCTAGATCCACCGCTATTCAAGATCGGATGCAATGGGGGGTCTCGCCTTACATAAGCCACGCTTCCAACTCCGTTATCGATGCTGCGCTCCTCCCGTCCAGCCCGCGCCTGCTAGTTAATGGGCATCGATCGGGTCCGTCGGGGTCTTGCTCGCATGGACCTGTCTCTGACTGATCACTCGCCATTTGTCACCATTTGCTTCCAACTCGACGATTCCATTCATCTCGCGGATCCCGACTCCCGCCATCCATCCAAACTCCCTCCGCTTCCCGCCTCTCGCCTCTCCATCTCGTTCTACCGGAAACCTCCTCAGACCAACATCAGCTCCCTGCGCCGCCACCATGTCTACGGCAGCTCGACGTCGCTTGATGCGTGACTTCAAGGTATTCCTCCTGCCCGCCGCTTACGCTTGACACAATTTAACGATGGCTTCTTCAGCGCATGCAAACCGACCCTCCCGCCGGCGTCTCCGCATCTCCCGTACCTGACAATGTCATGACCTGGTATGCCTCGTCGTCCCACGCCGCCCGAGCAGCCCTTACATCGAACCCGACTGCTGATATAAAAACCCTTAGGAATGCCGTCATAATAGGACCTGCCGATACCCCCTTTGAAGATGGAACTTTCCGACTGGTGATGCATTTCGAGGAACAGTATCCCAACAAGCCGCCTGCCGTCAAGTTCATCAGCCAGATGTTCCACCCCAACGTCTATGCGACTGGCGAGCTTTGCCTCGACATCCTCCAGAACAGATGGAGCCCCACGTACGATGTTGCCGCTGTTCTGACCAGCATCCAGAGGTACATGACATGATGCCCCGCGTCGCGCTTTGTGGGCGATGGAAGCTGACCGCAGAATCGCCAGTCTCCTAAACGACCCAAACACCGGTTCCCCTGCGAACGTCGAGGCTTCAAACCTGTATAAGGACAACAGGAAGGAATATACCAAGCGCGTGAGAGAAACGGTGGAGAAGAGCTGGGAGGATTAGGTTGCGGCTCCACGTGTGTTGGACGACGCACGTTTTCACCCCCCAGGATGGTCGTGTGAGCTGGAAAGGAGCCGCGGCCGTAGAGTGGATGTAATATAGAGAGCACGACAGTGACCCCACCGCCTCGAGAACGACAGCGATGCGTAAGGGTAGGGTTGATGAACGGGGTGCATATATGACAAGGCTTCAGGCGTTTCGGCGAGTGGCGGTCTGGACTAATGTTTTCTTTTACTGCTAAGAAGCGAATATGGACAAATGCTGCTTTCACGTGGCTGGCGGGGCTGAGTGTGGTTTCGCATCTTGGCGATTACTACGCAAGTACCTGAATATGCATGGTTATGGGAGTTTCTTGATAACACGGACTGCCTTGTACAGCCTTGCCGTGTGCCGCCTAGGTACTTTGGGTAGACGGAGCTCCGATACAGGGCCACTGCGTTTCTAGAAGCCCGTGCCTGCGGCCTGCACGGCCATGGGGATGATCTCTGCAAGCCCTGGAACCTCCCCGTGTCCCTGGTTAAGTACCCAGGTATCAGGGTAGAATGGGATTGAGAGCCGATAACAGCCTATGCATAATGGCTTCCAGCGTTCATCAATAGGTTGAGCACCAGCCAAGCATCGGGATCAGTGATGGACCTGCAGGCATGTATGTATGTACGTATGTAGATACATACATGTAAATATGTACCTACGTGAGCAGTAGGAGAGCGATGGGGGGGAAAGAACTGGAGGTGTAGCCGGCATTGATGGGAAAATTAGACGCCAAAGCGGGCCAATGGCTGGATTGACTACCTACATACCCCTATGTGCTCCCATTCTTAGCATCCATCTTGCCAACGCACAACTGGGCCTTTCCAGGACTAGGCGTGTTTGCATTGGCGTAGGAGGCATCGGAAGAAGTATGGATGTAGACCCAGGTATGCATCATCCCATGCCACGCCACGCCATGCCACGCGACTCGGCATGTACAACTCTAGCTCTTTTCTCTATCCAGATATTAACTCACTACTTATTCCAGGCACGACGTCGCACCCGGCTTCTGCGCGACATAACCTACAGGACCTGCCCGCGGTATGGGATGCCATCATGCGATGGGCGTTTCTACAGCAGCAATTATGTAGGTACATGACGCAAGTACCTAAGGTATAATCAACTTGACCTGGGTCCTTAGGAGATACGGGATGGACCATGGCGAGAAGGCAGGAGCCGGGGTTGTCAGGGGTGGGGGGGCTACTACTGATGGGGTGTAACACTGAGCGACAGTTCGCCGTGGTCGCAACTCGAGAATCCTAGCCCGCCAGGACTGCTCTTCACCAGAAAGCGCCATGTTTCGCGGGTTATGCGCGCGCTCATCTGTGCACACGTTGTGCAATTGCCGCGACATTGACTGAAACTTCCCGTAGACGAAGGACCGGATGCATTGGAAAGTGGGAAGCAGGTGGCTGAAGTTGAGGCCCCCTCCCCCCTTCCCCTCCCCCGTCGGGCCCAAATCGATCGGATCCATGCCCTACATCCAAAATATCTCCTAGGCGGTATGGCATCAGTCTCATCCGTTCCTTCCAGGGCAAAGGTTCGGTCGGGCGGGCGGGCGGACGCATGAGCCCCCGGGTGTCCTGTGGTGGTAACACGTACATCATTCTCTCTCTTCCTCTCTCTTCAACCTTTTCTACGAGAGGGAGGAGGTTACCAACAGACAGACAGACAGACAGACAGACAGACGGACGGAACAGACAGACTGGAAAGACGAGACGAGGCGAGGAGTTGGACTTGATCCATCCTGGCCCTGCAGCTGGCAACCAAAAATCAGCCCCACTCCCCCTCACCTCCTTCTCCAGCCATTCCGGCGAGTACGTGGTACGGTCCCCGACAGCCCTGGGCGCCTGAGAGAGTAGCGGGCGTCTGTGTGGAAATCCCCATGCATGTCTTCACCTCGATACCTACCAACATTCACAAAGCCACGCAAACCCAGCAACATCTTTAATGACCTTCTCGCCGGTCCATCGGCCGAGATAAGGGGTCCTGCATTCCGCCCTCCCCTTTTTGTGACGCTGTCGCTCCCTCTCGCTGCACGCCTTATGCTACTCGGGCTCCCAACCCCCGCGAGCACCCACTGACCGCTATCGTTGTTTTCCCACGTAGCGACAAATCAACATCATGTCGGGTGCCAACACCATCAAGGTCGTCGCCCGATTCCGGCCGCAGAACAAGGTCGAGCTGGCCTCGGGCGGCCAGCCCATCGTTACTTTCGATGGCGACGACACTTGTGCCGTCAGCGTATGTCGCTCGCCCTCCCTCACCCCGCCACCGCCCCTCCCCCCCCCCCTCGCCTCGCCTCGCCTTGCCCTCTCCACGACCGCCACTGCCGTATTAACGATGCTAATGCTGACCTATTGCAGTCGGCTGAGGCCTCGGGCTCCTTTACCTTTGACCGTGTCTTTGACATGCAAACGGCCCAATCCACCATCTTCGACTACTCCATCAAGCCCACCGTCGACGACATCCTCAACGGATACAATGGAACCGTGTTCGCCTACGGCCAGACCGGTGCCGGAAAGTCATACACCATGATGGGAACGAGCATAGAGGATGAGGAGGGCAAGGGTGTGACGCCGCGTATCATCGAGCAGATCTTCAGCAGCATCATGGCCAGCCCGGGCACCATCGAGTACACCGTCCGCGTCAGCTACATGGAAATCTACATGGAACGCATCCGAGATCTTCTCCAGCCACAGAACGACAATCTGCCGGTGCACGAGGAGAAGAACAGAGGCGTGTACGTCAAGGGTCTCCTCGAGATCTACGTCTCCAGCGTCCAGGAGGTCTTCGAGGTCATGCGGAGGGGAGGAAACGCCAGAGCGGTGGCCGCGACCAACATGAACCAAGAATCATCCCGCTCGCACTCCATCTTCGTCATCACCATCACCCAGAAGAACATTGAGACGGGCTCGGCCAAGAGCGGTCAGCTCTTCCTGGTCGATCTGGCGGGTAGTGAGAAGGTTGGCAAGACTGGCGCCAGTGGCCAGACCCTTGAAGAGGCGAAAAAGATCAACAAGAGTTTGAGTGCTCTCGGAATGGTCATTAACGCCTTGACTGACGGGAAATCCTCCCATGTTCCCTACAGAGACTCCAAGCTCACACGTATATTACAAGAGTCTCTGGGAGGTAACAGCCGGACGACATTGATTATCAACTGTTCGCCGAGTAGCTACAACGACGCCGAGACGCTAAGTACGCTTCGCTTCGGTATGCGTGCCAAGTCTATCAAGAACAAGGCCAAGGTCAATGCCGAGCTCAGTCCGGCAGAGCTCAAGGCCATGCTCAAGAAGGCACAGACGAGCATGTCTACCTTTGAAAGTTACATCTCTACCCTGGAGGGCGAAGTACAGCAGTGGCGCGCCGGAGAGAGTGTGCCTAAGGAGAAGTGGACGCCGGCCCTCACGAACGACAGCGTGGCCACTACTCCCAGGACGGAGCCGAAGGCTCCCAGACCCTCGACACCATCCAGGCTCGTCAATGAAAGCCGGGCAGAAACCCCAGGCTTGACAGAACGGTCTGGCACTCCGAGCATCCCTCTGGATAAAGACGAGAGAGAGGAGTTCCTCCGAAGAGAGAACGAACTTCAAGATCAGCTCTCGGAGAAGGAGACTCAGGTGGTGGCCGCCGAGAAGTCTCTCGCCGAATCCAAAGAAGAACTCGCTTTCATCAAGGAGCACGACAGCAAGCTGGGCAAGGAGAACGAGAAGCTCACAACCGAGGTCAACGAAGCCAAGATGCAGCTCGAGCGCCTCACTTTTGAGAGCAAGGAGGCCCAGATCACCATGGACGCCCTGAAGGAAGCCAATTCGGAGCTCACCACCGAGCTGGACGAGGTAAAGCAGCAACTCCTCGACGTCAAAATGAGCGCCAAGGAGACCAGCGCTGTCCTCGACGAGAAGGAGAAGAAGAAGGCCGAGAAGATGGCCAAGATGATGGCAGGCTTCGACCTCGGCGGCGATGTCTTCAGTGAAAACGAGAAGGCCATCGCGCAGGCCATTAAGCAACTCGAGACGCTCCACGAGATTAGCTCGACGGGCGACCCGATCCCGCCGGATGACCTGCAGGAGGTCAAGGCCAAGCTCGTCGAAACCCAAGGCATCGTCAGACAAGCTGAACTTTCTTTGTACAGCGGCATGTCGAGCGACTCGGAGACGCGCCGGCGGGTGGAGCTGGAGAGCCGCCTGGAGAAGCTGCAGCAGGAGTACGAGGACCTTCTGACGAAGAACCTTAGCGAGGCCGATGTCGAGGAGGTTAAGGGCTCTCTCAAGGAGGCTTATGCCAACAAGCAGACGACGCAGCTCGAGCTGGTCGACGAGCTCAAGGCCGACATCGCACAAAAGGCGGCTGAGAACCAACGGATGAAGACGCTTATCGAGGACCTGCAAGGCCGCGTCAAGGCAGGCGTGGCGCCTGCGCCTGGTCTCGCCAATGGCAAGACGGTCCAGCAGCAAATTGCTGAGTTTGACGTGATGAAGAAGAGCTTGATGCGCGATCTTCAAAACCGTTGCGAGCGCGTTGTGGAGCTCGAGATCAGCCTCGACGAGACGCGCGAGCAGTACAACAACGTTCTGCGTTCGTCTAACAACCGGGCGCAGCAGAAGAAGATGGCGTTCCTGGAGCGCAACCTGGAGCAGCTCACGCAGGTGCAGCGCCAGCTGGTCGAGCAGAACGGCGCGCTCAAGAAGGAAGTCGCCATCGCTGAGAGGAAGCTCATTGCCCGCAACGAGCGCATCCAGAGTCTCGAGAGCTTGCTGCAGGACAGCCAAGAGAAGCTGACGGCGGCGAATCACAGGTATGCAGCGCTTTCCGACCCCCCCCCCCTGGCAAGCGAATCTGAGTGACTAACACGGTGTCCAGGTTCGAATCGCAGCTCACGGCTGTCAAGGAGCGGCTCGAGGCGGCCAAGGCTGGCTCGACGCGAGGCCTCAGCTCGCCCACGGGCGGCGGCGGCTTCAGCTTCGGCAGCCGCATCGCCAAGCCCCTCCGTGGCGGCGGCGACAACAGCGCGCCTGCGCAGGTCCCCACCATTGCCAACCTGCAAAACGAGGGCGGTGGCAGCAAGCGGAGCAGCTGGTTCTTCCAAAAGTCATAGGAGGCTTCCTAGGGAGACAGGGTTCCGAAGGCCGGGAGCGGATTACGGATTGACGGAAAGAAACAGTCTGCAGGACGATTGCCGAGGCCGCCGCGGCCCGGACGCTGGCTGCGTCGTCTTACAGCAGCAGCAGCACGACCGGCCAGGGAGAAGATGCGGGTGCTGCCGACGCCGTACAACAGATGATTGAAGATAGACTCTGGATTATACCCTATGTTCTGAAGTTGCCGTGTCGGACTATGCCGCACGGGGCGGTGGGAGGCGGCACGGATAGACGTATCATACTACAGGAGGAGCGCAGGACGGCGGATCTCTTGGATTTTCTCTCGCCACGAGAAGCTGGCGCTCTAGGAGTCATCAGACGGGTATGTTGACTGTGGCCCCCGGGCTCACGAGAGCAGACGAGGCCGATGACAGGACGATTATGGGACATGCGACATGGCTACTTCCTTCTCATACATATGTACTCTTTTCCGCGTGAGGTGACATGAGCCAGATGGCTGCAGGGGAGACAGCGGCGAACGGTGCACCATATCAAGCCACGGTCTCGAGCAGAGACATGTCGCGGCACCCCCCCCGTGTGCGTGCGGTCCGGTAAGACAACATGTCCCTTTAGACAATTGCGATGGATATCATATGGTGCGTTGGACCCAGACAGAGGTTGGGTTTTGTTGGCGGCGGGGTTGAATCAGGGAGTAAGTGTCTCGGACTTCTCTCGCTTTTTACGTACAGAACCAACGGCGCCCCCCCTCGGGATATATTTGCAGCGTTTACCAGCCTTCCCCCCCCTCCCCCCCCCCCCGTGTGCCTGACCAAATGACGTGTTTACAATCCGTACGCATGTTCGCTTCGCGGGCACGCAGGGGAGGCGCAGAGAAGACAGGGAAACCCACAGCTGGGCTACAGGAAGCCGAAAGGGTACCTCTCATGACTACGGTACAAATAACGGGGCCCTGGTTTCTAGTGCGCACCGTCTGGGTGGTTGGCCTTGGTACGGCGTTTCCACCAGGACCAGGGGATGCGGCACAGGATGCATGTGTCTATCCGTGGCAATTCCAGACGGATAGGCCTGGATGCAGGGTGCATAGGTTCGCACCAAGATGTGTCGTTGTACATCGGTTCAATGCACGGAATGTATGGTGCGGAACTCTCCCCGCGTTTGCCCCGTTCACCGTCCGCCATTCCCCCACAGTTCCAGCGGGCGGCTTTAGCGCTTTCCGCTGTGGGGGACGAGAGGCGAGCCGGGGGAGGCGCGGTGGTGCCAGTGCATGGGCGGGCGCGATGGGATTAGCACGTGCTGCCGCCATGAGGTCCAATCATGGAAGGCTCCCCCGAAGCAAGCCGGTGGGGGATTGCCAGAGTCGCGGACGCGCGCGCTGTGTCGAGACATAGGCGTATGTAGCACTTGCATTCCGCTGCGTCCCGCCCGTTTCTTCCTCCTCATCTGCTTCTCCCTTCCCGCTTCCCCCGTCCCCTCGTGTTTGCCGTCCACAGCATCCTTCGCGCAGCTCCCGGGACTGGAACCCTCGAGCTCTCCTTGGCCTCTTCGCTCTTCAAGATGCTTGGCCAACTCGCGAGACCCGCCGTCCGCGCGGCGCCCCGAGCCTCTCGGCCTACCTCGGCAATCCGGCAGTTTTCGGCCCAGGCCGCACTCCGGCAGGGGATCCGGGATGCCTACATTCTCAGCGCGGCGAGGACGCCTACCGCCAAGGTACGAGGCCCCTCTCGTTGGCGGCGACGCGGGAGAGCAGAGACTCACCATGCAGTTCAACGGTTCTTTCTTGACCGTGTCGGCCCCTAAACTCGGCGCCGTGGCCATCAGGTCGGCCCTGGAAAAGTCCAAGGTCCCGGCCGAAAAGATCACGGATGTGTACATGGGCAGCGTGTTACAGGCCAACATCGGCCAGGCCCCGGCGCGACAGGCCACTGTCTTCGCCGGGCTGCCCTCGAGCGTCGAGTCCATCACCATCAACAAGGTGTGCGCCTCGGGCCTGAAGGCCGTCGTCTTCGCCGCGCAGAACATCCAGCTGGGGCTGGCCGAGGCCCAGGTGGCTGGCGGCATGGAGAACATGTCGCAGGTGCCCTACTACGTGCCCCGCGCGAGCGGCCTGCCGGCCTTTGGCACCATCAAGATGGAGGACGGCCTCATGAAGGACGGCCTCACGGACGTGTACGACCAGTTCCACATGGGCATCTGCGCCGAGACTACGGCCAAGAAGCACGGCATCACCCGTGAGATGCAGGACGAGTACGCCATCCAGTCCTACGAGCGCGCACAGGCGGCCTGGAAGAGCAAGGCCTTTGCCGACGAAATCGCGCCCGTGACGGTTCCGGGCCGCAAGGGCGACACCGTCATCGACACGGACGAAGGCTACCTCGATGTCAAGCTGGACCGGGTAGCCAGCCTGAAGCCCGCCTTCCTCCGCGATGGTTCCGGCACCGTCACGGCCGCCAACTCGTCGACGCTCAACGACGGCGCCAGCGCCCTTGTCCTGGGCAGCAAGGCCATTGCGCAGCAGTACGGTGCCGGGTCCCGGGTACTGGCACGGATATGCGGCTCGGCCGATGCGGCCATGGACCCCGTCGACTTCCCCGTGGCGCCGGCCAAGGCCGTCCCCATTGCGTTGGAGCGGGCAGGCATCACCATGGACCAGGTGGCCGTATGGGAGTTCAACGAGGCGTTTGCGGCCGTTATCAAGGCCAACGAGAAGGTAGGCAGGCAGCCGGCCCCGATTGCTGCGAGAACAGGGAGCTGACCAGAAGCGTCGCAGATCCTCGGCCTCGAGGGCGCCAAGGTCAACCCGTTGGGGGGCGCCATCTCGCTCGGCCACGCGCTGGGTAGCTCAGGCTCGCGCATCCTGACCACACTGCTGCACCAGCTCAAGCCGGGCGAGTACGGCGTTGCGGCGATTTGCAATGGAGGCGGCGCGGCGACGGCGCTCGTGGTGCAGCGCGTCGAGTCTGTGTAGGGGCTATCGCTCCATCGAGAAGCGAGAGGTCCAGGAGCTCCGCGCAAGGAGGAGTGGGGTATGGATGTCTACCAATGCACGGGTGCTGGATATCAATGCCCATGCATCCGGGCACATGTCATGTTGGATCGCATACCTCGATGGTATGTACGCCCGAACAGGTGCACACGCGCGGCAGGTAGGCAGGCGGGGAACACCATGATGTCACTGCATCCGCCAATCAGATAGCCCCCACCTCCATCGGTGGTCCAAGTCGCAGCTCCGACGGCTCCATCCTCCATAGATTGGTTACATGATGAAGTACTACTGAGCATCAGCCCGCCTGGGCTGCGCCGCAATTGGCGCCCCAAGGACCCCTCCCAAGCCCACGCTACCGACCGCGTCAAAACACCACCTCCCGTTGCCCCATACTATCCCATCGGCAAACCTGCACTCGACCGCAGGCTCGTCGGGTTTAGTACAAGCCTCCCCATGTACGCCCTACCACGCGAACCCCGGACGCGTCTTGCTGCGCGACGCCGCTATTGTTGATCCCCTCCCCCCCTCCACCCCCACGCCCTCGACAACGCCTCACGCCTTCGCCGACCGCCCGTGCGTGTCCTCCATCCGGGCCACGCGCCACAGTCCCATGCCGCTGCAGCAAGACTAGCGGGCCTCGCGTTGAGTCGGAGAGCTGCGAGGGAGAGGGCAGCGCAGCCGTCGCCATGTCGCTCACCGTACAGTTCCTCTCCAGCATACGAGGCTTCCTCAAGGCCCGCGACGGCCTCAAGCTGCGCCAATGGCTCCTGGTCGAGCCGCCGCTGCCGGACCAGTACGAGCAGCTCGCGCTCGAGCTCAAGAACGGGTACCGGAACAGCGACTCCCTGGCCAAGCTGGTCGAGAGCTGCCTCCCCGAGGAGGACGACATCCCCGACGACCAGGGAACCGCCTGGCCTGGCTTCACCTCCTTCATGAAGGACTACTTTGAGTACTGGAGGGACGTCAACTTTGACGATTTGCTGGCCGCTCATCAGCTTCTCACTGCCCTCACCAGGTATGAGGAGTCCTGACAACAACAACAACAACAACAACACCACCACCATCCCAGCGCTCCCCGACTCGACCCCGTACCCAGGCTAACATGGCGTGGTCCACGGCAGCTCCTGCACCACAGCGCTCAACAACCCGACCTACGGCACTATCATGCTGCAGACAAGCATCTCGCTGTGCGGCTCCCTGTCGAAGCTGTCCATGACGCTTAACAAACGGCCCGACCTCACCAGGAAGCTGCAGACGGTCGACACCGGCGACGAAGAGCAAAAGTCCATTGTCGAGAACACGGCCGAGGTCATCCAGAAGGTCTTCACGGCTTGCTTGACAGACAGGTCGAGCCAACGTCACGAAATGCCCAAAGGCAAGAAGATTGGTGTCTACATCTTCGCCAACGTCACCTTGAAGCTCCTGTTTGCCGTAAGTGCCGTCCCCGTCCGCCTCCCCTTGGCCAGCCGCACAGGGTTGACACGGCGACTCCCAGTGCCGCAAAACCCATCTTGCCAAGCAACTCTTCACCAACATCACCGCCAAAGCACCGCCTCTCTCCTTCTATCCGGCTGGGCAGCGGGTGACATACCTGTACTACCTCGGCCGCTTCCATTTCATCAACAACCACTTCGGCCGCGCCGCGAAATGTCTGCAGGAAGCCTACCTTCAGATGCCTGCCGCGTTCCAGCACCACCGGAAGCTGGTCCTGACGTACTTGATCCCCTGCAACATGTTCCTCGGCCGGCTGCCCTCGCCGGCCCTGCTGCAACGACCCGAAGCACAATCGCTGGCCCCGATTTTCATGCCCTTTTGCCGGGCCGTCCGCAGCGGCAACTACCTGCTGTTCCAGTCGGCGCTCAGCAGCCACGAGTCCTGGCTCTTCCGGCGCGGCCTTCTCCTCGCCCTCTCCTTCCGCCTGAAGCCGCTCCTCTGGCGCTCCTTCTCGCGCCGCATCTTCCTCCTGACCTACGTGGCGCCCGAGGACGCCGACTCCCGCAAGGCGGCCACGCTGGAGCTCTCGCACCTCGTCACGGCCGCCGTTCACGTGCAGAAGCGCCTCGAGGGCTACGTCTACCAACCACAGGGGGCCCACGACGGCACGCTCGCCCTGCCGCCCGGCGCCCGCCCGCGCTCCCTGCGGCCCGACGAGGGCCTCGTCTGGGGCAACATGGCCGTCACAGCCGACCACATCGAGGACGTGGTCGCCTCACTCGTCGCCCAGGGCCTGCTGCACGGCTTCCTGGCCCACTCCCAGGGCCGCTTCGCCGTCATGGGCGCCAAGCAAAAGGGCAGTGCCGTCGCTGCTGGCTGGCCCCCGCCCGCCGAGGTCCTGACGCAGAGCGAAGCCCAGGACGTCCCCGGCTGGGTCGAGCAGTAGCCCGCGAGTCCGCCAAACCGAAAGGGAGAAGAAAGAAAGAAAGAAAAGGAAACAGAAAAGAATCCACATAGGCAGGCACACATGGAGCATAAGCCCGCGTTCTACGCGGGGGTGTATATATAAAGATTTCTACCCGAGCGAGACCGAGGCCACGGGCGCTCGGGGTGCATTGATTCGGGCATTCGGGGAAGCGCGGCGGCATTGCTTTCTATCCGCTTTGATACCCCCGCGTAAGCTCGGATTAGAGGAATGCATGTGCGGATTACCAGTCTACGCCCCCAACCGCCTATGCGTTCCCTTCCGCGGGCATGCGGGCATCAGGAAGCCCCCTTTCCGCCGTATCGAGAGTTGGGAGTGGTTTGATTTCCGAGGGGGCCGTCGCTGCCCCCCGACATATCCATCCGTGTGCCCCTGCGTCCGTCGGGCATCGACGCGGCTACCCTGTAGTTTGAAACCTGGGTATGCCGAACGCCGTGGCCGTATATCCCCAGTCCTATGCGTTTGTGCTGCTGGCCCGGGCTCTCGGCGGCAGGAGTGGACGCCGCAAAGTATCTCTCGCAAAGACACCAAGCTGTCTTCGCACTGACTACAGGTGCAACGTGGTTTCGACCGGACCAGCTCTCCGCACGGTCCAAAAGGAGGGGGCGCCTTGCGTCGCCATGACGCCCGTCGTCCTCGGCGAGGGGAGGGGAGGTTACACAGACCGCTTCATGCCGAAGGTGCACTCGAGTTCTGCTGTCGCTCTTGCTGCTCCTGCTGCTGTCGGGCGCGCGCCGCCACCCCGAGAGATCGCAGCCGCTGCGACAAAAGACCCTCGGCCAGCCCGGGGCTGCCGTTGATCAAGCCAGAAAAGGCGTTCCCGCCATAGCCCACGTCACCCTTGTTGAGCTTATCGTATCGCTGCATCGCCGGGCTCTCGGCCGTGGCCACGCCTGGCGTTGCCGAGGAGGCATGGCCCAAGGCCTGGGGCTCCGGGTGGTTGCTGCGGATGTAGCTGCCGCCGCCATCCTGCGAGCCTCCCCCGCAGGGGACCGGCACGCCCTGCATCGGACTGGCGGGAAGCCGCAGCGGGATGGGCTGCACGGGTCCCGGGGGGGGTTCTGAATAGTACGAGGAGGCCCTTCGGGCCGGCATCGACGACTCGCCGGCAAAGCCATCGACGGCTTCTAGGGCCTGGTTGGATGAGGCACCGAAGAAGAAGCCCGAGCTCCGTCTCCGGTAAGCCGTCTCCGCAGCCAGGCTGGCCCCAGGTCCCGTGCCGGCCGAGATGGGCGGGTGCATCATGCGGATGGGCTTGTATGCCGTGTAACGTGGCTCCGGCAGCGTAATCTCGTTGCGTAGTCTCTCTTTCCCATCCGGCACGCGGTTCGCAAAGACCACCCGTATGCTTTTATACAGATAAAACCGCCCCTTGGACGGGCAACTGATGTGCAGATGAACCAGGTAGCGCAGTGTTGGCCGTTCTGCATTGCCGTCGCCCTTGGCTTCGGGCAGGCTGTCGATGATGGGCCCGGCCGAGTAGCTTCTTTGTCTGATGAAGGTCTTGGTGCCTGGCTCCATGCCTGCCAAGTCATAAGGGATGAGAAAGAGCTTTACAGCCGTCTTATTGGGGTTCTTCAGGATGATCTGAATCTGGCCCTTTTCCGGGATCCGATAGCTGCCGCCGGGCGGGGCCCTGGGTGAGCCCGATCGCCTCTTGCTTCTTTGTGGCCGCGGCGTGTCCCTGTCTGGGCGCTCCTGCGCATCTGCCACGTTGCCCTCGAGCACTCTGCGTTCCTGGGTGCGGCTCTGTGCCTTACGTCGGGACCGAGCCTCCTCCTCGGGGTTCGGCAGACCGTTTTCCAAATCAATCTGGCCTACATACGGGCTGGGACCGTCGTCGTCCTTGGACCGCCCATGGGACGAGGTCGCATAACTGTAGAAGACGGCGGGAAAAGGCAGGGTCACGTGTGGCGGGCATCTCAAGCTGGACTTACACTTGCCAAGGCCCAGGACGCCGATCTGGGCGAGGAAGTCGAGGGGCTTGGAGGGCGTCGTCGACATACGGCCACGAAGAATACTTTCCTCGTAGGATCCTACCATGGAAGCATGCTGCATGGGGGACGACGAGTCGGAGCTGTATGACGGGCGTCTCGAGCGCAGGTCCAATGCGGCCGACTGCGGGGATGTCCCCGCTAGGGGAAAGTTGGGCGTGGAATTGAGCGACCGGCGAGGTTGATGCGCCTGGTAAGGATACGTCCTCTCCTGCCGCATCGCAGGAGGCAGGCGGGCCGTGGGGCTGGGCGAGGGAAGCCCATACAAGCCCGAGTGCGAGGCCATTAGCGTGTGCCGCCGTGCAGTTCTCGCTAGGCTGGCCGAGGATGCCAGGCTGGTATCGTCATTGCTCTCGGACTGGACAAGAGGGCTGGTGGGGGGTTTGTAGACGAAGCTCGTCGACAGCGACGACGAGGGCGACGAGGGCGTGGCACGCGGTTCCCGTTCCCGTCCCTCGGGCCTTGACGGCGGCGCACGCGACGGCCTGGCGAAGGGATACGGGGGCGAGGTTGCCATCCATCGCGGATGGGGGGCCTGCCCTGGGCCGTGATGGCGGCGGTGGCTGCTTTCACGGCCCCCCCGGCCAGCCTCGTCCTGGGTGAAATCACCGCTGTGGAGGGCGGAGCGTGGGCGCTCAATGCTGAGGCCGTCGTGCAGCCTCGTGTCGCCGTCGTCGTCGGTGCTGGCGTCACCATGATGCCTCTCGGGGGTCACGGCAGGGGGGGAGAGCATAGGGTTAGTTTTGGAGGGGGCTACGGGACTGGTATTCCATATCGAGCCATACTGCTGCCCGATTAGCCTACTGCTGTTACGCGGGCTGGACGGGGCCTGGGAGCTGACATGATGTCGGTTGGGATACCAGGTCGGGCTTTCGCCACGCTTTAACCGCTCGATGAGTTCGGCGCGGTCGGTACAGGTTACAGTGGCGTCACTGTCGGGACTGCCGGGCGGCAGCGGCGGCGGCGGCGTCGTCTCGTCGGACAGTCGCCTTGGTGCCGACGTCGTCGACATGGACGGAAACCCGTCGTGAAGGGGAAAGCGTGGCGGTGACGCCATGGCACGGCGGCGGCGGCGGCGGCGGCGGCGGCGGCGGCTTTTGTTACTGCTGCTGCTGCTGCTGCTGCTGCTGCTGCTGCTGCTGCTGGTCCGGGGGCAAGGCGGGTTGGGCCAAGTGGAGGAGGAGGACGACGACGATCACGGAGGGGAGGAAGTGGTACGGCACAGGCATGGGTAGAGCTCAATCATTGCTTTCCGGTGTTGTGTCTCCCGTCTCTTTCTCTCTTTTGGCTTTGGGGGATATGTCGTACGGACTGACTCGTAGCGGCCAGCCGCAAGCAAGTATCCTCAACACAGACCGGCCTCGACTCGCAGCGGTGACGTGGTAGCCGTGGGATCAGGTGCAGGCCCGGCTCCAGGAGGGATCTCAAAGTTTGCAGGCTGTCTCGCCGCTTTCGAGAAGATACGGCCGGCAAAAGGAGGGAGAGACGGGGGGTGGAGGGACGGGAGAGCCACAGGGTTCCTGCGGTCTGATATGGCCGTCGCGCCGGACGGATGGCTGGGTGTAAGTAGTCGATTGTCAAGGCGGAAGGCCCCATGCGTATGATGGGGCGTGTGGAAGTGAGTGAATGACTGACCACGCGACGGGCCTGACGGGGCTGCCCCTCCCCCCCCCCCCCCCGGCTCGTTTCTTTCGATTTGATCGGGGACCATCCCATCCTTGCGCTGCTTTGCTCTCTGGATTCCATCCCGGCAACAGCGGCGCCCTGCATGCAGACCAGACTCGCGTGCGCCAGACACGGATGGACCAGCCATCGTCAGATAGGGCACTTGCCTCGTCTCCGAAGCACGCCCAATATCCGCGGCCACACGCAAACGGCTGACCAGCGCATTCGCGCGAACAGACCGTCCATTGGTCTAGACGCCAGCCCTCACGGCGCATGTCCCGTGGACGTCCGTCCATGCTCGTTTCTCCATGTCAAGACGGCAGCCCGCCCGTCCGACATCCAGTGCATCTTGTAGTTGGACGGCAGGACCCCTGGTCACGCCTGCAACCAAAACAGGGCGGCTTGCACCTAACCTTCTCGGAAAGACATGGGGCGAGGCTTGGCCGTCCGTCTGTCCGTCCGTCAGGGATCAACCGGAATCCGTAGGGGCCCAGCGAGAGAAATCCCGTTTGCTCCACCTCCAGGTGTGAACCAACGGGGAGCCCAAAAAAAAAACATTGAACCCACGCAGGCGCAGCTGCAGATGCGCGCGCGGGCGCCTAATCGATAACCACTTTTGGATTTCCCGATTCCCGTCCTGCGCCGACATCCCCATCACCCGCTCCAAGCCCATCGATCGCCCGGCCACCCCCCCGCAGCCCAACCCCGAGACTTCACCCGCCGCAGCAATGGCCCCCAAGCGACCCCTCGCCGATGATGCTGCACCTGCGGCCGCGCCAGAGGCCAAGAAGGCCCGCAAGGGTTTCCGCGTCGGCCCTGAAAACCTACCGGACGGGCCCTGGCGACGCAAAAGTAGGTTTGTTTCGCGGTGAAACCCTCCCGGTTCCCGCCCCTTCCCCTCCCTCCCTCCCGGCTCCCGGGCACGGCCGCTGACTGGGCATCTTGCGGGTGGACAGTCACCAGGGTCAAGCAGGACCTGATCCAGAAGGCCAAGATCAAAAAGGCCTACGCCAAGGTCAAGGCGGCCGAGCAGGAGGCCGAGGCGGCGGCTAAGGCGCCCGCCGCCGATGGCACTGACCCCGACACCGCCGCTCCCGAGACCGAGCCCGAGGCCGCCATCCACCCCGAACGCCAGGCCATGCTCGACGAACCCGAGGCTGCCCCCGAGCCGGCAGCCGCGACGGCGGACCGGCCCCCGCGGCCGCGCGGCCCGAACCGCGGGCGCAACCGGCCCGGCTACTTCGACAAGGCAACGGCTGAGGCGGAGCGCAAAAGGGCCGACGCTGAGGCGCGCGAGAAGGAGCACCAGCGGCGGACCGAGGAGCGGCAACGGAAACTCGACGAGCGCGAGAGGTTCCGGAAGGCCATGAAGAAGGCCCGGACCCCCGGCCGCGACGGCCAGCGGCGGTTGGGCCGCGAGAGCAGCCTGTTGCTGGAAAAGGCCAAAAAGATGATGAACGAAGGGAAATGAGCGGTTTTGGCTGTACCGTGCGCGCCCGTCGCGTACGCTGCCCTCTTCTTCCCCCCGGGGCCAGATTTCGCCGTCGTGGCTACTATATATCCCGCGAGACCGGGCTCGTGCTGGCCCGAGACCCCGAGACCTGCCATACTTGCTGGCTACTACATCGATACCCGAGACGCCAGGCCGAAACGGCCCCGTTTCCATCTATGGCGCCACGTGCAAGGGTGTGAGTGCATATACGGCCGCAGCCAGTTTCACCTTCGGCATTTGCGTTGGGGGAGCTTGGGCGTTCCAAGGCAAGGAATGATATTCGTTGAAAAGGGGGACTTGGGGACTTGAGCGGTGGTCTACCTACTGGCTCCCGATTTTGGCGGCATTGCCAATCTCCACGATGCCGTCATCATACCTTGATAGGCCGCCGAGGTCCAGGCTCCATAGATGTTTGGATCCCTTAAATGATCTAATCTCCAAAGCCCCAGACGGTATACTCGTGACCATTGACGTGGACCAAGAAATCGTCATCGCCACACAGGAACTGCAGGGGATCCGGCAGTGCCGGGTTCACCACTTGCCTCGGTTCCGGACTGGGGGCCAACGCCTGGTCCACGTCGAGCGCGAAGTCGAGGGACCTCTGCATCAGCAGGCGGAACCGCGGCTTGTCGCGCAGCCCGAAGGTGTCGGGGAACGCGTGCAGCCGGTGCCGCCTCACGAGCCCGGCGGGGTCCTTCTTGCGCCGCGGGGCCGCCGTGTACAGGGGGACCAGGGCCTGCCCGTCGTGGGCGCGGCGCTCGACGCAGTCCCGGAGCGCGATGAGGGGCGCGCCCTTGCCGGGCCGGGCGCACACGTGGAGGCGCCCGTTCCAGAAGTGGCAGGCCGCGGCCAGGGGCTGGAACCAGGCAAAGGAGAAGCACGGGAACGAGAAGGCCTTGGTGTAGACGTTGAAGCAGATGGCGACGACGCCGTCGCTGCACCCGCACGCGAGGCGCGGGTCGGCCTCGGCCTCGGCCTCGGATATCGTCATGTTGGCCCTGTCGGTCCAGCAGGACAGCAGACAGAAGCCGCCGTGGGCGTCCGTCTTCTCCCAGCGGAGGGGGCCGGCGCCATCGAGCCAGCGCGCCGGCAGCAGCAGCGGTGCCGGCTCCTCTCCGCCGGCGGGCCGCGCCAGGGGGTACGAGGCGGCGCGGGAGCCGTCGGCGGCGCGCTCGTGGACGACGAGCCGGCGCCCCTCGAGGGTCGCGACGAAGACGACGCCCGGCTCCGTCGGGTGCAGCACAAAGTCCATGCTCATGCCGCTGGCGCCCACGCGCAGGCCGACGCGGTTCGTGCGCCAGATGGGCGGCCGCGGCCGCAAGGCGCCGGCGTCACGGTCCGCCAGGACGGGGCCCGCGGCATAGCAGCCGCCCCCGGACCCCGCATCGACGGGCCGCAGCTCGTCGTGCCCGAACGTCCAGAGGAACACGGCTCCCAGTTTCGTCACGATCAGCACAGAGTTGCCCTCGACCACAGTGCGGGCGATGGGCGTCGGCAGCGTCGGTGCCGTCGCCAGCCGGTCGTCGTCCAGGTGCCAGGCGTGTAGCTTCGTGCCCCGGCCCCTATTGCGCTCGGGTCAGCCTTGGTTTGCAAGTGTCCGTGGAGCGGGAGTGCCGCCGTGTCCTCTCGGGCAGCGAGCCGGGGCACGTGAGGGCTTGTCACGTCTGCTCGGCAGGAGGGGACACGGAGCTCAGAAGGCACGTACATCAGCAGTAGCCGGTCACCCAGCGCCGTCATGTACCCGGTGCGGTCTGTATCGGCGCCGGCGCCCGGGTAGAGGTACAAACGGCGGCAGCGCGAGCGCAGGTCGTCGACCACGGCCAGGTACGGCAGCCCCTGGGGACACGGGGGTGTTTTAGTATGCGGGGCAGGGAGAAGGGAAGCACACGCGTCTCCAGAGAGCACATACGTACACCTCGGGCCACCAGGCGATGCGGCCGTTGCAGTAGAACATGAAGCGGGGGAAGCGGCCGGCGCCGTCGGCGAGCTCGGGCACCTGGCCGTAGGCGTGGACGCCGCCGTCGGGAACGGGAACGCCGCGGCCCAGGCGGAAGACGCGGTCGGCCTCGAGCGTCATGCCGTGGGGGAGGGCCCAGGCGAAGCGGCCAGCGACGCGGCGCCGCGTGCGGACGAGGCTGCGGCGAAACCTCTCGCCGGCTGCTGCTGCTGCTGCCGCCGCCGCCGCCTTCTCTTGCTCTTCCTGCCCTGGATTCCCCTCCCCCTCCTGATCGGACGGGCGCCCCGCCGTCGCCGCGCGGATGTGCTGCGCCTGCCCCGGGAACCAGCGCTCCGCGAGCCCCGGCCAGATATCGGCCGAGAGCCAGACGTGCCGCCACCACCGACACACCGCCAGCCCCGCCCGGACGTCGTCAACGTCCAGGCTCGCGAGAACCAGCAGGACCAGCTCGATGGGCAGTCGGCTCACGATATCGCCCCCCGGCGGCGTGACCAAGGAGCGCGACGGCCGGACGGCAGCCGACGGACGGCGGAGGCGCCCTATGAGCCGCTTCATTGCAGGGGCCAACGACCCAGGCGAGGGGCGCAGGGGGATGGCAGGTGAGGCCCGGGGAAAGGTAGCAACCGATCCGGGGAGCTGGTCGACGGGACAATGGGTCCAGCAGATGCGGCGGTCGCGGACGGGGGCTTAAAGCAAGCAAGTCTCCTCCAGTCTTGCATCCAGGTGAACCTCGAGCGTGCGACTTCCAGCTGTGAATGTGCCACAGAGTGGGGTCGCCGCCTCCTTGCGTTCCATAGTCTAGGCATCCGCGGGCGCTAGACACCAACTTTACGAATGGAGGAATGGGGAATCGACCGTACCTACTCAGCGGGCCTCCCACGCCGTCTTTCCTACGAGCACGAGGCTACCATTTCAGGTGTGTAGTCATTGTGTCTTGGATACACGGGCAGGCACAGCGGGCACGTGTTCGGCAGAGAACGCGCACAGCAGGCGGCTCAAGGCCGCGCCGCTCTGTTGGTGTAACCTGAATCTTTCTCGCCCGTCTCGCCCGTCTCGCCCTCCCCCTCCGCGCCCTCACACGCGCTCTCCCCCTCTCCCTTCCTCTTCTCATCAAGGGCCGCGACCGCCAGCGCACCGACGCCGGTTCTAGCTCTCGGGCCACAAGAGACGCGAGGAAACCAAACAGAAAGAGAACACGCGAAAACCGCTCCGTTCCTCCCGTGATCCAGTCCAGGACCCCGAAGAGCCCTGTAGATTGGGGAAAGATCCCAAGCGGCCATGCTAGCAAGGATATCATTAGGTCTCCTCCCAAGCCAAGAAAAGAAACACCCGACCGAAGCGGCCCGGGGCACCTCCCGAAAAAGCAGAAATCCACCGGATTCAACCGTGCCAAGGAAACCGTGCCCCGGCCCTTCTCGAAAGACGAATGCGCGCCCACCCAACCACTTGCGCCCCGGCTTTGACGTCGCGAAGGATAGCCCGCGCGGGCTCCGCGTCCTGCTGTCAAAGCATCTAAATATATACAATGTCGTAGTCTTAATGTACCGGGTGGGCGTGTCGGAACTGCCGTTAGTCTTCCGAGAAGATGATGTGACTGTTTTCGATAATGAACTGAACAGCGAGGTTCTTGGCGTGCATGTCTGTCATCTCACGCTCAATAGTTCGGTCCCTCATGATGGTCGGCGCGAAAACCACAGCAAGGTTCTTGGGAGACATCTGCACCACGTCAGCACGCGTCGCCCCGTCGCCCCACAGTGGCCGTAACTCACCAGGTTCTCCCGCTCCCGCTTGGCAACCCGGGACAGGTGGAACATGAGGAACTCCAGGCAGTCCCGGTGCTTTTGCGGGAGAGCGTTGCACGTCTTCCTGAGATGCTCGCATTTCTCTTCGTCCGTGGCGAAAGCTAAAGGGGCAAACATGTCAGTGCGCCGGGTTCCTTTGGCGTGGCATTCCGCAAGCCGGGCATTCTTACAGTTGGTCTCCAAAACCCGGTCATAGACTTCATAGGTCAGGAGGGGGGTGGGCAGCTTCCGGAAGTACTGCTTGAGCACACTAGTGACGGCCGTAATGTCGATGTCGGGATCCGATATGTCGAAACTCTCCGTGTTGCTGAAGCCGTCCTGGATCATCTTGACCTGCGAGTTGCCACCCGTCTTGCGGTAGATGCCCTCAATATCCATGCCGCGCAGCTCCACCTCCTCGATGCACCGTGTGACGACGCAGGGAATCTGCCGCCGCTCAAAATCGGCCCGCTCGCTTAGGTCCGACCCAAACAGAATGTTGGCGGCCTCGGCAATGGTGTGGTTCGACGAGTTCGTCGTGGCCATGTTTCTCGGCATCTGGGACGTCGGCTGCTTCTTGAAGCCGAAGAAGCCTTGGCGTCCGGCGTCGGGACCCTGGCGAATCTGGCCACCGTTGACCGCTACTGCCGTTTGCACCGCCGTGGGCTGCTCGGCCATGACATGCGTCATGCTGTAGGGTATGCCGATGTTGTCTTGCGTGAAGCCGCCGGGCTGGTCTCGGCGCTCGGGTTGCTGCAGCGCGCCAGCAGCCCTGTTGACACCCTTGGCGATGTTCTGCGCCATGGCCTTGGAGCCCTTCTTCCAGCTGAACTTTTGCACCTTGCCCTTGCGAATGTTGACGACGGTGGGGCCGGCTTCCACGATTGGCTCCTCCTGGTCGGGGATCAGCGTCGTGCCTGTCCCGATGCTCGCCATGTCGAGGTGGACGGAATGGGTGGAGGATCCCTTCTGGTGCTGGTTGTATATACCGAGGCCATTCATGGGGGGAACCCGCCCGTCCGAGTGGTTCTTGAAACGCTCCTGGATCTGGTGCGTCAAGTCGTTGTTCATGTCGGCGAGCTGGGCATTCTTGGATGACAGCTGCTCGAACTCCAGCAGGGCACGATCACGGTCGGCCACCGCTTGGTTCTTCTCTTCGACGAGCTCATCACGCTCCGTGTGAAGCTGTTCCAGCGTCGCAGTCATGGACTGCTTGAGCTTCTCCAGCTTCTGCACAAACTCCTTGATCGCCGATTCCTCCAAGTCGCGCGGGTCCACCGCCCGGCCCGTCTCTTTCGCTCGTTCCACGTAGCCGGCCAGGACTTCGAGCTGGCGAATCATGATTTCCGTCTGCGTGTCCAGGACCGAAACCGTCTTGCGCTTCTCCTCCAGTCTCTGGTTGATGCTCAAAAGGTCCTTTTCGCTCGAGAACTGACGCTCTAGCTCGGCCACGCGGTTTTCCGAGGTTCTTAGCCGCCGCTTCAGGAAGGCCGGGTCGTCGGTAGTGATCAGCGAGACGGGACTGGTGATGTCGTGCGAATGATGCATATTGAGTGCGTCCTCCAGAATCGGCGTCTTGGGCCAGTGTGGCGACGTTGTGGCACGTGTCGATTCACTAACACTTCGCGTGTGTCCAACACGGCCGGGGGTGCTGCTCTGCTCCGCGCTGTTAGTCCTTCCGTGGCGTACAGCGTTCGACACCCGCCGCAGGATGGACGACGAGCCCTCATCGGTCCCTAGTATGCGAGCCATGTCTTCCTCCATGCTGAAGTCGCCACCGCTGCTCCACCTGGGTAACTTGGGCGATGTCTTGGGCTCGCCCGTCTCTGGCATGGAACTCACAGATTCCTTGCCGGCGGCGTGCGATGGGGGCAGTGGAGGCGCGCGCGGCGTCATATAGGTGTCGCTCAGCTTTTGCTCTACACCGGGGCGTGGAGGAGGCACCATGTCTTCGGAAGCCCGAGATCGGGGCATCGTTCCCGGAAGCGTCCGGCCGTTGGCTGTCGCATCTTTGTCAGTTCCCTCGCGCAGTGCAACCAACAGTGTAGCAGAACCTACCATGTCCTGGAACCGCGTGGTTGGATCCGATTTCCTTCCTCGGGATTGGCCTGGGAGGCAAGCTCGGGTTCCCGAGGGACGAGCTGTTGGAACGGACATCTTCCTCATCTTTGTAGGGAGAGTCGTGCGAGGTGCGCGGGTTGGAAGACTGGTCAGTCGCTAGCGCAATGTGCGGCGAATCGGCCAGAGTCGTGTTACCAGGCGAGCCGTTTTTGTCGTTCTGGCCCGGACTCGACGAAGCACCAAATTGGATGCTGTTTCGGGCATTGGGCTTCTTCGACTTCGGAGCGTCCTCCAGCTTGAAGTCATCCTCCGGCTGCGGTTTGTTGGCAGTCGACTTCTGGGATCGATCCTCGCCCGGGGTCGCAGACGCTTTCGCGGGCGCGGCCTTCTCAGACCTGGACGATTTGGACAGTTGCCTGCCTAGGTTCTTGGGCGGCGGGCTTTCGTAGTCCAATGAGGCCTGTCGTCCCTTTTCCTGGAACGCTATGTGCGGAGTGGACGACTGCGACTCAGGCCGCCAATCCGCACCGGTTTTCGGCACGCTGAAATAGTCTTTTTCTTTTTTCTTGGCAGTCTCGGGACTCAGGGGCGCCGACGGGGCTGGGCTGGGATCCAACGCGAGGGGAATGAAGAAGCCCTGGTCGTCGCCGGCGCCAGCGTTGCTCGTCGCATCGTTCGAAAAGAGAGACGAGTTTCGGTTGGCACGATATGTACTAGCAGGAAGAGACAGGGGGTTTTCCTTCGCATGATCGTGCGCCCGTTCGGGAGACCTCGCAGGCCTCGAGTTGCTTCGCGAGGATGAATCATGGCGGCCATACGACGGCCTGGGACGTGGAGAAAGCTCTGTAGGGGTGTCGTCCGAGTCGGGGTCGACCCGATCGTTGGAAAAGGCGCCATTCGGAATGGCGTTGGGCGGCAACGCTGGCAGACTCTTTTCGACGACGGATGGCGACCCATCTTTTTCTCGACCTTTGGCGTGGGATGCCGCTTTCGATTTCTTCCTGCGCCTGGCCATCAAAGACTCATGACAACTCATACAAAAGATACCCTGTGATGTCCGGGCATATCGCAGGTTCTCGATCTTCCTCTTGCAGTTGCGGCAGCGGAAACAGGTGGCACAGAAGGCTTGGTCTCCGGTGAGAATGGCCAGATCCTCAATCTTGTTGCCGCAAGCGCTGCAGCTGTAGGTGCAGTTGTTGCAGATGAGCGAGCCATCTCCAAGTAAAAGGAGGTTCGCGTCCGAATCGAGCAGCGTTCCACAGGTATTGCATCGGAAGCAATTGAGATGCCACCGGTTGCCGGCTATGTCAACGTTAATCAGGCTATACAAAGATAGGGGCAGGGAATGGCGGGCTATTGCAACGGCGCGGCAGAGGCAGGCAGCCAGGCTGGTCACAGCAAGCCGGGCGGGCTGCTCTGTATATGTGGACGGGGGATAGGGAGCGCAATAGTCGGATCAACTTACCCAGTTCAAACGCTTTACCCTCCTCGAGTATCTAGTCCCAAACCACTGTCAGCAGCCGAATCCTTGGTGGAAGGCAGGTGGCGTAGGCGGACAGCCTCGCTCTCGCGTCAAAGGTGCTGCTCACCTCTCCACAGCCCTTGCAGGGGAAGTTTTCCTCGCCCTCGAGGGGGCTGTCAAGGTAGTCATCCATGATGGCGGCGCTGGTCAGGTCCGCCATGATGGGGCGGTGGTGCTAGGGGATCGATTAAGCCGAGGGTCGGGTCGCTTGCATGCGATACGATCAGAGCCGGACAGCTCGAGATGGGCGTCGAGAGTGGTCAATTCGGGGGGGGGGGGGGGGGGGGGGGCGGGTCGAGGTGCAAGCAACCATGGATGGGAAGACGGGCAATTGCTGGACACGCCCGAGAAGAGCCTAGGCGGCGCAACGTCGTGGTGCAAGCCAGCCGACTGGGGCGAGCCGGTTCAGAGGCCGTCTTCAAGGATCAAAAGTGTCGGGGCCCCAGGGCTGTGCTGGCAAGGCCAGTCGAAGTCTACCGACTCTATCGTTCTGGTTGCCCCTCCAGCTTGGATCCAGCGAAGGGACGCACGACGTGGTGGGATGGGGTCTAGAAACCAAGCGACTCGGCCAAAGCGTCGGGTGTGCTCGTTCGTACTCGTGGTCGGATCGTGTTCTCGTGGTCGTCGGCGGCGGCGGCGCGGCCAGGTCCGGCCAGATGAGAGGACGGAGAGGAGAGCGAGGACGGGAGGACGACGGTGAGCCGAATTGGATGAGACCTGCAGACCGTTGTAGCAAGTACTGTAGGTACAGTCAAACTAAAGATAGATGTACAGTGGAAGGTGGCAGTAAAGGTGGTGGTGGTGGTTGGCGGTATGGGGGGGGGGGCAGCAGTGGCGGTGGTGGAGGAACTGCAGGTGCGCGACCAGGAGAGCGAACCAGACAACGACACACACCCACACAGGCGCGCGCGCCCACACATACGCCAGGAAAAGCTGACGAGAGGCGGACAATGAGACGAAACTACGGGTATGGGAAGCTGCAGGGCAGCAAGAGTGACAAGAGTGCGCGGGCCGTCTAGCGAACAGCAGTTTCGACGGCAAGTCAAGTATCCAGCGAAGCGTCGCACTGGGCGAGTTGTAGCAGAAATTCAAAATGGGCGCGACGAGGGTGCATACGACACGACATGCTCTGGATCGATCCCCTACAAATACAATTAGGTGCCTCCTCGCCTGCAATCGCAAGGCACACGTATGGATGGACACATCCAGACACGCCGACACACGTAACAGGGAGGCAACCTCCAGCTATGGACTAGCTAACTAGAGTTGGGAGGGGAGGGATCGCTTCTTAGGGCCAATTTCGTGCGTCTGGCTCCAACGCTCTAAGCTCTTTTGCTACCTTTTTAGTGTCGAGAATAAGGGGGGGGGGGGGGGGGGAGAGGGGAAGGGATCCGAGGCCAGTCAATCATCCCGTCTCGGGGGGAGGGGGGCGCCATTGGGACGGGCTGTCAAATCTGGTTTTGCTTGCAACGGTTCTCTATTTTTGCCTGCAACGGTTCTTTGTTTTTGCCTCGGACGGTCGTCTCTGTTTCTGCCAGCAACGGTTCCGATACAACGGTTCCGATACAACGGTTCCGATACAACGGTTCCGATACAACGGCTCTCTTCATCCCCTTCTCTTTCCCTCTTCCTCTCTTCCCACACGGGGGGGCCAGAGGGCGGGAGGACAGCGGACCAGCTCTCCACGCCTGCCCACCAAACAAGGAAACGACCAGGGGGGCTGAAAGGACGAAAGCCGTGTGTAATAAATGTGTCGTCCTGCCGGTCGCTTCTATCCCGGCGCCGGGCGGAGGATGAGCCTATCAGTGCAGGCCAAAGCGGTCGCGGCACTCAGCCCGAAGCGCGCTACGCGGTGTCCTAGCTAGGTACCTAGCCAGGTACCTACCTACATCGCACCTGTAGTGGAACGGACTTACGACGAAGAGGCACAGAGGAGTTTAGTTGTAGGAGTCCAAGGCGGGCTGTTGTACGCCAGCCAGCTCGTGCCCTGGCCCAGAGCAGGGGGGCAGGGGCCAGCTTTCGAACCCCGAATAACTGCTGCTCTGCCCCCAAGGGCCCACCTCTCCTTCACTTCTCCGACCGAAGCCCGGAGTGATACGCCGCTCTCCCATCATCATACACATGATGATGAAGATAGGCAGATGCATACCAGGGAGTTCCCACGGCTGCGGTCGCCTGTCTCTTCCCTATTGCATCCCTGCGTGCTTCCTCCCTCCGGCTGGGAGAGATGCCCATGCTGTCAAGCAAACCACATACCTACTTACCTAGGTTGGTACTTAAGTAGGCATGAAGAAAACCCAGGGGCACCGTTGCCTGAGCTTTTGCAGTGGGACCCCCTGGCCGACCGCGATCGACACCCGGCTGCCAACGGGTGACGACGGTCCCTACGGCAGCGACGGGGTACATCCATCCGTTCATCCATACTGCCGACTAGCCTCGTTCTCTGATCTAGGCCTCCCGCCGTGCTGCTGCTGCTGCTGCTGCTCGCCCACCCGAACGTCCCAGCCTGCCCGGCCTCGCTCGCCGGCAAGAGTCCGGCAAGGGGAGGGGGGGCCGGCGGTGCGCCTGGCCGCCTGCAACGCAATATTAGCCCTACGACGGACGAGGGAGCGAACCAGCACGCTGTCCTGGCTGGCTCTACACACGTCGGAGAGCCGGCCAACGAAGGGTAATTTGACACGTACAGCGTCCACGGCTGTGCAACGGATCCCTGTTCCAGCCCGTCGCTACATATGTAGGCAGCTGCCCTGGACAACGACAAGGTAGGAAGGAGATGAAGGAATGCAGAATGCGGGATGGCGGGCGATCTGGATTTACCTCTGACAACAGCGTGCCCTGCCATGAATGCAACGCTGTGCCATTTTCGTCACGATTACTGACTGCCTGGGCTTGCTGATGGCATTTCCGTGGCCGTCGGTCTGGACCGGACCCCAACCGGGCGCGGCAAAAGGTTGACAGCACGGCCCGCACGCCCAACCTGCCGAGCCTGCTTCCCCTCACAACGCAGTCGGTGCGGTTCGCCCCAGGCGCCCGAGATGCCGACGACAAAGAACACGCTTGCCGTATCGTCTCGCTGGTGTGCGGTGTGTGCATGTTTGCTTTGCGTGCCCGGAACCTGGCCTGGCGGGTGCTAATAACGAAACCGTGTGGAAGACGGCGTGGGTCTGCGCCGCTCGCCATCCCCAATGCCCCTCACCTCCACCTCGGCCGTAGGAACTCTCGCGCTGCGATTCATGGATGGGTGTGCATGGCGGCGAGGAGGACGGAGGGCCAGCAGCTGCCGCGCTCGCGGTACCCGGTGCAGCGTACACACCCTCAGCTCGGGTCGTACAGCAGCCCACCTGGCCGGTGTCAACTCATTGTCCGTAGATAGCAGGGAGCATCACCCATCCTCAGCTGGCCAACACCATTCGCGCATAGGATGCCGTTGCTGGTCCAAGAAAGGGTTTCAGCCATGAATCTCCCAGCGCCGTTTCGGACGGCCGTTGGCTGCATCCTGTTTCGTGTCTCACGTGGCGACTGCTCACGTATCTACTTTTACCTGGTCGAAGAGCTCATGGGGTAATCCACTAGTCTCCAGTATGTACTCCTCCTGTACTGCTATACTAGGTGTCAGCCCGCCTGCCTGCCAGGGCTGCCAGTGCTGGCCCCCCATGATCGGCACTTCCACGCGCTCGAAATGGAACGCCGCGAGGTCAGCGTGCATATGTCAACTTCGTCGTCGTGTTTGATAAGCACACATACCACCCCCTCCCGCTGCTCGGTCAGCGGGGATTGCGCCCTCCTGACGTGCAGAAGCCTTCGGGTCATGTCTCTTTTTGCTCATCAGCTGCCAGACGGATGTAAGCTACGTCGTTCGTCTCAGCCCGGCCCGGCGTCTGTTCCCGACGCCACCCATCATGGGATGCCAGACGGAGGACCTTGCGACCTGGCAGGGAGAGAGGGGGAAGAGAGCCCTGGGAGACGGGCGCTGAGGGCAGCAATTCGCCGTAGCTTTGCTGTTTCATCTAAACAGAGGTCCATAATTCCGAGCCAGGGCTCTTGGCGTCGAAACAGCCCTTTGCACGGAGTACTCGATCGGGCACCAAGCGACCGCCAGGGGCAGATGGCCGATGCAGGTTAGCGGGATCCATTGTGTGCTTGCTTAGTCCTTCTTGGTAGTACATTACGAGGCCCGACTTTTATCTTGATCCCCCCCCCCCCGAAATGCATCAATCCACGGCCAGAGACAGCATGTACGAAGTGGTGGTGATTCCTCGGGCAATGTAGATCTCTTTATACCGCGAAGTTTGTGGGTTAAAGAATAAGCCGGGGGAGAAGGAGGAGAAGAAGAAAAATAGCGGTGATGTATGCTGCTCGGCAACACTGCACCCGTGTTACATCCAGAATGCTGCCTCGCTGCATGTTGTCCTATGCCTCTTCTCAGATTGTTGAAGCGCCGTACCCGTAACTGCCCACTCTGTCCCGTCCCATATTGCCCACCGTCACGCGCTGGCCACGCCGCTACTGGCCTGTATGGTCTTCCGCAACCGGCTCTATGGGATCCAATCTGGCATGTGTGTGGCCTGGCGGGAAGCTCCATGTCCCCCGGAAAGTCGTTGGCCGGCGCCGTTCGGAGCTGGGATCCATGGACGCCAGGGCCTCCTGTCGGGCCCGGGCTAGGAAGCAACCTCTCCATCGTCGTCACGTACGGAAGCCGTCTGTACCAAAAGACACCCAACGATGCAGGCTGGAGATGCCCCAGCGAGGGGGCCCAATGAAACCCACGCCTTTCAAATGCTTCCTTTTGGTGCTGGGGCCCGGCTTGGATGGCCGCTGCCAAGCCTCCCCATGGCCCTGTAACTGGGATGGGACAATCCATCCCTTGGCTGCAAACCCGCGCGTGCTGGAGATGCTCGGCCTGGGTAAAACAGGGGCACGAGGGGACATGTTGCATTGCGGCGCCCGACGGCGTACCGCCGGCTGCGCCTTTGGTGGCTTGGGGCCGTGTCGTCCCAGCCGGGCCGTCTGGCTACTGCTGTAGGTGCTGCTTGCGCAGGCAAGCGCGGCGGGATCGACGGGTATGATGACTCTGGGGTGGCCTTTTCCCCTCCCCGGTCCGAGATGCGTCGACATGGCGGATCGGTCACCTTCCAACGCAGGTGTTGATATCGGGGCCCTGCGAGCCTACGATTGCACCCTGGCCCCACGCAATAGGCACCCCACTCGGCTGCCAAAAACCCCGTCGATCACCCATCTCCGCTGCGGATTCTGATCGTGCCTCTGTAGGGATGGATTCAGGGTCCGCCAAGCCCGGCATCGCCTTGCTTCTGGCAACCCGCATGTCCGCGCCAAAGGCAACTTGGCCGAGCCGCATGGAAGCGGACTGCCCGGCCCGTCGCCGCGGCCCTGCTGGGCCATGCTTGCGTGCATCCGCGGACGTCGGTGCGCGCCGTCTCGCGGCATACCCTCGTCGGGGCGGGCAAGCGAGCTGGAAGCAAGCAAGCAAGCCGTCGAGCCGAGCAGGCCAACCCGCTGGCGACTTCCGGTGCGCGTGTCTAGCGCGTCTTATCGGATCCCATCACCCCCGCTCGGCCGGGCTCCAGGGCTCACAGCGCCGCTGCTCAGGTGGGATGTCTCCCGGTCCGATCCTGCGAACCTTCGCCCACCGACGCGCCGTTCGTTGGACAGTTGGCCGCGCGCGCGCCCCGTGCTACCACCCTGATGGATAGGGGCGGTAGACCGGCGTCGGGAAGCGAGACAGCCACCCCCGGGAGACCCCACGGGAAAGATTGGCCGTGTATGCGCCGTTCCCGCGGAGATTAAACCAGCCTACCGCGACCAGGCACAGTGGGATGATGTGCGGACATTGCAACTACCTGATATTAATTACGGATCCGCCCCGGGCTCGGTTGGCGGCCGAAGGCCCCGCCTGCCGAGAGTTCGGCGATCCTCATCTTGCCTGGGGAGGGGCACAGGACCTTGGAATGGACTGTCTGCCCGTCCCTCCACAAGCCGGCAGGTCATGGTTGCTCTAGGGCGGCGGTGGGCCTGTGGCCATGTTGCAGAAGCCGAGTGCCTACACGGCACGACAGAAACAGAACCGAGGGCAGGCAGCACAGCAGGGGGCAAGTTAAGGCACAGCTGAAGGGGACAACAGACTCGCTACGGGTACGCAATCCATAGTCTCAAACTCTCGCGAGACATCAGGTGTCATTACAACTCCGTACAGCTATCAAAATCCCAAGCAAGAGAAGTCAGCCTCCAGTAAGTGCACAATGCAAGCCCGGCAGCTTTTCATGTCTCTAGAACGCCCTCGCCCTCGGGTTCGCCTCGCCTTGCGCCCGGAAGCCCTGAACTTGGGGGTATACCCTGCCCAAAAAACAAAAAAAAAAAACCCCAAAAAACCCTCGACTAAAGATGGAAACCAGCCCTAACCCTGCGGCTTCCTCGGCGCCCTTGGGCTGGATGGGGAGTCAACTTGGAAAACGAATACCACAGGGCCAGAGGAAGACAAATGAAAACGTACGCCCAGCACCAGATGATTGCCAGGAGGATCCAACAACAACCTCTCAACTAAGCAGCGGCTGCCATGTCCATCTCGCGCTGGCGCTTGACCACGTAGTACGTAATCAGGCTCTTGGGGTCGTCTTTGACGCCCTTCATGCTATCCCAGAACTTCTGCTCCCCGACGCGGCTGTGAACCGCCACGCAAAGCTGTACCGCGTCCATGCGAACGCCGCTTTCCTTGCTTTCCAGGCATCGCGACGCCAGCGTGGCAAGGTCCATGATTTCGGCATCGCTGAGAGTAAAGCCCGGCCTCGTATCAAGGAGCTGCTTGAGAACATGAAGACCCATGCTCAGGCTACGGCAGCCCCTGGAATCCGCTTCCATGGCGCCCAGACGTCGTGTCATGGTTACGGCCACCTCTTCTGCGTCCCCGAGGGTGACCAGCTCGTCCGCTAACAACTCGAGCCCGCTGACCATATGCGTGCGAGAATCGTAGAAAGCCCGCGCAGCCAGCAGCGCCTCGAGACCCCGAGACACATGAGGCTGGAAGCTGCTCCGCATCTTCTTTAGAATGAGTTTGATGGTCGCCAAAACCTGTGCCCTCACGTCCTGGACCTTGGCGGGTGTGAGGTCCGAGAGAGGGGATTCGAGGTACTGGAAAAGACCGACGAGGAGCGCATCAAACGTATCATCCGTGAAGAGCCCCTTGTTGTCACGTACCAACGACTGCAATTTTCGGAACCCGTGCACGTCCAAGCTTTGCGCCTTGATCCGGGTGATACCACTTTCGAGCAAACGTGTGGCCTGGCGGTTTTTGTCCGGGGTGCCACTCGGGGTGTCACCGTGGGTGGGTGTAACAGCCCGAACCACAGGAGCTTCATTGACAGGTCTGTCCTCGAGGATCGACCCATTAGGGGTGCCCTCATGGACTGGGCGAGTCGAAGTCTGGTCGGCTTCGCTGACAGGATCTTCGTAGACCTTGACGGATTTCGAGGGCGTCCCGGCTGCTATCTGGGCAGACTCCTTGGGTCCCTCCGAGTGGTGGAAGATTTCGGCGTCGTGGTGCTCCTGGTTCCCATCAAGTGCTCCAGGTCTATTGGGCTCAGCATGGAGCTCGGCCGGGTTGGGCCCTTCAAATCGCCCGTGGCTTCCGGTGGATTCACGCCTGGAGAAATGCTCGGGCTCAAGAGCATCGGATCGTGAGCCCGAAGACACAGCGGTTGCGAATTGAGAAGCCCTGGGAGATGTCAACCTCATGTGATCCTGTAAGCTGGTAATATTGGGTTGCACAAAGGTGATGTCCTCGTTCGTTCTTGAAGGGGAATTGAGAGCGCTGATGTTGGTTCGAGCCCGCACAGGTGAACCTCGCGGGGAAACAATTGTAGCAGCAGCAGGTTGACCGGCAGCCTGCCTCGTTGGACTGGAGATGCCTGGCTCGCTGAGCGTCGGCTGATGCCCTGGTCTCGATTTGGGTACTGTCCTCTTCGGAGAGCCCGCAATCTTGGGCGTGGCAGTTTTGGGCTTCGAATCAGCAGGAGTTGACCGCTCAGATGGAGGGCCGTCGTGGTTCCGGCCGGAATAGGGCCCGGCGGTAGCGGGCCTGGGCGCCATCTCCGGTCGTCTCCTGGCAGGTCTCATGGGCGCATGAGACATACCGCCGGTGGTGGCTTTGGCTCGCGTCTGGCTGGTGGGGCCTGCAGTGCTTGGTGCGCCTGAGGAGGAGCTGCCCGACGTCGTGGACCGCTGCGGGGATTGGATGGTTGCCATTGCGGATCCGGGCCGCGATGGGAGTTTCCTATTGCCACCGGCTCCAAGAGCCCTCTTTTGTGCCATCATAGTATCCCTCAGCGAGGGCTTGCTGTTAGGACCCATCGTGCTCTTTGAGAGGCCCAGGCCGGGTCTAGCAGCCGATTCAGCTCCCTTCTTAGGCGAGTTGGGGTTGTTGGGGTCCTTCTGCAACAACTTCTGGGCAGTTGGGTCGAGTGTATCCATCAAGGCCTCGGCTTTCGCGGGCCATACGGCGGCGAAGGCCCAGTATGTAGCCCTCATCTTCTCGCGGACCCCTGGATTCGGGTCGGCCAGGCCCTTTTTGATACACTTATCCATCATGTCAAGGCCTCCCGAGTGTTCGAATTGAGCCTTGTGGTGCGCCTCCTTCCTGATGAGCGTCTTCAACCAGGTTGTGGCGTATGTACGCGGCTGCACATTCTTATCCTGGCAGGCCATCCAGACGTGTTGCATGATTCTAGCATTGTACGTCACCTTGCCAATCATGGTGTCGACCGTGGTGCTGGCCATGGTGGACGCAATCTTCTTGGTGGCAGCACAGAGCTTGATGAAGGTCTGCATGAGCAGCTCAACCATGGGGTCCATGGCGGGCCCAAAGGCCAGAGCCAGGTCCTGAACCAGGGAGCAGCCTTCTTTGGACAGACTGGTGCGCAACGAGGTCGCGGCCTTGATGATGCCGTCAAGCAACGACCTGCAGCCGGCGATAAAAATGTCGGGGTAGCTCTCAGGCACGTTTCCGGCAATAAGCCTCCTCAGCTTGATGATGCTTTCTTCTCTCTTCAGCCAGTTTTGTTCCGACTCGCGTCCCTCGAACCAAGGGTGCATGTCTCTCAGGATGTCGTCGAGTTCGCGCGACGTGTTGACGTAGGAAGGCTCGACGGCGTCGGCCTTGGCCTCTGGCGGGGCTGGCGTGACGGGTCGTTCGGTGGCCAACGAAGATGTGCTTGCGGCAAGGGCCTTGGGCCGCACGAGGGGCGCCGAGTCCGGACGGTCCTGCACCGGTACTCTTGTCGTTGTACCACTGGGGGCCAGCTCCTTAACAATCGCGGCTTCTATCGCGGGACGGACTTTGAAGTTCTTGAGCTGTCTCTTGACGTCGGATTTGGCAGCGTTCGGTGCGTCGCGGAACAACTGTATCACGGTGGATTTTGCGCAATCCCGCACCATGCCGTCGGCGTCCTCCAGAAGCTCCATCAGCGACGGGACGTAGGCGCGGAACGGCATGCCGTGTTCGTTGTGCATCTGCAGGAGCCACTGCATGCCTGTTTCTTTGGCCCGCGGGTTCTTGCCGACCAGGGCGACGTTGCGCACGAATCGTTCGACGTCGGCGGGCGCGGGGCCATACATGGTCGTCAGGGCCTGGACGGCGAGAGTCCTTAGCTTGTCCTTCTGGTCGCCCATCTTGTCGACGACAAGAGGCAGGGTGTTCTTGGCGTCCCGGGTGATGTGTTTGGGGTCCTGTCGCGACAGGCGCGTGAGCAGATGGTTCAGCGCCGTGAAGCCGGCGTTGGCGAGCATCGTGTGCTGGGAGCTGGAGGCGACGCGCAGCGCCTCCAACAGAGGCGCAACGCACGTGTCGGGTACATTGTGCTGCTTGATGGCCGACTTGACGGCAGAGACAAGCTGGACTTTGGCGTCGACGGAGATGTCCTTGCGCAAGATGGTCAGCAGGTCGGCGACCTGCTCGTCGGTCAGCTTTTCGGCCATGGTCCCCTACGGCAGAGGAGGTGGCGGGCAGGCAACTGGCAGCAGACGGTTCGATGTTGATGTAGCCGCGGTATGTTTTGAGTCACTGTTTGGAAGCGGACACAGCGACTGGGGGCTGTTCGATACCCGGTTTTCTATGGCGTAGGCGCACCGCGGCTCCGCGCAGCACGAAAAGGCACCGGATAAGCAGCAACGGCGGGGCTTTTTTTGTTTGTTGACGATGAGTCGAATCGGGTCGGGCACCCGAAGGGAAAGAAGGGGGGGGGGGGGGGGGGGGGGAGGAGGGGCAGAACGGGTTGGTGGTTCGGTCACCCGCCTCAAATCGCTCGCTCAGATGCCGACCCTCGTTTCCTCTCTCGCTTGCTTCAGGATTGAGTTCTACTAGTACCACCTGCGGCGCTGGAGTGACGGTGCTTTTGCCATGCCTTCTCCATTATATAGCCCCAGGCTGGATTTGTCAGACGGCTGGTGTTTCTAGAGCCCGGCACGGAGCCTTCGCAGCGCAGCGCAGAATGGATGGACGAATGCGATCCCGGTTACCCGGATGGCCGGTTTGGTCGCGCGATCTTATCCCCGTGGCAATGAAAATTGGCCTCCACTGCCTGTTCGGGCCGTATCCATTCCCACGCCGCCACAAACGCCGGCAGGGGCGTGGGACACTTTTCTTACATACATCGTCCTAACGCCTGCATGCATGTTGAACACCCCCAAGGCACATGCGGATACCTCTCCAGTACATCCATCGTATAGTCTGGAGAGCCAATCTACGTAATCCTGGTTGGGCTGCGTCGGGCTGATGAACAACACGGGAGGGAGGCAGCCTAGCAACAGGGTTGCAGGGCAGCCCGGCAGCATTGTCGACCCTGGCAACAGGCCGGATGGAGCTGAGGAGGGGCATCCGAAATGCGAGCCAACAAGGTACGTGTAGCCTCGACTCGAGGCTACACGTACCTTGCAGGTACCCGGAGCTGACGGGAGGCCAACATAGGGCGGGGCGATATTCCAACTATTGATCTCCAGTAGTAGCAGGCAGCCCGGAGAGACCCATGTGTTCACAACCCGCTTCCACAAGAGGCGCTAGGCGACCCGTCGTACTCGGATTACGGCGTAGTGCTGTCAACCCAGCTGGGTATCTCATCCTGCCCGTCGCTATTCCTCCCGGACGATCATTCCCCAGTGCCCCCATCCCCGTTTGTGATGGCCCGGAGCTGCTGCACGCTGTGAGGACAAGGTAGTCATCGCTCCAAGCACAAAATACGCCACGCCAGACGGCGCGCGCCTCCTTTCCCACGATCCTCGCCGCCCTCAGGGGAGGGGGGGGCTACCAAGTACATGCCTATTCCACCCTTCACCACGCCGGTTCCTCCGCCAGTCTTCATGCCGGGCGTATCGTATCAATACGAAGCGCCAGTGCCGGCCATGGCCGGCGTCCCCGCGTCGGAAGCGACACCGTCGCCGGCGGCAGCGCCGGCGGCGTCAGGAGAGCAGCCCACGCCGGGCGACAGCAAGGGAGCCGCCGCCGGGTTCGAGCTGCCCAAGCTCCGGCTGCATATGAACGAGCTGTCCCACCCGGGGGCCCTTGTCTTTCTCGCCGCCGTCAACGCGCCCGCCGTCCTCGCGAGCGCCGTGCAGAACGTCCTGAAGCATCTGTACATCTCACCCACGGCCCCACATCTCCATCCGCCGCCGACCCGGTCCGTCACGCTGATCCTCCGCGACATGGGGGGCGTCGCCTACACGACGGGCAAGGACCTGGACGAGGACCACAAGGAAATCCACTTCAGTCTGCCCTACATCGCTAACATTCGCGCCGAGCGTCGGGCCCACGAGATCACAGGTGTCTTGACCCACGAGCTGGTGCATTGCTTCCAGCACAACGCCAAGGGCACCTGCCCAGGCGGCCTCATCGAAGGCATCGCTGACTGGGTCCGCCTCCAGTGTAGCTTGGCGCCGCCACACTGGAAGAGGGAGCCCGTTGGACGCTGGGACGGGGGCTACCAGCACACTGCTTTTTTCTTAGAATATCTAGAGTCTCGCTTTGGTACCGGGACAGTGCGAAAGCTGAACGAGAAACTCCGGGTCGCCAGGTATGAGGAGAAGGCCTTCTGGACCGAGACGCTGGGCCGTCCTGTAAGCCAGTTATGGGAGGACTACCGCAAAACTTTCACCGCGGAGAGTCCCGGGCCCGAGGATGAGTCTAAAGCGGGCAAAGACGGGCGGGCATGAGAACAGGGTACGGGAATGGCACAGGAACGGGAGTCTGAAGGCGAAGACCAAGAAAACAATGACTGTCTCGACGCCTTACTCGACTGTAGCGAGCCTGTAATCGCAAGGATACCTTATGTTACTTGTGAACCCAGTCCTATGATACCCATAACCATGTGACGCCATGCCGTATAGTCCCTATATCCGGAGGAAAGATAACCCAAAGCCCCATCCCACTTTCCTCGCCTCACGCGTGGACAGGCTGGTGGGCGTCGTTCTCGCTGACGACGCTGCCCACCTCAGACCAGCTGGCTGGCGTCGCCATGCCTTCGCTCTCGCTGAGGACATCAAAGGACCGGCTTTGTCCTTGGGAGTTGACCGAGCGTACTTCGTCCGCCACGTCAACCACCGAGGCCGAGTCGGTAGGCGTGAGGGCGCCGTCGCTAACCAGCTCGGGCTCCGAGGTGGTACGGGCAGGCGATACTGGGAGCGGGGAGTAGAAGCCCGAAGTGGCGTTCTGGGCCCAGGCCTGGATGGAGGTGTAGGCATCATGGGCTCGATCCTCTTGGCCAGCCGTCATGTACTCCTCGGGAGCCAGCTGTCTCTCGACTGTGGGCGTGGTTGGCCGCTCAGTCTGTTGGGCGGGCGAGTCAAACTCGACCAGCGCGGGCATCTGCTCGAACGGGACCGAGAGAGTGGCACTCGAGACATCGTTTCGATCGTCGTTGGAGACGGTGTAGATGTCGGTGCCGGTTTCGTCCTTGTCTGCCGGGTCCTCAAGGCTGTTCTCCAGCACGATGTGCTCGTCAATACTATGCTCGTCTGCGAACGGATTCGTGTAGGCGGAAACGGCAAGTCCACGAGATGCATCGCCGCGGTGCCTAAGACCCTCGGCCTCTCCACCTCGGATGTCAGCGCTCGAGTTGAAAACGTAGGTGCCTTTGTCGGCTTCGGTATCTTGCTTCAGGAAATCATCGAAGCTGGAGCCTCGGCGGTGCTCGGACAGCGAGCCTCTCTGCGAGTCTCGGAGCTCCTTCTCGCGCTTCTCATCAGCGAGGGCATTCCAGTACATCAGCTCCTCTCTCTGTCTCCGGCGGGTCTCCTCGTCGGCATCGACGCCTTGTTCGCCCCCCTCGCCCCGCACGTCGATGCCGCGAGAGCGCAGGAAGCCCTCGGCATCTTCTGGCCGGTTGAACAGGTTCTCGCGCTCTTGTGGGGTGATGCTGTCTCCAAGGGAGTAGAGAGCAACAGCGATGCGACGCCGCAGGTCCTCGGCCATGCGTCGGAGCTCGGGCGACTCGTAGATGGCGATGCCAGCCGCTACGACGAAGCTGACGGCGATCACGCCCGCTGATAAAGCAGCATGGTTAACTGTCGGCATCTTTTCAATCGGTTTCACGTGGAGGGGGGCGTTGGGTGGGGTAGAAACCAGGGCGCACAGGACGAGCAAATGTGAGAGAAGGAAAGGCGACGCTGTGCTCAGCAAGGCACAGGTAATAAGGGCCGGCGGGCGGGAGCTCCCTGTCCACGCGGCTCGTTGGCTTTTGCCACTGCATCCGGGGAGAGCTCAGCAGGCAGCCGTTTGTGTCTGGTGCCAATGGGCGTGTGCACGCGCATGCATCGGCATCGCCCCCCATGATGGAGGTTGGACGAGCAGGGAAACCAGGTGGGGTTCGATGGGGATTGCCCTTTACGGGCAAATGGGATAGCGACGCAGGCGAGATTGCCTTACCTTTGACGACCACGGGCGTGGGCATTTTCACGGCAACCCAGGAGTCCAAGAAACCAACTGGTCGTCCAGAGTTCGAGGAGAGGCTCGATGGATGTGATGGGGAGGGGGGCGGGGGAGAGGGAAGAGAGAAGCCGTAGGGTCGAGTTTTGTTAATCGGACCAGACCACGTACGGGATGTATGTATGTCCGTCTGCCTTTGCACTGATGGGGATGCTGCGCATGACGTGCCCCATTTCGAGCATGCTTAGCTATGGACAAACTTTACATACAGTACTTTGACGTACCCAAAGCAAACGCGGTTTTAGCTGGGGCTTGAGGGAAGTTTATGTATTGGCGTTCGATTTCGGGGGAAGGGGGGGAGGGCAGCTAACGAGCTGTGTACTATAGGCCTCCATCGCATTTCATTCTGCAGACTTCCATGCAGTACGCGGCCCAGAGACTCGACTGTCAGACAATGCGGGCCTGCTTTACGGGCAGCCACGGACTTGCGCCGACTACCCAAGGGCCAAGTAGGCATGTGCGTATTGGTTTCGTAGTCGGACTAGTACCGCAGCCATCACGACGCCATGTCATCAAGCTGCAGACGGGAGCTGGAGACCTGAGGCTCAGCCCATGCGCGGGGAACAAACTACCTGACGACCTACCTGCTTGGGCCCCGCGACCGTGGCAGTCAGTGCCTTGCATGACAGATAAAACCACCGCCCCGCTAAACTCCCTTGGTGGCACCGTGTGGGAAATACTCGTTTCTTTTCGTACCGAAATGATGGAATCTCGCGTTGAGAAGATCCGCTCAACACTGCTGGACCCGCCAACCCCCGCGTCCTGATAATTGGCCTCGAACCAAGGACCCTAATCGTGTGGCGTGGCCAGACACCTGCAGGTGGAAATATAAAGTGTTTGTTATCCCTTAAAATTATGTACGAGCTGCATGCTCGACATAAGTGACCTGAGCCGCCGATGGCCACAAACAGGAAAGAAACGTATGACCCCCCCCCCCCAGTGAAGCTGTAGGCTATCGGACCGATACTGAAATACTGAAGGACAAAAGACAACCTTTAAGATGGGTAGCTGCAAGCAAATCACCTAGCCCGGCCGGTCATCCATAGCCCCCCTACTGTCCGAGGCGACCACTGTACCAGCTTTCTTTCCTTGAGGCGAGGGAGTAAGCAGCTATCTTGCTAACACCTTATAGGTAGCAAGCTACCTAGGTGCCCGGCTACTGCCCTGCTACACTGTACACAACTAGTTCCAATATCCAGAGCGTTGAAGCACCTCGGGGCCCGATTCTGGCTGGAATTTATAGCTCTCATACGTACGCAGCACAGTATGATGAATTGAGGGAAGCAGACTCCGGATAGAAGCTAATAGCGTCCGGCAAAGACGCAGTTGGAATATCCTTCTACCCGTTTGCCTGGGATTATAAGCAAGACGTAATGGCCATTGTGGCGACGAGCATCGAGATTGATGCCGGTCATGACATTATAGCCAATACCGGGGTACGTACCCGTGGTAAACGAGACATCGGAATATGCATACCTCTTTGGGTCAGCATGTGTACGGTACCTTCCTTGGGTACATTGCATTTCGGGTACTCTCCAGGGTCGGATTTGGCTGTCGAGGGCCCTGACACGTGTTCAACAGACTGTACCTGCCTAGCAAACACTTTGGTATCGAGGTCGGGATCTACGCCCGCGTGAGTGATCATCGCGGGCGTTGGATGCCCAGGCAGTTACCGCATGCCTGGGCCTCGCTAAGCCGGTTGGCGACACCAAGACCCTGGACTCGGCAGTGTCATCAAGGGGATGACAAAATATGGCCAGGGTCCTCCTGCCCCCAGTTGTGGTATACGAATCGTTGGAGTCGCAACTGGGGTCGTAGGCCGCCCGGGATCCCCGCAATTGATGATCCCCAGCACCCCGGTACATAACTGGACCCCCTACCCTGCTCGTACCCATTGGCCTGGGCTGGCAATTGCCACGGCTGCGTTGCGATGGACGGGGGCGATTCAGATTGGAAGCCCGCCTGTGTCGATTCTCTTGGCACGGCTTCTCACTCAGCTGTCAGCCCTGATGGTGGCCCGAGTCGGGTCCCAGGTCGAGAACGACGGGATAGCCGGGCCGGCACTGGGATATATAGGTCAGGACCTAAACCAACATGTACAAATGAGCACCTTGGCAGGATATGGTGATGCAGACTTGGGATGACGAGGTCCCGCACTTATCCTAATGCCCATCTCAGACAATCCCGATAGTCCTCAGCCGTACCCAACAATAACAAGCCGGCCGCTCGACACCAGCGACGGCCACCCACAGGCTGGGGAAACGGACATCCAGAGCCAAGCCTCAGTCTCACCCATCCCGGGCTGCAGGTCTCGACAAGCTGACGGGCTGGTCCACTCGGCCCTGTTGGCCAAGGTGGGCCCACCAGGGAATGTGAACGGGGCGGACCTCCGCTCACTGCGGGGACGATGGCAGCGACTGGCCGTGGGGGGTCGGATGCGCCTGGTTTGGCTTGCGCCTATTGCTTGCCTCGTTCTTTATTTCCAAGGTCGACAATGATGATCAGTCCTATCTCCGTACTCCGGGGAAGGTTAGCAACCAACCAACCCCGCGGGGGGGAAGGGTGCTTGAGCAGGCGCTCCATTCGGATCAGCACGACACTGGTCGGCGGTACCGACGCCGGAGAAGAACAAGCTGGCAGGAGACTTGACGAGACCATGATTGATAATCTTATGTAGGGTTCATTGCTTGATGAGCTACAAGGGTAGCGGCATAATTGTCGACTAACACGCATTTTGGGGGTTGGTCTAATGCGGTCTATGAACTTGTAGCAGTAATTCGTAACCAACGCCCGAGTGTCCGACTCAGGGGACACGGCCTGTCGAAAACAAAGGGGAATATTGCCAACTCCGCAGACAAAAGAGAGAGGGATAGGAGGAGAAACGCGTGGCAATTGATCGGTAGGTCGGCGGCGTCACGCGCCATGGAGCATCGAGTGAGGAGAGAAGATAAACTTTCCGACCGCAAGAACCCTCCATACGCACTACTCGACTGCCACCACATTCACAGGGCTTCTAGGCAAGCTAGGGCAGAGCGAATTCGGAGTGCTAGTGGAAAGTGAACTTAGCAGCCGAAGCTCGCCGAGGAACGCCAACGCCACAGCCTTCAGTGCGTGCTGGAGGCGGTCGAGGCGGTCGAGGCGGTCGAAGCATCTGACGAGACAGACATGCCGGAATCGGTTCGAGCGATACCCGGCGCGGGCTCTTCAGCGGCTCGGGCTTTTTCCCTACTCGCGGGTCAGAACCACCGCATTGCTCGCCTCTATCAAGAGAAAAAGGTGTGGTAACTTACAGTGTTTGCCTGTTGCCGTGAAGCGTGCACTTCCACTTGCCGCCGTTGGTCTTCAGGGTGAAGACAACGGGTCTGGCGTCGATGGCAGCTTTGATATCTGGGGACGGCATGTTGATGTTTGAGGCAATGCTGTGTGACGAAGTCGTTCAGACGGATAGATGAGAAATTGTGATGTGTGCTTTGCTGGGTAGAGCAGAATGAGAGGATGAAAAAACGGGTATCAAACGGCAAATGGGGGAAAGGGGGGGGGGGGATGTCTGGATATATATAGGAAATCCAAGGCTGAGGGGAGCCACCCAAAGAAGCACCTCTTGAGAACCAAGTACTGGGAGACCCTTATCTCCAGTAGACAGACACCAGCCAGACCCAGCAACTTGAGCGATTTACCCAATATGTCGACGTGGGGCGCACAGCATATGCGCGTCTTGTTGCCAGGCTGCGCGGTACGGTACCTACTTCCGGTGTATACAAAAGGACCGAACAAAGGGTCACTGGGCCACCTCCCATCCCACGGGCCACGAACTCCTGCGAAGCGCGCCCAACGCCCAACATCTGGACATGTACTGTAGGTGCATTCCTAGAAAGTTACTACGAGCCCGTCAAGGAATTCTAGCTCAACGTTACTTACATCTCCTTGAGTTACCTTGCCCATACACGTAATGACACCCGCAGGGGTTACCCACGACACAGAATACAAAAAACGGACGGGGGTTTCGCCAGCACGCACACGCGGCACATGCTGAGTGCGTGTAAGCAAGTAAGCCCTGTACGTAAGTATCCAAGTACCTATGCTTACAAACAAACTCGGGTACATGGGCACGAGCAGCCGCTCATCGAGGAAGAAACCCGCGCGCGACCACAACAGTTGCCCTCCATTCGGACACCATCCTGCCGGGCCTTTACAAAAGCCGGGTGAGCATTCTCCATGCGTCCATAGCGCCATTGCATCGCCTGCTGTGGGTGGGTCCCTCGTGGTCGTAGAGTTTTTCCCCCCCCTCCATCTCTATCGACGAATTTCGCGTCGGTCGAGTAAAGCGCAGCTCAAGATCGTTGTCCAAGGTGCAAGCACCTACCCAGGCTGGCTAAATTTGTATGGGCGCTGCCGCCCGTGTCGTCGCCAAGGACCGGACTCTCGAAATTCCCCGTGGGCAAACCGGCTTCTAGAATGCTTCGTTGTTCAGCAAAAGCCCAAGCCTGGATGTGGAGGGGGGAAGGAGACGTTGCCGATCCTTGTTGGCGGGAAGGCCGGGATCGGTACGTGGGATCCGCTCTGACCGCAACCCCGCCAGGCCCGCCTAGAGCCCTGGGTAGAGAGAATGAGAATGGCGCCGGCTCGCGATACGGAGACAAATGGCAAAGAGCGAGGCGACCACGTCCCGCTGACTGGCTCCCTTCAGCAGCCTATTTCCGCCCATGCCATCCGGAAACGCCCCGCAGGCAACGGTCGCCCCGTCCCATGGACAGCTGGATGACGTTATCGCCACGGCCTTGACCGGTGCCATGGCATCCCCCGGGAGCTAGAGGGGTTGACAGCTTGGCCCGGGTCAAACGCGCTGTCGACTGGTGTCTGCTGAGCCGAGATTATCTGTGACCGCAGACAAAGCAGCAGAACTTCGGCCGAGTCCCGAATCCTGTGCGCTCGTGCTCCATACAAGTGTGCTTACGGATGGAGCGATACCAGCCTCGTGCAGCGCTGCACGTCGACTAGCCCAAGCTGGGGAAGCCGACACCGCACCAACGTGCGTCGGACATTCTCCATTCTGGCTAATTACATCTCCGGCTGGCTGGCGAGGTACCTGTTGTACGTGGTAGATGCGCATCCGACCAGCGCCCTGTCCGACCAGCCCCGGCGCCTGGGGCAAAGAGAGCGTGCCGTCCTCGCGCCCACTCATCGATTGACCTGCCGCCGACTTTCTCGTCCGCTGGCCGCGTACACCGCTGCGTGGTGCGTGAGGCGAGTCGTATGCCAGCTGCACTTTACATGTACGTACCCATGTATCGCTACGGAGAGCATACCGTGTTGGAACAGTATCATTGGGCCCCCAGTTGGTGAAAGCCACGTACCTGGCTTGCAAATGCTTGTCTGGACTTGGCATCGCGATGCTGACGGTAGCACGGCCTCGACTACATCCACCCTGCGTTTATTTGATGCGGGATGCATCCGGGGGCGGGCGCGTGCCGACTTGCCTGATTGGCTACCATGGACGACATTTGCCCATGTGCATATGCACCTCGCACCCCGTCGTCCCTCTAGGACGAAAGGATGGAGAGGTCGTGTCAAAGCAGCACGCGCTCGCCTGCCTGCAAGCGGCTTCTGTCCGTGTTCTCCCATCCATCCGTGAGTCTGTCTGTCACTTCACCGCCGGGTGCCATCCCGTATCCTGGTGCTGACTTTGGTCCCAGACCTGCAACTCTCGGGTGGCCGCAAGTCCTTATGCACCCCCATCTCCTTGTATACGGCCTGAAACAAGCCAAGAGACAGCGGAATGCCGGCCATCAGAAGCGCCATCCTTGCCATGGCTCGCCGAGATGTGCATCTGCCGAGGATTGGCGGTGCTGATGTAGCCCTGGTGCCTTCCTACGGCAGGACCAGACTGGATTTGCCCATATCCCCAGCCGTTCCAGGCTCCATCATCTTGCATCTAGGTAGGTAGGTACCTATCTGGGCTTGGCTGCCTGTAATGCCGGCCCGTGGCTGCTTCACCGGTCACTGGGATCGTGGGGCTTGTGCTGAGCCTTTGCGCCACCGTCATCCCGCAGTAAGACGACGCGACTTGGCGGAAGCTATCGATACCGGAGGACCAGGCAGCTGCTGCCTGAAGCACCACCCAGTTGCGATCCCTCATGGGCAACTGCTGGTTATAGGGATGCCTTGCCATCGGATGAGGCTTTTCTACCCGGCTACAGGCACCACCTGGCACGAGTAAAGTGTGGCTGCCGGCTGCCGGCTGGGCAAACACCCCCTGGCGGGCTGGTGTATACCTACAGATGTATTTGGTGTATATCACACGAGCACTGGAGGCGGCTGCTTGTGTCATGCTGGTCTCTTGCCTGTCTCGGGCAGCAAACACCCCGTGATCCCCGGCCTTGCAGCCAAAACCATTCTGCCGTCGTAGTTATCTTGGCATCGGCAACTTCAATCATTCGGTGTCCTGCACCCTCGGCTTTCGCCCCCTACGATGCTAGCCTACTGGCATCTCCGAGCAACACTAGGTACGATAGTTTCCTAGCACAAGCACAACGCCCCCGGAACTCCTTCTGTTCATCATGCGGATTCATATTGATGTTGTACAGTCTACAGCGTAACGACTGCCCCTATGCCCATTGTATCATGCATTATAGAGTATGATGAGGAGGTGGAGGAGGAGTGTGGTATCTACAGCCGGCCAATGATGGCCTGGGCGTAATCGGTGGTGCTGGCCTTGCCGCCCAAGTCGCCCGTCAACATCTTGCCTTCCGCCAGGGTATCAAAAGCAGCCTTCTCGATGCGGTCCGCGTACTCGTTCAGACCCATGTGTCGCAGCATCATCATGGAGCTCAGGAGCAGGGCAGTGGGGTTGGCCTTGCCCTGTCCAGCGATATCGGGGGCCGAGCCGTGAACGGCCTCGAAGATGGAGCACTCGTCACCAATGTTGCCCGAGGGCGTCAGGCCCAGACCACCGATCAGACCGGCACACATGTCGGACAGAATGTCACCGTACAGGTTGGGCATGACCAGCACCTTGTCGTTGTAGGGCAGAGGGTCCGTGACCATCTTCAGGCAGGTGTTGTCCAGAAGCTCGGCATCAAACTCGATCTCGGGGAAGTCCTTGGCGACATCCTTGGCGACGTTCAGGAAGAGACCGTCCGACATCTTCATGATGGTGGCCTTGTGGACGACGCGGACCTTCTTGCGACCAATCTCCTGTGCCTGCTGGAAGGCGAATCGCAGAACACGCTCGCTGGCCTCGCGGGTAATGAGCTTGATGCTCTGAACGACACCGTCAACAACGACGTGCTCGATGCCCGAGTATTCACCCTCAGTGTTCTCGCGGATCAGGACCGTGTCGACGCCATCGTAGGGGGTCTTGTAGCCAGCAACGGATCGGCAGGGTCGCAGGTTGGCGAAGAGGTTGAAGGTTCGGCGGAGAGTAAGGTTCAGCGAGACGTGACCCTTGCCCACGGGCGTCTGTGTCTTGGTCAGCATCCCACCTGCCTTGACGGCATCGCGGCCGCCGCTGTACACAGACAAAAACCTACAGCAAGGGGGCCCTTGAGGGCAACTTTGTTCCTCTGGATGCTCTCGATGGTTGCCGGGGGGATGGTGGTTTTGCCATCAACCAGCATGGGGGTGACATCGACCGGCTCCCAAGAGACGGGGGCCTGTGGGTGAGCGTCAGTATGTGCACGGCTGGTCGGGCTGGGGAAGATGTGAGGCCACGGACCTTGGCAGCGGCAAAGATGTCCTTGACAGCCTGAGAGATCTCGGGACCGATACCGTCACCCTCAATGATGGAAACGGGGTAGTTGCCCTGGGAATATTATGTCAGCCGGGTGGTTGTGCATCGCGCGCGGGTAGCGTGGCAGCGCGTCCCGTGCCGGGGAGATATTGCGATCCCCGCCAACCGGCGATGCGACGCGGGTTGAGTGATTTTCGAGCGGGCAGATCCTGGGCAGCGGGTGCCGGGAGGAGGAATAGACGTACGCTGGCATCCTTGGTTCCGGTGAACTTGGCGACCTTGTCCGAGTAGAACCGACGGTTCTGTCGTGGGCGCCGGGTGTTAGCATATTGTCGCAGCCTTGTGGCCTCCGAGGGCCATTATTCGCTGGTGGGCGTGTATATATGCCTGCTCACCTGGAAAGAGAGAGTGAAGGCGGCGCGGGGCGCGGCGCGCATGCATTGGCTGCGCACAGGCGCAGAGACAGCTCGAATGGCCAGCATTGTAACTATATTAGAGCGAGACCGTGGGTATCAAAGTGTGAAGGGCCCCGGATGACTTTGCGCAAGGGTGGAAGCTCTGCGGCAAAGAGATCTGATCGATGGAGCGGGAAGAAGAAATGAAATGTCTCTTATCGCCTTGGGCCGGCCGGAAACAACCGGCTAGTAGCAGGCATCTCCGAGGCTTGCACCGCATATCGTATTTAGACTGTGTGAGCACTGTGTAGCCGCTGCTCAGGGACCCACGCGGTTGGTGCCTGAGCACTCCCTATGCGGCCCTCTAACCGACCATGTACCCACAGACTTGCTCGTGAAGCGACCAAGCGACTCCATTGACAGCTCCGGCAAATGCCAGCCAGCGCTCGCGCGAGTGTGCTGTACTCCGTGCTCCATACGGAGAAGGTTGCATACGTACTTAGCAGCAGCAGCTTCAAGCCCACCTACCAACGAGCAGGTTAACGCCAACGCCCCTCTCCCCCAAACCGAACCGTAGTCGTCGTCGTCGTCGTTGGGCTGTCGACCACAGACCTGCGCCCCCTCCTTTCGCCGCCCTCTCATGGTCGCATAGCAATGCTTGCCGGCGTGAAGCGTGCCCCGACTTGAAAGCCAGGCCATGGCGTCCACCGACTTCGAACGAAACGTCCTCGAGTTCTACGGCGTGTCCACGGCCTTCCCCTCCGAGTGGCCCGCTGAAAAGGATGAGAACAGCGATGGCGAGAGCGAGCAGGAGCAGAAGAAGGAGAAGCTGAATCGCCGCAAGTCCCGCTACCAAGCCCTTGCCCGGGCCGCCAGCAACCGGTCCAGTGTCCTGGGCGCCCCTGATGCCGTCGGGGGTGGTGCGATACTGCGCGACGAGCCGGACCCCCTGGGTGGCAGCGACAGTGTCGTGCGGTCGCTGAGGCAGTTTGGCCTACCAGTCCAAGACGACCCGCGCTTACGGACCAAGTTCTTGCTCTCGTCCACCAACTTCTCCCCCGCGCTTTTTCTCTCCCAGCTCCATGCGCTCGACGACACGCGACTCCTGGAGAGTGGCCTGGACACCCTGTCAGCGTCGATCGACCAGAAGTCGGCATCGCTCAAAGTCTTGGTTGAGTCCAACTTTGAGCGTTTCGTCAAGGCCAAAGCCACCATCGACAATGTTTACAAGGAGATGAAATACCGGGGTGCCGAGCCCCCGTCACCGACCCGCGCCCGCGCCCACTCAAGGCATGCCAGCAGGAGCAGCTTCCGGAACAGTAGCGGCGGTGCCGCCCTGGGCATGAATCAGCTAGCCGTTCCCCTTTCGCCCGTGGTAGACTCGAGGAAGAAGAACGCGCTGGTCAAGGAGAGTGACTACGGTGTCATGGGCGTCAAGACGCCACTGCTTGACGTTTCGGCCAAGGCCGAGGACGTATGGGGACCCGCGCTCGGCGGCCGCGAGAAAGAAGAAAACCTCAAGACAGTGCAGTACTCCCTTGAACGCTTTCGCGACTACATTGAGGCCAGCTCCAATGTTGCTGAAAGCATCAAGCGGAAAGACTACGAAACGCTCGTCGAAGAGTACACTCGGGCGCGGAGATACGCGGATGACGCAAGGAAGCTCGTGCAGGAACTGGGCACGACCACGCCCAGTGAGAGCCAGGCCTACCAGATCCTCTTGGCGGCGCGCATGTGGCACGATGTCAACGAGCAAATCCAGAATCTGAAAAGAGAACTATGGAAAAACCTCACGACGGTGCACAACCCGTCAGGCAAAGTAGACAACATAGCAAGCCGGCATCAAGACCAGCACATGGAGCTCATCAGCTTGCTTCTCGAACTCGGCGTCGAGGATAACCCTATCTGGCTGTGGCTGCTTAGTAGATACGACTACTTGAAGGGCAAGACGGAATCCGTCGCAGACCGCGGGAAAGTCGAAATCGAGGTCCTCAGGCGGCGTCTCGCCAATGCAGAGAAGCCCTCGGCGCAGAGCCTGGCCGCTCACCTCCGAACACTGAGCCGCCAGTCGGTTGAGAGCAAGGCTGACGGTCTTGATTCAGCGGATGTGATTGAGCTCTGGGAGAAGATGTTGACCTTCCTAAATATGCTGCTTTCGACCCAGGGAATCCTTGGCGAGGTGGTCGAATTTTGGCAGACGGTTGAAGGCTTCGTCAAAGGCAACATCCAGACGTCGCTGCCCGTCGGGTACAACGGGGAGTCTCGCCAGCATCACCATCTGTCTGTGGAGGGCGTTGCCGACCTACGGAAGGCAACAGTTGAGCTGGTTGATATGATCCGACAGCACGTACTGGAGTTCTTTGCCGGAGCCCCGCCCGAGGACATCTCGTTGCTGTTTTCCCCCCTCCCCCCTTCCCCTGGAACGCCTTTGTCGTCGTCCCTGACGCCAACTGCGCTGAGAGACCCTCGTTTCAATTTTGACGCCAACAATATGCCTCCACCATCGCCCAAGCGCGGCGAAGCCTACGAAAAGTTCGCCTTCTGGCCGCCGAATTCTAACTCTGTCAGTGGCGTCCATTATCTTGCCAAGATGCTGGCTCTTGTTGGTTCGGGCGCATCGGAGCTGGCAAGCATCGCGCCTGTCAGCGAAGATGAAGGCAAGCCTGCCGAGCTTCTCAGGACGCTGGTTGGTGCTGCGCGAGAGCGATGCGTTACGGCCATCTGCGCTGCATGGAACAAGGATGCTGAGAATATCAAGTTTGTCGAAGACTGGCAAAGATCGCGGGAGCTGGGCGATGTCACGCGCATGCCTGCCACTTTTGCTGCTTTCGAGGGGGCCCTGCTGAGCGGCATGCAGAAAATACTCTACATCACCGAGGCCGCCGTCAAGCCGGGTGCTGAAGATATTGTGCTGGCCCCGCCCGCGAAGCTTCTGCAGATGGTACGCAGCCAGTATGTGACGACCCTGTACAAGGCGCTGAGCGGCATGGTGGAGAATGCCGAGCGGTCTGTCAAGAAAGCCGACGACGAGTGGACGACTGATCTCGAGACGCCACTTGCATTTGGCCGCGGGAAGGCGTCCCTCACGGTTGGTGTCAAGGGCATCGATCCTGGCGACCGCGTAAGTCACCCACATAGCCTATCCTTGCCCATCCTACCACCATTTCTTGTTATGTACCTGACAGAAACCGCCAGAACGTACGCATGCTCCTTACGCTTAGCAACCTGGGTTCCCTTCGCAACAAGGTGGTCAACAACCTGAATAGCCAGTTCGAGAACGCTTTCTCGGTCAAACTTACCGACGAGGCGAAGACGATTCGTGATGTGCTTGCACAGATCGACACGCGCCTCTTCCAGACCTACACCAAGCCGTCCATCGACAACTTGCGGCACATCATTCGCGCCGGCCTCCTCGAAGACCCAAGCTGGGGCACTACTCCAAAGCCTACCGAGGTCAAGCCCTACGTGTACGATGCTCTGCTGTCCCTCGTTCTCGTCCACACCCAGGTTTCCACTACGGCACCCTCCCTCACGGCTCAAGTTCTCTCGTACCTCCTCGAACAGACGTCGCGCGAGCTGCTTGAGGCCTTCAAACAAAGGACGCAGCGCTACGACCTGGGCTCCCTGATGCAGGCAACCCTGGACGTCGAGTTCGTGGCCCAGACGCTGAGCCAGTACACATCGGAACGCGCGAGCGCCCTGCAGAGTGAGATCTACTCGATGCTGGACAGCCGGACCGACGACGCCGCCAGGACGCGGCTGCAGGGCGAGTTACCCGGCATGCGCGACGTGCTCAAGAAGCTGCGCGAGCTGAGCAGGAACGAGTTTTCCTGCTTCAAGAAGCCGCGCAAGGGCCAGGTAGAACGGACAGTAACCGGTTAGGTACTCCCGCCGAGGACACCGGCAACGCCGCCGGCGGCCCGAGGATCGTAACAGCCCGAGACGGCCCCGCCGCCGCGCCCGCGGGGCAGCGTCTATTACAGCGCGTGCATTTCATTTGGGTCCTCTAGGAGACGAGATACGGCACCGGGCTTGGATTGACATATGCCTTGTTGGATTCCTGCTTGCGGCAAGCGCCTCTCCTCATGCCAATGGCCTGGGCAGTGCGCAGAAGGTATTGGGGCCGGCGCTGGCAGCCTCGAAAAAGACAGCCTCGAAAAAGGCAGCCTCGCGATGCCATTGTAGCCCATGTCTGGGGCAGAAGCGGGCCGTGGATGGATACGTAGCCTGGAGCTCATACGGCATAATAGCAGGACGAGAGATAGACCTTTTGGCTGCGGCTACGAGAATGGATTTGCTTGTGTAAGCATTCCGACTTCCCCTGCCCAGTGGCAGGCGAGAAACGTCACCCCCGTGCCAGGACGACCACTCCGTAGGGAGGCCCTAAAACAACAAGGGGAGGCGTCGAGTGCGAGCAAACATGCGAACCATTGAAACTGGGCTGCAGCGAGTCTATTACACGCCTCGGGAAGGCACGCGCTCTGCCGTAAAGTTTGCATTGCTTCTACGGTCGTGGCAGAAGCAAGCCGCCGAGTGAAAACGCCTTGTAACGCCCTTCCTAGATCTGCCCGGGGTATTTCGTCCAGGAAGCAAATTGCCCGCCTACCTTTTTCCCTCTATCCATGCTTTTGCCCTGGCAGAGAAGCACCTGAAGGGGCGCAAATGCCAACGCCTGCTTACCTAAGCACCCCTGTCGCGGGACCGGGCGTGCTTGCGTGATTGCGTCTGGTTTTCCTTCTTTCTTCCTTTTGCCCCTTCCCTCGGTCATGTCCTGTCTATTCCAGTGGAGGTTCGTTCCCAGCGCCGTCGGTATGGCTGGTCTGCTTTCTGTTGGGAGGGTCGAGGGTGGCCGTGAAGTCGTACATGGTAGTAATTATCATAACAAAGAAGTGGAGAGCCGATGGGGGGGAGGTGTGTCTTCTGCCCAGGGGCTCATTTATGCGAAGAGCAAGGAACGAGCACGACGTTCCTGCGCACAACGTGCGGATACGCAGTCAACGCTGCCTGCGGCTTGGTGACGCATGTGGGGAGAGCAACACCATGATCCGGAACAGATGGCTGGCGAGGCCGTCCAGCAGGAATCAGGGTACGGATAGCAGAGAAGAACAGAAGAGAAACTCGAGCGATCTCGAGTCCGACTGGTCAAACGAGAAGTTCTCGCGCCGGTTCTCTAGAAAGCTTGCTGGACTCGGGTTAGCGGAGGACAAAGGTGTCTGCCAGTGGAGTACGTACGCGTGACGTTGAGATCTTGATAAAACTTCTTGATTTTCTCGTCTTCATGTTCTCGTGCCACCAAGGGGGAGTGGGGACCAAGGGCGACTGCTCTGGGCAGGGTATGGCGAATAACCAGGAGCATCTTGAGTAGGTCGCATAGGTCGTAGCCTTGGTTATAATATTTGTCAGGCTGCTTCTCCAGCGGCCACAGTGAGCGGATGCTCTCTCCTTCCCAGGCCTTGAAAGCCCAGGTAGTCTTCTCGACGCAGTTGAGAAAGACCATGGCAGTGAGAAACATGGGGAAGCCCAGCTTCGTCTTACCATCCTGCAAGTTGCGCTGAATACCGTTCAGGAGGCTCTTGCTGGTCGCGGCCGCTCGGCGCTCGGCAGCAGCCGTCAGCTGCATGCAGATATTGGTGAAGAGCTCGCTATGCGAATCCTCATTTATCCACAAGCTATCGTCTGAGCTGTCACTCGCCTTCCGCAAGAAGGACCATTGCCTCTCCCGGTCCATCAGCTCGACCAGCCCCCAGAGATCAAGGGCCCGCCGCAACAACTCGTCACTCGTCTCCTCGGCAACTTCGGCGGCGCATTCAAGCGTGACCCGTACATGGGAAGACTGCTCGCGTCGTATTAACTCGGGGAGCACCTGGCGCATATAAGTTTCCACTTTGGCTGGTATGTCCTCCTTGTCGTAGTCGATCATAATGTCCTGGCCCCTAGACTCGGGGTCGGCCTTGCTGTCCTGGATATCGGCTACGAGATGGCCTTCGAGCATCTGCAGGACGAGCTTCTTGTCGGTATCTTCAAAATGAGAAGCTTCAATGACGACCCCCCGGTTGGAAAGCTGGTAGTCGGCTCTTAACTTATTTACGCGCTTCTGGGCAACCACAATCTGGACGCCGGCCGAGTAGAGCTCGAGTTGTTCTGCCAGCTTTGTCCGGACACAGCCTGTGCGCCAGACGCGTGGAGACAATACCTTTCGGCAAGTGTCGCAAGGTGTTCCTTTGGAACACACTTTCCGCAGAATTCGGCACCGAATGCACGCACCGATGCGCCGCACCTCCTGGACTTCCTTTCTTCTTTCCGAGCCGAATCGCGCCCGCGCATTCTTTTGCCGAGTGCCGTTAGGGCTGGTTGTTTCCATGCGCATGCCTCCTTTGGTCAAAGTAAAGGCCAATTGCTGGCTCTGGCTGCTGACCGTAGCGGGAGCTTGAACAATGCCGTGAGGAATATATGTCAGCTCGGTCCAGGGGGTACTCGAGTCGTTGGTCTGACTGGTCATGGGCGTGACTGGTCTCTCGGGCTCCGAGGGCGGGTTCACGTAGTCGAGAACCATGGCTGCTTCACCTCCATGCGCGGTGGGCATGGAAGAGACCGGGAAATCCGCCGTCGTAGTAGGTGTTTCGGTATTGTCCGGGTGTTCAGGCAGGGCCACAAGCGAGTGTGGTGCCAAGGGCTCCGAGGCATCGGGGGGTGCTGACACGACAGAACACTCGGTGTTGTCGATGGTCGCGGAGGCGGCCTCTGTGAATACATGGAGCTGGGGGTCGAGAAACGACGGGTTCATACGAGCGGTAGCAGCCGCGGCTACGGACAAGTTGGAGTCGGCTGGCACGCTATCGGCTTCAAGCAGGTTTTGCAGCTTCTCCTCGGTCGTGAGCTCGTGCTCGGGCTTGACGCCGGATTCGTCGGGGGGGTCCTGGAGCAGAGGATGGCTGCCCTGCTGCGGCTGGGTCTCGTACGCGAGGGGCGGATGGTCGAGGGTGAATTGCTCGTGGAGCTCGAAGTGGCTGGGGTCCATGGGCGCCATGAGGCCGGCGGTAAAGGGGGCCGAGGTCGCATCGAGAATCGTATTCGGAACGTGCGAGGGGTGGTCGTCGTGCTTTTCACTGAGGTCGATCTGGCGGGAGACCTCGGCCAGGGTCTCGAGGGCGGTCCAGTTGTTCTGTATAAGGGAGAGGCCACCGGCCGCCGTGGCAGCAGCATCGTCGTCGGCGCGGCCCGAGTTGCTGGTTCTTTGCGACCGGGCGGCGGCCGTGTTACCGCTGATGCCGTGGAGGGCCAGGCAGGCGTTGATCCGCTCGGCCTCGGAAATGGCCGGGCATTTTTTGGTGAGGTGAGCCGTCAAGCTCTCGATGCGGCCACGGGGGAAGAACTCGCCGCATTTCTAGGCGTTCAGGCGGGCGTGAGCGTCGAGCAGGCGAGGAAGAGGGCGGCGCCGCGCTCGGCGGGGGTGCGCAACTTACCCGACAGGTATGGCTGTACCGGTTGCTGTTGTCCTTCAGCTTCTCGCCCCTCTCGAAGTACTCGGCCAGCAAGGGGCTCGGCCTTCTGCCCATCTTGAACCGCGCGCTTCGTTGCGGAGGGAATGGCGATGTGCGGTTGGTGTGCTGGGGCGCGGGCGGCAGAATCGATAGGTAAAGGACCAACAGCAACAACATCCGTCCAACCAGCCGCACCTCGCGACTCACCGTCCATCCACTATCGGGGTTTTCGACCAAGGTGGGGCCGTGCTCGACGCTAGCCGCCACACCCGGATTGAATCCATCCACCATCCACCAACCATCCCATGCCCGGCGGCCGCTCCCCCGCCATCCCCTCCATCCCCTCCATCCCCTCCATCCCCCTCCATCGCCCGACGAACCCTTCGCTGACCGGTGGCCTTGGTGGTCGGGCACGCCGTCCCACGGGCATCCGTGGCCCAGATACATGCACCTGGGCGATCGCGGACTCGCCAGCCGCGGTGCGCGAGGACTGCGGGACCACGCGACATGCCCGGCGTTTGCCCGTGCATCCCCCACAGACCCCTGCTCGCGATTTTCCGCAACGTGCACACTGGCACACCAGGACGTCCCCGCGCCAGCCTCACATGCTTTTCGGTTCATATAGAGCTCCTGCATGGTGGCCGTCACCATGCCATTATATCGCTTATTTACGACAAAACCCAGGCAAATCTATACCCCAAACGCAATCCTGAGGGCGCCGGAACAGTCTCGAACGCTGATGGATGCTTGTGGCCTGTAAATTCAGCCAGGGAACACCCCGCCCATGCATGCAGTACTCCTGTAGCCTCCCCAACCATGACCGGATTCCACCCCTCCCCCCCCCCCCCCCCCCCCCCCGTGAATCCCCGCCTACGACCACACGTCCTCCTGCCGTCTCATTAGTCCATGCCCGGAATGGGGGATTGCCCAGCGCTGTCAACACATACCTGGTATTGGTTGGAAGCCCTCATATTCTTGACAATCTCCTCGGCCTTGGCTTCAGGGACGCCCCTCTGCTCCGAGATGATCTGTGCCAGAACCGTATTGACTTCGCGGGCCATATTCGCGGCATCACCGCACACATAAATGTAGGCCTTCTTTTCGAGGAGCTGGTTGATCTCCTCGGCGCGCTCCTTGAGAAGGTGCTGGACATAAACCTTCTTGGGCCCCTCGCGGGAAAATGCAATAGGCATCTCAAAAGCGTCACCGAGTACTTGCTTGTATTCCTGTGTTTGGTCAGTACCTACCCACAGCAAGGGCGCGAGTGCTTTTTCAACTTACCTCCCACTCCGCCTCGTACATGAAGTCTTCGTTTCGCTTGCGGCACCCAAAGAAAAGGATTGCCTTGCCAAGCGTCTCGCCGGCCTGAGCCTGAGCGGCGCGCTCTTGCACGAAACCACGGAAGGGAGCGACACCGGTACCGGGCCCAATCATGATGATTGGCTTCGAGGGATCCGAAGGAAGCTTGAAGTTGGAGTGGCGCACGTGAACAGGGACGTGGATACCGTCGTACTTGTTTCTCGGTCCGTTGAGCTCGTACGTCAGACCGAAGGGCTTCGGGTCGGGGTCGCCATTCTGCTTCTCCTTGAGCGCCAGCAGGTAGTTGGTAGTAACGCCCTGGAAAGCATCGGTGCGGCCGGGGATGACCTGGGTTTCGACAACGGCCGTGATGGAAATCTTCTTGGGCTGGACAAGAGAGGACGAAGAGATGGAATAGTACCGGGGCTGCAACTTGGTGAGGCCTTCGATGAAGGCAGAAAAGGGGATATTCGCCCACTTCTGACCGCCTCCAACGGTACGCAGGACACCGGCGATGTTGTAGTGGTACTTGCTGATCTTATCATGGAAGTAGTCCTTGTCGCTGCCGAGCTTGGTCATCTCCGCTTTGGTCGCCTCATCGGGAGCAAACGCAGCCAGGGTAGCCACAAACTGGCGGGAAACAGGGGCACATATCTCCGTGTGGTATCGCACGATGGCATCGTAGGTAGTGGGAGTGGGGAAGGGAACCTTGGCCGTGGGCTCGAGAGCCTTGACGCTGATGACGGTGTCGCGTTTCTCGGTCAGATCCAGAATGTCCAGGAAGTAGTCGACCTCTTGACCGGGGTTGGTAGGCCAGAGGGCGATATGATCGCCCGTCTGGTAGGACAAGTTGGAACCACTAATGTCAATTTCCATGTGCAGGCAGTTACGGTCCTTGACGCTGAACAATTCCTTGGACTCGACGATAGGTGCAATGTACGGGTTGTGGGCGTTGAAGGGACCCTTGGCGGCGCCCTCGAGGTGCATCTTGTTGGGCTCGCCGACGTAGACTTCGGGCGAGTCCTTGGTCAAGCCCTCCCGTTCGACGATACCAAAGACGGGCTCATATTGAGCCTCGCGTTCCTCCAGGCCCATCTTCTGAGCAAGTGCGGCCCACATGGGCTCCTTCCAGGCCAGGAAATCCTCCTCCATGGTGCCAGCGCCGTCGTCGCCCTCGCCAGCGTCACCAATGCGGTGTGCGCCGAGTTTCTGCAGGGCTGTGTTGACGTTGCGGACCATCGAGTTGTAGTGCTCATAGGTGTTGTTGCCAAGGCCAAAAGCGACGTAGTTCAGGTTGCTCAGAGGGGCATCTTCGGAAGACTCAGAGAACGAGACGTCTTCGCCAGTAATAAACTCGTAAAAGTCGACAGCGTTATCCGTGGGTTCGCCCTCGCCGTAGGTAGCCAGAACGAACATGACGACCTTGTCTTCGGGGATTTGATCCAGGTTTTCGTAGTCGTAATCCTCGAGATCAGCAACCATGGTGTCCAGTGCGAAACGGCTCTTGCCCTCCTTCGCCAGTCTAGAGGCGTAATCCTCTGCCGTGCCAGTTTGGGAGCCGTAGAAGATGACGCAGTTTTTACCCGTCTCATCCATTTTCTCAATGATGTTTCTCGTCTTGCCAGCCTTGTGCCCATTGGCGTTGGCAAGCGAGTTCGCGTACGGGTCCTTGGCGACCCCCCAGTACGTGCCCTTGGTGAAGTAGGCAGCGGTAGCTAGGAGGATGACCGAAAGGACGACAATGTCCAGGGTGTCGAGCTGCGTCATGATGGCGGTTGGCCTTACGCCGCGGATCTGCTGGGAAAGTTGTCGGTTGCCACGGGGTGGCTCGCGTGTACCGGGTCTCGAGAGGCAGAGCCACCGAAGCTGACAGGATTTGAGCCACCAGAGGGGAAAGCAGCTGCCGCAGCGATAGTGGGAATAACGACAGCAAGCGGAGGCTACCAGACGAGGGGTATCGAGCCTCGGCGCGTGGAGAGCAACAAGGAAACCAGCGCTCTAGCCCAACCAGAAAGACAAATCGTGCAGGGCGACGAGCAAGGTGTACGAGGCGGCCTACGGGGAGCCTGGAGGTGGAAAGACGAGAGGACCAGATCTTGGGAGGTGACCCTCGAAAATATCGGGAAATGGTAAGGTAGCGCAGGTCCAAGAGTGGGAAATAAAGTTGGGGTTGCCCAGGAGCGGGAGACCCAAGCCCGCGGAAATTCGCTGGACACGGCCAGCAACGGTACTATAATCGTTGCTACGATTGGCACGCTATAGGGAAAAAAGGAGGGGGAGGGGGGATGGGGGCCGCAAGGAAAGAACAAAAAGACGGCGAGATGAACAGGATTCCGTGGACAGTACTTAATTAATGTAGTAGGTGAGCCACGGGAAGAGGGCGGGAACGGAGAGAAGCGTGGGCGGGAGGTACGGCAGTACTTTGAATACTAGGTGGCCTTTACTGCTCGCTGCCTTACCCGTTCTGTTTTTACTACTCATCGGGCGCTGGGGATGGATGGACGCTCCCCTGCCGGGAAGGTCCACTGGATGTCAGAGTGCACCTCATCTTCTCCAGTGCCACACGATCAGCGGACGCCGGCGGGCCATCAGCCCACGCTGTTTAAGAAGGGCCCGACACCCCGACGTGAGCGGCGCAGAGAGAAGCCCCCCAAACAATGTCCGGACCTAGGCTTAGCTGCTCGGCATTTCTCGCGGTTAAACAAAGGCCTGGCGTTTCGCGTTGTCCAAAACGCACCGATATCGCCCAGTCCAACTCTCGCAACTCCGGCTACGTGTAGTCAAGTAAGTACTCACATAAGTAGGTATAGCTACCCATTCATGCCGGGAGCAAGACGGGCCATTGCCGTGACAGAACTCTCCCGGTTCTTATTTGGGAGGTGCGGATATCCCGAACTGGCAGCTTGCCCGACTCTCCGGGGAGCCCAGCAGCACGTCAGACAGCCAGCCCGCGGTTACGTGTGAGCGTATCTGAAAGCCATCGAATCTTACCAAAGCCCCCACTCTTCACGCCTTCTGGGCAATCTCAGATTTCAAGACAGCCAGGCTGCTCTCGACGCTCGGGATGATCCCGGGGCCCGCGCCCCGACGCTGCTGTTTATGCACCGTACTCGGATCTCTGCGGTTCCAAGCGGAGCCCAGCTTGCCCGTTCTCTCGCCGACGGAGTCATCGCACTTGGAAACAAGACCTGCGGCAACCATACTCGCCATATGTATCCCGAGTCAGACCGCGGGAACCCCCCCCCCCCCCCCCCCCCCCGCTAGGACCTCGGTACCCCCCGTGTCAGCATGGTAAGCCATCCCGTCGTGATCAGGTATAACCCCTTGTACAACACAGGCTACCAACCCGGATGTGAGACGCCTTATTCGTCTATACCTAATAGTAGGGTTATAAAAACGCATAATCTTCATATCAACTATAATATTAACCTACATATTATTCTACGCGTTCTTCTACAATAGATTTTCTTAAAATATTCTCAAGAATATTAAATTTAAAAAAGTTCTTCTTTAGTTTTTAATCTTCAACTCTCTAATGGACTTTGTAGTATGAAGTCGGATTTTTATTGTTATAACAGATTTCTCTCTACCTACATGACCTAGCAGTTAGGTGTTTTTGAACCCACTGCCGGTCCCCATAGATCCATACCAGCGCCCCAGTCGTTGGCGGGCTACAAATACGTGGCCGTGAACCAACCCCACTAGCAGTTTATGTGGGCAGGCTGTTTCCTTGGATAGGTCAGTAAGCACAGCAGTGGGCTCACATGTCAGCGTCGCCCACCAGCCGCTCGTCAACGAGAAAACGATAAGATATAGCTTAAATGCGACGGCCATTCGCCGGTGACCGACGCACTCGGCCATACCGACACACGTCACAGAGTATGCATCTTGCCTGTTGCACAGGGTTCGTCAGTGGTATACCAACACCACTGGCATCTGTCCGACTACGCCATCATTCCCCGGGCCAAAGCCCCGAGACTGCTCGCCTGTTTCGGGCCCCCCCCTCCCATTAGTTGGCCGCTCCGGGGGGCAGACCCTCGGCGGTTGCTTATTGGAATCCGAAAGGAGAAACCGGAAACCCGCGCAACCCGGGAGTCACTGTTTCGAGCATACCGGGCATTCGGATGAGGAAACCCACTCTTCTAGGCCCGTGTCACTGATTGCAGCCCGGTGGATAGCACCACCGACAACTCCGTCGGCGTTGCATCAAGGCACCTACCTATCTGATGCGATGTTAATACTGGCGTGGAGTGGCTTGGCAGCCGGCGCGAAAGTGCCAGATTCGCTGCGAAGTTGCACAGTTCCGGCTTTATTAGAGGCATCCGAATGTGGTCTCCTTCCGCAATGTTATCAACTGTTTTCCGGAGTAGACACTCCCCGGGATGAAGCATTGCGCAATAGGCCCCGCTCCCCCGTGGCGCAGTCACTAAATCCCCAAGACCGCCCCTAATTCATTCTTAAGGATGTGTCGAGGGTTGGCAACAGAGGCACTTTTGTACCACAAAGATACGTATGCGTCAGGGACAGCCCGCGGAATGAGAGCTGTCGCCAACAGATGCAGTCCACATTGGAGCTCAGTATTTGTACGCACGACGAAGGGACGAGGGCGTGGATGGGCGGTTGGACTCGGCCATCAATTCCCCTTATCCCGTTCTCCGCGGCAGCTCGGATCCTCGACGGTTCTCATCGGTCGTTCTGCGGTGCACGTGGTTGCCACCATCGCCGGAAAGGGGCCTCGAGTAAATATGGCCACTGTAGCACGGCGCTTGCCCGAGTCAAACGGTGCTCTGGTGACATCTAAAGACACACGACTAGTGAACTAAGGAAGCAAGCACTTACTTATGCTGGTAAGTACCACTTAGGATCCAGGGGGAAAGGGGGGAGGGATGAGAAGAAGGAGTTTGTGGTATATCGCAGCCAGCTATTTCCTTGGCCACTTATTAACTGAGCGATTCCTATACTTGCCCGGGCCCAGCAATCACTGTGGCCCCTTGCTTGCCTACTTCTTATTACATGTACTTCAGTCCTTCCAAGCGTCGCTGGATACTTGGCCTCACACACAACGGTCATGGTAGTAATGGTCTCCGTCCGTGTTATCCAGTGGTTTTGCATGGCGTACAGGTCCCTATTTTGCGTGTCCAGTGAACCCTAGATGCTACAGCTGCACGAGCAGTGGGATCCGTGGGATGAGAAGCGCCCGCTCGAGGGTCTGATATGCTTGAACGCATCGAACAACGCTACGTTAGCCATCAATCGCTTTGGGACCTCCAATGACAACGGCGTATGCCTGGGCAACCGCTCCGGGGGTGTCCCAGTAGCACTACGGCCAGCCGTCTTGCCTAGCCGCTGGTAGTTCTCGGTGCAATCTGAACCAACAGCGGGCAGGAGGGGGTGCAGGTCTGAGACCGGTCAGCGCAGCCAGGATCACCCACGATGGGGCTTCCATGTGTTATCGGTCGGGCAACTCAACCTCGTCGTGCTCGTCGTGAAGAGTCCCGTCGTATCAGGTGCCGCAACGAATCGATGGATGTCGGCAATCGATGCGCATCGGGCTTTGCAGGGTTCCGGTTCAGTGGCCTTGCATTTCGGGCTTTCAGAAAGGCTCCCACGCTCGCCACCGTAGCGCAGCGGTTAAGAACAGGTTTAGCAGGCGCTTCCCATGTGCTTAGCGCGGAAAGCCGGGATCAGACGACTCGTCCGCCCGCCAGGCACAGGCTGACAGGCACCGGCACGGAGATGGCACAGCAAAAACAACGGGGAAAGTTCGTTTTGGGGTCGTTGCTCCTGCCGCGCTGCACAAGGCAAAGGGCACATGGGCCCGAGTACAATAGAAAGTAGGGACCAGGCGCATCGGGGATCCGGGGCCAACAAAACATCCATACCTTCATTAGCAGGCTCGCTGCGGTCCAACACGGCGCGCCCTTTGCATTGATGGCTGGTAGACGATAGATGATGGGGCATGATTCCATGAGAAATGGGTGAGTTCCCCGTCTCCATACGCACGAGGCGGCTGCCAAAGTCGCCTCGCTCGCGCTCCAGTCGAAATACACAAGCCACGCAGCTGGCGCCAATCTGTGCGCGAGACTACCTTTGGCCGTGGACTCGCGGTTTGTGCCCACACAAACGCCGTGTTTCACAAGAGAGGGGGGCCGTCTAAGGGGGGCCGTCCGGCCTGTCTGCCTGAAGCTGGATGTTTTTGTCACTGACTTCGTCGCCGTCGGCTCGTGCAGCTCCGTCACAGGCGTTGGCAGACCACTCGCCTGATCCGCTCAAGTTCCCCTCCCGGCCGACATCGCGACTCACCCTCCACGACGACGATGACGGCGCTTGGGAGAACACACTTCGTCCCCTGCCGCTGTCGCTAGAACCACACCGAGGGCCCCGTTCCGTTGCGCATTCCCGTGAATCCTCCCTCGAGAAGCTCGCGTCCGGCGGCCTCGCTGGCATCCCCGAGTCACCGCCCGCCTCGGCCGCGTCGACCTCCCCCCGCATTCCCACGTCGGCTGCTTCCCTGCGTCAAGGCATCGGCGGCGTGTTGGAACGAGTGATAGACCCCAAGGCTGTGACGTATGGCCACCATCGGCAGACGTCGATTGTCCATGGAATCCAACACTCGCGGAACGGTAGTCTGGCCAGCTCGTCTTCGAGTCCACTCAGCCCGCAGATGATTGCGGCCGCTGGCGTTGGTTTACTGCCCGAAAAGCCCGACGCAAAGATTCTGAGTCGGATGGATTCCGATCCCTCCATGGCCTCCCGACCACCGACCGCCATGTCGGGGACGACAGTGGCGTCCAATGTACCGACGTCCGACGGCACTCCCGCCGCCGTGACACAACGCAGGGTCGAGCGGATGCACAGCAAGTCGCGCCGCGACCACTCGCACCACCACTCACATTCGTCGAGACACCACAACGACCAGAAAACAGTGGGCGAATACGCCCTGCACGTTCTCTTCACCCATGTAAGTGCGCGCAAACCCGCGCCGTCCCGCCGCGGTACGTGTATGCTGATGCCGCTGCCCAGTTCATCGCGCTCGCCGAGGAGAAGCTGAATGAGTGTATCACCGTCCCCTTCGACCCGGAGCCGCAGATCGAGCAGATTTGTGGCCCTGGCGCCGACCCCTCCTTTGACCAGTTCATCGTCGCCTTGGGGCAGATCGCCAAGCAAAAGCCGAAGCCCCTGATCGACCTGATCATGCTGTGGAGGAAACACAAGAGCGAGTCTGCGAACGAGGCGCGTGCACAGCTCCAGCAGTCCAAGGGCAACACACCCGGCGGCCCTCTCTTGAGACGGAATACGGAACCGGCCAACAACGTCACGCCGGGCAGTGCCGCTTCTACGGACGGCAGTGCTCCCACCGGGTCAGCCATGCTGGCCGCAAAGCAGGAATACGTTGCCCAGGCCGAGCGGCGTTCCATCGTGTCCATCTACATCCTCTGCCGCGTCCTGTTAGAAGTCATCACTCAAAGCACTCTGAGCTCCATCACGATTGAAATGGAGGACAAGCTTGAAAGTATCATCTTCGGCCAGCTCAAGATCGCCGATATCGAGCAGCTGTTTGTGTCCCCCCTGAAGCTGGCCAATTGGAATCTGTTTGCCCAGCTGCTTGGGGTCATGAGTGAAATCAACTTTGTCAGCGTCACCGAGAGGTTCATCGCCGACCTCGACCGCACCCTCCAAGAACATGCCACTCGAAGTCCCACCACAGCCAAGGACCCCGAAGGCCAAATGGAGCTGGTTCTTGGCGGCATGAAGCATCTGCGCATTAAGATCGAGACGGATGAAGCCTGGGAACAATCCTGTGACTTCCTCGTATCACTAGGCCGGCTCTTTGCTAAATCCCACGGGCAAAAGGTCAAATCGGCCTTCTGCCAGGTTCTCGATACACTGCTCCTGCCTATTGCTGCCAGAGCAAGCAACAGCCACTTCACTCACCCCAAATGGGGCGAGGTGATCAGCAACATCACTCACCGCTTGGCGCAGATGTTCGTAAAACCCCGGCATTGGCAGGCTGCTTTTCCCCTGACGGCGACCATGGTCTGTGTCTCACCACCGGAGAGCTCCAGCTCTCAATGGCTGCAGCTGGTACTGCCTCTGCAGCCGCGCCTAAAGGACCGGTCGATGCGGCCCTTGTGCCTGCAGGTCATATCAAGGCTGCTCTGGACCTACCTTTATCGGAGCAACGACAACCCCGCTGCGGTGGCACGGAAACTGGACGAGGTGATGAAGCTCGTCATTCCGCCAACTAAGCGGACGTTCACGACGGCTGATACCACCGTCACCGGGCCCCTCATCCAGATTATACGCATCATCGGGTTCAAGCAACCCGAGTATTGCTTTAGTAGAATCATTTTCCCCCTGATCAACTACGATCTATTCAACTCCAACAAGGATCTTCGGGTTGAGCAACTGGATCCAGACAGAACGGTTATTGGCATCCGTGCGTTTCTTGCCGTTATGTCGGACTTGGAAAAGGGAGAAGAAGGTCGTCCCCCCTTCCCACTCGAGTACTTTCCGGTGCCACCGCCCGAAAAGGCACAGCCAAGTTCCCCTTCGGCCTCCTCTTCCCAGAGCATGCCCTTGACCGGCTCTACAGGCGTTGTCCAAGACGATACGCTGTCCAAGCCAGTCCGAGTCGATGCGCTGGACGATGTGGCGCGGAGTTATTATAAGAAATTCTCTGAAATACTGGGGAAGATTACCATTATCTGCGACAATGCCTTTGGCGGCCAAGCCGCACTTGATGAAAAGTTCAGCAGCCCTGGCCCCAAAACCCCTATTGCCGAAACATTCAACTTTGCCCGGAGGGAAGACCATCAAAGCCCTGCTGAACAGAAGCAAGCCTTCTATGGTCTACTCCATGTTGCCGTGCAAGCACTTCCCCGCTGTCTCTCTAGCGACATTCCATTCAACTCCCTGATCAATTTACTTTGCACTGGGACGGCGCACGTCCAGACCAATATCGCCACCTCCTCAGCCCAGTCGCTCAAATCGATCGCGCGCCAGTCACATGCACACCAAGTCACCATGGGGTTTGCTCGCTTCATCTTCAATTTCGATGATCGATACTCGACCATGTCAGATGGTGGAATGCTTGGGCCTGGACACATAGAGAGCACTCTACGCCTGTATGTCGAACTTCTGCAGTTATGGAGAGACGAAATTAGGCAGAAGACGAGGGAAGCGATATCGGACCCGGACGAGTCCAGCGATACAGAGAAACGCGGCATGAAGCTCGACTTGTCGAGCATCTGGGCCGAGGTTGAGCACGTCGAGGCCCGCGGCCTGTTTTTCCTATGCTCCCAGTCGCGCAGGGTGCGGTACTTTGCCGTGACAGTCCTCCGACTCATTACGGAATTTGATTCTGCTCTGGGGAAGGGGGAAGCAGAAGGAAAAGACAACCCCCGCCTGATCGATATTCTCGAGAACGATTCGGTCCAAGTCATGAATTTCAAGGACGAGCATCTTTCAGTCGCTGAGCGGAGCCGCCTGCAACGCGGCATGCAGAACAGTAACAGCCGGGGTGCACTGATCGAGCTGTGCACGAGCGACGTCTCCTATGATACCACACTCTGGTTCAAGATATTCCCCAACCTCATCCGCATTGCGTACGACCGCTGCCCCTTCACAGTCACCATCTCGCGGGACCTTGTCTGCAACCGTATCCTCCAAATGTACAAGACAATCGTCGTCATGTCAGAGCCTAGCAGGGGCTTGTACTACGGATCTGATCCCGGCAGTGCCCGGTTCGCCACAAAGACGCCCATGACGCAGCCTGACGTGCTGGTCGAGCAATGGAGGCTATATCTCACCTTTGCCTGCACAACGCTGGTCGACACGGGCAGTCCGCAGAATGTCGCAACGCAAGGCGGCCAGCACGCGCGGAAAACGTCCAGATCGTCCGAAAAGATCATCTCCGCCCGTATCCTTTTCAAGTACCTGATCCCGTTGCTTCAAGTATCTTCGGCCTCAGTCCGCGAGGCGGTTGTGTCTGCAATGGGCTCAATCAATATCAACATTTACCGGACCCTGCTCGAAGAGCTCGCAGGACAGGTGGCGCGGTGCAATGACGAGGCGCGCGCTCGCATTCACCAACGCACCAACAGCAGTCCCCGGCGAAATCGCAAAATGGATTTGCTACGCACCGAGCTGACCCACGTGTACAAGCTCACGTCGCATTTTCTCAAAGAGCCCGATGTCTGTCAGGACGATTGGATCTTGGGCAATCTCTGTGCCTATACTAAGGACCTGAAGCTCTTCCTCATGGACGGCGAAGTGCAGATGGATTGGGAGTTCCAAAAGCTGCGGCGCCACTATTGCGGTCTCATGGAAGAGCTGTTTGAGGGCATCAACCGCACCAAGGACCCCTCGCGCTGGATGACGTTTGAGTCGCGCAAGTCGTCTTTTGCTCTCATGGAGGACTGGTGCGGCTTCTCCCCCAACCAACCGCAGATTCGGCAGAGAGAGGACACGATGCGGCAGTCTATGATCGACCAGCAGTCGGTCGGGGAACGAGGAACGCTTACTGCTGCCATGGAAATCGAAAAGAGAAACCTCAGAACGGCAGCCTTGAGCTCCATGGCAGCCCTCTGTGCCGGGCCCATCAGCGTCACTACGGAGAGCGGTGCCGCCTTGTCATTCGACATCAGACGTATGCTCGCCTGGATCGAAACCATATTCAATTCGGGGAGTGATCGGCTCAACGTGATCGGGCGGCGCGCCTTGAAGAATCTGATCATCTGCAACCAGGAGCACCCGTATCTTCTCGAACATTGCATCGCCCGTTGCTATCTGACGGACGTCTCCAAAGTCCTCGAGAGTTATTTCACCGTGGTGACCGAGGTTCTTCTCGAGCACATCGACTACCCTTCGCCATTCTGGAGACTGCTGGGGCTCTGCCTGTTCACGCTTGGAAATGACGCCAGTGAAATACGATCCAAGTCAGCCCGCGTCCTCCGGGCGCTGGAGGAACGGCAGCAGGCCGCTCGCCACTCCAAGATCCAGGATTTCGATATCAGCATATCAGACAAAACAAAGGCGGTCTATAAGCTGGCGCAGTTCGAGATCTCCAAGCGGCTGGCGAAACAACATCCGGAGCTGGCATTCCACATATTTTCTGAGTTTACTCTCTACTTCAAGAGTCTTCAGGCCGGTGCCCAGCGAAATGTGATAGCCGTCATTCTCCCCTGGATCCAGATTATCGAACTAAAGCTGGACCCCAACGGCGGTCCCACGGCGAGCTCGTACGTCCTTCTCGCAAATTTGCTGGAAATCACCATCAAATCCAGTGCTGCCTTGCACAACGAAGTCCAGGCCTTGTGGCAGGCCTTAGCCACTGGTCCCCATCCCGGCAATGTGCGCCTGGTGCTAGATTTCATCATCTCCCTATGCCTGGAGCGGCGAGAGCAAAACTTTGTCGAGTACGCCAAGCAGATTGTCGTCTTCTTGTCGAGTGCCCCGAGTGCTCAAGGAATCAAAGTCGTGGAGTTTTTGCTCCTACAAATAACTCCCAAAGCCATGGTCCCCAACGAGAAGAGAGAGGTCGTACCGCCGCCGCCCGACGTTATTCAACTTCCCTACTGTGCCGACCTGTCAGAGGCTTTGCCCGTCGGGACGAAACAAGCCGGCTTTTCCCTCGGTCAGTTGGCCCTGATCCTCATCGTGGATCTCACGGTCTCTCCTGTCCAGCTGGCCGCCGAGCACCTCCCTGTGCTACTACAAGTCGTCACGGTACTCTGGGATCATTATACGCCGCTCGTGCAAGAACAGGCGCGCGAAATGCTTGTCCACCTCATCCACGAGCTTGTCATCTCGAAACTGGACGACGCGACCCCGATGAATACCAAAGAATCTATTGAGAATCTCATCGATGCCATTCGCCATCACGATCGTACGGTGGTTTGGGACTACGAAGATAGTAATGGCAAGTTGACCGATCGCGACAATGGAGTGCCCAAAGGCATGGAATACCTGACGGCTGAAGTCATCAGGACCTTCGAGCTTACTTTCCCTGGCATCAAGGAGCAATGGAGCCGGCTGTCCCTGACTTGGGCTACCTCTTGTCCTGTGAGGCACTTGGCGTGCCGTTCCTTTCAAATATTCAGGTGTATATTCTCCTCTTTGGACCAGCTGATGCTGGGCGATATGCTCGCCCGGCTCTCAAACACCATAGCAGACGAGGATTCGGAGATACAGACTTTCTCCATGGAGATTCTCACGACCCTGAAGACGCTGGTGGCAAAGCTGGATACGGAAAAGCTTCTTACTCTACCTCAGCTCTTCTGGACAATGTGCGCCTGTTTGGAGTCAATCAACGAACGCGAGTTCCTGGAGGCGGTAGAAATGCTCAATGGGTTTTTAGAGAAACTCAATTTCTACGACCCAAACGTGCGGAAGATTCTAGCAGATGGCCAACCTCCACGGTGGGATGGGTCCTTTGAGGGCGTACAAAGCATGCTTTACAAAGGCTTGCGGTCCTCCGTCTGCCTTGAACCCACACTTAGGACGCTCGAGAAGCTCGTGGTACTACCCAGCGATGGTTTGATCGGCGACAATAATGGTTTGTTCTTCACCATTCTTGCGAACTTCCCTCGGTTTCTGGAGGCTATGGAACATGACCCGGAGTCGCTCCAGCCGGATGTCGTGCGGACCGCCGATATGCTGTTGCAGGTCGCCAAAGAACACGGCTACCAGGGTATCTTTGCCGCTCTTCAAGGGTTCATCAGCCGGGCGTACCGGAAGAGCAAGGACTTCCTCGTCCAAATGTTCTCCGCGCTTCGGGATGTGTACCTGCCGCAACTCGACTTCAAGATGCTCGTCATGCTTCTGGGTTTCCTTACAAATAGCGTCCCGTCGGTGAGGGTCATGACAATGCGTATTCTCTGCGTCGTCATCCCCGAGACGGACATGAAGAAGCCGGAAATCGCTGGTCATGGGTCGGATTTGATATCACCACTTCTGCGGCTTCTCCAGAGCGACTACTGCATGGAGGCACTCGAAGTTCTGAACAGCATAATGACCATGTCAGGCTCGTCTACGGACAAGCATCACCTGCGGATGAGTATGACGCGGTCATCGTCCAAGGCGGTCCGCAAGGAGTACGAACGCACACAGAGTTTGTTCGGTATCCCCGAAGAGTCGGGCTGGGCCATACCAATCCCGGCCCGGAAGACAGATGCCACGCGGGCCAACATACACGCCGCGTTTTACATGTGCCAGTCTGACGCCGAGAACGGCACACCGACCGAGCCTAACCCGACGCCGGATGTCGAATTTCACAGTGACGATTTCCCCTACGGCTACTTCCAAATGCCCGAGCGGAGCGACACGATGATGTCGGATGAGCCACGGGTTGATGGTGCTGCGGGTGGGGACCTAGTCACCAAACTGGACAGCCTTGACGACTTTTTCGACGACCTGTCCCAAAGTCCGCCTAGCGAGGGTCGCTCATCGCGCACCATCACCGAGTTCTCACCCGAGGGATTTGAGAGCACGACCCAGCTCTATGACGAGCAGATCCTGCCAATACTGCACCAGGCAAGCAGCAATACATCCTTCCAAAATGGCTTTGTCGACCGCCCGCCAGCACCTGCGGGTTTGGCCTCTCGCGACGGCAACACAATGAACCCGGGAGCTTTCAGTGCGAGCGCTACTATTCGCCCCGGGTTGCACAGCCGATCCATTACTTCGCCATCAGCGCCGGCCAGCTACGCGCCACAACTAGGGGACTTTACATCAGACGACGAGCTGACTGAGGATGTTTTTTCGGACGGTGACGACGACGGTCGGTCCGGTCGGAGCGGGTCCAATGACGGGTCCTTCTTCCTGGAAAGCATGGTACGCCCTGTCAAACAGGCAACGCGTGCCCATGTGAGGAGGCTCACGGGGGGCCGTTCGCGTGATGCCGATAGGCAGCGGGACCTTTTCCGCACACAGGCCCAAGTCAGCAACCCCCAAGTTCCCAAGGTTCCCCACGGCTACTTGCAGAGGCCCGATGCAGCTGGGGACATGGTTTGATGGAGGGGGACTGCTGCCTGGGCGCTGCAACGACCACGGAATCGATGTCCCGACGACAAGACGAAGCGGGAAGTGTGCTGACCATTTGGACTATGTGGTTGTACACGGGTAACCTCTGGCAGTAATCCAATAGTTTTCTTTCCATGAACTTGGCGAGGTGCATGGTGCAGGCATGTCGTTCATACGTCCTAGATATTAACCATAGTCACATAGGGACGGGTCTGCATGGAACAAGGTGGCGGCCGCTGCCCATGGGCTAACTGCTTGCTTGCGGTGTGTTAACTGCGTGTCCAATTCAACAGTGGTCCCGGGAGCCGAAATAGAACGCGCCGGGGCATAGGCGGCGCAAATGTCTTCACACGTTTGTAGAGTTCAGGGGATCGCGAACGACTTCCTACGCTTACCAAATCAAGTGTTACCGTAGCCGGCTGCGAGCGACAGGCTGCGGATCACAAATGGAGTACCTATCAAGAGCGCTCGGATGCTGCGACAACCATGTCAGCGGGCCTGGGGATCTCCAGGAAGCGAGTACCTGGTGGGCGGGTTTGTCACGGTATCTTGGAAGGAGGGTGGACATTAGCATTTCGGGATCGTAAAACCAGTTGATCCAGACTGTGAGACCAACCCTAGAAGGAGAGAACAACCAAAGCCCTTTGCCGAACCCCCACACCCTGATCAGCCGGGTCGTCTGTACCCTACCCTGGCGGTGGCCCTAGTCACTAGTATCTATACCTAGTCGAGTAGTCCTTGGGGCTGACGACGAGACCGCGGCCCTTCTTGGCGCCTTTGTAGATGGTCTCGAGGATATCGATGAGTTCCTGCTTGTCCTCGAGGACCCAGTTGAGCTTGTTGTTGTTGCCGGTGCCGAAGTCGCACATCATGTGCTTGTTACGGTAGAAGAACATGATGGTGCAAGGGTCGTATAGCTCATACATCTGGTTGAAGTCGGGCACCTGGTCGACGTCGCACAGGTAAACGACGGCAAAGTTGGAAACGGCGTTGGCGATCTTGAACAGAACCTCGTCCTGGCGCATGCAGTCGGGGTCCCAGTCGCGCCCGAACCGGATCACCACCAGCCGCTCCTCCTCCGATAGGATGGCCTGGTCGACGTGCCAGCCGGTCTTGAGGTGGGGAATGGCGAAACTCATCGCGTAGGGACAAAGGTTTGGGAACAAGCGGCTTCGCGGAAATGGGAAGAGACGTTGCGGTGTGGCGGCCGTGCTGTTTGTCTTGCTTGGTGGCGGGATGATGATGAACCGGGTTGCGAAGTGACGAACATTATGGAACCGCGAAAGGATGGATGTTAGATCAAGTGGAGCCGCGCTGCGGCAGGTGGGGACGTGGGGTCACCGGCTTGGGGCCTGTTTGTCTCCAGTTTCAGGACTGACCTGGGTAGGCGGTCAAATTTTTCAGGGCGGCAGAATTCTGCTCCCCATGTCGTTTCCTCGCATCGCGCCGCACCTTTGAGCCCGGCATCTCAAGACACGAGAAACAAGCGGGCGAACATCGAAGAGCCGGACAAAGAACTCAGCGACGAAACGAGCCGAGGTTGCGACGCCCCCCCTCCCCCCTCCCCCCAAGAGCACCCCCGAGGGTGCTGGGCGTTTCAGCCGGCTCATTCCTTGATTTGTCGGTTCTATCCAGCTTGCATCGGCATCCCAAGATGAAGCGCAAGCGGAACATCGGCCAGGAGGCGCCCCGGAAACGAAATGTCGTACATGAAGCCCCCACCTCGGAGGAGGTTCAGACCCCTCGGCACCTCCGCCAGTTGCTCGCCTTTGATCAAGACCTGGGTAAAGCCAGGCATGGCCTGCAATCCTTCAAGGAGCTCATGGACTCCATCGCCCACGAGACAGGCGAGGACGCCCAGGCCAAGGCCCAGATTGTCACTCAATATCTCGAAATGACCAAGCCGCGTGAGACAGAAGACGACGACGAGGTGCCCGTCTATCTGCCCGACATCATGGAGACTTGGGGGATGGCAGCCAAGATGAACAATGAGAACGTCATGTCGGCCGTTGCCGTGGTCTTGTCTTTGCTCTTTAAGCTTATCGCGAACGACGTCGACCTATACCCGATCGGCCTGGGCATTGGCCGCACCATCCTACAAAAGCGCCAGCAGGAGCTTCTGGGCCGGAATCTGTCGGCCGACAAGGGCAAAGACTTCATTATCTCGCCAACCCTGAGATTGGTCCGAGAGATCATCTGCTTGGACGGCGGCGCCTTGGCGGCGCCGGCCTTTCGGGCGAGGAATTATACCTTCAGGTCATTGGCGAGGAATATGGGTCTCCGTTTTTTGGGTGAGGGCGTTGAGGACCCCCACAGGCCTTCGGTCCGGACCAATGCCGTCAGGTTGCTGTTAAGCAGTCTGAAGTTTCTACACGTCGAAGCCAAAAGAGACCTGCTTTATCAGAAGGATGTCGTTGCTGCGCTAATGCGAGAGCTTAAAGAGGACCCCCCGTACCTCATCTTGGAAATCCTGAACACCTTGCGGGACGCCGTTGTTCTGGACCAGAAGCTGTCTAAAGACGTCAAAATCCGACTTCTCAACGCCCAGTCCCTGATCCGAATCGCGTCGCTCTATACATACAATCAGGGCCAGTCAGTTGAGGACGGAAAACAGACAGTTCAAGAGGCTGCTCACGAATTCTTGTTGGCGGCCTGTACTACCTCGGCCGCCGGCATTCTGCGTCCCCAGCACGGTTACTATCCGGAAGGAGTCGACGCCGAGACCTTCACTGGCGCAGAGGCTGACCAGGATCTCGGCATAGAGAGCATACCTTGGATGGATAAGTTCCACCAAGATATCCCTGTGCGAAACGCACTGCTAGCGGAGTTTGTTCAGACGCTGCGCCCGTGGTCGAACCTGAAGCAAAACGAGCTACTTGTAGCAATCTTTGAAGCATGCCCTGAGCTTGTTGCGTCGTACTACATCAACAAAAAGTCCTTCGGTTTCGATCCCAAGCTGTCGGCTACTTGGATCGGATATTCGACCCTCATATTCACCACCATTCGTCTCGACGTTCCCCGGTTCTTTGGCCAGTACAAGGGGTATGCGAGAATACCGCCGCCCACGTCCATCATCCTCGGCAATGTTCTTCCTCTGCCGCTGGACGCGAAGACCATCACACGTTGTTTGAATCAGAATTCGAAACTGATATCGTTCTTCGCGGTTCGCCTGCTCGTCATCAGCTTGGAAAAGCTATCGACCGTTCTGCACATGCATAGGCAGGCTGCCAAATCGGCCGGTGCTTTGTGGAAAGATGCGGCGCGTCGCCTGGTCGACGCATACTGCCAAAGAGTGCCAAGCATAAAAGATATTGTGGTCAATGTCTACCGGACACTCGCGGATGGCGAGCACTTACAGCGAGTTGCTGTGACGAGACTACTGCACCTGTACCACGAGGTGATACCTCAGGTTGCCCTGGCGGCTAAATACGATTTCTCGCCCCTGCTGTCGACTGCGATCAAGCGGTTTGAGGCTTCAGATGCGGGCCCCGAAGTCAAATCCTTGCAGTTGATGGAACTCGAAAATCTCTCTGCCATTGCCGAGTACTCGCCAGCCATGAAATGGTTTGCTCGCGGAAAAGAGTCCAAGAACTCGCCCTTTGTCACTTTGCTAAGGTTGTTTGTGGAGAACTCGGGAAATGGCTCTACCCAGAAATCGGCCAAGATTCTCTCGTTTGTTGCCGAGGAGCATGAGTTGGTCATGCGACAGTCGCAACAGGCAGGCCTCGATTCGCTCATCAATGCCTTGAAGGAGCAAGAGAACGTCGACGCTGGGGTCTGGGACTTCCTGGACAATTGTGCCGAACGATGTGCAAGGTCGCCAATCAAGTACCAGGAAGTGATTCTCGAAATCGTCGCAAAGAATGGCAGTGAAACAGAGGGTCCGGAAGGCAAACCTTTGAGCCCTCTCATGATGACCATGGTGGAGCAGATACCGTTCATGGCGTTATCCACAACCACGGATCAGTCCACCCTGAGCAACCTGGCGTCGTTGCTTTCGGGTTATCTGGGGTATTCAAGAGCCGCTGGGGTGCCGGAGAAGTTGCTCCGTGAAGTCCTGCAAAGATTTATAGCAGGCTTCGGTGACTCGAAAGCCAAAGCCCGTCTCTCGTTGCCCGAAGCTCAGGAAACGTCGGAAGACGTGTCCAGGGACGGGGAGGCTGGCGAGCGAGACGAAACACTGACAACCCGCGACGCGGTCCACCTGGACGACGGCCAACTCGAGGCCTTGCTTCACGCGCCCGTCAAGATCACCAAAGACAACAATGCGCTGATGAAGTGGACTTCTAAGACGGCCGAGGAACTGGTGGAAGAAGGCTACACGGCGTCGGTGGTATGGCTTCTGGCGTCGGAACATACCAGCATCCGCAAGGAGGCGCTGGTCAGCATTCACAAGATCGCCACCAAGGTCAAAGAGTCGAGCTACGAGGAGAACGAACAGGTCTGGCTGCTCCTGATGGAGCTGGCCGAGACGGCGCGGCCCACCGTGGACAGGGCGGCGCTCCCCAACACGATCCTCGCCTTCGTCTGCCGGACCCTTGACGTCCTCAAGAACCCCACGCACCACCTTTACCCCAAGGTCAACACCTTCCTCACGCGCGCCCCCTCCTGGGACCTGGGCAAGATCCCCCTCGTGCTCAAGATCCTGCAGGAGGGTCCCACCGACGACGAGGCCTACTACACGGAGCTGAGCTGGCTGCTCGGCTACCTCCTGGACGGCCTGCGGACTGCGGTGGACTTGGGGCTCTTCCACAGGCACAAAGTCTTTGAGCAACTCTTCGCGCTCATGGCGAACCCCTACATGGGTCCCAACCTGCGCACACAGATCCTGCGGATTGTCTACAGGGCGACTACGATCCCCGGAGGCAGTGACACACTAATCACTAGGTTTGGAGCAATCAGCTGGCTGGAGGAACAGAAAGTGGCGGCTTCGGAGGTCGACAACGCCGTCTTTGAGGCGTTACTCAGGAGATTGTGGGCTACTTGTGATAGGCCCCGGATAGCCAAGTGGTCGAGAGATTCGGTCAGGGTGCTGGCCGAGAGGTAACGGAATTGAAGAAATTTCCGCTACAGGAACCTGGTCCCGGTCATACGCGTGTCTCGTGCCGGACCGACCACGGACATCTACCCGCGCCGAGGGTCCAACTGGACCACGAGCCAGAAGACGGCTTCCCTCCACTACGCCGACGAGATGGGGCTCCCCCCCCTCCCCTAATAGTGATTCCCACGCAGTGCTCCTAGCAACGTACGAGGACGCGTCAACTCGGACGAAACCTTTCAAATCATTTTTTTTATAAAGAGCTCGTTATCGATCAAGAGGAAGTGCTAAACCTCACCGCACCGCCCAGGTCCACGGTCCGACGGCCGGTCGGGGCGCCGATGAGCTGAAGGCGGTGCTGGCATTGGCGTCGTCTTTACGACCACTTCGGTACCGATCCAAGCCATTGTGGAGCTGGTCGACGACAAGGGTCTGGGCGCTGGGCTCCTCGTTCACTTGCGTTATAACAATTCGCGTACACCATATCACTAAGTGCTGGAATAACCCCGTTGCGGGCATCGACAATTCTGCCTCGTTAAGCAGACTCGTGTAGCTTAGACCAACACGAGAGGATTGCCTGTGTAACGCCCTCGAAACCGGGCGCAAGCAGTTGTATCAAAAAAAAAAACGTTACTACAATCTGTACACAATTCTTCACTTGGATCCCCAATTTTTTCGGTGCCCCCTGAGCGGTCATAGCAACGCTCCGCCCCGTCCCATCCCAAGGACTAGAGCGGCCTCGTTCGTCGCCAGACTTACATCCATCCCATCCATATTGCCACCAAAAGACCAATGGCAGCCGGCACGCCAGCGTGGATCGTCGAGGCCGAAGCAGTAGGCACTGCAGTAGTCTGGTTCGGCGGGCTTGTTGTGTAGGTACCAGTGGCTGCCGGGCTGCTGGCTCCTGGACTGCTGGTGCCGGGGCTGGGAGGCGATGTGGAGCAGGGTCTACAACCTGCCCCTGCGCCCGGACCGGAACCGGAACCGTAGCTGTACGATCCATCGCCCGCCGAACAGAGGGGAGCAGTAGCAGTGGTGACAGAGCCCGTCATCGAAGCTCCGGCTGTCCGGCTGGGTTCTCCCCCAGATTCGCCGGGTTTCCCGGTGTTTCTCGAGCATGTCAGATTGAAAAGGGGCTTGCTGGGATCCAAATCTTTCCCGAGGATTCCAAAGTCAGGGTTTGACGTCTCCGGAGCAGTGTCCTGGAGGGCAAACCACCACGTGTTGACCTTACCGAAGAGTCTTTCGCAGCCCACCGAGTCCCAGTATGATTGGGCGTTCTCGATAGAGGGCTTAGCCTGTCCGATGGTCTTTCCCCTAACAGGCCAGCCGGTTTCCTGTGTAAGTAACTTCATTAGTGTCGTTCATCCAATGTGCTTGCCCTTGCATTACTTACCGATACCCAGAGAGGCTTGTTGCCGCAGGCTCTCTGTGTTGCCTCAAAAGCCTCGTCGAACAACCTCAAACCCTCAGCCACGTCGTTGGGAGGGGTGGAGTCCTGGAAATACGGGTAGGCATCGAAGCCGATGAAATCGCAGGCCTCAATCACAGCAGCATTGGAACTGTTTACCCATGCCGTCCATGTGTCGACATGGCCCACGGGGCACTTCAGTCTAGTTCCCGAGAGCAGCTGCTTCACCTTGTTGATATAATCGACAATGACTTGGGCTGGAATGGCTGTAGTCAGCAACAGTGACGTGAACAGAGTCTGGGCATTGACTAACGGTCGGCGCCGGGGTTGGGCCCGGACTTCATCCCCGTGGGACTGATGCGGTATAGGTCTTCGCTCCCTGATAATATCCGTCAGCTAACCCGGAAAAGGCAGAGGGGAATCGACAGGACTCCATACCGACGGAGATGCCGTCGACAATGGTGGTGAAGGCATCGCCATATGTGGAAATAGCCGACTTCAGAGCCGTCAGTTCATTGTCAAAGGCGGCATCGCCGGCCGAAGCCCAGAGACCAAGAAACAACGTCGTTTTGGTGTTGATGGCCGCAGGGATGGCGGCAATGGAATCGCTGGCAGTGCCGGGTTGGACCATTGAGTAGAGACGAGCTGAGGTAAACCCCGGGGCCCCGGCCAGCTTCTGGGCCGCAGAAAACTCGGCCTCAAAGTCCGACTGCTGCTTCGGGGCGCCGTTCGAGAATGTAGAACCATAGTTGAATCCCTTGACGGCCGCTGATGCCGTGGTCGCCAAAGCCAGGAGGCCGGAAATCGCAGTATGCATCGTGACGACTTGGAGACGATTGGGGGTCGAGGGACAAAATGGCTTACTGGAGCTGAGAGGTGCAGAGACAGGAGCACAGACAAAATGAACCGCAACTCAACAAGAGCAGGACGCGGAGACGGTGGGGGTCGCAGAGTGGTAGGGGAAATATGTATACGAACTATTCAATGCTTTTTCACTAGGGACCAGCAAGTGTGTGATGGTGCTGCGAGACGGATCTCACAGGGCAAACCAGGGCTTGATGTATAACGTATGATGGTGACGACGACGACGAAGAAGAGGAAGAAGAAGAAGAAGAAGAAGAGGGAGAGGGAAGAAGAGATATGGGGAAGGGTTTGGATGTAGGCAGCATAGGGTGTTTTCCAGTCGTCACAATCTGGAGTGGAAGGCATGGAAGGGCCCGGTGGCGCGACTGCAAGTTGATGCAGCCCCGACCAGCCCCATGCACCCATACTGGGCACTTGTCAGTAGAAGCGTCGTCCCGTGATGGCAAGCATGGAGGGAGGAAGAGGGGGAGGCCTTGCCAGTCTTCCGCCGGTGTCGAGCCTGCAAGACGACTGCCTGCGTGCAAGAGACCTCGGAACGAGCAAACCATGCGCAGAAAGGCCGTTGTGAGCAGATCGCCACGGAAGGCGGGTTCCATACGAGGATACCGGACGACTTCACGTACCAGCAGCATGCCCAACTGGTTTCACGAGCCCTCTCCGTTGTGAGCCACCGGTACGGTAGGGAGTCTCGATCGGAGTGCTGGAATCGCGTGCAGTTTCGATGCGGGCAGCACATGCAGGCTGGTTCTTGTCTCCCCGAGGACATGCCCGCGATGGGGAGGGCTTGCCGCCCATCGCCACCACCACGCCTGCGGCTGCGGACGCGAACTGACAGGCAGCCACAGCGGCCACTCCAGCACGTGGCCGGTCGGCCAGTCGGGCGTGAAGTATCTTCACTTAAATTTCCGTGCATCCATGCAGGTGCCAAAATTGGGGTACTCCCGTAGGCGCCGGCCGTACCTGCTCCATGCTTAGGCTGTACAGACGCAGGGGTTTGGCATGCAAACGTATGCATCTTCAAGTCGAGACGAGCAGCGCTGCATCTACGGCGGGCTGGACCGAATGTGCATTCTCATTACGACGGCCAATGTTTTGCGTTCCGATGACGCGTGCCTCGCGCTTTCGCTGGCACTATCCAACACGTCCGAACAAGACATTCCCTGACCGTGGCGCATCTCATCTCGAAAATCCTCGTATCCCTCGGAGTCCCGTCGACTTCTTCCTCTCCTTGTCCTTGTCCCTGCTGCTCTTCTTCTCCTTGCGCATCACGTTCTGTATGCCGCCTGCAGGCCGTGTTAGAGCTGCTGTCTGTGTGGCCACGGGGTTTAGGACGCACCTCTTCCGTGATACCGCTCCGTCTTCGGGCTGCCCATGCTGGCCGCGTCAGACCCTTCGGCCACCGACGGTGTGGATGGCCTCGGCATGTGGCTTCCCAGTCCGAGGTGTAGGGAGGAGCTGTACGGCTCGGTAGATCTCGCCGTGCCGAACGACATGGCATCGATTTCCTCCGGGTCCGAGAAATCCGGCTGCTCCTCTTTATTTCGATGGCTGCCCGGACTGCCCGGGTCCGAATCGCCCAACTCCGGCGACGCTGGTCTGGCCGGGCCAGATTTGCATTGGCTGGCCAGCGTAGCCTGCAGTTCCAGAATCGTACCGTTCAGCGCCGTGTTCTTTTGTGTCAACTCCTCGATGCGCTTCTTGTGCTCCGTCTGCTGTGCTCTGCTCGCCACCATGATGTCTTCGAGCTGCGCCTTGAGGTCGCTTTTCTTCTCGCCGCTCGCGTTTCGCAGCGCTTCTTGAAGCTTCGCGTTCAGCTCGGCAACCTGTTTTTGGTATAAGTCATGGGCCTGACGGTGCTCCGTGTCGCGGGCCGTCAACTTCATCTCGAGCATCTCGGCCCGGCTGTCCGACTCGGAAGCTCTGGTTATGGCAACTTGCCGTTCCATCTCTTGAGCTTGGAGATGCCGCTCCGAGACTGTCAGCCGCTCGACCTCCTTTCCTAGTCGTTCCAATTCGTTTGCATCCGCCTCAACCGACTGTACGCGCTGCTTCCAGCCGAGCTCCCGTGTTTCTCCCTCGCAGACAAGAGTGCGGAGCTTGTCCGTCTCCGTCCTCATTGCCTCGATATCTCGCTTGAACGCCTCCGACTCGGCATTCCATTTCTTCTGCTCCTCTCGCAGCATCCTCAGTTTCGCAGAAAGGTCGGCCTCCCACTTCTTGGCAAGCGTCCGACTTCTCTCCGATTCTTTCTTGGTTTGGGTTTCGAGCTTCTTGGCCTCCTCCAGCCGCTGCTTCAGATGCCGGTTCGCCATGATCAAGTTTTGCGTTTCTGCTTCCGAGGCGGCTTCACGCATTTGTCTCCTCCGCAGCTCGCCCATGTGAGCCAGGTGCTGCTGTTTCATAAATCGTTCAAAGGTGAGGTCGTTGTGGAGCAGCAGGATCTGGCGGTAGAGGTGGGTGGTTTGCTGGTCGTCGTTCTGGGCGTTCGCCGACGATGGTGATATCACGGTCTGCTGGCTGGGCTGGGTCGTGGGCGCGGGTCTGTCCCCCAGTGATTCGTGGTGGCTTAGGGCCAGCGAGGGCACGCTGTCGTTGGCGAGCGATTGGTGCAGAGTTGACTTGATAACTTTGTTCGAGTTGATCATATCTTGCAAATGTGTCTGCGAGCCGTACGACGCTAGCTGGCCCTGCAACATCGGGCTTTCCCCACCCTTGGCTGAAGGCCGGACGCTCGTTGTGTCGTGTTGGGACTGTCGACTACTTTGCGAAGATCGACGAAAGGCCAAGGCCTGGGTGCGGTTGCTGCTTGGCGATTCGAACGGTATGGAGTGCATGCTGTGCCAAGTATCGCCCTGGCCTGTCCCGTAAGGTGAAAACCCAGCAGGAAATGAGGTGCTCAACAAGGCCGGATCAAGGCCTTCCGTGTCGGCATTTCCGCGAATAGACAAGGCGGGCGCTCGGAAGGGTGCGAACTGCGCATCTTGTCCGGATTCAAAACCCATCGGCTGGCGTAGAGCCACGCAGTCGGCAACTACCTCAGCAGGCTCACTCTTGATCCATCTGCCAAAGTCTGCCTTCTCAGATTCTATGGTCAGGGTGTAAAAGTTCTCATGAAGCAAGTGGCACTGCCTGAAGTGTTCAGACGCATGTCTTATCTCGGTTGGCTGTACCTCGACCTCGTCCGGGTCCGGCGCTTCAGCGTGGCGGAGATAACGCTGCGGTTTCCTGATGTAGTCCATAAAGTTAATCGGGTACAGCCCATAGAGAATGGTAAAATAGTTCATCAACTGCGGGACTGCGTTGCCGTCAAAGTCCGGGGAGTAGGACATCTTTTGCCACGTAGAAGCGCTAGGAGGAGGTATCTTCTCAGCCCCTAAACTCACCCCCAGCTCGATGGCGGACAATTCCCGCTCCCAGAATAGAAAGCGCGCATATATGTTAAATAGGGTCGGCAGGTGCGGAACCAGTGAGGAGGGTATATGGGGCAATATCATGGTCAGGACCGTCAAAGCAAGCGATACGATGGTTGTCGATGTATCCAGCTGGAGGGCATTGATCAAAGTGCCAAACAGAGGCGTCTGCAGGACTTGGTGTAGATGCGGCGGCTGGCTCTGGACAAAATCGGCCAACAAGTTGAGGGCATGGGCGCGCCAGGCCTTGTCCACCATATGTTTATCCAACAGCGTCATGAAATCGCGCGGATGCTTCTTTCCATATATGATAAGAACTTGGCGCAGCTGCTTCTCCTTGAACACAGCCATGGGACCCTCGCCCTTGGCGGCTCGGCCGCAGTCGTTCATCCATAGCCTCAGTACCTTCTCGGCCAATGGCACGGCGGCGCCGCCGGTCGGGCTCTCGGCATCATTGCTGTCGTCGGCTGTCAGAATGTCGAGCAGGATGTTTTGGCCCTCGGTCGCCAGATCCCTCTCCTGGTTGAGGACGTCCAACACCGGCAGCAGCTGCTCCCACCATTGCATGACCTTGGCAGGCTGCCCGACCAGAGGCCGCAAGCGGCGCAGAATGTTGACGAAAGGCGCGTAGCGTGCCGGGATATCTTTGACATCCTTGTCGTAGATGGAGAGGAGTTCGTCGTGGAGCTTGTCGGCCACGCTCTCTTCGAACTTTTCGTGTTTTCGGAGATAGCCTTCGATGATCTCGACCAGGTCGTCGGGGAGGGGCAGACGAGCGGTGATGACGGCCGAGTTGATGGCCTTGGTAAGCTCCTTGAAGGACCTGTCGGGTGGTTTTCGTCAGCCCGGCGACAGGTTTGGGGATGGCAGCATGCGACGGACTGTGTGAGCAGGCCCTCGCGGCGCATGGAAAGCGCGCACGCTGGACGGGTGGAGGGAGGGGGCAGATCACGTACGGAAGGGAAGACATGCCGGGCGGTCGTGTTGACGAAGCTCTACGTTGTTCGGGGAGGCACCGGCGCGACCATGACGCACGAATGATCACCGCACGGCGCCTAGACGAAGACAAGCAGGCCGAATGTCAATCGGGCCAGGGCTGCTGAGCTGATGATGGCGAGCTCCCAGTCAGCCTTTGCGTTGGGGCGAGCAGGCAAGCAGGAGCTGCTGGGCCGGAGCCAGGGCTCAGCTTGGGGTAGGTGGTGGAGCGCAAGGAAAAGTGGATGGGAGGATGGATTGGACGATGGTGGACCAGCGGCGCGCGGCAGACAGGTGGTGGAAGTGGAAGCAGCCGGAGTGGAGTGGGCTCAGTTGTTCCAGCTCCCCATCTGGCGGATGCCATGAATGTGCCTCCGTCTATTCATGGTGGGTGCCAGGGCGGGTGCCAGGTAGCCAAACTTCCCCTCTGTGGAGGAAGCTCTGCGTGCCTCTCTGCCCCTCTGTCCAGGCTGTTACGTCAACACGACCAGCTACGTGCCCTCCTCTTCGTAACGTGCAGCCAGCCACAGCAGTGGACATCAGCGACTCTAGGCAACCCACCCGCGGGTCCTCCTCTGCGGAGGGATCAGGGCTGAGACTGGGACCTGGTCGGCCAGGCACCATGTCCGCTTCCTGCTTGGGTAATGTACTCGATGGCCTAGGCGTCCGAAGTCGTGGTCTCGTGGTCTCGTGGCCCTCGCCGTAGGAGACCCCATCGATCCATTTCTTCGTGAGACAGCACGAGCGGACCCCGCTCGACCCGTCGATCCTAGCGATCGCTTCCTGTCGCCGCACAGCCGGGCGGCCCCGGACATGTTTGGTGCCAGTTAGTAGGTAGCACGAGCAGGAGACAGCAACACCAGCCCTGCATTCCGGCAAGGCCGTTTCTCCCGTTGCAACGAGATTTCAATGACGAGGGGGAAGCTGGGAAAATAGACGTGGCGGGACTGGATGGCTTGGGGGCGGGCGGAAGGGAGGGGGGCCAGACTTTGTCGCGCAAAGCATCCATTGTCCCCCCCCTAGAAGCTCGAGGTACATGATGCGTGTCGGGGAGTGAGCGGGTACGGCACTCAAAGCACCAGAAAGGTACACGACATCCATACCTCTTACTGACTTACCGCATCCACAATTGACGTGCGAGTTGGAGGAACTCGGTCGATGCGAACACTTCGGATGGACCCGTCCGTAGTGGTCCTAAGGCCTTGATATCTTTGAGTCTTTATATTCCTACAACGTGATCATCTCTCTGGTAGGGAAGCATGCGGCTTTTCATCGAACGACAGCAAGCCTCGACCTGGCCGGCTGTCTGTTTCTGGCTCCAACATCTGCCCATGGTAGTGCCATCATCGCCTGGTCATCCCCACCGGTTTTGGTGGCACCTGGGAAAACGCGGGGAGAGCGGGGTCATCCAGGGATCGACAACAATGGGCCCGCCCGCAATGAATTGGGGGGCGGGCGGCATGGTTGCATCGGTGGATTACTAGCTGTTGCAACACATGACTGACTGCCGTCTCCAGGCGTGTGAGGTGTGAGGTATGAGAGCCGGGGAGGATGTAGGCGAAAGCCACCTTGCCCTGAGGGCTCGAGTGGCTCCCGGGTAGCTCTGGGGAGGGCAGCCCTCAATGGAGGAGGGGTCCCTGAGAGTGCTCTCGCTCTACTAGGTCTTCTCTCCCATCGTCACAAAAAGCTTGCACTTCAACTTCTAAACATTCATCTCCAGATCCCAATCTACTTCCTCCCGTCCTCCAATCCCAATCATTCTCCCATCCAGCACCAGCTGCCTTCATCCTCCCTGTCTCGACGCGAACAACTGCGTCTCCCCTACAGCTTGCTACCTCCCCGACAGCCCACCATCTCCTCACTTCCCATCTCGTCACAACCATGGCGGCCAACAAGACCTCGGCCGTTGCCGACATGGAGCCTGTTGACGTGCTGTTCGTCCTACACGAGAAGTTCAACCTCATGGACTTCGCCGGCCCCCTTGAGTAAGTTTGCATGCCCGCCCTCCTGCGCTTCCCCGTCGCCTACCCGGAGAAACGACACGGCGTCAACCTAGCTACTATGGTCTGGGAAGCTACTTGCTGAAAAATACAAACAGAGCCTTGACGTGGGCTCAGCACAACAAGGACGATCCGTGTAAGTCTTCCCTGGCCTACCGAGCTCTACCAGGGATTCGGCACGCATGCATACACAGGTACTGATTTGCAATCTTGCTGCCCTGTAGCAACAAAGGCCTTCGCATGTACCGTAGCCGGCTCCGAGGGCAAGGTCCTGTCGGAGCAAGGCATCATTGTTGACACCCAGATCTCCTACAAAGAGGCCCACGAGCGCCTCAATGACTTCGACGTCATGGTCGTCGTCGGCGGCAACACTGACGCCACACTCAAGAGCAAGTCAGAGCCGCTGCCTTTGATCAAGGCCTACTCGGAGCTTCAGCAGAAGGACTCGGCCCGGGAGCGCACCCTCCTATCCATCTGCACCGGATCCCTCTTCCTCGCCGAGGTGGGCATCCTCTCTGGTCTCTCAGCCACGACCCACCCCGATTACATGACTGCCTTCGAGAACATCTGCAGCCACTCGGCCGTCCGTGACGCGCAGGAGCGAACCGACGTCGACGAAGAGGCCCGCTACGTGGTCAACAACCTTCGCTTCGACATTGGTGACGAAGATGAGAACCCCTACGTCCGCCGCAAGGCAGACGTTGCGCAGTCGCAAGACGGCCGCCGCTCCTCCAATGCTCGGTACGTTCTAGCACCCCCGCTCCCTGTCGGCCACTTTTGTCTCTACCCTCTCTGGCGTGAACCCAGCGCTAACTTTTCCGCAGAAAGGGCAGCATCTCGTTCAAGACCACGGGCCGTCGCGAGTCCATTGTTCGTCGTGCGGCCATGCGCCTGGGTGGTCTTCGCACCATCACGAGTGGGGGAGTGATGGCTGGCATTGATGCTACTCTGTATCTTGTCAGCATCATGGTGGACGAGGACTGCGCCCTTGAGGTGGCCCGTATCATGCAGCACAACTGGCTGAAGGGCAATGTCGTTGATGGCCTGGACGTCTAGAACTACCCCAGGCCCTGGTGAGAACATATCGAGTGTAGAGCGAAGTCGTCACACTCCAGGACTGCGGGTAGATCAACGCTAGATCTGTGTAGATCACGAATGGGTGCTCGGCCGGCATTAAGGTGTTGTTTTTAAGATAAGGAAAAAAGAAAACACTACGCCCTTCGAAGAACTCCTGGAAACAGCGTCCTGCTTCAAATGCATCCGAAGACCATGTCAGCTCGCGTCTTTCGTACACCTCGGGGATCGATGTAACCTGGTGCACCTAAGAGGGGTCCCTCCCACCCGTGCGGAGGACGGAGGCTGCCCGTTCGTTAAGCCAATTGCAGGCTAGCCCGCCCTGCGCTCCGTTGTCCCCACCAAAACGAGCGGGCTGCACCTGTGGTGGTTCCTATGGCGGGCCGCCGACGGAAGTTTGGAAATTCCAAGCCGCTCTGAGCAATTGTTCACGCCCGCCCGCTCGACCCAATATCGTCAGTCCGTTGTACGGGCTCGGCTTCCATACCTCTCCTACAGGGTCAACTAGCAGCAGTACCGCGTGGCCCCGATATCTCACGCATACGCCCACGCACCCACAATGGCGACGCATGCGGCAAAGCCCTTCAAAACAGGCCTGAAGCAGATTTTCCTGTATGTCGCCATGTGCAGGGGGGGGGGGGGAACAATATGGTGTCTCTAACCCGCCGTTTCGCCTAGGCCTGACCATGTTATAACACTCTGCCGCCCGACGCGCGAGTCGGCACAACCTCCCCAGTTCGCCACGTTCAAGGTGCCGCTCCGTTTCAACAAGCTCGACATACGCGACTACCTTTTGCATGCTTACAACGTGCGGTCGGTGGCGGTGCGGTCCGCCGTCATGCGCCGGTCTATCCGCCGGAACGAAGTCACGATGCGCATGCAACGACCGCCACCCATCAAGTATATGACGGTCGAGATGGACAAGCCCTTCGTGTGGCCCAAAGAGCCGACTGCCACCGAGCGTAAGGCCTGGCACAATAACGAACTCGAGCAGCGCCTACAGCAACAGAAGCAATACGAGGAGCGGGCCGAACTATACCAGAAGCACGGCAAGCTCCCAGACCCGACCGAAACGAAGCGGAGCAAGGACAGGACCATGCTGGCGCAGCAGGCCAAGGACTTGCTGAGCGGCAAGACCAAGTGGGAGAACAAGAGGCAGCTGGACCCCCGATGGACCAAATAGAAGGGCCACGACGCCAGGGGTCGATGTGTACGATCGTGTATATCTGAGTGCACCGAGGACGTATTTAGAAGACCCGCCCCCATGCGGTAGTCTCTGCACACACATAGAGAGGCAGTTGCGCCAACGGCTACTCGGTGGTGACTTCGGGTGTCGCCCAATGATTTTGCTGCTGGAATAAAAGGGCCTGATCACCCCAGCTCCACCACCCAGCCGTGAGATTTCGCGCGAACACCTCGAGGCCACGGAAGCCACGCGGTAATTCGTGGTCGAAGCAGTGTCGCAGGTTGGGCTTCCTCGAATGAAGATCGGGCACACCGACCAAGACCTTTCGTTCCACCCCCAGTTTGGCCGAACTTCCCCTTTTCCGTGCGATCAATAATCGCTCCCAGGGCTTCCTCCATCTAGACTCTGGGTCCACGATGGGCTCGCCCGAGGCCGTTACCTTGAGCCAAATCCAGTCACCAACAGCTTCGAGACCCCACCGGGCAAATAAACCGCCAGGCGATGTGACGAGTTCTATGACGGCTGGCTTGTTAGTGACCCAAATGGCCACCAGACCCTCGGGCTCCAGCCGAGCCGCTATGGGTATGGACAGCAGGAGCTCTTCGACTTCTGACATGCCACGCGCGATTGCGTAGCTGCCCTCCTTTCTCTTCACAGATCTGCTGGGCCATGGTGGATCGAGCACCACGAGGTCGAAAGTCGGTGCCGTATTCAAGAACTCTTCCCGTAGGGTCCCGATATTACCCTGGAGATAACGGCTGTCGATCGGCACGTAAGGCAGCAGGGCGGCCTTACCCCCCTCGACCGCGGCAAGGGTTTCAGGCTCACCTTGCTTCCGCTTGCGAGCGCGACCGGGACTGGCCACCTGCGTCGCCTGGTCGGGGTCGTCGCGGACCACCCGAGGCCAGCACCAGGGTCCGGCGTGGGCACGCTTCAGCTCTGCACATGCCCTGTTCACGGCGTCCAGGGTCATCAACTCGTCCAGTACCACGGCGGGCGGCGGCTGTGCGGCCTCGCCCCCCCGCGCTTTGGTGGATGGGGCCTGCCATGGCGTCTCAGGGGCCCGGGACGACACTAGGCGCCTCCTGGGGACTGAGTCAGGCAGGACCTGCGCCTGCTCAATTGACCGCGGGATGTCAATCACAACCACGGACTTGTCGTTGCTCTGGAACAAGAAGCATGACTCCATCCTGCAGGCGACCTGTCAGACCGTTGGCACCGACTCATGAGCACGTTTGGAGTGTGTGCGTACCTCAAACTTGGGGGTCCGATGTGGACTCGAAACCGCTTGCTTGCCTTCAGATTTGCACTATCCCTTCTTTCGTGTACGACGGGCACCATCCCATATATCTGGTGGACATGGAAGGTTGGAGGTAAGTGAAGTACTCCGGGAAGTCGGCTTGGCAGCCCGTACCGGAAGGAGTAGGTATCGGGGCAGCTGGCAGTTCGCGGTAGCTCCAGGTCCCTTGGGGAATACGGTGGGTTGTACGGAGTAGGGGTGGCCACCCGTCAAGCGATCGGCGTGGCGCACGGGGATGGCAGTTGAGCACCTAGGTGGTGATGAACGGCGGCGAGTGAGAGTAACAGAGTGGATACCCTAAAAGTTGCGTGGCGCCCACCTCCCCGGGGAGCCCGGGATAATTACCAGTGGGTAGCTGGAGGGACGAGAGTCACAAACATTCATTACTGCGTGGGCGGTTTGTGCAACTACCATCGCTAGGAAATTCCAAGGCATCCATGTTGCCATGTACGAGCAACAGGGACTGTCCGAGCCCGCCCCTTGCAGCCCCGATGGTTTGATGTTTACTTTGGGCGGTCACCCTAGCTTCCGCCAGATGACTAGGGGCCGGGTGGTACGGCCGACAACATACGTTGATCGTGCAGGTTGCCGTTGTTTCTACATTATCATCTTCACAGGCCGTGTTTCGGGTTACCGAGCGCGCGGCATTGCCAGATGCTTGGAGGAGCGCTCCATCTGGTAGATGTCGACCGGCACAGTCGACGGATGGGACGGTTGCTCCCTTCACTTCAGCTGTGGGCGGGCAGGCGGGCCTGTCCACCAAACCGTCGATCATGACTGGGTGCTGCTCAGTACTGAGCAGGACTAGGTAGAATTCTGCCGAAGCTCCGGGTGGACAAACCGGCCCAGGCAATTTCCATCGTAGTCGTACACTAAACCTGCAACCGGAGTGGCGAGCGAGCGGACCGGTTGGCCTCGATGACGGGCATGAGAGAGACCGTCCGAGGAGTTGGCAGACAGACAGGCTCGACAGGTTCGTCAGCTCGCAGCCGGCGGGTCCTCCCGGCAACCCAATTGCCGGGCACCAATAACTGGATTGCCCCGAGAAGAACGGTCAGCTAAGGTTAGAAGAACGGGGCACCCATGGTCATGGCAGTGATGGGGAAGGAAGAAAAAAAAAGCCGCTCTGCGGCGTTCTATGGCACCGAGCCCGACGGAGGACACCCTTCCCATCGCGCAGTGCATCCCTCTGTAGGTACCCAATGGATTTACAATGGATGTAAAACAAGGTCATGAGGTACGCGCGCTGGGCCTATCGCAGCCAGGTAGCAGGATACATAGGTACAGTACAGGCCTGCATGCGCCAGCATGGCGGTACAGCAATCCAGTGGAAGAGAAGCCCAGAGTAAATCTATTGATCCTGGCATGGGACCCTGGCTCTGTGCTCATTTTGGGGGCGGAGCGCGTGTCGCCTAGGTCGCCTCGCTGGCCATTCACCCGCTATCTAGGGCCTCGCCAAGTGGCCCAGGCGACCATTGGATTCAGGGGCGCTGTCCGGTTCCACAGATTGGACCAATGTGTGCTAATCAAGCCCCCTGATGTCATCCATCTTGCCCAGGCCTGTGTCGGATCTTGAATCGCCAGCCAATGGCATTGCCCGATACCAACCGTTCGGGTATCTCAAGTATTGTGCCCCACGAAAACCTGCAGCGGTTAAACCAATGGATGGATGGCCCCTTCCACCCGCCAGGAACTTCAAGACGTTCATAACGCCATTCTGGTCCCTTGTCATCCAGTCGTGCCTTGTTCCATCGCCGGCCATCAGCCATCCTCCCTCTTCTTCCCACCTTGTACATACATTCCAGCGTCTTTCGCCACTCCCTTGCCTTCATTCGTTACCTGTTGCGTCCGGGAGGCCATCGTCGACGGGGCCAACACCTGCTTGGGCCATGGCATTGTCAACCCCGACTGCCCGTTCTTCCGTATAACCACTGTGTCTCCGCCCCCCTCTGCGCACCCAATCCGAAGACGAGCCCGCCAGCTACATCGCCACCCTGCGCAACGCCGCAACCCCATTGCCCCGAGACGACGACGACGACGATAGCCCGCCGTCACGATGAACGCGGACAAACATGACTCCAAGGCCAGCAAGAAGCTGAGCGAAAATGAAGGCATCGGCCTAGCAGCCTTCTTGACCGCCTTGGGCTTCTCGTTGATCATTTTCGGCGTACAGTCGGGCTTGTTTCTGTTGCTGAGAAACAAACTTGCGAGGATATTGTAAGCCACAGAACGCGTGTACTGCAAATATCCCCCCTTGCTAAAGCAACCTCGTGCAGCAAACCGAAGACGTACCTTGCCCCGGAGCGTGAACGGACCGACCCGCCACCTGATAGCCCGTGGGGGCTGTGGTATACACTCCTACGATTCAAGGATCGCGAAATTATGAAGAAGTGCGGGCTGGACGCCTATTTCTTCTTGCGCTACCTTCAAACGCTCCTTATTATTTTCATTCCCATGGCCGTTGTCATCATCCCTATCCTAATTCCCCTCAACTATGTCGGCGGCATCAACAACGACGTCGATGTAGCAAACGACACCCAAACCGATAACACAGACGAGCCCCACGGGCTGGACACGCTTGCTTGGGGTAACGTTTCCAAGGAAAACACCCACCGGTACTGGGCCCACCTCATCCTGGCCGTCATGGTAGTCATCTGGGTTTGTGGTGTCTTCTTCAGCGAATTGAAGATCTTCATCAAAATACGACAGGACTGGCTCACGACAGCTGAGCACCGTCTGCGTGCCTCGGCAACGACGGTCCTGGTCAGCGCCATCCCCGACAAATGGCTCAGCGAGGAAGCGCTGCGGGGCCTCTTTGACGTCTTCCCTGGCGGACTCCGAAACGTCTGGCTCACCCGGGACTTCACTCAGTTGCTGGAGAAGATAAAAAAGCGCGACGAAGTGAACCGCCAGCTGGAGGAGGCGCAGACCGAGCTGATTCGCATGGCGAAGAGGAACCAGATGAAGAAACGTGAGGCCGACGAGAAAAAGGCACGAAAACAGTCCAAGGCAAAGAAGCTCACCAAGGAGGAGAGGTTGCAGCGCCAGCAGGATGAGGACGAGGCTGCCCAGGTCCAGGCCCAGAGCGGCAATGGCGAGAGCAGCGGTAACCAGCATGAAGTGCCTCACAACGTTCAGGAAGGCCTAGACGAGTCCCGGGAGGTGCAGGAAGAGCAGGGTGGAGAGCCCCGTCATTCGACTGAAAACAAACCCATGGAAAGGCTGGGCCAGGGCTTTTCGAAATTGACCCACGGTCTTGGCCGCGGTGTCGGAGCCGTTGGCAAATCTAAACACAACATTATGGGGGGAGCAAAACACATCGTGGACCAAGTCGACGACGGACTCGAGACGACGAATGGATTCGTGGCGCTGGCGCCGACTGGACCCCGAACAATTAGCCCTGATACCCGAGGCTCTGAACGTCCGCGTGTTCAGTTTCCAGAGAACGACGACTATCCAAGGCCTTCTACTCAGGGCTCTGATCATCTAAAAGTCAGGACCGTTTCGCCCACTAGCGCCACTGGTCTCCGACCCGGCCATGCACACCACAGTTCTGTGGGCTCTCACGACTCGGTGCGCCCCAGGGAGAGCATCGAGCTGAGGTCCTTGAAGAACACAGTTCGCAAGACGAGCAACCTTGAACAGATGTACGACAACGAAAAGGTCCAGTGGTATGAGTTTTGGAAGGTCCCGGCCGGTGGATATGCCTCGCCTGTGCCACAAGGATGCGAGGATACGGAATTTCCGTTCAAACAAAAGACTTTGGGCCAGAAGCTGAAGTCATTCATTCCCTTCCTTGGCGAGGAAGAAGTCAAATCCGTCGAATATGACGAGGCCTACAACAAGGACTACCCCGAGGAAGAGGAAGAGCCGGAGTGGGCGAAATGGGTCAAGAAGAAGCACCGCCCGACTCACCGACTTGCCAAGTTTGAATGGACACCAGGCTGGCTTCCGGCCCTGCCGCTTGTCAACCAAAAGGTCGATACCATCTACTGGTGCCGGAAAGAGCTCGCGCGTCTCAACGTCGAGATCGAGACGGACCAAAAGAGTCCGGAACGCTTCCCTCTCATGAAGTCGGCTTTCGTGCAGTTCAACCACCAAGTGGCAGCGCATATGGCCTGCCAAAGTGTTATCCACCATGTGCCTCGGCAGATGGCGCCCCGGACCGTCGAGATCTCGCCCAACGACGTTATTTGGGACAACATGGCCATTTCGTGGTGGGCCGAATGGCTACGCACCGGTGTCGTTTTCCTGATCATCGCCGGCATGATCATTTTATGGACATTGCCGGTGACGTTCACCTCGTCGCTTTCCCAGATCTCGGTTCTCATTGAAACCGTTCCCTGGCTGCAATTCCTGCAGGACAATGAGCTGGTCTACAAGGCGGTCAAGTCGTTGGCGGGCGTCATTCCCGCATTGATGCTTGCTCTGCTGCTGTGGCTTGTACCTGTCATCATGGATCTCCTGGCTGGCTTCAAGGGAGCCAAGACAGGATCCCAGAAGACCGAGTCCGTCCAGACGTACTACTTCGCCTTCCTCTTCGTCCAAGTCTTCCTCGTCGTCACCTTGGCTACCAACGCTTTCCGGACGCTTAGTGACCTGTCCAAGAACCCTACTGCGGTTACGGAGTTGCTGGCCAAGAACTTGCCCAAGGCCGCGAATTACTTTTTCTCCTACATGATTCTGCAGGCTCTATCGACTAGTTCGGGTACCCTCCTACAGGTTGGGGCTCTGGCCAACTGGTACATTGTGGCGAGGATTTTTAACAGCACACCGCGCAGCAAATGGACGACCAACACCAAGCTCCCCGAGCCCCAATGGGGCCGCTATTTTCCCGTTTACACCAACTTTGCCTGCATTGCGCTCGTCTACAGCGTCATTGCCCCACTGATCTCGCTCTTCGCCATCATCACGTTCAGCCTTCTCTGGTTCGCCAACAGATACACCATGCTGTACGTTAACCGACTGTCGATCGACACAGGCGGCGTCCTGTATCCCCGGGCCATCAACCAAACCTTCACAGGTCTTTATTTCATGGAACTCTGTCTTATTGGCCTGTTCTTCCTCGTCCGGGATGAGAACGGCGATTTGGCCTGTGTGCCTCATGCCGCCATCATGATCACCGTGACGATTCTTACGGGCCTGTACCAAATTCTGTTGAATAAAGCGTTCGGCCCCATGTTCCGCTATCTGCCTATTACTTTCGAAGACGAGGCGGTGCTCAGAGACGAGGCTTTCCAGCGGGCCCAAGACCGCCGCCTTGGTCTCGTTGAGGAGGATGAGGAAGAGGAAAGCAGCATCTACGATAAGGAGGGCGTAGCTCCCTCTCGGCGCGAAACCAGCGAGTCTGCGAAGAACAAGACGGAGGAGGCAGCACAGGACGAGGACCACTTGGGTCTTAAGTTCACTCTGAACCCGGTCAAAGGCTTGCAACAAGCTGGGACGATTGCCATGTGGGGTGGGAAGGTTGTCATGGATCAAACCTACGGCCGGGCGGAGAAAGGGTACCAGAAGGCAGCCAAATACCGCGACAAGAGACGCCAGAAGGATCTGGAAGCGCAGCGGGCCATAGGCGATGCCTTGTACGGCGGTTTCCACGACGAAATCGAGGACCTGACGCCCGAGGAGAGAGACTTGCTTGTTCAGCGTGCATTCATGCACGAGGCCTTGCGGGCGCGGCGACCTGTTGTCTGGATCCCCCGTGATGACCTCGGGGTCAGCGATGACGAGATTCGGCGGACGCGCGAGTTCAGCAAGAACATTTGGATCACGAACGAGGGCACCGCGTTGGACAGCAAGGTGCGCGTGGTCTACGGACGAGCTCCACCTGATTTCAGCGAGCTGGATTTGATCAGCCTATAAGAGTATACGGCCAAGCGTGGCCATAGACACGAGGCGAATGGCACTTGCATCTGCGGAAATGGCCAAGCACGCTCAGGAATGCGGGACACAGGGGCATAGGAGTTCGGGATGAGGCTACGATTTTCCTAAATCGCATAGCGGTGACATATACCCTGAAGACGTCACCAATAGCATAATCGGCATTTGTATATTTTCAGGTCCTCTCTTCCTGGGGCGGTTTGATGTATTGTCCTGCGTCTACTCATTGTGCAATGCGAGGTCCTGCTTGATATTATCTCTGTAGTACGCACGTGGGCTTGGGCGGGCAAGCCGTCTGTAGAGGAATTGGCAGTCCTAATTACTTCCTGTGTGATACGCTGCCCTATCCAATCTCGGGGCCAACGAGCGAGCTCGGCTGGTGCCCCCCGACACGCAAAGACAGGGGCCAGGGGGGATAAGCTCCATATGGTATCCGTAGATCTCTGGTGGAATAAAAGTTGGCAGGGCCTATATCCGTGGCTTTAAGGGGACTAATAAGAAGCCCCCTGCCCCCCCCTCGCGCAGGCGCCTGGTTAGTATACGGGGTTGCTCAGCACCGGAGAAGGCGGGGGGGGGGGGGGGGGGGAAGCCAGCAAGGTCTTGTCATGTAGTCGACCACCGAGTGTGGACGGATCAGACTTTGAAGGGGCTGATTGTCGGCACACAGCCGGGCCCTCGACCGTGTTATTCCCGGCGGGCCATGGTATCCGCTGCCGTTCTGGGTCCCGGTGGTTCTGTCGGCGTCATTGCATCCCACACTATCCACCGGGGGCGTTCAAAGTTTTCGACCGACGATGATGCAAGCAGTCAAATCCGATATGTAAGCACCGTCAAGACACTGCCCGGGCTACGGGGGTATATGGGGCATCCTTTAGGAGCCCAGGCTCCGCACCAAGCCGTCGGAACAGGTACAAATATTTGGTTTTCCCCCCCCCCCCCCTGGGTTCTCGGGTACGGATGCCCCCGTTCCTGGCCAAGTTCTTTCCACCCACGAGACGGGAGTTTAATTGGTCGCGATGCAGTCGGTTCTCCAATACCGCCGGTTCAGACAGACGGTCCAGGCACAGCTGGAGGGCAAGAAGAGCGGCTCCACCGCGGGGGCCGGGACTCGGCAGGATGTAGCCGGGACTACCAAGGAGGGAGATCTGGAGATGGGCCGGGATGCGGTAGGTATCTCGCCGGCGCCCCAGCCGAGCCCCAGGACCGGTGCTCCCATGCTGGCGGGCGGCCTTTCGGCCGAGGAGCAGGAGAAGAGGGCGAAGGAGGAAGAGTCGGCCCCGAGACGAAGGGGGGAGATCGAGGCCCCCATGCACTACCACAGCGACGATGACGACGACAAAGACGACGACGACGACGGCGGCGGCGGCGGCAACGAGGGTTACGAGGACGAAGAGCTCACGCAGCAGCGGAGTGCCCTTGGGCACACGGCGACCCGGACGTCAACCAACACGGCGTTTGGGCGGGTGCTGACGGGCATCCACGTCCGCAAAAAGACGACGCACGAGGGCGGTGGCGGAAACGTCTTCGTCGTGGGCTATCACGGCGCGCACGACCCCCTCAACCCCCAGAACTGGAGCTTTCTCACGCGGCTTCGCTGCACCCTGGTGGTGGCGGCCATCGGCTGCGTCGTGGGCTTCGCCAGCTCCATCGACAGCACGGCGATCCCGCAGGCGGCGGCCGAGTTCGGCGTGAGCAAGGCCGCGGCCAGCCTGGGCAGCGGCCTGTTCCTCGTCGGCTTCGGCTGCGGCGCCGTCTTCGCCGGGCCCGTGTCGGAGACGGTGGGGCGGAACCCCGTGTACATCGGGACCCTGGTGCTCTACATGGTGTTCGTGATGGCGGCGGCGCTGGCGCCCAACTTCGGGGCCTGGGTCGCCTTCCGCTTCATCGCCGGCGTCTTTGGGTCCACGCCGCTGACGTGCGCGGGCGGCAGTCTCTCGGACGTAAGCAATACCCCGTGTTCTTGATTGCCTCACCCAGCACGGACTGCGCCTGCTGGACTCGGGCTGCGCGCTTTGTTTCTGGCGTGCTGGCCTGAGGGTGCGCCGGAACCCGCTCGACGCACACCACCTGTTCTGGGAAATTGCTGACGCGGGATGCCGTAGCTCTGGAGCCCCCTCGAGCGCGTGTGGGCGTTCCCCATCTTCGCCAACGCCGCCTTCACCGGCCCGCTGCTCGGCCCCGTCGTCGGCGGCTTCGTCGCCCAGTCGTCGGCCGTGTCGTGGCGCTGGGTCGAGTGGGTGACGCTCATCTTCTCGGCCCTGGTCCTCGTCGTCGTCGTCCTCACCCAGCCCGAGACGTTTCCCCCGATCTTGCTCAAATGGAAGGCGGCGCACATGCGGGCCATCACGGGCGACGAGCGCTACCGCAGCGCCATGGAGGTCCGGCAGGACGCCTTCGTCGCGCGGCTGCGCGTCGCCCTCTGGCGGCCCTTCCTGCTCACCGCCCGCGAGCCCATCATCGTGCTGATCGCGCTCTACCTCAGCGTCGTGTACGTCGTGCTGTTCGGCTTCCTCGACGGGTACGACTACATCTACGGCGAGGTGTACGGGCAGTCGCAGGGCATCACGGGCCTCTGCTTCCTGGGCATCATCATCGGCCTCTGCGGGGCCACGGCGCTCGTGCCCATCATCTACAAGTGGGCGAAGCGCGACCTCGCCGCCATCGAGCAGCGCGGCGGCAACCGGCTGGCGCCCGAGTTCCGGCTGTGGTTCAGCATGCTGGGCGGCGCCTTCGCCATCCCCATCAGCCTCTTCTGGATGGGCTGGACGGCGCGGGCCGACATCCCGCTGTGGTCGCCGCTGGCGGCCTCGGTGCTCTTCGGCTACGGCATCCTCTGCGTCTTCATCACCGGCTACCAGTACATCATCGACGCCTACGAGACGTACGCCGCCAGCGCGCTGGCCTCCATCACGCTGATCCGCTACGTTGCCAGCGGCGCCATGGTGGTCGTCAGCATCCCCTTTTACGAGAACTGCGGCATCGCCTACACGTGCACGATCCTGGGCTGCATCAGCGCCGTCATGGGTGAGTTTCCCGTTCCCCGGCCCGGGCCCGACCCGGGCCCTCGCGGCCTCCGCGCGTGGCTAACCGGGGCCGTCGACAGTGCCGGTCCCGTACCTGTTCTACAAGTACGGCCCTTGGATTCGGTCCAAGAGCCGATACGCCATCAGCAGCGAGATATAGGGAGAAAAGAAGGGCTTGGCCTGGGGGGGTAGACGACGGGGCCGAGGGGCAACAGAGCACCTCGGGCTCCCACGGGTGGCCTGGACACCGAGATGGATGGCCCGGGCAATAGCAGAAACACGCGCTACCGCTAGCATTAGAACAACCCCCGGCGCATGGCCGGGCGCATGCGGTGCTTATCCGTCACCCGCATGCAGACAAAGAGGCCCGTACGTGTAAGCCGCGGCGGTGCCGGGCCTATCCCTGGAGGCGATGGCCGGCTGCCTGCCAGGCTGGATTCCGCCACCGTGCACAGGCTAGACAGAGAGAGAGGGCCCAGCGGTTGAGAAGGAGGCGGAACGCCCGGTGCGGAGTCCCGGACGCGTTTATCGGGAGAAACCCAGGTCCTGTTGTGCCGGGCTGCTGGGACGGGGGATGGACCCAAGCAGTAGCCGCATCGCTGGCCGTAACGGCTTAAAAGTACGACCTCGGCTACGCTCGGCTCGGGTCGTGGGAACCATGCCAGGGGGAGGGAGAGAGGGAGAGTGGGAGAGGGGGGGGGGGGGGGAGAGAGAGAGAGAGAGAGAGAGAGAGAGAGAAAGAGAAAGAGAGAGTAAGATGGCGGCTACAAAAGTACGTACCCCGTTCGGGTTTAAGTAAGGGCCGCCCAGACAACGGTTCAATGGGATTTGCTCGCATGACGTTCGCCCGCACCCCCCAAAGTGCGAGTCCATAATTCGGATCGGGATTCCGCACCCCTCGGCTCTTCCCCCCCCCATCCCCCATCCCCCATCCTTGGCTCTGGGGTGCTTTTTGCTTCACTTGCCTCACGCCGAACCAACCCGCCCTCCCCCGTTTCCAAGCAACCCACGACCAGCCTGCGCGCTTCCCCGGAAGTTCCCCTCTGCACATGGTGACCGGCTAAGGAATGCCATCACCATTCGACGGGCATCATGCCTCAGTAGCCGTGTCCGACAGGACGCCCCGGCGAGACGGCCATGCCGACGCCCTCGTCGCCCGCGTCGACAGCGTGGCCCAGCACATGGGCGCGAGGAGGGTCGCGGCCGACACGCAAGCGCCCACGACGGCCGCGAAGCGCCCCGACAAACACTCGATGGACTACATGGTGCGCTCCGGCGTCGCTGGCGGTATAGCGGGCTGTGCCGTACGTGCTTTTCCTCTTCCCCGGTGTCCTGTATCCCCGCCCGCGCGTGCGCGCGCGCTGGGCCGTGCCGCATGGCCGCCAACGCTGACCCCTTGCCTCCTCGCCCTTGCTGCAGGCCAAGACCTCGGTGGCGCCCCTCGACCGCGTCAAGATCCTCTTCCAGACCAGCAATCCCCAGTTCGCCAAATACACCAGCTCGTGGGTCGGCCTCGGCCGCGCCCTGCGCGACATCTACGGCCGGGACGGCGTCATGGGCCTCTTCCGCGGCCACTCGGCCACCCTGCTCAAGATCTACCCGTACGCCGCCATCAAGTTCGTGGCCTACGAGCAGTACCGCGCCTTCATCATCGGCTCCAAGAGCCAGGAGACGTGGATGCGGAGGTTCACGGCCGGCGCGCTCGCCGGCGTCACCTCGGTCTTCTTTACCTACCCCCTCGAGGTCATCCGCGTGCGCTTGGCGTTTGAGACGAAGCACAGGGGCTCCGGACTCGCCGACATCTGCCGTCAGATCTACCACGAGCAGCCCGGCGCGTCCAAGGCGGCGGCCGGCGTCCCCGCGTCCGCCCCCGCCGTCGTCAGGGGCGTCGCTTCGGCTGCCGTGTCGACCGCCGAGGCCGTGGCCCCCCCGTCGGGGCTCCTCAACTTCTACAGGGGCTTCTCCACCACCATCCTCGGCATGGTGCCCTACGCCGGCGTGTCCTTCCTGACCCATGACATGGCGGGCGACTTCTTCCGCCTGCCTTCGATCCGCAAGTACACGACGCTTCCGCAGCCCGCCAGCGCGCCCAGGGACAAGCCGGCACCACTCCAGGCGTGGGCGGAGCTGCTTGCCGGCGGCCTTTCCGGGCTGGTGGCGCAAACCGTGTCGTACCCACTCGAAGTCGTCCGACGGCGCATGCAGGTCGGCGGGGCCGTCGGGGACGGACACCGGCTGCGTATCGCCGAGACGGCGAGTCTGGTCCTCCAGGAGCGGGGCTTCGCGGGCTTCTTCGTGGGCCTGACGATTGGCTACGTCAAGGTCATCCCTCTGGCGGCTGTGAGTTTCTACACTTATGAGAGAATGAAGACGGTGTTTGGTATATAAAGTGACAGCGCCTGGGTACAATGGCGCGGATCTGGAGAGCATTTGGGTACTGGAGTGCGGCGTTCGTGGCGATACCTTGGAGGCAATACCTCGGGCGGGCTTTTCGGCATTTTCCGCGTAGAAGAGAAGCGGCCGCGTCCTAGAGGCAGCGGCATCATGATATTCCAAGTAGAAAATAAACAAGAAGGATTCTGGCCCAGCCTTGCTACAGGCATGCGCCACCTTTTCCGTCCCGAGCCGGGCTGCTGCACCTCATCCCCACGGCGGGTCTCCCACATGCGGCGAATTGCTTTTCCCCGACACGAGGCGGCCATGCCAGGAATTAGCCGTCCGTGTCTCCCGAAACGACCAAGACACGGCACACGAGATGGCCGCCGCTCTCGAGCAGCCCGAGCCCGAGCCCGGGAAGGGGGACTTGGTAATACGTAACACCATAAGCCCGCCTCGCCCATTGCGTGGGAGCCACACGACCCCGAAGCCACATGGGGCCGCTCTCTCACAGTCGGCCCAGCGGATTATGCTGATCATCGGGCGCCGAGGAGGGGGCTGTCTCATGAGCACGCCACCGCTGCGACACAGGCGGTGCCGGTGTTATCGAAGCGCCGGTCAGCCACATGGGGCCTTGACGCAGACACATCCAGAACCCATGATGGCTTGACAGGGGCGGTAGATGGAGGTCAGTGTTCCCCTCTCCCATGCTGCCGACGGGCTGCCGTGGCTATGGGACGCCCCGTCGGCCTGGCCCTACTGCCGGTCCTCCCTCCCCGTGTGGAAGCGCGGCGGCTGGGCCAGAAACCGCGCCATCCGGGAGGGGCAGCGGGGATGGGACGGGTTGGAAATTCGACACGACGAACCGAGGGCACGGTCTTGGCTTTGGGCCCATGTCTTTCCGCCCGAGATGGGAAGATTGGGTGACTGAGCAGGAAACCCCTAAACCCCCCCTCTCGGCACTTGTCTCCCTCGGCCTGCGCCGAGCATGGCCGGCCACCGCCCTGATAAGAGCGCGCGAGAAGCCGCTCTGTGCCCAGACGGCCAGGCACAAACCTCTCTGGTCACTTCTCGTCGTTTCCCTCTCCCATCGAACCACCTGCTCGCTCTCCATCTCCCCGCACCTTTTCCCTGGCTTGGCCACCGTCTCCACGCTTGCGTGTGTAGCGGTACGTGTTTGTGTGGGTGTGGGCGTGCGCTCGTGTATAACATCTGATCGCATCCCGGATCCAGGCCGTCCCATCTCTTTCTTTCTCGCTCGAGAGACGCTTCCTTGGACCCTCCCTACCCCCCACGGTACCGTCGACCTCCGCGGGGCCGGCCAAGGGCGAAGAAGAAGTAGAGACGAAGAAGAAAAGAAAAGAAAACCCTCGGTTTATTCCACCCCCGAACCGCCCAGGATGAGCAGCAGCAGCAGCAGCAGCAGCAGCACTGGCGACGCCGCGGCGGCCTTCAAGCCCCGCATCGCGGCCTCCAGGCCGCACTCGGACCCCAAGGAACACAACCAGCCCATCGCCGACCCCGTCGCGCACTTCCAGTCCATCCCCTGGTGCGCCGTCCTGATCAATGACAAGGCCAACCTCGAAGTGCTCGTGCCGGACCGCCGCCCGCTGGCCTCGGGCGAGAGCAACTTTGTGCGCAAGACCAGTACGTAGGAACCCTTGTACCCTTCGCCCCCCTTCTTCTCCTTTACCCCCACCCTCCTCTGTACTCCCATCCTCCCTCCTTCTCCTCTCCCACCACGTAGAGACAGAACCCCCGCCCCCCTTCCCGCGCTCTCACGGCAGACGCGGGCCTGACTGACCCCTCCCCCCCTCGTCGGCAGTGAACACGTCCTCGACGGTCCGCGCGTGCGTGACCTTCTTCCGGGTCCTGCGGCCGGCCGCCTCGCCGGCCGAGGCGGAGCGCCAGCGCGCCATCAGCCGGAGCGCGGCGCTGCTGGCGGGCGGCGGGCCCGCGCACGGCGAGGACCCGCGCAACCCCTTCCTGCTCTTCACGGCCCTGCTCGACATCGGGCCCGACTGCGAGGGCTACGCCAAGACCCTGCACGGCGGCGTCTTCCCCCTCATCCTCGACGAGGTCATGGGCACCGCCGCCAACTTCCAGAGCCCCCGCGGCGCCTACACCGTCAACTTCACCACCAACTACCGCCGCCCCGTCAAGACGCCCCAGGTCGTCGTCGCGCGCGGCCGCGTCGTCAAGAAGGACGGTCGCAAGCTGCACGTGCGCGGCTCCATGGAGGACAAGAACGGTGAGTCCCCCCCAATTTCCATGCCAGAACCCTGGCAAAAAACAAAAAACCGAAAGAAAAAAAAAACCTTGTGCTGAGCCACGTCGACGGCAGGAAATATCGTGGCCGAGGCCGAGGGGCTCTGGCTGTGCATGGCGCACGATGTTGGCCGAAGCCAGTTGTAAAGGCGAACCCTGGCTGGGGGAGAAGGGTCATCGGGGATTCCGGTTTACGGACGGCCGGCGTATGATGCCAGGGAGAGGGGGGGGGGGGGGGGGGGAAGAAGAAAAAAAAAACACAGGGGCTTCCCGTCACCTCCCCTCCCCGGGAGGATCCAGGGGCTTCGATCATAAATGGCAACGGGGTAGAGCGGGTGTTGCTCGGCTTGACGCATCTTGGCCCGGAATGCCCTGAGAGCCTGTTGCTCAAGTACCCACGGAATTACTACCAATAGTAAAGTAATACTTTCTGTCCACAAGAAGCAAAACCTTGAGCGCTGATGGTGAGGTGTACACACCGTCGCAATAAGGAAGAAGACTTGCAGCACCATCAGCAAGGTTCTCAATCCGTCCGTCTCTCTCGATCAGCACCTGGTTTCCATGAGTACGTAAGAACTATTGTTCAATCCTACGACTAGAACTACTTTAGGGTTCAAATAATTACCAACCTTGGTATGCACCGCCAGGTCCAAGAATGTCTGCTCCCAACGCCTGTTGAATAACACCAAGTACTTTGGCTACCTCTCCCATCAATCATCGCAACGCCACGAAAATGCCACACGATCAAGAAGGACGGAACATCGGCTTGCATCCGTCCATCTGGCTGTCCTCATCCTCCGCCTCGCTAATCCGCCTTGATGGCACTGCAGCCTGCGATTAGCGTCGAGTCCCGAGGACGTTGGGCCAGGAGGGCCAACTTACCCGTAAATCCTCCTGGCGAAAGCGTAAGCCGCCAGGAAGCCTACAGTGCCCGTCAAGAGCCCATACACACAGCAGGCCATGAAGCTGTAACTGAAGAACAGCATCGAGCTCACGAACCCGGTAATGTGCAGTTTGGCAAAGTAGTACCATACGCAGTAGAGGAACACCCAGAACGCGCTTCCGCCGCCGACCAGGAAAGACTGCCACCACCAGTGGTAATTCTCCGAGCAAAGCTGAATGTAAACCGTCACCACCGTAACCTCGGCAATGGTAAGCACGAGGATGACCGAGACGACGGCAAGGAAGCCAAAGACGTAGTAGTACCCGCTCTTGTCCTGCCACATGGACTGGAAGACGAAAAGCAGTTCGACGAAGATGACGGCAAACGGGATAAGACCGGCCAGCAGCACGGACTGGAGGCTTTTGATATACCACGCTTGCCGCGGTACCTGCCTGGGCATGTTACTTGTCTTGGTGGGATGCTCCCAGGCGCCCGTTCGGACATAGCCGTACCAAGAGCCAGCATAGACGAGGGGGACTTGTATGCAGAGCCACAGGAGGACGAGCCCGAGGAGGGTGCCGAATGGAATCGCCGTGCTCGATGCCTGCGCCCAAACAAACAGGTTCAGGATGAAGAGGAGGCCAAAGAGGAGGCCGGGGAACAACACGGCCGTGACCAAGGCGTTCCGTCGAAAATCCTGGCCGTCGAAAGTCTTGTACACTCTGGCCGAGAAATAGCCCGAGAATGTGCCCGCGAAGACAAAGAGTCCGACGCCCGCGCTGATGAAACCGCCCCGGAAGCTCGGGTTCAAAACCCCAATGGCGCTCAACAGCACGAGACCCATGGCCATGAACAGCAACTGCATCCCCGATCCAACCATAGGCGCCAGGAGGTAACCGTACGCAGGCTTGCGGAAGACGTCGGCGTGAAGTAACTTCCACCCCGTCACATCCTCGAGCGCCTCGTCGTCCGAGGACGTGTCGACGTCGTGGTCCGGTCCGCTCTCCTGGTCCAGGAGGCCGAGGCCCACTTTCTCCGACTTCCTGGCGGACACTCCTTTCCGCTTAGTGCGAAGCTTGCCGTCCTCGGCCAAGCCCTCCTTGTAATTCTTGATGTCGGTCCGGATCGTCTTGGCGAGAATTATGAGTACGATGCCCGTCAAAAGAGCACAGATGATCAACGAGTTGACAATGGCTAGCCAGTGTATCCTGGAACCCTCCTCCTGGTTGACAAAGTACAAATCCCAGCGGTGGTCCCACTCGATGGAATCGTCTTGGCGGAAGTAGACCGAGTAAGTGTAGGGGATCGTCATTGTTGCGTTGTCATTAGGATCCTCCATCTCCTCGGGGTAGTAGGACGAGTCGGGATACTGGGCAGCAAGGTCGGTTGTCTTGTTCGGGGCCATGTAGAGCTCCAGGCCATCGTCGATGTCATGGAGGTCCTTGGGGCAACCGTCCTCGCGCTTAGCACCCGGCCCAATGCTCTTGGTGTAGACCTCGAACCCGACAATGACTTGGGCCCCCTTCTCGCCAGCGCGGCCCGGAGCTCTCCGATGGCGGATGACGACGGTGTGGTGGTTATTGAGGAAATAGCGCGGCTTGCCATTTCCGGCGGAGTAGTCGGTAAAGCCAAGTTTGAAGCCCGCCGCATAGTACTTCCGCGACTTGTCGACCGTCACGAAGCTCGTGGCCCCGGGAAGGTTGTCGACGATCCATTCCACCACATAGCCGTCCTTCACCAACTCTTTGGCCCTGCCGAGGTCCTGACGGTTGATCTCCTGGTTGCAAACGAAGCTGCACTCCTTGTCCTGGCCCATGATCAAGTCAAGGTCCGAGGTTATGATGCGATCGCCGCGAAGAACCTCGCCCAGATTGAGCGAGATGCTCTGGCCGCTGAGCAGACCGCCTCCAGCTTTCTTCCCCGTCGGAGGGCAGACGAAGGGAAGATCGTAGTAGGCATATTGCAGTTGCGTATTGTCCGAGTAGACCTTGTTCACGAGCAGGGGAATCTGTTCGCTGTTGTGGTACGCCTTGACCGACCAGCCTGGGAAACACGTGTCAGCGGGCGCGTTGGGGACAGAAGTGGCGCGGTCAATGCCCCAAAGTAGCAACATACCGGGAATATAGAAGGCCGCGGCCTGGGAGATGGCGAGAGACGACAAGAGCCACCTCATAACTGACGGGCCAGGTTTGACCATGATGAATGGAGGGGGGGGACGTCACTGCGATAGCAAAGGCATCCAAAGAGCGCAGCACGACGGGGTCGTATAAGGGTGGTACGGGCTAGGCTATAGGCATCACAATGTTTCACGGCGCGCAGGGAACACGGGGAATCTGGCGGTGGTGTCGCCGGGCGGCGGTGGGATGGGCGGCGGTGCTTGCGCCTGACGTGAGATAGTCGACGATCAGCGCGCACAAGGAGGACGGGTGGAGGCGATGCGATGGATTGACGGCAGACGGCAGCTGGGTGGCTAAGTAATGTACCCAGGTAGCTGAGGCGAGCGCCGTGATGGGGAAGTGCCGGTCGAGGGGACAAATCGTCTGCTGCGGAAGGGGACGGGAGCAGGCAGGCGGTTCAACGAGTGTAATCGGTACCGAGTACCCTGGGTGGTGTTGCGCGGGCGGCGGCGGGTGTAACGAGGGCTGGCGGGCGAGGGTGGATGGCTGCGTTTGCTGTGACGGGGGGCGTCCAGACGGGCAATGGTTGAGCTCAACGCAGCAGGGAGGCACACCGGGGCTTCGGGCCCAACCGGCAGTGCGCACCAAGAGGAGGGGACAAGATGGTGATCTCGGGGACGATGGCGGGCGGCGAAGGCGAAGGAGCGCGGGCTGGCCAAGTGGGCGGCGGGCGGGCGAGGATCTCGGGCGAGGACCCGCGGAGGGTCTTCCTGCAGGTCGACTCCTCCTCTCCCTCGTCGCAGCTCGGGTAGGTGGCTTGGCTGCGGCAGCCGAAGGATTGGCGCGGAGGGATGCGGAGGGATGGCTGATGGTGGATGCTGGTGTTCTTGCGGCGGGTCGGTTGGCTGGTTGGGCCTGCTGCCGGTACTGGGGGTGCTGGTGCTGACGCTGATGACGACGCACGCTTACAGCCCTCACGATACACCGAGAGCACGGCGGCTAATAACGAAGGCGGCCGCGATACGGGCCCCGGATCCATTTGTTTCGGAGCCGCGTATTGCCCACGGATGCCTTCTCTTGGCCCCCCGGTACACTGATCCAACCTATGTACAGTATCGGAGTCCTATCGATGCATGGTGGGAGGGAGCAGTGCAGGCGCGCGGATGAGCCCGGCGAACCGCCCGGCTCGAGTATTACAATAAGGTTGAAACTACCCGGCGAGATGCTGGATGGCTTGGTGCAACTAGCTGTCTGTATGGGATCCCCAATATGGGATCCCCAATATGGGATCCCCAATATGGGATCCCCAATATGGGATCCATCCCATCGTGAAATGGATGCATAGATCCCTACCACGACCAATACCTACAGTTTTCACGTGCCCCAGCGTCGGTTAAAACATGTCCCAGCCATGTTCAGTCCGCCATTCACTGCAGCCACTGGTGCCTGCGGCCAAAAGCTTTTTTTCCGACGCGGCCAGGGTCCTCTCGTCGGTGTCTCTCCTCGAGGAACACTAATGAAACCAATGGCAGTGTCACAGATCGATTCGACATTGTCTTCCTGCTGCATTAATTATCGATTGTGCAGCCGCCCGCCCCAAGAGGATCATGACGGATGACTTGGATTTGTCTGCCGTCCCCCTCTTTGCCCCGGAGTCGCACATAGAGGGTCATGCAAGCACCCGGCCCTTCCGACCCCGATACCAAAATAGTTTAACCATGGCCTATGTATGTCGATCGTTCGGGCAGCCGTGCCGAGACACGGGAGATTGACAAGACGGGGATGTATTGCCGGCACCACTCAAGCATCGGTCGGCCAAAGAGGGGGGGCTGCGACATGCGTGCTTCAGGTCGCAGGAAAATAGAAGAGCGGCTGGCTTGTTGGCCGTCGAACCCAACACTGAAGGCCTGCACAGATGGTCCCTTCGCCCCAGCATAGGGTTGCTGAGGTCTCTCTCCGCATGCAGGTGGCAGGATTCGATAGTACCGTGCTCCGTATAATGGGTATGAACAAGTCTCACCGGCTCCGGCTACGATACAGCCGAATCCTTTGCGGTTCGTGGATCCCTGCAGACCCGGCCGAACATTGGCAACACAAGCCAGTGTGAGAACGGACTGCAGGCAACCCGGGACACCGAATTAAACCCCTCTCACATCTCTGTAGGCTAGCGAAGCCCTCGATGGTAGTGGCATCAAAGCCCCCATCAAGGGGCAGTCGGACGGCCTGGTCGGCTCTGAAAGCATTGGGCAACCCCGTGTCGCCTGGAATGTTCACGTGCGTGATGGCTCGGCCCCGGGGGGGGGGGGCCACTGACGTCCATCTTTCATATGTCGGGAATTACCAGGTAAATACTTGAGTAGGTGAACGGGGTCAGTATTGAACATCCAGCGTGGATACCGAGCAGGAACAGAACGCTTAAATGAAATCTAAGAAGGCGTACATCATAGAGTCGGAAGACTGGAATGGTTGATGCCGGGCGCACGCCTCGGTTGCCTTCTACTCCCGTCTGTATCGAGAGTGTAAAGAAAGTGAACTGATGTTCGATAGATGTGCATCATCTCAACATGCCAATGCATCTTTGTCGCTGACTAAAGGCTCAAGGTGTAAAGGTTCAGATCACAGTGCCCACGAGACACGCATACAACACGTGTCGTAAGAGCTGACTGCACTGGATAAAGGCAAACTCCAGAGATGCATCGAGTCCCTAGTTTGAACCCCATCTAGCATGGAGGAATGTATCCAGTCTTATAGGTCTTTACTTAAGCTACCCATCCATATTGCCACAGGCAGCAACTGGATACGGCAAGAGACAGAAGCAGGAGCGGAAGGCCGACCTAGAGAACGATGGACGTGTATGCCTTCGTGAAAGAATCCACACCATCCCATAGGTAGCGATGGTATGACCTAGACATGGGGGGGGACGTATTCGGCATATATTCAGAAGAGCCTCTAGAACATGAGATCGGGGTGATTGTCCCGAGAACCTCGTGCGAACCTCCCTGTCTGGGTACCGCCAGCGTCAAACCTGCAGACCTTCAGATGGGAGGCCTCGTCTCTAAAACGGGACCAAGCCACGCGTCCAAGGCTTTGCGAAGCCGAGAGGTGTCGTTACTCCGTCTTCTTACTAATTCGGACGCACAAAGAGGGACTCTGCTCATTTGCCGCCAAGACGGCCCTCGACCTTGGACTTTTCCTGGGACCGAATATTCGCCAGGTCGTCGCGTGTCGCGTTGTACTGGGCTGTCACCTGGTTGAAAGGGTTCTCGGGAGACTTTTCGAATTCCTTGCGGACCCGGTCCTTCTTCTGGTTCAAGCGCAATCCGGCGCCGCTGCCGTCGGCCTCCATCTCCTGCAGTCGCCTCTCCTCGTAGGCAGCGTACGCGGCCTTGAACCGTCTCTCGGGGTGCTTGTCGATCTTGTCCTGGCTGTTGCTCGTCACGCCCAGTGCGTCGATAGCATTGTCGATGCCGGAGGCGTTGAGCGAGGGCAGGGCCGAGTCGAGCTGTCCCAGATCCAGAGTGCCGCGGCCCGTCTTCTTCGCGGCGGTCTTGGTGTTCTTGGGTCCGGTCCGGCTCGGGGCGCTGGCCTCCTCCTCGGCCAGGGCGGCATCTCGCTCGGCCTTCTTCTTGGCCTGCTCGGCCTTTTTGGCGGCTTCGCTCTCCCTGCAAGAGGCCGGGTCAGCAGTCTTCGGCGCGTCACGGGCGGGCGGGCTGCTGCTCACTTCTTCGCGTTCGACTTGGAGCCCTTGGCCCACTCAGCCGACTCGGCGGCTTCCCGCTTGGCGTCTTCAGCGGCAGCCTTGGACGCTGCGGCCTCGGCCTTCTTCGCGTTGCCGGCCGCCTTTTTACTGTTCTCTCCTCCCTTCTTGCCGGCCATGGCGAGTGAGTGAGTGAGTGTGTGTGTGTGTGTGTATGTGTGTGTGTGTGTGTGCGCGCGCGCGGTTGACGGTCGAGCGCGAGGGTGCTCGTGTGGGTTGGTCGCTACGGCTTATCCGAGGGCTGGAGGATGAATCACGACAGGTCGTCCTGGAGTCGAGGGTTGTGGAAGCCGACCGGTTGCTGCAACAGCCCGGGTGGATGGTTGGGCGACAAGTAGGCGGTGGTGCTTTGGGTAGGTTACTTCCAGGCTTGCCGGGTATGGCAACAAAAACGGCCTACCGAGATGCGTCATGGGGTCCCGATGCGCCGAATGCGGCCCTAAGGTGGGATGGACATCCGCAAGCTCTAGCTGGCCGGGCACACAAGGACCTTGGAACGCCCGCCCATCGGATCAGTTCTGGTACCGATATCCCGGGAGAGTATTCCTCTGCCAATTCCAGTGCGATTTGAAAGTATACTAGACTCCGTGGTTTACATCGTCTTCATGGGTGCTTGGTTTCTCTAAAGCAACCAAACCCATCGAGACCTTGGCCCGCGTCGCCTTCTGCATTGCCCCACCGCGGGGCAGTTTGGGTACGGGCATCCATTCCCAGAGCCCATCCCATGCGCCCGCTGTCCAGCCGGGTACGCGCAAGACCCTTCCGACTTTGGGGGGCATTTGTACCTGGGCATCCTGGATGACGGGGAAGAATGGACACAAGCGTTTACCGTCTCGATTTGGCGCTGTGCTGGGAATAATGCGTCAAATCCAGACATACAAACTGCGCGCATCGATCGCCATACAAGTTTGGTAACGAAAGCGAATACCCCAGCATGGAAATTAACCCCCCCTCCCCCCAGGTCCTGACCAAAGCAGTGTAGGCTATCGTCTGATCCGATGCAGTCGGGGTTTACTACGTTAGGCTGGGAAGGACTTGAGGCCCACATCTCACACCGCAGTGTATTCATTAATTGATGCATAACCTCCTTCACACTGGCCTTGGACGGGGGACGGGTGAGTGTCGCTTCACCAGCTTGACACCTTTTGACAATCATTCCGACGTCGCTCAAAGTCCCACACGCATTCCCCGACGCCGCCATGGCCTCCTCTAAGCTGTCCACCCTCCCGTCTCTGCGGAGACAGAATCTCCTGATCGAGTTGTACGTCTCGAGCAGCCGTACCCACAACGTGCTTGTGCAGCGGCTGATGATAGGGGTATAACTGAAGCGCCGGGCTGAAGCAGTCTTGCCCGGAAGGCGTCTTCGTGAGCCTGACGCCTGGCGACCCGAGTCTCTGGTCGGGCGTCGTGTTTATCCGCAGTGGTGTGTAGTACCTCGCTCCAGGCTTTCTGCTGCCGACCGCATCATTTGTGGTCATCTAACAGTCACATCGAGGCCCGTACGCCCCGGCGGTTCTGCGTTTCCAGATCTCTTTCCCGGACGCATATCCCAGTTTGCCGCCGCTGGTGACTTTTGCAACTGATATGTTCCATCCGTTGATCACACCGCTCACTACCTACATGTACACCACCGACATCCAGGACAACGGCACTGTCAGTGCCACAGACGAGGAGCGTCTGCCCCCGGGGGGCTTCAGCCTCCGCCATGGGTTCCCCGAGTGGTTCGGTCGCCGCAGTAACAGGGCAAGTAACGCCCAGCAGCAGTCGCTGCCGCAGATGCAGACACCGCCGCGTCAAGCCAGGGCACCTGTGAGCAACATGGGGACACCTAGCTCCAGGGCCTCGGCTGTGGGCGGCTCTCCCGGGTTTGCCGAGACTCGGAAAAGGGACATCTCGACGTTCGAAGTGCTACGGTACATCCGACGTACGTTTGACGAGGAGGACGTGCTTGACTCGGTACCCTTGGCAGCGGCAGGCAACCCGGGCGCATGGCACGCATGGCGGACCCATCGACGGGATAACGGCAAGGTGTTTGAGGATGCACCGGCGGGGGATGCCGAGAAGACTTCCGAGGAGTGGAACTGGGAGGGCGTGTGGGAGGAGAGAGTCAAGAAAAGCATCGCCGCCAGTCTGTCCGAGCCCGTGCTGTTCGGTGGCGCCGGCGGCACGGATGATGTCGTAAGTGCCTTTCCTCGAAGCTCCCACCCGCCACCTGCTCAGATGAGCAGATTGGAAGGCTGCGTGCTAACCTGTCGTTATTTCCTTAAGATCAACTTCTTGAACATGGAGGAAGGCGATGTGGAGTCGGTCAAGAGCAACCTTCTGCGCACGTTGGAGGGCTCTCCCTCCTGAATTAGGTACCTACTTGATCAACATGCATCGAAAGGCCTCGATCACTCACAGCAGGAAGGCTTGCTGCTGGGTTAGGCGCTGGTTCGGTCCAAAAAGCCGAGCTGGGTAGATAAGTACTATGGAATCCATCCTCCGACGACACGCCCGATCGCCTGGCCACCTATAAGTATCCAGAGCACCAGCACCGCGCGTGCATGTAGGATGGCTAACGACACTGGCCTACACCCCGGTATCATTGTTTTTATTGCTTCGTTTCTTACTCTCCTCGTACTGGCGTTCGTCCTCACCATCCTGCGCGGGTTTGATCTGATACCAACCCGGGCCGACTGTCGTCGCCGGCTCCGTCAATATATCTGCCCCTTAGCTTCAACTCCCCGGCCTGCCTGGCCCAGTTCTTCGCAAGGTACACTGCAGAGTGTAGGGACTATAGAGCGCCAATTTGTCGGACAGGAGCGTCGCCCGGTCGCAGAGTCGCCCTTCAAGGCCATCGATTATGGATCGCGACCATCTCAACATCGCGATTGAGCCCCCTCCTTTACGGATCGCCAGGTTCGGGGACATCATGTCTCAGTCGCCAACAAATACCCCAAGGAGTATCAGTAGGACAATCAATCACAGCATGGAACCCATCCCGCACTTACCGGCAGACAAACCGCTGGCTGTTCTGAAAAAACGCAGACACGGCACCAGCCAGACACACAGCAGCGAGTGCAGCGAGGAGAAGTCTGGCAGGCGCACTCCAAGCCTATTTACGCCGAAGAGTTCCTCCAACTACAATGAAGTGCTTCGAAGTCGGACACCCAAGTTCTTCAACAAACTGAGGTCACTGTCAAGCAACCGTGCGATATCCGCCAAGGCGACTGGCCGCGCGGCGAGCTCTCATAATCTAGAATCGAGTGCGTCTCCTGGATGTCCGCCATTTTTATTGCCGGAGACGCCCGAATCGGAAGGCGGCAGCAGCACTGAAGCATCGTACGACCCTGAACCATTCATGCCCTTGGGCTACGATGGGTTTCGTCGGCATAGCTCCCGGCAGGCTGGCAGTCCGCCTTCCGCCGTTGCAAAGAGCAGTGATCATGGCCTGGATGCGTACCTCCTTGTGCCACAGATTTCCATCACGCCAGACGTCAAAAGGGTAGGAGAAAATGGTCCCATGATGGTTTAGGCTGCCATCGAGGTATCTGGGCAGCTTTGCCGCCCATCCTCATTCGAGTCCGACAGGGGTATGAGAAATGCCACGCACCAGACGCACTCTTTCCTGCCGGTTCGTCACTACGAGTCTGGTCTTTCTCGGTATGGCTACCTGTATGACGTAGAGGTAGAGGTACTCCCGGCGTCCGAAAGTGTCGTTATCGAAGTGCTGTACGACAAAGCCACTACGTGAGTTGCACCCTGACACCCCTTTCCAACCGTTATGTATAGCAAGTGTCTGATGATTCGGACAGAAAGCTCGGGCCGGGCTCCAGCATTCTGACCTTGGCTCGTGTCAGACTCAACAGTCCACAGCCCCCATCCACCAGTGAGGAAGCACCGGCTGAGCCCGAGAGTCTGATTGCCGACCTCGAGTATTGGCTCGGAAGTGCTGTCACAGAGTACATGAACATCAGACTGCTGTACCGACACTCTGGATTTCCCAAGTCCAAGGATTTGTCTGTCATGGAGGGCGTCTACAAGTGCCAAAGCCGGCTGGAGACAACCGCCACCGCGGCTATCAGGCTCAATAATCCCAGGTCGGCATGGTCGCCGAGCCCAACCCCATCGCCAGTGTCGGACTCTTTGTTCACCATCATCGCTTCCCATTGGGGCCCGATACGGGCCAATGGTGTTATGGGTCAGATTATCGAGTCACGCTCGACGCCGCGGAAAGATGGCCATGGAATGACATTAAGAGATGAGACGACAGAAGAAACCACAGTGCCACCCGGGAACACCGACGCGGATCAACCATTGCATGTTCCCAGGCGGCAGACAAGTCTCCATAAGACGTCATCTGAAGAGTACGTCGACGGAGAAAGGAAGACCTTGACCGAGATGCGAAGCGCTTCAACGGGGAGACGCCCGAGTTATTTCGTGAGCCGTGTCAACAGGTTCAGTGGCTTTCCGACGCCACCTTCCATCAATGGTACTGGGAACCCCACTCCGAAGCACGATACCCAGTTGTAACAACAGCTGGCAAGGAAAAAGGAAGGACAGCGAACGGCAACTGGCGGTGCGGATGGTTTGCGCAATGTGGCCTCGTCCTCGAAGGGGGTCACTCTGGAAGAGAAGCGAGGGGCATCATTCACCAAGGAATGATGAAGGTTTATAGGATAGAAAAGTCCGGGAGACCAGTGAACGTGATCCAGCCGGAAGTCGCCATGCTGGATGACAGGGCCACGATGCGCGTCGGGCTTAGTTTGCCAGTTACATAGGGTATTACGAGACGGAACAGGGCACCGTTGCAGCACGCTGACATCGGTCTCATGTTTTTGGGAACTCTTTGATTCTTCTCGCAAGTACGACTTACAGCTCATCCCGCCAGGGGATGGAATCTTGTGCTCCAAGCTTCTCGACGGTTTTAGCTGCGGCCTTGTTCGCCTTGCGTACTGTGGCAGCGATATCAAAGTTACCGCCCTTGGCGGCGACCACGCCCAAGGCGTAGGCGCCCACGAAGGTGTCACCGGCCGCCGTAGTATCCACCACGTTGGCCTTCTCTGCGGGGATGAGCCCCTGCTCGCCCTTGGTGTTGAGGTAGAAGACACCCCGTCCACCGAGAGTCACGACGACGGTCTTGACGCCCTTGGCCAAGAACTTCTTGGCGACACCGACGAGGCCCTCTTCGGTGTTTAGGGCTTCCTCGGACACGCCCCCCATGATGGCCGCCTCGGTCTCGTTGAGGACGAGGTGGGCCAGCCCCTGGTAGGCGTCATCGGGCAGGGCCACGGCCGGGGCCGGGTTTAGCAGCACATCGACGCCGGCGTCGCGCGCGGCCTGCAGGGCGCGCAGCACGGTGGCGTGGGGGATCTCGAGCTGCATGATCAAGAGGTCGGGCTTGTCGCCGGGCAGGGTGGCGAACTGGTCAGGGCGCAGCGCGTGGTTGGCCTCGGGCGACAGGATGATGCGGTTCTGGCCGGTGGGCTCGTCGACGACGATGAGGGCGACGCCCGTCTTGAGGGCCTTCTCGGCGGCAACGCCCGAGACGTCGACGCCGTGGGCGGCCAGGTTGTCCATCAGGATGGTGCCGTACGTGTCGGCGCCGACGGCGCCAAGCATGCGGATGCGCGCCGTCGCGTCGTCCCGGCGGCTGACGTCATCCCCGCCGGCGCCGTGGCGCGCCCGCGACAGTTTGGCGCAGGCCACGGCCTGGTTGGCGCCCTTGCCGCCGGGCGACACGGAAAAGGACGTCGATGTCATGGTCTCGCCCGGCAGCGGGTGGTGCGGCACGTACGAGACCAGGTCGATGTTCAGCGACCCCAGGACGGTGATGAGGGGGGTTGGGGCGGCCATGGCGGGGTAGAGATGAGGGGCAGCAGCTGCAGCTGGCACGTCGGCGTTTCTCGGGGGGGGGGGGGGGGGGGGGGGACGCGTGGTCGTGGGCGGTTGTGTGTGTGGTGCGTGAGGGGAGGGAGCGGGAGGTAGCGGGAAGAAGTCCCCGCGGCTCGATAGGCAGGAGACGCTGTAGAGTTTGGGGAATGGAATAATTTCCCCTGGCGGCTGCCTGCTGATGTTGGGGGGAGGGGGAGGGGAGATACGTGGAGTTTCAACGAGGGGGGGGGGTGGGGGGGGGGGGGGGGGGTGAGCGCGTGGTCGTGGGCGTGTGTGTGGGCGTGAGGGAGGGAGACTTCGATAGTCCCCGCGGCTCGGATAGGCAGGAGACGCTGTGGTTTGGGGAATAGATGTCCCGCTGGCGGCTGCTGCTGGATGGTGGGGTACATACATGGGGAGATCGGGGAAGTTTCACGAGAACCAACGATCCGGCCTTCGGCCGTATTCGTGTGGCCCCCTTTCCCGTGTTAGCAATGAGCCGGCTCTTCCCCAGTTCCCGATGGAGAGAGCCACTGGGCCCCCCAATTCCCTCTGCTCATAGCCAGTGTGGCTCACGACACGACGTTGGTACGCGGGAGGGATAGGATCCCGCAAACCATCCATCCTCCATCCATCCATTGGGGGTATGGAGCAATTACCCCACATCCGATAACCCCCGCATTTGGGAGGACTGTCGATGCCTCCTCGACGTCGTCTCCGTTCCCACATGCCGTGACGGCGGGCTCGTCGGCAATTGCCGGGGAGTATATGGGACCCGGAAACCGCGGCCAAGAGCTCGTGCCCCGAGGTCGTGTGCGGGCTTTTCTGGACTGCCCAGGTGTCGCAGCCCTTCTCCTTGTCGCCCGCTTTGCGGTTCGACGCTCATCCCGCAGGGCGTGCTTGACACATAGGCCAGCCAACCTGCAGAGCGGACACGAGCGGCTGCTATGGCTGCCTCTAGAGAGCTACGGATAGCCATTGTCGGCGCCGGCACGTATACCCGAGTATGCCACCACGGCCTGCAGATGGCTAACGCTCGGGACAGGCATGGCCGGCCTGACCTGCGCCCTTAGCTTCGCCAAGAAGGGCTTCCGGCACATCGATGTCTACGAGACAGCGTCCGACCTGGGCTTCGTGGGCGCGGGCATCCAGCTGGCGCCCAACATGCTGCGGATTCTCGACCGCCTGGGCTGCTGGGAGGGCTCGGAGCTGCAGCGGGACGCGGCGGTGCTGCAGTCTACCGAGATCGTCGACGGCGCGACCAACAAACCGCTCGCGCACGTCGACCTGACCAATGTCGCGGGCCTGTACGGGTACGCCCACTGCACAGGGCACCGGTCGTCGCTCGCGGGCGGGCTGTACGCGGCGTGCCAGGCCGAGCCGGCCGTGACGTTCCACTTCGCGACAGCGCTGGTGCGGGTGGACGCGTTCGAGCCCGGGCGGCCGCGGTTCACGCTGAGGACGCGGGACGGCGCCGAGCGCGTGGCCGAGGCCGACGTGCTGGTCGGCGCCGACGGCATCAAGTCGGTGGTGCGGTACGCCATGCTCGCGGCGCTCGGCAGCGACGCCGAGGTCGAGGACACGGGGCAGGCCGCGTACCGCATCATGCTGCCGCGCGCCGCCATGGCCGCCGACCCGGAGCTGCTGGCCCTCCTCGACGCCCGCTGTGCCAAGCGCTGGATCGGCGAGAAGCGGCACATCGTCGCCTATCCCATCAGCGGCCACAGCATCTACAACCTGTCGACGTGCCAGCCCGACGCCAACTTCGCCGCCGCGACCAACGCCACGTACACGACCAAGGGCGACAAGGCCACCATGCAGCGTGTCTACGCCGACTTCTGCCCGCTCGTGCAGAAGATGCTCGACCTGGTGCCCGAGGGCGAGGTCTGCGAGTGGCGCCTGCGCAGCCACAAGGTGCTGGACCGCTGGACCGTCGGCGCCGCCGCGCTGCTGGGCGACGCCTGCCACCCGACCCTGCCGCACCTGGCGCAGGGCGCCGCCATGGCCATCGAGGACGCCGCCGTGCTGGCCGAGGTCGTCAGCCGCGCGCCCGCCGCCGCCCCCGGCAGCCCCGAGACCGCCGCCGCCCTCGCCCGCGCCCTGCGCGTCTACGAGGCGCTGCGCAAGGAGACGACGACGCGCCGCGTCGACATGGCCGCCTTCTCGGGCCGCACCCTGCACCTCGGCGAGGGCAAGGCCAAGGAGGAGCGCGACCGCCAGTTCGCCGCCGCCCGCGAGCGCGGCGCCCCCGTCCCCGACAAGTGGGCGAGCCCCGACGTTCAGAAGGTCATCTACGGGCACGACTGCATGCGCGAGGCCGCCGAGAAGTTCGATGCGCTGTATGCGAGTCTGGCATAGTTGGAGAGGCGGTGGAAGGGGGGGGGGGCATGGCTCAGCATTAGCGATGGTGGTTACGAAAGCAATAGCAGTAGCGGCGGCGGCAGCAGCGGCAGTAGCAGCAGCAGCAGCAGCAGCAGGAATAGTTGCCGTAAAATTCAACGCTCATCTGTATAAAGCAATGCAAATCAAGGGGAATGCCACAGTCCATAATGATCCCGAACGCCAACCACGGTAACCGACGTGCCAGACGGACGATCAACCGAATTCGCCCATACGCCTTGCTTGCATGCTCCTGTGATGGAAACCACTTTCCATCCTGTCCTACACGGCGCGCCCCTCCCATTGCCAAGCGCCTCCTTCCCACGCTCGCCTACCGGTTGGTAGACAGGTCGTGGCCGTGGTCGTTCAATTTCTCGATTCGTAGTGGTGGCAACTGCCCCTTCCCCCCTCCCTTCCCGCCATCGGCAAGACCATCTTGATCGCAAAAGATTCGCGCGCCGGGTTTCGTACTGGCCCCCCCTCGCTTAGAACAGCAAGCAGTCCAAGCAGCAGCAGCAGGCCAAGCTCGCCAGCAGAGCCTCGGCAAAGCTCGGCCCCGAGCTCTGATTCTGGTATCGGCCCTGGGGCGGCGGATAGCCGGGGCCGTAAGGCTGCTGGTAGTACCCGCCGGCCCCGGGCGGAGGGTAGGGCCCCGGGGGGTAGGGGCCTTGGGGTTGTTGGTAGTAGCCCATCTGGGGGCCGGGCTGGTAGTAGCCTCCGGTATTGGGCGGCGGGCCGCCAAACATGTGCTCCGGCGGCGGCGCCCCAGGTGGCGGCGGCCCGTAGTTGGCATAGTGGGCGGCGGGCGGTTGCGCGGGGCCGCTGTAGGCCGGAGGTTCATCGTTCTTGCCCGACATTCTTGCGTCGGTGGTGGCTGTGGTCCTCGGACGCGGGCGTGAACTGGTGGCGACTTCAGGGGCGGGCGATGCGCACCGCTTGCGGATGGGCGAGTCGAGCCGGGGCGATGGAACGGACGAGCGTTGCGGCGCTGGTGTATCCGGATTGGACGTGGGGAAAAGAGGAATGGCTGTCGGCGCGATGGGTTCGTAGAGGAAACGAGGAGAAATGGATGGCGTCCGCGCGACGGGCTGGGCACAGAAAGGTGTTTCGTTCGTATCCGGTAATGGTTGCGTGGCGGAGCGGCGGGAGCTTCGGACAGCTCAACTGCCGGAGGACCCTGCGGGTGTCAGATGGTCCCGAACTGGTTGCGAATAGGCAAAGCACGTGGTTGCTTCTTCGTCAGTTGCAGACAAGACCAAGGCCAGAATGCAGTTCAGGCAGCTCTCGTCTAGTGGTTGCAAATCAGCGTGTTGAGCGTGCGGAAATTGCGCTGAGCGAGGCAGCCGAGACCGTCCACGTGAGCGCGGTTTGATTATCGTACAAAAAGACACTCCCTTGGCAGGCCGACGAAGGGATGCGTTCGCCCTCGCCCCCGCCCCCCCCCCGGGGGGGACCTGCTACAGGCATATGCGGCTCCCCTGCAGCTCCTTCGGTCCCCCTTTGCCCGCGGGCGAGACAGGCAGAGAGAGAATGCCACCCGCGAAGAGAGGCCCAAACCACGCGCGTCTCAGGATGCGTCGCCACTCCTCGGTTGCCGGGAGGAACGGCGGATTGGCGAGATGGGACGGGAGACCTCCACTACCATTGGCACTGCGTAGAACGACCAAAGTCCGGGCCTTGCCACAGGCCGTGTGGATTCGCAGGTTTCTGTGGCGTTTGCCATCTGCTGCGCCTCTTTGGTTTCCGAGGCTGCCGAGCCGAGCGCCACGCCCCTGATTACGGGTTTGACAGGCGGGATGATGAATGAAGCCTGCATCCAAGGCCAAGCCCCTCGATGCCCAGACAAGGGTAGGCGTTGCCTGTCTCCTGTGTAACATAGTCGGTGATGAACCCAGAGGCTACGCACGGTGCCCTGGGCACGACTCTCGGGGTGCGTGCCTAAGCTCGTATGTAGGTAGTTCCACGAGCCTCTCCAGGCAACCAGCATGTACTAATACACAACTCTACACACAAGCTACCCGGAGCGGTGGTGACATACATACCCAAACAAACGACTCCTCTTCTCCTGCATCGCGCGCCCACCGCACCGCGGCATGTCGACGGGCGATACCACGCTGCGTCGCTCCCGCCGGTTTCCCAGCTATAGACGACCTGTCATCCGCATGGCCTCCTGACCGACTGGGGGGTGGGCCCGGTGAGGAGGGCTCTGCAGGCGCCCTGGGGCGACTAGTTGATTAGCTGACTGAGCCCAAGCTGACCGCATAGGGCCCGAGCGATGCTGAGACGAACTGGGGGATGTGCAAGACGGCCGTCCGACAAGCCGACCGATGGGCCGAGACGGGGCGACCGGTGAGGCCATCGCGCGAAAAGCAACCACTTCGACGAGACTACGCTCCCGGTACGTGGGCGTCGTTTGTTACTCGGTGGATCGCTCGTGCAAGTCATTGGGGCCACGGCAGCCAATTGGACGCGCTCGAGGCCACGAGGGCCACGGGGTCACGGGTTGGCTTTGGTCTCTTGCCCTCCGAGACTCCACACCATTTGGGGCCAAGTTCCCTCGTCACATCCCGGACAGCAAACAAACACGGGCAGGAAACGAACAAACCGGCGGGCGTCGGTCGACGAGTCGCAACTTTTTCTTACTGCCTCTTCTGGTTTAGCCCCCTCCCGGGGCCGTGGCAAACCCGAAGACTTTGATTTCTCGTAAGGTGCCGCCCGGACAACACTGGTTGTATATGTAGGTATGTACAACTGGAACCCTGGCTGCCTTCCTTGGCCTTTTCCCTATTTGGATGCCCTCGGAAGTTGACCAAGGCCCTGGTTAGGAGCTTCGCCGCTGCTAGCACTTGACCAGCCATCACGTCTTACACGCGGCCCGGCCACCGCATTGCTGAGAAAGCGGCGTACAGGCGCCTTGCCGAGCTGACCGGTCCCCGGCTCGCCAACCACTGCTGGCGCGGTAGCGCTGTAGCGTCTCCCGGGCCACCTCCTCTTCTCTCTCCCTCTCCCCTGCCGGTGGCTGGCGGAAGAAGCCTGCGGCCACGATGGGTGACACGAGTTTGACCTTCCCCGAGGCTGAGGCCAGCAAACTCGAGCGTCACCTGCCTCCGGCGTTCGCCCATGCCACCTCGGGCTTCCTCCCATTCGTCACCTTGACCTTTGCGACCTCCCTGGACTCGGCCCTGGCCCTGGCCCCGGGAGCGAGGACGGCGCTGTCGGGGCCCCAATCCAAGGCCATGACGCACTACCTGCGTAGCCGCCACGACGCCATCTGCGTGGGCGTCGGCACGGCCCTGGCCGACGACCCCGGGCTGAACTGTCGGATCCGGGGCGTCGGGGCGGCGCGCCAGCCGCGCCCCATCATCATAGACCCCAAACTGCGCTGGCAGTTTACGGAAAGCAGCAAGGTGATGCAGCTGGCCCGCACCGGCCGGGGCCTGGCCCCCTACATCGTGACGACGCGGCGCGACCCCCCGGCGCGCCAGAAGGAGGTGCTGCAGCGCGTGGGCGGCAAGTACATTGTGCTCGAGGCGGCCGACCCCGAGAACCCCGCGTTCCAGTGGAAGGACATCCTGCGGGCGGTCCGGGCCCAGGGGCTGCGCAGCATCATGATCGAGGGGGGCGGCCAGATCATCAGCGCCCTGCTCGAGCCGGCCAACGCGAAGCTGGTCGACTCGGTCGTGGTGACGGTGGCTCCCACGTGGCTGGGCCAGGGGAGCGTCGTGGTGTCTCCGCCCCGGAAGCTGGACGCCAACGGCCAACCCGTGGCTGCAGCTCGGCTAGCGGATCCGACCTGGATCCCGCTGGGCGAGGACGTCGTCCTGTGCGGCGCCCTTGCCAAGCCGTGACAGCGGCCGCGGGGAAGAGCCACGACCGCCGGCGTGGGAGCAGATTTGTTCGTGTTCACAGCAGCGTAAGAGGGTCATAAAACTTAGATTAGGCAACCGGTGTGTACATTAGCTGCGCCTTCACAAGCCGCCGTGCACCGTACAAGTGCATTGCCACATCCAGAACGCTCGGGGGTATCAGATTGGTCCGTTTGCTCTACTTCAGGCTCATGTTAAGATGGCCTCCCCACCTCAGGGAGCACGTGGGGCTATCATCCTCTTTCCGGGGGTTTCTTTTCTTTTGATCTGCGCACCGGCGCCGCCGCCGCCGTAACACCCAAACCTCCACTGTCCATTGTCCCGCCCTCAAAGGTGCCCCCTCCACTTGATCTCGAGCCAGCGGAACGGCAGGTAGAAGAGGCCGGTCACGAAGAAGGCCATCTCGAAGCCAATGTCGCCCGTCTTGGCGGCAATGGGCCCCGTGTACCACGCGGCGGCGAGCCCCGGGACGACGAGGCCCATGGAGACGAGGGAGGCGGCGAGGGCGGGGACGCCCGAGGGCAGCCGGCGGCCGGCGTTCCAGATGGCATGGTCGTAGGTGGCGAAGTCGCGGCGGCGGAAGACGAGGAGCTCCTCGAGGAGGACGGCGTCGAAGCAGCCGGCCCAGTAGCCGATGAGGGCCAGGAAGTTGTGCAGCGACTCCTCCCACTGCTCGGCCACCTTGATGCCGATGGGGATCATGACGACGCTGACGACGACGATGAAGAGGTACCGCGGGACCTTGGTGAAGATGGGCAGGACCATCTGCAGGTTCAGCGCGATCGAGTACATGGAGATGGCCAGCTGGCCCAGCACGCTCAGCGCCAGGAGGACGAGCACGAACTTGCCGAAGCCGCCGACGGGCGCCAGCATGGCGGCAAACACGCCGCCCGCGCCGTAGGCGGCGTAGGCGTCGGCCCACCCCGGCACCATCGGCACCGCGCCGCCCATGGCGGACCCCAGGATCAAGAGCGGCACTGACGGCGTCAGCAGGCCGAGGTAAATGTAGGTGAAAACCTTGATCCTGCGCTGCTCGTCAGCCATCTGCACACGGGCAGGAAAGAGGGGCGGGGCGGCCGTGGACTCACTTGGAGGCTTGGGGGTTGTAGTAAACGCCGTAATCCGAGGCGGTGCCGCCAAAGGTGATGAAGTAGCCGGCGATCAGGCCGCCGTAGGAGACGATCTGGGTGGCGTCCACGGGGCCCACGGGGGCCTGCTGGAAGAGGTGCTTGCCGCCGCAGCCGACGGTGATGAGCAGGGCGACGAGGTTGGGGATCCAGCTCCAGCGCTCCCAGGCGTGCAGGGCGCGGAAGCCCAGCAGCGAGACGGCGAAGCTGATGAGGACGGTGATGACGATGCCGACGTCGACGCCCACGCGGCCGGGGTCGATGGCGGCGATGGTCTGGCCGCCGACGATGGCCGACACCAGCGTGAAGCCCGTGATGGTGGCGGCGTTGAGCAGCAACGGCAACGTCACGAGGTAGAGCCCCCACGAGTACCGCGCCTGGATCAGCTGCCGCATGCCCGTCTGATACCCGCCGCAGCCCATGTAGGCCGGCGGCACGCAGCACAGCAGCGAGAAGAACAAGATGGTCAGGGCCGAGTCGCGAAGGCTCATGCCGAACGTCAGCGTGCTCAGCATGCCGGTGGGAATGCTGCCGCGCGGGTTAGTCGAGGGCAGGCGACGCACATGCCGGGGAGGGGCGAGTGGGGAGGTACGTACGGCAAGACACAGAGCAGGGCCGTCGCGAAGACGGTATACAGGTTGTGGTAGCGCGTGTCGGTACGCCGCTCGACGGGGACGGGCTTGATGCCGTTGTCCTCGACGCCGGCGTCCAGCAGCCGCTGGTACCACCTGGGATTCTGCTCGGCCTCGGGCTTCCAGACGATGCCCTCCTCGACGCTGAGGAAGGACGCGAAGCCGCCGCCGCCGCCGCCGTGGTGGTGCCTGGCGGCGCCATCGCCATCGCCGTGTCCCGCCTCGACATCATGCCGCGGCGACGACACGGTCGTCGGCGTGGTCTTGCTCTCCATAGCGGCCAGAAAACTGCGAACTAAACCCCTTCCCGCCGGGCCGCGCCGGGAAAACTGTACGCACGGCGCCGGAGCTCGTGAGTGCCTGCGAGGACCGATCAGCCCCTCTAGGCGCGCGGACGTGGGGTTTGGCCCCTCGGACGGCGGCGGATGATGGCTGGGGTTTTCGCCTCTTCGGCCTTCAACGGGGAAACACGCACCGACGCGCTTCCGCGGCAAAGAATGAGGCGGTTGCTGGGCGGGCAACAAGCGCCAATGAGTTGCGGTACAGCGGTAAGGCGCGGGAAACTCGATTTCTCTTCCGTCTGACCACGCGGGGCGGGATAGCAAGAGGGAGCGATCAGTACTCGAAGCTTAGGAGGGAAAAAAAAAACCCGACACAAATTCCCCCATATGCAGTTGTAGCAAACGGGCCTGGGCCCTTCCCCCCCAGAACATGGGGAGGAGGTGATGAGTCCCCTACTAGCCGGTAACCGGATGTTCTCGCCACTAAACTTGGACTAATAAGCGCGGAGAAGCGAAAGCTCTAGCTCCAGTCCGGCGTGACCATATGGGAAGTTCGGTGGGGGGGCTCTTGCAGGCAGGGCTGTCCCGACCTCAGGGCAGCGTTGACGAGACACCAGTTGGGCGTTTCCTGCGCAAGGAAAGTCACTAGAGGGGGGGAACGGACGACAGGCGTGCCTGTGTCCTGGTGTTATCACGAAGTCGCCCGTCTGAGGACATCGATAGTTGGTTGCGCTTTACTCTCTCTATCCGACGACCATTCCGGTTTCCCAAAGTGCTACTCGAACCTGGGAGCCGCCCATAGTCACAGGTTCATCCGATGTCGCCGGCGGGACGGCCAGGGCACCCCGAAAACCGAGCTTCGTTAAGAGAACTTTTCCCCCTCCCCTCCAATCCTGGACAGATGAGAGGGGGGCGGGGAGGGCTGGGAGTCCCTGACTAATCCATTCTCACTAATACAGTGCGGCTATCTCGTTCTATTCCTCTTGTATCGGGGCCGCCCGGTCGGGCTTGGAAGGGCTGGCCCGGCCCGGCACAAGTTGGTTCATGGGAAGGTGGTATGCGTTCAAATTCTGCCCTCGCTTACATATTACCTTTTGCCCATCACAGACGGCTCGCGCGAGTGGAGCGCGGCAGCTAGGGCCGTATCCAGTTAGTACTGTCTGTCCAGGCGTTAGTATACACTGGCACCGAGGACGTTTGCGGGTACCGCCTTCGCAATTGGCATGGCCGACCTCTTGTCCGACGGCAAGGCTGCCTTGGTAATTGGTGGTGGTAGACGCACGTACTCGTCTACGGGGCTTGCACATGTGGTGATAATCTCTTTTGGCATTGTGCGTGAAACCGGTGAGTCCCTGGCGATGTCGCCTCACGGCGATTCGGTCTCGTCACGTTCCTTGCCAGGCTCGGCGGGCAGGACTCGAGGACTTTCTGTCAGTTTCGCCCCTGCCATACGGGGGTCCCTGCGGGATTTGGGAGGCCCCTGGGCGGCTATGCGGGTTCGTCCGGCTTAGGAAACTGCATGCCTCTGAAGCTGGCAGCATCGCCGACGGCGCGTCGCTCGACTCCGCCTGCCATGTATGCACTGGGTTAGGATCGACTTGAGCGTGGGGGATTTCCTGCTCCCCATGCAACCGCAGCGCCGACGAGTCCCAACGACGATGCTCTTGCTCCTGCGCCCGTGGTTTCGTGTTGGCGCCTTCGGGCTCGGGTACATACATATGTTGGCAGAGGCCGGCCGCGCTCGCGTGCGCCGTCTGATTTGTCACCAGCCGGGTTGGAGTGACGGGAGAACGCGCTTCACCGTTGGTGCGGACATGTTGAAGCTCCGTTGCTGAGTGGGGGGAACGCGCCGGCGCCGGCGGAAAGGCAAGATGCACCTTGAAATGCAAAGCCGCCGTGTAGTTCCGTCCCCGACATCCACGAGTCGGTATTTCGATGCAGTTGCGCGTCCACCCGGAGATGCGGACCTGGGCACCATTGCGTCGCGTTCGCAGGTTCGCACATGGAGTGCGCGGTACGCAACCGCTGCGGTGCATGTCGGCCACGCCCATCTAGGGCGCCGGGACGCCGGGACGAGTCTCCAGAGGCGCGACCATGTGTCGTCCGGCCGCCTCGACGTCGTCTCGCGGCCCAGCGTCGTCGGCCAGGGCGGCTCGTGCGGACGTAGAGTAGAGCAGCTTAGCGGTACAAAGTCAAGAGAAGGCAGGATTGGGGGCGCGGGGCAGCAGCGAAACTGCCGTATGCTGCAACCCCATGTGCCGAGCGGCAGAGCCCATACCGGCCACGGCTGGTCCGGCCCATTGCTCTCCATCCGTCGACTACCCTGTGACAGTTCCAGGCGGCAGATCCACAGCCCGCCCAAAATCACTACATGCCGGGCTCGACTGTCGGCAGATGCTAGGCTGCCTGGTATCGAGGCGCGACGCTTGGCTGCTGGCTTCTCCAAGTGGACATGTACACGTCCTCGCCCGTGCATGTTCTCCTTCGATGCTCCACGCAGATGTCAGCGGGGGGGTTCTGTGGTTGACACCACCAGGGAATTCGGGCTCGCTTGTACTCGGGGCGGAGTGCTCTGGTTTTCCTGCGGCTCCCCTCGCCCAAGGAGTTACTACATTTAGACATGGAGGAGGGAGGGAGGGTAAGCGGGAACGACAACAACACCTTCCGTGGCTCTCCAGAAGAGGAGATTTTCCCACCGACGCAGGAGCCACAGGTCAAAATCCACGCTGGGACTGCCGTCCAAACGGGCTAGAGCCGACACACGTCGGGAGCGTCGACGGCATGGCAAACGGGGCCTCGTGCGAGCATCGAGCGTTCCGCGCGGGAACGGAGCATGGAGAAGGCGGGCAAGAGAAGAAAAAAAGAAGCCAGCTTGCCGATCCCCCCCCGCCTCGCCCTTGACTGCTGTCTGAGCAGACCCGCCCTTGTCTCCGGGCTCCCTTCCGGCCTGTAGGATGATATGGTGGCTGCTCCAGGACTGTCGGTCTGCCCGACCGGCCCCGTGGACGGGACTCACTCCCCACGACTGGAGGCACGTAATGGAGCTGCGATGTGTTGGCACGCTGGCGATGAAACAGGGAGCCAACGTTTGGGCCGGAAAAGCACAGGGTCAATGGGCGGTCGTCTCCAGCAGCCAAGGGTTGCAGTGAGGCTATCGCAAGCGTAGAGTTCAACTGCCCGGCTCCGCCGCTCGACGGGATTGGCGGGTGAGTCATTCGAGCGCCTGCGGATGGACACAGCAAACCCTGCCCGGCCCCCCGTCACGTAAGACGACGACGGCGGTGGCCAGGCCGGCCCCGTCGGTGGGATCAATCGATGCGGCGACGTTGGGCGAGGCATCGCGTTTCGCATCGCAACGGCGGTGAAAGGAGGCGGGAGAAGCTGGTTTGCGGGACGAGAAGCAGTCAGGCTGTGCGAGCCCCAGTCGGGCGATGACCCCCCCCCCCCCCCCCCCCCCCCCGGTCATCATGCCTTCTTCACGACGCTGATCACGGGACGATTCGCTCGCCGCCGGACGATGGCATGGCGCTGCCCGGAGCACTCGTCTACTTCGCGCGCCCTGGCCTGTCATGGGTAACCAGGGCACCCGGCAATGCCGCGCGATGCCTTACCGCGTCTCCGTGCTGCAGCCTGCCAGCGTGCGCACCGGGGGGGGCCCTGCATGCAGCGCCTCCCCGGGATCAGCCTCCCGGTTGCCGCGCGACGCTTCACCAGTCCAGCTCTGATGGGGACAGTCCAGCTCTGATGGGGAACGTGTGGAATCAGACCTCACCTCTGCGTCTGCCGCGGGATGCAGCCTGTCCGCCGTGGCACGTCGTGCGCGGCCGTCGGGTATCGACCGAACGTGAGGCTCGGGCTTGTTCACCGTCGTCCCATCCCATCCCTTTTGACCGCACCCGCCTCTTCCCCCGCGGCCAATGGCTGGCCGGGAACGCCCTGGCTGGCCGGGCCTTTGTTGGTTCCAATGGGATCAGATTCGCACACATCTATGGCTGGGCGGTAGCGGTCCGGAACCGCCGCCACAAGGCTATGGGCCCAGGGATCTCTCCGGAAGCACTTCCTCCTCTGGCTGGTGCCCCGTTCAGCTTAGCTCGCGCCGTTGGTCTCGGCTCTGCTACCGTCCCCGTCCCCGTCAGGAAGCACGCGCATACATGGGGGTATCTGGCACCGCAGCATCGGCAGCAATGTTGGCCGCCACCCGTGGGGGCGGTCGTCTGGGTTACATGCCAGCCCTGCTTCATGATATCATATGACGCTCTTTTTCGACACGGCAGGCCCAGAGCGCAACCGCCCTCCTGTCGGCGTGTGTCGGGCAAGGCCTTTGTGTGGCCCGGCCTGCCTCCTGCAGGCCCGCTCTCACCCTCCCATTCCGTGCCCCATGTCACCGACGACACCTTGTTACATACCAACACCGACAAGGGAAAGGAGGGCCGGCTTGCGTCGGATGCCAGAGAGGCCGTTCTGTCCTTGGCTGCCTCTCTGGTTTACTACTTATCGCCCGCAGACCTCGTCGAATCTATCGAGGCCTCCGCTCCGGCTGGACGGAAGGACCGGGAGGGGTGCTCACCGGATATACAAATGAGGCACATGGCAACCGTGATGGATTCACCCAGCACGAACCCCAGGCCATGTGTCTTGGTGTAGTTGGCTGGATCCTAGCCATGCCCACGGTAATAGTGCTGGTCCGCTCTCCTCGCCGACTCTGGACACGGCATTCCCGGTTGGCTATAGGTTCGCCTTGCGATGCCGTCGTCCGGTCGACACCTCCCCGGGCCCCTGCCAATTAGTTGCCTTACCGCCTGCATTCGCAGATTGCGCTTGAGCAGTACGAATGGATCAGATGACGACTGGTGCTGCCCACCCGCGGAGAGAGTCATACGTGTCCTGTCACGGACGCCTTGATGCCATCAATATGGGGGGGGGGGGGCATGAAGGTTCAACCGGGGGGTCTTGTCAGCTTGTATCGTGTCGGAAAATTGCAGCTCTGGACGCCCCAGTACGACATCCACACAGGGTTCAAACGTTGCGTGAAAGACGCGGGGGTTCATCTGGGTTCCTTCCCGGCTGCCCATGGAACAGCCCCTGAACTCAGCCGTGTGGACTTGCCATCAGCTGCGGGGATGGGAAAGAAAAGGAGGGAAAAGCAACAATTTACTCGGAACAGTTACAATGGCAACGGGAGCTTCCCGCCACCCCAGAGTCATGGCACTTGTCTGATCTCCCGCGAACATCCTCTCCTTATGTTGGGATCCGGGGATCATGTTCAAGCACCACCGGTCAGGAGAAGCCACCAGTCTCGGGTGTGTTCTCACCTACTGCGGGAAACGACCCGAGATCCCAGCACTTAGTCTGGTTGTGAACCCTTCTCGGGGTGATCCCGAAGGATACCACAATCCATATAGCGCGTGCGTGATGAGTTTTCTGCATGGCTAGTCTGCCGATATTGGTAACACAGGCCTCTCCCCACGCCAGCCGACTTGCGGGTACGGGCGGTCGCGCTGGCATGGCGCAGCAGAAGAAAGCGAAGCGAAGGGGGGGGCAGGCGTACACGGAGTCATGGGCACCGCGGCGGGATGGTCGACAAGGGCAGAGCGAGAATCCTTGTGCAGGAGGAGGAGGGCCCATGCCATGCCACGCTGTCTGACAGTCGGCGAAGCGACTCGACTTGGGTTGAGAATGGGGACCGGAACGAATGGCGAGCACGCCGCGGGGCGACCAGGCCTCCCGATAGCAAGCCCCGAACGTGTCACTGGCACGCCCGAGGTACTGCTACATCCCGTTTTGGAGAGAAACCAGCCTCCCGGGCCGCAGAACACACATGGCGGCCGTTGGGCGGAAGCAGGAACTGCGAGATTCGGACGCGGCATCAAGTCACGGTTGCCACGGCATGTCGACCACGAGGCATGCGTGGCTGGCTCTCCACCCGAGAGCGACGTAGCCATTTCCACTTGGCCGGGCCGACCGACTGCGTCGTCTCTGTGGCCCAAGGGCACGCTGGTACATACATACATACATACGTACATACATACATACGTGCAGCCCGATCTTGGAATAAGCTGTGTCCTAGCTACGGCAACGGGCATGGCACCGTGGCTGAAGAAGAACGATCCGCAATGGATGGTTCCAGGGGGGGCACGGTTGGCGCTGACGCCCATGCAGCTTGGCCGAATGGGAGGGACTGGTAGACTCTCCCGGCTCGTGATACGTCAAAAGGGCCGGTGGATATAACCCATGTACTCGGAGGCTGCATCTCAAGGCGGTTAGTCGGTTGTGATATAAAATATATCAGTATGGATGGCAGAGAAAAAAAACCCCACGCGGAGCCCAGGTCGATGCGCGACTACAGGCCACGTCCTCGGCGAGTACCTCGGACGGGTACGGGATATCTCCGAGGGCACACGTCCACATGACGGTGTCAAGTACCGACACATGCCACCCGTCGACCGTAGATGCCATACCCGTTTCTCGCGATCCGTCGGCGGGCGACGGGGGGCCATGTTACTGCTGGCCAGGTGCTACGGCCAGACTGGCGATGCGTATGATTGGACAGGGTGCGTGGGAAACCGAGCCGGGGCAGGGGTCAACTTTCGACCCAAGCAGCCCAGGAGGCCGCTGGCCGGACAGACTGACAGCATCCCATACGAGGACGGTAGATGATCAGTTCGGCTGGGGCGGCGAGCCACCGGCTGTGACGGAACGGAACGCGGCAGTGCCGCCGGGAGGCTGGTCGGCTGACTGGTCGGTCGACAGAGTAAGGGATCGCTCTGGCAGCCTTCACGCAGTGTAACCCGATGGAGTGGTTGCCTCGCCGGGGCGGTGCCAGCATGGCTGGCGAGCCCCGGGCACGGGATGCTCTCCCCGAGGGACAGCGGCGGCAACGGGCAGGCCGAAAGGCTGCCAGGTATCCTGGGCCGAGACAGGCAGGACAGCTCTACCGGTACTCGGGATACCTCGGAGGGCGCTCTCTCTCTCTCTTCCTGACCGGTTCGCACGCCAGCTTGTCGCGGGAAGGGCACCTCCCTGCCCATGTGAAGACGGGTGCTGCAGGGTACCGTCGTCCGGCTACGGGCAGCGGCCCTGCATTAGAGCTCGAGACCCTTTTCCATCCGCGCAACGTCATTCCCAGGAACGTCCCACCATCGTTGGGCGGGCGGCCTGGCAGCCGGACGACCATGGCAGCCCCACCCGCTCTTCACTTCCCATCCCCTCACTCCGGCCTAGCTCCAAGCCTCGTATACAGCTTGTCGGTTCGCCGACCTACCCGTCGCGTCTCCTATTCGGGCGGGCATCACCTGCGCTGTTGCCGCCAGGCTGTGGCCGGCGATGCGCGAGCGCGAAGGCCCTCGACCCTGGGAGCGATGACGGAATGATCGGCTGCTGCAAACCTAGGTCCCATCTCACGGCCGTCGCGCGTCGGCCTCCACGGGATGGCTCACCGCTCGCCGAGACAGCCTGCGGCTGGCGCCCTGGGTCAGATCCCAATTAGCAGCGCCCTGATAGACCTGCCTGGGCATCAGACGCCATCGTGGCGCCATGCCCAGGAGGGAAACCCGGTCGAAAATCCAAAGAATTTGGGGGGAGTTAGCCATGGAAGCTTTTTATGGAGAGCGAACGAGGCACAGCCGTGGCGGCGTGGGTAGCCAGGGTACCGTAGGAGCCGGGGAGAGGCCCCGACCTGACCCGGGTAAGCGTTCCCAGGAATCCGAAGGCCGGCTGCCCTGCCAAACCCCCCCTCGCTCCGCTGGCCCCTGGCGCTGGCCTGCCATGGATAGAGGACGGAGACTTGACTGGATGGCGCGTGTAGACTGGCTCCCCTCACCCCCTGCCCTGCCCTGCCCTGTCCTGCCCCCCTCCGGTCCCCTCGTTTGGGCGCCTGGAATCGGTACGACGGTACCCATCACAGGCACATCCATCTGTCTCCCCGTGCGGTCGACGTCTGCCAAGCCCGTCTGGTCGCTCCTGTTGGTGTACGAGCAGAGGCGTGTGTTGACTACGAGCAGGCCAACTACCCACCCCCTATTTCGGCCGCCCGCCAGGCGCTAGCAGAGGCCGTAGAGGTGCGAGCGCAACGGATTGAGGACGTTGGTTAGCGACGCAAAGAACGCCCCGGCCACTCGGGACTCTGCCGGGGCTCGATTGATGGGGCCCGCCATGCCAGACGAAACTTCCGCGCCATCACGTCGACCGGGGGGGGGGGGAGGGGCGGTAGTGGAGGGGTACGCACTACGGAGTACTGGGGGGTGGCTCGCCGGTCGCTATGGATTTTATGGTTCTTCTAGAAGACTTCGTAGCGCAAGGAGCAAGGGTGTCCGCATCCTGAACACGCCCCCACCTCCTACGACTAGGGAAGGGATGTCGTCGGGCTTTCCGAGAGCTGCTGCTCCATATATTCCGTACGTTGTACCGGGCCAGGCCCTGCCTCGCGCGCATGGGTGGTCGCCGAGGCCAGGACATGTATCTACAGTAGCGCCCATGCCGCACCCCGAGCCGGTCGGTACCCTGAGTTGCCTGATCTGCCTGGTGGCCAACCTAATTCCTTGCCCGATCCCCCTCCTCGTCTGGCCCGGCGAGTGCCGTGAGGTCAGAGCGACAGCCCCTGACGAGTGTGTCGCACATGGATTTGCGACGGGCGAATGGCGCCACCCCTCCCCATCGCCTCGAGGCTGCCCCTTGGGGCGTGGGCGATGGCCCGCGGCTATACACCGGTCGATGGCTGCAGAGGATGGTCTCAGATGCACCGGCGGCTGGTCTTCCCCCGGCGGCCTGCCTACCGGGCCTGCCTACATGCCCGTCCAGGCGAGGCCGCCGCTTGGCGTACATATGGCTCTTCCCCTGCGCGGCACGGTAATCATGGCTAGTCTCAGGCACGGGTTCCATGCCCTCCCCCCCCTGGGCTGCAGGAAAAAGCGACAGCTAAAACAACAAAAATAAAGGAAAAAAAAAGGTGCTGGCGCAGGCCTGCGCTGTGGGTAAGCGGCGGTGAGCTAGGCGCCGGGCTGGTCACCAGGTAGATTCCGTCATAAATTTACGGCGATCGAGCAGGAATAGATGACAAGTCACTATTGGGACATCCCAGGGGGGGAAAAGGAGGCCGAGCCTATGCTTCAGAGTGCCAGAATAACGGGTCGCGCGGAAATGCTGGCCGGAGCAAGCAACAGCCAGACACCCGCGACCGGCATTCCCAGAGGGGCCCAAACCGTCCTGAGGGGGCCGAGGGCCTAGTCTCGGCGGCTGCGATGCGCCAGACAGCTGGGATGCATCCCACTGGCCCTGCCCAAGCTGCACAACATACCTGCGTGGAACTCGAAGAGACGAACACATGCATAGCGAGTGGGTTTTTTCCTTCTTCTCCGGGCCCTTCCACCGCTATACTCGTCCTGTCCGACGCACGACCTGTCGTCTGTTACGCGTTCCCAACACACGCCCACCGGGTGGCCAGCCCGCCCCCGGACTTTCCGCAGCCCACACTGACGCCTGCCGTGCGGTTTCCCCCTCCCATCGCAAATGAGCAGAGTACGAACGTCCAGCATGCTTGCATGCATGGGCGGCGCATGCATGTACGCAACCTCCCCCCCCCTGACGCCCCGACGCCCCGACCAACCGGCTGCTGCCGTCAATGCCCAGCTATCGGGATGCATCTGGCACCTCGCCGGCCTGGCCTCCCTTCCAGCGCGGCCATTGCTTTCAGGACGGCCGTCGTCTTTCCCTAGCGGCTCGGGGCCGTCACCTGTCCCGTTTTCCGCACGCTGGGTAGAGGCTACCTATGCAGCCCATTGGCACACAGGCCTCTGCGCGGCCCCATCCAATGATCACCAGAGCCCTCCTGGATGGAGGAAGTCAACGTGAGCGCGGCCCGCTTTTCCAGGACACGGTAAAAAAGGACGGGAGTCTAGGAACACAGCCGGACAGTTTTTGCTGAAACTGCTTGGACCCTATCCTGGGGGCTGGCAATTTGGCGATCTTCAATCGCTCCGAGCTTATGGCGGTGCGGTACCCACCGGTTTGCTAGGGGAAAAAGGGAAACGAGCCCAGGGATGTCAAGACGCGAGGACTATGGATGTGCCGGGATGACCATACGTCGGCTCTGCGCAAGCGCCCCGGCCGTGTTGGTACAAAATACTTGGCCACCTGCCTACCTCCCCTAGTAGCCGGGCGGCATGAGCGAAGGAGGGGCGGGGGAGAGGGGCCACCAGAGAAGGCCATTGTGGCCTCAGCCCGGGGGTGTCGCGTGTCGTGCCGCGCTGGGAAGGGAAGGGAAGAGAGGGGCCGTCTTGTTTGCGGCTGTTTGTTTTCCAAGCCTCACGATGCGAGCCAGCCCGGTGCCCAGCAGACGGGAGCCTGATACCTCCCGTTCCATTCTGATCGCCAACGGGGACGGGCGAAGCATCGGCTACAGCACACCGAGCCAGTACGCTGCCGCATCGGCAGGGGACAACATCGACCGTACACAACCCAGCCGTCCCCCCCCTTTTTTTCCTTTTTAAACCAAGGAGTTGCTCCAGGGTTTCCCCACGCAACGTGTTTTCGTCCGGTATCAGGCAGAGAGAGATGGATATATCCCAATACACCTGGGTAGGTGCGCAGTACCTCTTGCTCATGCTGCGGCGCCGGCCCCACCTGTTTTATTTTATCCCTTCTTTGCTTTTCCCTCTTTGCTTTTGACATCCCAAACCGGCCGTAGTGTACCAAGTACTGACCGGCCGAGCGCACGAGCCTGGCCCGTTTCTGTGACACGAAGGGAAAAAAAAAAAAAAAAAAAAACTTCCTCCCGGGGCGTGGGCGGACGGACTGCTGGCTGGCGGGCGTTTGGTGCAACAAAACGTGGCTCTGGGCCACCCCGCCGGCATTGCTAGGCGCTTCCCCGGCCGCCCGACCAAACGGGATACCTACCTACCAGCAAATGCCACTCTGCCCACCTACGTTACCCATGAGACGGACGCCACGGCGCACAGAGTTCAATACATCGCCGACGGCGGGTCGGAAGGCTGTTTGTAGAAAGATCACGACGCCGCCGGCGGAGGGCGCAGCCCGTGGATCGCACAAGCATGGATGGCGACAACATGGCGCCCCTCCCGGAACACTGGAGACCGCACAGGTGATACGCAAGGCTCCAGCGTGTCGGCGATATAGGCGGGGGTGATGAAGGTCGGCGTGTGCTGGTCAGGCATCGGCACCCCTTTGCGACGCAACTGAGCAAACCGACTTTTTGACCTGTTATATCGGTGTGCTACTGGTCGGGCTCGGCGACCAGGGGGGGGAATGGAGCGTCGAAGCATCTGATCACTAAACCGACCATGGCAGGCAATGGCGGCGTCACGACAGGGACCGGGCTTGCTTTTTTACTTTGGAGCCTCGACAAACGCGGTCTCGTCCACACCCAACCAAGGCGCCGTTGAAATTAACGTCCACCACTGAGTTTCTGCGGCTTTCGCCTCGCGCGAGGGGGGCAGCCAGATCCTGGAAGAGCTTGCAGGCCCATCCTGCCATCCCCTCCCATGGACGGCCGGGCCTGGGTTAGCTGTGCCCTCTCGCCGCCGCCGCCGCCGCCGCTACTGCTGCTGCTACTACTCCCTTGCGTGCCGGCGCACGGTACGCCATCCAGCCAGCCAGATCCACGAGAAGAAACTGTCCGGCACGCACATTCTGGGGGCTGATACGACCGAACCAAGCCCGACACGACACGCCACGACGCGGTGCGCGCTGGCGAGGCTCAGCAGCGCCCTCAGCCGGGCCCAACTACCGAACTTGGACCGCCGGTGGGACGGGCTGCAAGGTGGGAGGCGCTGGAGCAACAAAAGAAGAAACATATTTGGCGAAAACAAAGAAACCCCCCCCCCCCCCCCCCCAAAAAAAAAAAAAAAAAAAAAAAAAAGGAGGCCATGCCCGCCAGCACAGGGCTCTCCCAGCTGCGTTCGCTGAAAGAGGGCCATACAGCCACTGTAAACGAGACCAGGTGGGCTCCGTAAACTGCCTCTATCGTTCTTTGGGTGCAACTATGTATTATGGGCACGCCTCCCAGTCGGTACCAGCTTACATGAGTCCGACCTGCCTGACGTAGGTAGACAGTCGGCTGGCCGGGAGTGATGCTGGTGCTGGTGGCAATACGCGGGCACTGCCAGCATCTCCATCAAAACATGTATTGGCGAGTCGGGCGGAAACTTCCTGAACCCACCGGGCCAACCCAGGAACCCAGCAAACAGGCCGGCCAGCAGCATACCGGCACTGGTCCAGCCCAGGGTTGCGACCGGCGGATCGGGATGGGCCCTTAGCGGCTTCCGGAAGCCTTTGTGGCCTCATTTACCGGAGGGCCCCAAGCAACCTTTTTGGGGCCAAGGGTCACGCCCCGGTCCATGCCGGCCAGGTACCTACATACCTAGAGGGTGGTGGTGGCCGACTAGCCCCAAGGTGGTGATGGCTTATTTCGTACACACTTTTTCCGAGGGGGGGGGTCACTAGGGGAGATGGTCCCGGGTGCCGCATAGGGACGAGCTTGTTTTGCGCCGGTCGCACCGCAAAGGAGACGACGGCCTGCCTTGACAGCTTCCCCGGAAGCGCTACGCACATCGTGTTTGGCATCAATCTACGACAGGCGCCCCGTCCGGTACTTACACTACCTGAACTGGCACGACCTTGCCAGCCTGCCCGTTCGGCCGTCGTGTGGATGCTAATCAAGGGATGGCGGACAGGGTTCTGTGAACGGGGTCTTCTGCTGGTGTGTACGGACTACATAGATACCTAACCCCCATCCTTGGAGAGATGGATAGAGATGTCAGTAGCCTGTTTTTTTTTGGGGGGGGGGTAATATACAAGTTCGTTACATGCTTCCCAGGGAGGGAGAGGTGGATAAATTAGTCAAAGTAGGTCTGAGGGGGAGGAGGATGGGTACAGTAGGGGTTGGTGAATGTGAGCATGAATGCATATGTGTGTGTGCGTGAGAGAGAGAGAGAGAGAGAGAGAGAGAGAGAGAGAGAGAGAGAGAGAGAGAGAGAGAGAAAGAAAGAGAGGCAAGAGAGTGTGCGTCTGGATACGCCTGCGTGGCCAGCACGCTCGCAGACAGCATTGAATCAAGCAGGCAGGCCTGCCTGACGGACTGACTTGTTAAGCGACGGGCGGATGAACTGAGAGCCTCACCGGCCGGTGATGCGCATCGCAAATCTAAGTGCTACGTGACCATCGCATCGGGCAGCCGGGCAGGGTCGGAGATATTGTCGTGTGCGCAGGAATTTCCCCGGTGTCGACCTAGGAACCGGAGGGAGGCTAACAATAGCTGCCAATTGCGGGCGCCAGGACGCCTATGTTGTCACCGGTTTGGCACAATGCAGGCCTGGGACGCAAGGGAGCGACCGAGGTAGCTGTACTGGCCGCCGACGTGCATACGGCTATAGGTACATGCAGCAGGTATGTGCAGGCCCACCGAGTCGGTGGTGCCCGGCCGCGGTTGGCTCACGACACCGTACCGGTGCAGGACGAGGCATTGCGGTGTACGTACATACACGCAGGCCGGTTGAAATTAGGCCTGCCGGGCGGGGGGGGGGGGCGTGTTTCTTCTCAGAGAGAGCTACCCCGATCTGGAGAGAAGAAGAAGAAGAAGCGTCTCATTGCGGCCTGCATCCAATGCGTCGGGGCTGGGCCGTTGCTTGCACCCACCCCGTTGGATGCCGCCGGTACGCCGCCTGTTCGTTGACGCAGTAGCAGCAAAGGTTAACGTACATGCCTACATAGTTACCGCTTCTAGCGGAGGACGTGGAAAAGGCGGGCGGCCGAGGTGGATAGTGGGTAGAGCGAGGAGTGTGTTGGTGATGACGATGGTATGGATCACGGGTCCTGGGCCCGTCTCGTTGTCTGCCGGTCTGGCACGCTACACAGCTGCCTACCTACGTTGTCTGCTTTGTCTTTCTTTCTCAACGCTATGGTGCTACCAATGGAACCGGCGAAGGCGGCATGCCGGGCACGCAACGGCCGCTCAGATGAACGGGTTGACGGCTGTCGTCACTACTTTGCTCTTCTATACGTGCAACCTGGGTCGTTTGGTGATAGCTGAGCGGCTAGCGGGCGAAGCAAGTGTAAATACGGGAATAGGTGGATGGAGCTATGTTTCCTCTCGTCGCACACACTGGTGGCCCGGGATGCCGCGCGAGCGACGGCTCTTCCGCCCACCCCCCGGCCCTCTTCGGATGGACGAGCTGCCACGACACAAGTCGACACGACAGACGACCCGGCGAAGCACACGACAAGGTCCCGTGAGGATGACTGCATCGCACCGCCCCTCCCCGCATGCACGCAGTCGGTGCCCTCGCGCCCGCTCAAGATGGGAATCCCTTGGTCGGGCGTGTGCGTGCTGGCTGGCCGCTCGGGATGCTCTCTCACCGCCCAGCTGTCAGAGAGAGAGAGAAAGAGAGAGAGAGAGAGAGAGAGAGAGAGTGTGTGTGTGTGTGTGTGACAGAGAGAGAGAGAGAGAGTGTGTGTGTGTGTGTGACAGAGAGAGAGTGTGTGTGTGTGACAGAGAGAGAGTGTGTGTGTGTGTGTGTGCCCGCAGGTGTGAGCGCGCACGCGAGAGAGCCCCTCCCTCCCCCGGGAAGATCGAGCGCTGGAGCGCCTGCGAAAAAGCTCGGCGGCCCACCCAACAAACACAGGCTCGAAATGTGACAAAAAAAACCTCCCCCCCCGGCCTGCCAATGGGAAGCGCGCAGACCCGACATGATTACCAAGTCCAGATGCATGCAGACCGGTTGCCCGTTCGGGGCAAGTCTGGGGCCGTATTTTTCTACGCTTTTATCGTCGCTGGCCGTTTCCCTGCAGCCCCCGGTCGGAAAAGCAACCTGAAGCCAATGCCGGGCATGGCCAGCAGGGATCATCCTCAGCGTCGCGAGCCCAAAGCCCACTTATCGAATCCATGCTGTGAACAGCATGTTTCCACCGCTTGCCCTGTCATTCCTGACCGGGGACAGTCGCTTTATAGCCGGCTCGCAACATGGCTCGCTATGGGGAGATGACTCTACGTCAGCCTGTGCTGGCATCGGCATACACTGAGTCCACAAATAATACAAGCCGCTGCCCCCCGGCTCCACATCCCAAACGACCTGTCCCAATGGTTCGGAACCCGTTCCATGTCGCTCGGCCTGCCTACGGCCTGCCAGGCCTCTTCACCGGCCCAGTACATAGGCAGACCGATGGTCCTATTCCAAGTCTCACATCCGCTTGCTTTTCTGGATCCTGTCACCGCCGCTTCAGTCTTAGAATCATAAATCCTCCGCCTGCTGCTACCTGACAAGTAGCTCTGCCCTACGGACTCCACCCGTCCCGACTACATATCACCCCGACCTGTCCTAACTAGAGCCGGTTGGACACTTACATACCTCTTGTCTCGCCATCGATCATATATATTACTTACTTCTCCCCCGTCCGCCCCTCGCCTCCTCCGCCCAAGACCATCCATAAAAGGGCCTCCTCCCATACCACCATCAGCCCCAGTGCTCCGGATGTCCTGTGCTAGCCCGTCAGCTTCTTTTTAAGGTTCACTACCGTCGGGGAGCCAGCATAGTTGGGACGAAGACGGCCCTCGACCACTAGCACCGCCACTACACCCCCAGACTCGCTCGCCTCGGCGCCGAAACCCTCGGCCCTCCGACTACCGGTTGCCACCTCGCCCCCAGCCAGCTTGAAGCAGGACTTCTCTCTCCCACGCGCCGGACCACCACAGCTGCCCGCCCTGACGCTTATGTCTGCGACCCTTGGACGACTGCCACCATCATGACGAGATACGTGTTCGGGAGCTCCCGCAAGGACTCCCTCAAGCCCATGGAACCGCCGGCCCCCTCTTTCCCCAAGCAGCAGATGCTGGTTCTGGGTACGTAAACACGCAACTCGGCGAGTCCCGAGCCCGCGACTTTGGGCACCGAGTCCCCCCCTCTTGGGACCTGGCTGACTGTTTCCAACAGCAATTTGCCGCATCTGTGAGCCGATTGCCTTTATGGGAATCTTCCCCTACGTGTACTTCATGGTTCGGGATTTCCACATCACCGACGACCCTAACAGAATTGCTTTCTACGCTGGCCTGGTCACCTCGGCCTTCACCTTCGCCGAGTTCTCCACCGGCTTCCTCTGGGGGCGTCTGAGTGACCGGATTGGCCGCAAGCCCGTCATTCTCACCGGCCTCACCGGCACCGCGCTGAGTGTCTTAATGTTTGGTTTCTCCAAGAACCTCACCATGGCGCTTACGGCACGCGCTCTCGGCGGTCTTCTCAATGGGTGAGTGTCCTCGGGTCGCATTGCCACGCCGAAACCCCGGATCGCTAACCCGGCCGCAGCAACATGGGCGTCTTGCAATCGACGTTGACCGAGCTCGTTACCTTCAAGGAGCACCGACGTAAGCTAGCCCGGCTCCAATCGCTTGTACCGGCGTGCACACGGCTAACACCAACCACAGCGCGCGCTTTTACCATCTTGCCCCTCGTCTGGAGCGTTGGCTCAGTCATTGGCCCCATGATTGGCGGAGCCCTCGCCAATCCCTGCGAGACTTTCCCCAGCGTTTTCGCCCGAAGAACCATCTGGGACCTGTACCCCTACTTGCTGCCTAACCTCTTCAGCGCCTTCATTTGCTTGATCGGTGTGGTCAATGGCATCCTCTTCCTCGACGAGACGCACTCGGCGCTCAAGCACAAGCGGGACCGCGGCCGGGAGCTCGGCCAATGGCTTGCTTCCAAGGCGCCCTGGTCCAGCCAGCTCGACCGCCAGCACAGCTTCGACTCCGCGTCCGAGTATGCACCTCTTTTGGGCAACGAGGAGCAGCTTCCGGGGTACCGAACCACCGAAAGCTCGCCCGAGAGCTCACCGCGACTTTCGACAGCACGTCCGACTAGCGAGCCCCACGAACAGCTCAGCCTTGGCCACGTCTCCGCGCAGCCCGACGAAGTACCTACCATCTTCACCCGCCCCGTGATTCTCAACATTGTTTCTTTTGGGATCCTCGCATTGTGAGTTTGCCCCCCCGCGCTCTGGCGCTCGCGCCTGCCCCAACCACCGCGACTAACGTTCGCAACAGCCACACGATGACCTTTGACACTTTGCTCCCCTCCTTCCTGGCTACCAAGGCGCCCTCGGCAGCCACGGCTATGAACCTGCCGTTCCAGTTCGTGGGTGGCTTCGGTTTCACCAGCCAGCAGACTGGTGTCGTCATGAGCTTCCAGGGCATCTACACCATGATCATCAACGCCGTCTTGGTACCCGTCATCATTGCCCGCCTCACCCCCCTCGGGACTTTCCGACTTTTGACCATGTCCTACTTTGCGCTGTATCTAATCACTCCGTACCTGGTCCTTTTGCCTGAGCGCTTCTCCATGGTCGGCCTGAGCATCATCATTGTCTGGAAAGCCACCTTCTCGAGCTTGGCCTACCCGAGCAATGCGCTTCTCACGACCGAGTGGGCGCCCAGCCAAAACGTCATGGGAACCATCAACGGCGCCGCCGCCTCGACGGCCAGTCTGTGCCGAGCCGCTGCGCCCGCCTTCTCGGGCATGCTGTACGCTTTCGGGCTCGAATCTGGCTATTCGGGACTGGCTTGGTGGTTCAGCGCGCTCGTGACCCTCGGGGGGGCCTACGTGGCTATGCGCCTGCCCGAACATCGCGTCATGAGCGAGAAGAGCAGGGGCGACATCGAGGCGGCTCCGGCTTCGGCCTAAAAGAGGAGGGATGACGACGGACGGATTACGACTTTCACGACCACTCAACTTTCCATTCCACATGATGACTATTAATACTGGGATTTTTTTTGGCTTGGGACGACACGCCCTTGATGGGCCTCGTACAGCACAGGAGAAAAGGGAACAGGGCGGAACGAAAGGATATTGGGTTTCCAGGCGTCTTTGCCAAGGGACATTGGCACAGCATTTGACAAGAGAACAGGGCGTTACCCACAGCGGGGACAGTGCTTGCAGGACGGAAAGGCATTCTGGGGGGCGACCCTCGTTTCGGATCGGATGGGATTTGTTTTCTCTGGCTGCTTCTTTTTTTTGTTTTCGCCCCCTGTCGATTCTGGGATATACCATGGACGTCCAGCCGCGGATTGGGAGTGTTAGATGGAGCTGGGCACTTACAACGCATGCAAGGAAGCGAGATACCACTGGATTTCAATAGCATAGAAAGGGCGCTCTTGGTTTCATAGCTCTCTCCGAATCTGAATCAGCTAGCACTACATGATGTGTTTGCGTGCCGCGCGGTGCATCGCTTCCGCCTGTTCCATGCCCGCCACTGGGCCGAAAGCTCGGCTCCGACGAGCGCCCGACGACGGCGACGATGACGAAGGCACCTCTCACCGACGAATACCAAGCCGGTCCAGCTCAACGGCGTGGGTTTCGTGGGGTTCGGTGTGGGGGTCGCGCATCGTGCCTACGGTTTGAGGGACGCGGGAGGAGGCGGTCGGGACTCGCCAGCAGCTAAGAAGCCAAGCTGCCCTAGTACTCCGTACGAGGCGCTGATTCGCTCTCGCGGCTCTGTTTTCCTCTGTTATCGGGCGGCGGGCAGGGAACAAGGCAAGCGGCCCCTCTGGTGTTGGACAGTTCGTTCCGGTCCAGCTTATGATTACCTAAGGACCAAACGGTAGCAATCGCAGCTCGCCGCACAAGAAGGGCGGCGAGGGGGGGGGGGGGGGGGGGGGGGGGGGGGGGGGGGGGGGGGGGGGGGGGGGGGGGGGGGGGGGGGGGGGGGGGGGGGGGGGGGGGGGGGGGTTACCTACAGCCCGGGCGAGGGACCGGCTTACCCAAGCAACCGGGTTCTCTCGCTTGCATCCATTATTCTGTCCCATCCCATCGCATCGTCCAGACTTCCCAGCGCGACCGAATCAGCAGCGGTGGCGTCGGCGCGGCAGATCAATTCCTGTCTCTACCCCGGTCGCAGAAGCTCTGTCCATATCGACCAAGCCCGCTGCATTGGCTCCAGCCCAGCCCCGTTTATCGCACTCCGACCGTCCATCCCTGGAGAGCTCTCCCGTCGCCCTGGCCGTGCAAGCTTTCCGGCCTTCCCTCTCGTACTGCGCAACATTTTCCTGCTCCCCGACGGCCGTCCCCGCATCGTAGCGTCCGCCTCCCGTCGCCTGGTCGCCTCGAGGCCTAGCGTCCTCTCTCGTTCTCCCTCTCCTTGGTTGGCGCAGAGCAATGGAGAAGCGCCGTCGTCACGCTGGGACATAGCGAGTCGAATCGAGCCGAGCCGAAGTCGGGCGGCACATGCCGATCTATACATGTACTTGCCTATATTACCTGCCTTGGGGTGTCGGGCGTAAGCTACAAGCCGCACCCTCTAAGCTCCCGAGCTCCGTCCCGTGTCCAGCTAGAGCCAGCCGTCCGCTCGTGCGTTTTTTTTTTCCGCCGAGACGACCAGAGACATGTCGCCGCAGTCGCCCGAGTCGCCGCCGTCCCCGGATCCGCACCCAGCCAAGCGTGCCCGCAAGTCCTCGCCGGATCGAGCCTCCCCAACTTCGCTACCCTCGGCCGGCGCCGCCCCGGCGTCGCCCGCCGTCGATCCCGCGCACGAAGGCGCCGGCGGCCCCGCCTCCAAGGGGGGGCAGAGCAGCAGCTTCCGCAATGTGAGCGCATGCAACCGCTGCAGGCTGCGCAAGAACCGCTGCGACCAGAAACTGCCCAGCTGCGCCAGCTGCGAGAAAGCCGGAGTCTCTTGCGTCGGCTACGATCCGATCACCAAGAGGGAAATTCCGCGCAGGTAAGCAGGAATCGGCCGTGGGCCTGGGGGGAGGCGCTCTCCGGTAGCCCGGCTAACGTCGGGACCCCCAGCTACGTTTTCTACCTTGAAACCCGCATAGAACAACTCGAAGCTCTGCTGCGTGCCAACAACGTCGAGTACCCACCTTCAAGCGATTTGGAGCACTGCTCCCGAACGAACATCGACAGCGGTGCCGGGGTCTCGCCCACAGAGGGCAACCAGCAGGGGCAGCACGACAGCTTGCACCACCGGGCGCCATCGGGAGCAAAGCACGAGGTGGAAGAGCGGTCCAAGCTGCAGCAGGTGCCCAGTCGCAACGCCCCGTCCGGGAGCCGCCATCTGAGTTCTGCAAATGGGGTCTCTTTTGCTCGGGTGGTGTTCGCCGCCGTCCAGTCGACGGTCGGCGACCAGCGCTCGAGCTCGGATAAGACGGGAGGCATGCGCCCCTACAGGCCGGCGGTTGGCGAGGCTGTCGCCTCGGGAACCTCGATGCGGGACTCCTTTTTTGGCCTCCATACGCGCCCCACCATCAACCCGGCGCCGTTCCCTAGCAAGGAGCTGGCCCAGAAGCTGGTCAACCTCTATTTCGAGCATGCCAATCCCCAGATACCCGTCTTGCATCGCGGCAACTTTATAAACATGTTCGAGCTGGCTTACGCCAATGAAGGCAAGCTGCGGGGCCCTCGTGAGCTCTACATGCTCAACATGGTGTTTGCGATAGGGGGCGGCATCATTATGGACAACCAGACGTATAAAACGAATGACGATGGAAGCATCACGAAACAAGCGCAGCCCGAGGAGTACCACGCCAGCGCCATTGTCCACCTCGAGGCCTGCTTGAGCAACAGCGGGGGCGGTCTCGAGGAGTTGCAAGCCGTGCTACTCCTGGCCAACTTTGCGCTGCTCCGTCCGGTGCCGCCCGGTCTCTGGTAAGTCACGATTAGGACCACAACCCGGCTCCCTGGCCTGACGTGAAAACAGGTATATCGTCGGCGTGGCCACCCGCCTGGCCGTCGACCTGGGGCTCCACTACGAGGATGGCCGAGATGTCGATGCCGGACTTGGGGAAAACGACCACACCGCTTCCGCCGACTGGGAGCGGCACGGCCTGCACTCGAAAGAAAGGGGCAGGCGTGAATATGTCCGAGATATGCGGAGAAGGCTGTGGTGGTGCACGTATTCGTTAGATCGGCTTGTCAGTGTCTGTGTGGGTAGACCGTTTGGGATTTCCGACCAGGTCATCACGACCGAGTTCCCCTCGCCGTTCGACGACAAATACATCACTACTGCCGGGATATCACCGCCCCTGGGCCCAGAACCATCCTACAAAATCGTGGCCTATCACTATTTCCGCCTCCGGCTCCTCCAGTCCGAGATTCTCCAGGTACTGCAGTATCAGCAAACGCAAATAGCCCGGGTGAGCGGCCAGAATTATGGCAACATGCATATGCACACACGCCTGCCCTCGCCTTTCTTGGACAGGTTTGGCTCCTTTCGGGACTGGCGGCGGGACATCGACAAGCGGTTGCTCGAATGGAAGAACTCGGCGCCGTCGAAGCAAGACTCGGGGGTGGCCTTCTCGCCCGAGTTCCTGGACCTCAACTACTGGCAGGCCATCATCATGCTGTATAGACAAAGTCTGAGCGTGCCGGCCATGTTCGAAGGCGAATACAATACGTCGAATGAGGTGAACAGCCCCTCGTTGTACCCCGCCGAAGAAAAGGAGGACGAGGAGCGCGTGTACCTGAAGGTCGCCGAGGCGGGACAGAGGATCATCCGCCTTTACCGACAGCTTCACCTCGTCGGATTGGTCAACTACACGTACCTGGCCACGCACCACTTGTTCATGGCCGGCATCTCGTACCTGTATGCCATTTGGCATTCCCCGATTGTGCGAAGCCGCTTGGTAAGTGCCCCGCAGCCCTTTGGGAGGCAGCGCTAACGAGAGGGGCGGAAAACAGAGCATGGATGAGGTCGACTTCACTATCCTGGCCGCCACATCGGTTTTCTCCGATCTGATGGAGAAGTGCCCACCGGCCGAGGCATGTCGCGACGCCTTCGATCGCACGGCCAAAGCCACCATCAAGATGGCGAATGCAAAGGGGGGGTTCGGCCAAATTCCACGCCCGAAACATGGCTCTAAGAACAGTATGGACCGAGATTACATCTCGGCACGCGACGCCACGGCCAACCGCCACCGTCAGCATCAGCAGCAGCAGCAGCAGCAGCAGCAACGCGCATCGACAGATCGCTCCACGTACCGATCCACGCCCCAGTCATCGTCTCAGTACGATTTAACGTTTCCGGAAGGGTACTTTATGATGCCTTCTGGCGGGCCTTTGCCACGCCAGCAAAACCAATCCTTGGGCCTCTCAATGCCCAATATCAAGACAGAGCCCGACGCGTTTTCTTCCTTGGGCGGGATGCCGGCATCGAGGCTGAGCACCAGCGTGGGCGGTAGCCCTGACGCCGGCGTGGTGACGGAGAACGCAGCCATCGACAGCGGGCTGATGCGGTCGCCCTCGGCAGTCCAGGCGCATTCGCCCATTTCGGCCACAACTAGCATGACACCGGGGGGCACGAGCACGGGAATGAACATTCTTGGCTCCCCCTCTACGGCGTTCACCCCGGGCCAACAGCTGAACTTCTCCGACCTGCAGGGCATGGATTTCCTGCAAGGCCTGCAGGGCTCGGCGGGCATGGACGGTGACGCAAGTGGGGAGCAGATGGACCTGGGCTTCGGGCTGGGCTGGGAGGGCATGCACCATGACTTCAGCGACGGTCAGCAGGTCGACCTCTTCGACGGCTTCTTCTTCGGTGGGCAGCAGGGCGGCGGGGGGGGTGGGGGCGCGCCAGGGGGAGGCATGTGACCCGAAAAGTCGGTCAGGGCCTGCCTCGCCGCCGGGCAAAGAAGCCATAGACGCAGGTGACAACCGCCTTGTGTGCCGCTGCCAATGCCGACGGGGTGATTATGGGTACGGGGAGGAGGGGCAGGCGTTGGAGCCAAGGGAGGCCGAAGGGGGGGGGGGGACTCGATCTGCAAGACACGGCCACTCACGCCGCCGGTGAATCGTGGCGGGCGCACACGTGGGCCTCGCATCGGTCAGATTGTGATATCTGACGCCCGAAGCTTGCGGCCCCCAGGGCGGGGGGAGGGGTGAGCACAGCAAAGAGCAGAAGACGGGTCGCTTGGACACGATGGTGTATAGTCTAGCCCGATAGTACCCCCCCATCCCCTGGTCGCTGATTCAACTGGTGGTTGCTGACGTGTCACGGAACGTTACGAAGACCAATGTAGCAGAGTCGGGAAACCGTGAAAGAAGAAAAAAAGAAAGCAAAGAGAACTAGCGGAGCGAAGCAAAAGAGAAGAAAAAGCAAGGAGAGACGCATAGCCCCTGAACCTGGGAGTAACGGCCGCCCCTCTCTGGCATGCCGCGTAAGGAGGGCGGCCAAGGAAAAGAGGGACAGACCGGCGACGGCTGAGACCGGAGCGATATCGGTCCTCTCACACCCCCCCCCCCCCCGGGCGTCGATCCCGGATGGCGTGCATGCATCGTAGGGTGGGAAAGGAAAGGGTCAGATTCAGTAAAGACAGGGAACTCGGTCGAGTGTCGTCCCTCGGCTCTCTTTGGCGTCACCGCCCGCCCTCCACCCCGGCCGTGGGGAGGCCGAGGTACGCACACCCTGGCGTGGCCGTCCCTGGGAAAGATGAAAAGAGCCTGTGGGCAGATTCCGTTTTGCTTTTACCCCCCCCCCCCCCCCCCCCCCCCCCTCTTTTCCTTCTTTCTCTGTTCCTTTCTTCGCCCTCCCCCCCCCCCTGCCCTTGTTTTCGTTGGCCAGGATCGCTCCCCGGAGCCTTGTCGCCCTGCTTCGCCCGTCGTCTCAGGTCAGCTCTTCTTCGCCCGCCTGCGGCTCGGTCTAGGGTTCCCGGGTTGCATCTTCGATACCGGTGGAAGAGGCGCGCGGATATCTCTTGTTTGCATGCATTCCCCCCCCGCTCGGGACGGAGGTAGCACCCGGGGGCCCCTTTCTTCAGATGGGAGGGGACGGTAGGTCCTTGGGTACCCAGCCAGGACGACAGCGACAGCAGGCACGGCAAGTATGTAGGTACCCAGGCATGACGGCTTTGCATACCTTCACACCTCTCTACGTCACTGTAGCTGCACGCTGGCTGGTACTCCAACCATTCCTTCTCAACGGCATAGCACCACACCTGGCCCACCACACGTGCCCTTCACCATGGTACTTGGGCGATAATGGCATCACGAGGAGCGAGGAACGGCAGTGCTTGTTGGTGAGACGGCGGTCAGGACAAGTACAGACTGTTGTATTAGCGGACCGCTTCCAGCCAGAGAAGGAGACCGGTATTATGTATAGCGCGCTGGAGTGTATCCGTCACCATGACGAACCTAGAAGGAACACCAGGCCGGAAAACAAATACCAGCAAGCAAGCCTGCCGCTAGCGCCATCCAGTAGTAAAAGCAAGCAATATCGGATATCTAACGCCTCTTTGGCGCTATGACGCAGCGGCGAGATCCCCCGTTCCCCGCGAGATTGCAGGCTTAGGGGATTCTTGTGTCCTTGGTGGGCCTATGAACATCCTCCGATACCGCCCGGATCGGCCAGGGCCCATCGCTTAAGAAGGAGGCGGAACATCCGATACCGAGTACTGGAACCGTTCATTGTGAGAACCCCAAGTACTGTTGTACCAGATGCTCGGGTGCATGATGAATTAGCCATATCGACGGCATGGGCGGCTCGAAGAGCTCGTCCTCCGGGAGGATGAACTTGATCCTGGGCCGCTTTTGCTTTCTCGGCCCTGGAGAATCTCTTCTGCGCTGGAGAAGCGACACGGCAGATCTACCCATCTATGTTCTGCAAGCCCCGGGGCTCGATGTAGCTGAGCGGCCAGAAGAGGTAAACGCACACGGTGCAGACGAGGGTCGAGATGAGCTGGCCGGCAAGCCAGAGGAGATGGCCGCCCCACGGGGCAATGAACTTCAGCCACTCGGTCATCTGGTAGTTGTCTTCCTGGCCGTGGATCAAGTATTTGAACGATATATTCTTGCTGCCGGGGCCCAGATCGCGGGAGTCTCGGATGGGCCGGCCGCCCTCGTCGACGGGTAGGCGCTTGAGCTCGAGGACGGTCACCAGTTTGGCGTGGGACCGCCACAGTGAGTAGGGGACGACCCAGAGCGTGAAGATTTGGTGCATGGTGACGTAGAGCAGGTTTTTCTGCTCGTCAAAGGCTGAACGAGCGGGGGGGGGGGGGGGGGGTCAGGAGTCAGCCGTCACAATACAACACACACATAGGGGACCGGAGCGGTCGGGCAGGGCGGACGGACCAATGGAGTTGATATTGAACTCGATCTCGGGGCTGAGGATGCGGTACCAGCGGTAGATAGCGCTCACAAACCAGCGGGACTCGAACGTCCCCAGGAAGGGCACCTTCAAGGCTGAGAAGGACGGCACGCGGCACAGCGGGTGGACAAAGTAGGCATCCGGCGTGAAGTAGTTGTTTAGTATGACTTGTTGCTGCTGGTCGTCGCCCTGGACGAGCGTGGCGATGACGCCGCCGATCTCTTGAACTGGCGCCGGGTGAGCATGGATTCCAGAGCGGTCGCGTCCCGGAGACGTAGAGGCTCACCTGGGCGTTCCATCACCACGGTTGCTTGGTGGTCACGGCCGGCTGGCGTGGTGCCGAGGCAGACGGGACGGGCGCGCGCAACCGGGAGGGTTTATCGAAGAGAGACAGCGCACAACGGACGATACAAACAAACGATCGGCGGGCCAAGACGAGGCGGCTCTCGGAGAACAAAACGGATCGCGGTGCCCAGTGAAAAGAAGAAGCCTTGGAGGCGGCGAGGCAATGCCCCGACATTCGGTATCCGGTGCGGAAGACGCGCGCGAAGAAGGGGCCAGGCGTTCCTGGGATGGGATGGGATGATGTCATGCCGCCCGCCCCAACCATTCACTAATAACGATGCATGCAGGGGAAGGCACGTCCACCTCCACTCCCGACCCATCCAGTTTTACGGTGGGAAGAAGCATGTGAAACTCGACCTCGGTGACCAACGCCATCGCTTTCTCAGCTCAATTCCGCAGCACTCCATGCGACACAATGGCCCCGACGTCAGACATCATTCGGCGAGGGCTCGGATGGATGAACAGGCCGAAAGATACATGTGGCATGGGTGCTGGTGGGCTTCGGCTTCGGCCTATTTCAAACCCGCACGAAAGCTGCCTGGTACCGTGGAATGGATGCTGCAAAACCCGACACACCCGTGTCCTCCCTGGAGCTCTCAATCGTGCCCGTCTCCTGTTCGGTAGCCCGGCGATAGGGCTCGGTAGCATGCCGCGCCTCGCTTCCAAAATACTGCCATATGACCCAACTCCCTTCGCCGTAATATCGTAGTCCCATGTGCATGTCTCAACACACGGCTTCGTGATAACCAGCATGGCCTGAAAACAACAGGCTCTCTCCTGGTCGCCGGCTCTTGCAACTAAACAGCAGGCCTCTCCGAAACACATCAACGCCTCCGGGATTCGCTGCGCCGGCGGCTCATCTCGCGCTCGTCGTACCGGTAGGAGTCCACGCCCTGGTACCCGTTGCTCCTCCGCTCCTTGCTCCGCCTCTTGCGCCGCGGGGGCGAATGCTCTTCGATGACGACGACCTCGTCCTCGTCGTCGGACAGGGGGTGGGGGGAGGGCGGGCGGGGCATGCGCGGCGGCGGCGGCGGGCGGCTGCGGCTGCGGCTGTGCTCCTCGACGACGATGCGCTCGGTTTCGTGCATCGGGGGCGGCGGCGGCGGCCCCGGCACCACGACGCGCTCGACGCGCTCCTGGCGGATCTCGAGCGTCTCGCGGCGCGGCGAGCTCGAGCGCGAGTACGAGCGCGAGTGGTGCTTGTGCTTGTGCTTGCGCGACTTGCGCGTCACGACCGAGGCCGTCGTCACCGACCCCGTGTCCGTCGTGGCCCGCCGGGGGTTGCCCAGGGTCGCGCACGCGTAGATGAGCCCCAGCAGGAGCAGGAAGCCGGCGACGGCGCCCAGCACGATGCCGGCCACGGCGCCGGGGCTGAGGCCCTGCGGGCCGCGCCCGTAACCCTCGGGCACGGTCGAGACGTCCTCGGCCAGGCGCGGGCCGAGGCGCGGGCCGAGGCGCGAGGCGACCGTTCGGAAGCTGAGGGGCGAGAAGGCCGAGGGCGGCGACTGTCGGGCCGCCGCGTGGAACGGCGACGGTGAGGAGGCGGCTTCGGCGGCCGCGCGCAGTTCGTGCGCCGGCGGCGGCAGTGGCGGCGGCGGCATGGCGACGGCGCTACGGGATGTAGCAGGACGGTGCAGCAACGTTTCGCCGGAACTGCCTAGGGGAGCGGCCGACTCGAAAAACAGCGATGGTCGCGTGCAAGAGGGAAGACGGATGGGTCAATGACCCGCGCGGGCACACGTTGTCAGGCTGCGATGGGACGCCGGACGCGAGTGGCGTGCGACAACAGCAGCCAACGGATAAAAAGCCGACAGATACTTGACTGGACGAGAGGGCTCGGCAGAGCAGCAAGGCCACGACACTGCCCCCCAGCGCGCAGGGGGGGGGACCGCTAGTTGACGCTCTCAGGCAGACAACTGGCGACAGCAACCGATGGCTCTGATGGGTTCCGACGCGGGCCACGGCGGCCGTTGCAGCGGGTGCGTTGTCGAGAAAGAAGCTTTGCTTAGTAGACGGGATGGCGGGCTGGGCGGGCGAGGCGCCGTTTGAAGTCGGCGCAAATATGAAGAGGTTGGGCCTGGCAGTTCTCCATCTGATGGCCCGTTGCGCTCTGGCTCCTTCGCAACAGCAGAAGCCATCGAGGGAGCCCTACTCCCTGCCTTGTGCAGCCCGTTCAAACAACGAGGAGAGACCGCCCCGGATGCCTCTATCGCACTCCGTCTTCTGCGTGCTATCCTTTTGCCATGGGTGCCGCGGAGACGTGGGTTGGGGGGGGGGGCGTCTTGGGAAGAAGCAAGCACTCCATAAAGCGGGCCGTGTATGAACCTGGACCCTGCAGAACGGAACCACCTCTCCAGGTATTGCATCGCCACAAACATGAATGGGCCGACCTCCGTATTGCATGATAGCACTGCATTACGACCCCTCAGTCCAACTTCTTTAGGTAGATGCCGACTATAGCGCTTGGCCGCTCAGAGGAGCCAGGTGCTCTGGTCAGGAATGCAGTTGGCTTTCATGTCTCGTGCTGCAAGCGGCCCAGTTCTTGTACGCGGCCACGCAACGAACGGCCCTGGAGCAGCCTCAGTTGCCTCGTCTCGATCACTTAGCAACTGTTCGCTCCCGGTAGCGAACGCAAACGCCTGCTCCTCGCCCATAGACCAATCGCGTTGGCCTCGGACGAGGAGCAGTCGCCGCCAAAGAGCCAGTAGAAGCGGCCTACGGTATCCTTCTTGTTCCATCGCGTATGAAAAGAACATGCGCCGTAGACGCTATGACAGAAGCTTTGGTCTCTTCACGTCCTCCCCTGAAGACACGTGAAACCCCACAAGCCCTACGTTGTCCGATGCGAAGTACTGAAAGATACGTGACTGCATCTACACAGACAAAAGCTCCGGATGCAGCGGCCACGTCTGTTACCTGGTGGGCCGGAAGATGCTCCGGCGAGTGCGCCGTGTTCTGGGCACGGGGGCACGGGGGTTAAGGAGCCATCATGGAGACCCGAGGCATACAACGGCCCAAGCAGACTGGTGCATGAAAGCCGAAGCGGTCACTACTGTTGCCGGCAGGGTCTAGTTCTAAGTTCCTTGGGGCAGACGGAAGGCAAAGGGGAACAAATGCATCGATGATCACTCGAGAGATATAGCACTGTTTATGGCCTTGGGTGCGTAGAAATAAACCCGAATCGGAGCCCTCCTCCACACAGTCCCCGGACTGTAAGTTGATTTTATATGTGAAGTCACGTCTCAAGACTCATTGGGCATGGCCTTCGACGTTATTGTACTATACCAAGGGCAAGTTTACCCATTCTTCCCACTTGTTCATCTGACCATCTGAAACACCAAGACCCATGGCGTCAAGGCCGTCGATTTCCCCATCATTCCCTAGACCTCGCCCAACACCAGCCCGGCGGGGCCGGTGCTGTTTCCTCTATTCTCATCTCGGGGGCTATGTCCGAGTCTACGCAAGTATCTCAGAACATCTCCAACTGTGCGCTATTGGCCCACGCTGGTGCCTCCCCTTGTCGTCCCTCCTCTGATGCACAAGGATCCGAACCTTGCCGGGAAGGATTCAGTTCCCCGTTGCCGCTGCCACTCTCCCGACGGCTTGGGGACCCAGCGCTGGAAATTCCCTCCCCAAAACGGCCACTCGGCTCATGCGTGTTTTTATCCACGCTTTCCCAATCCCGCGCACGTGCGCTGGTGTCTTCCTTCGCCGTCGCTGAAGCAACCGTGTTCCAACAAGAGACCAACAACGTCCAGACTGCCCCTGGCAGGCAGCAGCCTCTGTGGCCGTTGTTCCGTGAACAGGAGCCCCTGGCGAGTGGACTTCAGCACCGTGCAAGATGAGCCACTTCACGACACCAATGTATCATCCCCTACATGACAGCCAGCTGCAGGGCTGTTCCGCCGCCGGCCCGGCGCAGACCAACTTCATGAAGCGCAGCCATGGTAGCCCTGGAGGCCATTCGTGCGTCTCATGGATCGTGACATTGTTGGGAGGAGGGGAGCACACCGACACCCGATTAGACCAGGGGGTGTGGATGGGTTTGCTGCATTGGTGCCGCGTTGTAAGTAGGAGTTTTCATGAGTTTGGACTGGCTCGAGGATTTGCGATAGTTGGTCATGGATCCGGCAAAGAAGGCGGATGCTGGACGTGATGACGGGCTTGTTGGCAAGCAAGGTACCCGGCTCCTACTGTCAAAGCAGAGGAGGAGGAACATGAAAAGCCGAGAGCTGGAATCTCCAATGATCATTCGTACCTCACGTTGCAAGGGCGCTAGAGAGATACCAGCAGTGGCTTGAATGGTACTCATGCTTTGGTCTTTGGAGTATCCGCGCTTTCGACTGTGATGCCCATCATGTTATTTAGTATAGAGCATATGCCGCCTTTTCTAGTATTTGCGGTCAGCGGGTCCTTCACTGCGAAGACGAGGAACAGACACCATAACTGAGCAAGTGCTACATGGCACTGCGGGGAAGTGAGACGCGAAGGAACTCGACAAGCCACCAGCTTCTCAGCCGTCATCCGCCATTCGTCCCCAGCTACAACGATTTCTCACGACCCGCAGCTTCGAATTGGTTTACGATGACGGCGACAATGGAAGAGAAGCCGAAGCCCAAGACCTACCGCGGCAGCTGCCACTGCGGCAACTACGTCTTCGAGGCCCAGCTGCCCGAGATCGAGAGTGCTGCGCATTGCAACTGCAGCATCTGCCACAAAAAGGGTGTTCTCTGGGTCTTCCCCGACCGCGCATCCTTCACGCTCGTCCGGGGTGAAGAGGAGACCATGACGCACTATACTTTTGGGGAAAAGCTGGTGGACCACATGGCAAGACGCTCTGTTGTTCGCTGTCCCGCTGGTGCCCCGCGGCTGACCCAGCGTACACAGTTCTGTGGCAACTGCGGCACATCGTTGCTCGGCCGGGGCTTTCTGAAGCCACCAGGGCCGGATGAGGAGCCCGAGTTCGGCATCAACGTGTGTCCCCGCCAACCGCCTCCGAAGGAACACAAGACACGCAAAGGCTGATGACGGGTGCGCCGGCGCTGGTAGGTCCGAGCCATACCCGACGTGGACATCTGGAGCCTCCAGCTTCGAGAGTGAGTGGACACCGCCCTTGGCCGCGACGGAGCATCGGGCACTCGCGATCCTCTTTCCAACATCGGTGCCCAGGCTCGACGGAAAAGCTCTCCTGCCGGCTTACGAGCCGCCGCCGTACACGGGTCCGGAGCCGCCCGCCGAAGTCGGGAACGGAAAGCTCTACACCGGAAGCTGCCACTGCGGGGCCGTTACCCTGGCCGTGAAGAGCAAGCCGTTGGACGAGACGTACGACGAGACGGCCTGTGAGTGTAACTGCAGCATTTGCGGTAGAGTCAGTTCGCACCCCGCCCGCATGGCGTGGTCTATGCTAAAGAGGAGATGACGTGTCGTACAGTATGGCGCCGCCTGGATATACCCCCAGCGCGACCAAGTCGTCGTCCAGGGGGGCGGCCGGCTGAAGTACTACTTCATGGGCCATCGCATCTTCGGCAAGGGGTTCTGCACCGTGTGCGGAGTGCCTGTGGACAACAACTGCCCAACTCTCAGCAAGGAGAGGGAGGCAGAGCTGCCAGAGGGCATCCGACAATGGTACGACTTGGGCCAGGCCAAGTGGCCAATCAACACCAAAGTCTTGAAGGGGGTGGACATCACGAAGATGAAGCTCCAGCATATCGACGGGCGAAACCATTGAGGCGAGGAGTCTATTCAAACTTGGCTCAGAGTAGCATCTGGTCGGTATGTTCCGGAGGCTTATGCCAGGCCCGACCAGGTCGTCCTATATGTTGCAATGTACGCGTATTTCCCGGGCCAGTATGCTCTACCGCGGGAGACGCATAGGTCAATCTCATCTGCTACTTTTTGTAGCGCTCCTTATCCCAGCTGGGGTTCCCGTCATCATCAAAATCAGCCCACTGGAAGAACGAGCAGTTCTCTTTACCAGGCGCAAAGTCGCAATGACACACCCAAAAATAACGACCAAGGTTTTCCTTCTTGCGCTGCACCGTTTTCAGGACTGCGGGGATGCCGCACTGGCACCTTGGTGTGCATTTAGGGTGTAGACTGGATTTGTAGTCGCGGTAGGTGATATTGATTCTTCGGCTGCCGGAGATGGGATGAGGGTCTATAGCCTGGGTGGGCGCAATGCTGTGCTTCCACTCTTCTTGCATCTCGGCGTGCATGACGAGGAGGGAGTTGTGTGGGAGATGGATGGCGATCTGACCCTCGGCATCCGGGCTCGCCATCGGTTTGTTCTCCGAGTCTTTGGGGACCACGCGCCGCACGCGGAATTCCCGGGCCACCCCAAGAGACAACGAGCCGATAACGGGCCGTGGGCCAAGATAGGTGAGCTGATCCGAATGATAGCCTACGCTCTCCTGGGGGCCTGCGTAACAGTTGACGAAGGCGGCGTTGGGCTGCCACGGGTGCGGAGACTGAAATCTGAGCTTCTGACCGTTCGGATAGTGAGTCGAAATCCGGGTCCGGACCTCCTCGTTCACCGCAGCTTGCACCAGAGGCTTGACTCGAAGCAGCTGGGGGGTAATCTTGCGTACATCCTGGGGTTGTATGTCAGCACGGGATCCGGCATGCCGGTCTGTGGTGGCAACGAGGCCTACTGTCAACTTGGCGCCGTTGTAGAAGTACTCGTCCTTTTGGGTGTTCATTTCCTCGTCGGTTTCCACGTAAAAGGTAGACGTGTGCGGGCTGGTCACTACATTGTCGAAGAGCTTGAATGTGATCTTCTCAAACGTCTCGGACTCCTCCAGCATTTCTCGCAGCAGGTCGTTCGCCAGCTCCGAGGGGAGAAAGTTGTGGACTATGCTGCAAGGAGTGTGCTTGGCAACATCGTGCGGGTCGTACAGATGCAGCGTGGCACCCTTCTTGGACAGCAGCTTGGGCTTCTTGGGCGAGACCTGTTGCGGATAGTTGGGGGAGGCGAATGCAAACGATCTCAGCGAGGACTGGACGCCGATGGCGGTAGCGGACGGCGTCTTGTTGGCCAGGTCCGGTGGCGGCTGATCGACGAGAGATGCTGCCGCAGCCTCAACGAAGCCCTCGTGGGCGAGCAGTGCTTCCAGGAGCACCTCTTGACTTAACTCGGGATGCAAAGACGCAAGCAGGGCCAGCTTGACCTCGGTCAGCTCCCCGTCATCACGGTGTGGCGCGTCGGGCGCTGCCGACGCATCCGACTTCCGTTTCTGTCCCCTGAGAAAGGCCTCCATGGCGATAGTGCGGGAGTCGCGAATGCTCTGGCGATGGCGGTGTAGGCAAAGCGGTAGGTGACCCCCCCAAACATGCCGTCATGACTGGGTGACCAAAATCCCCGGAGGCTACTTGTTTACATCGACGGTAGATTGGAATCGTGACCGGACGACCAAAGAGCTGGCGGGGAGCTCGACCGGCTGGCACCCACGAAAATGACCCTACCTCTTAAAGCCGGTAGGTACAGTACACCAAGTACATCAAGTACATCCTAGGGCTGGGCCGGAGCTGCTAGCTGGTGTTTGTTTGGCCCCAAGCCTCGGGTATTTATTTCCCATGCAAACGAGCGGGCGCTTCGGAAAACAGAGCATTTGTTCGTCATGCAAGACAGCACTTTGCTTGCTACCTCTGAAGCTGCCAACAGCAAGCACCCATCCGTACTGCTTTTGCTTCCCCATGATCCGCCGAGGTATCCCGTCCATCCCGCCTCCTAGGCCTGCTGGCAGCCTGGGAGCAGATGGACGGCGATGTCGGCACTCTAACTAGGTGGTACTAGGATCGGAGCTGGAGCTTAACAATTAGCACTGCGGCACCCCCAACATCAGGGATGGGTGGCTATGGTATGTACTACCTGCAAGACAGCCCCGTTCCGGGGAGAGCTAATGTCCATCCATGGAGGGCAGGGAGGGCGCCTATAGGCATCAGCCGAGGCCCCACAGCTCGGCTCAAAGGCCGCCCGCGTGGGGTTGGACATCATCGCCCGGAACCGGCTATCACGAGCTTCACCCTACCGAACGAGTTTCCTTCTTGGAACACCACCCGCGTGTCGTCCTGCCCGCTTGCCCGTATCCCCGAAAGTCCCGGCACGCCGTCGAGGTACCGTGCCTGCCCCGCCAACATGGCTTCTTCCATGCTGGAGTTCAGGACGCCTGGCTTCAACCCCTACGCCGTCAAATACTCGCCCTACTTCGATTCGCGCATTGCCGTCGCGTCCGCCGCCAACTACGGCATCGTGGGAAATGGTCGCCTGTTCTGCCTGGCCTTGGGGCCCCGCGGCATTCAGGTGCAGACGAGGTTCGCATGGCGCCGCAGAGCATTGGCCGTCGCTCAGGCCCGCTGGCTAATCCCGCCGACGCAGCTTCGACACAAATGACGCCCAATACGACATCGCCTGGTCCGAGATCAACGAGAACCAGTTGCTGGCAGCCTGCGGCGACGGCTCCATCAAACTCTATGATACCAACGTACCGCAGTTCCCCGTCATGAACTTCCATGAACACAAGCGCGAAACCTTTTCCGTGGCATGGAGTCCCGTGACAAAGGACACCTTTGCCTCCAGCTCCTGGGACGGGACCGTCAAGATTGTATGCGCCGCCCCGTGATCCGCATTCTTGGTGTATGGATATGTGCTGACCTCGCCGTCGTAGTGGTCGCCGGCCAGGCAGGAGTCGTTGAGGACACTGCCGGTCGGCAACTGTACGTACAGCACGTCCTTCTGCCCCTCGAACCCGAACATCATCTCGGCTGTCTCGACTGATTCGCACTTGCGCATCTTCGACCTGCGAACCCCCATCAACGCGCAATACCACCTCACCGCCAAGATACCTGTTCACGTACCGCCGCCAGTGCCGATGCCGCAGGGGCTGGCGCCACCCGCCATGCCCGGTGAGATATTGACCCACGACTGGAACAAGTACAACGATACGGTAATTGCCACCGGGGGTGTGGACAAGGTGATACGGACCTTTGATATCCGGAGCCCCACCGCCGGCCCCTTGTCCCTGCTGATGGGCCACGAATACGCCGTGAGGAGGCTGGCCTGGAGCCCCCATGCCAGCGACATCCTGATCAGTGCGAGCTACGACATGACGGTGCGCGTCTGGACCGACGGGTCGACCATGTCGCAGCCCGCGGCCTCGCCCATCCGGGCCGGTGTGCAGCTGGGCATGATGAACAGACACACCGAGTTCGTGACGGGAGTGGACTGGTGCCTCTTTGGCACCGGCGGCTGGGTGGCCACGGTGGGCTGGGACGAGCGACTCCTGCTGTGGGATGCGAACATGCTCCTCCAGGGGCGCGGCTAGCAGCACGATTCCGCCCCCGGGGCCGCCGCCGAGACGAGCGCATGGAAATGGCGTTAATGATTTTACCTGGGCTGAAACACTTCGATGCATGCATGGCGTTTGGCACATCGCAAAAGACTTAAATCGAGCGTACCGGCATGGTACTTGGTTCCTGTTTCTGTTGGGGACGAGTGGCAAAGAGGAGGGCGCCCGGTAAGCCCTGGATCGGCTGCTTGCCACGAATACAGGCCCTGCTGTTAGGTGTAACATGAACCAGAATGGCAGTGGCTCCTCCCTCATGGAAGAAGTCGCATTCTCCCCGCAACCCCCTCGGGAACCGCTCTTCTTGGGCTTCGAGAATATCGGTCCCACTCACAGAGTCGGTCGGAACGAGAGGGACGACAAGAGGACTCTCTTGTCCATCGCCGCGTGCCGTAAGCAAGGTCAAAATAAAGAGAGGTACGCGAATCCGATGAAGGCTCCGCGGGATACTGGCTGAAGAGAGCCGGACTGGGAGCCTCACGGAGGAGCGCTGCACAGGAGTTGTTGGGGGGGGGGTATTGGGCACACAAGGAGGGTCTCACGACAGCCGCCGAGACCGGCCTCTGTACGCCTGTAGCCGTCTTAAACCCGACCTGGAAATAAGCGATGCACCTGCCAGATGTTTCTCGGGGCGGGACCGTCACAGGCCGCTTTGTTGTGGCGCCACGCAGCGGGCATTACTCAGGGCACCGGTGCGCAGTCAGGCAGATCTTCGGCCAAGTGGAGTGTCCCCCCCTAGGGGTGCTTTCGGTATAGAGGCGGCTGTACCCATCTTGGCGCCAGAGATCGGGCAAAATCGAGCCACCGTCGGCCGTGGTAGCAAACGCAGGGGAGGGGTTTCTTTCCAATGACATGCCCCCGGCTCAACGGGCCCGGGCCCCCTCGTTGGCGTCGGCATTCGGAACGGGTGACATCGCGTATTCCGCGGCTTATTCCGGTGCAGCCGAACCAGGACCGCGCCAGAAACTCGACCGGTGGAATAGTTGAGATCGAAAGCACCCGCCTCCTCCTTACAGTCCACTGCGACGACTCGACGAACATCCGGCGAGTGGACTGGGAGATCTGCCCACGAGGTACCTGCCCCCGGGCCAAGCCTGGTCCCGACGACCCGGATGCTGCGAGCTGTGAGTCCCTTGCTTGGCTCATAGGCTATGAAGTTTTACGTAGCACCAACCAGTAGTAAGAAAGAACAGTTGTTATATCTTGGGAGACTGGGTACCTGGTGATGATGATTCGAACAAATCTAATTCCGCTATGCTGATGACCGATCTCCACACTCTCCGTGACGCCTGTAAATCTCTTCTTGTTGTGTGGCCCAGCCAAGTTCCTCGAGACTTTTTTTTTGGGGAGGGGGGGCCGCTCGTCATGAGTGCTGGAAAATCATGCTCTCGTTTGCCTCCTTCTCGCCACTGTTCCGGCTGCGGATCATGACAATGCCGTCGCCGTAGCCGTCCTGGATACCACCGTACAAGCTGTCAATGGCCCACCAGGCGAGCCCTCCTATGAGCTTGCCAACCCTGCCATCAGAGACCTTTTGTATCCGAGCACTGAGGACGACACTGTGCCTCCCGAGAGCGTTGGTCAACCTGTAGCCTTGCGCAATTATGTTGCTCGAAATGTTGTACTGGTCCTCGTACCGCAGCCCGGCCCGCGCCATGACCATCAGCAAGCACCAGAGGGCGTGCACCAGGATCACGATGCTGCGCACGCAGAACCGGACAGCGTGGTGCAGGAACGTCTTGCCCCGGTCTGACGGCTCCCTCAGTACCACCTTCGGGGCCGGGCGCGATTTCTCGGCCAGCCACGGGGCGGAGCGCAGGAGAATGCCCGTCTCCAGCTCATTCAGGTCGGCCGGGCAGGCGCGCAGATAGTAGGCGACACCGTCGATGTAGGAGCGGCGCTCGAAAGACGGGTCGTCCAGTTCCCTCGAGGCACTCGACGTAAGGTGTGCGCCTGGGGCGGGCCGTCGTATTAGCAGGGACGGAATCACATGTCAGAACCGGGGGGCGGGTCGGAAAGTGGATCAATCGAGGAGAAAAGCTGTTACGATCTCAATGCAAGGTGGATGATGCATACCTTGGCACGCGTATCTCCACTGAATCCCAGAGGGCGACCAACGGGAGTCGACGCCATCGTACGAATGCGCGCCGAAGTTGGGGCCCAGACGATCTTCCAGCCTGCGCTGTTTTCCCGCCCCCTGGAGGAGCCGCAAGTGTTGGTCCTCAACGACGGCGGACGATAAGGGTGGCCCCAACTGCTGGTGCAGCGCCAGCGGCGGCGAGCCCGTGAAGTCGAGGCCGCTCATGCTGCTGCGGCTGCTCGCTGAGGTCCGTGTCGGCGAGGCGCTGCTCGATGCATAGCACGCGACGTCCGTCTCGCCGTCCGAGATGAGCGTGTCCGAGGCGGAGCCGATGGACGGCTCCAGCTCGGAGAGCTTGCTGCTGGCCTGGGCCGTCGATGTTGAGCGTCGCCGCGACGGCAGCGGCGGGGGCGGCACATTCTTGTGGCTGCTCTTGCCGCTGAGGGTTCTCCTCCACGAGGTCAGCTGCGGCATCGCCGGTACCAGCGTCGGTACCCGGGACGAGAAGGACTCGGGCAACATCCTGTCGAACAACTCCCCCACGAGCGTCGAGGGGTCTATCTGCTCCATGGGAATGGAAGAGGGACGAAGCCGAGGCGACCCGAGACAGGTTTCGGGAGAGGACTCAGTGGTGGCGTTGATCCTCAGAGACGTGGCGGCGGCGACTGCGGTAAGGCGTCATACCGGTGCGTGTAGGCTCAAGACACAGCGACGGGCCCAGGCGCCCTGCGATGGCCCGGGGATTTTATAAACAATGCAGAGCCGGCGGTCATGCAGCCGTGAGAAGAGCCTGTTACGCTGGAAGGCCCAAGCTGGAGGCGAGTGGGGGCAGGCTAGGTGAAACATCCATTCGCGAGGCCAGAGAGAAAACCCCGAGTGTCAGGCTGGGGCTCTTCACCACACTTATCTTTGGAGGGGCGGTTTGCCATGGCCGCATGTGTGTCCCCAATGGCGAGCCTTCCCCATGACATGTGCGGCGGGCCAGCACCAGCCCCAGCCGGAAACCTTGATACTGCAGGGGCATGTGATTTTCCTCGCCCTGGGTTGCTGGGGGCGCAGGGAAGCCATGCCAGGTCGGTGATTAGGGTACGACTTGCAACCATCCCTCTCATGCGGCCAGCCTGCCAGGCTTCTCTCGCAACCTTAGGTAGCTTCTACCATGTCCAAAGTGTCCTGGCGAGAGAGGGGGTCGGGCACTTAATAAAGCACCTGCAGTGCCCAGAGCTCCTTGTTGGCTCTGTCGGCGCTAACGGGGAGTTCCCCCCCGCACGCATGGCAGCATCCCGCGGGATGGAAATCCATCACTGCTACGAGGGACTCTCTCCCGTGCGCAAAAGCCCATCATGCACCTGCTTTCTCGATCTGTTTGGTCGCGGGCGACGGCTTGCCCGGCGGGATAGCCGCCGCGAGCTATCTGTCTACTCTTGCGTGCCCAAGTAGTTACTGAATGCATGGTGAGCAAGGGGTAACCCGGTAGAAGGAAGGTGGATAGCAATGGATGTCTAGGTGCTGATTACCTGGCTGGCCGTCCAAGTCCTTATCTTCCCAAGCCCTTGACTTCCACTGACGGCGTTGTGCGCGGCGCCAATGGCAAGCCCGGCTCAGTATGACCTCACGGCTGTGGCCGGCACGCCAAGCCGGGTGCGGTTTTGCCGTGTATCGTTTCATTCACTTGCATCATAGCTCTCCCGTAGCAACGCAGCAAGAATGAATGGCGGCGCCGTAGCACCTCCACGCGCGGGCACGACTGCAACTCGTTCATGCGCGGCATACACGATGCACATTCGCCTGGGAAGCTACCACACTTCTCACGTCGAGCTGCCGGCAGAAGAAGTTCAAATTGGCTCGAGGCAACTCCCCGGCCCCCTGTGGTATGTGGCCGATCTTCCCCCGCCGTTGCTCGTACGCAATCGGAACCTGTTCGGAACTTCAACTTGGCTGTCTAGGTCGGCTGTCCCGTTGTCAGGCTCGAGCGGTGGAGCAAAGCACAGGCTCCCCCACACGTAGGTAGGAAACTTAGAAGCTGGAGGTAGGTATAACCAAGCCGTCGCATGGGATCCTGCCGCGCAAGCACGTTCGGCTAGTTAGATCAACGGCCGACAGCACGTGAAGCAGGTACTTTACCTACTTCTCAGGCGAGGAAGACGTAGGTATCGGCTCGGACCTTGACGGATTCACTCGACGGCCCCCCTCGTACTACACACTATGCCACTCGACTTAGGTACTTCAGTATTTGGTAAGAGGTTCTCACACTCCTGTCCCGCCCCGGCCCCCCCCGCGCTACCATGCGTCTCGGCGGAACCTCCATCATTTCCATATGAAAGTACATAAGTGTCAACTCAGAGGACCCAGGACTCGACCGTGAAGCCCAGTGCCTCGCTCTTGGACCCCGCCGTTTCAACATTGAGTGTTCCGGACGGGCAGCCTAGGCGACACCACGAAGGAAACTTGTTTCGGGCTCTTGGCTCGGAAGTCCTGGCCCGGCCCATAGTGCCCGCGGTATCCAAAGCTTCCCGGCAGCCCCGAGAACTCCCCATGCAGAGTCCAAAAGGTCTCCCAAGTTCCCGGCGACCACACTTCGTCGGGTAGAGTCATATAGTCGTCGTAGACAGGCGTAATGTCGGCCTCTTTCTCTTCCTTACCGATCGGGATAAAGTCGGCGCAGTGTGGTATGACTGAAGAAGTTGTAGACCTTCATGGCCTCGCATCTCTGGTTTGTTTTACACGTCTTGCTTGTTGAAGTTGCCCTCTGCCCCATTATCGTTTTTTGATAGGACCGTTTCATCATTATCTTTTTCACTCCGTTGCAGTAGCCGTGGATCGCGCGATGTTCTCCGCTGTATTCTTAAGCGCATTTCCCAGAGCGAAGCTCTACCAGAACTTGCTGTTCCGCACTATTGTTGTCCTCTCGCCCAAATGGTACACGTTTGTTGAGATGGGCGGCGTGCTGACGGTATTCTCATCGCTTCACATGGAATTCATCGATGGTCAATTTATGAAACACAATTGGCTCGGGGAGCGAGATCGTGTCGTCATTCCTGGCGAGGACTTACTTGACCGACAACTTAACCAATAAGTAGAACCGCGACCGCGAGAACCTGAAGAGAAACCAGGTTAGAAATAGGAAGCACGAGGTTAAAGGAGAAGCAAGGGATCGAAGGTTTCTCTCCTAAGCCGGAAAGAAAAATAAAAAGCCGTTATAATAGTCTTCTGGCGGCCTTCATTCCCCCTGGAAACAGATATCGTTGATCACGAATATATGGTCGGCATTTACAGGGTAGCCCGTACGACCCGACCCCTACCTGCATTGAGGTCGACACGTTAAAGCCAGAGAACATGGTGAACCGTGAAGCGGAACTGAGGGTGGCTTGGCCCAAGTACCTGGGAGCAAGGAGGAGACGAACTGCCATCGACCATGCCACAAGATGATATCGGCGGGCAGTGTCGTCCTATGCTGCGTCCTGAGCACGCAGCCTTACTCGAGAAGCCACTTGGCAGGATCAACCCTTTTTATATTGATTCTGAACAAAAGCATAAATGGCTTACCCAAGAATGGCATAAAACCTTGTCGCCAGCGTGGGTGGCATCCTACAGGATACCCAAGTGCAGAGGGGCCTTGTGTTTCTAGTCGCCCTTTCATAGGTGCTTACCAGCCCGGCCTATGGTCCTCGTCCGCTTCCCGAGATGCTGGTTTGCGTTTATAACTTCAGCTTACCGGCACTTTTTTGTTCCTAGCAGCCACTGACACAGAGCCTTGGGTACAGCTACGGGTAGTGGACAAGCAAGTTACGACTTCCCTCTTGTGGACGCCCTCGACAATAACTTTATCGAGGGTGCCCTGGCTCCACAGACGGGATTAAGGTGCAGGTCATCGCCTGAAGGCCTACATATAGCGAGCGGCTCTGCGGTAGGTTGAATTGGACGAACGAGCATCGGCTGCCGCAAGGTGCACCAAGTGCCCCCCCACGACAGTTTTTCAACTCCAAGAGAGGCCTGCATGCTAATGACCTGAGTACCTACCTACGGGCTGCCCGGGTACCTACATCTTCACCTACATCCAGACTCCGTCGCGCACCTTATTCCTGCTGGGCCTGCATTCTGTAGTGTCTACCAAGTTTAGTAGGTACTCACCTACAGGCCGCGTTGCACGGGAACTTTTGCACGATGTAGGAGACACCTTGGCTGCAGAACCATCAACATCCAGGATGGATATGCCGATGCGTGGGATGGACACGCTATTGATGGGCGTTTGCCCATTCTGGAATTCCCACCTATCCATCCAGGGTCCTGGGCACTAGAACTGCCGGCGGGGGTGCCCCCCTACACAAGAGAGAAAAGACAGCACTTGATTGGAAGATAAGCACTAAAGCTAGCTGGAGGGGCGAGGGCGATTAGAAAGGTACCCTGCGCCTATGCATACATCTTAAAAATTTCAAAAGTTTTCTGATGCCTGCGGTCTCGAGAACCTGCATTGCCCTTCCCCATCCGTCTTCAGCACCTTCTTCTTGAAGGCCGGCAGTCTCGACCCCCTTCAGAGTCTGTTCCCACCGCCGCCATGTTCAAGAATGCGCTGTCACGCCACGTGCGGCCGGCCCACGCTGCTGCCCGTCGCTACGTCTCAAGCGTTGCGTCGCTCAGAAGCGTCCGCCTGCAAAGTCTCGAGCAACAGCCGACTCATCGCGCGCTCCGCCTCCCCACCCAGCCCGTCACTCTGAGATGCCTCGTACCGCGACTGTACTCGTCCGAGTCGGCTGCTGCTGCCCAGAGCCAGCACGAGTCCACCAAAGCCTCGTCGGGTCTGGTCACGCGCTTCGCCGACCTCGGCCAGCTTGGCGTCCACCCCAAGCTTATCGACTCAATCACAAAGGGCATGGGCTACGAGACCATGACGGACGTCCAGTCCATGACCATCAACCCCGGTGTGCGCGGCGTTGATCTTGTTGCCCAAGCCAAAACTGGCACTGGCAAAACCTTGGGTTTCCTGGTGCCCGTGCTACAACGATTGCTTGAGTCCCACCCCGAACTCGCCAACCCCTCCGCGCGCCGCATGCGGCCCAAGTCCGACGATATCCAGGCCATCATCCTGTCACCCACTCGTGAACTGGCTGAGCAGATTGGCGTCGAAGCCCGGAAGCTTGTCGCCGATACCGCCATCACCGTTCAGACCGCTGTCGGCGGAATCCGAAAGCGCGAGTCCCTCATGAGGCTGCAGAGAGAAGGTTGCCATATCCTGGTCGCCACCCCGGGTCGTCTTCAAGACTTGCTCTCGGATCGCTATGCCAACGTGGCTGCTCCCAATCTGCAAGCCTTCGTGCTCGACGAGGCCGATCGCATGTTGGATGTGGGTTTTGCCGATGACATCAAAAACATTCTGTCCATGCTTCCCCGGAAAGACGAGGCCGACAGGCAAACGCTTCTTTACTCGGCCACCATCCCTCGCGAAGTCGTTGGCTTGGCCAAGAGCTTGGTCAAGACCGACAACTTCGAGTTCGTTCAAACCATCCGACAGGATGAGGCCCCGACGCACGAGAGGATCCCCCAGAACATTGTCGTCTGCCGCGGCTACGAGAACTTCCTCCCCGCCGTGATGGAAATTGCGGATAAAGCAAGGGCGGCTCACAGAGAAGACCCTTCCAAACCCCCATTCAAGGCTATCGTCTTCTTTAGCAACACTTCCTCCGTGCAATTCGCCAACCAGGTATTCCAAAACACGACGCTGGCTGATCGACGCGACGGAATCCCCGTTTATGAAATCCACGCCAGATTGTTGCAGCCACAGCGAACTCGTATGGCTGAGAGCTTCCGACGCGCCACGGAAGGTATTCTGGTATCGTCCGATGTGACGGCCAGAGGAATGGACTTCCCTGGCGTCACACATGTGATCCAGGTCGGTCTGCCACCGGATCGGGACCAATACATTCACAGAGTCGGCCGTACCGGTCGAGCTGGCCGTGAAGGTGAAGGATGGCTGCTGGTCGCTGATTTGGAAGTCAGAGAAGCTCGCGCCCGCCTCCCGGGCCTTCCCATCAAGCCTAACAAAACAATCGTGTCCGCCACTGCCGACTTGGAGAACGACAGTATACCGGAAGAGGCTGAGCCCTTCGTCACTGATGTCAAGAATGCTTACGGCCGGAGCCGGATCCCCTTCGATCAGGTATACCATTCGTGGCTTGGCATGAAGCAAGGCCGGGCGTTGCGAATGGACGATTTGATTGCGCTGCTCAACGGATGGGCTTTGAACGGCGTGGGCATGGATCAGGTTCCCGGCATCCCGCGGAGCCAGGCCCAGAAGCGTGGTCTCCTCCGCATCCCAGGCGTCAGGCTTCTGGCAGCCGGTGAGGAGGCCGACTTGGATTTTTCTCAAGGCGGTTCCGATAGAGGGTCCCTCGGCTTCGGCGGCGGTCGCGGCAGTGGTGGCTTCGGCGGTGGCCGTGGAGGCGGCGGCTTCGGTGGCGGCCGTGGAGGCGGCGGCGGAGGTTACAATGGTGGCCGGGGAAGCGGCGGCTTCGGCGGCGGTCGTGGCGGCGGCGGCCGTGGCGGCGGCAGCTACGGCGGTGGTGGTCGTGGCGGTGGCCGTGACAGCTACGGTGGTGGTCGTGGCGGTGGCCGCGACAGTTACGGTGGCAACTACTCGTTCTAAGAGGTATGGCTTGATCCGCCTCCCATGTCTTTTTCCTCGAAACAGCCCTTGGACTCACGCAACGACTGGGATCCTTGGGTCATTTTACGACACATCATCACTGGCGATTCAGGGCCTCGGTTTGGGTGCCTGGACCGCCAACGACGGCATCGCTCACGCGACGTTTGCGCCATAGGGATTTGGGACACCTGCCTGGAGTTACGGAATATTGTTGATTTTGTTTCACCCGTAGATGTTGCGAATGGGGCAACAAGATCGGTGATGATGGATGAGCCCTGCGGGGGAAATCTCTACTTTAACCATGTACGAGTAACGTCGGATAAAAACAAGAACTATGTACGATAGGTGCTAAGTGGAAGGTAGAAAAGGATGCGCATGCGTGACTTTCTATAGAACGAGTCGCATACCTGCCGAATTAGCCTAGACCAGCAAGTCTTTCTAACGCCTCTGCAAACTGATTCTGAGCAGCACATCTTGGGCCTACCCGAAGGTGCCCCTCTTCTCGGTGTCGCGGTTACATAGCTGAGTGAACACCGCGAGCATTGTGACCTTTTTTCGGTGCATGCACGGAAAGGGTCCCGTCGTTTGGGGGCTGGCGCTTCGTCGCGTTGTGGCACAGTCGAGTAGATCGGAAAGGCGCCGGGCCCGCGTGAAATGTACGAGGTAACTGGCGACTCCATATGCACTTCCCCAGGAAGACCGCACGGAAACGTAGTCTGACCTGCTACTCAAGACGGGGCTCCGGACGCAGCCTTTTCAGCCGCGATTTGGGCTTCCATCTTCTTTCGCGCCGCCAGAATCATCTCATCTCTGCGCTTCTGCAGCGCGCTCTGCCTCTCGTTGCGGTTGGCACTCCAACCCTTGGGCTTATCCCCTGTGGCGGCGGCGCCATCTTGCCCTATCCTGCCGGCCAGGTTGTATCGCGTGATCAGGTCCGGCTCAGCCGGCTTGGCCGGCGTTTTCTGTGCTGGTGTCGGCGGAGTAGCGGCAGGCGATCGCGGTGGCGACGGGGGTTGGAACGTCACGGGAGGCTGGGTGGCACTTGTTAGCATACGCGTGGAATCTGCAAGCCTCGCCCGCGGGGATTTAAACCGGGGGGAAGTATTCGCGACTCACCGTTTCCAAGCGGCCGCTCAGAATGCGCTCCGTCGTCGCCGACATGCTGCCCCCCGTCCGCTGGAGGTCCCACAGAATCGTCCGCCGATCCAGCTGCGGGAACATCTGCTGAATCCGGACGACGGCGGCTTCGCGCACGGCGGCCCCGCCATCGCGGCCCGGACGCTGGCCGGCGGCTCCAGCCGCGGGCGGCGCCGATGACGAGTTGAAAAAGTAGCGGATGACGAGCACGCCCAGCACCATCACAAGGAGTAGTGAGGGAAGCGATATCTGATCGTCCGCCATGGTGGGGGGAAGAAGGGGGAAGGGGGCGGGTTGGTGTGTGGGCGCGAGGCCGGGGCCAGGGAATGTCTCGTCGTCCCGCGTTTCCTTTCGGCGTGGTCGAGGTGGTGTCGCTATAGGGGGCAGCGTCCGGCGGCCTCAACGGGCTATCGATCAAAGGGCGGGCCCACGGGCAAGCGATATTTCGCGGGGACTATCCAAAGACGATGGTCGATGACTGATGGGGTGGTGTTGGGTCGGGAGGGCACGGAAAGAGAGTCGTCTCTCGTCAGGTCCATCAGTAGGAGCAACCTGGCAAAGCGCCAAGTCACAGTCACTAAGGTAGTGAACTAACCCAGTTTAGGCAAGGTGGGCGCCGGCTGACTCGGGCTACCCACGGCAGAATGGATGATAACAGCCGCCCACTGCACGTATGAGTTGGTATTGGGTTGGTTTCAACAATAGGCGTGACATTGTGATGCCCCGCAGCGAGCCGAACATGCGATCTGCTAGGAGCTCCCGTTCTTACCTAATCATGAGTGCTTTGCCTGGAGAATCGTCCAGTGTGGTTGAGAGAGGGTTTGGCAACCGGTTGGCTTGGCCCTCATTGTCGGAGCGTCGTCCCGGCCATCTCGGGTGCACGTGTGTCGTAGGATCGGCCCGCTGTCCAAGTTGAGTAGCCGAGAGGGTCTCATATCGAAACAGCCCGTCCATCCTTACAATGGGCGGCTGGACTCTCAACTCGGCAGTTACTAGTACGGAATCCTGGCCCGTGTGGAGTAAGCACCCATCTAGGCAGGTACCTTGCCTGCTGTCCACCCGCATCTATGGAAACGGGGTGCCTTTGCACCCTGGACGGGTTCTCTTCATGCCAGATTTGCTTGGTATTGTAAAGCCGGCGCCCTCGCAATGGCAACTCAACGAAGTCAGAAGTGAAGGAGTGACCTGAGTGAGCATTCAGACGGTGCCTGTAGATCTATCCGATAAGAATTATCGTGACTGTGTACAGATGTACCTGTACTCTCGCGTTGCTGCTACCCCACCCTACACCCTACCCAATGATCTCGATACTCAGACCTCCAGTCGGGGTCACCCACCCACCCGACAGGCATCCATTGTACGTAAGAATCCGGGAGCATCAGTACATACATCCGGTCGTTTCTAGAACCCGCCGACTCACCTGGAAACACTCTACTGCTCTCTTTCTCACAGCCCTTCTTCGCCCCAAACTCACCCAGCAGCGCATCGCACTCACCCATGACGACGATGAATCCGCTGAGCCCTTCCGCCCTTTTGCAGGGCATGGCCGATGCTCTGCCCACGCACGCCCAGGGTGACACCACATCAGACCTCAGCAGTTCCCACGATGCCCTGGCCCTCTTCACACATGCCTGTATGGCCGCGCTCGGCTTCCGCTTGCTCGGTTTCGACGAAGCCAAGTTAGACGAACCCAAATGCCGTGACCTGGCGCCCCGCCTGCCAGAGAACTGGAATTCTTCCTTCAACAACAGTACCTTCGTCTATGCCCACTCCCAGTCAGCCTTGCGTTTTGTCATCAAGGTTGACCGTATGGGAGGCAAGGCCGAGATTCGTGGCCTAGCCATCGAAGATGACCGCATCGCCCGCGTAGAGATCACGGCCAAGGACTTCATTTCCAATGGAGCTCTGCCGGTACGCATTACCATGGAGACGGACGCCACCGAGGACCGAACGGGTCTTCCTCAAAAGCTCCAAGCAGTCTTCATCAGCGAAGGCCGCATCGTGGACCTTGCGAACCTCATCAAGATCAACATCGTCCAGAAACTCTTGCCAGCCTTGCAAAAAGATGGATACGAGGAATCGCCTGATGATCGCGCCGCCCGAGACGATGCCGAGGACGCTGCACGCCGGCCCCCGCGCCGGCCTGTTGAACCAAACCCGATGCCAGGACCCGCTCGGCCGTATCCGTTTGACGACCTCGTGCATCCACCTCCCCGCCGACCTGTGCCGGCGGGCGACTTTCCGCCCCCGGGTTTTGACGACGAGCTCGACATCAACCGGCCCCCCCGTGGCTTCCCGCCCGCTGCCTCGCCTTTTGGGAACATTGGCGGCGACGACCTGAACCCACCGGGCCTGGGTCCCCATGACCCATTCCGACCTAGCCTTGGCGGCCTGCCCAGACCAGGAGCACACCAAGGCATGCATCCCACTTTTGGTGAACTGGGCGGTAGTGGCATCGGCGGTGAGCCGTATGACGCCCAGGCACCTCCCGGGGCCCGCTATGACCCCATAGGACCTGGAGGCCTGCCAAGAATGGGTGGTCGTGGGCCGGGCGGAGGACACAATCCCTTTGGCGGCGGCTTTGGAGGCTTCGGTGGAGGAGACATCATCTAGCCAGCCCCGCTCGTTGTATAATACAACGAAGACCTCGTTCTAGGCGTTCAGGGCTGGCAGGGGACAAGTCCAAATTCGAGTCCCACTTGTACAAGAAACTCAAGAAACGATACCAGGGATAGTGAGTAAGCATCGTATGAACATCGCTGGTTTGAGTACCCTCGAAAGATGTAGCTGCTCCAAGGGCAGCGTAAGTCCGAATCTTGTAAACCGACGAAGAGCCCCAAATGATACCACCCGTCGCGCTACTGAGTATTCAATCCGAGATATAAGGACCCATACTTTTGCCCTCCTCTTTCCCATAAATCTCCAAGCTCTCACCCAAGAGCATGTAGCTAAATATAATACCCCCTTAATATTAGCTTTCTATTACACGTATGTCCGTATTGGTTTCGGCCCGGACCAGGTGTGGTATTGAAGCCTTAAAGCATATTGCCCCTGAACGCGAGAATACGGGCATGTTGATTCGTGATGCAAAGCAAGCACTTAACTAGGCACTTGAGCAGATGCATTGGCCACCAGCTTCGCATCCTCCCCCTCCTCAACCCAACATTCGAAGAACAGCGGGCCTGCTTCGACCGTCCTGACCGGAATTGTCTTGGCACTGTCAACGAAACGACCGCCTTCCCGGCGCTTCCCGGACTGAGATTGGGACCTTGACTGTGAAGGTATCCAGTGTTGAGGGTACTGCAGGCAAGGTTATGAGCGCAGGTCTCTACACACCAAGTGGGTGTTTGCCAGCCCTAAGCAAGTACTTACCCCTATGGGTGCCTCGCTTGCCTCTCGTAATTCGAGGGCAATGGTGAAGCTGCAGCCGTCTGGTAGAGGGGCCATCTTTTCGCTGACGAGTGCCATCTTCCACAAGGCAGCGCGGAGGCCCTCGTCGACGTCGGACCAGTTGACCGCCGTCTCGCCTCTCTGCGCCTCGACGTGTTCGGGTTCGGCGTCCTCTTCGGCCTCTCCGTCTTCCTGTTGTGGCCCCTCCTTCTCTTTCCCCTTTCCTTCGGCCGCGTCGTCCCCGGCTCCGCAAAGGCTTTGGACTTCATCGAACTCGGGCCAGGCCGGGAACGAGCCCACATCCAGCATCCATCGTTCCCGCACCTGCGTGTCGCGGCCGTGGATCACAATGGCGATGCGCGAGACCGTCCCTTTGACGAGCTGGGCCTTGACGGCGTCGACGGCATCCCGAACCCAGGCACACACGGCCGGGTGCCGAGACTGGTGTACGGCGAGGTTGTACGCCTGTGTGCTGAGGAAGGTTGTCTGCGGATAGAGAGACCGGTGATAGAGGATATTGTGGATGGAGACGGTGAAGAAGTGGGCGAAGGAGGTCAGTAGTCGGGCGGCCTGTGGCAGGGGTATGGAGATGGCCCGGTGGTCCTCGGGCTGCGTCTGCGGCTGCGGCTCTGAGGATGACATGGCCGCAAGGCCGTGCTCTACCCCCGAGTTTCTTAGGGCCCCTGGCTGACCGGATGCAACCCTGGCGGTCGCGTGTTTGTTTTGTTGGTAGCGTAGAACGGACGGGGCGAGCCTGGCTAGGCACACGATGGTGCCATGGACGCTCCCGCGACGGGTTGATGCTCCTGCGGGTGCTGACCGATCCGGCCTGAAGGGTACCTAAGGCGGATGCCCCAATGAGCTGACTCACTAGAGCCTGCCTGTCCGTCTTCCTCGCTGCTAGCGTGCGGTTTGGCTTGTGTCTTTAGATTAGGTTGCTCGTGATGCCAAGCCCCCCGGTAGTCCATCTCTTAACGATTTTCAGCCCTATGGGCGAATGGGAAAAGACGCGTTGAGGGGCAGCGCGAAACGCGTCAAGGGTTCACATGCACTGGACTGTGCAGGGGTAGGACGATCCAAGTGCCGCGCGAGTGGCGGCGCGGCGCTGGGGCGGGACTCGAGGGCTGGCAGCGGCTGCACGTTTTCCGTGGCTCCCATGGAAGCCATGGGAGCCACCAAGAAGCTACACACTGCCATCGACGGCAGCCCGGGTGCGCGAGCGGGTTGCCAGAACGCCCCTGCCCCCCGGCCCCCCCCCCCCCCCCCCCCCCCCCCCCCCCCTCTCGCGAATTGCGAATTGCACGTCCCTGATGGATACAGGCTCCTGCTGGGCTCGGCTCCCGCGAACCTGGCCTGTTTGCCCCTCGAGGGCTGGTATGGCGTCCGTTTTGCTGCGCCCTTTAGGTACCGAGCGGCATGTGCTTGCTTGGGAGTTACCCCAAGCTAAGAAGGCGGGGGAAGCGACCGAGCTCTCCGTAGGGGCTAACAGAGCAGGATGGGAAATCTGCAGTCACCGCTACATGAAACGAAACGCGTCCCCCGCCGTGCAACAAGAATTCTCCAACCACTTGTATTAGCCCCCCCGTCCCGCCCGACCTACCCCAAGCAGCGGTTTATTTACGGCCGCCCGCCCCGTCGAGGTTGAAATTTATACCCAACCCCAAGCCGGTCTTGATACACGATACCCTACAGCCACCAAGCCAGCCAGCCTGCCGGTGCCACAACTGACAACCCCCCACCTGCCTGTTTCACAGCGGTGGGCGCCTGCTGTCGACTTCCCGTCCAATCTTCAGGGTGGGACGCAACTCTCTCCAACCCATCCTCCATCCCACCGGGACCATTCCTTAGACCGCCGAACGACAAGGGGCACCGCCTGCACGCGCGCCTCGACCAGCGATACCCCCTCCCCTCCCGATCTCCGAGCCGTCAGTCCCGTATCGTTCCGTCCCGCCCCCCTCGCCATGGAGGACCAGCTTGTGCAGGTCCTGGCCAACACCCAGCTGGCCGCCGAGGCACCGCGCAAGCAGGCCGAGCTGGACCTTAAGCAGGCCCGGCTGAACCCTGCCTACCCGCTCTCTCTCGCCAACATCGGCAAGCACTCGTCCATCAGCATCGAGATCCGCCAGGCCGCCCTATCAGCCCTGCGCCTGTTCATCGAGAACAACTGGAGCGGGGAGAACGACGAGGGCAATGTGATTCCCATATCCGACGCCGCCAAGGAGCAGATTCGCCCCATCCTCCTGGAGCTGGCCCTCAGTGCCGACCAGGAGCGTAAAATCAAGACGGCAGCCAGGTACGTGACCGTCGGCTCTGCCCGTTCCGCGTGGCTTCTTCGTGCCTCCCTCGAGACCGCTCCGCGACTCGGCCTGGCCCCTCGCACCTGCGCCGCAGCAGGGCCCGTGACTAACCGGCTGTTTCTGCAGTTTTGCTGTTGGTCGGATCGCCAACGCCGACTTCCCCGAGCACTGGCCTGCGCTGCTGCCCACCCTGCTCGACATTATTGCCACAGGAACCGATGGCCAGCTACATGGCGCCCTCAAAGTCCTCAGCGACCTCGTTGACGAGAGCTTGAGTGACGAGCAGTTCTTCTCCATGGCGCAGGGCATCATCAAGGTCGTTTACGACGTAGCCCTGAACGAGGGACGCAAGCCGATTCTCCGGGCCCTCGCAATCTCCGTCTTCCGCGGCTGCTTTGACCTCATGGACCAGGTGAAAGACGACCACCCCAAGGAGGTGAAAACCTTCGCCGAGGAGGCTCTGGCCGGTTGGTTCCCTTTCTTCCTGAATATCATGAAGATGCAACTGCCGCCTCGGTCTGCCGACTCGACCAACCAACCGGATAGCTGGAACGGGATTGTTGCGCTGAAGCTGCAGGTCATCAAGTGTCTCTTGAAGGTCAAGACTGTCTTCCCGGCGCTGTTGCTGCCGCAGACGCCCCAGTTCTTCGAGACCGTGTGGGCAGAGCTGTCCGTACTCGCTACGCCGTACGAGGAGCTTTACGTGGAGAACGAGTCTGCTCAAGGCCGTCTCGAAAACTCGGACGGCTTGCCGTACACGTTAGACCTGCTGGTCCTCGAGGAGCTTGATTTCCTCAACGGTTGTTTTCGCGCCAGGCCAGTTCAGCAGCAACTGGAAGCCCAGCTGCAAATGCACGCCGCGGCCCACGAGACGCCCTGGGTTTTGGACCTGATGAAGCTCGCAACGTCGTATGCGAGAATCAGCCGCGAGGAAGAAGAATTGTGGGATATCGATGTGTCGCTGTACCTTGCCGAGGAGTGGTCTGTCAGCGCCAACTATACCCCCCGAACCGCATGTGGCGACCTTCTCTGCAAGCTGGGCGAGTGGTTGAACCAGCGGGCTATTGAGGGCCTGTTTGCCTATACCAAGTCTCTCTTTACCACCGAAAACCCATCATGGAGAAAACAGGAGTCCTCCTTGTTTCTGCTGAACATGGTTGTCAACGACTTCCTGGACTGCGGCAAGGACGTACCCGCCGAGATCGCCCAGGCTTATCTGGAGCTGGTCGAATTCGCCATTAACCGACCGGACGAGCCCCTGTTGAGGGGCCGTGGATACCTCGTGGCCGGCACCCTGATTAAGTGCACACTGATGGGCGCGGGCTTGCTGGATCGCGTGATTACCTCCATCAACTCGGAAGAGTCCGAACTCGTCCAGGTTGCCTGCATCCGAGCCTTGGAGGGCTTCATGCAGGGTGGCGCCGTTCCGCCTGATGGCCAAGCTAAGGTGGTGCAGGCTGTTTCTCAGTGGATACAGGCAAAGGACATGACGGATATTGAGGAGGCCGACGATCTCCTGATCAGCTTGGCTGAGACGCTTCGGGCTGCCATCAACATTGACAAGCGGGTGGCGCTGTCCACCGAGGTGCCGGCCCTGGACCTCCTTTTCTTGATTGCGAAACACGGCGCGAACAACTTCCAGGTCACTATGATGATCTGTGAGACGTTCGAGGACATTGTACAGAACATGTCCGATCCCCAGGCCTACCAGGCCTTGTGCGCCAAGGTGCTTCCCTCACTGACTGCCGCATTCGATGTTGCCAACGTCACGTCGGACGATCCTCTTGTGACGGTATGGTGTCCAGTGACCGTTTCTCCCACACGCGATTGCTGACTAGTTACAGTTTGCCACCGAGTTGATGGCTGCTCTGACGCAGTATGGTTCCGAGCCTCTCCCTCCGGGCTTCGTACAAGCCACCCTTCCCAAGTTGACTCGCCTCCTCATGGAGAGCAACGAGGGAGAAGTCCTGCGACCGGGTGCGGAGTCGGTCAAGTATCTCTTGGCGCATGATCACCAGCAGGTGTTCAACTACCACGACGAAAACAACCGCACGGGTCTTGAGGTCTGCCTTCACATCATCGACCGCCTTCTGGGTAACACCATCGAGGATAACGCTGCATCGGAGGTGGGAGGACTGGCCGCCGAGCTTGTGGAGAAAGCCGGGCACGAGAGACTCGGCCCGTTTCTGCCGCAACTGCTCCAGGCCGTCGCCAATCGGCTGGCCACCGCCGAGGCCGCCCCGTTCATCCAGTCCCTCATTCTCGTCTTCGCCCGACTGTCCCTGGTGGGAGCCCACGACGTTGTCGAGTTCCTTAGCACGATCCAGATCGGTGGGCAGGCCGGTCTGCAGGTCGTGCTCGGCAAGTGGTTGGAGAACTCGGTCAACTTCGCCGGCTTCGATGAGATCCGCCAGAAGTAAGTCGCTAGCAAGATTTTCCTTGGGCATCGGTTCTGACTGTGAATGGCAGCGTGATCGCACTGTCCAAGCTGTACTCGCTGAACGACGCGAGAGTCGCGCAGACGATGGTCAAGGGCGACATGATCATGCCGGCTAGTGACAGAATTATGACTCGCTCGAGAGCGAAGCAACGTAGGCTATTCTGTTGTTTGCAACCCTCTGGTGTCGCAGGGACTGACCCGAATCGCAGAACCCGACCAGTTCACCATCATCCCGGCTTCTCTCAAGATCCTCAAGGTGTTGATTGAGGAGCTTACCTCGGCCTCGGGCGTCCACAACGCAGCCAACGCCGCGGCGGCCGCCGCCGCACAGTTCGCCGACGAGGAAGAGGACGATGATGGCTGGGAGGACGACCCAGACACGGTCGACCTGAACCTTGGTAGCACCAAGAACGACCTGATGGGCTACCTGGAGGCCTCTAGTATGCGCCACCGGGACGACGAGACCAATACCTACCTGACGGAGTTCTTCCTGGGGGCTGCCCAGGAGAACATTGGTGAATTCCAGAACTGGTACAACATGCTTAACGAGGAAGAGAAGGCGAAGCTGAATAGCTTGGCGAACGCGCAGGGCTAGTGGAGTTGCGCAAAGCCACTGTGGTGGTCGTCTTGGCCAGGAAAGACCGAGCACTTGAAGGCTTAGCAGTAAGTATCTTCTGGGTGCACGCACGATCGAAGATGACGGCTGGCTGAATTCTTGATCAGGACGCTGCCTTGTAAATAGAGCAAAGCAACCCCACCCCCTCTGTAGGGCGAAAGCGGTAAAGCGCAGGCCTTGCCTTGGGCGTGAGGCAGTAGATAACCCCCAAGATGAATCGACACGGGTAATGAGTACTTGCGGGCGAGGATAAGCCCAAAGGGCAGCAAAAAGCCGATAGTAAGCCTGTGTTTCTTGGTATAGGGAAACAAGTATGGCTGGTCTTTCCCCCTCCCGACACCCCCCTTTTTCGACAACGTAGGTCCAAGGTATTATTCGAATAGCAGAACGCCTCCCATCATGGGCGGCGAAGCACCGGCCGCCCATAAAAAGTCCACGGCTGCATCCTGCCCTGCTACCACAGCCGTCTGTAGGGGCGTCTGCCGCTTCCATCCGGCCTGGGAATTGATATCGGCACCGGCCTCCAGCAGCCTCCGCAGGACCTCGACGTTGCCCTTCTGCGCGGCAGCATGGAGGGCCCTTCCACCTTTGAAGGAGCTACCGGGCAGATCCGGGTCGGCACCGGCGTCAATCAACATGTGGACTATTTCGAGGCTCCCTTTGTCACTTGCGGCTTGGAGAGCAGTCAGCCCCTTGTGGCGACCCGGGGGGAGGTCGACGCGGGCGCCCCGCTGCATGAGACATGCCGCCAACTCGGCATGACCGGCTGCCGCCGCTGCCGCCAGCGCAGTGCGCCCTCCGGTGCCGGCCGGCGGGGCGTTGACCTGGGCGCCGGCACCGAGCAGTAAACGAACGGTCTCCATGCTCCCAGCCTCGGCGGCGGCCTGCAAAGCGGTCCGGCCGTGGTAGCGGGCGGCGGGTGCGTTGACGTCGGCGCCCTGCGCGAGGAGAAGCGCGACCAGGGCCGGGTCGGCGCGGGCGCAGGCCTGCTGCAGCGCGGTGCGGCCGCCGTTGTTGCCGCCGGGGCGGTTGACGTCGGCGCCGGCGGCCAGGAGCGCGTCGACGACGGCGGCGTGGCCGAACAGGCACGCCGCCTGCAGTGCTGTGTTGCCGTAGTAGCCGGCCGGCGGCGCATTCACGTCGGCGCCCTCGGCGAGCAGCCGCTGCACGAGCCCTACGTCGCCGGCCTTGCTCGCGCTCTGCAGCGCGGTCCAGCACGCGTCCTCGGTGTCCGCGTCCTCGCCCTCGCCCTCCTCGGCCAGCGTCATCCCGGCCGGCGCCGGCGGCGGGATGGAGACCATGGCGGCCGGCGTCCGCGGCACGCGGGTCGTCGGCGCCGGGGCCGTGGGTGCGGACATGGTGGGGGGGGGGCGGTGGTGGTACGGGGTCCGTGGGAGGCAGGGAGGGAGGACCGAAGGTGCTCGCAGCTCGTGACAAGGAGGTGGGACAGGTGGATGGAATATACGGACTGGAGGGTTCCAGACGAATGGGGGGCTTGCTGGGGCTTGCTACCGAGGCAGGGGAAGCTAGAGTCGACAAGCCTCCGTGTGGTGGAGTCAAGCCCAGTCGATTAGAAAGGCAGCGTCGGGTGTAGGGGATTTGCAGGTACTACCTAGCTACTGACACGTACATATCCGTCCATAGACATCCATTTACGAAGTAGTCATCAAAACGACTCGGTGGTCGACGACGTGCTGGCAATGCATACTTTCCTATCCACTACTAGGCGCCTTGCTCACCGGCCCATAAAGGCACTGCGCTGTCTCTTGCGTCTACAGCTCGAGTTGCGTCAGAGCTTCCGCGTTGCCGATCGTAGAGGGGGGCGACTCAGGTACGCTGGCCCGTGGGGGGGGGGGGGGGGGGCTGTTTTGGTGCGGAAGTGCTGGCGTATGTATCGCCGTAATCCCTTCTGTAATGATCGTTGGCCCCTAACGAATACCTTCCCTCCCTCTCGCTCTCGTCCCAGCCGGGCCAAGGAGGACGCTTGGCTTGGGCACTGCAATGGGATCCCGTGGGAGTATTACGTATGTTCTCCTTGATCCATGGACCATACGGCCACTTGGAACACCCACACCGGCACCCGCAGGCTGGGCGCCTAAAGCTTGGCGCTGTACGGAGTACTATTCAAAACCCACCTCCCCAAACACCGTCCATCCCGGCCTGCCTACCCCTCCATGGGTACTTGTACCTCGCCTACGCGTTGGCGCGGTCGAACGGTATCCCGTGTACCCCGGCATAATCTGCATCGGCTATTACCTATCCATCGCCGCCTTATCTCCTCCAGCTCGTTGCTCCCCAAACAGCCCAGCTCCCGCAGCCACGGCCCAGAAGGCCGTCGTCGTCATATATTATCTGCTGCATACCGCCCACAGCCCGGATCTTGGGGCGTCCGGAGCCTCTGCCGCGACCGGGGACCGTCAGTGTATGTGACACCTGCCCTTTTAGTAACCACGGCATCCCGAACGGGCTACGGAAAGAAGCATGAGTGAGAGCATCGGTGCTGACCAAGTCGACCCTACGCCAGCTTAAAACCTCGCGTGCTTCGTGTAGCTGCAGCTCTACAGGCGCGCCGCTCCTTGCCCTTTCTTCCCTCTTACCAACCAGCCCACCACCTGCCTGCCCGAGGTGAATGACTGCGTGCCGAACATCGCACGTGCAGCCTTCGGTCGCAACTACGCCCGCAGAGCCATGAGCCACGCCGCATCATGGCCTACATAGCGCCGATTCACCGGCCGCAGAGCGTTCGCCACGCTCTGCGCGCCAATGTGTTCCCCGACGACGACGAAGAATGCCTTGTCCTTGCGTAAGCTTACCACTGCCCTTGGCCGTGTCCCCGTGTCCAGCATCCCAATTGGCATCGTCGGCGACGGCGGCAGCAGCAGCAGCAGCAGCAGCAGCAGCACTAGCTAACGCGCGTCCCGTAGCAAGACAAACCGCCTCGAATTCTGGAAGTCCGATTGTGAAACCGGCCGGTTGGCTCTCTCGTCCACCAAGACTATACACGGCACCATTACCATGCTGCACCGGCTGCGTCCCAGGGACACCGAGCTGGACCAGATCTTCGTTGGGACAGACCGCTTCCAATACTTCACCATCGGGTGGGACCAAGAGACGCTTGCCCTTACGACCTTTAGCAACGTTTACGATGACTTCGAGGTGTATATGCGGGCGTCACAGAGCCAGGACCAGTGCATTGTCGACCCAACCGGCCGCTACATGATACTGCTTTTGTGGGAAGGTGTGCTACACATGGCCAAGATGTCTACCATTAAGTCCCGGAAGCTACAGGTGGACTGGCAGGAACAAATACGAATTCGAGAGTTGTTTATCAAGTCTGCCACCTTTCTCCACGTCGAAACGAATCAGCCTAAGGTTGCCTTTCTGTACCAAAGCCGATCAGATAGGCCCGACGCCCAGCTCGTCACATACCGTGTCTATTCAGACGAGAAGAACACGACCGTCTCAACGTTTGACACCAAAGATCAGATCGACAAAATGGAGATCAAAGATCCCGGTGCCGGCATGCTCATCCCCGTCGGCAAGGGTGAGGAGGAACATAAGCGTTACATCATCCGGAACGCCGCGCAAGCCCGCGCACAACTGGGGGGTCTCATCGTTGTTGGCGAGACCCGTCTCCTCTACTACGACGATGCGGCCAAAAAAACGGTCGAGGCGGCCCTCCAAGAGGCCTCGATATTCGTTGCTTGGGCCGAGTACGACGTGTCGCATTACTTTGTCGGAGACGACTACGGCACCATGTGGTTACTGGAGCTGATTCTCGAAGGCGGCGCCGTCGTGACCGACATGACGATGAAGAAAATCGGCACCACTTCAAGAGCCAACAAGTTGGTATACCTGGGGAATGACTTGCTTTTCGTTGGTTCACACTACGGCGACTCGCAGGTTTTCAAGTTCGACGCGGAACGTGGTGCTCTCGGCCTTGTCCAGGTCTTGGAGAATATTTCCCCCGTGTTGGATTTCACCATCATGGATATGGGGAACCGGGAAGGCGAGGAACAAAAGGCCAACGAATTCTCTTCCGGCCAAGCAAGAATCGTGGCCGGGAGCGGCGTTCATAAGGACGGCAGTCTCAGAAGTGTACGGAGCGGCGTTGGGCTCGAGGACATTGGCCTCCTGGCCGAAATGGAAAACATACGGGCCATGTTCCCGCTCCGGATCGAATCATCGCCGAAACAAGACACTTTGGTGGTCTCGTTCCCAACAGAGTCGAGAGTCTTCAGATTTGACTCTGTGGGGGAGATTGAAGAGTTCGACGAATGTAAGGGTATGACTCTGCATGAGCAGACCCTCGCGGCCCAGAATGTCTCGAATGGTCTACTTCTGCAAGTCACACCCAGCGGGGTCAGTCTTATTGACCACGAGGCTGGCGTCGTTGTCTCCCGCTGGAACCCGCCGGCTGATCGCGAGATCACCCACGCGTCCATCAGCAGCGAACGAGTCCTCTTATCCGTGGACGGCACCTGCCTTGTGTCTTTACAGGTAAGCCAAGGATTGACGGAGACGATACAAAACGATATGGGGGAACGTGAGCAGGTTGCATGCATCCATCTGCCACCCCAGTATCCCCAGATTGGTGTAATCGGGCTCTGGAAATCAGGAACCGTGTCTATCGTGGACCTCGGCACTCTGCAACCTTTGCATAGCGAGCCGTTGAGGCGGAAAGACGACAACGCCTCGGTACCGCGTGAAATCGTGCTCGCCCAAATCCTCCCTGTCGAGGTATCCGGCCCCAGTCTGTTTGTGGCGATGGAAGACGGCTTCGTCATTACTTTCAATGTGTCCCGAACAGACTTTTCTCTGTCGGGACGGAAGAGCATCGTTCTGGGTACCCGGCACGCACGACTGCAGCTGCTACCGAGGAACAATGAGCTGTACAACGTGTTCTCTACGAGCGAACACGCCAGTTTGATATATGGCTCGCAGGGACGCATCATCTACTCGGCCGTCACGGCTGAAGAGGCAAGTTGCGTCTGTCCTTTCGACGCGGAGGCGTTCCCGGGTGCTGTGGCGGTAGCGACAAACAGCCTACTCAAACTTTCTACAATTGACGACCACCGTCGGACGCATGTGCATACACTCCCCATGGAGCAGACGGTGCGGAGGTTGGCGTACTCGCGTAAAGAGCGGGTGTTTGGTCTGGGGTGTGTCAAAAGAGAGGTTGTCAACGGCGAAGAAGTCATTGCCAGTTCCTTCAAGCTCGTCGATGAAGTGGTATTTGACAGAATCGGCAAAGATCTCATGCTTGATGGCGCCCGGGGACCCGAAATGATCGAGGCCGTGATGCGGGCAGAGCTCACGGATTCGTACGGAAGCAAGGCAGAGCGCTTCATTGTCGGCACCAGTTATCTTACCGACCCGCAGCTTGGTGCCGAGTCTGGGGGGGATGTTCAGGGCCGCATTTTGGTGGTCGGCATCGACAGCGACCGCAACCCCTATCTGGTCACCGAACGCAACGTCAAGGGCGCATCGCGGTGTTTCGCAGTACTTGACGACTATATCGTGGCAGCGCTCGCTAAAACCGTTGTTCTCTACCGGTATAACGAGACGTCCTCAACGACCGCTCAGCTGGACCGGGTTGCATCGTACCGTCCAGCCACCTACCCCGTAGACCTTGCGGTTGAGGGCAACATCATTGCTGTTGCGGACCTCATGAAGTCGATGTCTCTGATTGAATTCACTCCGCCAGCAGATGGCGAGCCGGTCAGGTTAAAGGAGGTCGGCAGACACTACCATGCAGCTTGGGCGACGTCGGTATGCCACCTGGACGCAAACCTGTGGCTTGAGTCGGACGCGCAAGGCAACCTGTTGATCCTGGAACGAAACGAAGCCGGCGTGACGGAGGACGATAAGCGACGTATGAGAATCACGGGCGAATTGCGCCTCGGCGAGATGGTTAATAGGGCTAAAAAAGTAACGGTCGATGCGAGTGCGAACGCCATTGTCACTCCGCAGGCGTTTCTCGGCACGGTAAGGGAACCCCCCCCAAAGCCCCTGTGGTTTTCCGATTCTACAAAGTGCTGACCCTGGAGACAGGTCGAAGGCGGAATCTATATGGTTGGAACGATAGCCCCAGACCGCCAGGACCTGCTCATCCGATTCCAAACCAAGCTGGCAGGCATGCTGGAGACTCTCGGAGACCTCTCGTTCGAAGCGTACCGGGCATTTAGAAACGAGCAGAGAGAGAATGAGGATGGCCCGTACAGGTTTGTAGACGGCGAACTCCTTGAGCGATTCTTGGATCAGGACGAAAAGCTTCAGGAGGAGATCTGCGCCGGCCTGGGACCCAGTGTCGAGGACATGCGGGACCTGGTCGAGGAGCTCAAGATGATGCATTAGACGTGTACGGGGGGCACAGGGTCACCAGCCCGAGTAGACGAGAGTTTCCAGCTGTATGGATGATGGGAATGGGGCAGTTCGGCTATACGCAGTTGATGATGGCATCCACCGCCCGTGCATGGCGCCGTGGATGGATGCATACAAAGTACCTTGGCCCCACTCGGAACCAACCAGCACATGGATCCATCGATAACAGCCGGAGCGTACCTTATGTTCTGTTGAACCGAATAGCATTGGCTGGCCACACGATAGTGAGGCAAGTGTCTGGGCACTTATGTTTTTTTTTGGGGTGGGGAGGGGGGGGCTTCGGTGACGGCCCCGTGAGATGTACGCAAGGCCAATGCATTCTTGGTATCGTAGGAAAGCAATTGCGCCCCGGACAGAGAAATGGTTTGGGGGGTTGTTTATTTTCCTCTACTTGGGTGGTAAAGGCTTCAGGGTGTCGAGCCGGTCGTACAAGAGGCCAATACCTCGATGACCAGCTGGCGGTGTTGAGCCGAGCCAGCTGCCAGCCCCATATAATGCAAGCTCCGGCAGCCAATGGCAGACGAAACATTTGAGCAGCCGTGTCGTAAGTAAATTCCTACTTGGTCGAGAAAAGACGCAGCTCTCACCTCCAGCTCTCGACCTCCGACGACCCATTGAACCTCGCATCCCCCATCCCGCCATGGCGCCATTGACGATTGCATCGCGCGCTCTGGCGCGAACGGCCTGCAAGACGGCCGCTTTCCAGCCCGTCCGCGCCCTCTCGACCACGCCCGCTCTCCGTGACGGCGATGCCACGACCGGCACCTACAACCCGAGCGCCTACCACAGCCCCTTCAAGGGCGAGACCCGCGGCACCAAGATCCCCAACTGGGGCAGCTACATGTCCAAGGGCTCGACGGGCACCAACAACCTGATGTCGTACTTCATGGTCGGCACCATGGGCGCCATCACCGCCGCCGGAGCCAAATCGACGGTGCAGGGTGAGTGCCACTTGCCCCGTGATTGTTGGGCCGGGGGGGCGCGCACCGAGACGTCATCGCCACCCGCCCGTGGCCCGCCGCCCATTGTCCCGGCCGGGGCCTCCCCTCCCGGGTGTCGAAGAGAGACGAGCCTCGAGGTGTGCTGACCATTGACCCGCCCTGCAGAGTTCCTGAAGAACATGTCGGCTTCCGCCGATGTCCTGGCCATGGCCAAGGTCGAGGTCGACCTCAACGCCATCCCCGAGGGCAAGAACGTCATCATCAAATGGCGCGGCAAGCCCGTTTTCATCCGCCACCGAACCCAGGAAGAGATTGACGAGGCCAACAAGGTCAACGTCTCCTCCCTGCGCGACCCCGAGACCGATGACGACCGTGTTCAGAAGCCCGAGTGGCTGGTTATGCTGGGTACGTTCTTGCGGAGGCTTGGCCCCCCGGCTCCGGTGCTTGATCGTCATGGGCCTCCCTGGCCAGCGGCCGGGGGGGGCGGGGTACGGCGCGGCGAGACGGCAGCCACGTGCGAGCCGTGCATGGCGATGGTGACATGAAGAGAAACGAGAATGCTGACGTTGGGCCATCACAGGCGTCTGCACACACTTGGGTTGTGTGCCGATTGGTGAGGCTGGTGACTACGGTGGCTGGTTCTGCCCCTGCCACGGTTCGCACTACGACATCTCGGGCCGCATAAGAAAGGGACCTGCTCCCCTCAACCTCGAGATCCCGACCTACGAGTTCCCCGAGGACGAGAAGCTGGTTATCGGTTAAGCATGGAGCGTGTGTATGAATACTAGACTTGGAGGGGGAATGCACAGTTTCTCTCCGCCCAAGCTCACCCTCATAGACGTCGGGCGAGGACCCCACGACACGCCTTTGACCTTCCAATTCCTTAGACGTCTCTAGCCGCCGCTAATCTGTACAAAATCCACCCCGTTCAGTAGCAAGACCATGCGAGCAGAGGCCGCGGTGCTCCTACATGATTGTGTGCATTCGCGGAGGCGGGAGCTCTTGTAAAGACTGACGCTGTTGGCTTGAATCCATGCACCCGCTCCGAGGCTTGTTGTTGAGCGGCTGGCTGGGGGCCAACGTGCAACGGCCTCCGCCAAGGAGAAAAAGATGGAACCCGGAGCCCGAGCGGCCGCTCCAGGAAACCCAGCAAGGCGAAATAACCATAATGGCCCCAAATAACTATAAAGACAACTTTACCCTCAATCCGAAACACTCCCGATTCGGCCGAACCAGGCCTTCTTTTGTCGCTTTGGTGACTCGGAAATGCGTGCCCAGCCGGACAACCCACCGAGATCTGGCAAGCAGTACGTACAGATGGGCCCGGGCCCTCGGCTTGTCCTGAAGCCGGATGCGCATTGTCGTCATCGAGAAGGCGCCGAACAGGTCAACCGGGCTGCTTGTAGGTAGAATTAGGATGATGCGGCGACACCGCCCCATCCGGGCTTCCGTTTACTACATGGGCAGGAGAGTCCTGATGACGACACGGGGACGGGAAGGACTTGGGCCGCCCGACTCGGAGCGGTGCCTCGAATTTGTTGGTGATCCCGCCGCTCCACCGTCGGGTCGGGGAGCGAGGTCGACATTGGACGAGGCAAAGGTGTCGCACGGGATTCTGCGGCTCAAAATAGGTACTGATCTCGCAACGAAGAAGCCGTGACCTGCGGGCAGAGCTGGGAAGCATGAGCTTTGCCGCGCTGCGCCCGTCTCATGATGGGCGGCGTCCAGTGCATCGCAGGCGATCCGTTATAGTGGAGAACAAGCAAGCGGGAGCTCTGCACCGTAGGGCTTTGTTGGTGCTGCGACGCCGCGCTAGAATACGGCCGAGAGGCGTTCCCGCCTGTATTCCACACCTGGTTGCCCGAATGCGCACGCGAGAACGGCGTTTGCTCTTTGCCGAGATGGCCACGATGAGGATCTACGTAGAGGCATGATGGCCTCGGCACGACCAAGCCCGCGCTCGTCGCCTCGTAGGCAACATGTCCCCCCCCCAGGCCGCCCGAATGAGCCGGGGAAGGGCAGAGACTTGGAAGGAGGGAGCAGGCCCCATCGCTGACGGGGGAAAGCCTGCCCACACGAGACGAATCCGCCTCGTCCCATGATGGGTCGGAGAGCACACGCGGCGTGCCGGGGGCGGCGGGTACCCTGCCTCCACGCGAGGTGGCAGGCATTTCGGCTTCGTCAGCTTGCGGAGGCTGGCATGGGCGCGCGAGCCGCTGCGCATGCCTGGCCACCTACCTCACAGCGCCCTGCCGTCCGAAAAGAAGCCGGCAGACAGGGCTGGGCGCATCGTGGGCGAAGAAACAGGGACGCGGCATGGCGGCATGGAAGGGGGGGGAGATGAGGCCCGGAAAGTGAAAACGGTATCTGTCAGATGATATCTCCGAGAACCCTGCGCTTGGCAGGCGCGGCCGTCGCAGGGGCCACCGCCTATTGTGCTGGGCCAATGGCAGGCGCGGCTGGTCCGTCCCATCTTCGTGCGGCTCCAGCACTTGAGACGTCAGGAGGGCGGGTTTCCGTCTCGTCTCGCCGGTCTAGCCACAGAGCAGCTCGTTAGCGCGCCCTCGCCCCCCCAGCGTCTTCGGCCAGCCTTCGGTCCCAACGGCGACTAGCCGGCCACGGCAACCGCCCTGTCCCCGGTCGGTTGGGTCGTCTGCGGATGGCTCCCTTGGGGACTGCGCCGGCCGGCCACCGCCTGTCCCCAGAACGACACGAGCTGGCTGCCCCTTGCTGCTGGCTGACAGTCCGGACCGACCCCAGCGAAGCTGTACGAGATCGGGCCACGCGCCGTGCCTGGGCGCAGCTCGCCATGCCAACCTCAACCCGTGCCGGTGACCGCGGATAACCGCGGGCGCGGAGCCTCCGCCGACGGCATCCTAGCTCGCCGGCTGCTGCCACTGCATACCCACAAACGGCACAAGCATACCCGCCCATGCTCCGGCGGCATGGGACGAGATGGGCCAAGCTACCAAGGTATGCAGTAGTCGGCCGCACTGGCTCCCTGCTGGGCAGACGCCCGGACGCCCCCTCGGGCAAAACACATGGCAGATCTGTATGAGCCCCTGGGCTTGGCTATCCCGCTTGGGGGGGGCCTCCCCGGAAACGACCCAGCCGAGAGAAAGGCCCTTCTCCAGGACCCTCTACCCGTTCCAAGGCCTGGGGTGGATCTCCACCCGCACGACCGACCTTCCGACCCTGTGCGCCTGCGTACGGCGTTTTCCTGCGCGGCCCTTTGCTTGGGCTCGCTATCGTCTTACACGACCGCCCCCTGCTCCTGCCGCCCGTGGCATGAGACGCCGTACTGAATCAGCCTGGGCCAGCCCCCGTCCATGAGGTTTCGTCACCAGCCGGCGGGATAAGCGAGGGGATCAAGCCATCAGTCGCCTGCCGTGATGGCGTCTCGTTGCGTTTGTCCGTGTATATAGGGGTGCTGTTGGCCGCCGGGTGTAGTGTTGCTTCTCTTCTCTCCTCATCCAGCAAACCGGTGCCTTTCTTTCCAACGCTTCGTTCTTTTCGTCTTAGTTCTGGGAACTATTTTCGCTTGTATTCTCCACGTTCTTTATCCCTTTCGTTCTTTCCATTTCCAGGCCGTGCCTCGATTTTGAAAGACCTGTCATCACGAACCCGAAGCACTACCTCCTTCTTTCTCCAATACCGACACCATGAAGTTCCAGACCGGTACCGCCTTGATGGTCCTGCTGGGCGTGGCCTCGGCCCGCCCCGATGCCTCGCGCCGCTTCGCCCCTCGCAGCAGAGTTATGCGCCGCGAGGTGCCGCAGGAGCACTCGCACGAGAACGTCCTCACGGTCGTGAACGAGTTCCTCAAGAAGGACAACCCCGACAACATCTCGGACGCTGTCTTCGGTCTCCTCGGCAACAAGGCGGCCGCCGAGGGCGCCGGCGACGTCACGGACCTCGACTGCCTGCACCAGCGCACCGCCGACCAGGCCTTCACCAACGCCAAGGCTGAAAACGACGTCAACGGCATGGCGATGGCCCTGATATGGCGCGCTGTCGAGCGCAACACCGGCAAGGTCGGCCTCAAGTCGGTCCTCTGCACCGAGAAGGCCAAGAACCCCGAGATCGACGCGCTGCAACAGCACCAGGACCCGGCCTCTGAGGGCGCCGCCAAGCTCAACAAGCAGATCGCCCTCGAGCTCGCCGTGCAGCTGAACTCGGTCGGCGCCGACCCCAAGCTTGCCATCCAGTCCGGAACCTTCGCACCTGGCGACGTCAACGACTCCACGGGTGCCGGCAACAGCTGCGACGATATCGACCCTAAGGGCTGCATCAACACCAAGAACCTCCTCGTCCCCGACGTCACCGAGGACGAGATCGCCGCCGCCGTCGCTTCCGGTGGCTCGGGTGCTGGGGCCGGTGCCGGTGCCGGTGCCGGTGGCAGCAACTCCACCATCCCGGCCACTGGCGGCAACTCGACGGGTAACGGCAATGGCAACGCCTCCTGCGGCGCCACGTCGGGCAACAACGGCGGCGCCTCGGGCAACAACGGCGGCGCCGCGGGCAACAAAGGCGGCGCCGCGGGCAACAACGGCGGCGCCGCGGGCGCCTTCGACACGGGCAGCTGCGGAAGCGCGGCCATCAAGTTTGCCGTGGGCCTGGACGGACGCAAGGAAGCCTCGTTTGCTCCCGTCAACAACGCCGACTTCAACCACGGCTCCGCGCAGAAGCCCGCCATCATCACGTCCTTCATCTGCCAGCAGCTGGGCTCCAAGTGCAAGGCATCGCAGGCCTCGGTCGACCAGTGCCTGACGGCCGCCAAGGCCGCCGATGCCCTGACCGGCCAGGCCGCCGCGGATGCCTTCAACAGCGGCGTCGGCGCCTAAGAAAACCAGGGCCCACCTCTTGCCACCCTCCTACTCCAGGGGCGCGGCCACGGGGGTGGATGAGCGGGTTGAAAAGAGTGCACACGGAATTAGGGGGTGTTCGTGATGTAGAATTCTTTCTCTTCTAAATAATAATGGATCGTTCTGGCGCCATGAACTCACGCTTGCCGTATGCCTATACACGTGACATCTGCAACCGGGAAATGTGTAAGTGGGTGAATCTGCTTCAGGCACCATCAACCTGGACACGAGGGTGATTGATTGGGCCGCTACACCCGACCTATGATGACATTTCCTATTGAGTCCTTCGGTCTCGACTCGGTCATCATTATCGTTCCATCGCGGAGGGGAAAAAAAAGCAACAAAATGAACCGAGCCACACGAGTCGGTCTCGTTCTCTTCAGAAAGGCCTTCTGATAGAATGACGCACGGTGCCTACGCAAGACATTATACCCACCGGACTATACGGGGGGGGAGTGGAAAGCACCAGCCAGTGTTGTTGGTATGCATGTTTCCCGCCAGAATGGAATCTTGTTTTGGCAGCTGTCGTTTACGCACAAGGGGCCAGGCAACCTCATCTATCAGTGAAGAAGCGGTCCACCCGTCAGCAGCCGCAAGGGAAAATTTAACAAGTCACTTTCCCTTTTGATATCATGCTTCGCCATGCCGAGCTAGTCGACCCGTACCGTGTCCTTCCCAAACCTGCTTGCGTATCTCGTAGTGGAATCCCACCAGGGCCAAAAGCTATCATTTAGTAGCTGCGGCCGAACATGGTGTACGTCTTGGCCATGGCCTGGCACTCGGGGTTCAAACACTTGGTGCCCTCGGCCAGCTTCTCGGCCGGCTGCTCAAAGGGAATACACAAGCTCTTCATGCCCATCGAGGGCGCCTGGGGCACGGAGGGGTCGACGTTCTCCTCCTGCTTGGCCGTTGTGAGCTCCTTGATCTTGTCCTCGCACTTGGGCTCGAGGCAGAAGGGGATCAGAACGACGTTTTTGGCGTCCAGGGCCGGGATGACCTTCTCCCACTCCTTGATGACGATGCGGTGCTCGTCGAAAGACTGCTTGGCCTTGGCGTACAAGTCCTTCTGGATCGACTCGAGAAGCTCCGGCACCTTGGTGCTGATTTCGGCGATGGGGATGGTGCCCTTCTCACCAGTATCGCGGCGCGCATAGCTCACAACTTCTTGGGCGGCGTCCTTGGGTCCAAACTCGATGCGCAGGGGAACACCCTTGAGCTCCCAGTCGTTGAACTTCCAGGGGGGGGTGTAGCCCTCACGCAAGTCGTCGACAGCGCGGACGCCAGCCTTCACGAGCGTCTGCTTGATCTCCTGGAGCTGAACGCTGTGCTTGGCCTTGACCTCCTCGCTCGTGCTCTTGGTGATGCCCAGGGGAATGATGACGGCCTGGATCTTGGCAATGCGGGGGGGCAGGACCAGTCCCTTGTCGTCACCGTGAATCATGACCATGACACCGATGACACGCGTTGACAGACCCCACGAGTTCTGCCAGACGTGGATGTGCTTGCCCTTCTCCGCCGGGTCCTCAACGGTGATGTCGAACATCTTGCTGAAGTTCTGGCCCAGGCAGTGAGACGTGGCACCTTGGATGCCTCGGCCGTTGGAGGGAATATAACCCTCGACCGTGGTGGTGTAATACCCACCGGCAAACTTCTCGTTCTCCGTCTTGGTACCTCGCACGACGGGGACAGCCAGAATCTCCTCGTAGATGCGGGCGTACAGCTCGAGAATCTGCAAAACCTCCTCTCCGGCCAGCTTCTCCGTCAGGTGGGCCGTGTGGCCTTCCTGCCACAAGAACTCCCTGGCTCTCAAAAAGGGCGTGGTCTGCTTCGCCTCCCACCGGACGACCGAGTTCCACTGGTTCAGACGGAGGGGCAGGTCTCGGTGAGAGCGAACCCACTTGGCATAGTACGGGTACATGACAGCCTCGGACGTCGGGCGGACGGCGACGGGAACTTCGAGGTCCTTGTCACCGCTGCACGTCGCTGTCAGTCTCGCCAATAAGGATGTTCGGGGAGTTGCAGCCGTCACTCACGCCTTGGTGACCCAGGCCAACTCGGGGGCAAAGCCCTCGACGTGGTCCTTTTCCTTCTCGAGCGACTTCGAGGACAGGAACTACACACGGGGGTTAGTCTAACCACGGCCGAGAAGCAGGCGCCATGGTCCAAGACTTGCCATGGGGAAGTTGGTCTCATCGACGCCGAGCGCCTCAATCTCAGCGGTAAACCACTTGCGGATGACGTTCCAGATGTACATGGTGGCGGGGCGCATGACGAAGAAGCCAGAGATCTCGGTGTAATACTCGATCAGCTCGGCCTTCAACACGACCTCCTGGTACCATTGCGAGAAGTTGTCGGCCTTGGAGACGGTGATGCCGATGATGTCGTCGGTCTTCTTGCCGCCGACGACGGGCAGCGCCGCCTGCTTGGCGGCCTTTGCAGCTTTCTCCGCCGCCTTCTTGGCCTCCTTCTCAGCCTTCTTCAGCGCGCTCTTGGACGGCTCGGCAGGGGCGTCGGTGCCGGCCGCCGGGGCGGTGGGCTTATCAGCGTTGTCGGCCATGGCTGCAGGGAAGGCAGGTAAGTCGAAGGGGAGGGCTCGATGTGAATCCTCAGAAGAGATTCTTGAAGAGGCGCAGACGGTAGAAGCCGAAAGCAAAGGAGAAAACAGAGAGGGTTACGGGCGGTCGGGGCAAGCAGAGCAGCACCCGGTCGTGTAGTCGACAGCGGCTTCCCTGAGTCACTTGGGCGATAAAGGCCCAGTCGCGTGTGCCCCTCCTTTTTTCTGGCACATTGACGCACCCCTGCTTTGGAGGGGTCCCTGGCGGCAGGGCTAATTGGGGCAACTGCAAGACGGGAGCTCCTGACATGTCGGGAGCTCCTTCCTGGCGGCCACTTAGCTGCTGCCCCGCCAACGGAACAACCAGTTGTTCCGCCTTAAAATTATAGGGCGTCAACGGAGGGGCGCAACCCAGGGCCCCTAGCTAGACGATACTCACGCCGTGACGACCTCGAAGCCACCACCCGTGCTTTGATACCTGTCCCTGGCCAACACCACACGGGCTTCCCTCTCCAACAGCTTCCTTTGCCCCCGAGACCGCCCTCCAAGATGGCGTCCATGTTCGAGCAGCCCCGTGATGGCACGCTGTTTCTCGGCGGCCAGAAGATCTCTGGCGCCGACATTAGGGAGCAGAACGGTACGTTGGCCCCCCTTCCGCCCCCTTGGCGTGGGGCCTCACTTACATGTCTGCCAGTTCTCGCGACGCAAGCCATTGCGAACGTTGTCAAGAGCTCCTTCGGCCCCAGCGGCCTCGACAAGATGATGGTGGACGATATCGGCGTAAGTACCCAGGCAGGACACGTTGGCGGCGCGGGCTGTTCCTAACCCAGCTTTCCCAGGATGTGACAGTAACCAACGACGGCGCCACCATCCTCACCCTCCTCGATGTCGAGCACCCCGCGGGAAAGATCCTGGTCGACCTGGCGCAGCAGCAGGACAAGGAGGTCGGCGATGGTACCACGTCGGTCGTTCTGATCGCCGCCGAGCTTCTGCGGAGGGGCAACGAGCTCATGAAGAACAAGATCCACCCCACTACCATCATTACGGGTTACCGGCTGGCCGTCCGTGAAGCCATCAAGTACATGAACGAGAACATCAGCATAAAAGTTGAGGACCTGGAGAAGGAGTCGCTGCTCAGCATCGCCAAAACTTCCATGTCCAGCAAGATCATCGGCGCCGATTCCGACTTCTTCGCCCAGATGGTGGTCGATGCGATGCAGGCCGTCAAGACGTCCAACAACAAGAACGAAGTCAAATACCCCGTCAAGGCTGTCAACATCCTCAAGGCACATGGAAAGAGCGCGACCGAGTCGCTCCTGGTCAAGGGCTACGCACTAAACTGCACCGTGGCTTCGCAGGCCATGAACACGCGGATAACAGATGCCAAGATTGCCTGCCTGGACATGAACTTCCAGAAGGAGCGCATGAAGATGGGTGTGCAGATCACCATTGACGACCCCCAGCAGCTGGAGCAGATCCGCGCCAGGGAGTCGGGCATGGTCATCGAGCGCGTCGAAATGATCCTCAAGGCCGGCGCCAACGTGGTGCTGACGACCAAGGGCATCGACGACATGGTACTGAAGCTGTTCATTGAGCGGGGTGCCATGGCCGTCCGGCGGTGTAAGAAAGAGGATCTGCGACGCATCGCCAAGGCAACGGGTGCTACTCTTCTCAGCACGCTGTCGGACCTCAACGGCGACGAGAAGTTCGAGCCTTCGTACCTGGGCCATGCCGAGGAGGTGGTGCAGGAGCGCATATCAGACGACGAGTGCATTCTGGTCAAGGGCACCAAGATGCACTCGTCGGCCTCGATATTATTGCGTGGTCCCAACGAGTTCTCCCTCGACGAGATGGAGCGCTCCGTGCATGACTCGCTGTGCGCCGTGAAGCGCACGCTCGAAAGTGGCAGCATCGTGCCGGGCGGTGGTGCCGTGGAGACGGCGCTGCACATCTACCTGGAGGAGTACGCGGGCACGGTGGGTTCGCGCGAGCAGCTCGCCATTGGCGAGTTTGCGCAGTCCCTCCTGGTGATCCCCAAGACGCTGGCAGTCAACGCGGCCAAGGACGCCAGCGAGCTGGTGGCGCAGCTGCGCTCGCGGCACGCCGTGTCCCAGCGTACGCAGGAAGGCGACGGCACGCAGGACGAGAAGACGATTGCGCGCATGAAGAGTTACAAGAACTACGGCTTGGACCTCACCAAGGGCAAGGTAGTGGACGAGATCAAGCTGGGCGTGCTGGAGCCGAGCGTGAGCAAGATCCGCCAGCTCAAGAGTGCCGTCGAGGCGTGCATTTCCGTTATGCGGATAGATACCTTGATCAAGCTTGACCCCGAGGAGCAGGGCCAGGAGGACGACGGTCACGGGCACTGATGAGGCACGCCGTCGGCATGCGCTATACCACATACGCCATCGTCGGTGCCCACGTGCCCCACGGGGTGCGGAAAAGGATTAGACAGGGGCCGGCCCTGCGGCTGTCTCCCTGGGCTCGCCTATAGTAGATTAAGGGGAGGCTGGCCCAGATGCCGCGTAGAAAGGTGTGAATGAGCAGCCAAACCGTCCCAACCCGTGCTGTCCCGGTGCCTTTCTGCATGATATGATGGGTGGCCAATCGTGTCGCTTGACCCAGGGCCGCTGCGTGTGCGTGACAATGGGCCGCTGCGTAGCGGCCAGGCTGGCCCCTGATCCAGGGGAGGGGGGGCCGGCTGGCATCGGCCTTCGGTGCATTCCGGCCAACCTGGGTAGGGAGCTGCAGAGCTATGGCCTGCGGGGGCTCAATAATGAGGCTCCGGTCTTCCTTTCGACGTGTTTCTCTTTGTCACCACCAATCCTGTTGGCTGGACGCGAGTCGTCAGTGTTGCATAACGGCCGGGCCGCGGCCAGTCGGGGCGTATAGCGGCTGCTGCGGTGGCATCCAGATGACCAGTGCTTCCAAGACACGGCCTGTTCTAGTCGTCGTTGATCCTCGAGCTAATAGAGAGCGCTTCCGAAATCCGGGGTACGGGGTACGGGGTAGGAGACAACCGGAGGTTGTTGCCACGACAAACAAGCAAATCCAAGGGCAAGCCTACCATTGCGGCGTTGCGACCAAAGGCATTGCTTTTCGGGCGCCGAGAACGGCAGCAGTGTTTGAGAAGAGCCAACGGTTGGTCGAGAAACTGGAGGTGGTCCTTAGACGACGTGCCGACGTCCGCTCGCGGCCTCTGGCGTCGACGTACATATAGACGGCGCGGGAGCGCGAAAGCAGCGTCTTTGGGAGTGCCTCGGTCAATAGTATGTGAAGCATCGGCTTCGATACAGAGACGAAGCAAAACTGGCTAGGGATCCTTGTCTTCGCAGGCCGGCGTATGCAGTGTGTCATCAGAAACCCACCCGGCGCTCTTTCCACGACCATCAGCACCATCACCCGACCCGTCGGCGGCGAGGATAAGAATCGCGACTATGCCGTTCAAACCCGCCCCGCTCGCCTTCTTTGTCCACTCGCCCTTTTCCTACCTGACCTCGGCTACTTCCGTGCACGAGGGACTTCAGATTGCCATTACCTCGACTCAGCACCAGAGGCCCGTGGCTCCGTTTAGTGTGGCGACTAGCACGGCGGCTGCCACAGCTGCAACCGCAACTGCAACCGCAACCGCAACCGCAACCGCAACCGCCCAGCACCTCGCTCAACACCTTCAGCCGGCCCCCGTGCTTGCGAAGAGCGCCGATACAAGATGGGGTCCATCGTCGGCTCCGAGCTGCCCGATGCCGCCTCGCCAGCTCTGATCCTCACCCATCCGACCCGCCAGGAGAAATGCGCCACTTGGAAGCTGAACAGCCAGGAGTGGCGTGGTGCCCTCTCCGAGGAGCAGTACCTGGCTCGCGAGCCCTACCTCGAGACGGTTCCGCTGTCCCGGGATGGCGGCATGCGGCATTGGGTCCTGACCCAGGCTTTGGCCGAGAGCCGCACCGTTTTGTCCAGCTGCGAGACGCTACGCAAGAGGGTCCTGGTCGCGGGTCCGAGCGGCGGAGCGGTGAAAGAAGAGATAGTATACGGCGTGGGGAGTGTGTTCACCCCGCCCGAGTTCCGCGGACGGCGCTATGGGGCCAGAATGCTGGTGGATCTCGGGCCGCGCCTGGCGGACGGGTGTGAGGGGGAAGGCGGGCAGAAGCCCATCGCCAGCGCCCTATGGAGCGATATCGGGAAGACGTTCTACGCCAAAAAGGGGTGGAAGCCGTATCCGAGCCTCCACGTGAGCTTCGCCGTTCCCGCGACGGCGGCAGGCGTGGAGGGCCAGGCTGACGAAACGCAAGCCATCACGTACGACAACCTGGAGGGCTTCTGCCAGTTGGACGAGGAGCTGCTCTGCCAGCAGCTGTCCAAGCCCAGCCGCGACGGGAAGACGCGGTTTGCGTTCGCGCCCGACCACGACATCATGCGCTGGCACCTTTACCGAGACGAGTACATTGCTGCGCGCGTGCTGGCGGACCGGGCACCCTCAACGGTCAAGGGCGTCGTCGCCGGTCCGCCGGGGCGGCGTGTCTGGCTCGTGTGGACGCGTAACTACCACGACAAACCCGCCGAGACGGACAAGAACAAGCTTTACGTCTTGCGGCTCGGCTTCGAGGACCCCGAGGCGGGCCCCGGCGACCTGCTCGGTCCCTTCACGGCCGTCATGCGCAAGGCCCACGAGTTTGCCCGCCAGTGGAACCTCGGCAAGATCGACCTGTGGAATCCCACGCCGCAGGTGGCGGAGCTCGTCAAGAAGTGCGGGCTGGAGAACGAGCTGGTCGAAAGAGAGCAAGATAGTATCCCCAGCTTGATGTGGTACGGCGAGGGAAGTGTTGACGATGTCGACTGGGTCGCGAACGAGAAATACTGCTGGTGCTGACGTTAGGGTAGCCCGCATGTTCCCTCGTCACCATGTAGCCAACATTTAAGTGAATCCATGAATAGGATATGCCCAATCAGAATTTTGTGGTTTAGGAAATGACGTTTATATCAGACTCGGTCCCGGCCTCATAGGCATCGCGATATGTGCGCATTTGTTGTCATGAAGTACTGGGCACTATTCACCGGTTCCGGCGCAACCACTCAGACACCAAGTAGTACAGGAAGGATCCTATCAAGATGTCCTCTTCCACGTACTTTGTGGATTCTGGCACCACGCGGAAACATACATCGTCCCTATAAATCATCTTCTGGGGCAGGCGGGGCCTCATTCTCCGTTTTTTTTAATCATTGATGCTTCTCCTCGGCCGTAAGACTAACGAAGATGCGCCATTGTCTCGATCGCCGACGATCCCGAGGTAGAAATGACTCTGAACTTACATTCGTGGGCAGCGAAATTCCATGGTCTCAGATCGGCGCGCGTAAAACATTATGCACTCTGACGTCAAGAACCCCCGGTCATTCTGGCTGCTGCTAACCCAAATCACGGCCGTTAAGTTCTTCTACTGTAGCCCCGAGCTGGAGCATGTGAGGACAAAGGCTTTCGAGAAGTCAGCGAGGAACGTGATGCTCTGCCACCGGTACTCCAGGCCTAGGGATTGGAACATTATAGTGGTTATACTGGTAAGGAACGAATAGAGCACAGACTGTTCCCAGCTCTGATCAGCCCCACAGTTGCTATAGGTTATGGTGCTCATGGTGCCGATCAGAGTCCGGTAAGTTTCGGCAATCGGTTCAATCATCGAGTAATGTCTTTGAGGGGGGTATGCTGTTGCGCCCTCGGCATTAATAGTCACGGCGCAATACCGGCCGTGGCGCAGAACGACGCACTTGAAAAGCCTCGCCCAGGTGCGGACTATTGCACGCTAGGAGGCACGCGCTCGAGTGCTTGAGAAAGCCGCACCACGGCTAAAGCTGGGACCATGAAAAGTCGTCAACGTACTCAAGTAACCCAACCGGCTAGAGGACATAGTGGTGCCTACGCCGAAAGCAAAGGAGCGTGGCTGGGTTTCCGTCTCTTGTACAAGATGGCTCCGTACTTTTACGGAACGAAGAAGACGAAAACACCGGTTTTGGACTCCGCCTGCTCCGAGAGGGGGGGTTGCTTCCCTGGCGGTATACGACAGGGCGCCATTCCCACCCCGCCTATGTCTGGCAGAGGAACCCGTCGCGGCTTTCCCCAGAGGTGCTGCGTGACTTACACGCAAGCCCCAACAGCGTCATGGGCGGTGGGTGACCAGGGGCTCCTTCAGCGCGCGGTGTCGCGTATTACTCTGAGGCGCCAGGAACTCTCTCTCGCCATCCAATGAACCCGGGGAGATGCACCATGAGGCTTTCAGCCTGGGTTTCTAATGACCCGGGGCAGCGGAACGGCCGATCACATTCGAACCGGGGCAAACCGAATCCTAGCAGCCCCTTTTCAATAGACCATCGATTCCCATGGATGCAAAAACCACTCATATGCTGACCAGACGTCTGCAGACCACGAAAGTTGTTTCGAGGCCGAGATGTCCGCTCGCTGTCCACAATCATGTTGTCTTGGAGTTCGCGACGTGCATCGCCATCGCATTATAAACCTTCGCCGACCACAACATCCCGGGACCTGCCCTTGGTGACGCCATGTCCACCACTTGGAGATAGCTCCTCTTTCTCAAGTCACCTTTTTGGAACTCCCAAATTCTGTGTCGGCCAAGCGGAGACCGCTGTTCCGCAGCGGCCTTGATGGAGCAGTTGCACAGGTTCTGCTTTACGAGCATTCAAGTACCGTTTGATGTTTCCTGCAAGGAATCGGTCACATTTTCGGGAGCTTTGTGGTCTAATAAGCGCAGGGGCACATCTATTTCGCCGGGCCCTCCTTTTTCTTGGCCGCATCCGTATTTTCACAGTTGCTCTCTAAAGTGGCCTTTGATAGGACAGTGATGAGCACCCCAGGAGCCAGGAGCTAATAGCATTGACGGCCACGCAGTGTCTTCGTCCCCTGAAAACGGCCGTGGCTGGTAAAGGACAGTGCGTGTGAGTCCATGTGTCCATGGCTCCAGCCCATGACTTTGCTGATAATTAGAGCTGCTGCTGGTGTTATCAAGCAAACTAGTTCTTTACTGATACTTTAGTTGGATGTAATAAAGCGCTTCTTCTTTCCCTCAATTGGTGGTCGCTATCGGGACTGTCCCGAGTTTGCTCTGGATTCCACCTCTACGTCTTAATGCTGCGAAGGGCGCTTCAACTTCTTATTGTAGGCTGTTTCTGCGCTCTCGTTGCATGATATCTATAGGTTTTGCCGCGATACAGCTGCTAGGCCTCAGTGGAGCTCGCGCTCGGCTCGGAATTCTCCAAAATATTGACCATGGCAAAACAAATAACTACTGTTTCGGAGGAAGACCTGGGTAGGTATGGACTCCAACGCCTAACCAGTGACTCACTTTCTATGTGATATTGTGAGTCAAAGCTGCCTCAATATCATATGGGAGCAAGTCAAGCCAAGGAAATTTGGGCTGCAGCAAGTGGAAGCCATGCTAAGTCCTTCCCAAGCCCCCTTATCCTGGGTATATCTCCCATTTGGGAGACCAGCACAGTAGTAAGCGATCATTCGACCAGTCAGATACGAAACGCCCGCTATATGGTAAGCTACGCGACTGCCGGCTTTGGGCATGCAGTACAGGCGTCTTGGTGACGAGAAGTAGTCGTATATACGATAGACGGTCAAAACAAATGGAGGGTTGAGACCAAGAACGCTGGTTCTCTGGCGTATTCCCGTTTTGGTTGTAACCATGGCTTGCCTGGAAGTCGGATGGGATGCCGTTCCACAAATGAAGAGCTGCACTGAACAGGACAAGCGGCGCATTTCATACCAACATTAGACAAGAGCTATTGGGGAGACCCCGAGCCAGCCTCTGGATGGTGAGCAACAGCATGACAAGAGGCGAGCAGCGACAACCCCGGAGAGGAAGGAGCAGCCCCACTATGCCAAGCATCCACCACCATATGAAAGGGAAAGAGCTCTCCATACGGAGGAGGTGAATGCCACTAGAACCTGCCCGCTCTTACAGTGGGGTCGCAAAAAAAACACATAACCTAACCACCAAAAACGCGTGTGGGGGGTGTGCGTTTTTTTTTAGCGTGACTGTATAAACCCTTGCAGAAGTACCTTACCCAGGACGCAGGGATACATCAAGCAAGTACCGTTTGGGTAGTGTAACTCAAATAGCCCTCTCTCCCTCTGATATATACAGACTAGAAATAAGTACTTGCTTAGGTACTCATCTATCCACCATTGACGGTAGTCGGGCCCCTGCTAGAAGTGAGGTACGTATCGATAGAACAAGTCAGAACCCTGTCACTTGCCTACTCCAAGTACCTACTTACGCTGTGTAAACGCTTAAAAGCACCGATTTCCAATGTAGCTACCGTTTATGTAAGGCAGGGGTAGCTGTCAAATGACCTAGGTCGGGATATGGACGCTTCCGTTGCTCAACCCAGTAAAGCGGGAAGAGGGGAGGAATCAAGGCCGACCTTGGCTGACCTTCATTCCTCGCTTCCATCGTCCCAACATCGCCTGACTTGGCCTCGGATGAACCGCAAGACCAGACCAGTCCTAGATGCTACAACATGAGAACCCGGCGCTCTACTATCTAGGCACGTAGGTTCTCCTCACGCTTATATCCATTTGCCTTCCTGGCACCATCTGTTATCGTCTGCATGGATGCCCAGAGCCTCTGGCCCTCCCACCCTCTTCTCCGCTAGCTGCTGGCGGCTGGCCAGCGCAAGTGCCTTCTTTACGCCCTGCCCCTAAGAACCTCAGGTTACCGAGATTGGGTTGACGACGAGAACTTCCCGCCTTCAACCCCCATACGTGGGGGTTGGTTTGTGACTTGATGTTACAGCAGCATCCGAAGCGGTCCCTCCATGTTCGGAATTCCAAGCATGGTATGGATCATCTGCCCCCAACTTTCTCGTAGGGTAACCTACCTCCTCGGTAAGTGCAGCGTTTGTTGTTTCCCGTCTTCTCTTCACCGCGGGCTCCCATTTCCTCTCTTCTGCTCTTCCTCTCTCTCGCACCCTGTATTTTCCGCCCATCATGGTTTACGCCGGCCGTTTTCCAGTCGCTGTAGTTTGCCTTGGACCTGCATCTAAATCGGGCTCAAAGTTCCCATCCCCTACCATGGATCTCTATTGGAGCCGGTGATTCGCGCCATGTGATGGTTCGTTTGACTTGGCCGGAGCGCATGGTCAAGATGAGCTCAATACAATAGAACTTTGCAGGTAGCCGACGCCTTCACTCTCAACGGGGAACTGCACGCTCTGGTGGGCTGGGGCCCCTCCAAGTTTGAATATCTAACTCGGCTACCGAAACGCAGCTGTCAGTCCCAATGCCCACCTCTCTCATTCCATATTCCCCAACCGACTACCTGTTGGCCATCGCGGGGACAGCTACTTAGCCAAGGAATCCCGTGCAATCCAACAGCACAACACTCCGATACACAGCTCTGCACCTTTTACCCATTCCACCCCTCTTCCCCTATCGACACCTTCAAGCGCTGCCCAGGTGCCGAGACCCTCACTAGACTCAAGGCAAACGGACAGAGTTCCTCCGGTCCCCTGTGTCTCGGTCTTGGAGACCAGCCAACTGGGATGACGAGTTGGTTGAGGCGCGAGTTTCTTCAATGCAGCGAGCAAAAAGCCTCACCACATCTCACATGGTATTTGTGGCCGTCACGATACTGATAATGATATGGCAGTCAATTTCTCGGCGGATACATGCAACATTTCGCCCAATAAAGGAGCGTTGTAGAAACCGGCAGCGCAATCACAAAATCCTCTTTGACACGGACGACCCATACGGGGCGGGAACGGGGGAGATGAAAGAGTCTCGAGGTTCGAGGGCACATTATGTGCCCAAGGTTGTCATCCTTGATAATGATGGTGACGATCATTTATTTGCAGCTTCCGCCAACGACAAGGACGCTTGCAAGAAACGAGTCCTGTCTGTTCTGGACGACATGTGCCCCACGCATCTTGATAAGTTAGCAAAGGATCACGCCTACGATGCTCAACTCATTCTTACTTCTGTCATGGACAAACAAGAGAAGGGTGAAGAATACCCCCGCCAGAGCAACCCATTGAAACGCAAATGGGAGGAGAGTGACAGCGACGACGACAGCGATGCAAAGGTCAAGGACAAGGGCACGGCAACTTTACAGGCCAAGATTGACGATCCTTTATACGCTCCGACTATGTCGTCATCAAGTTACAAAAGCTTCGCCGTAACATTGATCGGCCAGGACTTTGCCACGGCACCAAAGCTCGCCATAAAAAAGCTGCTAGCGGAACATAGGTCCGTGTTACAGACCTACACGGCCATGGACGATGCAAGACGTGCCGCCAACGATGCCGACAAAAGAATGTGGACGAACAAGAAAACCCCGACGCCAGCCTTGGCCAAGTATGCTCCGGAGAATATCGCAGCTATCCCAAGGGATGATTTCTCGGGAGACGAGTTGGCAGCACTAGACGAGTTCCTGGCCGCAAGAGCTTCCCGAGACGGAAAAGATGCCATGTTAGCGGAGGAAGCAAAGGAACTAGCTAATATAGAGCAGGCCAAGAGCCGGGGAGAGATGGGAGAATGCGGCTGCTGCTTCGACGATGTTCCCTCGAACCGCATGGTTTACTGTGCAGGCGAGACAGCGCATTCGTTTTGTCGCAACTGCATGAAGCAACAGGCTGAGGCGATGATAGGCTATCAAAAGTACGAACTGACCTGCATGGCCATCGAGGGTTGCAATGCTGGCTTCTCAATAGCTCAAAGGGAAGCCTTCCTCGACAAAAAACTCAAGATGGCCCTGGAGCGCATTGAGCAACAAGCGATGCTCGACATGGCCGGCCTGGAGGGCCTGGAGACCTGCCCTTTCTGCCCCTATGCTATGGAGTACCCGCCTGTGGAAGTGAACAAGGAGTTCCGTTGCGAAAACCCCAGGTGTCATCGTATCAGCTGCCGCCTCTGCCGGAAGTCGACTCACATCCCTAAAAGCTGTGCCGAAGCAGCACAAGACGAGGCCTATGATATTCGCCACACCATCGAAGAAGCCATGTCCGAAGCGATGATACGGAAATGCAATAATTGTGAGTGCTCTGTTGCTTACCAGTGGATTGACGCCGGGCTCCCAAGACCCATAGACGACCGGAAGATGTCACATGGTAACACTGACTGCGTGATTTGCACAGGCAAGAATCCTTTCATCAAGCACGACGGCTGCAATAAGATTTCTTGCACGAGATGCCATACTATTCAGTGCTACATATGCCGACAGACGGTGAAAGACTACAGCCATTTCAACGATGTCAGCCGCGGCGGTCAGCCAGGCCGTTGTCCATTGTTTGATGCTACAGAGGAGCGCCACCAAAACGAGGTCCAACGTGCCGAAGAGGAGATGAGGAAGAAGGTCACACAAGAACGGCCTGATCTGGTAATAGCTAATATCCCTTGAGAGTAACCTGCCCCATTGCCTATCGCTGGTCGAGTGGCCGGAAAATGGCTTCTTTAGTCTAGAGCACTGTAGACCAGACCGGCGAGTCTGGCATTTGATTTCAAGGGTCTGATTTCTGCTGGTTGCTTTGTGATTGCTCCCAAGCTTAGCCCACATCTTCGATGTCAATTCTCTGGGATGAATAATGCTAACCGGGACTGCGAACAGATTGGTGATGCCTTGAATTTTACGCTATCGAGCCGTGTGAAGAAGGACGAGCAGAGAAGGAAAGAAAAGGAGGCAAAGCGGGCAGCGGCCCACAGACGACCTTGGCACGTTGACGCAGCAAATGCTCCCGTGGCCCCTGAGATTCGTCTTCACGACCTAGAGCCCCCGAACGCGCGCCCACGGCCCGAAGATGCCCGCGGCCCCAGACAGCCTCCAGCCGTTGTCGATGGTCCTCCCGTACAGGGGCCGGCTTGCAATCCGAACCCGGCCGCAGGCCCCCCCTTGCCCCTACGATATCGGCAGCAACAAGCAGAGGCCCAGGCCCTACGATATCAGCAGCAACAAGCAGATGCCCAGGCCCTACGATATCAGCAGCAACAGGCAGAGGCATGGCGTGTAGCGCGGCTCGAACTCGAGCGGCGCTGGATTCGCCCCGTACCAAACCCGATTGCTCTCGGCCAGCGAGTGATTGATAATGGCGGCAGTTTGTTCCAACAGCAATTCAATGGTGCGCAAATCCCGGCGTTTCACGGAAGACCTCATTTGCCCCAGCCAGCTCAGCCTCAGGCAGCCCGCCCACCAGCCGCCCGGCCCCAGGGGAACCAGTCCGAGGCGGCCCGACGCCACGCAGCATACTTTCCGCAACTGCGCGCTCCTGAAGGCCCCATCCGGCCGCCTGAGCAGCCCTTGCATGCAGAGTTGCAACCGCCTGCGGGCCCTTCGGCCATGCAGCCCGGGCTCCCCATTTTGGTTCAGCAGGCTCAGCAGGCTCAGCAGGCTCAGCAGGCTCAGCAGGTTCAGCAGGCTCAGCAGGCTCAACAGAACCAGCAGATGCAAGGATTGGCAGGCTCATGGCACCAATCACCAGCACGGCTATGGGCCTACATGCCAGGCCAGTAGTATAGCTGGGGGATGGGGTCGGAGTCGGGGTTGCAACGGTGGTGCGCTGCACCTAGCTCACAGTCTTATTGGAGAACTTGCTGGTCGACAGTCAATGGTGTCTGGGTGTGAGTTATAGCGAATATTCAACGTCTGCCGCAAAAAAAAAGAAAGAAAAGAAAAGAAAGAAAGGAACCCCCCCCCCCCCCCCCCCCCCTGATACCCGATTTGATATATTTGCTACGAGATAGCGAGGGAGACGACCACAGAACAGAAACTCTAGCGTTGATGGGAGAGCAACGTGTCCGTGTTCGTGACGACCGTTCCGCCTTGGGTATGAGGGGCGCATGCGTGTAAATGCAGCAGCGGGCTTGGGGCACGGCTTGGCATGTTTCCAGATATACTAGTATAGGTATGCATCTGGGCGGCTGTGCCACCTCGACTGGAGCACTTTTGGTCAGAGTGAAGGTAGCTGCGACGGTGTTCATATGGACCTCATCATTGCCTCCCGGAATCTATTCTCTTGAAAGGGGTGCATCACCTGGTCCTCGCAAACTTTTCATGCCATTTACCTCGGGCGGCCGGCTTTGCCTCAGTCGACGACTCCGGGACGAGCTCAATAGTATCATGCACGGTGGCAATGGCCTTCAGCTCAGTACCCGGGGTCTCTGACGACAGGCTAGGGGCCGGCTTGAGGAGGATAAGGGCATTGGAAGTGTTCTTTTGACGCAGGCCCCAGGATTGGCTTTCGTGCTTGATGACGGCTGAAATGGCCGAAGACTCGATTTTGAGGCTATGGCAGAGAGGATCCCGGTCAGTGTATGTAAGTAGCGAGACGGGTGGAGGCGTACTGACACCGGCGGGTCCTCGGACTCCAACAGCGTCAGCAACTCGGGGGGCAGCTCGAGGAGCCTGTAGCCGGCGCCATCCGGGGCGTGGGCGAGCGGGATGCCGACGTTCTCGTGGGGGGTCGCCATGTGTACCCAACATGTAACGGGCGTGCGGTGGCGGCGGGCTTGTGGCAGCGCTCGCTTGTGGGAATCTTTGACGGACGGGGGAGGTCACGGTGAACGGGTTGGCTAGCCAAGTGCAAGTAGTGAGTCGGAATATGAGGTGACCGAGTGACGCTACGGGCGCCGGGCGGCTGTTTCCCAAACTACCAAACTGCCTCCCTCCCTACAGAACTGCCTTGGTGGGGGCCGCTATTTATAAATATCCACTCGGAGATATCCATGGGGCTGAGAGAGGCGGACGGAGGCGTACACCTGATAACCACGCAGCTGCGCGAGTCCTACATATTATTTCTGCCAACCGGACGATGCAGAGGACGTGCAGAGCACATGGGGTATATGCCTCAGGCGGGAACATGGGCACGGCATGGAAACGGGTGAGATAAGGTTGGATTGATCACAGCATGGATGCCAGGTGTGTAGAAGCTTTCTTGCGGTAAGAAACCCAGGCGCCCTGCGTGTTTTGGCATGTTTTATCGTGGCTCTATTTCCATCATGATGTAATTTAGCCGGGCTACTTCATTTTACTCCAGTGCTCGGGTGCCTCACCCACCTACCTTGACGACGACCGGGACTGTTCGAAAAGAGCCTGTTGAGGTCCACGGCGACGTGCCTTGATACGATGGCGGCCGGGAAACTGCATGCACAATGGCGGAATCGTCAACATGGCTGACCTATGGCGTGCCTTAGTAGACGAATGATGTGTATGCAGGGGGGGGCTGGCCTGGCATGGTTGGCGCGATGATGAGTAAGAAGAAGGAAGTCGCAGAGGTGGTGGTAAGCAAATGGGATGGCTGGTATACAGATTAGATAGATACAACTCAGAAGACTGGAGGTATACATTCATGCCTACACCCACGTAGGATGGACCGCACCTATGGATCCAGTATGCAGGCCGGCGACTCCACCAAAGATTGGCCATGTAAACAAATGACGGGCTGCTGCTGCTTCCTCCTCCGTCTCGTCGCCCCCTCTCAATCGCACCATTGATCGCATTGCGGCCGCGACTACTACTACTACAACGGTAAAGCTAACCTCGCGCCCGAAGGGGGTGAAAAAAGAAGAATTATCCTCGGGTGCCCGCTCGTCCGTCCTCGCCCAACTCACCCACCCGTCACGGCTTCCAGTTGTGTGGCTTCCAATTAGTATCCTACCCGCCTGCCCCGGTTTATTGGGGTCTACTCGTCTGTACAACGTATGTCCCGGTGGAAAGAGTATCGTTGCCGTGATCGGCCACACGTCCCGTCCCAGACCGACCGACCTAATAAGTACGAATAATCGTAGCAGCAAAACCCCGTCGAGCCCCAAGTAGCCCCTGCCCCGGTCCAGGTGCGAGGCCCAGCCCGTCGTCGCCTAAACAAAGTACGACTCCGTTCGCGCGCGAAGAAAGACGACCTTGGCAACGACTCTACCCGCCACCAGGAACGGATTGCCGTCCAACCTCTCCCGTCCTGACCTGCTCCACCTTAGCAGCCTCGTCTTCTCTCTCCCTCTCCCTCCTTCCCGCCCTGCCTCCCCGGCTGTGGCTCGCTTTGGGCGTACCGTCTTCTTCTGGTCTTCCGGCCCGACCCAACGTCGATCTTGAATCGGGCTGCGTGTGCGCACGCTGCAACCGCACCTACCAGCACCAGCACCAGTATCGGCGCCGGCACCATCTCCATCCACCCCCCCCCCCCCCCCCCCCCCCCCCCCCCCTCCCTCCCTCCCCTCGCATCTCATCTCATGCTCGCACCCGCACCCGCACCCAGCATGACAGCGGCCTACTGACAGCGGCCATGGTTCGCGTTACCGAGGAGCTGGCCTTGTCGCCAGAACATGTCTCTCTTTACCAGACCACTGACCCTCTGCTCGGCTACCTGCCCGTGCTGATCTTCCACGGCCCCTCGACAACTGCCAATTACACCTTCAACAGCTCCCGCGTCCAGATCCACATCTACAGCCCGGCCGGCTTCAAGTCGTACCCGCGCCTCACCATCTCACCCAATGCGCTCTTCTACAACGTCGTAAGCCACCTCCCGCGCGAGGACCAGGTCGACGAGGTCACCCGCGCGCTCGCCTTCGGCTTGTTTAGGTACTTCCACGAGCTGCCGGATGCCGTCAAGCACCATGTCCGAGCCCAATACCCCGCCTCCCGAGGGCATCGTCCCGATTCCGCCCCCGCCCTGTTCTCCGAAAGGCACGCGGCCGACCTGGCGAGGAACATGATCCGGTCCGACGCCTCGGTCGAGGCTATCCAGAAACTCCACGCCGCTCTGCAACCGCAGCACACCAGCCACGTCGACGTAGACTTGGTTTTGCCCCCGGGCTCCATCGTTCCGCTGCAGGCCGCCGACTTCGAAAACGTCCCCGAGGACGAAGAGGATATTCTCGACCCTACGCTGCGGCAGTACGGCAAGTACACCCCGCTTGTGAAACTGTTTGGAGAGCCGATATTTCTCCCCACCTCGAGGTTGCGCCGCGCGCCGTCGAAACCGACCGCGCTCAACCGGTCCAAATCCTTCACCAAGGACCAGAAAATCGAGTTGCGCCGGAAACTGGCCGAGCTGGTGGACACTGAGGAGCGCTATGTATTGAAGATGAACGAGCTGGTGAAGCACATCGCCGACGAGTATCGCAGCAAAGCCACAGGCCGGACCCCCAGCAGCTTCAGCCCCAGCGCCGAGGATGTCGACCGGTTGTTCCCCCGGTCGTCCGACACCATATTGGAGGTCAACTCGGCTTTCATGCAAGCGTTGCGCAAGATTATGGACGATACCGAGGAGGAGGCTACCAAGGATATGGAAGCCCCATTGTCGCCCGCCCGGCCCGGCACTTCGGCTGGCTCGACGGGCAAAACGAAAGACCCCAGCGGAGCGTTGGCCATCGCCAAAGCTATGCTGGAATGGTTTCCTCAGTTCACCGACTGCTACCAAGACTACATCCGCGCAAGCCAGGACTTCCCGCACCTCATCACCTCCTTCATCGACCAACAGTCGAGTTTCTCCCAGCGCGTGGCCTCTACCGGGGAGCAGCACCTCCGCTCCATTCTCATCGAGCCCGTGCAGCGGCTCCCGCGGTACAGTCTAGTGATAGACCAGATCGTCCAGTTCCTACCTATCACCCACCCGGCGCTTCAGCCCATGCTGAAGGCACGAGATATCATAGCCAACATATGCTCCATGGACGAGCCTCTGGCAGACAAGCCCCAGATTACCAGTCGGTTACGGAACATGGTCGAGAGCTGGCCCGGGGATCTAGAGCCCGACGGTCGGCTGGTCGTCGCGGTTGACTTCACCGAACTGGTCCCTCCTTTCCAAGCGGATTCCCCAATCGATATAGACACGGGCGAGCGATCAGGCATGTTTCTGCTATTCTCAGACTGCATTGTGGTAATAAAAAAACTGTACGGGGGGAACATGCACTCGCGAGACTTGCTGCGCGAGATCGACAAGCCTTCGGCGGCGGGCTTGTTGGCCTCCATGACCAACGCTGCCGGCGGCCCGTCATCCTATGAGCTGGCCTTTGCTGGCTGGCACAGCCTCGCAGACGTTCGCTTCACCGAGTCGGCGGATGGGCGCGTGGTGTGGATGACTTCGTGCAGGGAGCTCAGGGGGGTCGGGTCCAGCACCGCGCCAACATCTCGAGGCTTCCTCTTGCAGGAAAATTACGAAGGGAAAGCGGCGAAATGGAGCGACGACGTTGTCAAAGCCCGGGTCGAGGGGCGCTTCAGTGAGACTGAACGAGAAGGTTCATGTTGGACTCTCAGGACGATGAAGATGCCTGATACGGGTTTATCATTTTACGCGGCTGTGTTCCAGGAAGGCCTGGATCAGCTCGTTGAAGGTCGCAAGGAACCGGCTCCTATACGGATCGTGGTGGACCATCACAAGGGAACAAAGGGCTCCCCCCTGGGACACTACGGCGTGGAGATCACTGCCGATGTCAAAACTGGCGATGGTGACATACGCAAGGTTGGGGTCATTACCGCGGGTCTGCACGGTAGGAAGTCGGCAGACGAGGTCTCGCTGGATGATTTCCTACCGACACTCGCTCGTAGAAGTATGGCCCTTCACGCTGGCCCAACTCACGGATGGAGCAAGAGCTAACCATCGATTCAGTCATCCAGCTTCTCAGCACACAGTTCGATGTCTCGAATCCCGGGCTGGTCTCTGCACTCTTTTCGTACCATTCCAAGGTCCTGAAGAGCTTGACAGTCTCGAGCCGAGCCGAGAAGACGCGTTCTTTCCTGGCAACATCACCGGTCAAAATGCTCACAAGCTTCCTGGCCGGCGGAAGCATTGGCGCGGCAGATTCCGGCAAGGCCCAGCGTACGCCCGTGGCGTCTCTTTTCCCGCCGCCCGTCCTCAGCAGGTCCAGCACCAATAACTCGGTAAAGGAGACGTCCTCGCAACAGGGCTCAGCGCGGAGTAGAGATGGTATCCGGATAGGGAACGACGATGACCGGCCTGAAAACCCACTTGTGCGTCTGGAACAAACCTTCACCGGGTACGTGGCCAGCCTCCATGCGCGCAAGGGCAACTTTGTTGGCCGGATGATTCTCAACCGAGGCGCCGTGGACGAGCTGTCGGTCAACGACCTTTACAACAAGCTCATCGAGAGCCCCTTCGACATCGACACGGATCCCGACGTGAATGCGGATGTCGTGTTCGTGGCGTTTGAAAAGTTTGTCAGGATCGCGTGGCGAGAACAGATGGGCCCCATCATGACGATGCAGGCCCTGGACGCCCTCCAGGAACGGTCGTCGAAAAGAGTCCCCGGCGATTTTGCCGATTTCGTCCACTATTTGTTTTCCGACATGGCACCGCAAAACCGCCGCGCCTTCACTGCTCTTGTCAAGCTTCTGGCGGACTTGCTTGACGGGTGCGCCAACGACGGGGACCGCGGTGCTCTAACCCTGGCTTTCGCCGAGCTCTTGGTTGACGACGGCTCAGCACATAATTACATTAATCTTCTGGATCTTCTGGTGGACGACTGCGACCGAATCTTTGACGGCGGCACGATAGATTTCGGCGCAGCCCTCATGGCCGGAACGTCGGTCTACGAGTCAATGAATTCGACCAGCCGTAGTGTGAGGTCGCATAATGGATCCATGACTTCGAATGCTTCCTCTCTCCGGAGAAAGCTGGGCTTCGATACGCTTCTACGCCAGAACTCCAGGAGCGAGGAGGGCCGCCCATCCGTGTGGCGAACGCTCAGCAAACACGGAAGGCACCCGGCCGCGGGTGACAGCTCCAGTTGGTCGAAGGCGTCTGGTATCCAGAAATCGCGGTCAGTCGATCTGGGCACGGCTCCCAACAAGCTGCGACGACCAGGCTCGCGAGACAGGCCACCGCTGGCAGGAGCCTTTGACGACAGTTATGCACGACCGCCCAGCTCCCAGAAGCTCGAGACTATTGGCGAGCCCGAGAATGAGGACGCCGTCGTGAAAGCGCCGAGGCGAAAGCGCCGGAGCTCGCTCTCGGACTTGAAGACTCTGATGGCAGCGACCACTCTGGAAGACGAAGATGAATACCACGACAATGATGAAAATGACAACTACGAAACTCACGACGTACCGCCATTACAGCCGCTGTCGCGTATGCGAGAAACATCGCAGAAATTCAACGCGAGCCCGCACGTGCCGGCATCCCTGCCCTCGCCCTCCAAGATTCCCATGAGCCCCGGTGCGTTGCGAACGCCCCGGCAAAAGGAGAACTTTGCCGAGCCGGCCGCGTCCCCGTCCATGGTATCGACGCCCCCCGACTCGATGGTAAGACGGAAATCCAAGCACGCGCGAGGCCAGTCGACGTCGCAGATTCCTACGCTCCGACCGGGGCGAAGTGCGCCGTCTTTCTTCGACGAGGCGCGCCCGGGGACCAGCGGGGCCATGCCAACCAAGACTGGCAGCGGCCGGTTACGGCTCCAGTCAGCGCAGAAGCTCCGCGAGAGGCTACAGACAGAAAAGCAGGCCGTCGAAGCGGTCGATGCCAGCTTGCAATCGGAGCTGTCGAGGATCACTGCCGATATGGCGCGCGTGAACTCGTCGACGCCCCGACCTCCCACACTCGAGATGCGAAAGCTGTCGTCCAGTGTGACGGCGCTCGAGTCCCGCATTCCCGTCATGATACGAGAGCTCAACGACCGACACGAGGCGCTCCATCGCGACTTGGAAGACACTCTCAGGGCGACGGAGGGCAAGGTCAGGGCCATTGACAAACTGTATAGGGAGAGCACGGCAGAAAACGAGCTCCTGTACGAGAAGTTCAACAGCGAGCTGGGCCGGATCGTGCGGGCGCTGAAGAACAAGAGCGGCGAGAAAGAGGACCTAATGATGAAGATGAAAGAGGCATCGGAAGAGACGGCGCGGGCCAAGAAGGACAACGCGCGGCTACGACGTGAAATGGCGAGTCTACGAGCCCTCATCAAGGGGGGAGGGGTGGTACCAGGGGCGGGGACGGGGACGGGGACGACGACGGAAGCGGCCTAGGGGACCGGACTACTGGTGGCGAGGTTGATCAGGAGGCTGGCGTTTTGGCTGCTTTGGAGGCTTGTAGCATTGCTCATGGCGGCGAGCCGGCGTTCATCCCGTGGAGTGTTGGAGTAAAGTGCCAAGTCTCTGGTTACCGGCTAGGGGGTGGTGGTTCATAAGAGCGATGTTTTATTTTTGTTCTCTCACTCACGTGGGCACCGTCAGCGTCGTCGCGATACGCGACCGGCCTGCGTACCAGCATTGCGGGCGCTTGCTTGCTGTGGGGGAATGAAGCATGATTGTTAAGAGCCTGAAGAGAGCAGCAGCTGTGATGGGCGAGAGCCGAGAGGGTCTGTCTGTCTGTTGATACCCCCTTTTTCTTGCCCGCTTTTGCTATTATCGATGTAGAGATGTGAGAGTAGACAAGACGAGGGGGGGGGGGGGGGGGGGGGGGGGGGGCTCGTCTCACTCTCCTTTCCGCGCCTCGTCGGCATCCTCGCCACCATGTCTTGACGGCCATGGCGATAGTGCTCCAAAGGCTATCGCCATCATCTCATCAGGGCCGTCATCCCTGTGGCGCTTTATTCCGAATCAGGATCCACCAACAAGCCATCCGGAGCCCATCCAGGGCTTCCCCTCACTCCAACAAAGGGCCTTGCTGACATCCTTTTGACACGTGAAACGTCATTGATCGGTCTCCTCGGGCTCGCAGCGGTGGCTCCCCCCCTCGTCCTCTCGGTGGGTAGTGCGTGAGAGGACGAGAGGGACTCGTCGATCCGAACGTATGATGGTGGTTTGGCTTGTGGAAAGGGGCCGGTCCAAGAACCCGCCGCTGTCGACGGGTATAAAAGCCCTCCCGGGAGCCCGCGCGACCTCGATGGCCCGGGTTGCTTCTCTATTTCGATTTCCCTCCATACTTGCCTACCCGTATCCAAGCCAGTGTCGAGCCCCGAGACATCGCCACGACGGACCCAACCCTCGGATTCCCTGTCCCACGCTCCTCGCCCCCCCCCCCCCCCCCGCCAACCATGGCCTGCAACTGCCCCTCTTCGGGCTCGTGCCAGTGTGCCTCGTCAGGCACTTGCCAGTGCGCCGACAACTGCGGCTGCTCCAACTGCCCCGTGAGTCTCTTGTGGTCTTTTTGTTTCTCTCTCTCCCCCACGGCTATGCGGGTGTCCCCCCAGAGACACTGCCCCATCCTCGCTTCGCCCCATCCCGTCGCGTCCCGTCCCGTCCCGTGCCCACCGGCGCGGGGCCCGTTCGGGATTTCGGGGGCCGGGGCCGGCGGGACTGCCTTTCGCCCCCTTCCGGCCAAGACCGGCCATGGCGTGCTTCGGGCGAGCGGGCCGGGGGATGGGACGCCCCGCTGACGTGGCATGTTTGGCTGCAGAAGAAATAGAGAAGGAGGGGTTCGACGCCGTGGCCCCAGGGCAGGCGGCTTCGGTCCTTCTTCGCCTGGTGCCCTTTCGGGTCCTTTTTCCCTTTCGCGCGGTATCCGTGGAGGCATAGCAGGCCGGTGGAGATGTCGGGGTCGCGTGCAGAGCCCGCGCGGCCCATCGGGTTCTATCCTTGCTTTCTCAATGCCACCACCATCCCGCCATGCTGCTGCCTTTGGTGTGCTCTGTGCCCGTGCCCGTGCCCGTGCCGTCCTCGTCTTGTTGTTTCCTCGAGTCAGTCGCGCTGGTTTCGGCAAAAGCGGTGCGCTGCCACTATCGGGGGCCGGCATGGTGCCCAAGCTGTAACTCGAGATGGCACAATCCAGCAGCCAAAGGTCTTCCCGGGGTCTCCATAGGATGGGCCACCCGAATGGGATGTTCGTCAAGTAGTTTCAGGCAAGTGAGCAGCTCGAGTCGTTTCGGCCATCAGTATGCAAAGGTCGCTACTGGCGCTTCTAGCTTGCCTGCTACATCTATGGGGTCCTACTTTGTGCGTGCTGGATCGAGAGTCTCGGGGATCCAAAGCTTCGTACACGTCCATCGCCAGGCGAGAGAAGAAACATTCCTTCTTGTACCGCGCCGGGCAGTTGGGGACCTCAAAGCTCAGAGGTTGCAACCTCCATCCTGTGCTTTCTTTGCAAGCGAAAGGGGCGGCGGGTTATATCTAGAGGGAAGAGAGGTGTCTTTGAGCCGGACCCCTCGCCCCATTCACCAAGCAGCGGCACCACAACGCCCTTCTTTGACGGTATGGATCTGCTCCAAACACACCGGCGAAGCCATCCATGTGTTTGCAAGCACCCGTGGCCTGCTAGCTTTGAGCGCCGACGTTGGCTTGATACATGACAGCGTCGATGGGGGGGGGGGGGATCCCCGGCCAGGTTTCCGATCCATACGCGCGCGCGAGACAAAGAACCGAACCAACGTGACGATTCGGGTTCGTCCTGTCCGGGCTGTCCTGTACATGGCTTATATCCCGCGAAGTCATTCGACCCGTCTCATTCGGAAAGGCTTCTGTCGTGCTTCGCATGGCGCCCTTCGTCTCGCTTGTTCTCAACCTCGCGGAACAGTCAACTTGGCCATCACCACGGTGCTGCTTCGGAGCAGCGGCAGCCTGCACATTCCCTCTCGTACCCGCGGTACAACGACTTCCCACCTGCCCATCGGACGTCGAGGCGAGCGTCCGAACGGGTCGCCAAAGTACCGCCGGATACGAAGTGCCGCGCCCAGGCCGGCTCGCCGTGCTGATACCAACAACCTCACCTGCGATGCAGTTCCTACCGGCCGACGCATGCCTCGGGAGGCGGTGCCGCGTGCGGCGGCGTAAACTGGCGGTCCGTCGTCGGCGCCTGCAGCAACGGCGGCGCAAAGTCGACGCCACCGTCGGGCGTCTTCTCCACGGCTCGGCCTGGACGCTTCTGGGAGCCGCCGAGAAGCACAAGGTTGTGCGCCACGTCCACGAGAGCATCCGGCGGCTGTTGTGCGTGTTCTACCCTCTCCCTTTCCTCTCCCGCAGCGGCCTACAGTTTCCACACGTACTAACACCTGTGGAAATGTGATCAGCCCCGGCCAGGTGCTCGATGAAAAGACCGTGGCACGCCGCCTTGTTCTCGCGGCATTCGAGGCCCATATCGAGCTCTTCCGTTTCGACGGCCACGCAAACGCGAGTCTGCCGCACGAGCTCCTCAACCTGGGCCATAAGGATTAGTCAGCACCATCGGACGATGCTTCGTATACTGCAATATGGGACCGCGTGGGTAGCGTTTGGGGGGGGGGGGGGGTTGGAAGGATTGGACAAGCCCGCGAGCCGTTTCGATCTTGTCAAGTCTGGGCCGTAATCGTATTCACTACCATGACTTACCATCCAAAGATACCCAAGAGCAGCTTGCGCACGCGTCCGTTGATACATGCGGTGGATGCCGCCTACTCTATCTCAAACGGGTCGTCTCCGTCGTCCTCTTCGCCGTCCGCGACGGGGAAGTAATTGGAAGCGCGCGCGGGGGCGGCTTCTTCGTCGTCCTCATCGTGGCCCTCCGGGAGGAAGCCGCCGGCAAGATCCTCCTCCTTCTCCCGCATGGCGACTGCGTCGGCGTCCTCCCTCGTCTTCCTGTTGTAGATTTCCGTGTCTTCGACATGGGCATAGTCTTGCTTGAGGCGGTTGGCCACTCGCAGGCCCAACATGAACTTGCGCCACATGCCCAGTGCCGCCTTGCGCCGCTTCTCGTCTTCTTTTCGCTTGCGCTCGACTTCGTCCTTTTCGATTTCCTCCAGCACATGTTCCTCGTGCTCCTCGGCAACGACAACCCCTTGTATGACAGGCACGGCCATCCGGTGACCGAACTCGAAGCCCACGACGGCCTCGGCATAGTCAATCCCAAGGCGCTTACAAACGCGCACGGCACCTCGGTAGGGCAGGTGGACCGCTCCCTCGGGGCACATGTGCTCGGCAAACATGTCAATATTGCCGTACCCGTTCTTCGGGATAATGCCGTCCTTGATGGGCTCGGGAATGATCCAGTCCGTCTGGTCGAAACTGTACAGGGGCTGCATCACCTTCTCGCCTGTTCGTGCCTCTGCTTCGGCGATTTCTCTCCGCCGGTTGGTCGTGGCGGCGCGGTACGGCGCGTGCTTGAGGGGCTCGGCGTCGAGGAGAGGGGCACGCCCTTGTTTGTGCCAGGTCTCGGCGCTTTTGACTTCGACCACGTCCTTGCGAAGAAAAACGTCCTCTTCCTCCGTCTTGCCGCCCTTGCCCTTGCTGGTAAAGGTTTTGACAGGAACAGCAGACGGTAGAAGGGCTTCCTCTCTTTTCAAATGCCGCCGGAGAACGTATTCCTTCGATTGTTTGTAGTACTGTACCGTTTCCTCGCCCTCTTTGACTTCTTTCTTCTCGACTACCGCGGGCTTCAGGTCGTTTGTGTCTTCCACTTCGTCAACCTCGGTGACGGGATGCTTCCTGTCGCCGCGGGTGTAGCCACTCATGACCGTCTTGAACCAGTCAAATTGCTCGTATCTTTTCACCTTTCCGTGCTTGTTGTAGATGGGCACTTTTTCTACCGGCATCCGGACCCCTTTGGTCCGGCCAGGGTAGAGCTGCTTCCTCAAGTATCGTACCGTGACGTCTTTGGCAGTGCCGTCGGGCGAGAAGCCTACGGTGTACGCCATCATTTGCTTCGCCTTGTCTGCCTTGCTGCCACGGGGCTCCAAACTCTCGATCAGTTCCCTGCTAGTGCCGATGATGGACTTGACGATTGGGTCGACCGGCAGGTATCTGAGTGTGATTGGCGACAGTACCTCAGTCCAGTAATGAGGGAATTCCATGTCTTTGTCATAAGTCTTGGAGGCCAGCTGGGGTTTGCTATGCTCCGAGGTCACATCCACGACCGAGCTGTCCTCACTGTCCTCACTGGGTATCTCAGCAAACTCATCTGAGTCGTCTAAGTCCATGGTCAGAACCTCCTTGTCGTGGCCCCTAGTTCGCCGTCTCGCGGGCCGCGCCGCTGCCGACTTCTTCGCCGTGCCCGCTTTGGAGCCACCAAGTGCGCCGGGTGTTTGCGCATTTGCTGCCGTGAGGGGGTTTCCATCCTCAGCGTCTTCTGCTTTGGCAAACGCGTAGCCCAGACACTGCAGGCTTGCGACCATGCGGGCCTCAAGACCAAGCCCACGCAGCAGAGCTGTAAATAACTGTGAACCGACGTCCCTGCTGCCAGCACAGTCCTGTGCATGCCTTCTGAATTCACCCAGGTCGGCGATGCGCTCCCCAAACTTTTCCGGGTCGTTTTCCTCGTCCTGAAACTCCCCTCGGATCTTGGCGAGTCTTCTTATTTCCATGTAGCCGAGTTTTCGCAGACCCGGAGCGGTGATTCTGAACCTCTGCTTCCACCACGAACTAAGCGATTTCATAAGGCGAAAAAGGGGGTCTCCGTGACTCATGTCAGGAGCCCCTCGTTCGAGTCTTTCTGCAGCTGTGCCCCAGTTGCGGGTTTGCTTGGGTGGTTGCTGGCTGCTCTTTCCCTTGCCCTTTCCCGCCTTGGCTTTGCCCTTGGCCCCCTTTTGGGTCTCTGAGTTGTCTTTCTCGGGCACATCAAGTCCACTATTGCGTCTCCAGCGCTCTACTTCGTCCCACAGGCGAGGTGTCAGATGTGAAATCATGATAGCCTGGACCTCGGGGTCGCAAAGCCATGCATTGCGGACGGCATTGTGCCAGAGCAAGAATTGCACGTGTAAACAGTGGGTTAGATTGCGGATCTGCTTTTCCCGCTTGGAAGGGCCCTTCTTTGCGGAATTCATGGACAGGGGAACATTTTCCTGGTAGAGAGTGAGCTCCAGGTCGCCCGACGGGACGGGGTCAGGTCGCGGCTCGTGGTTCGGGACGTCCTCGAACTCCATGTCCTCATCCTCGTCCTCTTCGGACCCGCCGCCGGCCTCCCCGTCGTCAACCCTCGGGCGCTTTGCGGCGGGTACGTCCTCAAACTCGGCATCGGACAAGGAACTCAGCGAGCTGCTGTCGCTCTCGTCGTCTTGTTCCATCTGCTGGAGAGCTGAGCGGGTCTTTTCGGCGGATCGGGTTTTCACGCCCGACTCCAAGTCTTCGAACAAGGTGGCTTTGCGTGGTGGCGGGCGTGTTTCTTTGGCCTTGGGCGGCGTCTTGGTCACGCGGCCGCCCTTGGGGACGGGCGACGCGCTGCGCAAGCGTTTGCGCGCGACGGTTGGAGGCATCTTGTCTCGGTGCAGAGGACCCGTCGAAACGGACACGAGTTCTTGGCCCAGAGGAAGCAGCAGGTTGAGTTGCCAGTACGTGGCGAATAAAAACTAGGAACACGGACTGGGACGTTGGCGTGCTCGTCACTAAGAAAGTGTAGTGTGACCTCATTGATGTCTGGTCGCGATGGACCTAACTAACACGGCTGCCCCCCGGATAGAGGCTAGTTAAGCCACTACATAAGTAAGTTAGTTAGGTACCGAGGTACTAACATAGCACTGCTGCTAGCCAGGGGACGCCTACCGAGCGGCTGGGTCTGGAGAATCCAGCATTGCAGGCCACCCTCCGGATCAATCAAGCAGTGCCCATTTGTCCTCCAAGATGGGATAGGTACCTACGTCTGTACATACCTACTTGAGTACACATGGGCGGGATTGCAGGTCCCAAAGACGGCAAACGAGAGGGGACGCACACGGTTCGCATTCCTTTGCCCCGGAACTGCCACAATGGACGGCAATCACCAATAGCACCGTGGCGCCGTACGGCATACAGCTCGGGGAAGTCTCCATCTCCTGGATCGCATGGGATGGATCGGCTAAGCGGATCGCCCCATTCGATACCCTTCTGTGCTAGCCCAGCCAAGCAGGCCAAGGACCCTCCGATGGTCTGTAACTCGGCTCGGGTGGCAGCCTCACCTCGACTCGCCCCGACGCCGCCTGGCCTGGCCTGGTTCTGGACTAGGCGAAGCTGGCCTCCTGGAGTCGGAGCTTACGAATGCGTCTCGTGCCTTGCGGCCTGCCTGGCCGTCTTCATAATCGACTCGCCTCCCAGGCACCTGCGCGACGCAAACGTGCCCAGAAGCTTCTTCGCCCGCCATCCCTTGTTCCTCCCGCCGACCTCCTCTTGCCGCCCGGTACATATATAAACAGTCCGACACGAGCCAGACCGACGAACCGGCCACGATGGCGCCCACCCCCGCCAGTAGCGACGTCCCCGACACGTCCTACGTCGAAATGGACACGTCCGACGCCACCCTGATCGGCAACCACTGCGAGTTTGAGTACTGCAACCAGCTCGACTTCCTGCCCTTCTTCTGCCAGTCATGCAAACACACCTTCTGCCTCGACCACCGCACCGAGACGGCGCACCAGTGCGAGAACCCCGGCGCCTGGGCCGAGCGGCGCCGGCAGGCCCAGCTCGCCAAGCCGAGCGCCGGCGAGGGCAAGCGGATGCGCGACCTGGTGGCGCAGAAACCCTGCGCCGCCGGCGAGTGCCGGACCACGGTCGGCACCTCGCTGGCGCCCGGCGTGCACTGCGACCGCTGCAACCGCGACTACTGCCTCAAGCACCGCTTGCAGGAGGACCACGACTGCAAGAACCTGACGCCCATCGGCGCCCGCCCCCAGACCTTCGACGTCGGCAAGGAGGCCAAGAGCGCCTTCGCCAAGTTCAAGGCCTGGGGCTCCCTGAAGCGCGAGCAGGCCTCGCGCGCCCTGCCCAAGCCCAAGCCCACCAGCGCCAGCGCCCGCCTCGTCGCCGTGAACAACCTCAAGAAGACGGCCAAAGGCGACGTTAAACTGCCCCCGGAGAAGCGCGTCTACGTATACGTCGAGGCCGAGGCTGAGACCACCACGGCCAAGTTCCCCAAGGGCGAGTTCTTCTACAGCAAGGACTGGGTCATTGGCAGGCTGCTGGACGCTGCCGCCAAAGGACTTCAGGTTGAGAACGTGAACAACTCGTCCGCCGACGAGAAGGACAAGCTGCGAGTTTTTCACGTCGAGGGCGGCCGCATCCTCGAGTACAACGAAAAAGTCGGGACCGCCCTGACGAGTGGGAACACCGTCATCCTTCTGAGAGGGGTGGGCGCGCCCACTGATCTGATTGAGATGTAGAGGAGGGCAGTACAGTCTCTCATTCCTCCGGATATTCATGAGATATGAAGACTTGCATTACAGGCGTTAGGTATGGCATTATGTACGGAGATACCTCGGCGAGAATCGGACAGTCATATAGAGCAACTCATTGCGCTGAGCACCTTGATTTCGGCTCGGCAGTTTCCTGGGCAGAAGCGGCTAGCGCACCTACTCCCGAGTTGCGACACCGTAGACGTAAAATGTAAGGTCTTTGCGAAACGACCTGGGTACCGACCAGGAGGGAAGGGGCGCAATGCCAGTCCAAAGGGCATGTCACAACACATTGCCTGCCCATCTCCTAGCAACAGTCAATCAATACGCATATCGGCCAGCCTGAGGAATCGTCAGGCCGCCGACGCCAAGAACGGAAAGCTATATAGTCACAAATGTCAGTATTTAGATGAGGCCGCCGCAGCCAACAAGCAAATCCGATATTGTTGTTGTTGTTGGGGGGGGGGGGCAATTATTCCGTCAGGTGGTAAGAGACTGAAGAGAGAAGCTGTGGCTCTGTAGGTTGTACCCAGAATCCAAGGGTCGGCTTCGTGAGTATATCGCTTGGCCCGCCAATAGCAGCCGTTTCTAGCGCGGCCGCGCGGGATTTGGGCAGGTGCTCGAGTGCAAGTGTAGCGGAATTCGTAGGACTCGATTCTTGGTTCCTATAACCTCATGAGGCCGGCAAAAACGTGTCTATACATGTACAGCGGGTTGATGCAACAAGCGCGCTCTTCGACCGGGCGGGCATCTTCCTCGTCCTCGCACACCCCTCTAGCTTAGTGCTTCGACTCCTTCTCGTCCTTGTTCGCTTGGTCCAGGAACTTCCTGTCGGGATTCAGTCAGCCTGTCCGCACGGTGGCAGCCGAGGGGGGAGATGCGGGGGTGTTCCGTACTGGATGAAGTTCTCCTCGTCGGGGCTGGAGGCGTTGATGGGAGGGGTCTGGGTGATCTTCTTGGAGGCGCTGGGGCCGCTGAAGGCAGCGTAGCCGCCGCCGAAGAGCATGGAGAGGACACCGACGGCGAGCTGGGAGGGATTGGGACGTCAGCTATGTGTGCGCCAGGGCCGGAGAGGCCGTCCCCGAGAGACCATCTTCAAGACGGCCGCAGAGGCGCGCGGCGTCGGGGAGGGGCCAACTGACCCAGTGCGAGCCAACCTTCTGGCCGGCGATCGTGTACATCTGAACCATGTTGGCGGTATTGAAGCGATTGACGTGCTGCAAAGGCGGGATCGGGCGGATGGCGTTGGGAGGGGAGGGCTGATGCGTTCGGGTCGGGATGGAGTCGTCTTTCCAAAACTGCGCAGCTCGCAACGGGAAAGCTCCCACAATTTGCTGGAGGTGCACTGACCACACACCAGCCGCGGGCCCCATCGAGCACCATAACTGGCGGCTGTTGAGCGGAATAAGCAGGATGCCGACCGAAACTCCACCTTCCGTTCCCATGGGATCTGACCCATCAAGACCATGGATGGCACGCCGACGATCGTGCGAATGCAAGCTACGTACTTGCACCGACATGGCCTCGGAAGCATCCCAAGCGTAGTGCTCCATTCGGGGCCATCGTGCAGCCTTAGATTGCCGGCTGGCCAACGGGCCAACCGCCATAGCCCCCGGTCTCCCGCTCGGATCGTTGAATCACGCCGCCCTCCCTGTCCGGGGGGGGCGCTACGCTACAGCTCGCCTGCTTTTTGCCCTCGCGTCGAGTTGGAGCTCCGGGGTCCTAGGAGTTGAAACGACGTCACTGTAACCCGGCACTTATTAGGCTCAGCTCAGCCTCTCCATGGCGCTTAACACCCACCACGGTCCGGGGACTTTTTCTGCGCTCGTAACCTGTCCATAGCCGAGTCATCTCGCTTGCCCCGTGCAGCCTCCCCTCTATCTCCCTCCCCTCTGTCATCGAATTAAACGCCCGTGCATCCCGCGTCGCCGTGACAATGCCGTGGTGGGGAAAGGGCTCCGACAAAGCGCCGTCATCACCTTCCGAATCCCCGGAGTCGCCCGCCAAGACGCCCGACCCGCGCAAGGATGCCTCCGACTTCGACCCCAACGCCCTCCCGGCGCGTAAGGCGTTGCCGCGGGGCATGCGGCGCCTGGTAGAGAAGTCGGACAAGGACGACAACTTCTTCGACGAGCTGGTGGACGGTTACGGCCCCGAAAGCACCGAGTCCAACGTCCGGTACGCCGCCTACGCGACGCGGCTGCGCACCATCATGCTCTCGGCCCACCGCTACGTGGCCTACACCTCGGACATTGGCGAGTCGTTCCGGCCTGTCGCCCACCCCTGGCTCGTCCGCGGCGCCTACGGCGTCAGCTGGGCCTACATCCTCGGCGACGTGTCGTACGAGGGCTACAAGGCGTACTGGCAGAACCAGCGCAAGACCAACCCCCAGCTGCAGCTTAGCGAGAAGCAGCAGAAGGCCACGGGCCTGACGAACATGGTCCCGCCGCCCGAGGTGCAGGCGCCGGCCGCCGTCATGCCGCTCGAGGACTACCGCACCGTCATGGTCCAGAGAGGCATTTTCCAGTCGTTGGCCAGCATGGGTCTTCCGGCCTTCACCATCCACAGCGTAGTGCGCTACTCGGGGCGGGCCATGAAGAACGTGAAGAACGCGCGCCTGCGCACCTGGGGACCCATCGGCCTGGGCCTCTCCGTCGTGCCGTTCCTCCCGTCCATTTTCGACCACCCCGTCGAGCAGGCCGTGGAATGGGCGTTCCACAGGGGCTTCGCGCTGTACGGTGGGGACGACTTCGTGGGACAGCTGCCGCCAACGGGCCGCGAGGAGATGCTGCACCGCAAGCCCGGGTCGCAGAGGCCGAAGGAGAAGGAACTGTAGAGGGTGCAAGGGGGCACAAGAGTCTGGAGGAGTGGAAAAGGGGGGGGGGGGGGGGGGGGGGGGGGGCAAGCAACTTTCTCAAACACAATATGCCGCGGTGGGCATCGCACTGGCGTTGGGAGTCTTCGCTGCTCATATGTTCATGTATCAAGAGGGCAATGTGGATAGGCACGTAACCTAGCCCTTGGAAAACCACCCAAGGTTCCCATCTCAATGCCAGCAAACACTGCTCCTGGGAACACGCGGCCACCAGGTTAGGGAAACCGCCCTTGGTCTGGGATGGCAGGTGAGCGCCGTTAGTAGATGTCAGTTCCTCCCGACCCTGGCGCTAGAAGTACATGACGATGGATTTCCATCCACCAACTAGCGCCCGGGGGAGCGACCCACCGCTATCCCCAGCGGCCTCACCTCCAGCCCAGCCGGGCCTCCAGCTCCTGCGTTGGCCAGGGCATTCGCTCGTTCCGACCGCCTAGCGACGGGCATACATTTCCGTCGTGCCAGCCCGTCAGCTCGCCTGGCCGAATGCCCCGTGGCCGGCCTCCCATAGAGCGGACGGCCGAGGAAAGGCGGGCGTCCCAGCTGGACGGGTCGCGGCACTTAAAGAAGCTCTGGGGGAGGGGGGTTCTGTCGGGGGCCCGCCCCGGCCCTCCTGGCCGACATCCGTCCCAACCGCCGCCGGCTACCAGCCCGCTCCATCCCCGAGCCATGGCTGCAATCCGCGCTGACGTGCAAACTATACGTGCCGCCATCCAGGTAAGTGCTTCTCGGTCTGGCATGGAGTCGAGGTAGTCTGAGACGTCGAGGCAGTCAAGACAGTGGGCTGACCACAGCGCCTGCTTTGCTTGTGCCTCAGGTGGCCAGCCTGCCGAAGAAGTACGTCCACTGCGCCGCCCCGCACCCGGCCAGGAGAAAACTGACACGGCACCCAGCAAACAACCGCCACCCGGCTCCGGCCAGGACGTCATCCAGGTCAAGCAATACCACCCCGGTTTGGCGGCCGTCGTCGGGCAGGGCGCCTCCTACGCCGTGCTCCTGGAGACGGCCTCCACCACCCGCAACCCCTTCTTCCACAGCGCCTGCGTCTATCTCGCCGAGCCCGATGAGCTCTGGGTCACCTCGGACCTCCTGCAGCCGTCGAGCAGCTCCCAGCCCCCGGTCGTGCTGATCTCCAAGGTCGGGATTCAGCGCGACACGCTTGGCGACGACGGCCGTGTCACGGCCGTCGAGTGGCGCAAGTTACGGGCCCCGCCTGAAATGCCCATGCCGGCCGGCGCGTGTGCCCACGGGAATTCCGTCGTATATTGCTCGCAGGGCAGCATGGTGCCAGACACCGGAGGCGTGTTCTTCAGTACGTGGACCCCGCTGCTTCTCGGATCTTGGTAGCGCGTACCGCTGGGGTCGAGATGAGCAAGCGCTGATGCTCCGCAACAGTGCCCAAGGCGAGACCCCCCCGGCCCTTGGTGACGTCTTTCGGCCACCGTCCCTTCAACTCGCCCCAGCACGTCACAACAGCGCGCGATGGCGCTCTCTGGTTCACAGACCCGCCGTCGGGTGCTGATTCCGGCATTCGGCCGCGGCCGCAACTGCCAGCACACGTCTATCGCTTTGATCCCGAAACCGCAAGCTTGCGAGTGCTGGTCGATGGGCTGCAGCGGCCCATGGGGCTATGTTTGGACCCGACAGAGCAGACCCTGTATGTCACTGACGTGGGCATCGCCGCCGGGGAGGGAGACATGGGCCCCAACCGGTAAGCCGCCTCCTTGGTCCGTACCCCAGTCCCACCCAACTGAAGCCGTCCCTGCCAGGCCGTCCACGGTATATGCGTTCGATGTCATACAGCGAGGAGGGCAGCCGTTCGTTGCCAACAAGCGCGTCTTTGCCTTCTCCATGAGCGGGGCCCCCATGGCGGTGAAGTGCGACGATGCAGGTAACGTCTATGCAGCCTGCAGCGACGGCATCGAGATATTCAACCCCGGGGGTGTGCTGCTGGGACTAATCGAGATATCCGGGGGATGCTCCAACTTGACATTTGGGAAGCAAGGGGAGGTAAGCAAGCCCAGTCACGATACCACTCTCTTTGCTGCCGCCATCCGCTGGGTCTGGAACAACAGTCGACACCCTTCGCTCCCAGGTGGCAGACTACCTTTCTCCCCTTCCCACTGATGACTGACTCGAGGTTTGGAATAGGTATTTATATGCGCCAAGCAAAGGCTGATCCGAGTCAAATTCGACGGCAAAGTCTCTGAAACTACCTTCGGCCTCATGTAAAGTCGGTTACTCAGCTGGACGTGTGAGCCTACAAGATGCATCCAGCATTGCCAGCCGTGTCGTGTATGCCTGGTCGGGGGTTACACTGTTGGTCTGTCGGGTTTTGTTTACGGACTGCATGGTGCGCCAAGTTTGCAGCAGAGGAGTTGGGATCCCCCACCCGCTATCCTCATTGTCCATCATGCGCGTATTTACCGAGTTTGGGTCATGGGAAATCCGAACATCGCCTCTAATGAACCGGTTTGGCTCCGTCAGTCAGCAAGGGGGCACGTTCTAGGCCCGCCGGGTGGCGGCTCGCTCCCGCATGGTCATCCATCCTCCTCTTCTTGCCGACCTGTCGACAGCGTCAGACATGAATTTCTCCCTGTTATGAGCTATACCGGGAAGCGGCATAGGAGGATTCGGAACCTGTACCAGGAAGGGTCGTCCGGTATCTGCTTGACCAATGAGATGGCCGACCAACTCACAGAGAGGTGAACTTGGCGGGCTGAGGCCGCATGCCCCGCCTAACACTATAACCAGAAAGGGTCGGGGCCTGGGTCAATGCCATGCCAGCGAGAAAGATGCATTCCCCTCGCAAACGAGTAGCTACCCTGTGTTGGGGGGCTTTTCAATGCCTCCTTGGGAGAAAGAAGCTGGGGGGCTTACTCGAACTAAGGAGGCATCGGGTGTTATCCTGGAGGAAGCGACGCCATAGGGATGCACGGAGGGCGGACTCGAGAGGGCTGCAACCACACCTGTCCCGAGAACTGCCCTGCGGCAGTGTCGCCTCAGATGCCGGGGGGTCTCCCAAGCCAAGCCCCTCTCGGCTCCTCCACGGTAGCCAGCCAGGGCTTCCAGGGCGAACGGACAAGGGATTCCTCAAGGTGAGGCTGCTCCCTTCCGTCCCACCGGTCCCGCCTTGGAGGGCAAGGAAACCGGAGCACCAACCCGGCGGATCCCACCCCCAAAACGTGCGGCTGTGCGGCTGTGCGACGAGGGAAACGCCCGAGGGACGCAAAACATGGCCAAAAGTCCACGGTTGGTCGCGCGCCCTTTCACAAGGCAACACCCCCGCGCGGCCTGTCAGTCTTGGCCCCAAGGGGCGGGGCTCTTTGTGCGTCCTCGGAGCCTTGCCGGGGTTGACTGGTCGACGATGGCGGCAGGATCCCCGTTCCCCAAAGCGCCCGTGCGACACAGCCCACGCATGGGACGTGCCACAGGGACGCCGTGCGCTCCGCCTCGCCAGGCCTCCGGAGCGCATCGCGGGGCGGTGTGCCGCCCGCCGGCGCGGGGGGCTCTCGGGTGCGAGTCGCAACCCGGGGTCTGAATCTCGGGCACCGGCGGGGGGGGTCTGATTCTCCACGTGCCTGAAGCCCGGGAGGTTGGATGTGAGCCGCGGTGCCACTCATCCTGCATGAGTCTTGTACCCGGGCTGTGCTCGAGGTGTGGCTCACTGCCATTCGCTCGGGAGTTTTCTTGCAAAGCAAGGAGACTTCGTTAGTGTGGGCCATCATGCCTATCCGAGTTGGCAGGGCCATCTTCTTTCGGGTGTAGTCATAGGCGGCTTGAGCTTCCCGCAATGATTGTCCGTCCGGTGGGCTTTCTTGTCCCGAGAACCTACCACATTGTTAAATTGTATGTAAGCATGTGCCTACTTACTCAGGTTTCCACTGGAGGATATCCAGGAAGCCTTAGTGTGCAGCTGCTCGGCCGGCTAGGTCCCCCTTTTGGGGCGCTATATACCCCCCCTCCCCCTTTCTCGAAACTCCTTCTGGCTATGCAACCAGCTGCTTCACCTAGTTTGTCCTGTATCAGCCTGCTACAGCAAAGCCCAACATAATGTATCCGGCCTTGGGCTTGGCCAGTCTGGTATTGGTCTTCATTCTGGTCATTTCGATCTTACACGGCCTGTACATGTGGTATCGACTGTGCCATATCCCGGGTCCATTTTGGGGGGCTTTCGCATCCTGCTGGGATCCCCAGAACGTCACACGCGGGCAGTGGACTTTGGATTTGAGCAAGGCATCCGATATATACGGTAACCCCATCTCATCTCTATTCGGCGTGGCCATTGGCAACTAAAGGCTGCTGCTCCAGGCGACGTGGTGCGCGTCGGGCCAAACCTGCTGATCACAAATGACGTGTACGCCCTTCTGCGGCTGTCTGCCCCCCAGTCAAACACCACCCGGTGGTTTCTTCATCGGGGTCTCAAGACCAAAGACTGTTCGGCCTCCTCTGGCCCCGTATCCACCAGCGAACAGGACGGGCTTGCAGGTTCGCCGTCCCTCTTCGCCTCGAGGCCATTGGGCGGCCCCCAGATCGAGCAGCGTGTGGAACGCCATTGTGCTCGGCTCGTCAACCTCATCGGGTGCGGGTTCGTTTCCACCTCCGTCCACCATCGGCCTATGAGGCTGGCGGTTGTGGTTCATCAGTTCGCTGCCAATGTTCTTGGTGAACTCCTATGGGGCCAGCTGGGCCAAGAATCAACCACAGGTACACTGGAAGGAGGAGCCATGGAAGGGTTCCTGGAACAGCTGTGTGCCTCGGCCTCGATTGGCTGTATCCCACGCATTGCCGCTAACGGGTTTGCAGTGCTCTTTGTACCGAGGCGACAACGACAGCCATATGCACGACTCTCGCACGCCTCCTGGGCAGCCCAGTCGCCTACAAGCGACTTCAGACCGATATTGATGCCGCGGTCTCGCATGTTTCCGCCAGCCAATATATCACGGACGCCGAAGCGCAGAGGCTGCCGTATCTCCAGGCCACCATCCAAGAAGGCCGCCGTATCTGCCCCGTCTACCTGGCCCCCTTTTTCGAGAAGGTCCCCAAGGGCGGGGGCAGCATTTCTGGCTACCGGGTGCCTGGAGGAACGGAGGTCGGCCCCAATATGGAAGGTATCATGCGCTCCAAGAAGTACTGGGGCCCCGACGCCGAAGTCTTTGTGCCCGAACGGTGGCTGGAGGCTGGAACGACTGCGTCGTGCACCATGCACAACACGCTGGACGTTCTTTGGACCCTCGGAAGGTACACGTCTCTGGGAGGGCCGGTTGCGCAAACAGTACTGAACAAAACGTTTCCCGAGGTAGGGCGGTTCCCGCCGGTCTGTCTGTCGTGTGCAGACCGCGGTACTAACGAGCTGGCAGTTGCTGCGTCGCTTCGATTTCGCTCTTCTCCATCCGCTGCCCCCCCGGGATACCTGCAGTCCAGGCTTTTGGATAACTTCAGGGCCACTCGTCAGGGTGACGAGAAGACGTGGGGCTCTCTGAGTTTGATACGCCCCCCCCTGTGACTTGGTGGTCCCGGTCTGTGAGCTCAGATCGAGTTGGTCGGTTTCGGGCAAGACCTGTACTTACCACGGCCCAGGTCGGGGCTTCTTAAATACTAAGGCCTTTAAATGTCATATTTTCCTGGGGCGTTTGGGAATGTTTAATGCCAGTTGTCCAGGACGGCAGCTATTTTATCTTTTGAAACAACTCCTGTCCGGGTCGGGATGTGAGAGGGGGAAAGAAGCAGCCAATTTGGGGGCGAGCCGCCATGAGCTTAAGCTTGCTAGCAGCTACATAGGGCACTGTAGCTATCGATGTGATGCCTGCTGTCAGGGTGGGAAAAGGGGCGAGCTTTTATAATTTTGTGGTGGCTGTACGGGGCACTGCGGCTGTCCAAGTGATCTCTGCCGTTAAGGTACAAGACCGATCCAAAATAAGGAAGCATATAACTCATTCGCCACCTTTTATCTACTTTGGTCACTTTATACCCATACATCAAAGTTCATCATTGGAGACTGAGACTCCAACTTACTGCCTATTAGGCCTCAAGGGTCCTGCCATACTGGGTAGCTCATTGAGTCGTAGCCCCTTCACCTGGAGGTATGAATTGCGCGGTTCGCACTGCTACTGCTCTTTGGTTCTTTTGGGAGGATGTGAGGCGTCGGCACTCCGTGGATAGTGGAAAGAGGAGACTGGTGCGGGATCTATTCGGAAGAACGGACCGGACTTAATCCTCCAGTATGGCTTCATCAACACCGCAAACTCGATAGAGTAAACCATAAGACCCTCGCGGTTCCTTTGGGAGAAAGTGTGAATAGAAGCTGATGGAAGATTTGGGCTCCCCATCATCAATATCCCCATCCATTCCTCACTTTCGCTGAGTCCAGTTGGCGCCCTCACATAACAGACGTATCAGCACTCTTGGCCCAGCCGACGCAAGGACCACTCCCATCACCCAGTGCTTCAGTGCAAGCAAGCAAATCCTCATAGACTGGTTGGCCGAGACAATCGGGCTTGACAGCCTCCAGTTTCTTCTCGATCTCGTATGTCCGACTTCCCGAGACGTACAAGGCCGCTCCGCGTGCGTCGCTGGTGAGGGCGTGGAGAAAGACGTGCGCCACGTCCTGCGGCTCGTTGCTCTTGATGCCCAGGGCCTCGTGTTGCGCGACCACCCTTGCCGCCATTTGCGTTCCTGGGACTCGTCCGTCGGTCACCCTCTCCTGCCTCTGGGAGTCGTCCCTGCCCCCTCGTCGAATCCGGCAGCACGACGTGGACCCGGATGCCCTCAGCGTCCCACAGGTATTTGTGCGTGCTCCTGAACAGCCCCAGGACGCCGTGTTTGCTGGTGCTGTACTGGAAGAGCCCGGGGGAGTCGTTGATGGCGGCGACCGAGCTCACGAGCAGGAGCGACGCGTCCGGCGGGGGGCACGCACACGACAACTCCTCCACCACAGAAGCACCTAATCCCGTCGTCCCCCTTGTCCTCTTCCAGTAACGAGATCAATGGTCTACACGTTCGTTGCACGCAAACCCACCCGCCATGACCACTACGTGGCCTTGGAGGCTGGAAAAACCCAGCGGGAGAGATCCGGACATCAGTCATGGTAACGGTTTTCTTAACTACAATTTTTTGGGTCCGCAGGCTCGGAAGGACCAAGTGCAGTCCCCTAGATAGCTATTATAGGAAAAGACCCAGGGGGGAAGGAAATGAGCGGCTCAAGGGAGGAGGGATGCCGTATAAGTTGCGACGCAGTCACCGCGCGGATATACCCGAGTAGTGAAGTGCAGATCCGTGGCCCGGTATTCGCCCTGGGTGGGCGCAGCTAAGAAATCACTGCAACGCCGGCTCCTACGCACGGGGCCGGATACTCGAGCCCTCTGTATGTGTTGCGACCCCTCTCATTGCGATGGGGGATTGGGGAGGGGGGGTTATTGGATAGGAACCCCCGCGTGTGTTCCTGCCACACTGTGCCGGTTCGGCACGACGCAACGTAATTGGTGGTGAGCTACGAATGGACTTGAAAATACGGTTCGGTTATCGGCGTACGTTATGTTCCCGCTGACTGGCGAGCACGAATCATCGTGGCAACGTCGTTAATGGACAGCAATCAGCGCACGGAGGCTCGGACGATTTGTGCGCCAAAGGCCGCGTTAACTAGACCCCAGGTGATACAGCTGGCCCCGGCCGGGTTCCAATGATGATGCCCACGTAAGGAGACTGCCCGGGTGAAGGGCCACAATCAGAACCGTGGCCTTGCGGTTCTTCCACTTGGGAAAGTTGGATGGTCGTCGAATCGTTGGGTTCTGCTGGCAAGTGTCTTTGCCGCTGCAGCTCACAACGAGTACCTGGAGAGTGACGGGGGGGCGCGGGGCAGAGTGATACTGCCGGGCTGGAGCGATGTCTTTGCCTCAGCCCACGTTCTTTTTCGGTTATCATTTGTTCCAGCGGCATGTCTGAGTTTGGTCCCTCGATCGTGGCTTTGGAGCGTCATCTACTTGCTCGCTTGCTAGGGAACAACCCGGCTACGCTGGTGTGTACCGGGACTGAGTCGGAATCCACCACGGCCAAGCGCGCTCAAACTTCCCTCGAACAGTACCAGGGAGGAAAGTCAACTTGCGGGAATCGCAAGAGCAATAAGGCAGACAACGTGGCAAAACCTCGAAGACGGTTCTCCAATCACGAGGCCACTAAGCAAAGCCCATAGGGCTGCACGTGCAGGCGGCCAGATATGGGGGACATGCGGACCAGGACCGCAAGGCTGAAACATGATGACGTGAAGTACGCGTTGCCAAGTCTCGGTATAGACTCATCTCAAGTCTGACCGAAACAGGCAGCATCTCAGTTGCTGAGCTGCGTCACCCCTGGGTCAAGCACGACTGGCCGCCTGCTGGTCCTTTTCAAGAGCGCATTGTCCTTGGCTATTTGCGTTGTTTACCAGGGGCAAGACGTCGGCTGGGTAGGGGGGCGGCCAGGCCTCGCCCGTTCGCTCTCGCCTCACGGAGCTGTGCCTGGCAGCAATCCGGATTTCTGGCTTGGTTCCGTACACGCCTCGCGCGGCCGATCCGGCAGACCGCTGGGAGGCGTTTGACATCATATGGCCAGCAAGCAGTTGCCTGGATTGTGAGTTGTACGTGGGGAGACGACGCGTGCGGGCACACATCCACAAGCAATGGTAACCTGGGTGATGCGACGCCGCCGCCACTCTCAACCCCCGGAGTTGTCTGTTTGGGGAAGACGTCATCGGCAAGGTAGGGCTGCAGCGTGTCGTCCGACAAAGTGTCTAGACAGGCCGATTGCCATGCCATTGTTCCGGCATTCTGGAAGCGGGCTGTGGTTTGGACAGCGATCGGGGTCTCCTCGGTAGTCGGGCCGGCCACCGGGACCGGGTTCAGGCATGGCAGCTGGTACCTTGTCCCGGCTTTCTCCCCTGTTCTGTTGGCTCGTCCCATTCCGCATCTTGATCGTAATTGATGCCCAAGACCGGGCTACCACGACGCCCCACGGCGATTCCTTCGCTTGAGGCTGACGAGCTGACGGGCGCAGCGAGGCATTGGTCGTTTGGCCTGGGGCTGGAGGGGAGGCGCCCACAGAAGCCCGACAGGGCGGAGAAACCCCCCCCCCCCCCCCCCCCCCAAAAAAAAAAAAAAAAACTCAACCACCCTTAGGCGCTAGCATCAGCTCGACCCGGGTGGGTAGAGCCGAAGCTGCGGCCTGCCACGCCTCCACAAAGAAGGGACTACTCGACGCATCAATCCTTTGATGGCGGCGATGGGCCGACATTCCATTCATTCGGAACGGATCCAAGCTGACACGGTCTCCCCGGAGGATTCAAAAACCACACCGCACATGTCGACGGCGTCGCGAGCGGAAACAGCGAGGGGCCGGCATTGGACTGTCTTTACGAGACGGGTGGCTTGGGCCCATTCAGCTCGTCAACTTCCTACCTCGGAATGATGGTAAGGCCGCTCTGGTAGCCAGGCAGCCGTCGCCGTAGTCCAGCCTAGGGGGTGAAACCGGCCCGACACTATCGTCGTTGGGCCGGGTGTCATCGATATGAAGAGGACAATGACTCGCGGGGTCGATGCCCTTCCCCTCAGGACCCTCTCACAGCGCGTTCCGTCGGTAAGGCTGGGCTCGTTGCGCGCCTGGAGGGCTGGCTTCAATCCCAACCCCGCAAAGGCGGCAGGTGTCTTGAGAGGAAACGCGATGGGGAAAGTATGGCTAGTATTGAGCGGTGTCATGACCGTCGCTTTGGTGCCGACTACTCTCGACGTACGGAGTATGGCACGGGGCCTCGTCCATTCCCCGGGCCCGCGAAGTCTTGAATGGATTCCTGGCGCCGTCTACGGCTGCATCCATGGCGCCAGGAATCCCCTTCCTCCTCCGCGGCAATGCATGGGCGGCACGCGCACACACAGACGAAAGCGCGATTTCGTGATGTGCCGAGCCACAGCGGGAGGCGAGGGCGAAGGAATGCTGCGTCATTCCGCGTAGCCGTGACCAGACCGTGGGTTTCCTTGCTGGCGGTGGAGTGGGTGGAGCTGATCGTCGCGGCCGTCATGCGACAAAGCCGGAATCTCGCCTGTTGACGGCTTGCGGCACCGTGGCTGGCAGCACCGAGAGATCAACGATTTCCCCGGATTGACTACGCCCGGAGCTTTTACGCAGGGTCTTCCTGAATCTTGATGGGCTGGTCGTGTGTTCCTGACGATCCTTACCCAAGAGTCTCGGACCTGCTGCATGCCCTCGGCCCACGGCGCGTGGAGAGCGCGCCTTTTTGTTTCCGCATCCCATAGCCACCAGATTGCGCCGGCCGTGGCATGCTTTTGGGAGAATGCCATTCGTAGATCCCGCCAGGCTTTCCCCCTCTCTGTGTGGCATCGAGGGGCTGCGGCAGTCGATCACGGAGATGGATGGATGCCCCGGCCTCAGAGTTCTGCGCTGTGCCCGTAGGTACATTATTTACCTACCTCATCCCTACTTGCGCACTCAGGTCCGCATGCCGGTGTGTACTTCAGCAGGTTGGTTGTGCGACCCCTTCTTTGCCTACTGGCAGCCTTTCTTAACTTCGACTGGGCGGTTGCCACGGCTGGGTCCGTCTTCCCCGTCACCACCAACTGGCCGCAGCGTTCGCGCGGCCCGTGGTCGCCCATATCCATTTCTGCATACGCGAGCCGAGGGCGAACGTGAGGTCGTACAGATGCCCTCGGGCTCGTAAATGAGAGCGGTCGACACGGGAGGTTTTCTGGAGACGGAGTGGGACCAGCCGGCAGCAGAAACGGTGACGGAAACTATAAATACAGGGCACGATGCTCTAAGCCTCGGCCCTCCAAGGATTCCTCGGCCAGCGCTGGGGCTAGCGAGGAATACGACCGCTGATCGTCAGTCCACGGATGCACTGGTGGTCCGACTCCTGGCCTCCCCCCTGGCGGTGAGCGGGTGTTGGTCGACCCCTATTCGGAGCCCTGCGGTTGCCGTGGTGTGCTTATCCTTGCATATGTTGTGCAATGCGGTGCGATGCGATGCGATACGCCGAGATGCCGTATGGGCCGTGTGTAGGGGCCGTACGGAAGTACCTGGTTTAGATGGGCCTGTTTTGTGCGGAGTGGGCGAGGGGACGGTTTGACGGCGGGCACCGGGCGATGGGCAACGACGAGAATGGTCAACGACCCCATACGCAACGGCACTTGGTGATGGGCGCCCGGGAGATCGGCTACCCATTTACAAATGCTGTGCAAGCATCTGGTGTATGCCTCGATACCCTTGAGATATGCAGCACTGTACCCGTCGGTGCCGACGGGACGCCCGAGGGCGACTCCCATCAGCCATCATCTGAAGGTGCGGAAGCCACGGCCTATTCCCCTCGGGTGGCGTCGTCCGCGACGTGGTCACACACACACACACACACACATACATACACACAAGTGACGAGTGTATACTCGTATACGATGTGTGGAGGCCAGTATGCAGGGCGAAGAAGGAAAAACGGCCGAGAGACCGACTCGTGCGAGGCTTCATGATTCGACGGCTGGCGGCATTGGGATCGGGCCTTGGCCCAAGAACTTTCCCTTTTGCATCGCGTTGCCCTGGATCAAGTGGCCCCCTGCAAAGCGCGGTAAGACCCCTGACGGGCTTGGCTTGGCCTGGCGGAAGGGCGGCGGTGGTCGTGGAGGCTGCTGGGCTTTTTATTACGGAGCAACTGGGGCGTAAGGGAGAAGGCGAAGTGGCCCCTCGCCGAGCCGATCGTGCGCCAAAGCGACCCTGCCTGCCCGGACTTGGAATTGCAACCTGATTCTCTGCCCTGCCACCGCACGAGCGAGAACAGCACGGCGGGGACTCCAGCAGGACGGCCAGGGCTGCCAGGACAGCCACCCCGTCCCGCCATCCACCCACGATTGGCAGAGAGCCCATCACAGTGCTACTCTATGATGGCGTTGCGGGTTGATGAACGGTCGGAGCCAAGAGGCCGAGGACACAATGACGGTGGGGGGGTTTCGGCGACTTGCTGTCGTTTTCTTGTTTCTGTCGCTGCCACAGGTCTGGTCGGCCCAGCCCTGGTCTGTACCTAGGTATCCCGCTTTGCCCGTCTGGCTGTCTCGCACCGGCGCCCATCCGCTGTGCTGGCTCCTGAAGAAGCATGGGAGACGAGGACCCAGGTAGGTACCTAGCCAGCGTGCGGCCTACACACACCAGTCCGGTACTCTATATGTACCTGCTTACTTACCTACCTCGAGGTAGCATATGCAAGGCCGGCTCACCAGCAGGGTGGCATCGCGATGGGGGTGGGATCTCCTTCATCCATCCCATCCATCCCCATCCCCATTTCATCCCATCCCGTCCCTCTCCCATCGCATGGCCCACGGACGATTGGAAGGAAGGGTGGGCGCATGCACGGAGGAGGGGGGCGTGGTCGGCCTCTTTTGTGGCCCAGGGCTCGTCAGGCCCGTCCGTTTGCCATGTCGCAGGCCGTTAGGTCTTCCGCTTCCTGGATGGATGCTTTCGAGGAACAGCACAGAAGGTTTCGCCTTTCCTTCACCGGCCGCCACTGGTCAGTCGTTGGGGCTTGCCTTTGACGGGGCACGCCTGATCGCCGGGTTTCCCCTTCCTTCGCCATGTCCAACCTTGGATCTTCTGTTATGCTTGCGCAAACTTGGCATCCGTCTACCCGTGGAGAGTGTTTGCAAGTCACCGCTGCCTGTGATATACGGCCCCGGCATGGGATGATCATCCTTTCGCCAAGTACTGGCTGGAACGCACTTCCCTACTGCCCGCCTTCGGTACCGTACGGAGAGCAGTCCCAAGAAGTAAGCGACAAAGATTATTGCATCGTAGCTCCGGCCCATGGATGGATGGGATCCCACTCCCATGCTTGCGCTACCCGTACCCAGCCCACCCACAGGTACAGCCTGGCCAGCCCATTCAGCCCGTTCATCCACAGATTGCCTGCTAGCCGACCCATCCAAGACCCCCCTGCCTGACAGTGCCTGGGCAGTGTGTTTCCCCTCCATTAGCCTTCCAGCAGCTGGAGCCGGCCTAGTACCTAGGGTTAGTACCTGGGGCGGGTCCCGGACTACCAGAATACATCAATCCCATATACGGACCTGCGCTAGTCGGGACTCCTCCTAGTCCTGGGCTGCCTGCTTCTGACCCCCCCCCCCCCCCCCCCCCCGGTCGTGCGGCTATGCAAGAGCTGGTGTCAATCGATATATTCGCCCGTCGACCTGCAATCTTTTGACTTCTCTTCTCTACCCGTGAATCGTTTGTTTTATTTCTCCTTGCAGAGTTGCCATTCCGTCTTTTGCATCGATCCTCCCGGCCCCTCGTCCGATCGTGTACATAATCCCCTCGCCTCGCTCTCGCCCTCCCCTCCTCACACCACTAGTCTGCTCCCGCCGGCATCGTGGAACTGGTTCATCGTTGGGTCGCGTGATACCGCCCTCCTGCGCTCGCTATTGGAAGAGCCGGGCTCTCAGCTTTCGACAACCAGAGGACTCCAGAGAGCTATGAACAGAGCCTGTCTTGGAACCCGGTGCATTTCATCTTTCGACTGGCGCCGTCCCTGGATGACACGCACGACGACACCCAGAAGCAACCTCCCTACTGGCGGCAACGCATAAGCTTTCCAGCCACTTATTACCACCAAAACCACTTATACACAACCACCCACACATCTCTCACCATGGGTCACAACAAGAGCTTCTCGGTCAACACCTTCTCGGCCCACGACGACGATTTCGAGTTTGACGAGGCCTATTTCCGCACATTCTACAAGCCGCTCTCAAACCTCCCCACTCCGCCGCTCTCGTCACAGAGCTCCTCGGCGACCCAAAGCCCCCGAATGCTGGCCGACGATGCAGAGCCCCTCAACTCGGACCTTCTAGGTAAATCTTATCCGCCGTGTCCCTATCACCGGCCTTTTAATTTTAGTAGCTGACCGTGTTTCACTCGCTCTCTAGCCCCGGCCATCCATCTCACCCGGATGCTTCCGCCGGGCCTCTCGCTGGAGGACCCGTCCGTGGCCATCGTGCACACGATGCTCACCTACGCCAACCTGCCCATGGACTCGATTGCGCTGGCCACGTGCGTGCTGGATGCCCTCCCAGGACGTTACCGCAACACCTGGCGCATGTCGTACCCCCGATCGCGCCAGACCAGCCTGGCTGCCAAGCGGCACACCCTCCCCTCGGGCCCTATTCAGCCGCCAGCCCAATCCGACGCTGTGCTCCCTGAAGTCAATATCCTCGCTGCGCTAATTATAGCCACCAAATTCGTCGAGGACCTTCACGAGCCCACCGCCTTCTTCGCGAGCGAATGGGGACGCGATCTTTGGAGCTGCGAGCAGATCAACGTCACGGAGCGCTGTATCATGGAGGCCCTGGGCTACCGCATCCTGCCACTTTGGGAGGAGCAGTACATCAAAATGGCCCGTCACGACATCGAGCTTGTCCGCCGCGAGCTGCTTGACGAAGGCAGCGAGCTGGCCACGGCCAGCCGCGAGTACGCGTTCGGCGGCGCTGCTGGCCCTGATTCTGCCCCTGCCCGTCCCATGAGCTCGGGACGGGCCACCCTGGGTCTCGGTCTACAGTTGACGCCCGCCGAGACGCCCAAGACGGAGACGGCCACCGCGGTCCCTATGAGCCAGACGGACGGGCTGGCCAGGGAAACACGGGAGGCCTTTAGCAAATCCCCACCCGTGCCCCGGGATTACCTGCACCTGCCGCTGGATGCCACGCCCCAGCCGTGAACGGCGCGTGTCCCAACAAAAGTCTCCGTCACCCCCATTTAGCGATGATGCATAGCGTTTGGTTGCATGGCACATGTTTGATTTACCCTCTCGAGGACGGGATTTGGATAGTGGACGGTCTGTCCGGTTTGCACGGCGATGTACCGACCCGTCGTCATTTCTCACGGTTTGGAGTTTTACGGGTCATGGGAACGGATCAAAAGGACCACAAGGGGGAATTGGGGGTTCCGGCGTTCTCCTGCCGAGTTGAGTCCCCGCGTGGACACCGGCTTCTTTGTTTGCTCGCGCGCGCACGCGCGCGCTGGGGGCCAGACCCCTCCCCCCCGAAGATATCATATGGCTTGCGGCTGCTACATCAATACCCATTAGTAATTAGTCCTACTGCTAATTCCAACCAATTCGCGTTGGTTCTTCCCTATCCGCCCGTCTCATTGGTCCCGGCTCTCTTCCTCTGCATGACGTGGTGATGATTGCGTGAGTCTTGATCCCCTCACCACTAATGCAGTCTGACTTGACCGACAGGGGCACAACCCCGGCCTTGCATGCGAGCCCTTCCCCGGATCTTCGATACAGCCTGAATTGGAATATCCCCGAAGGCAGCTGCTCAATGCCCAGCCTGTATGGACGCCGCACCCATACGAGCTATTGCACGCGGCCTCCACGTTTTACTGCCCGTCCGCCTTCCCGCGCGTTGGCGAGATTTTTGATCAATATTGCACCACTGCTCTCACCCTAGCCCGGACGGGCCTTGAGGAGGGTGTCTCCGTGTAGACCGCCGACGCCCCATTGCCGCGCCATTCAGCTCTCCGGGTGGTGACCCCCCCCCCCCCCCCCCATCCTGGCTATTGTGCCGTCCCGGTCCGTTCCGGGTCAATAACGGCAAGCCTCCCCGCGCGGGGAAGGGGAATAGAGAGAGAGAGGAAACGATGCGTCGAGAACTCATGCAGAGAGGGCTTAACCGGGAAAGTGTTGCGGTCGTCAGGCTGATAGATATTGGATGTTGTGAATTCGGCCGTTGGCGGTTGGCCGAACCCCGGGCAAACCCCTCTCCCCTCCCCCCCCCCTTCCCCCTGAGCTGAGAGCGGGCGTGGGCGTTGTCCCACCCCTAGGCGCGAATGGCGGCCATTGACTTTCTCGACGTGCATGTACTGGCAAGAGAGCACGAAGCGGCGACATGGGTGCTACGGTGCCCGTGATCTACAGCTTACGTTCTGCATCGGACGGGGCCGCTCAGGGGCAACGCGTCATTGCCGTGGTCTCGATGGTTCTGGACCGCCCCGGTTGTGACCCCATCCCCCCGTTGCCTTGCCAGACGACGCCCTGGTTTCTTGACACGCCGGCGCAGATCGATCGGTGTAGGTGGGCTGGGGCTGCTGTGCGTGCGTATGTGTGTGCGTGTGTGCGTGGGTGTGCTGTGCATAGTTGCTCGGCTGGCGGTGGATGCAAACACTCTTGGCCACACCGCACTGGGTGGCATACGTACTTACATGGGTTACTATTATAGCTTGACTATGCATCGGCCTCCACCCCAGCTTGTACACTTTTGAGACGCAACGTGCAAATAAGTTAAGTACCTACGCACATTGGCACGGACGGGACTGCATCCAACGTTCGCTTGGGATCCCTGCAAACGTCTCCCTGTCAGTATACTCAATTCCCATGCGCCGGATTTGCCGCACATTGCGGAAATGGGAGTCCGTACGGGCGTTGGATGGGGTTCGCCGCTGTGGCTCCTTCACCCATGCGTCCCATCTACTCACGAAGTCTCGGTACTCTGTACACCGTAGGTACGGCATGGCTGGTCTCTCCAATTCCCCATTTCAAGGGGAAAGCCTCTCAAGAGTTCCACTGGGAACAGCTCTACTATAAATTATTACGGACTCATTCATATACGCAACACAGCGGGCTATTCCCAGTTCATCAAGCGGTGGCAACAGTACACGCCTCTCGGCTCTGCGCAGAACTCCGCAGACTACAAGATACCCAACAATTGATCCGGATCGGTACAAGCCAGCATTGGGTACCATTGAACCCAGCAGTTTAATGGACAGATCGGCATGTCGTGGCCGCGTACTTTCAGTTAAGGGAGAAGCTCAATCTACGGGCCACAGGCAGGATGAGCGATTGGCATCCGACCATGCAGGACAAGCTCTCTCCCTCGTGGACAACACACCTTTTTCCACCTTGGCCCCCCATAAGATCCCCTCTACCAGTAATGGATCCACGGCACGAGTACCAACAGCGCCATGCGGTTTTACGATTAAGGTATAGGCTCCATCTTACCTGGAAGGCAACAACCGCATCCAATTCTTATCGGCGATCCTTATCGGATAAGATTAAGCCAAACGGGCTTAGTGAGGGGCAGCAACCGTCGAAAAGTTCAAATCTTGACCGCGGCTGACACTCGAGACTGGCATCGTCACTCAAGGTTTCGCCTCCCATCTTGACTGCATTGTCGCAGAATCGCCCTGTCGTCTCATCGGGATACCCTGCAAAACGCAACTATGGCAAAGAAGAGAGCGAGAGAGGCCGACGGCGCCTCGGCTGACCCCAACAAGATGAACGTGGATGGCGACAGCTCGGACGATGACGTGAGTTGCGACCCGACGCCCCGGCTTTGCGATGCTGGCGGCCGCCCCCTGCCCTGGCGTTGTCTCAGAATTCCTTCTCCTGACAGCCCGCACCCGCACATGTAGGACTTTGACATTGTCAACGTCGACTTTGAGTGGTTCAACTTCGACCCCATTGACTTCCATGGCGTCAAGGCCCTGCTGAAGCAGGTGCTGGACGTGGACAACACGCTGTTCGACATATCGGCCCTGGCCGACCTGATCCTGTCGCAGCCGACCATCGGCTCGACCGTCAAGGTCGACGGCAAGGAGACGGACCCGTACGCCATGATGACGGCGATAAATCTGCAGGAACACCGAGAGAAGAAGGTCGTCGCCGACCTCATCCAGTACCTCTCGGAGAAGGCACGGACAAACCCGACTCTGGGCGTCATACCAGAGCTCCTGTCGTCGGGCAAGCAAGTGGCCCTGGTCATCGCCGAGCGCCTCATCAACATGCCCGTCGAGATCGCGCCCCCCATGTACGGTATGCTCGTCGACGAGATCGAGGCCGCCGTAGAGGACAAGGAGCCATACGAGTTCACGCACTATCTCCTGCTATCTAAAATTTACACCGAGGTCGAGTCGACCCTGGATGTTGAGGAGAGGAAAAAGAAGAAGGGCAAGACGGAGAAGGTGACGTTCTACCGCAACGTCGAGGACGAATACCTCGCCAAGTTCGCCTCGGCACACGGGTCCTTCGAGTTCACCAAGGTCAACGAGGCAAACCCCGACAGCAAGCGAGCCTTTCAGGAAGCGGGACTAGCTGGCAGCGGACACATGATGTTGATCGAAGCCAGCAAGTTCCCGGAGGCTGTCAAGACTATCCAGGCAACCTTTGCGCCTCCGTCATAAAAGATACCCACTAGGAACGAATAAAACAAAACACGGTTGGCAAGTATACAAAGTACATGGGTGGTGCTGATATTCAGTAATCGGGGCTCGTATGGGGCCAAGAGCGCTGTAGGTAGTATGAGGAACAACTAGCGCTGACGGGCGAGAACCTGTTGCTTCTCCAAGACACTATGTCTCGCCGGAAGCTGAAGTAAAGCTACAGACCCTGAGACGGAGCAGGGGCGCTGGCTCGTGTACCCACCACCGCCTCATCCCTCTCAATCGAGGCGCTGCATCAGATAGTCGACCTCGACAACCTTAGTCAGCGGAATGACAAAGTCCTTGTACATGGACACTACGGCATCAACATCGATCTTGGTGGGCCGGTCCGACCCGGTCTGCGAGGGATCAGTGCCGTAAGTCTGCGCCTTCAGCCGCAAGCGTTCCAGGACCTGCCGCTCGACAGCGGCGTTGGTGATGGACTCGCCAATGGCGTCGGTGTCGCCGGCTTTGATGTACTTGGTGTACTTTTCCGGGTCCGACTGGAACTTGGACTCGGCCACGAACTTGCCGTAGTGGATTCTCCGCGAGATGGCCTGCAGACAAGCGATATCGGCCGTGGCGGTGGAGCCGTAGTTTTCCTCGCTCTCGCCGCGGGCTTCGCGGCCGTAGTTGGGGCAAACGGCGGGCAAGAACTTGTCCGTGTAAAAGTCCTTAATCTGCTTGTTGACGTTGACGTTGTTGGGGTGCAGGATCTTGGGGTAGTTTATCGGCTTGAGGAGCGGCTTCTGCAGCGCGTTCGGGAAGAAGGGGTACTCGTCCGGGGCCTCGTAGCGGCGGATGAGCGACTGCAGCTTCTCCTGCTCGAAAAGGTACCAGTCCATGAAGCTCAGGTTGGAGTCCTGGCCGATCAGGATAGCACCCGGCTCGTAGATGGGCTTGTTGAGGGGGAACTGCACGCGCTCGATCAGGAGGTTGATGATGGTGTCCTCGAGACGACTGCGGGTGGACGGGTAGTATAAGTCAGCGGAGCTCGAGCCGCGGGCGGGATGATTGCGCACATGAGCTGGAACCGGATGACCGACAGGTCCAAGGCCTTGGACGGGTCCGAGATATCGAGCAGCGTATCCATGACGGAGAATGCCGCTCGTTGGCTGCGAGATCGTGGAAATATGGCAGTGACTTTCGGTTTCGACTGGCAGAAAGCTGCTTGGTGGTAGAACTCGCAGGAAGCTAAGGGGAATAGGCAAGGCCAGTGGCTGTGGAGAAATGAGGCGGGGAACTGTAGATACGGAGTTGGATCCAGGATTATAACAAACGGGAGTTGGAAAGACAGGTAAATAGGTAGTTGTGTGATACGAGGTACACAAAGTAAGCCATGGAATTTCCCGGGAACAGGGAATTTGGGTTACCTGAATCGCAGTCTTCGCTGGGTGATAACTACCTGGGACTTGCCTGCTAACTAGCATGTACTTACACAGCTGCTGCAAGCCTGCCTCTCGTCAGAAAATCGCGGTCCGATGGCCGGCGACGAAGAAAAGTTGCAGCCAGCCAGTCAAAAAGGACCATCAAAAACGGGCAAGGAGACGTAAATTGCGGGCAGACAAGCGGGGGAGGCCCCTGTCGCCAGATGTCGCAAGCGTGCAGCTTGTGTACAAGCTACTCAATCGACACAGCCTCCGCGGCCCATCCACGCTGTACTCAGTACAAGAGCATCCAAAGACCGGGTTGCCGTAGTTGCCCGGCACGAGCCACTTGCCCAGAAAGCGAACTTTCGGCTCATTCCCATTCTTTCACCAATTCTCCGTCGTCGACCTAATTATTATTTGTCGTCGCCCCGAGGCCCCCAGGATCTGCCTCCCCAAGACTGCCAGGCCGGATACCCACGCCACCAAGCACTTGCTATATTTGTCCCAAGTACAGCAGTATATACGGTTCCTAAGGTCCTCGATGCTCGCCCTTGTCCTGTGATTCGCGCTTGCAAAGACCTCGGCAACCTTCGCCTCCGCCCGCCTCCGCCCGCCCGAGTGGCTGCCGTATGGACGATAAGGATTTCGACAATGCTTTTCGCGATGAAGCCTCCATAGGCGAAGACTCGTCGATATTTACGGTACCGCCCGACGCCTCCCGTTCGCGGAGCCCTTGCTAACGCCCCACGCAGCCCCGCGGCCTCGAGACCTTCACCCGGAAGATCACGACCACCGCCAGCCACCTCGCCGGGCCCTTGGGTACCGATGCCACCACCGGCCAACGCTATACCAACGCCATGGCCGAGGTACATAAGCAGATGAAGCGCCCGAACATCCAGCGCAGCATGTTTTCCATGGCGAGGACCACCCCAACCGACCTCGTCCGTTCTAAGCTCTCCACCACCGAGATCCAGTCTCGTGCCCTTTGCTATGTCCCCGACGAATTATTGCAGAACATCCCCGACGATGACAACTCGTATTCCCTGTTTCAGGGCTTCCAGGCGAGCTATCCCGAGCTGGCCGATAACAGCAAGAAGCACAAGCGGAGGGTCTCGCGGGGCCGGAAAATGCTCGAGGAAGAACCGTCCTCGCCCTCCAGTCCGCAGCACCTGCAGAAGCTGAAGAAGGAAAAGGCCTCCCTCATGCACGACCTGGAGATGATGGGCGTGCGCAAAAACATGGCTAGCAGTGAGATACGTGAGATTGATAACAAGATTGCAAACCTCGCCGGCATGCGCAGGATTATCCTGGATCGCTTGGCCGGGCTCGAGCAGGACGAGGCTATGTTGGAGCACGACAGTACGTACCGGCCCCATCTTTGTGTGCATCACTCCGCTGACGTGGCTATCTATTAAGTCGTCGATATGGAAGCGCGTATCGACGATGCCCAGATGCTGGTGGACGAGGCCGAATCCATAGCTGCGGCCAACACCAAGGACGACGGCGACGATATGGTGACGGACCAAGACGCCGATGAGTTCATGTCGAAATCGGTTTACGAGAAACTGCCTTCGGCGACAGGCACCCCTGCGCGGCCGAAGAAGCTAAAGTCTATGAGACGGAAGTCGATGCCCATCCTGCATGAGCATCTCACCCCTGGAACCAACTTGCGGGAGGTCAAGGCACACGCAGACAACATTACGGCACTCGATTTCGATGTTCCCTTCGGCACCATGGTGACGTCGGGTATGGACGACATGGTCAAGGTCTGGGATCTAAATGCGGGGCGATGCATGGGCATACTGGAAGGACACACGGCGTCAGTTCGAACTCTGCAGGTTGAGGATAACATTCTCGCCACAGGTGGCAAGGACGCGACGATTCGTCTGTGGGACCTCAGCAAGGCGCATTACGACCCCCAGGGCAACCTCAAGGACGACGACGACAGCGATGACGGCATGGCATTCGAGAACCCAGATGATCAGCCTATCGAGCCGCCTGCGGGCAGCATGGCTGACTGTGCTCTTTTCAGCCTCGAGTCTCATGTGGACGAGGTGACGGCACTGCACTTCCGAGGCGACACCCTCGTGTCGGGATCGGCCGACAAGACACTCCGACACTGGGATCTCGAAAAGGGCCGCTGCGTCCAGACTCTGGATGTCATGTGGGCGGCTGCGCAAGCCTCGGCTTCTCTAGGTAATTCGGAAAGCACATGGAGACAGACCAGTCGGTCTGCGTCGGGAGAAGCCGATTTTGTGGGCGCCCTGCAGGTCTTCCAGACTGCCCTTGCTTGCGGTACCGCTGACGGCATGGTCCGACTATGGGATTTGCGGAGCGGTCAAGTTCACCGAAGCCTGGTTGGCCACACTGGACCGGTCACTTGCCTGCAGTTTGATGATGTGCATCTGGTTACTGGTAGCTTGGACCGCAGCATTCGGGTAAGCCCCCCCCCCCCCCCCCCCCTTTTTGCTCCCCACACCGACCCTCGGGCTTGTCCCACGGTTGAAAAACAGAGCGCTAACGTGTATCAGATATGGGATCTCCGAACCGGGTCCATCTTTGACGCATTCGCATATGACCACCCCGTCACGAGCATGATGTTTGACAACAGGCGGATTGCCAGTGCTGCCCAGGAAGACGTTGTCAAGATATACGATAAGCTGGAGTCCCGGCAGTGGGAGTGCGGCGCCGGCATCACGTTTGCCGACGCGAGCAGGCCGCCCGCCATTGTCGAGCACGTACGCATTAAGGATGGGTTCATGATTGAGGGACGCCAGGACGGTATGGTCGGCGTGTGGACCTGCTGAAATACGTTGTAAAAACGACTGTAGAATTGTAGAAACGAATCAAGACGCCACGACTACGTTTTATTGCCACCCATGAATCATGTGTGGCAGAATGAAGGCGTATCCAGGGGTTTCTTATCTACCTCCTATCCCCTAAAAGTTTCCTTGGTCTATATGCCCCCTTGTCGCGATCACCACGGAGAGGTATCCTCCATGGACAAGGTTCTATAGCAGAGTACGGGGAATTCACATCGAAGGGAATCCGAAGCTAGTATACTGGGACGAGTATCGCTAGATATAGATTGAGGTCTTCGCGAAAATAAGAGGCCAGACCTCTTGTAATATCCAGGATGCAGTACATGCCACAGAGCCTGCGCGTTTACGTCAAGACGGAAGTCGAGGCCTTGATGGCGTCAGTTGACGGAGGCAGTGGTCCAGTGACCGTGCATTCGCGTGTATCGGGCCAAGAAGTGTTTTCACCCATGGGCAAGCAATGCTGAAATGCTGGGGTAAGCAAGTGGAAGCCTCCTTTCTGTTGCGGGTTCGCGATCCCAAGTAGAGGCCTTGATTAGAGAACTACGAGGCTCATGAGCACGGGAGAGCTGCCGGCAAGAGACTCGGAAGGTGTAGCAGTCTCGCCAAGACCGACGGAGCGGGTTCTTTCAGTGGTAAGTGATCTCTTCCTGTCGAAGGGCGGCAATGCATCGTGGCCCTGAGACACGGCGGCTCCGCCGCTGGTAGCGGGGCGGCACCCAGGCGCGGCTTCGAGTCCCCTCGCCGATGCGCTGTCCAAGCGGCAGCACAATATTCTTTGCAGGGCAGCTCCCCCGAACAGGGTTGGGCATCCGATGAAGAGGAGCCGCTGGGGTTGTTGGGAACGGTTCATGCCGAGGAACACGAGACGAACGAGCGGCCCGGAGGCCAAGGGGATGACGGAGCGGGGCCACGGCCGGTCAGGCCCCCCCAAGACCAACGAGATGGACGGCCCAGGGCTTTTCCCAACGCCCCCGTGAGGGTGAAACGGATGGTGCGCGGCCAGGGCAATGAGGCAGGAACGCCGAGGAGGCGAGCATGAGAGCATGCCCAAGGCACCCCCCGATTTCCGTCTTCTTGGCCCTTGGACCAGGACCAGATCCTCTCCCCCCTGAGAAAATAGGCATACGGGCCGTCCGACTTAAAGTCCAATGCTGTTCCCAGAAACGGGTTTAGAAAAGCGTACCCGTTGTCTGGGAAGGACGGCATGGGCCCCGATCTCTGGGGTCGGCCTGAGAAATCGGCACAAAGGGCCAGTGAGCAGCGGAGGCCGCACGCCATATCCCAGAGGGAAGGGAAGGGGCTTGGGACGGAGGATCGCGGAGAAGGCCTGTCGTCATACTTTGGGGTCTCGTCGATCAAACGTCGCTCCGGCAGGGGCTTGGGAGACCCCGTTCCCGCGTCGAAACCAAGGCAGCAGTTGCTCTGCACATGCGGTGCCAGCCATTTCGCCCCTACAGGGAGGGCAGCGGGCTGAGGCCGGGTGGATCTCGGGGGGGGGGGGGGGGGGGGGATATCTCACCCATTCGTATCCGCGAGAGCGTTCGCGCGCAGGCACTCACTGGCCAGGGATTTGATTCGGTCCGAGACAGTGGCAGAGACAGCCCAGCACCTGCACGAGGAGAGAGGCCATGAGACAGCTCAGCTGCGTCGTGCTTCTGTCATACCGCCGTACGGACGTGCAAATGCCCCTTCACGCTGGAGGCAGGGACAGACAACCCCAGCACCAGCGGGATGCCCCAACAAGGCTTCGAGCCCGGATGGTGCTCAGGTTGACAACATGGTTGGAGGAGTCCCACGCACGCCTCGAACATCCATCCCCAAAGATGGCATTACAGTGCTCCACTCACCCCAAAGCGGCAAGGACCCTGGAAGCCGATCACGCCTGGATCAGGGATGTTCTGCCCTCCCTCCGTGATGCTGCTGGAAAGGGAAAAAGTGGAGGACGGCCGACTCTGGGCCTGAGATGCCGTACTACTCGCACGGCGGCGTGTTCTAGCGGCCGGGATACATGCCCAGGAAGCCCATCCTTTGGGCCCCGATGTGACCCCCGGGCCACATCTCCCTCGGGCGAGGCGTCGTATGGAGACGGCTCTCATCTGGAACCGGAGCCGACTTTCCTGGGTCGTACTGGGGGACGAAGACGGCTGGCCGTGATGACGGGAGGAGGGTCCCCGGCCCAGACGGAAAGGCCTACAGCGAATGTGCCACCGCCATCCGTTGCATCGGGCGGGCGGGGAAGACTCACCCCATCGTCACTAGAACTCCCCCGTAGGCGTCCAGGTGGGATGTGATCGAGCCTGTGAACCTCCATGTGCAGACAGCAAAGGTGGAGCGGCGCAGCATTGCATCTTGGGAATCTGGGGAAGCCACGGCGCCAAACACCGTGGGATCGCGGCCGCGTGGGCGAGCGCCGCCTTCATCCCCCCCTGTATTGTTGCCACCACTCACCGAGCGATCGGCAAGCCGGTCCTCGCTTGGCTACTTGCTGACATGGATCTACGCGGAGGCCCTTATGTTCGAGGGCTTGTCAGCCTGTCTCGGTGATGTTGATCTGTCAGAGTCCCCAAGCGACTGGGCATCCATCAGCCGGCCACGCATACGCCAGCTTCGGATGTCGCAATCCAGGTGGAAGGCTCGGGACGCTACGGCATGCGGTAGCCACTATTGGCCGCTACATTCAGGGGACGGAGTTTTCATGTTAGAAACGGCCGGGGGTTCCGCTGACCGCATGCTCGCCAGGCATCGATATGCAGGTCTCGCTGGAATGGTCAGGAGCGTCGCACGCCGTCTTGCCGCCCAGCCATGGTGAGGGGGGCACCCCGAACTGTCGGCTGCCTACCGTGAAGGCCGGCTTCTCCAGTGCGCTGGCCCACATCCTCCTCCGGTACCGTAGCACGGCAAGCGGAGTATATCCGACTTGGGCCTCCCGCGAGGGCCAGATATACGCCCATAATGTATTGGTGTCCAGGACGCGGAACATCCTTGGGCGCCATTCTGGCCGCAAGGCGTGGCCTATGTAAGCTCAAGTTGTCACGAGGATGATAGCGCGATAGACCCTGGCTCGGAAGTCGCCCTCACATGCTCACACCTGCTCAGGCTGGCGTGACGTGGCAAGCGTCCGGCCGGAGGAACCCAAGCAGTTGGCCCCCGAGTCGCCCCAGCCAAACGCGAATGCTGCGAAGGCCAAGCATGGGACTTGCCCTTACCCTGCGAATTCGCTGGAGCGGCCCGAATATATGCTTCGTAGTGTCCCTGGGAGCCAGGCGACACTTCTCAAACACGTCCCCGCCAGCATTAACTGATGCATACCTCTATGGCGAGCCAGCCTCGACTTGCCTGAGAAACGTCGAGGTGCGATACGCAGATCACGATTTCCAACCAAGCGTCACGCTGGAACCCAGTTGGCCCATTGCAAACCGAACTGGCCATGGAGTTTCGGTCCTCTTCCCGTCGGGTTGCTGCCGTCCCTGGATTAGCGTAGGCCCATGTATGAAGCCATCGGGCTCCGCCCCGAGACCAACAGTGTTGCTCCGCTTGGTGCTGCTGGCAGAAATTGCCTGATGGCTTCAATCTGGACCAGCGTCTTCCGTGCTGTAGCCAGGCCTAGTCAGGACCTTTCAGGTACGGAACTATCCAAGTGACGGATCAAGGCGTATAACAGTGGCGTTATAGCAGCCAAGATGCGTTCCTAGACACGACTCACAAACGCGGCACCAAAGACCTGGCATGCAGGGCACCATTCCCGATGCGGAAAGCGCAAAGCCAGTGAAGGGGTGCATCCGGCTTCCATACCGTCGGCTTGTCGACGCATTTGCCGCGGGTTTGATAAAGTTGCCGAGCTAGCGAGGTTTGCCGCGGGTGTTGTCGGCGCAAGGTTGGAGAGCCCAAGGCTGGCGCGCTCGCATCATGTCGGTCCTGCAGACCCGGGCCGCCTCGGCCCAAAATTGGTGGTGATATTGCATCTTGGCGGCGACTCGGCCAACTGGACCGTCGGCGCTGCTGGGCGAGGGGTTGTATCGTGCTCATGGGCCGAGTCCCCTTTGGCGCTTTACGGATGCGGTACAGCCCCCTCTGGGCTGAACGTCGATGGTCGGGTCAGACAGAACAGATGCAGAGGAGGCGAGGTGTGACGACAGCCGCTGGCGGCGACGGGGCTGCCGGCCGTCCGGACGGGGGCTGTCGCCGGAGCCCACGACGACTGGGCTGGTCCTGGCCGACAAGCAGAAAGCTCCAACCCGCGAGTGCCTCACTCACGCCCGTCAAGTCGGCTGCTCAACTCGCTCTGGCTTGGTATTCTGCGGTGGACTGGCGCTCGTACATATGGACGAGCGGAAAGTCGAGGGCGCGATTGGTTCGTGGACGTTGGACAAGCCCAATTCCACCAATCAGCGGGCGCTACCGATCTACTTTGGCCCGGGGTGGTCAACACGGAAAACGATCCAATGGGAGTATCGGTCCGATCCCCGTTGGGACGACCGGGGTACCACGCGATCCACGAACCCGCTTTCCCGTTAGCTTGCCACCTCCACGTCTTCCATCAACCATCCCTCGCGTTCCTCTCACACACTCTCGCGTGCGCGCACACACGCACACGCACACGCACACAGGTTGGTGCAGGCTCGGCAGGGAGGCAGGGATACCGCACATCAGCAGCTGCATCGTGCGTCGTGGCATCGCCTTGGTCGCAGAGAACGAGACCGTCTTGGCTGGAAGCCCAACCAGCATTTGCGCCACTCATGCCGCTTCGCGCAACATCGTCATCACCACCCCGGCCGTGTCCCGGCAGCTCTTGGAACCGGGCGGACAAACTGGTACCACCCCCCCCCCCGGGCGCCGGCGTCTGCGGGATACCGTGGCGGCGCGTTCTTGATCGGTCCGTCCTGGGCTTGCAAGCAACTGCGCCCACTGACGCGGCATAACACTGACGCGGCATAACACTGACGTATGTAGACGCACTTGGCCGGTTCGTCCAATTTTGCGTGAAACCGCCACGCCCGCACTGTTTGTTTCCCAACCAGAGGGGTAGACGAATGGGGGTTGCTCGCTCCTATGCAGGCAGCCGGGCCCAGCCGTGCGTGTATTGGGAACGGGAGAGGCAGGTAGTAAGCCCTACCTGGAGTCTGCCGGCGGGCTCCTTGCGAAAGCCGACGCCCACTCCATACGGTAACCGCGGGAGGCAATCGGGTGCCGGTATCGGTAGGGCCCCCTCGATAGTCGGGGGAGGCAGATGCAGGTCCCCGTGCCATCAATTCAGCGGAGATATTTAAACTCACATGGCGCGCGCTCGGTAAGGACAAGCACGTCGAACTGCCCATGCCACGAGGCCATCAGGCTAAATGAGGCGTGTGCGGTTGCTGGGCGCACTCGGCGGAGAGATGGATCCTGGATGGGACGAAAACTGCCTCCTGCCCAGCTCCACAGGCTGGTATGCAATAGCCTCCATATGGATATTAGATCCATCCATGTCCCCCTTAGTCACTCATTACGCAGACCCAGCCAGCCAGCCACAGACGGGTAGGTGCCTGTCCAAGGGCATCACAGGTATGTACACGTTGTTAGCATGCTCGACAACATCGGGCTTCCGGGATCCGGCATGACCAGTCGAGTCTGGCCAGTCGCAACTCACATCCGTTTCAGGCCTTTGGGCGCTGCTGTGGCCGATAGACCGGTTCGCAGAAAACGACGCTGGCTGGCAGGGCTGCCACTTAATCGTACCTAGCCCCCCAGACCCCATTGCATGGGCGGCGCGCCCACCTGCCGCTATCCTGGTGCACCTGCATTGCAGCTTCGGCTCTGCAAGTACCGCACCCCGATGAGCGCTCACCTACCTTGGTACACACACGCATCCCCCCCTCCCTCTTCGCTAATAAGACCTACACCAAGGGGCCGCAGCTGAACAGCCTGTCCGGGGGCAACCTCGACGTACAAGCGGATCCTCTGGAGCACTGGGCCTCACTCACGGCTGTGGCCGTTGGGCGGTGGGGAGTGGGCGGTTCCCCCCGCCCCCCGCCCCCGGCCCTTCGGATGCCCGAGTTTTAGAACTTCAAGCATCAACACGTTGCGTACTGGATCATGCAGGGGGAACTCGGCCGCCTGCGCACCGGGTTCAGGAAGTACCTACTGGCTGGTGTGCGTTGTTGGTACTTTGCTTCATTACCAGTCGGTTCGGCCTAGGAGTGCCGCCCCGTCCAGATGGGTCTATGGATCTATGGGTGATTGCCCGTGTTGGAAAGCAGGGAGAGCGCGGTTTGCTGGAAAGTCGGTGCGTCTACCGGGTGGGTGCAGCCGTGCATAGTCCGCCTCTGCTCATGTAGGTACTTGCACCAGTAGCGTTGGCGGGCCAGCTTTAGGTCCAGCCCGCCCAGGCACCTTTTGACCCTCCAGGGAACATGGACGGCACCTACTCGAAGGATGGGATGGCGGGGGTGTACGTGACCACCGAATCGATCACGAGACAAAGCACAACTTTTGCCCGCCGGCCTGGTCAGCATGGAACGTCGTTCTGAGCAAGCCTGGAGGGCGAGGTAAGAATCCAAGACAGTCGTGGGATGGGGGCTACCAGGGACTCTTTCGTACGACTGACTGCATACACCACCCAGCTCACACGATGCAGCGCCAGCTGGTACGAGTGGGATGCAACGTTTTAACGGGCAACCAAGCTGGGGGTAGTCAGTGCCCCCCCCCCCCCCCCGCCTTTTTTTTTTCCTTCTTCTCTCCCGTCCGGGGCGCGTCATGGGGCCGGCCGGGCGTGCTTGGATTATCGCCAATCCCTCACGTTCCAATGGCTCGTCTAACGGCCGAGTGCGCATGTCTGCGCGTCTGGGCCAAGCGAGTCCAACCGCTCGCGCACCATGGGATTGCTTGGGTAGCTTGGATGCATGGGAGCCAAATTCCAACCAACGAGGCCAGTCCAAGCCGGCGTCATCTCCGCACTTCCTCCACCTCCATCCCGCCGCCGTCTCAGCTTTTCCAGCTTCCCTCCACTCCCCCCCCCTCCCCCCCTCCCCGAGCCTCGAAAATGCGGCCCTGGCCACTTCCCGCGGTGAATCCATACCCGTTTGGACCCTGAAGAGGGCTGCTATGCAGGCAATATACCATGATGGGCCGAGAGCGCCTCACCAACCACAGTCACCTCTGTCTCCCTGGCCGCCTCTGTCTTTCTGCCTCGTCAGCTGCGCATCGCGGGGAAGGGACACGCACCAGACACTTTGCACCCACCCCTCCCCCAGGAAGTGATGATCCGGTCCGACATTGCGACTCCTTCATTTGCCTCGCGCTCCTGCCATCTGCACCAAGGCACACACACCCGCATCCCATTGCACCTCGCTTCCTCACTGCTCGTCCTTCCTACTACCCATGTGTACTCGGGTCATAGATGCCTGGGTACCTGCTCACGAACATGGGCCGGGGAGAGGGGGATTAGCCTGGCCCTGCCTGGAAAGAAAGCCACGTCGTCAACGACTCGCCCCCATCCAGGGGTCTGCTCAATATGCGCATTACATATTTGAGTAGTAGGGCCGGGACGACGATCAGCCCGGACGCCAGGAGGTCACACCCAGCCGCTCCCGTCCAGGTCTTCTAGGGTCGCGAGCGCGAGTTAAGCATAGGGTCAAGGCCCACCGGGGCTACCGGGGATAAACGCCGTACGGGGGGGGGTAAGGGCGTCGCCAGTACCTGGAGCGTTGTAGCGCCAGCAACCCATCCGCCGGTCGCCTCCCATTTGAAATCCCGCTTAGCGCTCCAGCAAGTCCACCTCTGGGTCGGCATACGAGCCACCAGTCTGGCCGTCTTGCCCGGTGAAATCTGTCTCCGGCCAAGGCCCAAGACCGTCGGTGGAGACGCGGGTCAGTCTCCTTGCGCACACATACCCCAGCCGTGTCCACCGTCGCCGCCTATTCGTATTCAGCAGCGTGGGTACTATTTCACGGTATCACCAACGCCCGCGTCGAGCAGGGGCTCCTCTGGCGACCACGGGGCGCTCGCTGCCACGAAGGCCTGAGTAATTCCATCTCGGCCAGCCTGCGAGCCGGGCGTGCGGGTACATGCCGGTACGGCGAGGCGAGGCGAGGCGGCCGTGAGGGCCTGTGAGGAATGCGGAGGAGGGTGGGTGAGTCTGTGTGTCCCCACACAGTCTTGATCGTCTGATGGACCTTGGATTCTCCAGACTCCACCAGTCAAGCAACCCGGCCAGTCCCAATCCCTGCTCTCTTCTGGGGTTTCTGTCGTCTACACATGCAGTCTGGAGAAAATCGAGCGAGGCCCGCCATATAACTGGTACTGGCAAGCCCCGGAGGGGTTCTTCTCCAAGAATCGTCTCCGAAAGACTACCAGGAGCCTCGCCCATCCCCTCCCCCATCCCGCCTGTCACGGACACACCACTTCCCACACTCCCGCCGTAAAGCATGCCATCAATATAGTTGCGCGACTCGATATTGGTTTGGTGACCAGGCTCTCGTGTTCTCCAATCCAAGGCCGCCTCCATAGCTGCCTCCTCGACCAGCGTCATCTGCCTGTGCATGCGTGCCAAGGCAAGACACTTCGAAGGATCGCCTCCCGTCAGTCCTCCCGTACGCCCCCCATTCACGTCAGGACGCTTTTGCTCCGGCCGGGCTCCATTCGACTTCCTTTGGCCCTTTTCTTCATGTTACTGCCGGGCCACGCTCTTTACCTGGCCGCTGTACCGGGTGCTTGATTGGTCTCCAGCCCAGCAACGTCCTGGGCTCGCTTAGAGCGATTACCTTGGGGAGCGTGGCAGATCCTATAGTACGTCCACCTGCCTGTTTTCCGTGCCACCCCCCCCCCCCCCCCCCCCCCCCCCCCCCCCCCCCCCCCCGAAGGTTGTCCCGTCACCCCTCGAGACTCTCGTCCCGCGTCTCTGTGTCTACCATGAACACCCCCTCCTTCCGTTTGGCATTCGTTGTATCATGCCGCCCCTTGGTATCCATACTCATCTGTCGCTCCCCCGCAGGCACGGTTTCGGGGTCTCTATGTACCCTCATCGAAAGCGGTAGCTGCTATACCTGCCAACATCGGATATAGCTAGGTTCACACGCACATTCCAGCTCGCCATATAGCCCGAGCCTTGTCGCCCTCGCCTCACACCTCGCGGGCCTCACTATCCTGACTCGGCTACGATAATCCTTCCCCTCTCGCGTACGCGCCTGTCTTACACAAATACTAAGCTTCTCTTTTTATATCTTCGCTAGTGGCCACGCCAACCGCCACTACATCCCTCTCATCTTCCTCCACCGCCATAGCCATAAGGGACATAACGGCCACACAGCCTCGTCAAAGGCGTGTTGCCCTGTTGCGTCGCCGAACATGTTGTCGAACCCGCTGCAGCGGTTCTCGCCTTACCATTCACTGCCGTCCAACACACTCCTGTCCAACGGTCATGTTCCTGCTGGGCACATGCACAACTCCGGCCTGGATGCCTTCAGCCACGGATCTCAATACTCCCTTCAACACCTGCAACAACACGTGGGCGTCCACGGGCCGCACCTCGCCCGAGCACCCCAGCCCAAGCACCGACAGCATCCCTATGGAGGAGGTGGTCCGGGACCCAGAGCGACGGGCACAGCAGGTCCTATCCGAAGACGGATCAGCCGGGCGTGCGACCAGTGCAATCAGCTGAGAACGAAGTGCGACGGCCAGCACCCTTGTGCACACTGCATCGGTACGTTCCTCTGCTCGCCGAAGCCCGTGGAGGTGGGCCGTTACTAAGACAAGGCAGAGTTTGGACTGGGCTGCGAGTATGTCCGTGAGCGTAAGAAGAGAGGCAAGGCCTCACGAAAAGACCTCGCACAACAAGCCGCGGCACAGGCGGCGGCCTCGGGCAGCGGGGCGAATGCCCCGGGGTCCCCTTCTATGAGCGCTGATGATGATACCGAGCCGAGGCCCGACAATCTGCGCGCAGCAAAGCCGGAGCCGCAGTCCACCGCCGGCGAGAAAAGCCTGGACAACCCGGGCGACGACATAGCGCCGCAAGACCCCCAGGCCGGAAGTCTGGACAGCCTGGCCGAAATCAGCTCTCATCAGGCTCACATAACGACCCACGGCGGCCCTATAGAGCCCGATCATATGGAGAGCCCCACGTCGTTGGACCTTAACGGCTTTGGAAACGTGCCCAGCTCATACGAGCGACGAGGCTTGGGGGCGCACATGATGGGCGGTGGCTCGCACGGCGCCTTCGGAGCCGGCCAAGCCGGTCTCTCCAACTACCCCGAAATTCCCTACGGTCTGCAGACCCAAAGCCCGACCAACTACGCAGCAAACGGGTCGGGCTTCCGCATAGGCACAAGCCCGATGAGTGGCTATCCCATGGCCGGCGAGACGCCGCCGCCGTGGATGTCGATGCCCTCGCCCCCCTCGCAGTTCCAGCCGCACGCGATTCCGCAGAACAACTACCACCAACAGCTGCGCTACCCCGTCCTCAACCCGCTCCTCCCCCATCTGGGGAACATCATCCCCGTGTCGCTGGCCTGCGACCTGGTCGACCTGTACTTTGCCAGCTCCTCGTCGGCCCATGCGCATCCCATGTCCCCCTATGTTTTGGGTTTCGTGTTCCGGAAACGCTCCTTCCTCCACCCGAGCAAGCCCAGGCACTGCCAGCCGGCGTTGCTGGCAAGCATGTTGTGGGCGGCGGCGCAGACCAGCGACGCACCTTTCCTCACGAGCGTGCCGTCGGCGCGGGGAAAGATTTGCCAGAAGCTGCTGGAGCTCACGGTCAGCCTGCTCAACCCCCTGATCCACACCCCGTCAGGAGACGCCTCGCCGGCCTCCAGCCCCGCTGTGGACGGGGTCGCCCTCGGCGGCCTGGGGGTGGCCATGCCGGGGTCGATGAGCCTCGACAACCTCAGTGGCGAATGTGGCGCGTTCGGCGCCGCGGGAACGCTCGACGACGTGGTGACGTATATCCACCTGGCCACGGTGGTGTCGGCAAGCGAGTACAAGGGCGCCAGCCTGCGGTGGTGGAACGCCGCCTGGTCGCTCGCGCGGGAGCTGAAGCTGGGCCGTGAACTGCCCCCCGTCCCCGCGTCCATGAGCCGGCCTGGCGAGGACGACAGCATCGGCGAGGCCGAGAACGAGCTGGGCAACCCCATCCACGCCGGCGTGGCGACAGAGGAAGAGCGCGAGGAGCGCCGGCGAATCTGGTGGCTCACGTACATCGTCGACCGGCACCTGGCCCTCTGCTACAACCGGCCGTTGTTCCTGCTCGACATCGAGTGCGAAGGCCTGTTGCAACCCATGGACGACACGGAGTGGCAGAACGGAAACTTCGGGCACACGGTAACCGACCCGGCGCTCCAGAGCGACCGCGTGCGCGGGCCGCACTTTGAGTGCACCGGGCACAGCATCTACGGGTATTTCCTGCCCCTCATGACCATCCTCGGCGAAATCGTGGATCTGCACCACGCGCGCAACCACCCGCGCTTCGGCGTGGCCTTCCGGTCCTCGCGCGAGTGGGACGAACAGACGGCCGAGATCACGCGCCACCTCGAGGCGTACGAGCGGAGCCTGAAGCAGTTCGAGCAGCAGCATTTCCACGTCAGCTCCGAGGACAAGAACGAGCAATCGGCGACGCTCGAGATGCCGGCCGAGCTGGACCACCTGGATTCGTCGTCGGTGCGGTCGGTGCACACCAGCTCGTCGCGCATGACCGAGTCCGACATCCAGACGCGCATCGTCATGTCGTATGGCACGCACGTCATGCACGTCCTCCACATCCTGCTCACGGGCAAGTGGGACCCCATCAACCTGCTCGACGACAACGACCTCTGGATCTCGTCGCAAGGCTTCCTGACGGCGACGGGCCACGCCGTCTCGGCCGCCGAGGCCATCAGCAACATCCTCGAGTTCGACCCGGGCCTCGAGTTCATGCCCTTCTTCTTCGGCATCTACCTCCTGCAGGGCTCGTTCTTGCTCCTCCTCATCGCCGACAAACTGCAGCTCGAGGCCTCGGCCAGCGTCGTCCGGGCGTGTGAGACGATTATCCGCGCCCACGAGGCCTGTGTGGTCACGCTGAGCACCGAGTACCAGGTAAGCGGCCATCCAGCCCCCCTTTGCGAGCCACCCCGACATGACTGACAGCCCCGCAACAGCGCAACTTCAGCAAGGTGATGCGGAGTGCACTCGCCCAAGTCCGCGGCCGCGTGCCTGAGGATATTAATGAGCAGCACCAGCGCCGGCGGGAGCTGCTGGCATTGTACCGTTGGACCGGGGACGGGACGGGTCTGGCGCTGTAAAACGGAAACACGGGTGGGGTTTTGGGATGCTGTCTCCTTTTTTTTTTCCCTGGCTGTTATTGGATTGATGGTTGCGCTCGCTCGAGATACCTATTTGTTTACGCGGTGGCGTCTCGCGGTTCGGGGGACAAGGGACTAGTAAAGGGGGGAGGGAGAAAAGGCGAGACCGCAGAGCCAGCGACCTGTGTATGAGAGGAAAAGAGATGCACACTGCACACGCACCCACGCACCCACGCACCTACACACACACACACACACACACACTTACACACTTACACACATACACATACACACACATACACACACATACACACACATACACACACACACCTCCCCTCGCAGCGGCCTTGGTAAGTGCTCGTCGTCGACGGCACACGCGGTAGTGTCGGTCGGATATTTACCGACGCTTTTCTCGACTTTGGCGCCCCATGCGTAGCAGGACGAGATAAATCGTGGACCATTTGTATGTACAGATGACGAGGATAGGCATGGGTACCGGGGCCATGTTTGTTTTCCCCGCTCGTGGACCCGATGGACTCTCTGCCCCCGGCCCCCGCACTCTCCGGCGTCTTCTCCATGCCGCGAAATCATAGAGCTTGCCGCCCCCTTGGTTACATGGGCGCGACCCAAGGTAGCGCATGGAAAGTCCACTGGTCGCCCCCGAAGCTTCTTAGGCTCGGGCTTTCGCTCGTCTGCAGCCCCGTCCGGGATGCGCGGCCGGGCCGAGCCGTCGAGATGTGGGCCACAGTCACGGCGGAGGAGGCCTACAGTGAGAACAAGGACCAGGAGGCAAAGGACGGCGGCCAGGCCAGCGGCGCCGAGCCCCCCCCCACCAGGGTGGCGGCATCTACTCTTACCCGAAGATGATGGTCCGGGGGTTTGGCACACAGAGAGTAGGACGGGGCTTGCGGGACGATAGGGGGGGGGGGGGGGGGGGGGGGGCGGTTGAGACCTGTGTAGGATTGGCGAAAGTTGACGAGTGTTGATGAGAATCGACAGGTTGGTGAGTCGAGAGAGGGGAGGAATTTGAAGGAAGGATCCCATCGCGATGTACCAGACGCACAAAACGAAAAAGTGTCGTGGTCAAAGGCTTTCTTGGGTTTGTTCGTTTGAGACCCAAGGATACTAGTGTCGACGCACTACTACGGTTTCTAGACAAAGGCAAGGACAGTTAGGGTGTTCCTATATGTCGGCGGTTCCGAACGCGGTCAGGTAGGATGCACCCACGTACCTAGGGTACGTACGGAGCACTAGGGGGCAAGGAACCCTAGGGGCATAGAGTGTATATTCCAAAGGCCCCGGATACGCCCCTGATGCGAGATTACGATGACCCCCCGAGAAATAAACAAGTAGTTCACGTCCAAGTGTTGACACAGTATGAAAGGCGCGAGGACCGCGGGGCTACGATACAAAGCATGTTGAAAGTGCCGGCCTTTGTAACCAGAATAGGTGCGAGACGGGAGACTGCGGGACCTCGGGGGGTTATGGGAGTGCACACGCCATGGGAATTGAGAGTGGCAAAGGATTCGGCAATCGTTCTGGTGCTAGGTGTAAAGGTGGGAGTCTGTTTGGGAACCAAGGAAAGACCGACGCATGAGAGAAAGAGACCACCTACCTCAACAGGGCTATAGCAACGAGAAGCAGCAGCAGGACCGAGACAAACAGGAGGTAGCACAACTCGGTCCAGAAACCTACCAGGCACTTCGTTGCCAAGTCGTCTTCGCCGTTGCCTCGGAGAAGAGTACTCCATTGCTTGAGATAAACGGCGGGGAAGACGGAGGGGATGGCATGTGCTAGGGCCGCCAACATCGAGAAGGCTCGGTAGACGTACGCCTCGGCCCCAAAGAATTCCGGGCAGACGATCGAGACCAGTAGCTGGAGATTGCAGAGGAGCTTGAGGATCGGCGCCGCCTCAAACGTGTGGACTCGCGTCATGCCGGCGTCCGCGAGCGGGTTAGAATCCCGGAAGTAAGGCCCCGGTTCCGCCAGACTGAAGACGCAATAGTAGAGCGCCCAGGCCAGAGCACCGGCAATCACGAGCACCGTGGTGCCGGTGGCGGTCCTGCCGAGCCGGTTCCACGCGGCCGGGCGAGCGCCGGGAACGGCTGCTGCCTCGTTGCGGACGCCGGGCTGGCGCTGCGGCGGCTGAGCGTCTGGGCCATGGCCCTCTCCCAGCCCCATGTCCCCGTCGTTGGAAGCGGCCGCTCGGCGGCGGCGGCGGCGGTCGAACACGCCGTCCGCTATCAGTGAGAGCGCGCCCGCGACCACCAGGACGGCAAAGACTAGAGCGATCACGACGCCCGTGCCCGTCGGGTCGCTCGAGTCGGCGTTCGGCGACGAGGCTTCCTGCCCGGGAACCACGGCGATGGACCGGGGCGTAATGTTGGACATATCGTTGTCGTTGGGCCTGTCGACGGGCCGATCGGCACCCACGATAAGCCACACGCGCTCCGAGTCCACCATTTCAGACGGGTGGCGGTGGGTGGGGCGAGGATGCCGAGATGGGCGTGATGATTTACGACTGAGATGGAGGAGGGAGCTGCGTGTAAGTCTGCTGAGTTGCTGTGACAGCAGGCGGGCGAGACCTGGAAGCAGCGGCGTCTATTGGTGAGTATAAGTAGAGCCGGGCTGGCCAGGGCTTCTCGATGGATCAAAGAGGGCCGTTCCACTGGGCATGGGTCGAGCCAAACAACATTCCCCGATCCAAAACACGCAGTGTACGCATGTGGCTTGGTACAAACAAGACGGGAGCCATGTTGAGAAAGGAGGGCGGGGGGGTCGTTGTTGCTGTCGTTGTTGCCTGTCTCGCCAGCGGCCGTCCCACGGGGCAGAGCCATTTCTTCTTTGTTTCGTGCTCGACGGGAGCGCAAGGGAGCGGGGGCCGCGACGTAGCGAGGCCGGAGGGCGTGCCCGAACGATGCTGAACACGATCCGTCACGGGCGGGTTGGGATCCGAGGCCAATCCCACCCGATGGATCTGAATGCAGGCTGGGGGGCCGGAGGGAGCGGGGCCGCCAGTCCGTACTGTGCAGTCCGCGCAGACGCCGCGCTGCGAGTACAGTGCCAATCCCCGGCGGGGACACGTGACAGGGGTCCTCGAAATTTTTGGTAGAGCGACCGCGAGAGTGGCATTGGGAAACGAAGGAACCGCACCTCGTCAGCGGCCGCCACGAGCAAAGACCCCCCCCTCTCCACGACGCCCCGACGCCGACGCCGACGCCGACGCCGACGACCCGGTGACCAGCACGAGGAAGCGCAATCGCCCCTCTCCCCCCCTCCCCGCGGCCAGGGACGATCACGGTGAACCCTCCGCCACCATGCCGCGGGCTTCCACCAAGAAGCTGCATGTCCTCGGCAGGCCAGTAAGCTCTCCCGCCTCCCTCCCGGATCCGTCTCCCCTCCCCAGCCCGCCCCGGCGCCGTGTGCTGACCGCGTCGCCCGCCTCCCGCGCCACTAGAAACTGCGGCAGTCGTGGAGCAAGTACAACCTCTACAACCTCTGGCGGCAAAAGGAGCCCTGGGTCGGCAAGAGTGACCACGAGACCTTCTTCCAGCAGAAATGGAAGGCCAAGGGCATGCTGCGCGCCTACCACGGCGAGCACATCCGCGAGCGCGACTGGGAGCGCATGTTCAAGCGCCGCCTCATGAGCGTCACCTCCATGTCCGCCTCCTACATGGCCGAGCACGACGGCTCCGAGCAGGCCGCCGGCCGCGGCTCCGGCCTCACCCTGCAGCCGCGCTGGGAGAAGCGCGTTGACGCTCCCGCCGTCATCACCCCCTACATGAACATGACGTTTGCCCCCATGGAGCGCCGCCTGGACATTGCCATCTTCCGCGCCATGTTCGCCAGCAGCACCCGCCAGGCCCGCAACTTCTGCGTGCACGGCAAGGTCAAGGTCAACGGCAAAGTGGTGAGTTGGCCCGGCCGCCCGGCCTGCCCCGTCCGCGTGCGCTGACCCCCCGACGTGGCCGCCCAGATGCCCCATCCCTCGTACCGTCTCAACCCCGGCGACATGTTCCAGGTCGACCCCGACATGGTCATGTTCGCTGCCGGCCGCCCCAAGAACGCCGGCGGCAAGGAGGCCCGCAAGGCCGCCAAGGCCGGCACCTACGACGCCCGCCCCAAGTCGCCCCGGCGCGCCGCCCCTGCCGCTGACGACGCTGCCGCCGACGGTGCCGAGGTCGAGGCCGAGGCCGCCGAGACCCTCGAGCAGGACCCCGACACCACCGACGCCCCCGAGCCCGTCCTGGCCGACATGAAGCCCACCCGCGAGAACATCATGGCCCTGGTCAAGCAGGCCAAGGGCCTGTTGGCCGGCACCCCGAAACTCCGCGTCAAGGACAAGCACCAGCTCCGCAGCTTCATCAAGCAGGCCAAGCCGCTGCTCACCAAGGCCGGCCGCCAGTCGGCCACGCCCGCCCAGATCGTCGAGGAGCTGAACAACATGGTCAAGGAGCTCAACCTGGACGGCGAGCGCGCCAACGCGGCCGAGGCCATGTCCGACGCCGCCCCCAAGTCCGGCGGCAGCGGCGTCGCCGTCCCCCAGAGCCTCGAAGACCTGACGGAGCTCGAGCGTGAGAGGCTGGAGAACCTCATCCTCCAGGAGGAGGAGAACCCGGCCGACCCCACCAAGCCCTACCACACCCCCTGGCGGCCTCGCGACTTCCTGGCCCCCTTTGCCTTCATCCCCCAGTACCTCGAGGTCAACCAGAACATCTGCTCGGCCATCTACCTGCGGCATCCCGTGGCCCGCAGGGGCAGCGCCGAGGTGCCCTCGCCCTTCCCCTACCAGATCCACCAGCTGGCCTTCAACTGGTACCTACGCCGGCGGTAAATTGAAAAAAAAAAAAAAAGCGGACGAGAGCGGCCGACGGCAAGCGTGCAGCCGTGCGGGGAAGCCGGGAACGCGGCCGAAACCCGCGCGCACAGAGGAGGAGGGCGTGGATATACGAGTTTGGAATCTACCATTGTGCAGCAGCCTTGGCCGCACCTCACACATCCTTGCTTCTACCCATCGCCGAGACTGCGGGAGCCCGAGAGGATGCCGTCCGTCCGGGACGGAAGAGACGCTCCCTCGTGTGTACGGATATGGACATGTACAATACAAAACCACAAATGTGTATGACTTAACCGACTCCACACCCGGCCCGCCTCCGACGCCCGGCATCATGGCTTCTTCCACCCCTCTTGACCATGCATACCGCGAGCCCCCATGGGCCCAACCATTGTTTGCCTTGCCGGCTCGTCCCCCCCATCAAGGCCAGTGTTTACCCGTTCAAGCCACTGGCACCGAGAAACAGCCGACTCGGTGTGAAAAAAAAAATCATCCTTTTGATTCAGACGACCTAGACTAAAAGAACACATCAAGCTACAGTACGAAACAAGGAAATAAGCTGTCAAAGTGTTTGTCGACGTAAGGAAAACCAGAGTGCGGGCCATCGTTCGTGGCCACGTGTGTGAGTTGCGAGATGCCCAGTCCGGCCGAGGGGGGCGCGGCGAGCCAACGAGGCCTCGGGCCCCAACCCGTCCGTCTGGGATCAGCAGCTCCATCCACTAGAATACAATCATCTAGTATTCGAGGAACGCCCTGACCCATCCGTCGCCTCCTATACGAACAAGCCAGGCGTTGGCCTCCCTCCTCCTTGAATTTGGGTATTGCGTCGTAAAATATGGAACAAGCTGTGCGAAGCGCGTCTCCATCGTCGTTGGGTGGGTAAGAGTTTCCAACGACATGAGCCTGGGGGCGGTAGAGACACGACGCCGTCGAGTGATGGACGAGGTGGTAATCATGTCTGTATGTGCTTCCACCGCAGCCATGTTGGCACCCTCGGTCCAACCCTCCCCGAGGGCTTCGACATCGTAGGGTCGATCATATGGTGGCGCTGGGGCCTGAGGGAAAGCGGCGTGGCAAAACAACCTGGAACCCAACGGATGCCTGTCCTGCTCCGTAGGTAGTCAAGAACTGCCAGTGCCATTCCTTTCCTTCGAGCCCCTTGTGCTTTTTGTTTCTTGTCCGAAAGCAAGCCGGAGTTACCCCCGGCATGTTTTTGATTGGGCTCTTTGTGACCCCGAGGACGGCGTTGTATCGATGACCTTCCGCATCCGCCGCGGACAGCCTCTTTGCAGACAGCTGTGTATTAGGAGGCTTGGTGATTAAATGAGAAGAGTCGATAGACAAAGACAAAGTGAAGAAAAGAAACGCGGCAGGTCTGGTATTGGAGTTCGGCGTGGCATGAGTCGTAGAGAAGAAGCGCAGGAGAGAAGGAGTCGTGGGTTTCGTGGCTGGCTTAACGCAGCGAGAAACCCTTGCGCTTGCCTTCCTTCTCCAGTGGCCGGCCGCTCTCGACGCGCGACTTCTTCTCCTCGAGCTCTAACCGTTGTCGCTCCAGCTGCTCCTTCATCTCGCGATGGCGGGCATACAGCTCCTCTTCGCTCTGCTTTAGCTTGCTTTCCTTTTCGGCCACCTTTTGCTGGAAGACCATCTTCATCTCGGCCTCCATCTTGGCGAGCTTCTGCTCGTGGAGGGCGCGCTCCTCTTCCTGCTTGACGGCAGGGTTGACCTCCTTGAAGACACTGGGGTCCTGGGCGACGCCCATCTGTGTGAGCTTGTCGGTTCTGTAGTTCTCGTACAGCAGGTTGTTGGTGTGCTCCTTGAGTTCCTCCATGTGAGTGCGGATCAACATCTGGCGCAGCTTGACGAAGTCGCAGTGCTCCTCGTTATCCACCTCAATGACACCCCAGGGGTAACGACGGCCGCGGACCTTGCGACCCTCGGCGTTAGTGATCTCGTTGTTGGCACCCACAACGGCAAAGGGAACCTTGGACATGATCTCGTTGTTCTCGGCAATGGTCTCCTCATCGTCCAGCTCGTAGCGAGGGCCCTCGAAGATCTGGATGCCGTGGTGCTTGATGTCGCTCAAAATCTGGTCGTGCGCGTTAGCAAGAATGCGCGCCCTCTCAGGAGAAGGGTAGAGGAGGGAGGGATGACATACTCTGGCCTTGAAGTTGAGGATCTCCTCATCGGTGAGGGTATCCGACTTGGCGATGACGGGGATCAAGTTGACCTTGGTGTGAAGGCGGCGCATGACCTCGATATCCAGAGGCTTCAGGGAGTGGCCGGTGGGCTGGATAAAGTAGACACAGGCGTGAATGCGGTTGTCGACAATGTTCATGCGGTTGACCTTGTTCTCGGCATCCAGGTAAGCGTCGTATCGCTGCTCGATGTTGTCCACAATGGGTCTCCACGACTCGTCGTTGTTCACAAAGTCGCCGAAGCCGGGCGTGTCCACCACGGTAAGGCGGAGACGAACACCAGCCTCCTCGATGTCGGCGCTGATGGACTGGATCTGAACCGTCTTGGGAATGATGTCCAGGCTAGGGCCCTTTCGCTCCTTGGGCGGGTACAGAGACGTGTTGAACAAGGTGTTGACAAGAGTCGACTTGCCGAGACCGGATTCACCTGCATGGGGTGTTAGCAAGCTGGCCCGCTGGCATGGGAAATGGAGCCGTGCGCAGACATACCGACAACCATGACGTTGAAGTTAAAGCCCTTCCGGACACTCTTGCGGTGCCATTGGTTGGGCAGGTTGGCGAAACCGACGTAGCCCGTCAGCTTCCTCCGAACAATGTTTTTGCTGTCGTTCACGATGGGGCCCGTGGGGCTCGACACTGCTATCGCACTTGGGTTAGAGACAGTCGGGACGAGAGGGTCGAGGCGGCTTACCGGCCGGGGGGGCAGAAGGCGATTCCATGACTGGCGGGGAAGCCGTGCCGTTTGAAGCTGCTGCGACACGAGGAGTCAGAAGGGCCAAGATACAAAGAGGCAAGTTAGGCGGAGGCAGGGGGGTTCAAGAGAGCAAGCTGCAAGAGACGCCGGAAGGTTCGCAAGTACCGTGCGGAGGGGCATGATGGGCATAAAGTTCTGCGTAGTCCATGGGCTTCAGGGGTCCGAGTGACGGGGCATCCACGTGGAGCATGCTGCGATAGTGTCGCACGGAACCCGCTGGGGCCTGGTTCTCCTTGTACGGCAGACTGCTGGACCTAGCAGACGGAGCTGGGGGCGTGGGCGCTGATTCCGCGCGTGCCTTTGCAGCTTTGGCGACCAGGGCCTCCGCGGCTGCGGCCTTATCGAGCTGCACGCTCCGGGCGCGAGCCTTGCCGTGGTGGAAGGGAAACGCAGCCATTGGAGGCAGCGGGGGTTGCGTAGAGTGCTTCTGGTAGATGCAGAGGGAGGCGGATGTCTCTAACAATGGCCGAATATTCCGGAGAACCAAAAAAAGTCCGAGAATCCCAAGAAGCAATAGATCAACCAAAAAGGAGTGTGTAGTGGTGATGACCAGTAAGCGGGGGATGGAGGTGGTGTTGCAACACTGGGAGAGTCGGCCACGACACGGGAGGACAGAGAAGAGGCGGCGCTCTCGACGACGGCCCAGCACGGGACTGGCCTGTTTCGCAATCCAGGAAGGCGTATCCGTTGGTACCAAGATCCGGGGCAGGCACGCGTCTCTTGCAGCAGGGGCTCTCGCGAAGCCGCCGCGCGGGTGGCGGCGATGACGGAGATTCAAGATTGTGCTTACCCATATCGTATGTTTCAAGACGTTTCGGCTGCGGGTGGGAGAGGACAGGAGAGTTGGGCGAGGTAAGCGCGAAGCCTGCCAGGGTGAGTTGGATTAGCCTCGAAGTCAATAGATGTCTCGAATGGATGGCGTGCAGGACGGCGAGCGAGGGCAAGAGGGCAGGAGGTTGGCCGGGCGAGGAGATGGGACTGAGTCGCTGGAGGCTAGTCTGCGGGTGGCAGCAGTAGTCGCACCAGCGACAGCAACGGCCAGGGCCCAGATCGGGGGAGGGCTTGGGCGGTGCAACCACCACAGCGGGCGCCAGCCAGGGCGAGGCGAGGCAAGCACTCCGCGTGGGCCGCGAGGCCGAGCGAGGATGGAGGAGACGACGGGCAGAGGCAACACAGAGCCAGCAAGCTGGAAGGCGGAGGGGCAGAAGAAGGAGGCCATCTCCGTCTCGTTGTTTCCCTCGACCGCTCCCTTTCCCATCCGACCCGTGAGGCTCGGGGCAGCGCTCCCGCAGCGCCAGGGCATCGTCACCGGCAGCGGAAGGACGGGGCGGTACATACCACAAAGTCAGCGTCGAGTAGAGAGTCGACGGGCGGTTCGGCAGTTCGTCTGTCTGAAGTCGCGTGTCAACGGTGTCGCGAAGTCAGGCGTGGGTGGATGGGTGTGTGGGTGACGGGCGACGGGGGCACGGGAGGTGAGGGGGGAGAGTGGAGGCAACGAACGTATGGGACGCAAAGAATTAAGCCGGTGAAGGTCTAGAAAATACAGGAAATCAGAAGCTGGACCAGGTGTTGGGCTCGAATGGCGGCAACATTCAAAAGCTCGTCGTCAAAGAATGAGTGAAGGGAAGAGGAGGGTTGATGGGGTGCGAAATGTATGCATGCAATGAAGGGGTCGGGCGAAACAGTGTGACGGGGCCTCGTCTGCAATCAATCGATTAACTCATTTACTTTTTTTCGGGCCACGCTTCGCTTCTCGCTGTCTCTGGGCTCTCCCTCCCTCGCTCTCCTCCCACTGGGCTGCCACTCTACCACTCTAGGCGTGCCCCGTCCCCGTTTCCCGTCCCAGGCCCAGTCCGTACCCGACGCAGCGCGGTGCAGCAGCAACATGCACACGCCTCCAATGGGGGGTCCCATGTCGAGGAGGAGGACGGGTGGGGGGGGTGTAAGTACATAATAGTAGCCCTCTGCTAGGCAACTGGAGAGGTAAAGAACCTTGTACCCACATGGCTCTCCCTCTCTCTCCCTTGGTAGGTACTCAATCATCTACATACCTCTGACATACCTCTGTACCTACTTCTTATGGTCGACAGCAGTGGGAGGCACGGGTAGGTACGTCTGCGACAGGCTGCCCGACGAGCGACTTGTCGCGGCAGCATGGGAAGTGCCCAAAGCGACCACAGGTACCCGAGCATCCATCCATGGGGGAGGGGGCAGACCACAGCAAGTGGTACGGGTACCTTTTAAGGGAAGGGTGACCGCACAGGTACCTTACCTACCTACTTCCTACTAACCTGGGCTCTATCTATCGGGCTGAGGCCCCCGTCTATACCTGCACCCCACGCTCCCTCCTCCCTCTTTCCTCTCGCGCTTTCTCCGTCTCTCTTTTGCCGTAGCGGCAGCAACGGTAGTAGTAGTAGTAGTAGTAGAAGTAGTAGTAGCAGCAGCCGCCGCCGCCGCCGCCGCAGCAGCAGCAAAGCTGTAGGCCCAGCAGTCATCATCCGTAGGTCCAGCCAGCGGCGGCAGCCCGCCCGGGATCCGGGTGGCAGAAAACAAAAGGGGCTCCCTCGCCTGTCGGCCCTTGTCTGTCACTCTGACTAACGTACGCCACGCCCGAACGAGCATCCCTGCGCCGAGGGCATCGGACCTGGGGGTGCTGCGTGCTGGCGCAACCCCATGTCCCTTATTAGAGAGGAGCCAAGCGTGCACGCGGGCCAGGGGGGAGTGTGGGAAACTAAAAGTGGCTACGGAACTCCAGTTGGCAACAGGGGCCGACCAGCGCATTGCCGCCCTTTCATTGGGTCTGGCGCAGGCGGCCTTGGGCTCAATTTTGGGAAGTGGAATTGGATTGGCCGCCGGAGCTGCTAAGGTCGATAGATAGTAGGCACTGCTAGAATTAGGATTGGGAGGGGGATAGATTGGGATTGGATTGCGATGCACTGAATGCGGTATGGCACGACTTTGGGGTTGCAAGCAGGGCCTTCCGTCCTCCACTATCCGTTTACCTTGTGTGGCCTCGTGGATCCAAGGTTTGCCTGCTGTCATGGGCGCTTGATGCTTTGGGTTCTGCCTTCTGCCATCTCATCTTGCTCGAGACGGAGAGTGGGAGGGGGAGAGAGCACGGCAAACAAGCATGCAGGCCAACAGGCACTGCCCGTCTCTCTCTCTTCTGCCTAGGTAGAGGTTCCAACAGCACACCCGCGGTTATCCTGGTCAACCGGGTATCCCATGGGTATGGACGGTGTGCTCGACTACAGTAGATTGTACGAGCTGCCTACCAGGTAGTTGCTACGAAAACATCACAGGCACACCAAGGTCTCCCCCCCCCACCGCCAGGAAATTTACCATACAAATGCGGGTTGACAGGGCAGCCAGCCCGTCCGTCTCACCCGCCGTGAGGCCCGAGGCCGGTCGACAGAGATGTGATGTGAGGCGATGCGACGACGGGTGCCCCCCCATGGACCGCTTGGTCAGGGCTCCTGCTCTCCAATGCCGACTGGCCGCATCCTGTCCGCCTGTCCGGTTCCATGCGAGGTGCCGGTAGCTGGCCGTATGAGATGTGGCACTACACAGGGCACGATGGGTATGCGGATCGTATCGTTTTACATACCTAGGCCGGCGCATAGCCAAACGGAACCCACCTTGACAACGGTGCCCCCTGCACCACACGAGCACACGCCCCTCCCTCACACCCTCCCCTGCGCCCCAGCGTCGGTCCCAGGCCGTGGTTGACGGCTGGCAGTGGCCAGAGGGAACGGTAGTGCGCAGATGATGGGCTTGGATGGAAGGAAGGGAAGGGTCCTCCTCTCCCGTCCCCATTCCACATGTAACACACGTACCCGCGGACCAGTCTGATCCCATCGCTATAGCAGCCGGTGTGGCTACGAGCATGCAACGGCACCGCCATGCGACATTGTAGCTAATTCCCAAGGCCAGGGCTGGAAAGGAGAGCGTCGTCGTCCGGCAGCCTGCCATTTGCGGGCACCGATACCCCATCGATGCTGTACGAGCCCTCGTGTTGCGCGCGCGCAGCTGCTCGACTAAAACCTGCAACGCCGCCCACGCAGACACACACACACACACACACACACACACACACACACAAGCAGGGCAGCAGAACTGGAGGTACTTACTGGATGGCCTGCCCGATCCGGCATAGACATGTGGGGGCTGATCCCCCAAATTGCCCACAGCAACCACCACCTACGATGCGACTGGGGACCTGCCCCTAAATCAGACAGATGGATGCGTCTGGCTAATCAATCGGGGGAAGACCTCGCGCGCCCCGGAATATCGTGCCACCGCGCCCCGTCGCAACCTCACCTCTACGCCATATATCGACACTAGCCAAGTGCCCCAACCGACGAAACTTGCGATCGCCATAGAGCAGTCGCGTGTCGCGAGCTGGTTGCTGAGGGGATGCGTGCACCGCTATGTCACCATGATACTTCCCGTGGCTGCTGTCATTGATCGAGTAGGCATGAACCAAAACCTCCGATCGCGACTCGTTTGAGGTACTGCCGGATCCCTGGCCGCCCTGCATATGCCCCTCGACGTCACGCCGACGCCCAGACTCCATGGTTTCTAAACTCTGCGTGCGACGGGGCCGGTATCCAGCAATCTGGACACGTCGGATATCGCATGAGCTTTTCTGGTCCGAAGAGCAGACACGACTGTGTAGGCGGTGAAAGCGGGCTTCTGCGAGATCCGCCGATGCGATGTTGATCAGACGGGGAAACCAGCGCGTCAACTCGCCAGCGAGCACACAAACCCGTAATAAACGGGAAATAGTAGGAGCACATTAAGCATGTGTCGCTGCTGGCTCCCATGTTCTGCTTCGGCTTGCTGCTAGCTGGAATCCAACGTTCAATCAGGGTGCCACCCCCATTTCCTATGACGGGTAGGTAGCAATGCCATACGCTGATGCTTGGACGGTGAAGTGCTTTTCCACCCACCAGGCGTATCTCAATAACTCGTTGCCATGGTAGGTGTTGGGGATTTGAGGTGTCTGGTCTCGAGTTCTAAGTCGCCGATGGGGCCTTCTTGCCGCCTGGGTATATCTTCGGCATTTACTCCATGCATCGATTACAACAGAAGCAGTGGACGCCATTACTCCTCATCTCTAGCTTGAAGATGCTCAGCCGCCCTCCACGATCGGAGTTACGGATGGCCAATGCAAATTCGCGTTGCCACATCCCCACGAGAAATGCTTTCGTTTCGCTCGATTTACACCATATTCCGGTACGGCGTACCTATCCCCTATAGTCCTCGTTTACTGGAGTCGCATATCATATCTTGAGGGCCGGTCTTGAAGGATTGTGACGTGACAGCATGAGTACGACTATCAGAGGGCCTGTACCCAGCGTTACGTCAGCACGGGAAGAATCAGATAGCCCCATTGCAACTCAGTACAGGATTGTTGGGCTAGGTGACTTCACGTCATCCGAAAGGGGGTTGGTCGCGTTGTTACACTCCTAGGTGAAGGAAATCAAGCAACACGCTGGTGGCTTATTAGACACTATCGAAGTCTACCTCAAGGACTAAGAACAGAGCAAAGACGACTGATTACACTTATCGAGTTGTCCTAGAGGGATCGGAAACCCGCACCAAAGCCATCAACCTAAATGATTGACGTTGCTTCGGCCGCCGGGCTTTAACATGAAAGCGCCCGACGAGGCAACTCCGAATGTCGCAATTCATTCAATACCGTTTTAAACCCTTTCAAGCCAGGTCGATGTTGGAGCGGCGGTGACAGGGTGAGAAAGAGGGCCATTGTTAGGTATCTGCCCCCAAGACCACGCGACAAGGGGTAGGTTACTCACTACTCAACAGCAACCAAAATATTGAAAATAAAAATAAAAACAAGTGAAATATGGCATGGCGGTTTATCATACCTTGACTACGCCTGGCTTTATTGTACCGGGTTCAAGATCACTCTTCGAGAAGACCACCGGGACTGTTTCACTATGGCTGAGGGAAAACGTTGAGATGCACAGGAAATTACGTCTATGGTCGTGCCATACTTCAAAAGTATGACACGATGGGGAATACCGCTATTGGCTCGGACCATGGTGCAACATGGCCTGTACAGATGACACTCGGCCTCTTGCTTCCCTCTGCAGATACTCGTGTGATATTTCACAGCCCTCATTGCGTACAAGACTATGAACGAGCTTCGCCAGCTACACACAGAGCAAGTCATACCCAGGAGAATTCTCTTTACCTCCAAACGCCGCCTTCGCCTTTGGGGGGGCAGCCCTTTCATTGATGGGCTCGGGCTTTCGGGCAGGGCAACGGTGTTGTCTTCGGCTGACACCACGAGGTAACAGCCCGACTCCCTTTCTCTAGGGAACCACACTGTGTCTTCGTTGTTATTTTTCACAAGTGCTACTGGTTTCTTCGAAACGCGCGGGGAGTGGAAAATTCCAGTGACACAGGTGCATTTACTACAAGCCTCGATGGCCACGCTCTAGACTGTTTATAAGTGAGCATAGTGCAGAAGCAGAATAAATCTTGATGTCCAATCTACAGTTGTTGTCCACCAGAAGTGTGTGATGGCACTGTCGTGCTTGGATATTGTCATACGCCCAGAACACCTCCGCCCTCCCGGGTGTAAGCTCTGCGACGAAGCAATCCTGGAGGCCATGGAGCAAGGTATACCGAGATGCTGTGGTTTTCCAGTGCATAGAAAGAACTGCGATACGGCTTCGGCTAGAGATAGGAATGCGGCTGTACTACGGCAATCAGCGATGAGGTCACAGGGACGCCTGCCACGAACCCGCCCAACACTGCCTGCCACTCCAGGAGATCACCCCTAGAAGCTGTTGTCATCTGGCCAGGCCGGGGACGGACGGCGAAACTCTTGGCCGATTCGTAGCCGTGGGCAACGGAGTGCCGCGGGTTGACCGGCAGGCAGAGGACGAATCCACGGGCCTTGGAGCCCGCGGGCGTAGCGGCACATGCCAGGTCGCCGTGAGCAATGACACTGCGGGGTGAAGACGAGAGCACCAGCCGCCAGTGGTTTCACGAGCTATTCGTAGATCTTCCCAACAAACGCAGACGGCTCGCCAACCGTCGCGCCGCCGAGAAACAGCAGATCCGACGGACCCAGGAGCGTGGGGTAGGGGTCTTGTCTGCACCAGGAGTTAGCTGCTGGGGGGGGGTCTCTCTCTGTTCCCCATCTGCCTAGGGCAGAGCGAGCTGGTCATGGCACACGGACCTGAGGTCAGCATTACATGGCCGGGTGGGAAGCAGACTTGCTGCCCGGGCACAGAGCCATACCCGGAAAGCAGCACAGCCATGCCCACACGTGAAGGCGCGCGTGTCCTCGTTGTGCATCAGGGTGTTGCGTGCCTGGTATTAGTCATCCACATCCGTCGGGGGGATCGGCCGGTACCTTGGCCGAAGGAGAGCAGGCTACAGGTCGAGGCCAGCGAGGCAGATGATGGCCGCGTCCGGGAGGCGGCCGGGTGGAAGACGTACAGCATCCCCTCCTTCATATGGGGGCTAATGTGCCATGCTGACTCTCTTTCGCTCTCGCTGTTTCCCAGTCCGGGCCTGCAGGACAGCCCCAACTCCACCGGCTACCTCGACGGGGAATAGGCCCAGCGGCGGCTTCGCCGCTTTCGCGAGCCGCTGGGGCGGCTCTACCCTCGATGGCGTTAGGCCCTGCAGCTGGGAGTCCGGGGAAAGAATTGGTGATGGTTTGGTGACTGGGCCACTCGCCCCCCTCCGTCTTTATCTCCCGCGCCCCCGCCCTTCTCGCGCGCCCAGCCCAGGGCTGCTCTGCACCTCGACCATCTCCCCTTGCGTTATTTCCAGCGCCACCCACGACGGACCAACGCCAACCCTCTTATTCCCGGCCCGGCCGCCCATCGTGCACCGTGCCGCTCCTGCGACTCGGTTTGTGCTGCCCGCCTCGACGCACCCGGTCGCTCCGCCCCCCCCCCCCCGGAAACGGAGCCCGCCCGCCAGGACCCGGCCGACGGGGAGAGTGCACGGAGAAACGTCTTGGCTGGTCTCCATCCTGGTGCTGCGGGCCGCATGGACAGGCCCTGGGCATGGCGTCCATAGCCCAACTCATGCCTCAGCTGTCGTCGGCGGCGGCAACCATGCCATCTTTGGCCCCGTCGTCCTCGACGCACCGGGCCGCCGCCGTCGCTCCTCGCAGCAGCAGGAGTCGCGTCGTCATAGACGAGGCGACCGCCACCGCTACTACTACTACTACCGCCTCGCCAACCGCCATTCCCACGCCCACCTCGGCCGACACGCTCTACTCATCGCCCGCCTCGTACAACGTCAAGGAGGAACCGGCAGACGGCCGAGACAGCAGCAACAGCGTGACTGCGGTCTCGGAGCCCGCACGGAAGAAACAGAGGCGTAACAAGCCCACGTTATCGTGCCACGAGTGCGTGGAACGCAAGACCAAGGTCAGCCCCTCCCCCCTCTGCCCGCGCCCGCCATATGTATCTCCTTTCTCGGGCCGCTTGTGCGCCCCCGTCATGGAAACTCTGCGCAAACCTCGGGCGTGCACCAATGCCATGCCGCGTGCCGATTTGGTCTTTTACGTCGTTTCGTCCGACGCGGCATAGGGGTATGTCGCTTTACCCCGGTCCCCGGGCCTGCTGTGAGACAAGTGTCCTGGATCTACATGATGTACCTAGAGATATCGCGTCCCGCCCGCACCGCAAGTGCTGTCGCAAGTCTACAACTACGCACCGTTCCTTCCCAGTCTTCTTGTCTCGTCCCGTGTGCTCTCTGCCTGGGCTGCAGCCGTTGACGGCGATGCACCGCGATAGTGCGACAGGGGACGACCGCACTGCCTGGCCTGTAAGCACCCATGCCCGACCTGTCTGCTGGCCGCCTCCGGACATTGACACCTGCCAGGCATCAAGCGCCAGACATCCTGTGAGTATGACAAGGTTGCCAACCTGCTGGAGTAAGTCCCGCTCGCGTGCTGTGGCCCGAGGACCGGCCCGGGGCTAACGCAGGCCAGGGAGACGACACGGACGGCCACCAACGGCCGCCGCATGACCAAGCCGCCGAAGAAGCGGCCCTCGATCGCGGAGCCTGTCGACGTGCGCCCAACCATGCCCAATGTGGCCGACAGGGGCATCCTCAGCGGACGCACCGCCTCGCGCGGCTCCGTCGCCTCGTCCACCGGTCTCCTGTCCAACGTGCCCTATTCGCTGCCCACGGCCTCCAATGTATTCGGCATCGGTTCCGAACACCCCTTTGCCAACTACTGGACCTGTGAGGGCGGGCTCCCCGAGGTCATCGGCGTCATGCCCGACAAGATCCAGGCCGACCTCCTGCTTGGCCAGTACTTTGAGTGTGTTGACCCCGTCTACCCCATGATTCATCGCCAGACCTTTTACGCCGACTATGAGCACTTTTGGTCCCTGTCCCGGAGCGAGAAGGAGAGGGCCGATGCCTCTCTTGTGGCCCTGATCTTCGTGATGCTGGCCATGGGGACCCAGTTTGTCACGTCCACCAGCCCCCAGGACCGGAAGCAGACGGCCGAGTTCTATGCCTCGGCCTCCAACCAGGCCTTGCGCATGAGCTCCTACCTCAGCAGTGCATCGGTGCGGTCCATCCAGACCATGGTGCTTATCTGCTATTTTCTCATCAACGACAACCACGCGTCGGACGGCTGGGCGTTTGCGGGCATCATCATGCGGCAGGCCTACGCTATGGGGCTGCATCGCGACCCCAATATTGGTAGGTGGCACGCGCGGGCGGGTTCTTGGCCTGGGGACCCGGCTTTCTGACCAGTTCGCAGTGACGCCGACGGCGACGCCCTTTGAGAAACAACAACGGCGCAAGCTGTGGCAGGCGGTGCTCCTGCAGGACACCTTCATGACAGTCCTGCTGTCGCTCCCGCCGAGCGCGACGCACACGGACGTCAACGTCGAGGACCTGGCCGATGACGCGTCGAGCATCGCCAACGAGGACCCGACCGACATGGCCTATATCCGGGGCTCCTGGACGCTGGCGAACCTGGTGCAGGAGACCATCTGTAGCCCGCGCTCGCTCGATCTGCCCATCTGCTCGACGCAGCGGCAGCGGTCCAAGCTCATTGCCGACTTCCGGGCCGTCTACCGGTCCTTCCCCGACGTGTTCCGGTCCTGGGACCCCGAATCGCTGACGCACCTGGCCGCCAGCAACAAGCGCATCGTGCGGCAGACGCTGTTCCTCACGAGCAACTACTACCACAACCTGATGCTCGTGCACGCCTCCGAGAGCGCCGACGTGCCCGTCAACGTGCGCGGCACCCTCGAGGCCGCCCACGAGGCCATCACCTCCTTCTTCCTGCTCTTCACTCTCTTCGACCATGAGTCGCGCGTCTGGTGGGTCTTCAACCACCGCGCCTTTCTCGAGGCCCTCTGCATCGGCAGCGTGCTGCGCGAGGCCCTCAAGGAGACCCAGCCCGCCGACCTCGAACGCGCCGAGCGCGACCCGCTCTTCGCCCGGGCCAAGGCTGACATCAGTGAGTTTCCCGCCCTCTTTACGTCCGCCCCGCCATTTCCTGCCACACATACACAGCGCCTGGCCAGACCGACAGCTAATCCCCGTCCCGCCAGCCCGCATGGTCCAGATCATGAAAGTCATGGGCGACGGGGGATCCAACGTCGCCCGAACGCGCGTGGCTGTGTTGACCGAGTTCTTGTGAGCGCGCCGACAGGCCCCGCCCTCGCCATTCCGACGCCTGCCGATGCGCACAGAAGGGCGCGGCGGGAAGGCGGCCTGGCCTGGACGCCTTGAGGTCCAACGAGGGGGGGGGGTTCGGGCGCGAGCTTCCATGCCCCCTGAGCGCTAGACCCGGGACGAAGAGCGAGCGGGGGCCGCCTTCGGATCCGGACGTCAGTCACATAGTTCCATCAGAAAAGCAACCCTACCCACCATATACCCTTACCGCAGCGAGACGAAAGCCCGTGCTGAGGAATGACCGTCTCGTAAAAAACCAATTCGGGGCCGAAACTTCAGTGGGATTCTCTTCACATGAATAATTCATCTCTGTACCACAAACAAAGGCTGTCTTGGCTCTTTTGCGTATCTCTTCTGCTTACTCCAAGCCAAGCGGCTGGAGCCTCGGCTGTGTCCCAGCCATCACTGCGTACCGAACACGTAGTGGCGCCAATTCTGTGCTAGCCGCTCGACGCCCTCGCGCAACGGCCATCCTTTAAGGTCACAGACAATGCGGCATATGCGCTCCAGGGCGTCGTCCATCTGGTCTCCCGCGGTGTGCAAGTCGCTTTCCACCAGGATCCTGTCGTCGGGCGTCGCGCGAATGGCCTCGATGGTTTTCTGGTTCTTGCTGCCGTTTTCCAGATCCCAGTTGACGCACACGGAATAGGAGAAGAAGACGGCAGAGGGGACAGAAGGGTCGATATACTGCTTCAGTATGTTGACGGGGCCCGAGTAGGAATGGAGGCAGATCCTCGGAGGGTAGGGCTTGCTCACGCCGCCCGCCTTCCCGGGCCGGGAGGACGACTGCTTCGCAGCGGCCGGCTGATCCTCGTCGTTTTCGTCGGTCTCGCTGTCCGAAAAGTCCTCGGCGTGCGCGGCAATCCGTCTCTTCTGCCTCCGAGACAGGACCTCCTTCTCGTGTCCTTTCCAACACTCGGATATGGCGTTGTAGACACCCCCGTGCACTTGGACACCGTGCACACTGACGGCGCGGTCCATCTCGCCGGCGAGCTTGAGCTGTGCCTTGAGGATTGCCGCCTGGTGCTCCACAGACACCCGGTACGGACTGAGCCGCCGGCCTTCCCTGCCGCCGGGGGTCAGGTCGGCATCCCGCTGGACCGGACCGGCCTTGGTCCAGCTCTCGGGCAATCGGAAAGCTTTGTCCAACCCTATCTCTCCGATCAGCGCAAATGGATGCTGCTCAAGTCGTGCGCGAGTTTCATTGATGAATTGCGATAGAGGACGCGGATCCTGGAGGCCCTCTGCAAAACTTGGGTCTGCAGAAGATGGCGCAGGAGTCAGGATCTTGTCGTAATGTGCTATTTTCTGCTGTGGCGTGCCATCATATGCAAAACCGGGGTCGGTGTCATCATAGATTTGATAGGAGAACCAGGGGTGCCAGCCGAAGCAAGGAACGAAGCGCCTCTCTGGAGATGGGCTGGCGGAAAGGTCGTCGGGGTTCTGGACTCCCTGCTCCATGGCCACCTGGGATACGAGATCCTGATCCTGCGAGCGAGTGGACATGACGGCCAGACCCCTGGCCTTCATGTGCGGGATGGAGGCCACAGATGGCATGGTGTCAGTTGGGTGGCAGTGGGCGTCAAAGACACCCACGTCCCAAGGGAAAGGGCCCGAGGCTCCAGTGGCGGCCCCGGATGGGGCGGTGGATTGTGGTGCAACATCCACATGCTGGGAGTTGCTCTCGTGCTGCCGACACATGGCTGGGCGGATGTTTGACGGCCGGGTAATGTGGAAATTAGCCGATGGGCTGGCCAGGCTCGCTGGGCTTCCGGCCCAGTGCAATCGACGGACGGGAACGTTATCTTCCGGGGACTGGTATCGGATGAAACCAGCGTGGTGAACTATGCTGCAGGGGCCGAGGCTGCGTGTTGATACAGGTATGCCGTAAGCCCGTTTGCAAGTAGCTCGAGTTGTTGGCAGGCCGCTCGCTTCGGTAACAACTGCTGTACGCGGTCAGACGGTATGGACTTTCAAGGTTCAGGTCCGTGAACGCCGCTGCCATAGGCCTGGTTCACAGCCCGGTTGCGAGGCGGCCCAGGACCGCGCGGCCGATGGCGAGTGCATGCAGTGGCGGACCCTTCGGGTGTATAGTAGGGGGGGGGGGGGGGGGGGGGGGGGTACCTTGCGGCTAACAGTTGTTTATTTGTACGTACTCAAAGCAGCTGAGCTTTGTGTTGAGCGCGTATGAGATCATCCGTTAAACTCTCGAGGCTGTGATTCGGCGTCAGGCAGTCTCAAGATGAGCTGGAGGATCGCCGGCGTGCTCAGCAATGGTAGCTGAGTAGAAAGGAGCGAGGGGTCCTACCGAAATCAGAGCCGACGGCGACGAGGTAGTGTCGGGACCCGGACCCTGCAGCAGCGGCTGTTCGGGGAATATGCGCATTGCCTCATCCGAGTGCTTCTCTCCCATTCCTTTCACAAGGGCCAGGCAGCCATGATGGGATTGAGTCACCGCCCGTCGGCCACCAGCTCCCCGATCCACAATTACCCTATCCCGTTCCGATCGGCCCAAGTGCATCCCATCCAGTCATTCATCCATATGGATCCTTGGTACGAGTAGATCCCGTCATATGAATGGAGCCTCGCTGGCCCAAGGGCGGGGTCTCGCTCACATGGGTGCGTGTTACTGTGGCAGGGCAGAGAGAGCCGCATTGGCTGTCTACAATCTATCCATGTCATAAGAGGCGCATCCTTTCTTGGGGGCCCATGATAGACTCGGACCGCTGGCTGTCTCGCGTGGCCTGGCCTGGCAGGGCACGCAGAGCCCTGGAGGGTATTGAGGTCCCTGATGACGCACCATCACTCCTCCAGTTGCGTAGATGGTAAATGCTCCCTTTGTACAGTGCTTCCTCGCGCGTGTACAGTATGCGGGGTGCCTTGGCCGTGCGCTTACCACCGGAATGAAGCCAAGACCCAGGGGGGCTTGCTCGGTGCGAGACAGCAACAGCGCGATGAGCGATATGGGCTGTAGCGATCAGAGCAACGACACGGACCCAGGCCCGGGGAGCGCCGTGGTGGTCGCGCCGTGACACGGACGGAGTGGCGGGGGGTGTGCGACATTGGCAAATCGAGAGACTGCCAATTGAAGGTCGCTGTGAATGACTGGTCAGGCCAAGCCTTACATTCCCCCGCCACCGGAGCCCCTACATGTGTCGCCCATCAATCCCTCGATCCATTTATCGGATTTCCAATTGAACGCCACACGGTAGGTTTGCAGTGAGGACCCCTACTATGGATAGTAAGGATAGCCCGGAGCCTCCTTCTGGCCGCGAACCCTCGGAGCCCGCACTCTCGAGGTTTGGCCAGGCGGATTTTCACTTGGTCGAGCGGCTGCCGTCAACGTCATACCAAGAGCACGAAAGAAAGATGCAGGGATCCGTGGATGGACGATGGATTGTACATTCCACCCGGCGGGTCGTGGCATGCGTGCTCAAGTAACTCCTCCGCTCCCTCGCCGGCCGGGCACTTACATACGCCTACACTGACGCACAGTAGCATGACACACATTCATCCCGACCAGGGGCCAGGCCAATGGACCAGACGGTGCGTCCCCTATCACCGTTCGGCGGTCGCATGCACGGGGTGCATGCCGAGTTGTGCGCAGCTGCGCCATCCTGGGCTTGCGGGCTGGTTGGCCGCCCTCCCCCCCCCTCCCCCTCTCGCCCTCGTCCTGCCTGCAACACGACTCGGGCATGTGAAGATGCGATGGCCCTCCTTGCCATGGACATGTACATCCCATGCCCCTTATGTACTAACCAATGACCTAAGAGCTGGAGGCCGGCAGCGTTAGGTGTCTCTGACCCGAGTCCCGAGAGCGCCCCTTGGCCACCCCGCCAGCCCGTCTCGTCGTCTAGACCCTCCGGGTCACTCTAACCCCGTCTAGCCCGCGCTATGGGAACCTTGAGCGTGCTCTGGGGGAGGCGTGGGCGACATGCCGCGGGCTGGTGGCACGCCAGCTCGACCAGCACTGCGTTAGAGCCAGGTTCGCTGGAAAGCCATCTGTTGCCTCTGTGCTGGATGTGGGTGTGGTTCGATATATCAAGCCATCCATTGATCAATCCCTCTCCCAAGCCTCCCCCCCCCCCTCCCTCTCCGTTCCTGTGTCACGTCTCACTGACGACTGCGGCCGTATCCCTCCTGCGCCCTTTTGTATCGCTGCTTTCCACTGCCATCCATACCAATGACTTGAGAAGGTTTGATGAGGGAGAGCGACCCCGTCACCATCACTTGCAGGGCCCCTGCTGTCGACCATGTAAGAGTTCAACCGCCGCTGCCGTCTCGTCCGCCCCAGCACCGGCAACAGCACTACCATCTGCACCACCTGCTACAACCACATCCGTCCATTCTCGTCCGTCCTCCATCGTCGCCGTCGCCGCGCGAGCCATCCCGGTGCCGTCCGTCCGACCTGTCACGCCTGCCACTGCCCGGCCGTCGTCCCCGGCACAGCCGTATCGCCATGGCGCTGCTCAATCCGCTGCAGCTTCTCGTCTTCCCTTTCCTTCTTGTCGTCTCTCTGCCGCTGGCCATGTTTGCCGGCGCCACCACCATCCTCGCCTTCGTGGTGCTGTTCATGCGCCTCTTCTTCGTCTACTTTGACGTCGGCCTGGAGACCCTCCGGTATGTGCTGTTGGGCCACCAACAGGGCCAGCAACGCTTAGTCTCCCCCGCGGGCAGCCGCCGCCCCAGTGCGCCCACATCCCCCCGCTTGTCCCGGTCCGCCTCGCCCCGCGAAGCCTCGCCCCCGTCGCAGTGGCGGAGGCGGAGCAGGGCCGGCAGTGTCGCCAACATCACCCCGCTCATGGGCAGCTTGGGCGGGGTCTCGATAGCACCCAAGTCCAGCTTGGATCGAGACTTCGAGGGCGTCGGCGGCTGGCGAAACAATGCCGACCCGGCGGATGAGCATGCCTGGGAAAGCCTCAATTCCCGCCTCGAGATCCCGGACCAGCGGCACCACCATCGCTCGCAGAGCACCACCGCCGCTCTTCTGGGCGTCAAAGTCTCGGCACCCGGCTTGTGTAAGAGTCCCAGTGTTATCGCCATTAGCCCCCCGGATCTACGGAAGGGGTCGGCGTCAAGTCCCAACAGCTCACGGAGCCGTACTCCAACCCGGAGGATGGAGGGCTTCACGACCCTCGAGCGCGATGACTACTTTGCTTCGTATGCTGTCCCCACAATGAGAAAACTTGTGGTGTAGAACAACCCTGGCGTCGAGCACGAGACGCTTCTGATCTCCGCGGTGCCTTCACGGCCTTCCCTCCATTCCCGGCACGCTCGAGATGTGTTCGTCTCTCTCGGCTGCGTGGCGATGTCATTCAATTGCTGCGTGTGGCTAGTCGGATCCTTCACGCCCCAGGCTGGGTCCTCAGTCCGGGACGACGAAGTTTTGGCGGCTAACGGATGGCCAACGTCTCTTTATGCCGGTGCTCGGGGCACAGCCCAGAGTCAGACGGTAATGATTCACGATTGTTGTATTACGCTTTACGAACAAGGCGGTAAAAGGGTTATGGACCCGGATCTGTTTGCGGTAGCGAGCATTGGACGGATGTATTCGGGCCTCGTGAGGCTGGGTACTTCGACGGCTTTGCGGAATTGGATGGGCTTCACTAGTAGTTTTGTATAGATATCCGAGCATTATTCCGTGCTTCGGCGAGGCAATCGCGTCTCGTGGGTTATTAAATTGTACATACGACCGCCCAGGCGATGCCAATTGGAAGAGACATTTGCCCCCGGCAAAATTGGTATCAGTGCTACAACTCCATCAACGCCGGCCCAGGAACCATCATTATCATAAGCAAAACCTCGCAACGCAAGCGACAAAAGGGGCAAGATGGAATGAGAAGCCGGCCTTTCCCCCCTTCCCCAACCATTACAGGGTGTTCCAGAAGTAATTGGCGTAGAAGTAGCGCGAGAACTTTTTGTCGACGTTGACGACGTGTACATCGCCCTTGCGGTCATTGCGGACGACGGCGCGCGCGAACTCGCCGTTTCCATCCTTGCCGTCGCGCTCGATGTCGATACCGAGACTGCGGTAGACCCTAAGCCGCAGGAGCACCTCGTCGTCGACCGAGTCGGCCTTGCGGGCGTCGACGCCGCCCTCGACACCCTGCAGCTCCAGCTCCTGCAGGCGGGCGGCCAGGTCGGCCTGGGTGCTCGACAGGCGCTCGGCCTCCATCTCGAGGTCGGAGGCGGCCTTGGCGGTGCGGAACTTTTGCGTGTCGAGGCGGGCAATCTCGGAGGCGTGGGCGGCCGACGAGTGCGACGCTGTCAGCTCCTCGTACTGAGACTGCAGCGTGTGCAGGTGGCGGGCGGACCGCTTGAGCGACGCCTCGGCCTCGCGCATGCGCAGCTCGCGCGCCTGCGACAGCGTCGAGAGCGAGTCGTGCACACGCGAGATGGCGAGCTTGTCGGGCGCCGTGTTGAAGTTGTTGATGGTGTGGTGGATGAGCTGCGCAGCAGAGGCGACTGGTCAGTACACGTGGGCAATGCCAGGCGTCGTGGCCCTCAACAGGCTGGAGGGGGGGGGGGGGGTTGCGTACGGTCGCGGGGTCTTCGTCGAGAAGCATCGTGGGCGACTGTGGGGTATCTGTTGCGTGTCTTCGGGCTGTTCGCGGAAGTTGGTGGCGCCAGTTCTCGTTGGAGTTTGGGCGAGAGGGCGCAATATTTCGCAATGTTGATTTGATTAATGGCAATATGAACGAGCGCCTTCTATGCCCCCCCCCCCCTCCCCCCGGCTGGAGAGAGCTGGACCCTTCGGGGATGGAGGGATGGATGAAAATGCGAAGGAGACTAACCCAAAAGGGCGCCCACCCAAACAACGAACCTTAGCCGGCACTGGCTACCCCATCCCATATCACCAGGGACGACCGTTTGCTAGTTGCGTCATTACGGCTCCAAAGCCACACGTGCTTCTCTTGACGGCATAGCTTCCGCCACATTGAATCGACTCTGCCCGCCCGAGACCCGTACGACAGGCATGTACTTACTGACTTGCCCACCCCGTCGCTGGCTTTCGCATCCCCATGTCCATCCATCCTATTTACAAGTCCTCGACTGCCACGACCGCTACGACCGCCACGACTTGACTTGACACGACTCCCCACGAAACAGCACTTTTGATTCTTTGGGGACCCGGCTGCGAAGCTCCCCAGTCTTTCGCGCCAGCCAACCACACGCCCGTAGCGAGCGGCGGCCGACCTTGTAGCCCAACATGACGAGTTTGCCTCGTAAGCCCGCCCTTGCACGATGCTACACGCAACCATCTAGGTTTCAAAGACTGACTTTCGGTGCGACAGACGCCGTTGATGCGGAAACACCGCTCAAGCCCGCTGAGCTGGGCGTCCTGCGGGCCCAGTACGAGAAGGAGGGGGAGATGGTTGGTGTCCAGACCAAGTTCAACTACGCATGGGTATGATGACCTTCCCGACTAGGAGCCGGTGCTGGCAGCTGACGGATTACTCGCCACGCAGGGCCTTGTGAAATCGACATCGCGCAACGACCAGCAAACCGGAGTGCAGTTGTTATCCGAAATCTTCCGTGTTTCCCCCGAACGCCGCAGAGAATGTCTCTACTACCTCGGGCTGGGCAACTACAAGCTCGGAAACTACGCCGAGGCGCGACGGTACAACGACCTGCTTCTGGAGAGGGAGCCTATGAACATGCAGGCCGCCGACCTGAGGAGACTGATTGACGACAAGGTAGCCAAGGAGGGCCTGATGGGCGTCGCCATCATAAGTGGCGTGGCTGTCGCAGCCGGTGTGATTGGCGGCATCCTGTTCCGCGGGCGACGAAGATAAGCGTGCCGAACGACGGGATCCCGCCTGGTGTGGTTGCCATCCAGCTCGGGTTGTACACTTGGGGGTATGATGCGCGTAACTAGGGCCGGGGCCTTGTGGAGAAGAGGGGTGGGCAATCGGCGTTCAGAGGGTTAATAACCGGTGGAATCTCTCCCTTTCCTGTATTTTACATACGCATGCGATTACCGTGCAAGCAAACTGGGGTTTTGCTATACTGGCCCCCGCGATGGTTGTTTGCATATTTCCATAGTGGTATGCCGCCACTTCCTCCCAGTGGCCCCCTCTCTGTCGGATCAGCAATGCAGGTTTCTACACTGGATTCTGCATACATCAGCCGAAAGGCCTACACCACGATCCATGTTAACCACAAGCAACGGCGGGCCTCTCTGGGTCCACATACACCAGGAGGATCGGCCAACCACCTACACAATACAGAGTTAGGCTCTATAGCCCTTCAGTACCGTTTCCTATTGTTCCTGTGCAGCTGTATACTGTTCCGCATAAGGTAATCCCCGGTAACAACTTCTCTGCCAGATGGCTGGCTGCCTGCCAAGTTGTGAGCTTCACGTCTTGGGGGTTGTGGCGGTGCACTCCACGGCCTCTTTTGCCCCGCGATGGAAGAAGCAAGGCGAAAGCAGCGGAATCCAGGGAGGTACTTCACGGCTGCGCATGCGTGCCATCCACCCACCCGGTGGCCCGGCCCCCCGGGACGGGGGACTGCACGTCACTACCCTAGGGATACACCTAGGCAGCATACACAGTGTACTTATAAGGCAGATGGGAAGGGGTCGGGATATGGGAAGACGTGACGGCCCGAAAGAACTTGACTACCTAGGTACGTACGGTGGCAGGCGGGAGGTAGCATTCCTTGTCACCTGGATGGTACCCGTGCCTGATACCCGAGAGCCCACCCTCGGGCTTCGCAAAGCAGCTGGGCTCCGATCTAGACCCTGGACTGCTTGCTGTACAGCCAAGTAAACGCGCAACATAAATTGTATGCGCCTGATTTCCAAGCCTTTCAATCAACGTCCACAATTCACACGCTCCCGCCTATGTAACCAGGGCTCCTTCTTCCCTCCCACCTCGATCCCACCTCGAGGCGTGATTCATCCCACACGTCCCACAGTAATTCAAGCCAGCTCCGGCACTTATCGATAAAAAGTGGGCGCATCATCCCGCGCTCCGGGCCCTCTCCATCGTCATCAAGCCCCCGACCTACCTTAGCCAGCATCTCTGACCTTCAACTGGAGTCAGACGACACCAACTCTCCCACCCACCGGCATTCTCGGGCTGCCATTTTTTGCTGCGGTCGCGGCCTCGGAATGCCATTCGGTTCCTGGCAGCGACGCGACACGTCCTGTTCCCTGTAGCTTTTTGACAGGGACTGCCAGCTTTGCACTCCACACCAGGTGAGTTCCATCTCTGGTAATGACCCCGTACATCCGTGTCTGCATGTTGTGTACATACATAAGTATCGCGCACCCACGCCCGGCCAGCCCTGATCTGAGGTTTCGACCTGCAGCGCATCCCATCTCCCTCTAACACCACCACCCACCCTCTCTCATCCTCGCCTGTGGCGCCTGTTGCCCGAGCCCAACCGTACTACATCATATACCAGCGGCACCTCGCCCGTGTCCATATCGCCGACTCAGCCTGACAACACATTCACTCTGCCTTTTCCGTATCGGCATATACGTGCGGGCTGACGGGTTTTCTAACAGCCATGCAGATGGCATTGCCTGGCACTGCTCGACCCCTCCATCCATCGTCCTACCGCCTCTGTCAGCCTTGCCGGGTCGCTGCTCTGCCTAGTTGGGTCAGCGGTGGTCAGCACAGTCCCTACTCGTCACCTTGACCTCCAACCACTTCCCAGGTCGCCTGCTTCCTGTTGGTGATCCTTTCTCGCCGTCCCCGGTAAAACTCATTGCTGTCCACTACATGACCAGCCGACTTCGGGTTCTGTTGTTCTTTGGTCTGCTGACGCAACAGTGGTACAGCGCATTCTCCTTGCATTCAACTCGATAAAGAAAAAAAGACCTTGCCTCGTCTGGGTCGATATAAAGCAAGCCACCTGCAGCAGACCGAAACGCCCATCTTCGCCCTGTATTTGCTGTCACCGTCGCCGTGGCTTTCCGTGGAATCTTGAGACTTGGCGGCCTAGCACTCGGCCTAGGGCTCTTCGCTCTTGCGGCCAATCAGCAACCCCAGGACAGTCGGCCAAGGCGAGACCAGATGTCGTCGGAAAGCGGCCACCACCATGGTGGCCACCTTGACGCCTTTTCTGGTCGCGAAGTTGTGTACTGCCACCAATGCGAACATGAATGGTATCGGGAGGAGGGGGGGCTGGTGTGTCCCAACTGCTCCGGTGAAGCCACAGAGATAGTGCGTTGCCCTACTCTGTTGAAGTGGCGCGCTGTCCGCGGCTGACAACTCTGCAGGTGGCTCCCGAGAACGACCCCCGCAGTATGGACGATGAGCCTATGTCCGAAGCAGGACCGCCCCCCTACGACTACGGCAGAAGCCCCTCTGCTCAAAATCCATATAACCACGGCAGAAACCCCTTTCACCACGACCCTGACTCGGACCCCGAGGAGGAAGACATCGAGAACCATATCTCTCACGGGCCTGGCGGCTTTTTCGCCCACCGCTCCGTCTACCGGTCACCCGAGGCGGACAACCCGGAAAACGAAGGGCGCGCTAGGCCCGAGGATGGCGATGACGTCTTCAGAAGATTCACACAGCTATTAGGCAATATCTCGGGCCCTGGTATGCCTGGCCGACCCCGGCCCAATCCTTTCTTGGACGAGCCGGGCCGGACCCAAGTCCGCGTCACCAGGTTCACGAACCGTCCCTTTCCTGGTGGTGTGAGCTCTTTCAGTATCACAACCGGCGGCACTCGGCCCTTGCGAAGTGATGGTAGCCCCATGCCGGAAGATGATCCATTCCAATCGTACGCCTCGACTCCCCGTACCCACCCTGGCCTCTTGAGGATTGTATGGGTTTCGTTCCCCTCGGCCCACGCTAACACAAATCCCAGGGTCTTTGGCAACATCTTTGGCCATGCTGGAGGCCCTCCACCCATGAACCGCGATGGCCTGGATACGCCTGGTGCCCACGGTGGTGCTGCTGGTCCAGGAGGTCCTCCGGCTGACATTTCAGCTGCTCTGCACCAGTTGTTTGCCCAGTTCCTCAACCCCCACGCTGTTCATGGCGATGTTGTCTACTCCCAGGAAGGTCTGGACCGCATCATTACGGACTTGATGGAGGCCCATCCCCAATCCAACGCGCCGCCGCCCGCCACTGAAGAAACGATTGCCAAACTGCCACGGAAAAAGCTGGATAGGGAAATGCTCGGGTGCGACCCCAAGGCAGAATGTACCATCTGCATCGACGATCTGTCGCTGGGAGACGAGGTTCTCGTGCTGCCTTGCAAGCATTGGTTCCATGACGAGTGCGTTGTGCTATGGTTGAAGGAGCATAATACCTGCCCCATCTGTCGGTCATCAGTGGAGAGCAATGCCAGGGGCGAGACGGCAAACACTCCTGGCAGCACGGCCCCCGAGCCCTCGGCATCGGCGTCGACACCCCCGCGACCGGCTGGAGCTGCCGCCGAACGCCGAAGGTCAAATTTACGTCAGCATGCGGAACAAAGAATGGATGCGATTCGTGCCAATAACCCCATGTTAAACGCCTCGCGGGGTGGTGGCTCTCGTCGCAACTCGAACTCTCCCCCCATGAACACCTCTTCGACATCACGTTCAAGGGTTAGGAGCCCTTCGCCTTTGGAACGACGACGGTCGAACCAGAGTGACCGCGGTAATGGTGGCAACAGCAGCGGCCCTCTGAACTGGTTGAGGGGTACCTTTAACAGGGACAGAAATCGTTAAGATGCAGGTCCAGAGTCCTTCTCCACGGCGGAAGGAAGTGGACTACGACAACGCAATTGTTGAGGTGGAAGACTGAGCTAGCCCAACCCCTTGAGCATCCCACAACCTCTGGCGAAGCCACGTTACCACAGAATATTTGACCGAGGCAGCGACGAGGCACACTGCCGAAACTCAGCACCCAACCGACACGCGGAACAGGGCACTGAAGTATGCGTGGCGCATAGCGAGCGGCCGAGTCGTATTGCAAGGTATAGTCTCGCTACTACACTACCACCCGGTTCCTTGAAATGAGGAAATCACGATTTGTACGAATACACCACGATGAGAGCGGGGCATCGAGACGCCGGCTGATGTCTGTGCTTGGAAGAGATTACAGCAAGGCGTAGGGTTTGGTTTGCGAGCTCAGGAACTGCAGGTGGCTGGTCGCCGGCGGGCAGAAGCAGTATAACACCCGTAGACGAATCTATGGGTACAGCATTCTATGTTGCGAATGGGTTCCGCAGCATTCTTTTGAGCGGGAATCTTTGATCATGAGGTGTTCCTTTTACGTGAAACTCCTACCCAGCCCGGTTCTACTTCATTGTGTTGAACGTTTCTGAAAACCACTAGAGGCGTGCCAAAGCTCACCTCCTTGCTACTATCCCAGAGCCACTCGACTGTTCCCAAAGCGCCGAGGAAATTGCAATCGGAATTTGTTGACAATCCCGCTGTTTATATCAGATTAATCTACCCCAGATTCGCCATAAATCAACAGGATGGAACTGCCTTCGATTCCAATTCTGCAGCTCTCATGATTTCCCAGTCCAATGCCATGTGGCGCCGGCGTTTGCGGCGTCATCAATACTGCATGTGGTATTATCCGCAGGTAGCGCCGTGTAAGCTGATCGGGTTGTACCAAAGGGCACAATTTCCAACGCTCGAGCGTCCGCTTCACCATTCACACCGGCAAACGCTTAGCAAGCCATCTTGGGGAGTCATGGCCATGAAAAGGTCTGAAAGGGGATGCGCAGGCTGGACCGAATCATCTCCGTATGATTACGCGCCGTATCTTCAATGATGTACATGAGACATATGCATTAGCTTCCCCGGGAAGCAGGAATGAGCGCACTTGTGCGCAAAGATCGCCGCACAGTGGAAGCTTTTCGCTTCTCCAGACAGTATCAAAACGCCCGTCCCGTGCCCTTTCTTCTACAATCCGGACTTGGTCCTGGAGCCGTGGTGTACTTGGAAAATACCGATACTACATGGTTCGTGTCTAACGATGCAAAATGGGTCGCACCTTGCTGTTAATCCTTGCTCCCCAGCGCATCATCCATGGGGGAGACGGAGGAAGCAGCGTGATGGCCTGGCCAGGGACCGCGGCCCCCTGGGGCGAAGCGGAAGCCGTCGGCGACATGGCTGGCCCCGATCACGCCCTCGTCGTAGGAGGGGAGTTCCTCGTCCACGGACCCGCAGTCCGAGAAGGCGTACCCGGGCCTCCTCGGCGGCTGGTACGGTTGGCGGTGGTGTTTGGGCGACGGCGGGCGCGGGATCACGGGGGCCCGCGGCCGGCCCTCGGCGGCCGACGATACCATGGAGCCGACGACATCGGCAATGTTGCGGAACGACGCGAGCTCCTGCTCCATGGTCGTCGACGCGTCCGAGTCGGACTCGGACCCCGAGTCGTCGCCGACGGCGGGGGCGGCGTGGACCCGGCGCATCACGGCGTCTTTCTCCTCGTCCTCTACGCTGCTGTCGCGGAGCGCAAACCGCTCTCGGAAGCGCCTCTTCAGCTCTTCGAAGCGGGCCTGCAGGGCGGCGCGGCGCTCCTCGTGAGCCTGGCGGCGGGCGACGCGGCGCTCGCGGCAGCGTGCTTGCTTTTCGGCATCTTCCGGGGCTGTGGAACTGGCGTGTTTGACACCGAGCACAATCACGAGAACAAGCATCATCACACCGGCCGGGAGAAATAGCAAAAAGAACTTGATGCGGCGCCACTTGGACCCCTGGGCTTGTGAGTACGCAAAGCCACCACGGACGACCGCAAGGGATCAAAGGGGATCACGTACCGACGCATCACGGTGCGATGACTGCTGCTGGCTGTTGTACTGCGCATGCTGGGGCTGAGCGCGGCTTTCGTCGCCGATGGCCGCCAAGGGTCGCTCCTTATCTTCATCCGGGAAGGCAATACGGATAGACGACTCGTCGGCGTCTTCCGTGGAGCATGAATGCCGGGACCCGGTGCCGGCAGTGTTTTTTAGTTTATGGTACATCGTCGAGACGAGGCACCTGGGGCTGTGGCACTTTCGCATTTTCGTGGACGCCTTCACGTGGCAGACTGCGACCTCTGGGCCGACCGAGTACTGCTTGTCCAGCATGGCTTTCTCGAGGGCCATCTTCTGTTGTGTCATTTGCTCCAGCTCGGCCTTCAAGCGTTGGAGCTCTGAAAGTTGGGGCGCGGCGAGTTGGTCGTCGGCTTCACGGCCGTCGGCGGGCCGCGGCGTGGTGACGACCGAAGGGACACCGTCGACGGACACGACACGGATCGGGGTGGTTTGCTTGAAGCGCACGGCAAAGTTCAGTCCCGTCACAGCAGTGCCGTCCACCAGGTCGACGGCAACCTCCATCAGCTGCTCGGGCTCCTCGCCGTCGTCGTCATCGACCGCGATGCAGCTGAAGTTCCATCGGGCTACCAAGGCGGAGCCCTCCTCCAGGATAAGAGACCCCGACCCGCGTCCATGGCCGTCTTGGTCGAGGGCCTGGTCATTCAGGGTGACGTTGCCGTACCCGCAGGGCTCCGCCGACTCGAGGACGTCGAGCCGGAGAAAGGACTGGGAAGACTGGACTTAGTTGGGGCGGCTTGTCACGGGCAGAATCGGACTGTACACACGGCGTCTCTGTAGGTGTGGGCGTCGACGCCGGGGATCCCTAGCTGGATCAAGGCAGCGGGGTCGGGGGGGCCTTTGGTGAGTAATGGGCGCAAGGTAAGCAGACGGCCATGGATGTGTCCTGCGCTCCATCTACGGCCGTGGAAGCCAAGAGGGCGGGAGGTGTGGGTTCTTCTTACCAGGCCGAGCAAGCCCGTCGGCGGCCATGACAGCCGTGGCCAGTGCCGGCGCGAGGAACCACCGGGCGGCCCGCATGAGGCCGCGCATCTTCAATAGGCAGCCACGAGGGGATTCCGAGCAACGGTGCTCGCAGAGGGAGAGCAGGAGAGTGGCAAGCCTACGGTGCGCCGGCGATGGCGAACGCCACGGAAGAAAAGCGAAAGCGAGCCCTCGAGTAAGCCAGAGAGGTACAATAATGGTTGCCTGATCCGCGCCGGGACTGGGCAGCCGGCGACGCAGCCGAGCCGTGCAATTGGTCCCCGTCCCCGCGGGCATACGTGGACTTTCATCCTAGCATGTGTGCAGCGCCACACTCCGACCCAGAACCCGGCAACTTGGGGGGGGTGGGGGGCGGGTTCCCTCGCGTACATGATGGAAGGAACTCACCCAGTAGGCAGCCTGTACACGGAGGGTAGATCGGGAGGGTGGGTGTGGATGGCTCGGCACAAGGATTCGACCAGGTGGTCACGCTATCGTGACTTGGGTGCCGATGTGCCGTCTCGTATCGACGCCAGAGGAACAATTCCCTGTTTGCGAGGGCTCTCGGGCAGTTTTCCAACTTACATGTGGTCGAGTTCTATCTCACCCGACATAGAGCTGGCCGACGGTTATTGCAGCCACGCCCTGCGACGACTCGTTTACAAGTCGTCTCCTATCTGCCCGTGCCGGCATGGATAGCGACACTCCATGACGGGAATCAGCGGGAGGGCGGTGCTAGCAGCCGCCCCGGGACCTGGGGATACTGATTCATAGGTAAAAGGGAGGAGAAAAAAAAGGAAAAAAAAACTCCCTAGGGATGGATGCTTGGTTGTGTCTTGTCCAGTAGAGAGAGCCAGGTCAGATCACTTGTTAAACACCGCTGTACTAATGCATATAGGAACCGAGCCGCTCACTGTGGCTCAGCACAGCGCCGATTTCCCGCTGTTCCAGCCACACCAGGTAGCCCGCCCCACTATGAGCGCCTAACTAGGTTCAACATATGGGCGCTGGTGGCAGCTTGAATCAATCCATCGCTAGATGTGCATTTCATTCAGCCTTGCCTGCTCCATTCCGGTACGGGTTGACCGCGGTGACGTTCTCGACTACCACACAACCGTGCACCCATATCTACGCGCCCGATTCGCATCCAGTTCCGGCGCAACAAGATGGTGAGACCCTCGCTGGCCGTTGCCCCCGCAATGCTAATGCGTGAATCGCCAGTTGCCCCTCGGCCTTTTGAACGCGGCGCAAGGCCACCCCATGCTCGTCGAGCTGAAGAACGGAGAGACACTCAACGGCCACCTGGTACAATGCGACACCTGGATGAACCTGACCTTGAAGGAGGTCATCCAGACCAGCCCCGTACGTTCGACGCGACGCGCCCGCCGCGCACCCCTGATCCCCCCCGACGACGACGACGACGACGACTGGAAACTGATGGGGAGCCGCACAGGAAGCCGACAAGTTCGTTCGCCTCCCTGAGGTTTACGTCAAGGGAAACAACGTGAGTCACGAGTGGTTGGAAAAGGGGAGGCGTTCCCAGGATGCTGTGGCTCACGCGTGCATCAGATCAAATACCTGCGGGTGCCCGACGAGATCATCGACATCGTGAAGGACCAGCAACAGAACCAGCAAGGAAACTTCCGAGGCGGGCGCGGGGGCCAGCGGGGAGACCACGGAGGCCGCGGAGGTGATAGAGGCGGACGCGGCGGACGCGGCCAGGGTCGCGGGCGCGGCCGTGGCCGAGGCGCGTGAAGGGGGGGATGTTAGAGCTTCCCGCTCCAGCCCCCTCGGGGCTTGAACTACAAGACTCTGCCCCCGCCCGTCTCGCGCGCGAGACGGGCGAGAAAGGCATGGGAGGCGAACCCGGCGATGATGCTATAGCGCGGTCGGCCGAATACCCAAGCCGCGCGCAGCCTGTCGCTAGCTGTCTGTCACCTAGCGTCGAGTGGTCTCCACCACCAGACGCTCTCCAGGCGTCTGGAGCGTCTGGCGGAGAAGCAGTGAGTACCGCGAGGAAACCAAATGAGAAAGCCGGAGATTGGAGTCTCGCCGGTCCATCGCGCAGACGTTGGGCGCGCTGTAAGCGCTTCGAGCACTCGGAGCAGCAGAAGGGATCATCACGTGACTATTTCTGCTGACATCGCGGGTCTTGTTGGCCTTCCTGGGTGCCCTTCTCGCCCTACCGGACGGGGTCCAAGCGGGAGTGGGCGGGGACATAAAGAATTACAAGCCGGATGGAGGCAGGCCAAGTACCTAATTCATTGCGAACTGGAGGGAGTCCCCGAGAGCCTGCACCTTCGGCAGTATGTCCGTGATGGATACGCCCCCGTATCAATCCATGCCATGCCATTGGGCCCCAGACGCCCGTTAGATCTGCAGCAAAGGCCGGCACGACCTTGAGCGCAACCCGGGCGCGCCCAATGATTACTTATCGATAACCAGGCGCCCTCCAACCCCAACCCGGGCCGGCAGAGGTTGGGCGACGGGCTGCTTAGGTTGTTCCGCGCCGCCTGCGTCTGCGCCCGCGTCTGCAGTCGTGTCTTCTCCCAATCCCACGCCGCGCGTTGAGCCTCGTCCGAGAAGCCAATGCCGGGGGAGCGCATTGTTATCGACGGGCTGTGGCGCTGCTTGTGTCCTTCCGTGGATGTCAGCTCGCTGTCCAAGGCCCTGCAGCCGCCTTTGGGGCCCCGGCGACGCCCGCTTGCCCTCGGCCGCTGCCTCGGCGCCCTCGCGCACCCCGTCGCGCCTTACCAACGATGGCACCGGGCCAGAATGGAGAGCGCCGGAGAGCCTCTCGTCAAGCGCCCCCTTCGGAAACGAACCGCCGCCGACGACGCCTATGACCGGTACCTGCAGCGCCTGTCCAGGAAGCTGCAGCTGCCCCCGTCTCTTTTCACCTCGCAGAGCCTGTGCCCCGCGGAGCTCCAGCCCGTAGGCACGTCGGTCCTCCTCGCGGCGCTTCGCGAGCTGGCGACGCTGGAAGGGCAGTACCACTCCATTGCCACCATTGTCGAGTACCTGGTCACCACGCGCGGCATGAAGCCGGACGCCTTTCTCTACGAATGCCTGATCAAAGCCAACATCGACCCGCGGCACGGCTCGGCGCAGATTGTCGACCTGCTCCTGACCGAGATGGAGAACAACGGCATTGTGCCGACCGCGGCCGTCTACCACGGCATCCTCGACGTCCTTGCCGTCCACCCCGATTACGTGCTCCGCAACAGGGTCCTGAAGGACATGAAGAGCGCCTGGGTCGAGCCGACCTTCCAGGGCCTGGTCGCCGTCACCGTCGGGCTGCTCAGGGACGGACAATACGAGATGGCAATGGACTCCCTGGAAACCCTGCACAAGTCCGGCATCGCCATACCCACCTGGCTCTACGAGATTTTCATCTACACCTTTGCGGAGCTGGGCATGCACGAGGAGGTGCTCATGATCCTGCAGCATTGCCTGCGGCTTGACTACGAGCCAATATCCGACAACGTCTGGCACGCGGTGCTGGACGCTTTCAGCCGAGACTCGCACTACGAGGGCACCCAGTATGTCTGGGACCGGAAGGTCACAAACGAGACGATTTTACCTCCGGATGGCACCGTTCTCAATGTCCTGAACACGGCCTCGAGCCACGGGGACAGCGCCATGGCGACCAGCGCCCTCAAGATGCTCACGCAGCGTGGAAAGAAGCTGGGCCTGCATCACTTCGAGCCCTTGTTGGAAATCCACGCCGCGGAGGGAGACGTGAAGAAGACGTTTCTCACGCTCAGTCTCATGGCCAAGGCCGGCTTGCAACCCGACGCGTCGACCACCCGGCCGGTCTACAAGCTCCTGAAGAGGAAGAACGAGCAGGTCACTACGGCTTTGAAATCGCTGAATGAAATCCGGAACAGCCACCCGGTCCCGGTGGCGGCTTTCAACGTGGTTCTTGAGGCCGGTTTCGACTACCGCGGCTTCAGGGCGACGCTGGACATGTACCGGAACATCCACGACTTCTGCACGTCCAAGCCGGACCTGAGAACTTTTGAACTGTTGCTCAAGCATTGCAAGCATCTCAGATCGATGCAATTTGTATTGGCCGAGATGGATGCATTCTCCGTTACGCCGAACCACTGGATGTGCAGCCGCATCATCACCATCTGCACGCTGAACCCAGAGTACGATGTGGCCTTCCGCTACATCGAAGAGTTCCGGGCCCGTCAAGCCGGCGGTGACGAGGGCGATTGGTGGCTCAGCCGGGACACCGCCATGGCACTCATCCGGCGATGTCTCATGGCCGAAGACTACCGGGTGGCTGACCTCATCGCCGAGTGCGAGAGGAGAGGCATGGAGGACGTCCAGTCCTCGGTCCGTGAGTTGGTGGAGAAAATACAACAGCAGGAGGAAGAAAAGGCGGCGGGTGAGTTGCAGCCGGCGGCAGCGTCCTCGGCCCCAGCCGCAGCCATCGCCGAACCAACCGCACCATGGGAGCCGCAACCTGAAAAGGCCCGCGAGACCTCCTCGGGCTGACCATACCATGCACGAACACAAGGCCCATACGATGCTTTCATGTGGGACGTCGTATCGGATCCCTAGAAATAGAAATAGATGGTGAATAAAGAGGCGTGCGGGGGCGCCTGGACAGAACCACCGAGGGCAATGGTGCCTGGGCTCCGAATAGACGACAACGCTGGCGTGGTGGCCATGGAGCCGACGTTGTGCAAGCACTCGGCTGGCGATTGGCTGCTGCTCGTCGGAGGACGACGACTGGCAGCTCGTCGACTCCAATGTACCCCCGTCCCCCAAAGGCGGCCCTCCCCACGGCGACCACCAAGCTGCTTATTGCAGGGGGCCCCTGCCTGTCCTCGGTCCCGAGGGAACTTCCTCCCCCTGGCGCATGTCGGGTGGGTTTCTCCGGGCCACGGCGGGCGTCCCGTGTCCTCCTCTCCCCACGCGTTTTGCAACACGGCCGACGAAGGCATCCTGGGAGGGGGTCCGCACCACCTCCGCCCCGGCGGGAGCCTTTGTTTCCTACCACCACGTCTCGCCCGTTACGGCAGGTCGATAGCCCGGCGGGCGCGCATGCTTCTTTCCCTGGCCCCCCTCCCCCTCCATCATTGGACCACGTCGCGCAGGGGCGGGCCGTTCTGTCCGGGCTCCAGGGAAACGCGTGCACGTGTGTAGGGCGAGGGGAGGAGAAAAAGAGAGAGAAAGCCCGGGCATGAGCCGATTCGAGCGAGGAAATAGGCGCCCGCTGAAACCCGTGGGGCCCGTCGCCGACCCCCCGGCGATGGCCCCGACTGGGCGCGGCTGGGTCTCTCCCTCCCCTGGGTTCCTCCATTGGCCCGGATCAGGGGGAGGGGGCCACGCCCGGGGCTCGGCCCTCTCTACTATGTAGGTCATGGCCGGCGGGTGCGGACCGAACAGCCCAGCGGCGGCAGGTCTAGACACGCCGAGACGCGCAGCCCCGCTGCGCGTCCTGTCTCACACGGCCCGGTGTGTGCTGGAGCCGAGAGCTGATTTGGTGACGGTACAGACGGCCTGCTGGGCCGCGAAGAGCCGCTCTCCCTTGGCGTTGTGAGCATTGCCCGAGGAGCGCGCGTTGTGAGCCCCATGGTGGCCAGTGCCGGCAATCACTGCCTCTCGGGGCCCAGGTAATATAAACACGCTTTTCCAATCATTTTACACGGCCCGTAGGCCCCTGGTCCCGGACGTACCTGTTTGCCTTGTGTATCTAGGCCATGCTGCCCGAGAACAAGGCAATGTCGGCATGCGCCAATTCCATATGACTCGGACGCATGGACATGGCAGACAGGGTGGATATGCCAACCGCCCTCCGTGCCCCAGAAACACGATGACCACGATTTACCACCCCGCAAACGGCGGGATTGCGACTACGTCTTCCGGCCGCGGGCCAGTATCCCCAGGGACAGCCAAACGAACACCCTCGGAGGCGAGCGTATAATCCAGCCCATGGGCACATCTGCAACGGCAGGCGTTCCCATCTCATGGGGATGGATGCCAACGCTCGGGCATCAACGGGGTCGGCGGATGGGCGAGGGGGAGCAGACGTAAACGAGGGGGATGCTTTCGATGGCACGTCGAACGGCCTGGTTGGTGGGCATCCTTTGTGCGATTCGTTATCCTATTCCCGGAGAACCGTCTACCCATCAGCATGCTTGACGCCATCCATATCCTGTACTCCTTCATCCTCGTCGACCTCGAGTTTTCCCTTCCTATGGCTATGGGAGCGGTGCCACGCACCAGGATCTCTTCGCATACTCATCGGGCGATAGCTCCGGATTTTCGGCGGTTCCGGCGGTGCGAGACCATTGGGGTGCTCTTTCCGTATTCGTGCCATCTCCTTGTCGGCCATCTCCTTTGTATGGCCCAGGCGCGTCTTGACCTTCTCGATTTCCTCGCCGCATTCACCATCGCGCAGAAACTGATGTGCCGCACGCTCACACATGCCCTGCACAAACTCCAGCCCCTTGTCCAGCTCATCGTAGACGTCGCCATCCTGCTTGAACAGGCCTAGGCTGCTTCCGGAATACGCAGCGTTCGCCGGGCCCAATGGCCTCGCAGCCAGCCCCAGGTCGACCGGTCCCATGTCCGCTAAGCGCGATCCCGCGGTGAATTGGTACGAGCTGGTATATTGTAGATGAAGATCCATCATGCCCCCACTGCCGTGGGGCCGGGATGGCAGCGAGGGATCGGCGGCTATCATGGCGTCGCCCGGGGCCAGCTCGCCGCTGCTCCGGAGGTCTCCGTCGCTGGGCATCTCCAGCTCGGCCATGCGCTTGATCTCGGCCACCTTGGCGGCCATCTTGGCCTTGCGCATCATATTCCTCGACGCCGACACAAACTTAACCAGCTCTTCGAAGAAGGACTGCACATAGCTGTCGTAGTAGACTATGATCATGCTGCGCGACCGGTAGCTAGGCAAGGCGCCTTCGGCGCTAACCATGGAACCCGATTTCTGGCGTTTCCGTAGAGTTGCACGTGCACGCCTCTGTGCCATGGCCGCGACCTCTTTCTTTTGGCGCTGGATGACCGAGGGCGTGCGAGTGTCGCTAACGGGGCTCGAAGGCGAGTCTTCAGGTTGTTGCGCAGGCTCCTGGGCCCTGGCTGTCATTGGTGTTCCCGGTGTTCCCGGTGTCGCCGTCACTGCCGGACCGGCATGTGGGCTGTCGACCTTCGGGCTGTCCGAGGGCAATGCTACGTCGTCATTTTCCTTGGGCTTCAGCGATTCGGTGGAACCCTTGTTCTTGAGGGAGCGGGCCGAGGAGCAGGGCTGATTCTGTGCGAGCTTGGCCAGATCCAGCTGGCGCTGCTCGATTTTCTCGTTCAGCTCATCCAGCCGTTTGAGCCAGTCGGGGACGTTGGTGACCAAGCTGTTTAAAGGATCCATGGCTGGGAGCCAGAAAACGCGCAGGGCGCCGCGAATGCACACCGCCGATTAGGGGGGAGGCAGCACCGCAAGAACACGACGGGACCTGACAGCAGCTTGTTGTATAGTGGGCGCCGGTGGGATGCGGGGGTTAGGCTTCCGAGCCGTCCGGCATGCACATGCAGCTGGAGCCTACGTGTATCCCGCCGATGGACGGGGCCGTCGGCCGGCCGGCAGGAACCTAGAGCAACCAAATTCGGCGAGGCTTTGTGACGAGGGCGAGAGAGGGAGCCGGCTTTTAGGGAGTACACGAGCTACAGCGGGTACACGGGAGTCTCGGCGGACGCGGTGCACAGCTATTGGGCAAGGAGGCGGGCGGATGGGAGCCTCGTCGCCGTCTTCGCCGCTGTCGGTGTTGTTATTGTCGTGGTCGTCGTGGTCGTCGTCGTGGTCGTTGTCAACGCCGTCGTAGCCGCGGCAGGCCAATCCGTGGGGAAGGAGATGGAAGACGGGCAACGGACTTGATGAAGCAACCAAAAAGTCCAGAACGAATGCAGGCAGGAGGGATCTGGAGATTCCTAAATACGGTCAAACCAAACGGCGGCTGGACCTAAGTGCAGGTGCGACGGGTACACTCGACCCACCTGGCATGGGCCCCCCTGCCGAGGCCCGCCTGCGAATCACCTTTGACGGTTGGATCGGCGCCGGCTAGCAGTTAGAAGCTCCCGTTTTGGCACCCACGACACTTTGGTTGATTAACGGGAGGCCGCATGGAATTCGGCGAGAGCGGAGATCGCAGAGAGACAGAGAGGGGGACGGAATGGAGAAGGGGAGGGCGAACTCGACCGCAGTCCGCAGGAGGAGCCAGCCCTCCAGAAGGAGCGCGAGGAGAGGTCGTGCCCTGCAGCATCGCGGCGCGGTCGGCTGCTGGTGTGCTCAACAAGCGCGGCATCCATACTTGGGAGCCCTGGCCAAGGCGGGTAGGCCAGGTATCCAGACGTGCATACATGGAGACTATGTACCTAGGTAGGTAGGATCGATCCATGCCGGGAGGGGACGGGGGCACTGCATGGGACCTCAGAACATGACGACCAGACTAGGTCGGCTGCGCCGGAGAATGGCGCAAAACAATCAACCCCGAGGCTCCGCGTGCCCGCGAGCACGGACAATTCGACATGGGGAGAGCGGGCGCATGAAATTGTCGTCCTTCCAGAAGACTCAGCGAAGGACTTTCTCGTCGCGATCTGCTGGGAGGGGAGGGGGGGGCCCCTGGTCTTGAGTAATAAGACATGTGCGCGGGAGGCCTGGTACCCCAGCCAGCCCTGGCCACGATCCTTAGCCGCAAGCAGATACAGACAAGGTATACCCATACGTCAACTGTGGTACGGCGCCTCGAGGCACACCGTAGAGGAAATTGACAACTGCAGGGTGCACCTGCGCCACGCCTCGCTGCCCGTCACACGGCCCTGCCCACCCCCTGCGTGCATCCAGTGCGTCCAGAGAAGCAGAGAAACGCGGAAGCAAACAAACCGGAGGGCCGCCAGACCAGGCCCCTCGGCCCTGAGTAACACGCAAAGCAACACGCATGCAATGCCGCTCGATCGAGGTCGCCGACCACAGCGGCGACCATGCCGAGTCGAACCGGGCATCACGCAACCCCCCCACGACGCCCTGGGCCGTGACTGGCTGCCCTTCAGTAAGCGAAGGGCCCCCCCGTCGTCTCCACCGGACGAGTTGCAGCCCCCATTGTTTGACCCCTCAGGATGGACATGAACACCTATGCAGTTATCCATCCGAGGGATGGCTCGCCCGTCGTGTCCTCGGCCGAGTCGTTGGACGACAGACATCCCTCTATGGCCCAGCTCGCGAGTCGCCTGGGCTCAGCGGCCCCGATGGTATAGAGTTTGGTCTGCGTCGACGACCGAGGGGGGCCGATGGGTTCCTTGTTTTCTTCTGCTTCTTTTCCACCGACCGCCACCCTGCGCGGCACCCACGCAGAAAGCCCTGCCAATCGGCGGAGAGGACAACGCATGTGGGAGCTTTCCTTTTGCGGGACAGGGGTTGGCCGTCCCGGCATGCCCGGGAGTATATGCTCCCTCTTGTGCACGGGGGCTCGTGCTCTGGAAGTCCCGTGCCAATTTGGGAACTGTGTGGCCGATTGGGATCGCGGCAAGGCGCAAGCGCCTGGACGTTACAGGTCCCCGTGCCCTCTTCCCACCGCCGCATTTGCTACGTACGTATGTAGGTTTGCCAGCGCGCCGTCCGTCACCATCGCGGCCGAGGCACGCAATTAGCTGGAGGCGGCTCAATCAAATGGGCTATGCGAGCCGGTTTCAAGACCCCATCGTCGACGGCCGTAATACCCATACGGCAGCTAATCAGGAAAGAGAAAGAGAGAAAAAAAGCAAGCGTCTGCGCCTAGAACGGCAGGGGTGGCCCCCTCAAGCCCCTCCCCCCGTTCAGCAGCGGGCCGTTGCCGTTTGCGTAATGCTATCGACAGGGCCTTCTGTGCGTGTACCCTGTTTCAACCGCGGGGCCGTGGTGTACAGATCATAAAAAGAAGCCGCTTTTTGCTTCAGAATGCCCCGAAACGCCGCGAATGGCTGACAGGGCCGCCAATGTGCATTTCGGCAAATGATGACGCGCAGACGCCCTACCTACCTAGTATCGAACGGCCAGGGCTTCCACCAAGGAGGTAAAGTACGGGCCGGACTGCTCCTAAGGATTCGGCCAAGCAGTTCGGGACCCTTCCCGAAGACAAGCGCCGCCGCCGCCGCCGCCGCCGCCGCCTCCGCCTCCGCTATTTGTCTCTTCCTACGTCCATGCGCGCTGCACGGGGTGTTTTCCATCCTCTTTCTGCCGTACGCAGTAGAGCAGCAGGCAGGCAGCGGCACCATGCCATGCCACTGGGAAGCAGAGCTATACCGTACATACCAAGCATGGTCACCGGGCCACCAGGTAAAAGTGACATGGGGAGAGTGGCCGGTGCCACACGCTGGCCTAGTCGCGGGCAAGCCAAAGCAGGTAGATGAACGCGCGTGTCCAGGGTAGATTGGCCATGTCGACGTGTTGATGTGTAGATAAGCCTGTATGAGCGCTAGCCCGTGGAATGGCTGCTGAAGCACGACGACGGCGCTGTTGATCTTCACGCGCAGGGCTTTTTCTTTTCTTGCGAGGCAGAGCCTGGCAGGCCAGCAGGGTTGTTGAAAAGTACGATGCGTCAGCTCCACACACCAATCGCGGCCATGCAACGTCTAACTTCCACTGTGGACGCTCCGTCGAGGTAAAGCCACCAGGCAGTCGTCAGTTCCAAGGGGGATATTTGCCGTTCCTTAAATCTTTGGCCACATCGGCGAACACGATTCAACCCAGTTGTCGATCCGAGAAACGCCCGCCAGCCGGCAAGTTCCCATAACCGGCGAGCAATGGGTCTCATTTCGGTCCATCAACCGTCGCCGCCGTCAGCCCGGCTGCTGTATCCTGGCAAGAAACCACGAGGCGCACGCTTGACGTACACTGATGAGCGACAGGTAGCTTCCGTAGCATCGGGTGAACAGCGAGTAAAGACCTGGAAAGGAGGGTTCGGCCGTGTCTCGCACCACGACACGCCACCAATCGACGACGGCCCCGCGAGAACCGTCGGCCCCAAGTCCAAACATCGGATACAGACATCTGCTCTGCGGAAACCCCCCGAGCCACGAACCCCTAATGCTGTGTCGGATTAACGGCAATTCCATAAATGCCTGCAGGCGTTGGATGTCGGCTGCGGGCCGAGCGAGAACCGGGTACATCCACCTCGTGAGCGAGCGTCCACGCAAGCGTCCGTGCCTTTCAGCTATGGGCGGACTGATGACTGAACTCCTAAACTCCGCTCGAGCCTCGGCGTCTGCGCGACACAATGGCGCCCGCCTTGTTTTCCCAAACAGGCGTCCGGTGTGAACAGGCTACATCGAGATGGTGAATGACTGGCCGCGGAGACGGCAAGACAGCTCGTCGAGCTGGGGCATGCCGCTGTCTGTTTCAGGACCCCCCCCCCCAATCGGCCTTGCTCGCCGACCTGCCTTCCGAGGGAGAATGGCCAAGACCTTGGCACTCAAAACCCACGGGCACTGAGTTGCAAAGGCAGCCGGCCCCGAGGGCATCGAGCTAACCCGTAGACGTCCCCGTCCCGAGACAAGGCCGCAATCGGTTCGGCTCGGCTGTCGGTGTACGGAGCGGCCCGGGGTCCCGAGGTGTGGCAGAGAGGTACACACGGAGAAGGCTGGGCGGCGACAAAAAGTTCACCAGCGACCGTTTGTTCCGCCCAAACGGTGTGGGCAGGCCCAGCAAATGAATAGTCCTGCGGTCGGCGACCACGACTGTACACATGCCTGTACTCATGAACAGAGGGCGGCACGGAATATCCGAGCCGCCCTCCTGCCACCGCTCCCGCATGCCGCGCCGCATACCGCTCCTTCGGACCCGGGTGAATGCAACCCCACCGCAGGACCGGCAGAGTTGCGTGTGTAAATGTCATCGAAGAAGGCCCATCGGCAATGGTACCGTCGACCGTCGATCTCAATTATGGGTTTGGGGATTGGCCAGTCTACTTGCGAGGTCGTGCTGTAGGGCTTGGTATAGCGTGTCTGTGCGCGCTCTGTGTTCCGTAATACTTCCCCTATATGTGCTCCGTACGAATGCCTGGTACGGTTGACAGGGGGGCGGGGGCGAACCCATGGGAGCAGTGGTGATATGGTCTCGATGAGTGGGCGCGTAGGTGTGAAAGAGAAGTTTGTTGTTGTTGTTGCTGTTGTTGTTGTATTCGCTGACTGACCTCATGGCTTCAGATCGTCGTGGGTCAGCGGCAATCACGAAAATGGAATGCATAACGATGAAATGGCCCGATAAGGCGACCGAGGCCCTACAGTAGTCCATACGCTAACACGGCGCAGTTTCCGCAGCGAGTTGGTCCTCACCGTCGTCGCCGCCCTGCCGGTGATGCTGACTGCAGAGTGCGCGTCTGTTGATCGGCCCTAGCAGATGGGCCGGTTCTGTCCGGGAATGGCGATGGCAAAGATGCGGAGGTTGGCCCTCAATAGGCGTCGGACTTTCGCTCACTGCCCTCGGTCACCATCGGGCGAGCCCAGATCGATCGTACATGGCTCCCTTGCCCGCCCTCATAAATTGGTCATATATTGGATGTTGCGTCGCTGTGGCTGTCTAGTCCATTGTCAACTCCAGTCCGTGAATGAGCAAAGCTCAGGACGCCCCCGAGAGAGCGGGGGAGGATGGGGGTTGGGACCCTTTGCCCACCCTCTTTTCTTTTGCCCCCGTTGGCCATGACGAACATGTAACGTGCATCGTGGGCCAATAGCACCACCGTGGATACAGTCACAATTCCGGAGTATACACCATCAGCATCGTACCGCTGGTTCATCGGAGCCGTTCGGTACGCTGGGTCGGAACCACATAGTGCGCCTGGCAAATCAAAAAGGGGGGCCGGTTGGTGTTCACTTTACTGCTATACTGTAGTCTTGCTTCGGAGAACCGGTGAGACCGGCTTCTGGAGTCAGGATGCATGAACCAAGGCGCCGGGAGCTACTCATGGCCAGATCTCCGTCTGTTCCCAACCACCAACAATGTCGGCCCCTTGAGCCGCGCCACCCGAGGCGACTCGGTATATCCACCGTCGAGGCTTTTCGGGGTCTGATAGGTCGGTCTGGTCGACCTCGAAAGGCACGATGACCACGACCCTAAAGTTCCTGCGGGCAACGTCGTCCTCTATCTCGGTGGTTTTCTGGCCGAGGCCAAGCCCGTCGCGGGCGCCCGACGTGATGGGGGTGCCAGGCGGGGGGTTCCGGAACGAACCACGCATGCCGGGGCTGAGGTTCCCAAAGTGTGCCGCAACCTCTCGTCCGAAGCTCCAATGGCCATCCTTGGCGGCGTCCGCCTTGCCCCTTCTTCTCATCCGTTGCAAGAGGGTGGCCTGGGTGGCCTTGCCTTCGTCGGACCGCTCGATGTCGGGTCCCACCACGTACGCCTTGCCACGAACCCTCCACTGCACCATCGGCTCTTTTGCCCACTTGGAGATGAAAAGGTTAGTAATTTCATTTCTCGGGAATGGGCACGGGGTTGGACGGGGTGCGTTGGTTCCAAACTGCCGCACGGCGCGGCGGGCTAATCAAAAGCCAGCTGATCGCCCAGGCCGGGGGAAATGAAGAGCTGTCGGGCTCTGTCGGGGCGTCGGGGATTTGACAATACACTTACGAAGACTGCCTCCACGGGCCCCCCACCTCCGGACCCGGTGTAAGCACTGGGGTCGTGGGCGCCCCCCTCGGCTTCGGCAGCTCCATCCAACTGGTCCTCCCACAGCTCGGGGATCTTGTCCATGCGTACATCGGTGGTGAAGGTAGGCATCTCGGACTCGTACCAATCGGGATTCAGCTCCGAGTTGTTCTTGGGGTTGAGCGGAAGGGATGCCCACAGCCCGCGAAAGATGCATGTCCGCGCCCGTGGGGTGATGCGCGACCCCTTTCCGTCGTCGAGCCCAAACCCCGACGAGGCCGGCACGCGTCGGATCGTGCCCAGCGTGAATTCCGGGGGCTGCATTGCCGCAACGTGCTCGGCAAAAAGACGGCGCCAGGGGGCCGGTTCGCCCGCGGCTGCTTGCGCGCTCTTTGCTGCCGTCGACATGGCGCGCGCCGTGGTCGGAGCCGCGAGTTGCGCAATACGCGGATAAATCCTGGAATGCGATGGCCGGGGGGTTCGCGGCCCGGGCATTCGAACGAGGCTGCGACTCAGGGTCTCCGTGTTCTTGATCCCCCTCGTTTGGGTTGGGTCGTGTGCGTCCTGCGATGCGTGTTCTCAACCGTCTGCACGGCGCCGCCCAAAGCTCCTGATGAGTGGTGATTCACTGACGCACCCACGCACCCATGCACCCATGCGTACTAGCCTCGCGATGGGGGTGGATGTTGCGGCTCTTGGCCCAATGACGTCATTGCCGCGTCCTGCAGCCACCCATGCAACGCAACCACCCATGGTCGCGAGGGAGACGGGATGGGAACGCAAGCGAGCCGGCGAGGCTGGGCGGCAGCGGCAGCACGCCGGGGAGCCTGCGCCCGTGTCGAGGCGAGGGCGGCCAGGTAGGCATGGGGGATGGCCGCCGGATACCAGCCGCCACAACGCCGGGCCGCTTCGTATCGAGTCAGTCCAGCCGATGGCAAGGGCCCCTGGAGACAACTTTGCCTCCCCTCGCTTGCCCTGGCCCGGCTGTCCGCACCCGCGTTGGCATCGAGGCTCCCGTGCCGTGCTCGCTTGCCGCCATCTCTACCCGCGGCGGCGACAGATCTTTGTGTGATTGGCACGCCTGTCGAACCCTGGGAGCCAGGCAGCCAAGGAAGCACCCATGGCAAAGGCGTGTCGGGCGCCGAGGGCACGCCTCCCCGCATACATGCGTCTCCAGATTAATAGGTAATAGTGCGAGGTGCGGCCCTGGAAGAAGCCCGCTCTTCCTTCGCACCGTTGTCTACGTATGTACACCGCAATGTGAACGCTGGGGAAAGGCTGTGGATCACCCCGAGCATGCCAGCAGCCCTTTCACCCACGGCTGTTGGGAAGGGCCGAATTCACCCGAGGGCCCTCGACGTCGCACGGCGCCCGAGCCAATCTGAATCTCGCCTTCGCCAGAGGTCGACTTCTCGACTGCACCACGTCGGTGGGGCTCTGCTCGAGCCGGGCCCATAACACATGCAGACTTTTGCGGACTTGACATCATACCTCAGCACCCTTCAATAAAACGCGGCACACACAGGGTCTGCCACGGATGGCTCGCCAGCCGCCAAGGCCATCCAAGACTCTCGCGGTGGGTTGTGCGTGTGGGTGCGCTTTCTAACGCAAACCCAAACCCGTCCAGCTCGGCGTAGGCCAAGGCACGCCATCCGACGTCCGCCGGCGAGAATGGCGTGTCGCCGCCTGCGTGCTGAAGATGGCGACCGAAGCGCACCCGAAAAGCGGGGAGGCCGAGCCGGCCGTTTGGCTTGGCCGCCTGGCGCGGTGTGACAAGCCCTGGACAAGGCCGGAGAAGCAATTCCAAGCCCTCCAAGCCCGGTGACAAGAGGCAACAAGCCCTTAGGTCGCGCCCGGAGCGCCTTGGAAACGCTCCCTGTCCGCGTACCCACCGTGCGAACGGGCACACAGCTTGGCCGCGGCTTGGCCGCAACTTGGCGCCCTGGTGACCGGCGGGTTTTACCTGCCTTTGCATGGATGGCTACGGCGGCGCGCCGTCTGGGCAGCCGTCGGGAACGGTGGAATCACAGTGGTCGGATGGCTGGCCTGATGGGGCCGCAGGGAGGTCGGCTGGTCGTACTGTCGGGGTCAGGAGGCGGGGACGGTGTGAAGGACCCCGAGGGCCCTGGGACCAGCTCGGGCCAGGCACGGCAGGGTTGTACCTCTCTCTCTCTCTGTCCGTCGTCTGCATTGTGCAATGCATGGACGGCCGGACGGGGTGATGTGGCTGGGGGCAAGCCTACTAACACGACCGCTAGGGAATAGTACGGAGCCTTGACGAGCCATGGACCGACACTGGCGGCTCCAGCCGGGGCCCCCAATCGGCAACACGGCTGCCGCTACCTAAATAGAGGCAGGCCGGACAACCTGTGACCCTCGCGCGGTTTTGGGCCGATGGGTAGCGACGGGCGACGGGCAAAATGGCAGAGACGGGGCATGGGCGTGGCGCCGCCCACGGCGCCCACACGCACCCACCCAAACCCACGTTACGGGAAACGCATGCACCAGATTCCGCATCGTGGTTTTTTAAAAACGGGGATTGTGTTTGCTCGTCAGGGGAAGGGCCACCTGCGCAATCTGGCACACGCCCACCTCCACCGCCAGGGCATTCTGGCCTTATCCCCTCACTTTTTCTCCCTCTTTGCCCTCCGCAAATGCCTCGTCGTCCGTTCCGCCCGGGGCAGCGGTGGGTCTGTGGACCCCGCAGCTCCGGCGGTACGTCGGTGTCAAGGTTTCCTTTCGCTTGGCGCTCCGTCTTCTGCCTCCCACCCTCCCAGCCTGCCAACAACCCTCTCGTCCGCGCGGTCCATCCCCCATTGCCACTCCACATGTTGCCTTGCGCGCGTTGCGCTGCTTGTGCTGGTTGCGCCCCTGGTTTGGCCAAGGCTGGCCGTGGCCCGCAATGACTCGGCGCTGCCCAGTCCCTCGACTATACCTGCGGCCCGCAATGACGTTGCGTTAGAAATCTCTTATCCGGCTTCTCCACGCCCAAGCATGGCTCCTCGAGAGGACCCTGGCTAGCCTGGGGATGGACCAGTGCCCGCCCAGCTGCCGAGTCTGGCCTCGACTTGTATATATAATGGGGCCTGGGGTCCCCAAGTACGCTGTTCTAGTCCTCCCTATCCACCACCATCGAGCGCCCGAGTCTCGCCAAAATGATTCGCACTGGTGCTAAAGACAATGAGGCCGGAGTGCCCACCTACTGGGGCACCTCCGGCAAGAAGCTCCAGCGGATGATCACGGCCGTTGCCACGACTGATTTCCTGCTCTTCGGGTACGATCAGGGTGTCATGGCCGGCATCATCTCGGCCCCGGCCTTCGTCCACGACTTCCCCGAGGTCGACGGCGACCGCACCTACGAAGGGTTCGTTACTGCCATCTACGCCGTCGGCTGCTTCCTCGGCGCCTTCTTCATCATGATGTTTGGCGATCGTCTCGGTCGTCGCAACTGTATCTTCCTCGGTGCCACCGTCATGGTTATCGGCGTCATCATCCAAATCGCGTCCGTTCCTCCCAACAGCGGTGCGACGGCACAGTTGATCATAGGACGATGTATCACAGGAGTATGTTGCCTGTCCCTGGCCCGTCCTCGCGTTCGCGGCCTGGCACTAACACGCATCCGCAGATTGGAAACGGCATCAATACCTCGACAATTCCCACCTACCAAGCCGAATGTTGCCCGCCCCACAACCGCGGAAAGCTTATCTGCATTGAGGGCGGCAACGTCGCCATCGGCAGTCTGATCGCCTACTGGATCGACTATGGCTGCACCTACGGACCCGACAAGTTCACCTGGCGCTTCCCCATCGCTTTCCAGTGTGCCTTTGCTTTCGTCGTCTTGGTGTTGATGTTGCGCCTTCCCGAGTCGCCTCGTTGGCTCCTGACCAAGAACCGAGTGGAAGAGGCCGCCACGGTGATCGCGGCCCTGGAGAACGGAAAGCGTGACGACATCCATGTGCAGGAGAGACTCGGCGGTTTCCTGGACGCCCTCCGCGCCACCGGCCACCCCGGCGGCGACACGCCCCTCAAGGAGCTCGTCACCAACGGCCGCACGCAGCACCTGCGCCGTCTCCTCCTCGGCGCCGGCTCCCAGATGATGCAGCAGCTGTCTGGCTGCAACGCTGTTATCTACTACTTCCCCATCCTCTGCCAGGACGTCCTCAACACCGACCACAACTTGGCTCTGCTGCTCGGCGGAATCAACATGGTGGTCTACGCCATCTTTGCCACCACCTCGTGGTTCGCCGTCGAGCGCCTGGGTCGCCGCAAGCTGTTCTTCATCGGTACCATCGGCCAGTGTCTTTCCATGGTGCTGACCTTCGGCGCGCTGATCCCGGGCACCGAGGGCCCCGGCAAGGGCGCGGCCGTCGGTCTGTTCACCTACATTGCCTTCTTCGGCGCCACCTGGCTGCCTCTCCCGTGGTTGTACCCGGCCGAGATTAACCCGATGAAGACGCGCGCGAAGGCCAACGCTGTTTCCACAACGCAGAACTGGCTGTGGAACTTCTTCATCGTCATGATCACGCCCGTGCTAGTCGAAAACATCGGCTGGGGCACCTACTTGTTCTTTGCCGTGCTCAACGCCCTGTTCCTGCCCATCCTCTACTTCTTCTACCCCGAGACGGCGGGTCGCAGTCTCGAGGAGATCGATGTCATCTTCGCCAAGGGCTTCGACGAGAGCATCAGCTACGTCAAGGCCGCCCAGCTTCTGCCCAAGATGACCGACGCCGAGGTGCACGCCTGGGCCCGCGACAACGGCCTGAGCAGTGACGACGACAAGCCGCGCGTCTCGCAAAAGGAGGGCGACCACACCGCGAACAACGGTCTGATCGTCTAAGAGACCGGCCACTACCAACCCAATGGTTTGCATTGGCGATTGCGATGCAAGAAGCAGCGATGTCATGTCGAAATTGGCGCTGCATAATCGGCGCTTCGCTACCAGGGGCTTCCTCGAGTACATGGGGAGCAGCAGACGCTAGGGCTATTGCATTGGTCTTGCATTTTTCCCAGCATTATTATGTTTTTCATGTTATAAGATACCACACCTTGCACGTTAGAGTATGAGCACATTACAAAGGATAGATAGAATATCCCGAAATGAGACGATTCCCCAACACACCATACTGCTTTTTTTTTTTTCCATTCTTCCCTGTGTCCTCTTTCCACTACGGATGCGAAGACAGGCGACGACACGAGACGGGGCGTCTGGAGGGCCGGCGTACGACGATCGCACCCCAGGCAACTTTGTGACAGTACACGGTCCCAAAGCCAAGCGGTTCCGGTCAAGTTGCGCGGAACGGACGACCCCCCTGGCGCACCGGCGATGCGCAGTATGGGATACATTGGGATAGCGTTCACGCTACCCGGTGTGTTCCCACTTCAGGAGGACGATCAGACCCACCCACTAACCCAACATTCACACCCCCGGTCGGGGCTCTTGGGTAGGATATCGAGGACCCATGTACGGAGTCCCGAGCGCGTGGGCCCTGGCCAGCCGTCGATTGGCAATCCGTAAAGAGACCCCCCCCCCTCAGCGAACCCATCCAAGCAAATCGGAATTTCCTTCGCTAGCTGTGACTCGCTCATGCGCACCGACCATGAATCACGAAGCCGAGTCAGGCGGGCGGCGAGGGAGAAAGACAGGAAACCGAGCAGAACTCGTGGCCGTTCTTCTGGGCCCCCTCTCCCCGCCCCCCCCAACCAGCTCGCAAAGGGGCTGTTACTTTCCGCCGCCCCTGTCGTACCTGACTGACGCTGACGCTGGCCAATCGCCGCGAGATCATGATGACCGGGGAAGAGGGGGGGGGGGCAGGCGCAATTCACTTCCTCCCTTGTCGGCCAGGGCAAGGGAAGCAAGCGAAGCTCCACCACGACGGGCGGACGATGACGTGGGAGCGGGCTTTTCGGGGGGGGCGCCTCGGGGCTGAGATGTCCCCATGTCATCCTTTCCTTCTCAGTGCCGGCTCGTAGCCCTGCTGCTGGTTTTGCCTTACCTGCATCCGGCCGGGCTGCCTTCTTTTTTTTGGGCTGCTGATGCGGGCGGGGCGGGGCCCCGGAAGGGGCGAGGGGGGGGGGCGCGACTCGAGCAGGATGGCGGGGGCGGGCGAACAGCGACGACTGCTCGGCATCCCGTCCCACGGAAGCCCTGACAAGGCGGGCGGCCCCCCCACACTGCTGCTCTGCCATCACCAAAGAAGATCGTCATCCGAGCCGGCGTGCAGGACTGGGCCCTCTTTCCTTCCATGTGTTTTCCGTCGACGTTTCGCGGCTTGTCGCTTGGCATCCCCTCGACGTCATGGGCCCAACTCCCGAAGCTTCAGATGCGCGATGGCGGGCGCCCAGAAGCCTATCCCGGACGGTGACTGCGCTTCCGACTCCTATCCCGTCATCTGCCATCGCCAGTGACAGGCTGGCCACCGCCGCTGTTCCGGTTCGCCCCGGGAGGCAGACAGAGCGAGGGAGAAAGCGATAACGGGTGCGAGAGAGCACCCTATTCTCCACAGGACCCGCCGATCCCATGCAAGGCAGGCAGTTTTTTTTTTTTTTTTTCCCGGTCTCCCGCCTGTAACAGTACCGTACCGCCTGGTTGGTGCCGTGGGCTGTCTGCTGACCTCGTACTCTAGCTGTCCGGTGGTGCGCGCACTGGCGCAATAGCCTACGACCGTTCCATGGCGCGGCAATGCCATATATCCCTTGCAGCGCCCCCAGGGCTCCACTGGTGAAGGAATACTCGGTGCCTGTAGCATCTGCTAACAGCCACCGGTCTGCCGCCTGGGTCCTGGCCCCTCCAGGTTTGTGATGGCGCGGGCGCAGATCGGACGCCCGGGACGGAAGACGTGTGTTGGCATCGGTGCTGTTCCGTCGGCCGTGCGACAGCAAAAACAAACCCAAGGCGGCTCAGTTGCCACGGCCTCTCGTCTTCCGGCCAGAGACCCCTGGGGAGGCGACATGATACCGTCCATTTGCGAACTCAGCACCGAGGCAGGTCGCGCAACATGCCATGCAAGTGAGGGCGGGAGAGATGGCAACCCCCCCTTGGAATGTGTTTGACCGAGCACAGGTGGGATGCAGGCTGCACTTTATCACTGCTGCTACCCTGCAACTTTGCCACCGTATCCAAGCCTGATCGGTAACACGAAGACCGTGCAAATGAGTGTTGAGGGATAGCCCATCCCAAACACGATGACGGGGCCCGGAAGCCGTCGGCCACTTTGTATACTCGTCCGATGCCAGCTGCGCTTGTGAGGTCCGATCGAGCGACTGAAACCGCGTCTCTCTTCCGGTGGGCGCACGCGTCAAAGTCTACGGAAGAATCAGACGGCGGGAAGAAGTCCCTCTCCCTCTCGTGGACATGGTAGCAGGCCAGGACAGACGGGAGTGTGCGCGTCGTGGCCGTCTGTTCCTCCAAAATCATGCCTCGCGAGACGCCCCCGCATGCGCCAGAATCTGCCGATGTCGTAGGGCGGCCCTGTCACAGCGCAACAAACATTCTGCCCTGCTGGTTATCTGCCTATTCCTGGCCAACTGCAGAGTCCTGGCATGCCGCGTAGCCCAAATTGTCAGCGATGGGCTTCTGCCCTCTCCGAAGCGACAGACTCTTCTGCCCCCTCGTTACACTGCTGGAATTTGTAACGCCGGCAGCCCCCCAGCCCCCCCCTCTCGCTTTTGTGCTCGCTTGTCCTGCCTTTCCTCAATCCGCTGCCCGTCACGTTGAGAGACTCGTGCCCCTTGATCTGTCGTTGTCTCGCGTTCGATGCCGCATCACCGCCGCCATGGATGAAGACGGGCTCCTTATCTCGAACGGGACCTGCTACTTCGGCATAAATCAAAAAGCAGCCAATACGTTCATCCCGTGCGGGAACGCGGCCAATGCCCCCTACGCGTGCTGCCTGAAGGGGGATGTCTGTTTGGAGAGTTCGGTCTGCTTTCACCCCGACGGTATGTTACAGCCAACCCCAGGGGGGGGAGAGCGGCCCCCTTCCCCCCCCCCCTCCCTGCGACGGTTGGACCATGAAATGAACAAAGTGCCCTACTTCCAGGTGCCAGCGGTGGTACCACGTATGTCGCCGGTTGTACTGATGCGGGCTTCGCCAGCGGCATCGAGGCGTGTCCCAACAAGGGCCCATTCGCGGACCAGCAGATCGTCGGGCTCGTGAGGTGCCATGAGTCGGACGACGACGAACAACAAGACGAACTGTGGGCGGGCTGCTCTGGCGATGCGTCCAAGACGTCAATGACGGGGCATCCATCGCCGTGCTCGTGTTCCGACCCCGAGGGACAGGGCCTCTTTCGTCAAAGGCCAACCCTCTCGGGCCTCGCTACTCTTCCTACCGCGCTACGGGGAACCATCCGCTTCAACGAGGGCCATACCCCTTCGGTTTCATTCGTCTCGTCCAGACAAGCAGCCTCGGCCTCGGCTACCGGGATGACGAGCTCGGCATTGAGCAGTTCTTGGACGACCGTGTCGGCCTCGAGCCGTTCTTCCATCGCCGAGCCGCCCGCGTCGGCTTCGTCTACCCCGCAAGCAGGACCTGAAGCCAGCAACCAGGGCTTTTCGACGCGGCAAATAGTAGGTATTACCATTGGCCTCGTCGTCGCCGGCCTCATCGGTAGCGGCATCGCTTTCCTGGCCTTTCGGGTCCGGCGCAGAAACAGGTTGTCGAGAGATGCGACCACGCTCCGACCCGAGACGGACGAATGGCCCCTGGGAGGGCGACCATGGCTGGGCCCTGGCGCAACATCGGAGGGCCCCGCGGGGGGGTTCAAACCCGAACTGCCGGCGGATGAGTCGCCGACCGGCATGGGCTCGCCGGATCCCCGCCATGCTGCGCCAGATGGCGTGGGCAAGGGGCCCATCAGCAGCAGGGCCTCGGCCATTTCAGAGCTGTCCAGTGATCCCGGAACGCTACCGCGGTACAGCCCTTCGGTCATAACCCCACAGGCCACCGGTAGCGACGGCCCGCAGCAACACGGGGGGCATGGGAGAAATGCACCAGTAATGGCCCCCATCTCGGAGCTTCATGGATAGGCGGAAGGGGGGGGGGGGGGGGGGGGGGGGGAGAGTTGTTGCAGGTGAGCGGGCCATTCCGGATTGGCGTGAAATCTTCCCGTCTGGGGCATTCGTAGGCCGGCGAACGAGACATGGGACACCAGCCGTACGGCACTCGCCGTAACGCCGCCAAGCATAGCTGGAGCGGGGGGCCTTTGGGCGAGACTGTCGGCGGCCCAAGAGAGCCTTCGTTTACATGGAGCAATTTCCAATACCAATGTGCGGTGCTCATCGGCCATATCACGCGATAAGACACAGGCAGTGTGAGGCGGTGCTCGGTTCGCCGGGGAAGGCGGAATCGTGAGACCTTTTTTTTATCCCCCTCCCCCATCTCCCTCCCACTTGCTTTCTTTACGTACAGCACGGGGGCTTGGTCAACAGTATGCGGGTTGTGGATTTCCGATTCGCCGATGGGGCTCGGGTGCTGGTATGCACGTCGGCCGTGTTCTGCATGGGGGTTAGTTCGGATGCATGGCATGATGGGACGAGCTGCCGGTCCTGGCCAACGGTTGGAAAACGCGGGGTTCGTAGAATATGGGGGAACAGCCAGCTTCCACGGCGAATGGCGCCGCCTCACGACCAGACGGGCCAGAGCTGATGTTTGCAGCATGGGACGCTTGGCATGGGTGGCACGACAGGGCATGTCACCGCGAAGCCGAATCCTTAGCCGCTGCGCACACATACGACCTGCGGACGCCGCTTGCTGTCTCGGATAGGGGGATAGGGGGGTCGCTTGCGACCAACTCTCTGGCGGGCAGACGGCGGGCAGCGCAGCGCCGGCTGCTTTTGCATGTGGTGGCCAGGCCCGCGTGATGCAAACGAGGGGGTCATGCGCGCGATAAGACGACGGCCACCGTGGCTGCATAAGGCCGGTGCCGGTGAGGTTTGCCTGGCCAGCGGTGTGACGTCTAACCAACGGTGTGGTGTTCACTCCTTGGGGGGGGGGGGGGGGGGGGAGAGGGGGCTTCCTGACAGGCTCATACAGGCCAATGTCCCAAAGGGGCATCCCTCTCTCAACAGACGGCTTCATGCAGCCTGTTGTTACATGCCTAGTTACTGGCCAGGACTTGGGTGCTGGCGTAGGTTGCGCGCGCGGTCTCGCCAGTCGACGGCCTTGGCTTTCTCGAAGCCGAGGGTGGGAACCCCACCGGACCACCCTTGTCCGGCGTACGAGGGAGATGATGCACATATTTTTGGGCTGTCCGAGTCGAGGTGGGTTCCTGGCGACGACGCGCAACCCTAAGACAGGACCACGCCCACGGGCGGCGTCGAGAAGAAGCCAACGGCCTCGCCTTCCCGGCCCGCGGTGCTGGTGGCCCCGGTACGGTTATGGGCCGATGAGATCTTTTGCTGCAGGCAGGCAGCCCTGCTGTCCTGCACGAAGCCCTGGTCCGTTGGCCGGTGCAGCAGCTGGGGCCATGGTCGGGTGCTCAGATGCAAATCTCCACCAGCGCCTCGATGTTCCAAGGATGCAGGCCATGTTTTCGGAACCATGTATAACGGCCGAGAGCCAGGCCCCCCCCCCGTCAGCCTTGCTATCCAGACCAGCCCATCGGCCAGAGAAGGCAAGCTCGTCGTCGTCGTCGTCGTCGTCGTCGTCGCTGTCGTCTCGCTGCTGGGCCTACTCGCCGTATCGGCTAGGCCGATTTCATGGTGAAGCGAGGGCTCAGGTATGATACAATGGTTCCAGGCCCGGCTGGCCCCTTGGCCCCCGACGGCTGATGACTACGCCCGCGTGGAGGACGAGGACGATGGGGTCATTCCGTCTTCTCCTCAATCAATCTACCGCAACCCATGCTCCACACCCATCGCTAGTCACCGACCGCAAGTGCGTGCGTCGCCGATGCGATGCACGGGAGTGGGAGGGAGGGATGCGCGCGACGCGATTGGGGGACTGTGGCCCCATGCGAGCGAGGCACTGGGCGACCCGGCCAGGGAGCACGAGCACGACCTACCAAGTGCCTGTGGTTACGTACTAGGTGGGTAGTACCCAGCACTCGTGCTTGTACGCAGTAGCAGGTAGCGCGGATGGGGACGCTAAGCCAGCTCCCTGATCCCTGCATTTCATCATCTTGGTTGCTGCTGCCGCTGTCGATGCTGGAGATGATGGGATGCGCCAGTCCGGCACCCAGCCCTCCAAGCCCGGCCTTATTTTTTTATTAGTCCTGCTGCCATTGCCTGTTTCCTTCGTCGGCTAGCTCCCGCCTATCGCGCTTCTCTTCCTCGCCCGTGCCGTGGCGTGTCGTGTCGTGTCGTGCGTGTCGCAAACGGGGCCTGGTCCCCGTCGGTAGCGGTGGCACCTATTCTCTCTTTTTCCCATCCTCAGTCGTCCTCCCTCTCCCCCTACATGCCCCCCCCCCCCGCGAGCCCCTCCCCCCGATGTCTGCGTGAACGAGCCCCTCCTTGCGCGCGCCCCCCCTGTCCTTTCTTCCTCCAGCTCCTCGGGGGCTGGTCAAGGGCGACATGGTCATCTCACCATCCGCGAGAGACATGCTCGCCTCGCTCCTGCGCCCAGGGGCCCCGTCGTCGACAAGCCGCCGCCGCTTGGACTCGTCCATCTACGACTCGAACCCCAACTCGCCCGGCCCCGACCGAGATCGGCGCGAGTACCTGGAGCGACGGCACGCCACGGCCGACTTCACCGAGGCCGACGACGACGACGACGACGACGACGACGACGATGACGACGACGGCGACGACGACGACGCAGAACATGGCACCGGGGGTCGTCCGCGCTTCACGCGCTTTCGCCCCGCCGATGCGAATGGCAGTACTCCCGGCGGCGCTGCGCACGGCACGCAGGACGCCGACCGGCAACGAAGCTCGAATACGGCCATTCCCCTGTTCTCGGCAAGCCATCTGGATTCGCTGCCCATATACAGCATTGTCCATGCCATTCGCATCATCGTCCAGACGCGCACCGAAACCTCGCTGACCTGGGACCAGCTGCGCTCCCCCCAGGTCTCGCAGTTCCTGGTCAAGCCCATGCAGCAGCAGATCCGGACCCAGCACTTTACGCGCGCCACGCTGTACGCCCTCATGGCCAACTGCCTGCAATTCGCCAAGGAGGGCGAGCTATACCCCGGTAATGCCGGAACGAGCTACACGCGAGCCCGGGCCTGTGAGCTGCTTGCCCTCAAGCTGCTGAAGGAGTACAACACGAGGGAGCTCATCGACGCTCTGTCCTACGACTTCTACCCCCTGCAGGGTCTCCCGAACACGCCGAGCGCGCCCCGCGGCAAGCCCGCCGTGGCGAGGACCTCGACCCTCGAGGTGGCCATCCGGGCCTCGGCCAAGCATTTCCTGTCGCATCCGCTCGTGGTGCAGCAGCTCGAGGCCATCTGGAACGGCGCCATCAGCTTCTATTCGTCCGCCGATGCCCTGCACCGGGCGCCGCGGGGCGACCGGACAGGCCCCCATTCCGCCAAGAGGGGGCCGGCCGACGCAAGCACGCCTCTGCTCAGTTTTGCTCCCCAGGAGCTGGATGTCCACAACCTCCCGCTCCATGCCGTTCCCATCCGGCGCACGGTGGCGCTCTACGATCCCCGGAATGCGTCCCCCTTTAAACTGTCCCGCCTCCGCGTCCCGCGCTACCGGCAGTTTCTGTCGACCTGCTCTCTGTTCCTCTTGATCTGCCTGTACCTGGCGGTTCTTGTCGAGCGATCGAGCCGCATCACCAGCCTGGAGCTTGTTTTCTGGTTCTGGAGTGCCGGGTTTATGCTGGATGAGGTGGTGGGATTCAACGAGCAGGGCTTTTCCCTCTACATCATGAGCTTCTGGAACATCTTCGATCTCGGTATCCTGCTGCTGCTCATCGTTTACTACTGCATGCGCGTCTATGGCATCTTCCTCGTCGACCCGCATGTATGGAATGACATGGCTTATGACGTTCTGGCTACCAATGCCATCCTGTTGCTGCCTCGCATCTTCAGTGTGCTAGACCACTATCGGTACTTCTCCCAGCTGCTCATCGCCTTCCGGCTGATGGCCGTGGACGTGGCCGCCGTCTTCATCCTCATTATGATCAGCTGCTCCGGCTTTTTCGTTTTCTTTACCCTGTCCAAGAACAATAACGATGCGGGCGACGTGGCGTATAAGATCTTTCAGATCCTCATGGGCTTCACCCCCGCCGCGTGGGATGTGTAAGCCGCCTTGGACGCACCCCAAACATGGACCTCGCTGACCGAATTCCCCCCCTCCCCCTCCCTTCCAGGTGGCCCGAGTACAACTTCCTCGGTCGCATTCTTCTCGGCCTTTTCCTGGTCATCTGCCACTTTGTGGTAGTGTAGGTACCCTTCGTATGACCCTCCCATGAGCGCTTCACTGACGACTGGGCCAGTACGATTCTCATTACCGTCCTAACCAACTCATTCATGGCCATTGCGTCTAATGCCAACCAAGAACACCAGTGAGTTTGGTCGCAACCCGGCGGGCGGGCCACGCGACGAGAGAACAAGAGCGGGGGCGAACCTCGGCTGACCAACTAGATTTCTCTTCGCCATCAACACCATCTCGATGGTGAAGAACGACGCCTTGTTTTCTTATGTCGCCCCCGGAAACATTTTCGCCTGGGTCGTGATGCCGCTGTGTTACGTCATGCCTATAAGGGAGTTTGTGGCCCTCAACCGCTGGATCATCAAGCTCACACACTGGCCCCTTTTGTTCTGCATCTTCATCTACGAGAAGTACTTCCTGGCCTCCCGGCTGTACGAACCGACGGACCTCGTGGAGAATTCCGGACGCACGCGAACCCGAGCCATATCGTTTGCAGACCCGGCCAGCCGGAGCGCCCTCTTCAGCCCCAACCTCCGGGCTCGCGAAGAGTCGGGCGTCGGGATGCAAAAGGACCGGGCCCTTGACGAGGTCTTCAGACACCCGCCCGGCCCTGGGACTCTTCGGTTCCAGCGCAGACGAGAGCGGAGGCAGTCGCAAACTGCCATCCGGGATTGGATGGACCAGAACCTGGACGAGGACGACGCCGAGGTGGGAGAGCCGTTGTCCCACTGGCCCACCATGGACAGCCGCCTGAGCGGCAGTCACCGGCTCCACCGCCGGCTGCGCCACCTGTCGGACGCCAGATCCGTGGCCAGCGACCCCGCCGACATGCAATCCCACACGGGCTTCTCCCAGGGCGGCCTGGGCCGCTACGGCACGCGGCAGCAGCCGGAGCAGACCGACGCCGACGCCGACGGGGACGACGAACTCGTCACCAACGACGAGGATGAGGACGACAATGGGGCCACCAAGTCGGAAACGCACCAAGAGGAGGACTACTTCACGACACCAGTCGCGTCGCGCTTCACTCCCATGGCGCCGTCGTCGGTGAGCTCCAGGCCGTCTGTCACGTCTCCCCGACGCCCCAATGCGCCGCCCATGTCGCCCCGCGGTGGCCAGTCACGGCGACAAGGCATGCACTCGCGCACCATATCGACCAACACGATTCTCTACGCGCCGCAGGAGATGGCGCGTAGGATGGCGAGCCCCCCGCCGCCGCCGCCGCCGCCGCCGCCGGCGGAGCCGTCGATGGCGGGTCGCTCCCGGCCCCGGACGGGCCAGCTCAACAAGGCGATGAGCCCGCTCGCCCGCTCGCCCAGGAAGGCGGCGCCGCCGATGCCCCAGGCGGTGCGGCCGCGGCCGATTCCGCCGCACGCGGCGCACACGGCGCCGAACCGGTCGTCGCTTCTGGGCCTCGGGCGGCGCCTGTCGTCGGTGGACGTGGACCTGGCGTCGGACATGGGCGCCGACGCCAACGTCTTCGGCGCCGTGCCCTCGTCGTTCCAGACGCAGATGGCGCTCGCCACGGGCCAGCTCAAGGGCCTCGGGCGCGGCGTCTCGCACGACCGCGAGAGCGCGGACCGCATGACCAAGCTGGTGCTGGCGCGCATGAAGACGCTCGAGGAGGGCTTCGCCGACGTCGTCCGCGAGATGCGCATCGCCCGCAGCGCCATGCCGACGGCCCACAACTCGGCCGAGGAGAAGGACACGGGCAGCCGCACGAGCCGCACGAGCCGCACGAGCCCCTTGTCCACCGACGTCGGCGGCCCCCGCGACCCCAAGCGCCGCCCGCCCGCCTCGCGCCGCCTCACCCGGAGCAGCCGGCCGCCGAGCATCAAGGAGGAGAGGGGCGCCGCCGCCGGCCCCAAGCCGCGGCCCCGGGCCAAGGGCAAGGAGGTGGCGCACTCGTCGCAGGACGAGAGCGAGAACAGCACGCGGGGTCTCCGCCCGCGCGGCACCTCGTTTTGACCGGCCCGGCGAGGGTTTGCATCTGTGCTCCGCGCCCCGAGGCGGCCGGACCACTATGGGCGTTTTTCATGGCTGGCATTTGCTGTCGATTCCGGTGCGCGAAATGGACGGCGCCGTGCTGGCAGACGGCTGGTTTCCTTTGTTCGCCTCGTGCTTTTCTCTTCCGTCTTTTCCGCCTGGGCTGTCTTTCCCGAGCTGGCATACCCTTGTTGCGCGCTGTACGATGATAGATTGCACCCCTTCTGTATACTACACTACACATGCATATATTTCCCTGCCCCCGTCCCCTGGCCTTTCGCGCGAGGACATCCATCGGTGCCCCCATCGCCTGTCCGGCCTCGGTGCCGACGTCGGCCACATCCGTGCGGCTTGCGCACTGCTGGGAGACCCCGTAGCGTACGGCGGTACAATAAGCAGCTGTAAGGGCTACACCACGTATTCATTTCTGACGTCACGGAGGGACTGAGCAATCGTCACACGGTGTAGTTCAGTTCCTATTCACGGTCGGTTTCCGGTCTCCCGCCTCCCGGCCGAGTCGAATCCGCTGCGTCGTCCGCCATACCCCCGAGGTCAGCAGGGTGCAGGATTGACGCCAACGTGGATCCATTGTTGTTTGACTGCCGTACGCTGGAAGCAGCTCGCGTGGTACAAACCGCCTTGATGGACATACCAGCCGTCATGGTCCCGTCGCTGGCATCGTTGTCCGCACTGGCAGTCGGGGTCGACTGAGCCTGCGGTATCCGTTAGCACGCCAACCTGTACAAAAGTGCCGTCTCGTACCCCGGATGCTACTCACGATACTGGAGACTATGCTGGGAACACTGCAGCCCGTTTGGTAAGAAGGGCCAGGTTGAATGGGGCCCAGGTCGGCGTCAGGCACGGCGTGCTCATCGAATATACCTCCAGTTTCGTCGTTGTTTCCACCAGCCCACAACGGGAGATACGCAAGCTCGTCAGGGGATAGACCCAACGCGAGGAAGCTCGTCCGAAGCAGCGGGATCTCTATTTCGGAGGTGCCAATCCAACTGTCGGCTATCTGACCGGCGGCCGAGCGCATTTCCAAGGCAAACGGCGCGGCATTGAATAGATTGAAGTTGCCAAAAGCATCGAATCTGACAAAGTCAGCTGGAAGACAGTAGACCAGCGGGGTAAGGTATTGATTCAGGCGCTCAATCCTAGTGGATAGGGATATCCCCTCAGTAGAGAATGTGGCCAAGCACTCCAGATCGTCAAGCCTGGATTTCAGCCTCTCCCAGGGGTATCTTGTCAGTAGGCGCTGGTAACTCGACAGCCGTTCGTACAGTAACGCGGTCTGTTCGAGGGATGACTGGCTGGTGTAGTAACATAGGCGATCGAGGTCAGCTTTGTCGAAGTTCCAAGTGTCTGCCGGGCCAGTAAGGGGTCCCTTGATTAACAGCAGGGGCGTCTCCAGCGCATACGATACCAAGGCTCGGCCATAAGCGCCGAGTGCCAGCAGAAGTGTTTCTAGGGCGTTGCGGGCATTGTGCACAACTCGAAGTGGCAGACATGACAAATCGATGATTGCCTGACCGCTGTGGTCACTGTGGCCAGCCATGTTGCAACCCAGTAATTTACCCAAGGCTACCAGTAGTTGCCATTGGCTGCCGACGAGCTGAGAACAAGGCTCGAGCAGAAAATTCAAGGGAATATGGGATGGAGACAGAAGGCAATCGGCTATGTGGCGGACACGCTCGATGAGTTTGACACGTCCGTACTCAATCGCCGTCTCTAGCTCATCCGAGAGCGGCTCACGGGGACGACCAAAGGTGGTTTTCTCGCTGAGCTGCCGAACAGCGCCGACGGGCTGAGGGTCCACAAGCTCGATGGCGTCCTCAACTACCCGTATGCGGAAAGCAACACGAGTGGGATCGCAGAGCTCCAGGTCCCAACTTATGGACAGGGCTGTCTCGGGGTGCAATTCAATGAATTGGGAATTACGTGGGTGTATCAACCAAGAGAAAACATGATCCCGCTATTGGAGAAGGTCAGTACCGATGATTCGTGATAGACACCTCGTCAGTAGGTCTGGATAGGAGAACTCACTACCGCTGTCGTACACTCGAAGTACTTGGCAATCTTGGTCATGGTAAAGACTCGTGGGGCCGAATCCAGTTCCAGTTCATGGCCTCCGCATTCGATACTTTCTAGAAGCCGCAGGATGATGGCGCGGTGCCGAATGGGGCAGTAGTCTGGTATCTCGCGCGAGGAACTGTGGATGATGTTGTCAGGATCCAGGATGCTAGACCTGATGGCCTTGTCGATGCTGGGGCCCTGGGCATTTTTTCCCCCGGCCTCGATGCCGCTATGCTTCCTCGTACAGTTGATGTCGATGGTCTTGTGCTCTGGACAATTTTCATCGTGGCCCGAGACCAGGCTGCCTATGACTCCCAATCGATCCCGGGACTGCCACCATGCGCGGACACTAAGTGGCAACGATAGCGTAGCCAGGAGCGAAGCAGACTCATCGCCTTCACTGGGCGGGGTCAAATCAAGGACGAAGTCGATTCCGTTCGGCAGCTTTTCAGTAGTGAGCATCAGTCGACGGAGAATACGCTTTTGTTGTTCTGGCCGAAACATATTGGAAAAGACATTGGAACCCATGTGTCGAAGCTTGTCAGAATGGATACGGAACTTGACCGATCGCCACTGAGAACCATCGCACTTGAAGATGGTATGTTAGCTGTCCAGTTCTGCCAGCTGAACTACTAGAACGAAGTACGGGGGGGCCCACTCTGACGAAGGGGGCCTGGGGCCACGACGCGATAGCTTCGGGGAACTGTATGACGACCAGAGTGTCGCCATCCGCCAGTTCGCCATCAGCACGACGCTCAAGGCCAAGGTTGTTCATGACACCGACCCAGCCTTGCTCCCTCTCAAGCTCTCGAATGCGCGCATCGATGAGATTGCCGGGCGGCGGGGCGGGAGGCTCCATACCAGGCTCACAGACAAGCTCTGCCATGAGCCCATCGCTTTCTTCCCTGGCCCGGGAAACTATCGCTGCTGTATTCCGAGAAGTGTCCATAGCGTCGCCCGAGTCATCAGAGATACCAATCGGGGCGTCAGTGGTTGACACGGGCATCGCCAGATGCTGTCGCAATAAGTCAGCGAGGGAAACAGGTAAGGGCATGGCTTCGCCACGCACCGGGGGTGGAGGACAGGCCATGATGATCGGTCCAAGGTCAGGGAGGATCGAGCGAAGAGAGGAGAGGATCCGGGAAGGCCAGACAGAAAAATACAGCAATGGGGGAGAACAAACGCCACTGGGTAAGTGGGGTCCAGCGTGCGACGGGCGAAGCAACCTGGGGTGGAATTGAGGAGGTCGCGAGAAAAAGCGGCAAGTATTATCCACGGCGACAGCGCACCGGGTCGCCACGAAATCATAGACAGTTATGGGCTGGGCGAGGGGGATGTCGACGACAACGAAGAGGGAGGAGGAAAGGAAAATGACGGAGGTGCTGCGGCGAAGTTGAAGATGAGGCTGCGCGTGATGCTCCTCCCAAGGCAACAACCATGGGAAGTCAGTCACACAAGCTGTTTGTCTGCCGTAGCTCCCCCACCAGAACGCAACCCGCCGCGGAAGGGGCCAATCACGCTTGGCCCTGGTTAACAACGGGAACCCAAGGCATTTCAATTACCTCTGTATTTTGGATACTTGAAGCCCCGTGTATTCCGATGGGTAAGTACACAAGTATACACCAATCCAGGTGGCCCAAACAGACCCGTTAGCATCGGCACTTCGTATCAATGCCAGCAGAGCCTTCTGGCAGCTAGAGTTGCACGTCACCCTGATCTGTCGAGCGCCAGGCTACGAAAGTCCCGGATGGAATTTCTGGGGTCCTTACGCGCTCGTTCCGTACGCGGCGTCCATGGACTGTAAAGTAGATATTCAAGCACCTGGCTCGTTTCGTATTGTATAGGTCCACCATAGCGGCAGCGGCGAGACGACGACGGGCTAGCTGGACTGCCGACTCCACAGAAACCAGGCTGCCGCCTGGAGCCCCCCATTGATGGACCTCCCGACCAATCGAAGGCGGGTCATTTACGATGGATACATGGATCCGCTCCAACCCACCCCCGCTATACGTACCTAGGTACTCCCTTGTAGGGAAGATGGATCCCTGGAGCCCGCCGATGGATTGTGGCCTCAGTGCTGCTGTAGAAGCAAGCACAAGGGGCTCGGGGCTCCTTCCCCGATTTTACATGCACGGCACTTGGCCACGTCTTCAATGGTTATAAGTGTAGTGCATAGTAGAAGTGCCAGCAGAAAGAAAGCAGACATCCGATATCTTCATCTCCCCAAGGCGCTTTATGTTCAGGGTTGGCTCTTTAGTTTTATGAACTACATGTACATACCCAGGCCCTGGTCTTGCCCTCCTGGATTAGAGGTAGCTCCAAAACCTCCAGAATGGAACCCCGCGCTGCAGGCCTTGCGCGGGGCGCCATTCTGAATCTTATCGGGAAATCCTTAGGATAGGGGCCGTCATGGTCGGAGATGAGGGAGACGGGACGCCTCCAGACGAGGGACGCCTCCAGACGAGGGACGAAATGTAAGCCCCCCGACCGAAGCCCGAACGAGACTAGAAGTCGAATGCTGGCCCTAGATCGTGTGAGTCCCCCACTGGGACTTTGCATCACCGATGCATCAATACATACTTATACACTTAGCCCCTGCCTGTTTCCGCTGGCTTGGGAGAGAGAGACATTTCGCCATCCGTCCCCCATCGCTGTGCCGGCTCTTGTGACATGACTAATAAGGTTCGATACTAGCTTGTCTGGGCCATGGTCGAGGTTAGAGGTGTATGGCAGACCGCCTAGTCGCCCGGAACCGGTCAAGCGTAACGACCCCCTGCCGGTCGGGACCCTCTTTCACAAGATCTGGGGAGCCCCCCCCCGCAAAGCCCGGACGAAGGGGGTACCCGGGCTGCCGGGAGTTTGTGAGAATGGACAGGGGGCACGCGAGCATCCACCCGCTCAGCGCATCCCTCACCCGAAAAGGAGAGGCCCGGGCCCGTTCGATGACATGGACCAAGCAGGGAATCATGAGGGGGGAAAAGGCGGAGGCGAAGGGCCTCGAAGCATCTTCGCCCAGGACGCTCGCACACGCTCGTGTGTGGGGGGGTGTATTTGTGTCGTGGCTCGATCTGGGGGGGAGGGGGGGGGGAGGGTATATAAATATATCTCTCGCCGTTGTTACGCTCCTCCTCCTCTACCAGAAACCCTTCTTTTGTCTACGAGTTGCCCTTCCAGCGGATACATTCATAGAACGGCCCGCATCCACCCATCCCCTCCTCTCTCCTGTCCTGACGCCCTACCCGCATCATTATCGTCCCATCTAGCCGTGCATACGCATGGGCTGATCTCGGCCGATTGGCATTGCTCTGTCCGTCCGTGCTCAACCTCGCGTGTGGAAAGAGGGACATGTCCTTCCCCATTGCCGACGATCGGGTATATTAACACGCATGATAAGCACATCCGTCGTAAGCGAGCCACAAAAAAAAACCACCCTGTTTCTACCCCCCCAAGACTGTAAACTGCCCGCCGAGCCTCCCGCCTTTTCCACTTCCAACCATTGGGTCCGTCCCACGTCCACACAATGTCCCCCATGCCCCGCCCCAGGATGGCACAGCCAATGAGCGGAAACCTTGGAGGCCAGTATCTCGGTCGTTCCACAACGTAAGTTGTACATACGCAACCTCCTCTCTTTCCATTCCCCACGCCAGATCTGGATTGTCTCCGCAAGAAACTGACCCGCCCCTCGTCCAGGCGCCACCGCGGCCTCTTCATCTTCGCGGCGACCATTACGGGACTCGCCGCCGCAACGCGGTACCGCACCGCCGCCGCCATCCGCCAGAACGAACAGGCCCAAAGGAATGCCTCGCCCGAGCACCCCAATTACTACGTCAGCGTTGACCGCAGTGGCGGTGGTATTTGAGACCTTCCCAGCCCACCTCTTCTCTGTGCCTCGCATCCTCAGGGGGCTTGGGGATCGGTGCACTGGGCTATGTATGGGTTTATCTGGGATACACCCGGGGTATTGTCCTTCCCAGGGATGGGAAGGAGCAGGAAGCAAGCAGTATTACCTGTTGCTGGAAAGTCCTGCATTGGCTTCGTTCCTCGATAGACCATGCTAGCCGCCCCGAGCACTGCCGAACTGATCGCAGAAATATGGTAAGAGCAGAGGCCCACGTCGGTACACATACACACACACACACACACACACACACACATATATATATATATATACACACAGAGAGAGAGATAGCTTCTATGCAGCGCCAGCATGACAATCATCAGCTGGGCACTCCATTCATAAGGACCTGAGATTTGTGCAAAAGTGGTTATGTAGCAAAGAGGTATCATTGGAACACGGTCAAGGCCGCCTTTCTTTCTTCCTCGCGTGAAGCTGGGTATGTGGAAGCAAAGAAGTAGAAGCAGAGAAGAAGACAAAAAGTTCCCAGGTCTATGCTGGCCCCAATCCGCAGAACGCCATTCTTTTCGGCTCACCATCGCCAATACGTGCCTAGCCCCAGTTGCCGTATGGACGTGCTTGTTGCCAGGATCTCAACAGTGTCGAAGCGCAGGCGACTAGCAACAGCAGTGGCTCGTACGATTGCCTGTGTTATTTTGTTCCTGCCTGCAAACGCCTCAAGCCCAGTCCATGTCATCCTCTGCCACCTCCATCTCGCCCGGAGCTGGGTTCTTGCGGGGTCGACCACGGGACTTCTTCGTCCGAGAGTTGGAACGCGCACGCTTCTTTCTTCCCCCGGGCGTGTCGCTTGCTTTCCTTTTGCGGCCTCGGCCATCACCCATATCGTCCTCGTCCTCGTCGTAGGGCTCCGGTGTGGCAAGCTCCCCATCACCGTCAACACCGTCCGCCCCGTCATTGATTTTGAGCTCGTTGTCGACGTTCATGAGCTCGACGAAGCTCTTGCACGTTTCCGTCATGCGCTCCTGAGAGACAAGGCCTGTCATTATGGCCGATATGTCCTCCCAAAACTTGTCTCCCGTGACACCCGCGACTTTGACAGGCGCTTTGGCAAGATCGTTAGCTGTCATTTTGCCTTTGCCACCGACCTTGGCCTTGATTTCTGCTCTGATTTTGCCCAGATTGTATAGCTTGCGCAGATAAGCGCGTGCCTCCCAGACGGCCAGTAGGATCATGGAGCTAGCCGTGAGCTGACGAAGCCGGTCAGCGTTGACAGGAGACGCGGCAGGGGCTTCCGTCAGTGCTTGGCCTGTTTCCGCGTCCGCTGGTGCTTGAGGCCCCAATATCACATCAACGCGTAATTGGAAGATGTCTGCTTCGATAGACTGCGCAATTCCAGAGCCAGTATTGTGTACCATCTTCTCCATGGCCACGACTGTAGCCTGTAGGTCGCTCAAGGCCACGTAGTCGAAGAAGGCGAGGTTCTCGACCAGGAAACGCGAAAAGTGCACGTGGTCCATCATCTCTTCGGCGGTGAACTTGGACATGTCGAAGTCTATCTGGTTGACGAGCTTGAGAAGGAAGCGCTGTCGGCTCTTGGCATTGCTGCTGTCCTTCATGATTCCCAGAGTGTGGTGGAGTTTCGAGGTAAACGGGTTGGCCGTAGCACCACGCGGGTCGTGCACCACATCGCGCTGATACTGGAAGGCCGATTGAACAGCTCTGGCGTATTCTCGCTCGATGACTGTCTCGTGCTTTTGGTGTATGGAGCGGTGTTCTCGGAGGGCCATTTCAGAGATCCTGGCAATAGGACAAGTCTCCAGTGTGATCAGCGTGACGCCCGTCTCCTTGGGATGCGTCAGACCTTGCCGGCTGATGCTAGTCAACACTTCGGTTGCCAGAAGCGCATGTTCGTCTTGTGTGGCAATCGTAATGCGATTGATTTCTTTCAGAAATCTCTGACATGTCGCACTCGCCACGTCATCAAACGTTGTGCTTCCCATGATCTTCAGGTCCTTGTGCCCAGCATCATCTTTACTGCTCTTGGCAGCCGCGGCAGCTTCTTCCGAGCGCTTTTCTTCGGTTAGCAGGAACTCCTTGAATGAGCGGAGAATCATGGATTCCAAAGCAGGTATTTGCTCATCAAACACCTGCTGGAAAGTCGTGTACACATTAGGGGCAACGAAATTCCGTGGGTTTGATTGGCAGACGAGCCCAATGGCATCGAGAGCGGGCTTCCTTAGTTCTGCCGGCTGCGACGGACTCGCAAAAGGTATGAGAACATCTACCATCAGCTTCGATACGGAGCTGCCCTTCCACTTTGGAAACTTGGTCCGGAAAAACTCCTCGTGGCTGTCCAGGTCACAGTGCTTTCCCGCCATGCCAACGATGAGAGCGTAGCGGTCAAACTTTCGGGTGCTTTGTTGGTCCAGAGGCCCCTTAGTCGATAAGATCTGTATCTGCTGGATCTGAACCATGCTGGAGCACACTAGACGGGCTAAGTGGACTGATGTCTCCAGCAAGTCGCTTATGATCCACAGACAAGCAAACAGATCGTCCAGTAGAGTTCGCGTCACCTTGCTCACACAGGGCATGAGCTCCTTCCTGATTTCAGCAAGGAATTGTGAGTGAACCTTCGAAACCTGGGGGAGCACTCGACGATAAATGACAACCACCGCCCTCGAGACGGCCAGGTCTTCGCTGGTGCCGACACTAGCAATACGCGGTTGGAGCAGACGGATTTGCTCGAAAGTGAACAACCTGGGCTCGGCTTTGGCGAATATCATCAAGACCTGGAGCGCGTCTTTACCCGAAGGTGTAGATGGATCATCCGAGTCAGGATTGTCGACAAGATCGAACATATTAGCCACCAACCGCGTACAGACCTGGGAATTTGCGCTGGCAAGCTTTGCGTCATCTGATAGGATAGTCTGGAACATCTTGTCGAGGGCGAGAGACGAGTTGCCCTGCTTGACCGTCTGCACCATGAGCGCAACATGGTTGGTGAGGGCCTGTCTGTAAGCTGTCGACTCATCCGCCTTGTAAAATGGGGCAATCCAGACTTCCTCAACCATCTGCCGTGCCAGTTCCTTGACGCCCTCGTCCGGATCAGTCGAGCGGTGGAGGAGGCCGTTGGCGATATCGCTGCGGACGTCTCTGCTCTCGTTTCCAAGATATATGTCTCTGGCCAGTTTCATTGCCCTTTTGCGGACGGCGACACTCGTATCCACGAATCGTTGAATGATGGTCTCGGTCATCTTTGCCTCGAGGCTGGGTCGCATCAAAATGCATTTTCCGATCAGTCCCAGGGCCGAGTCACGGACTTGGGGAGACGAATCGTTTGAGCACGTTAATATCAGCCCGATCACGACGCTGTCGCCATCCAGTATCGACGGGTCTGTTTCCAGCACTTGGGTGATGCTCTTCAAACTTTTGCTGCGGACCGTGGCGGCATCCGTGGTCATCGACTGCATCAGTATACCGAGGATAATCTTGAACGAGCCGCAAAATTGCGACCGTAGCAGTATAATGGAATGTGACAGTCTGGCATGATTAGTCGCCACGCTCTTGAAACTGTACTCGCTTGTAAGCCAGCGCCGGTCTTCGATCATATTACGCAGTCGATAGGCGATCCGGCCGTATTCAGCGTCGCGCTGCTCGTCGTCCTCTTGATTATCTTCGTCGTAGGCCGTGCAGAGATCCGTCGACCAGTCGGTAACCATGCAGGAAATGGCACTTCGAAGATGTGGATCGTCCCGCACACGACCCTCGAGATACTCCAGCAGGACGCGATACGGGCCCAACCAGCCTGTGATCTTTTCGGGCGAGTGTTTCTGTTCAAGCGCCATGGAGGACAGGTCGGCCAACCAGTATCCCAGCTCATCAGCATCGCTGCCTTCGAACGTATTGGCTGTTTTCCGCACGTGCGAGCGGAGCTTGGAGATGGCGGCAGCCATGAGGCCGAGTATCTCCAGAGCCATGTTCTTCGCCGGTGCGTTATGCTTATCGCCCTTGATCACATCCAGCATCATATACATGGTCATGCGAAGGAGGAGCTCCGCAGCTGGCCAGTCGGGCGAATCGAGGCATGTCGTGAAGTCCTCGACAAAAAGGTCAAAAATGGCACGGGGTGTGTTTTGCTCACTAGTTTTCGCAACTCCAAGGGCACGTTTGACGATGTAGTTCACAACGTAGGAGGCGTTTCGTTGAGCGGTGTCAAAGAGAGGTCGCGAGAGCGCCTCGAGTTCCTGAATGGCAGTGTTGTGTTGAATGGCTGCCATGTCCTCGGTTCTGACGGTGTAGGCCATCTCTGTGAACCCCGCCGTTGGCGTGGGAAGCTCGACGTGGCCTTCGTCACCGTCTTGGAGCGATTGCAGGATCATTCCACTCATGGGTCTCCTTGTGTCGTGGACTCTGCCCGCGCTCGCCTGCACCAGCCTCATGATGAGCGCCGTGACGGGCTGAATGCTCCCACCATCCGCCAGCTTGAATTGTCTGGCGTGTATTCTCCCTTTGGGAAGCTTCTCAAGCGACGACAAAATGTCATCGAAAATTCCTTGTCGTTGTGCGGGATGCGTCAAAAAGATTTGTGAAAGCATGTCCATGGCAACGAGTCGGACGCCGTCGAATTTCTGCACACCAACCACCGAGTCCCTTTCAGTATATGCGTTCTCAACGAAGATGAGACGAGAAGAGGTAAATTCGAGCGTATTCAGCACAGTCTCTGAGAGGTCAATGCTTGTATTGAGCGTCGACATGAGCGCAAATAGCTTCTGGCAAGCGGTGAACATGGTGCTGAGAGGCTTCTTCTGAGCCTGCAGCAATTTGAATAGCTTGCTGGTCGCGCCTGAACTACGCAATTCAGCAACGGGAACGACGATGTTGTCCATGACGTTTTTAAACAAGTCCAACCCCTGCTGAATGCTGTCTTCAGAATACAGCTGCTTTTCTTCACGGCCGCCACACATGACGGTGAGTGCGGCTCGAGCGGCCTTGAGGCCAGCTTCCACGTCGGATAGTGTTTGAATCCACATGCCGACTTCAATCTCGCCCCAGCTCTCATCGATTTTGAGGTCGTGACTTTCGGTTTGCCGCAGAGAGCCTTCACATAGGCTTTGGAGACGTTGAAGCGCTTCTACGGGAACTATCCGGAAGCAGCCGAGGTCAATTGTCTTCAAAAGAAGCTTTTGCACCCGATCATAAGCAGCTGTAGTCAAGGCCGGCTGTTGGTCTGCCACAAGAGCAACCCAAGGGCTGGGCCCGGATTGCTGCCTAGATATCAAATCCTCAGCTTCGAAGAAATCCTGTAGGCATCTCTGGAGGTCCTTCAAGGCGCCATTTGCGCGTTGACGGTTGTTCAGTCCTCCGTCCAGCAGGCTTTCATTGTTTTGAAGCTCTGTCCGGCGCCGTTTGGTGGAGAGGTGAACAGGAGCATCCGCCGAATCCTCTACAATGGCAAATTCTGACTTGTCGAAAGTAGCTGCCGGCAAATCGATACTGATGCCTACTATCTGCGAGTCTTTCAAACTCGCTTTGGCGTTCTCCGAATCATCGGAGGGGGGCGAGATGGGCGGAGCCACTTGAGGTGCTAGCGATGGAGACTGCTCCGCAGGTACGTACGGCTCAGGCCGTGGCTGCGGCGGAGGTTGAGAAGCCGTCAAACCAGCCGGGGAAATCGTCTGCGGCTGAATTGGCGCTGGGGACTTGGGAGTCTGCTTGGCCTTGGCCGACAAGGCCGCCTCGTAATCCCGCTGACTAGGCAAGTGGATTTCGATACGTGATCGGTTCTTTGCTGCAGCCTGGGCGTTTGAAGCAGCGGGGTTCTGCTTGACGACTTTGGGCACGTCGCCCTTGTGCACCTTGGGCGAGTTTTTGGCGATTTGAGGAGACATGTTTTGACCGTTGGTGGTGGATATCTGGGCCTTCGAATCCGAGTTGATGTTGCTGAAGCCCACAGGGCTGCTATCGTATAGCATGCGCGCAAATGGCGACAAGTTATCAGCAAGGCTTTTCGCAACACCGTTACCGGGATTCGTATTCGGGGCCGTTTTGAAGTTGCTAGATTAGTTCAGTCAGTGAGCGGCCTTTGGAAGTTTCGAGGCCGGGACAATCCATCGACGTACAAAGTGGTGACCCTGCCGGCCTTTAACAGGTTCTGTACATAGTCCAATGTCCCTTCAAGTCGTTTGGAATGGTTCGAACTTGCCGCAGCCTCGGCATTCAGAGAATCGTAGTCGTCGTGGGAAACAAGCCCGTCGACTGGGAGCGCAAGAGGGCCTGAGCCGATTGTGGGGTTATGAATGATATCTGGAGAAGGAGAATGCCCGTCAGTCCTCTGGGCAAGCTGGGCCAAGCTGGGGAGGGAATTGGGGTTTAGAAGTCACGTTGGGAAGTCGCGGCTTGCCAACTTCGCAGTCATGGCAGGTACATGTATCTGTGCTATTGGATCGCACCTACCCGGCTCAAATGGAAATACCGATGTAAAGGGCGTGTATGGCAAGGCCTCGTTCAAGGTGAAGGGTCGGCTGTGCTGCGGCTCGGGCTCGGGCTCGGAATGCTGATGTTGACGCTGCAAGAGCATGTTGGGCTCGATGTACTGGGCTTGGCCGTCCTCCGGCGATGCCATGCCCATCATCATGCCCATGCCGTTCGAGGCATGCGACTCGTGGTGTGCCATGCCGTTGTACCGGGTGCTTCAAGATACCGCCACAGCGGCTGTCCAAATTACGTCGCCGCCGCCGTCCCCGGGTGCATTGCAGAGATCTTTTCGTCGGTGGAACGAGGCCTGCGGCCGTTTGTCGACGTCGGTGGATGAGCAGGTTCCGGACGCGCGCGGATGGTTCCGGGTTGTTGCAGAGGTGCCGCAGCGAAGGATCGTGCTCGTTGCCGGAGCTGCTGAGGCGATGAGCGTATGCCGGTTCCTGGTTCGGATGCCAGAGCGCAGATGAGGGAGTATGGGAAGAATAGCTGTTGTTGGCGACCTCAGGTCAGGACAAGATGCGAAGCCGCGGCAGCCTCGCGCTAGGTTCGGGGACGGGCGGTCGTAGATTGGATGGATGGATCGTGTGATTGAATCGTGGAGCTTGCTACGGAGTAGGTACATTGAGTAGAGGTGCGCTTCCCAGGATGGATTTGCCAATCGGGTTGCGGGATACGCGCAGACAAGTACTACCCGAGCCCGAGGGGCTCCAGCAGTAGCATTTCCTCGACAGTCTCACGCGTGGTTCTGCCAGCACAAGACAAGGCCAGACCCTGGCTTGTCTCGATACTGGCATACAGGGATTCATCAGGGCAAGCAGGACAGGTGAGCAACAAATACATGGGCGCATGGCGCGTGCGGGCTACGAAGAGATAGAATGCCTGCCAAATGGGCGGATACCACCCAGAACGTGAGTCGGCCTCTGGCAATACTTTGCCAGAGCCTTTTGCAAGGTTCCGCTCCTAGGCGAACTAGGCTTGCCAGGTACCTCACTCATGTACATGTATGTATGTAGGTAGGCAAGCCAGGGAATCTCCGTCGCAACCTACTTGGGAGCTGCTAGAGACGTTCTTTTTTTTCCCCCCCGGTCCTTTGACTGGCTACACTCCCGACGCAGCTACTACGGCCCTCGCGACCCTCAGTCGTATTCAGAATAACGGCGCATTGCACGCTTTCTCCCTGCTACCACATCCTGCATTCCGACAACAGGACCCCCGACACAATGAGTGCGATCGGATCTTTGGTGTTCTGCACCAGCTGCGGTAACCTCCTCCCGGCCTCCAAAGGTGACGAGAAGAACATTCTCACGTGCGAGGCTTGCGGCGCCCAGAACAAAGGTCTGTAGCATTTGGAGAAGCTGCTGAGTTCGATCAGCTCGGGGCATTGTCTGCAAAATGCGCACGAGTGTCACGCCGACTGACGCTGATTCCTACAGATACCATCTTCAAAGAGATCGTCACCCAGACCAAGCCCTCGGATTTCCCTTCTCTCTTGCGCCAGAAACTCTCCACCGTCCAGACAGTTGAACGTCACAAAATCCAAACCGAAGCTACCACCAGCGAAACTTGCGAGAAGTGCGGACGGACAGAGGTCAGATTCTCCGCTGTGCAGTTGCGTGGTGCCGACGAAGGTAGCACCATCTTCTTCACCTGCGATTGTGGTCACAAGTATGTCCTTTCTCCCGAGTGCGCGCCGGAGGCTCGCTTGCTAACCTGCGGATAGATGGAGCGCCAACAACTAAGATACCCTGTGTTTTTCACTACATTCCGATGTTCCACTTTCACATGGCGGTGCTCGGCGCATCTATAAAGCCACAATGCGGTTTTTCTATTGGGTATAAAATAAACTGAAGTCCTCTCGACCGCCTCTACGCCGCCACGGTCGTCGTGGGGCCGTCCGGGATGAGCGCATATTCGGCCTGGTTGCTTTGTTCGTAATCGACCATGTCCAAAGCGACAATGATGCTTTCCCGCACCACCTTCTCCTTGTCGTTGAGGAACTTCCTGAGGGTCTCTTCAACACCCTCTTCCTCACCAAGGCTGCCCAGGGCCTCGGCGGCTTCATGACGGACCATGCTGGCTTCCTCAGTATTGCTCAATGCAGCCGTGAGCGCGGGTATGGAAGCGGGGTGGCAGAGCTGTCCGAAGACGAAGGCAATCTCGTGGCGGAAAAGCGCCGAGGAATCCGAAAGGCCCTTGGCGAGGGCCTGGACAGCCGGGACGGCAGTAGGAAGGTCGGGCGGCGAGGCGAGGTCACGGAGGGCAAACATGGCGCGGTATCTCTTAAACAGGGGTGCTTCGGCGTCCAGCAAGGACTTCTCGAGATCGGGGACGGTTTGGGTCGATTCAGGCATGGGGGGCGCGGGGTCTACGGATGCGAAATCACTACTGCTGGGTTAGCCACACAGTTCACATGTACGCCTGTGGTTGATCGTGGCATAAATATGGACGGATGCATACCTCTGGTGCAGCTTCTCCTGCTTTCTTTCTTCCGAATTCTCCCACTCAATGCGCGCCAGGGCGATCTCGCACGTCTCCTTGACCGATACATCCTCGCCGTCGCGGTTCATGAACTCTTTCAAAATATCCAGGCTATCGGGAAAGCCCAATGCGCCAAGGCCCTCGGCAGCCTCGTGTCTGCACATGGGGTCCTCTTGCAAGTCGGCCAGCACCTTCTGTAGGGGTGCGGTGGCGGCCGTGTTGCCCGATTGGCCCAGGCAGTAAGCCAGCTCATGCTTCAGCAGCGCCGATGGCGAGGCGAAGGCAGCGGCAATGGCATCAATGGCGGCAAGCGACTCCTCGGGCGACCCGTGCTTGGCGACATGCTTGAGCGAAAAGAGGGCGCGGAACCGGAGGGGCAGCGGGGTGGCCTCGGAACACAGCGACTCCCGCAGGCTCGCCACTTTCTGGTTCACGCTGGGTGTCGAGTCGTCGTGAATCTGGATCTCGGTCATCTTGGTGATGCTGTTCTCAGACATGGCGCGCAAGAATCGTGGCGACCGGGGGTATTTCCAGCAGAGAAGCGCCTATCGTTTATCGTTTGGTCGGGATGGAGGGGTTGATCGTCTGCGGGCTGGATTTTTTTCGCAGCTCGGCTGGGGTCTTGGAGGGGTCGTAGCACTATCGATAATCAACCGGAGCCGCAGGGAGCCTTTCAACTGCCAATGGGCGGGTACCGGCGCGCCACTACAGTGGGAAGTTGATGGATGTACAGGGGACGGGCGGAACGGCATACCGCAAGTTGTGGTGCATTTGTGTCTTGAATTCTCCAATCGAACTTAGCATTGAGCAGGGGTGGTCGGCTTGCGACTGTTCCGTTTATAGATTGCCGAAAGCCCTCAAAATGCGAGAGGGGGGTGGGATGGGATAGAGCAATACAGTATTACGGGCTGCCGCTTGGCTCTTCCTGGACAGCCCTCCAAGGGAACCTGCCGTTGAGGTTCGATCTGGCTCCATCCGCATCGGACCACTGACATGGACTGATGCGTCATTACCAGGTAGTACCCAAGTACCGGGCATCTCGGAAACCCATTTATTGCTCCTCTCCACCTGTCATGTAACTCACAGGTGGATATCCTGCTCATCCACGTTTGCAAGCCAGTCGGACCACCAATTCCCCTGGATTGATGAGGCTATCGCTTTACAAGTTATTCAGGCCGACGACATACAAGATGGCCTTGCACGCTGCCCCAGGCGACCCCAAATTCATCTGTCAGTAGTCGTCCTCTTGGCCACGGATGCCCTCGCTTACACAGGCCGCAGTCGCCCCCGCCGGTAAAGAGATCCAAGGCCAGGCCGAGCAGTTCAAGAAAGGTATTCTGACGCGTGCCGACTTGGATGCAACGAGCCCAATCCGGCAATTCCATGCCTGGTTCGCGGCGGCGCAGCAGTCCGACGCCGTGGCCCACCCCGAGACGTGCTGCTTGTCCACAGCCTCGCTCCCGTCCGGTCGTGTCTCGGCCCGCATGGTCTACCTCAAAGAGCTGGATCCCAAGGGCTTCGTCATCTACAGCAACTTCGGTACGAGTCGCAAGGCCGCCGACCTGGCTTCTAACCCCTGGGCCAGTCTGACCTTTTGGTGGGAGGGCTTGGAACGCCAAGTCCGCGTGGAGGGCAAGGCGAGCAGGATCTCCGCCGAGGAAAGCCAGAAGTACTTTGACACTCGCGTGCGCGGGAGTCGGATTGGGGCTTGGTCTAGCCGGCAGAGCCAAGTTCTCAAGCCAGAAGGCGAGGACGATGACGGCAGGGCGGAGCTCGAGGGCTGGGTCCGTGAGACGGAAGAGAAGTTCAAGGACAATGAGGAGATTCCGGTTCCGGAGTTTTGGGGCGGGCTCAGGATCGTGCCCGAGTTGATTGAGTTTTGGCAGGGCCGCGAGAGCCGACTCCACGACCGGTTCACATACAACAAGAAAGAGGGTACCGACGAGTGGTCCTTGGATAGACTCAGTCCATAGACAGTCTCTAGTTATGGTTTTCTGCATGGCAGGTTGTCATTTGGCCCGGCCCACATTCGAATTATCTCTGTTACCGTCTGTCCGGAAGGACTCCTTATATCGACAACCGCATTAACCAGCATCACATGTCCGTCTCCCTAGAACCTAGCGCCTCCCAAAAAGTATGAGAGAACGCATGGCAGGAGAAAAGGGATGGGGTTTCCGTGTCCTGCAAGTATGACAATTGCAGCTCTTCTCGAATAACCCCTATTGAAGAAGTGGTGACACGATAACAAATTGCATAAACGCACTAGAGTACACCAGGCAGGGGTTGTTACTGATTGCAAAACAGTAATGACGGTGACAATCGCTCACTGTTCGTGCTAAAGTCGTTCCTTAGGGCTTCCATCACCGGGTAAATTCATGTGGCAGCGCTTGGCTGAGCACAGAAAGCTGCAGCAGCGATCCAACGCCTAGACCGGCATGTCTCGCCAGTGGGAGCTTGCAAGTCTTTGGAATAGATATCAAGGGAGGCCCTGCATTCAGCACAGCCGGAACTGGAAAAACCAAGGGCGACTGGAATGTGCTCAAAAGCGGTATCGTGTTATTTGCGGACTCTAGTAGGATGTTGGTCTTTACGTATCCTTTTTTTTTTTTTTTGCCTCTATACTCGACTATTTAAACTGCGGCGTCTGGTAGTGGTAAAGAGGCTTCTAAGATATGAATCTTTCTGTCCGGCATTTCCATCTCTCATCTGTGTTTCATTTGCCGGTGACATCCGTAAAAAGTCCCAAATGTTAAGAAGGGGCCATTTTGTCAACGGTGCGCACCTTCGCCCACGGCAGCTTCTCTTGGCAACCATGGCCAGTGATAACACAGTATGAGTACTGGCACTGACAGCTCAGTTCGCACCGACGAAATACTTGGCTAAAATGGAACTTTCCAAAACCCTCCTAGGTTTCTGGCGAGACGTTCACTAGTTCTTGAAGATACGCAAACGCCGCCGCGCAGACGATGGTCACCAGTTCCAGAACCATGCAAAGCGGCCCAGAGGCAAGCCAAACTTGGCAAGCGGTAACTCAAAGAACGAACTAGAGTCACGTCTTTGGGGATGTGCTGGTTCTGATGCCGGCTCCGAAGGGGCCGACGGGTCTCAAGTGGATGGCTCGGCAAGCAACAAAGATACTTACTATTTGTTTGCATCCGACGCCATTTTCAGCGGAATTGCTGAAGCCCTGTGTCTCCCAGAAAATGTCTTACAGGATTTCCCCGCGGCTACACAAAGTGACAGGCGGTACGGGAACCACGCCAGCAGGACCCTTGGAGACTCGGAAATCTGAGTAGAGCCGCCGGAGCCTCTGGAGCAGATAGTCAAGAGTATCATCCAGCATCCAGCCGATGATGACGCCCAAGTATCGTTTGCAACGGCCTGGGACCATCTACAAGCACAAAGAGACCACAATGCCACGCAGTTCAGCGATATCTTGTCGGGTGAACGACTTGATGAGAAACCGGCAAAATTCCTCAACACAGCCCTCGCAAACCTGCAGGCCATGGAGGTGTTTGGACACCTGAGGTGCTGGGAAGGGTATTCTTCTGATCTAGTGACGCGCCTGGACGGCGACAGACAGCTCAGAGGCGTCCTCATGGAACGGAACCGATTCCAGCTGCTCATGGACGGCTATGTCCTCATTCATAGTTCTCGTCCCTGTCTAGAGCGAGAAGCCAAACATGGCAAGGCAGCTCAGAGGGCAAGAAAAGCGTGGGTCGAAGAAGATGCCCGATGGACATTCAGCGATCCTCTCAGAAGTGTCCATCTTGTCGACGGAAACGAATATAGACCACCTGCGAGTGTTCTGTTCCAGCAGCCTCCCAATCGCCCATGCACCACTCTAGACGACCCACGAACTATAAGTCCGCTTCACGTTCGCCGAACAACAACTACATCCAGAAGTACTGGTCCACGGCCCCCGCAGACTAGACGACAACCGGGCACCATGGGATCCCAGCAACTGACGAGCACATCGATGGCGCGTCTCGAGGAATTGCTTTTCGATCTGACTAGGAAAGTTGAAAACCTGGAACAGAAAGCACAGGACGAGTTTTTGGAACTCAACAAAGAGATACGCTCTGTAAGACGCACCACGAAGAAAGACATCCGAAAGGGCCAGCGTGACAGGCCGCCTCTCCCTCCGCTCCCTGTCAGGCTAATCACGCCGGGAAACTGAAGATGGGGTTGTTCATTGGGTGGAAGGAACATGTCGAGAGGGCAGGTAGGGAAATGATGTGACATGCCAAAGGTCACGTTTCCCTTGGCAACAGGACAGACACTACGGTGCGGTTTACACGCTACTGTTGGTTGGTTGGAGGCTGGATGACGGGCTATAGGGAGGGGATTCTGGGTCATGAAAATAAGTGACAAAGACATTCGCACCTGGGTATGGCTAGATATGAACTTTAGCCGTCACAGAAAGGGCCGTCAGCTCGGTTTTGTGTTGTGTTGGGATACAGACTTTTGGCTGGCGTCGATATAGTAACTGATTTTATATTGATTTGCTCGATTCTTTGGCTTGCTTGTAACGAAGTCGGGAGATCGGTTTCTGTGTGAAGCATATTCAGGAGCCTTGATCTGAATCCAGCAACGTTCGGTTCAAACGAGCGGTCCAGGCCTCGTAAGCTCACTGCTATCTGAACAAGGCAAGGGAGGTTTCTACCTGTTCCCGAGCCATTTTGAATTCTTAGCTGTAGTTTCAGTGGTGTTTTACACACTGAAGCTATCCAAGTAGTGATACGGTACAGCAAGGAGAGGTACGAACTGTAGGTATATGGCCCTGCAACAGCAACTAGCCATGAAGCCATTCCTGCTGCACCATCATTCCTGATCTATACACTGCTTCTGTCAAGTAGACCTACTTAAAAAGGGATGCTTCTAGCAACCATACATCGGTTGGGCTACTTAGGTCATGTACTTACCTAGGGGTCGGGTCTTACTACCCAATATTTGCTCATAACTGGTCTTCAAACGACACGTTCATCAGACGCGCCCATTCAGCCATCTATCAACCGCATATCGCTGCTTCTTCTCTCGGGGCATCAAATCCCTCAAGCCCCCCTCTCTTACACATTTTCACCATCCAATCTTCCCCCACTCCCCCAACACGTTAGTACAGCTCAACTCTCAAGACCAAGCCTCAGATTCAGGCTCTTCTCCGAGGCCGTTTCACTGCCGCGAGCGACCCTAAACTGGAAACTGCCAT